>CM070505.1:46111925-48511925 GCA_036346375.1 Guadua angustifolia | reverse complement strand
TTCGCAAATCAATAAAAATCCGATGAACAGTAATGGGTCGAGCCCATTATTGTGCGCGTCACGGCCCGCTCGGCCAGAAACCCTAAAGCCACCGATTGTCAACCGTTGGATCTTCATCCTACGACTGTGAGACACCCGTGTCGATTTGCCGCCTCGCACCGTCGGATCGTCGCCGCGTGTACGCGCCAGATGCGACCATGTCGCTTCGTCTGCGGAAAAGGAAGCGCCACCATCGGCCGTTACCGCCAAGGAATCCGCACGTCGCAGCCACCGCCGCGTCTCTTCCCCGTCTATATTAACCGGTGAACCTCGTAGAGCACTCCTTTCCACGCATTTTGAGACCCTTCACGCCGCTCGAGACACACCGTAGCTCCCACGCGCACTCGCCGTAGTTCCGAGACACTACGCGCGCTGTTCGCGCCCGCTCCGGTAAGTCTCCGCCGTGGTTGTGACCACCAGAGTGATCTTTGTGTTGAGCCGCGTCGGAGGAGCCACTTCTTGTCGCTGGAGCAGCACCAGAGCGCCCACACCGCCGTCGTCTTCTTCCTCTCCGGCCACCTCTACTTGCCGCGCCTTCACCGAGACGTGGAGCTTTGATCGTCGTCCGATCGTCACCGAACGACTACGATTGTGCCACGTCTTCATCTCAACAGTGAGTGCCATCTTCAAACACCGACCGTTAGATTTTAATAGTGTAGTCTTTATGATGCCACGTAGTGTCTTTAATCGTAGCCGTTGGATTAGAGATGAGAGTATAGGATTGATTCAAGATTGGTCGTAGATCTGTGGACGAAGGGTTAGGATAGCGCCACATGCCCGGATCGGGATCGCCCACGTGTGCTCAGACTGTGTTAGCTAATAGCCGTCGGCTTTTGAAATGAATGGCTTAGATTTAGCCACGCGTCGCGCACCGGGGTAACCACGTAGCCGAGTGAGATGCGTAATTTAGATTCAATCTAGACCGTTGGTTTTTGAATGAACGTTAGAGATCACGCCGCGCACCGGGCTAATCTCGTGTTGACACATGTCGTGCGGGAACCGAGGCGCCAGAACCGTCGGTGACTGTCGACGTCACCCGGATGAATGCCAGCCGTCCGATCGTGATCTGACGGTCACTGTGAAGACACGCATTAGGTTTGATCTGAAACGTCACTTCGATCTTGGCCGTTTGATTTGAATCGGACGGTCAGATTTCAATCAGGCGATCAGTTGATAATTCTTCGCCACGTGTTGTGCCCAGATCTTGCCACGTGTCAGCTCCGGAATAACCCAAGCCGAAGCGTCGGGATAGATCCAGCCGTCCATTTTTAATCGGACGGTCGAGGTTAAATCAAACCCTCGGTTGATAGTTCGTCGACATGTGTCACGGCGAGATCCTGCCATGTGTCCGAGGATGACGTCATCAGTGGGGCCCACTTGTCAGTCATCGCATAGTAAATGATGACGTCACCAGTGACGTCATGCTGACGTCATAAATAATTTTGAAATAATAATAAAATAAATAAATATATTCGGTTGAAAATGCGGTGCTGACATCATTATTAGCCATGCTGACGTCATAATTCCGAATTTTTAGTATAAAAATAAATAAAGAAATTCGGATTATTCTTTTTGATTTATTTTCAAATTTCAAATGGCTATAACTTTTGCGTTTTAATTCCGATTTGAGTGATTCCAATTTCTAAAAAATTATAAAATCAAGATCTATTTATTGGTGAATTTTATTAAATTTTTAGAGTTGATTTTATTCTCTGTAAAATATATTTACTATGTGTATAATTGTTTTGGGTAGACGTTGATTTGTCGGAGAGTTTCGAGGGGTGATTTCCAGAACAAGATCAAGCTCCGGATCAAGACCAGCAACTTTTCGAAGGCAAGTTATGCTTTGACCATGTTGCTCCTAAATGTTGAAAATGTATCTTGTTTCGAACTATGCATGCTAATTCAACTAAAAAAATGATGACTTAAATATTTTGGGTGAATTAGTTAGTTAACCTAATTGTTATTGCCTCCTTGTTAATAATATTTGTATGCCATGATTCCTTCAATAACCTAGGATTGGTAATATTAGTTGGTTGATATTATTGTGCCAACACTGGAGGCTAGACCGTGAATAGTTGCTTAGCTATGCTTATAACGTGAACAATTCTGTTTGGATTACAAAAGTAACATTGACTAAAGAATAGTGAATGCATTTTGATAAAAGGTGGAATGATGTTGGTAATGAAACTGGAATGTAGAGACCTGTGTAGTTCTACATGAAAGATGATTACGGGCATGTGTTGCGCCATTAAATAACTTGGGGTGGAATTGATTTAGACTGGGGCAAGTGGACCGAGGCTTTGTGCCAGGTGGGCCTGTGTGGCAACTGGGGTGGGTTGAGTGTTGTGAGGGTTGTGTGCCAAAATATGAGAGAAGGATGTCTTGCCTTGGTCAGTTAAGGACTTCACCTTGCAAGCCTTTGACCTGAGTCTCTCGTACAACCACATGTCTGAATGGGAAGACCTAGTTTAGTAGGATTCTCATTGCCTTACCTTTGATACTCAGGTGGCGATTACATGGGGGTAATCAGACGGGAGCGTGCTCGTGCTTCGCTTGGTACCCTATCCTACGGTGTTAAATCGGTCCTATACTTCGCTCGAGTGAGGGAAGTGATAGTGAAGGCAACACGGAGAGGTTTTAGGCTAAGATAGAAGTCTCTGAAAAACTTTGTTACGGTTAATCGCCTTTGTGGTGTGCGACTGTATCTTGTGGGTAAAGTGTACAACCTCTGCAGAGTGTCAAAACTGTTCGAATAGCCGAGTCCACGGTATTGGACAATGCTCGGGAATTACAGTCAAGGAGTAGTGTTCTGAAAACAAAATGGGGTGGAAGGCTGTGTGCCAAAGTTGATGAAGAAAGCTGATTAAGGACTGTGTGTCTAATATAATGTGGAAAAACAACTTGAGAAATATAATGGCTATATGAATTTTGATGCTTTCAACCTAAGTAAGTAATAGTTCAAAATATTGAAGCAAATGCAAAACAGCCAATTGAACTATTCCTTTGTAACACGCCATGCATGTAGTAATAGCACTGCATTCTGTGCATGACTTGTTGAGTACGGTGTGTACTCACTCTTGCGGACAAAATTTTCCAGAAGAAGAGACTACACCAGCATATGAGGAGGAGTTCATCGAGATGCCAGATAACTAGGGAGCAAGCCTCTGTCAAGTCGTCTGTGGCGATGAAGAGATCACTACGAAGTTTATTTTCCGTTGTTATTTACTGTTTACTCTGAATAATGTAAGCCCTGCGTGGCAAACTGTTGCAAGGTGACCAAAAGGTCAAACAACTCGATTATATACATGTTGCATGTACTTTAATATTATTCCGCTGTGTATGATGTGGTACTTTAACCCTGTTTAGCCTGTGTGCACTAGCGCGATCCTGAACTAGTGCAGAATACACAGAGTGTCCAGATTTGCAAATTCGGGGCACGAAATCATTCTCAAGTAAAGCATTTCTCTTCCTTAACCAATTTCCATATCACATTATCCACATTCCCAACCTCATTTTTATCAAAATCTAACCCTTGACTGTAATGCCCGAGCAAAGGTCAATACATGAAACACGGCTATTGAATAGTTTTTACACTCGCAGAGGTTGTACACTTTACCCACAAGATACAATCAACTCACTACGTCACCGTGAATCGCCATACAAGAGTATGCGAATGAGCGATCATAACAAAGCCTTTCGAAACTTCTAGCTCAACCTAGGAACCTCTTCGGTTGCCTTCACTATCACTTCCCTCATGCCGAGCCAAGTATAGGATGATTTAACACCGTTGGATAGGGTACCAAGCCGCAACACGTACGCTTCCCCATACAAGATTACTTCCGTAATCGCCACCCCGAGGTATCAAAGGTGAGATATCAGAATCCTACTAAACTAGGTCTTCCCATTCAGACATGTGGTTGTACGAGTGACTCAGGTCAAAGGCTTGCAAGGTGAAGTCCTTAGGGTGACCAAGGCAAGACTACCCCAAATAATTCACCAACAATACCATCACATAATTCACCAACAATACCATCACATAATTCACCAACAACACCGCCAAATACCAAAGCGACATATCCAATGCCACTCTTGCTACTTGCCTTAGTCTAAAACATTTTGCCAACCCAGTTGATTATTGCGCAACACAATGCCAATAACAACTCAACATCCATGCAGAACCACACTGGTTCCACATATCAACATCATCGTGTGGCAACACGTCACACCATTTCGCAAACACATTTCATAATCCATTAATCAGTATTAACATTTTATTTTCAAAAGACATGAGTTGCGTGGCATGGCTAAGCAATTATACACGGTCTAACCAACCCACGCTGGCAAGTAATGACAACCAACTAATAATCAACCATCTTAGGGTGACAAGTGAATTATGGCATACAAATAATCATGGCAAGGTGATATTAGCAATTGGATTGAATAACTAATCCCAAATTAATTTAAATCATTTCAATGTTGAACTAGCATGCAATAATTTGAATCAAAGTAAATTTGTAAAACTGGGAGCAATATGATCAAAGCACAACTTGCCTGGCACTTGCTATAAACTGCTCTTTACTCTTTATAATTGATCTTCGACTTCCTCAACCTTTCGCTCCTCAATCGAATGCTTCAACTTCTGCGTCCTTTAGATACTTTGGTTAACTTCTGGACGACACGTCTAACGACAAAGAAGCACAAATACAACAAAACTCAAAAGGCAATTCAAATAAACTCCAAATTAAGATTAGATTAGTACTGAACTAAAGGGATTGAATTTAGGAACTTGAATAGATTTGATCAAAGATCGGATGAAAGAGAATAGGCTTTCAGAAGATTTATCGAGAAGGTTACAACTGATATTTAGGGAAGAACGGAGTATATTCCAGGGAATATCCTTCGAGATTAATTAACTCGATTGGACAGATACTAACATATGGGCAATGGTGTATCATCCAAGTCCATGAATGATTTCCCAATCAGTGGCAGATTAGATTTTCAAAGATAAGACAAGGACAAGTGGGATCAACATCCACTGTGATTCGATATGGGGTTCAGTCATACATCGATGAAAAGCTTAATGATGACAAGACGGCGATGATAAGAAGACGGAGCTAAACTCAAGGTGATAAGGCTAGATCACATCAAGGCGATAGAAAAGATGATGACATCGTACTAGGGCCTTTACTTGCATGCACACATGTGATGAGAGCAAAGCGTTAACGGCGGTCATTAACGCATTTAAACGTTATCAACGGCGAACGTTAACGGCGGAACATTAACGGCGAACGTTAACGGCGAACGTTATCAAGGGAACGTTAACGGCGGAACGTTAATGGAGAAGGCGGCGGCGACGGACGCCATGAAATAACATGGTGGCGCACGTCGATTGCAACGACATAGCAGCGATAGAATGGTACCAAGGATGGCTAACCGAGACGCGAATGGATAACAGAGGGCAGGTTGAAAAGACGACGGGTAGATACTAGAATATGGCTTTGACGGCAACCGGGAATCAATTGAACTTCTCTGATGGGCAAAATAGGGGATAATGGTCTACTGGACACAATGGCCAGGCTATGTCAACCCAAAATGGTTGGCGGCACAAGATGACGCGGTGGTGGCAAAAGCGGCAATGAGAATAAAAAGAATTTCAGAGATGCAACAAAAAGGAATGCCCATCGCAGAGAACGCGACGAGATTTAACTCAACAGTATAGGCGGATTTGGCGGCGACCCACCGGATTGATCACAAACTGCCGATGAACGGCTACCGGAGCTAATAGATCAAACGGTCATAACTATTAAAATAATAGATGAAACCTGACGAGGACTGGAAAATCTCTGACAAGTCAATACACGGTCAACAGGGGTCCCTAGCTCAGGGCGATACAACAAGGGGGCCCCAGCCAAGACCTAAGCAACGCTGGAACCCGCACGACCTCAAGCTCGGGCGGTAGGTGATCCCGTCCCCGCCCGACCTTGACCTTGGCTCGAGGGAGTGCGCTTACTCGGCGGTTACCAAGACCTGGGTAATGATATCAAGGTAGGCGTGGGTGGCATTTCCAGGGCAGTTACAACCCACCATCAATGTGCACGAAGCCACTACCCCGGGAATCTCTCCCATCCGTTACAGGCAACATCAGGGAGGATATAAGGCCTCGCAAGGTGATTTAATACTCATACCAAGGGTACCCCACAAAGAAAGTATACGCCCATTTCAAGATCGATTTTCTCGATCTTCGAGCGCCCGACCAGCCGCCGGTTGACGCCCTCACAGCACCGAACAAGCTGCTGATCGGGAATTCCCACGGGTTCCGACCAGGCCCCCGGACAGAGCCTCGATAAATCTCCACCGCTCGACGGTCGACTCCAAACCGGCCACCTGCCCCATGGACACGACGTCCACGCCGGGTAGGTGGCTCCTTCCCGGGATGACGCAAGGGCCGCTAGGTCGAGCACACGATCCATCGCCTCGTCAGGCACAGTGAAGGGACACGCATCGTCCCAAGGCAAACACGGCAGACAACGTTAGCATCTGACAGGCGAATAGAGGGCAGGTGCGCACTTTTCCAACAGGACACTATCAGCTGTGTCTACCAACCCAGCGTGGGATGAACAGGAAATGTCACCATCAAGACCAAGACAGGACTCCGGGTATAGCCTACCCTACCTTTTTTCCAAGTTCCGTGTAACCCGCCTCCTCCAGACTATATAAAGGAGGCAGGCCCTCCGGGAGAGGGGGACTTTCTCATTTTTTCACATTCTACCTTGTATGCTCTCCGGCTCAATTCATGCCCTCCGACCCGAGCGAGCATTCAGAGCTCCTGACTCCCTCACTCGGACGAGCGCTAAGGGCCCGCCTTAGCCCTCGCATGTAATCCACCATACACCGAGCAATGATATCCACCACCACTTAACTGAAAGTAGGGATATTCGCCTGAACCAAGATACATCTTGGACTCCCGAGTCTAACCATACATGGAGTGGGAACGCGCGGCCCCTAGACTTACAAATCTCGCCGGTTTACTTAAACACCGTTAGCGCGCGCCAGGTAGGGGCCTCGCGCATCATCTTTGTGATCTCCGGATTCCCATCTCCCTCCTTGATGGCTTTCTTCACCAACGACTGGCCAAGAGGTCACATGGTCTTCCGTGCTTCCCCCACGCCAGTTGGAGTGCCGCTGCAGTAGCAGTACTGCCCCGCGGCGTCCCCGAGTCGAGGGACCCAGGGGCCATGGCCTGCTATCGGAGCCTCCGGGAGCCGGTAGAGCGTGTTGCCGTCTAGGACATGCCGTCATCCGTTCCCCTTGAGCGCCGTGGGGATTCATCGACTCGGCACCTTTCGATCCAGCGGCACCAAGGATCACGCTGTGCCAAACGCCTGGGGTATTGAGAAGCTAAGGAGATTCTGTCCCTGACCTTCATCTTTACTCGTGCGTTTTTATTAAAACCCTCGGGTTCGAAAGTGTTGCGCACCGACCACATCCTCGGTCCTTTGCGCAACGCGCTCGGAGGTTGTTTGCTTGCATGCTATTTAAGATAGCGCCCCGACCGCCGTTAGATCCCTTTGCGGTAACTCTCTCAACCCGGCGCTTATGGCCTCGCCCCGCTGCCTCTGATTCATGATAGCGCCTCGTGGTAAAGGGAAGCTCATGCGAAGTTGATCCATGGTCGATCTCGGACGCGTCTTTTGGGCTGTTTGGCCCTTTGCCGTTTTTCGCATTTGCCTCAAAGCCTTTGCACTCCGACCTACGCTCTAGCGACCCACGCGGCTTCTAAAGAGCTATGGTCGCTCGATGAGTGTATATCTCAGAAAGGAAATGCGAAGTGTTTGGCAAAATCCCTCAAAACATCCATGACATCAGGCATATGCACAATTACACCTTTGAGAAGCAAAAGTTAGACACGACCGCCCGGAGGCTCATCCAGCGAAGTCGTCGTCCTCGAAGCTGTCGCTGCTCGCGTCGACCATGATGAGCCCCGCCACGATCTCCGCCGCTGGCCGCACTCTGGCCCGCGCCCGGTCTACGTCTCCTTCGACCCCGCCGACGGTCGCGATTGGGTCAAAGGTGGCATTGCGGCTGGCACAGCAGGCTAGCACGTACTCCGCCATGGTGACGGCGATCTCCCGTCCTTCGCGAGCGCTTCGCGCCAGAGGGCGCTGGGTAGGTCGGCCAGCGTTGCTATCGCACGGAGAGGCCAAAGGCGTAATGCAGCTCATTGCGCTTCGGCGGTTCCTGCAGCCCCACTCCCAGTGGCCTGAAGCTCCTGGCCATGCTCTCGAAGGCCGGACCGAGCACGTTCATGAGATCCTCGCGCAGGGTCCAGCGCTCCTCGTGCGCCTTGGCGGCTCCTTCTCGCGGCGCCGCCCAAACCGCAACGCCGCGCCTCCAAGACACCTGGAGCTTCCTCCAGGCTCGGATCCGAGCCACGCTGCAAAGATCTCCGCCTCCTGGGCGGTGGCCGCTGCAGCTCGGATCCGCAGGGAGGCTTCCAGCCGCGTCATCACAGCCTCGGCTAGAGCCCCCGGGGGACCACCCGAGGCAGTCGGATGAACATCTACAGCGGCCCCGGCGGTGCCCGCCTCCCCTGCAGAGGTGGTCATCGCGACCGCGGCTGATGGCCGGCCTGATCTTGAGCCAGAAGCTCTGCGATGAAGAAGGAAAAAGCTCGACGTCAGCAAGACGGGATTAAAACCATCCCGACATTAAGCGAAGGAGCTCACTCCGAAAGAGGATCCCTGATGCGGAAGGTCGACGGGGGCAGTACGAGTCCTCCTCTCCTCGCATGCGAGGACGACCGGGCGAGGGAGCGGGATCTCTTGGGGTCCGACCCCAAGGGATCCGCCACCGCCTCCCACTTGCCGGCCCTCCGATCGTCGTCCCCGCTCGCCATCACCACTTGAGTTTTTTTTCGCCCTTATCGCGAAGAGGCAAAGGGAGAGTAGGAAGAATGGCTACGCTTACGCTGCTCCTCCTCGCCAGATCTTGAGCGCTGGGCGAGCGGCGGGCGTCGCCCGAACAACGAGCCGCACGCGCATTAACTCCACGTCCCGCGCGACAGGATGTGTCCAGTCCACGTCTCCCACCTTGCATTAAAATACGACGGGACTGGCGGGGTGAAAGGACCCTGCTTCGGCCAGGAAGGCGTAGCGCGACTCTTCGATTTTGCCCCGGCCAGTCGGCTGTACGACGGCCGACGGAGGCAAGACCTATCTGGCCGCCCGGCCCAAGGGCCAAGCAGAAGACCCAGCCGCCACGACATCTTCACCTCGCGGAGAAAAAGATAAGGCGAATTGTTTCCTTGAGCCTTTCCTTATTCCCGCGCGTTTCCTCTTTTTTTCGAATTCAAGCGCCGTGTGGAAACCGCAAGCTTGGTTCCCACGCGCCACTCGAGGGCCGCAGATCCTCGCACTTACCCGGATCGGTGACCCGACCCTTTCGACCCGAGCACTACGGCCCACGCCCCAGTGGTTACGGTTGCGAAGTAGCACTTTGTGGTGAAAGGAATTGCCCGCGCGATTCGAGCTACTGCTAGTCGGGAACACTCCTTCCCCATGATAAGTGCGAGCGAGCATTTCGCTCCTTAGGTCCTTGTTCTTTTTCGAGCCTCCCCCAAAAGTGTTGACGTGTCGACCTACGCTTATGCAACCCCCGCGGTTCCTAAAAAGCGGTCATCAAATGTTCATCATCTTTGGAAAGGCGCGAAAAATAGGATCAGGCCTACGGAACGGCCCGACAAAAAACGAAACTTCAGTTCATTACAAAGTATCTAATTTTCTTCTTGCTGTCGGTGGAGGATGCTTTCCGGTGGTATCCGGCTGGCGATCACCTCGGCATGTGGGGTGGCCTCGTTCCTGAAGTCTTCGACCTCTTCGTCGGATCGGTTTGCTGCGACCCCGCTACTGACAACGGCCGGGTCGATGCCGTGGTAATGGGAAAGCGCGAAGACCAGCACTGAGCAAGCCCCGAGCTCAATCCCCTCGCTTACAGAGCTCTTGACGTGCTTCGGCACGCGAGCCAGCGCGGCGGCAAGCGAGCCTGGGTCTTGCCCGATGGTCCCAAGCACTTGATCACGGATCTCCCCGCCGACCACCTAAAGGGTCGTCAACTCGGCGGTTTGCTCGAGCAAGTCCTTCTCCGCCATTTCCTTCGCCGTTAAGGCCACCGCGCGTGACGTGACCACTGCATCACGTTCCTCCACCGCCAACTTCTGCGCCTCTACGGCATCGCTAAGACCCTTCCGCAGCTCTACATATTGAAGCATAATTAAAAGAAGGTTCGATGACCCGGGATCGCAGAGAGCTGAGCTGGGTTTTGTTTTGCTCACCAGCTGTGGAGATCTCCAGTCGCTGGAGGTTCTCCTCGGCCTTGCACCGGGCCTCTTGCTCACGCAAGGCATCCCGCCTTGCGGAGTCCATCTCCACCCGAGCCTGGTCGCGTTCGCCCTGAAGGCGTACCACTTCCGATCGCGTGGCCTTTTCTGTGGCGACAGCAACATCCTTGGCGCTGTTGGCTGCCGCCAGAAGTGCCTCGAGTTCGGATATCCTCGTATCTTGGGACTCGGTTATCCGATGCTTCTCGAGCAGCTCCTGCCGGACCCCTTTCGCCTCCGCCCGCTCGCGCACTAGGGCTTCCTGAGCCTCGCGTGACTCAGAGTACTGACGACCGTCCTTCTCCGCAGCGGCCGTCAGCCGCTTATGCAAAATATGAAGGGACGGTCAGACTTACTTGGCAGATCGGGCGGTTGACCTCGGATATGACTTTCAGCGCCCCGCCAGCCGAGCCAAGGGCAAAGGCCAGACCTTGCCGAATCTGGTCCAGGTGAGCGTCCACTCGTTTTGCACCCTCTTGAAGGGCCCCCACGACTGGCCTCCGCTCGATGTCCAAAGACGAGCAGCGGTTTGCGGTAGGATCGCTGCCCGTAAAGTTAGCTTGCCGCCGGGGCCCCGTGGGTGGGAGGACGCGCGCCGCCTCACTTCTTGACTCGGTACCCGGCCGCCCGGCGTCGGGACCACCCTCTCCGTCGGGCCTTTAGGCTTCGACGTCAAGGCCGCAACAGGCGCCAAGATTGTGCCAGTTGGCACAGTCCCTGGTGGTGGCAGCGGAAGTTCTCTCTCATCCCCTGCGGCCTCCGACCGGGACCCTGACCCGTCAAGAGGCCCCAGGATCTCCTCGCGCCTCAACCCCTCCGGAGCCTCTGACGGTGGTCGCGATTTTGCCGACGGCAGCGGCCTGGCGACCAGCGCCCCAACCGCCACTGGGGGCGGATCCGGCGTCGGATCTCGTCGAACCGCTGACGCTCCAGAGCACGCCACCGTCGAGCGAGGAAACGGTAGCAGCTGCGCCCTCTTCACCGACCTCCCCGGCGGAGGCGAATCGCCTTTCCGCTTTCCCAGGGGCATCTCCCCTCGGGGGACCTCGGCCTGGGACCTGACGATAGCGGCGCTTCTACTGGCGCCCTCGGTGGGCTCGCCGCCATACCGCGGCCTAAGGAAGGCCTCATACGGATCGTCAAAGCTATCGCCATCACTGTCGCTCGATACTGACAGCAGTCGACACGGAGGCCTCCTCCCCGCGCGTAAACTTAATCGCGCTCTCTCTCCTCCTCTTCCCCCTTTCTTCCTCCTGCTGCTTCTTGCGGTCGGATTCCTTCAAGGCGGCCGCCTCGCTGGCTGGGCCTCTCTTTGTTTCTCCTCGTAGCATCGCCATGACACCATCTGCGCCCACCAGGGGAGCACAAAGGCGCCAATTAAACCGCATGCTAAAGGACAAGGGGGTAAAAGGAAAAGAAAAAAGGCATCGGACGGCTCACCAAATCCGGGGGGTTCCCCGCCGAGAAAGGGTCGGGGCCGCCACCCGCCGCTACAGTGGCGCTCCCGACTAGCACGTCGGTCACCCTGGCTTCAAGCTCCGACACGGCGAGCTCCGCTGCGATCATCCTCATGGGGTCGGATGCCCTGCCATACAGGTACATTGGGCGCACCCTTTCCATAAGGGGTTGCACGCGCATTCTCATGAACTCACGTACAACAACTTCGCCGGTTAGGCCCCGCTCCCGCTGGAGCCTGATTCTTTCCAGAATCGGCTCCATCCTCTTCTTTTCCCTTTTATCGGGGCCCCAGCCCCACTCGTCCTTCAACTCGGGAGATGGCCAGTGAAGACCGGGGCGCTGCCTCCTAGGTTCCGAGCGTAGAACCACTCGGAGTGCCACCCCCGGTTCGACGACGGAAACTTCAAGGGGATGTACTCCGACCCGCGGCCAGAGCGCAGCTGCAGGGCCGCCCCTCCCATGGACGCCGTAGCATCCGCCGCCTTGTCTCTCCACTGCCGGGCGTAGAAGAAATATTTCCACAACGCCTAGTGGGGCTCAATCCCCAGGAATGCCTCACACAGCGTCATAAAGATTGCTATGTGGAGCACGCCGTTAGGGTTGAGGTGGTGAACCTCTACCCGATAGTAGTGCAGCATCCCCCGGACGAAGGGATGAAGCGGGAGCCCAAACCCACGTTCAAAAAACCAGGCGGGCACCACGAACTCCCCTTCCTCCGGCACTGGTTCTGCGGCCCCTGTCGGTACTCTCCACTTCGAGACATCCTGCGGGGGGAGGAATCCTTTCCTCTCCAGGCCAAGCGCGCGGCTGGGCTGGGCGGTGCACTCCGACCACGACATCTCCGGAGCGCAGGCAATCGAAAATCAGAGCGGAAGAATGTAAGAGACCCTCTCCCGATTCCCTTGTTTCCTTTTCTCGTCTCAGACAAAGGCTGGAGGCAAGGAAGGCAAGAGCGAGGGGGCATCGAAGGAAAAGGCAAAAGCATGCCCTAGCACCCTCCAGCGCCGAACTTATAAGCACCGAACAGGCATCAGCCAAAACGGGCGTCAGCCGAGCGCGCATCCGACCGGGC
Organism: Guadua angustifolia; assembly: GCA_036346375.1. Classification (NCBI taxonomy): domain Eukaryota; kingdom Viridiplantae; phylum Streptophyta; class Magnoliopsida; order Poales; family Poaceae; genus Guadua; species Guadua angustifolia. The sequence goes on along the minus strand of CM070505.1, from coordinate 48,498,978 downwards.
AAATGCTGGACAAGACCTTGTCTCAGACGAAGCGTCGCCCGTCCATTCAAACCGCCACGCCGCCTCACTGGTGAGATGTATCACTCCCAATCATTTCGCTTCGCATTTAATTTCCGCAAGCGCATTAAATGCATACAGGAGGCGCCAGGGCATCGCTTTGGGCGAGATGTCCCAGCGATCTCCCGATCTCCGCCTCTGGGACGGCTCCAGCCGGGTCGAAGCAGGTAGGAAAAGCCCACCGGGCCGTAGTGGCCTCGAGGTGGCGAGAGGGCGTGAATGCCTCGTGATTAAGACCTGCTTGCGGGCGCCTGGGGAAAAATCCACCAAGTGGATTCCCGACCGCCCCAGCAGGCAAATCGAGCGAGGGGCGGGTTCAAGGCGAACCCTCGATGGGTCTCTAGTTGGGTTGGCGGACGACCCAATCGCCTTAACTCGTGTCCGAGACCATACTTCAAACTCTCCCGTGGAGCCCCCCGAAAGGGCGGCATCCAGCTGCGCCCCGAGTTACGAACGGCTTGGGGTCCGAAACGAGATTTAGTAAAGAAAGGTTTTTTATGGGTCGCCCCCAGCGGGTCGAACGCCCGGTGCAGGGACAGTCCGCTAAGGGATCCCTTACCAGGGGGATCCCTAGGGCCCACTCGGATAACCCGTTTGTAGCTCCACGAGCACGGTGTTCGGCCGGCGTATGGAAAACACGCGCTTGCTCACCCCCTCCAGGTCCCACACCTGCGGACGGGGCGTATACGTGGGACTAATAGCGGCCTCTCCTCCCGCAGATAGCCTCGCCCGACGAGGACTCGGGACGGATGCCCCTCGCCTAGCTACGGCGGTAAACCAGCCCGACTAACTCATCTAGCTATGATGTAAAACGAGCGCTTGGGAACTAGAACCTCTCGCGAAGGCATCTGGACCTCTTTGCCGACCACGGCCGCGTCCAGCTATGACGTAAAACGAGCACTTGGGAACTAGAACCTCTCGCGAAGGCATCTGGACCTCCCTGCCGACCATGGCCGCGTCTAGCTGCGACGTAAAACAAGCACTCGGGAATCGCAGCCTTGCTACAAAGTATCCAGGTATCCATACCAACCAAGTCAGTCGGGTCCGTCTGGCAAGGGCAACCCCCCGACCGGATCTCCGACCCGCTTGGGGGCTCGGGGGCTACACCCACCGGGTGCGCTCGTGCGCACCCAGCCGAGACTAACCGACCCAGTCGGTCGGACTCCGCTAGCAAGGTTAGCCTTCTGATCCACTCAGGGGCTCGGGCCTGGCTAGGTCCACTGAATTCGACCAGACAGATGCACACCTACCAAGGAAAGCCCCCGACCAACTCTTCGACCCGCTCGCGCGCACCCAGTCGAAACCGACCGATCGGGATCAGTCGGACCCGGCCATGCAAGGTGGCTACCTCCGAGAAGACTCGCTGCTTCGTTATGCAGCACAACGTAGTTGAGGAAACCGTGCCAGCCGAAACCGAAGGGTCCATCCAGGAACGCCTGCGTTTCAGGACGGCCCCGGGGGCTACTAACGAATACTCATACCAAGGGTAGCCCACAGCAAAGTATATGTCCATTTCAAGATCGTATTTTCCTCAGTCTTCTGGAGCGCTCCGACCGGGCTGCCGGTCGGACGTCCTCACAGGCACCGAACAAGCTGCTGATCGGGAATTCCCACGGGTTCCGACCAGGCCCCCGGACAGAGCCTCGATAAATCTCCACCGCTCGACGTTCGACTCCAAACTGGCCACCTGCCCCATGGACACGACGTCCATGCCGGGTAGGTGGCTCCTTCCCGGGATGACGCAAGGGCTGCTAGGTCGAGCACACGATCTATCGCCTCATCAGGCACAGTGAAGGGACACGCATCGTCCCAAGGCAAACACGGCGGCATAACGTCAAGATCTCGACAAAGTAACAGAGGGCAGGTGCGCACCTTTCCAACGGGACACTATCAGCTGTGTCTACCAACCCAGCGTGGGATGAACAGGAAATGTCAGTCATCAAGATCGAAGACCGGGACTCTCGGGTGTAACCTACCCCTACCTTTTTTCCAAGTTCCGTGTAACCTGCCTCCTCCGACTATATAAAGGGAGGCAGGCCCTCTGGGAGAGGGGGACTTTCTCTCATTTTTTCACATTCTACCTTGTATGCTCTCCCGGCTCAATTCATGCCCTCCGACCCGAGCGAGCATTCGTAGCTCCCGGACTCCCTCACTCGGACGAGCGCTAAGGGCCTGTCCTTAGCCCTCGCATGTAATCCACCATACACTGAGCAATGATATCCACCACCACGAACTGGAAGTAGGGATATTCGGCCCGAACCAGTATACATCTTGGACTCCTGAGTCTAACCATACAAGGAGTGGGAACGCGCGGCCCCTAGACTTACAAATCTACTGCCGGTTTTACGAAACACCGACACAAGGCATGTGTACAGGGGGCAGAACACCAACAGTAGACCAGTAGACACAGATAGAGCATTCAAGCTCGAGCTGTAATCCACTCTTTGTACTCACAATTAGTGAATTCCTCCACCTCTGGAGAAGACTAGACATAGAGCTGTTACCCTCGTGGGGGCTCAAACCAGTATAATCTGCTGCCCCCTGCTCGCTGACGCCACGCACCGACCTACATCACGCCTTTGTTGAGCGAGGCGCTTCTTAGGTCCCTCATTCACACTAACCCCCTCTTCACTTTTGCGGTCAGGTGATCCCGATCGTCGACAGCTCGCGCCCACCGTGGGGTCCGAGAGCTTCGTTCAACCGGAAGAAGTCCCAGGTCTTCGAGGTATGGCGTCCTCTGCAGCAGCGTATTCCGTGAGCTCGGGTTCGAGTACAGCCCCCGAGCATGGAAGTTCCACGTCCCTGTTCTCCCCCTCTCCGCCACTGCGAAATCGATTCGTTCTCATTGCTGCTAGCCATGACGTGAACATTGAGGAGGGGGAGCGCAGCCTGAAGACCCCTGAAGATGCCCGCCAGATGGCTCAGGTTGCCATCAACCAGGCCATAACCGCCCTCCGGCGAGAGGAGCTTGAGAAGATTGGAACGTCCTCGGGACGCTCCAGACTTCCTCACTCGGGCGAGCGCCTCCGCGCGATCGCACGAGTCATGACTGATCCCGCACGTCCGACGTCGGGTCTTTTCGGTCGAGCTCTCGCGGACGATCTCGACAAGGCGGCCACCGAAGCTGCGCCGTCGCAGCGCCAGGGCCTCCCCGCTGGGTTGTAACAGCCCAATTTTTGCTAATCCGGTAAGTGAGGCTTATCATGCTAATGTCTTCCATAATGTCAATTAGATCCTCATTTAATTATAATTATACAAATGTTAGGACATTCATCTTGCGTAAAGAGGGAGTAATAAAATCCTAAAACTCATTTTCCAAACTGCACACATGTTATTTTACTTTAGTCAATGACGTGTGGGCCATGTACATAAAAGAAAGGAGAGTAGGCTGCACATACCTAACATACCATTTTTCACTTTACTCACCTTTACCCACTTACCTAACCTATCAATGACACATGGGAGCTACCTTGCATAGGAACTTGTGGGCTGCACAACATATCCATGACTTTTCTCACTTCAATCACCCATACCCACCCTTTTCACTCACCCTATGACATGTGGGACCTAGCCCCACATGTAAGGCATGAATGGACAGCCATATATAAGGCCCTAAACATTGGTTTTTCCTCCCCTTTCCTGCCCATTTGCTGCTCCAAATCCTGAAAAACAGCAAGCACTTCTTCTCCAACTCCTTGCCATTCTCCCCCACAAATCCACTCAAGTTTTGAGTTTGAGCTTGTGCATGTTATACCACCTTGAAGCCAAGATCAAGAGCTTCAAATCCATCCAAATGGATTCTTGAGGCACCAAGTTTTGAGTGAGTGGCAACTGGTTTTCTTTCTCACCATGTTCTGAAATTTTGCCAATGTGACTCATTTCCTTCTTCTCCATGGAATCCATCACTACACCTTGGATCGGGTCGCGCATGTCGCATGGAAGCTTGAGGAGGAAAGCTAGTTGCTGTTGCAAGCACGAGCAAGCGAGGTCATCGTCGTCTACACGTACGAATGCGGCTCTCGCAAAAACTCATTTCTAGGTTCTGCGTATTTTCCTCTTGTCTTATAGTATTCTATAGTGTCATCAACCATGAATTTATCAATTAATCCATAAAAATCTTACTTATCATGTTCATTAGATATGCGGGGCATCAGTTAATTCAGGAGATTTAGCCAAAACTTATATTGTTCATGTAGAGAACGAAATTTTAGAAACATCCTTCCTATGTCTCCTAAGTTTATGATAGCCTAAGCGAAACTTTGTCCTAAAGAAATTCCAATTCTATTCTCAACTGTCCAATCATGTAGTCGATCCTGATATTGGATACTTGTTACTGATATTTTATTTATTTAGAGCACGATTTAGTGCACTCTCCTTGATCTTCCATTTGCATTTTAATGAACAAGAATTTCCATGGTGATATACTAAGTTTTCAAAACTTTTCCTAATAACTCTTCGATATGCTTCTCTATTTCCCACTAATTCCTTAGTATACATTTTGACATGGTTTTTTTTTCAAGGTTTTAAATCGATATATCCTTCACTAAAATATCCTTATGTTTGAGTATCTAACTAATTTCAAGAATAACCTAACTCATTTACTAAGCACTGAACCCTTAACGTTCTGGCGGATCCTAGCACAACTGAGCACTTAATGACAAATCCTCTAATTAACAAGTTCTCACTGGGTCACTAAACTAGCCACTATTTCTCATGCATCATTTTCAGGTGAACCATAAACTCAAGAATACTCTTAGAGAAATATCTAACTCATCGTTTCCATTATTGCTTTTTCATTCCAATATTCGGTATTCCAATGTGTCAATCTTCTCCGCTTCATTTCTTTCAACAAGGAACCTTTACATGGAAGTCATTACTAATTTTCTCACTTTACAAGTAGGGTTATGATATCGTACTAAGTAAACTCACGGCTCCGGATTTTCTTGATTTGGGGCTTTAACAGGGATGGAGTTGGGATTGACTTGAACCATCATGATTGCTTTTCTTTGAGGGCATTTCTTGGCAAAATGTTTAGGTCTATGGCAATTATGGCAGAGTCTAATGTGAACTTTCTCCCCTGGGTATTTGTTGATTGGTGTGGTGTTTTTTTACCTAGACGCCTTTTCTTCGATTGGTTCTCTAGGCAAGTTTCCCTCGCAATTTCACCACTCACTCTTGGCATTATGTACTGGACTAAGGTAACTTTCGATATATCTATGGCTATAGGAATTACTTGTTCTCTCAGTGGACATTGACTAGCATAATGACCTTTTCTGTGACAGTTATAACACTTAATGCTGCTCTTCTTGTGATTCATTACTTCCTGATTCGCAACACCTCCCCTAGTAAAATGATCTTCTTCACCATACAAGGGACCTACTGTGGGTGATAGCCACTTACTGGTTTCCTAATTAGGGTTGACAGGTTTATGAGGTTGCATTTTTAATTCTCCAAGCGACGTATCTTGGGCACTAACTTTCCCTCTCTTATTGATAATTTCTTGAGCAACTAAAGTCCGTAGATTCTTCCGTTGACGCTGGATCAAGGCAGTAACTAACGAATCCAAGGGACACTGAGGTGGGCAAATAACAAATGAACTCAAAAATCCAGATAAAAACCCCCATTAGATAGATCTTAATTTTATAAATTTCTAGGAATTTGAATCACCTTAATCGGAGTTCATATGCAAAAGTTATAACATTCGGAAGTTTAGTTAATTCTGAAATTAGAGATTCTTATTTTCCAGAATTATTTCTATAAAGGAAAATACAGATTTTCTCACCCTGGCTACACGGACAAAACGTGACGAAATCTAGACTGATGAACTCAATCTAACGGTTACGGGTAAATCTACTACGTGACTCAATATCAACCGTCCGACTTAAACCCAACGATTGATATTTAATATGAGACGCTTACCGATTCCAAACGTTACGACTTAATCCCAATCGCTCGATGAAGATCCGATGACTGACGAAGCTCCTGATCGGCGATGATGCGACGGCGACTTGAATTCACCAGAGACAACGACGACGACCCCGGCAGCGCGTTCGGAAATCTCCTGGCGACACCTGCTACCCTTCGTAATTTTCCCCGACAGCACGACTCGCTTGATGCTCCTGATTCCTTGCCGCTCAATTCCTCCGACAACGCCAAGGCCGCTATCCTTCGCGATTTTCCTTCGATCGACAATAGCGACACGCTCGCGATTTCTCCTCAAACACGGCGCGACTTCGCCGAGCGCCGAAATTCTTCTTCGTCGCTTGTTCCTCCGGCATCACCGCCACGGCTTAAATAGCCAACGCGTGCATTTTCCGCTCTCCCACATGGAAGGTCTCCCGATTCCTTGCCAAAATCGGCGCCAACACCAGCGATTCGAATCGGTCACGTCTTGGCTCCTCCCGCCCGATGGAAAGACTTCGCTCCTTGCCGAATCGGCCACGCCGTCCTGCTTTTCCCGCGCACCGACAGAAGACTCGAGTCCCTGGGCGTACTCGGCGCCAGCGTAGGAGTTTGAATCGGTGACGCCTCCGGAGAGATTCCTTATCGATTTCTTCGGCCGAGGCTAGAGTTTGAATCGGCCACACGCCTGGTTTCCAGCGTTGGCGCCAATGCGTTGATCCGGCCACATGCTGCGTAACGAGCCAGCCGGAAGGACTCCGATGCCTCGTCGAATTCGGCGCCAATCGCCAGCGAGAGTACGAGTCGGCCACGCGTTGTACTCAAATTAACGATAACCGGCATTGGCGTCAAGTAGTCCAACACGAGCACGAAGATAACTACTCCAAATACATTTGATTTATTTGAGCCTTTTTAAACACCAGGAAAACTCCCAGAGAAAAAGAAACTTCCCAAAAATACTTCGAGACCTTCTATACTCAAATAAAATATTTTTGGCAGTTCCTTTTTTTTAAATTTCCCTTTTATAATTATTTCCTTAACAAAAGCCATATAATAATTCAAATTAATTCAATTAAATCTCATAAAATCCAATAACTCCAGAAAATTCACAAAAATCATAAATTGCAATAAAACAATATTAAATATTTAGAAAGCCAGAAATTGGGATGTTACACAAAAGCAATCTTGTTGTGGTAATATTCCGCCCTAGTTCATCCCTTTGAAACACTAGTCCATTCCTTTGAATTTTAGAGGACAATAGACAAATAGTCATTTTTGAAACAGACTGCTCAACCCGGATACTCCGGGGATTTCATCCGGACACTCAGTGGATTTCATCCGGATACTCCGGATAGGGCAGAATACGCGAGACCGAGGGTGTCAACCCGGACACTCCGGGGTTTTGTCCGGATACTCCGGATAGGGCAGAGACTTGAACTTGTGACGCAAAACTCAATTTGTAATTTCATATTATCATTAGTACTACACATCATGAGCATTTTATGCATCTTTTAATCATGTGCACCATTTGGATTCTTGATTTGGTGTATATGGATTTGGATTTTATCGTTAGGTGTTGACGCTTCGAAAGGCACTCCCGAGTACGACTACGCCTTCGAAATCAAGAACGAGAAGCAAGGCACTACTTTACTCCTTGACCATGATTGCTCCTACTATTTGAAATTTATATTGTTGGAATTATTTTATCAATTGCATGCTTACTTTCAATTACAATTATGTTTGGGTAGAATTCTTAGCTATTACCACATTGTGATGTTATCCCCTTATCATGTTCCTTTCGAGTTCGATTGTCACCCTAGGAGGAGGGTTTATTCTTATTATATGGGTTCGTGCGAATTGCTTAGCCATGCTTAGAACATCGTTAGAAACTGCGATAGATGGATTTAGTCCATTGGTCGCAATGATTGAGAATTATTGTGATGATGTTGGTTTCAAATGTTGGTTAATGTGTAGAGATGTTGGTTAAGGACCCTAAGGATGGAATCCTGGTGACGTCTCTTTGAGTAACTATCGTGCGAACCACACGCCGTTTATGGGACCGGCGTAACCAAGTACTTATGTATGACTAGGTTATGTAAACCATGTGCACTCGGAATTCCTTGAGCTTAGTGGAGCGTCAAGGAATGATCGCCGGAATTCCTTGGGCTTAGTGGAGTGCCAAGGAGTGTCCTCGGAGTCCCTCGACTTTGTTGAGTTGGGGATGTCCAACAACGGGTGTACTCCTTGATCCACACACACAGAGCACTGGGCACGCGGGATCAAGGGTCACAGTCATCCGGATGGTTTAGATACACTACCATGCATATTGGAAAATGGTTTGTCACGTTCACCTCGGCCGACACATCCAAGGAAATGTGTTAATAGCTTGGCTTACGAGTGTGACGTGTCGTGTGGGTAAAGTCGGACCTCTGCAGAGTTTAAACTATTCGAATAGCCACGTCCATGGTTAAGGACGATCACTTGAACTGTTAGTCACTGGGTGAGTATTAAGGACTTGGTAGGAATGGGATGGGAGTGGGAAAAGAGACACAAGTATTGGAGTACTTGTGTCTGTAGTCGAACATGAGCGATGGAACTCATAGTTCGAAGAATGCTTGAAGGCATGATATGAATGTGATTATGATGATGTTATATTATGTATTAGATCTTGCAAATGTTTACGAAATGCAATTCTTTTCAATCTATACATGTTTACGATTTACTCCAAACATTGCTTTATGCTGAAATTGCCATTTTGCCTTCCTTCGATGTAGCAACCACATGTAGCTTGAACTCAACATGCAATGTATATTATTGTGCGAGTACACTCTTTGTACTCAATCGGATTGTCCACTTGCTGCGGTGAGGATGAGGCCTTGCCGGGGACTTTTTATGGCGATTTACACAATTCTAACGTTTAGTCGCCGTTCTTGCCCAGCTTGGTTGCACGAGGGTTTGGGGGCATGCCATGCTGGCCCTTTTGTTGTTTATCTTGTGATTTCTGCTGCTACTTGATGTAATAACTCTAAATGTGTCGTTATGGATAGCAGTCCTACTTTTGGAATGTAATAACGTTTATGCTTCCGATAATTGTGTATGTGTTGTGATGTCAACTGTTGGATGAGAATGCTCGTGTTGGCGAACTATCCTGGGACCAACACGGGTATAATCATGGAACGCCCGAGGTTCCCTTGATTCACTTGAGAGGTATCGCGCATTTGGGTGAATCAGTGGAGTCCTGGGGATGGTTCCCCACATGGGTCCCGGTCGTTGAGGAGCGATGGCAGCTCTCGAGGGCGCCAACACCTCGCCGGTCTCTGACGCCGGCATCTCGAGACTGTCCAGACACCGCTTGCCGTCGCTCCCCGAGCGTGACTCTGGGCGGGGAACGGCGACAACCGGCGTACAATGACTCTCGCTCCAGCAGCGGCACGTCAGGCCTCTCTCCTGACGTCCCACCAAGGCACCGATGGGTCCATGAGCGTCTACAGTAGCTCCCGGGTGATGCTCGGGCCTACCGCCGCGGCTGTCGAGGTCGCAGGGCAGGACGCCAAAGTGATCGGGAATCCAACTCCAGCAGCAGGGAGAACCTTCCAGCGCCTGTCCCCATCTGATACCAACGTACTCAAGCGACCTTCGACGGCGGGTGCGATGGCCGGCTTGTTTCAAGCCCGCGCTGATCGAGCGATTCGATGGGACGAAGAACCCTGACAAATTCCTCTCGATCTATACCACTGCCATCTTAGCTGCGGGAGGCGACGAGTACGTAATGGCCAACTACCTCCCTATCGTCTTGGACGGTGCCACTCGCACCTGGCTCTTTAACCAGAAGCCTGGCACTTTCCGCTCGTGGCGCCAAATTCAGAGCGCCCTCCGCTCAAACTTCCAGAGCTGCTACGAGCGGCCCGGAAGAGAGAAGGACCTGGACCGAGTTATCCAAGGTAAGAACGAACCTCTCCGTGACTTCGTGCGATGGTTTATCCGCACTAGGAATCTGATCCCTAGTGTGTCTGACGAGGCCGTGATCAAGGCCTTCAAGTTCGGCGTCCGCGACCGGCGCCTCACCGAAGACCTGGAGATCACAACGAAGCTCACCGTCGGCAAGCTCTTTCGCATGGCGTAGCGCTACGCGAACGCGGACGACACGGTCTGCTGGAAGCGCGACTACGATCAAGGTAAGCTTGGCATTGACTCGGGTGAGGCAGGCCCTTCAGGCGTCAAGAGTACCGACCAAGGCTCGGCCGCCAAGAAGCGAAAATGAGACTGCAAGCGCGATGGAGGCCGACCTCGAGTGACCGTTTCGGTGGATGGTCACCGTGAAGTCATGGAGGTGCGAGATTCGGCCCAGGAGGGGCCCCGCCCCCAGCGCAGTCGGCCTCGACCTCAGCAAGTGCCGCGCCGACCTTGGCAGGAGGATCGCTGGTCTGGGTCGTGGCAGGCAGACGGTCGTTCACAGGGTCCCGAGGGGTGACCTCGGTTTTGAAAACAAGTTTTGTCTTTCCACGGGGCTCGGGTCACGACCTGGGGAAGCTGCGAACTGGCAGCCAAGCTGGAGGCTTTTTATGATGGACGCGGGGAGATGCCCGTGCTCCCGAAGGAGGGAGATCAGCCCGATAGGGTTAACACCGGAGAGGACCAGGCCGATCTCGACTTGGAGTTCCAGCAAGGCGACCGACGGATCGACGTCATCTTCGGTGGCTCTTCGGCGTATCAGTCCCAGCGTGAGATCAAGGATGCCACGCGCGTGGTCTACCAGGCCACCACCGGGAAGCCCGCGGACCAGCCCTGCAAATGGGCCGGGGCTACGATCACCTTCACGCCGGAAGATGCCCCCCAAGGTATGTCCAAGGACCTCAAGACTGCCTTGGTCGTGACCCCGACCATTAGCAATACCCTGGTCGGGCAGGTCAAGGTCGATGGCGGCAGTTCCCTCAATTCGCTACTAGTTAGCGCACTCGACTGGATGAAGATGCCCTGGTCGAAGGTCAAGAATATCGTGATTCCATTTTTTGGGATCGTTCCTGGAAGCTCGACCACCCCCTTGGGACAGGTGGTCCTGCCCGTCACCTTCGGCGCCTCGGACAACTTCCGCACCGAGCTGATCACCTTCGAGGTGGTCAAAGGTGACCTCCCCTACAATGCCATCCTCGGGCATCCTGCCCTGGTTAAGTTTATGGCGGCCAACCACTATGGTCACCACTGCATGAAGCTACCAGGACCAAGCGGCGTCATTATTGTGCGCGGCGACCTCAAAGCGGCGCACGGTTGCGAGACTCAAGCCCTGACCCTCGCTGGCACGCTACCTCAGCAGGGCCTAGCTACGACCATGAAGGTCGCCCGCCAAAAGGCGATCATCGGCCAGTGAGAACTCTGAAGGCTGTCTTGCCGCTCAAGGAGGGAGACCCCTCCAAGTGCATCCACGTCTCGGCCGAGCTGAGTTCCAAATAGGAACTCAAGCTCGTCACCTTCCTCCGTGCCAACAAAGACATATTTGTTTGGGAACCGGCAGACATGCCGGGCGTCCCGAGGGAGGTGGTTGAGCACAGATTGTAGGTCCGGCCCGACTGCCGGCCCGTACGCCAGAAGCTGCGACGCTTATCACCTGAGAAGGTCGTAATAATTAGGGAGAATCTTGACAAGCTGTTGAAGGCCGGTTTCATTCGTGTGGTTGATTACTCCGAATGGCTGGCCAACCCCGTCATCGTGCAAAAGAAGGGGGGGAAGTGGAGGATGTGTGTGGATCACACAGGGTTGAACTCGGCATGCCCGAAGGACAACTTCCCTCTCCCGCGCATCGACCAGATCGTCGACTCCACAGCAAATGCCAAGCTGCCGAGTTTCCTAGACGCTTACTCTGGGTACCACCAGATCAAGCTGGTGGTTGATGATGAGAACAAGACGTCATTCATCACACCGTTCGGGACTTACTGCTACACAACCATGTCGTTTGGTCTTCGCAACGCCGGCGCGACCTTCCAGCGCCTGATGACCAAGACATTCGAGCCTCAGATCGGCCGCAACCTCGAAGTCTACATGGATGACATCATTGTTAAGAGCTCCGCTAAAGCCAGCCATGTTCAAGATCTCGAGGAGACCTTCGCCAACCTAAACAAGCACAAGATCATGCTCAATCCGGAGAAGTGCGTGTTCGGTGCTGCCTCAGGGAAGGTGTTAGGCTACATGATTGGGGGCTCAGGGGTCGGCCCGAACCCAGGAAGATCGAGGCGATAGAGAAGATGGCTCCCCCGAGTTCGGTAAAGCAGGTGCAATGCCTCACCGGCCGCATGGCTGCCCTTAGCCGGTTCATCTCGAGGCTCGGTGAGCGCGGGCTGCCCTTCTTCAAGGCCTTGCGCAAGCACGGGGGCTTCGAGTGGACACCCGAGGCTCAGCGGTCCTTCGACGATTTGAAGGTATACTTGTCAACCCCACCTTTGCTCACGACCCCGCAGCCAGGCGAGAAGCTGCTGCTCTACCTCGCAGCCACCGCCCAAGCCATCAGCGCTGTCTTGGTGGCCGAGCGGAACGCACAGCAGCACCCGATCTACTACGTCAACGAGGTGCTCCATGGACCGAAAGAGCATTACCCTCAGGTCTAGAAGCTCCTATATGCCCTCTCATGGCTTCGCGCAAGCTTCGGCACTACTTCCAGGCTCACTCCGTGGTCGTCCCAAGCAACTTCCCGCTCAGGGAGATCTTGAGGAATCCAGAGGATGGAGGACACATCGCCAAGTGGGCCATCGAGTTGGCCGTTTTCGACCTCCAGTTCGTGGCGCGCACGGCTATTAAGTCGCAGGTGCTGGTCGACTTCGTGGTCGAACAGACCTCGCAGCCGGCTCTTGAGCTCGAGGTCGATGAGGAGAAGCCCTGGGTCATGTACTTCGACGGCTCACGGTCCTTCAAACGCTCGGGGGCTGGAATCCTCATTCTCACCCCACAGGGCGACAGGCTGAGGTATGTGGTTCGTTTCGGCTTCCCTGCAACAAACAATGCTGCAGAGTACGAGGCTCTCTTGGCGGGGCTCCGAGCTTGCAAGGCGCTGGGTGTTCGCCGGTTGGTCGTCAAGGGCGACTCGCAGCTCGTTATCAACCAGTTCAACAAGGGCTACCAATGCTCGGAAGATTCAATGGCCAAGTACCTCGCCGAGGCGCGCAAGATGGAGAAGTGGTTCTAGAACCTGGAGATCACGCATGTGGCGCGGAAGGACAACTCCGACGCGGATTTCCTTTCCAAGCTCGGTTCATCTGATGACAAAGTGCTTCATGATGTGATCCTGGAGACCCTAGCGTCTCCCTCCATCTCCGATCAAGGGGCCTCGGTCGCCTTCATCGAGGGTGTTCCCTCGTGGGCTGAGCCAATCCATCATTTCCTGGCGACGAATGAGCTCCCGGTCGAGCCAGCGGAAAGGAGAAGGATCAAGCGTCGGGCGAGCTCATATAAGCTCGTGGAAGGCAAACTTTATCGCCGGAATCTTTTCGGCATCCTAACGAAGTGTGTCACCACAAAGGAGGGTAAGTACTTACTACATGACATTCATTCAGGTCTGTGTGGGGCACACTCTTCTTTTAGGACCATGGTCGGGAAGGCTTTCCGCTTGGGGTTCTACTAGCCAACGGCACTCCAGGACGCGCGCAACATTGTTCGTACCTGTCGAGCCTGTCAGTTTCATGCTCGGAAGTCGCATCAACACCTTACGCACCTGCACCATTCTCGCCGCTTGGCCTTTCTCGACGGAAATTTGGACATCCTTGGCCCCTTCCCGCAGGCGACCGGAGGAAAGAAGTTCCTGTTCATCGCCATCGATACCTTCACCAAATGGATCGAAGCCGAACCCGTCCCGACCATCACGGCCCACGCGGTGGTCAAGTTCTTCCGCCTGTTCGTGGTCACCAGGTATGGGGTTCCATGCAGAATCATTACTAACAATGGAACTCAATTTACCAGTGAGCTGTTCCAGGAGTACTGCGAAGAAATAGGTACCAAGGTATGCTATGCCTCGGTGGCCCACCCGTAGAGTAATGGAGCAGTGGAACATGCCAACGGACAAATCGTTCAAGGCGTCAAAAAGTGAGTGTCAGATGAGCTCGAACGACACGGCCAGACCTGGGTGGACGAACTTCCCACCGTCTTATGGTCTATTCGTACCACCGTCAGTCGAGCAACAGGGTCCACACCCTTCCGACTCGTGTTCGGTACCAAAGCCATCCTGCCTCCGGAGGTCACGCTGGACTCCGCCAGGGTCAGCTTGGTCGATCAGATCGACTTCGAGCAAGAACAGCCCCTTGACCTTACCCTGGCGGAAGAAGTAAGATGCCGTGCACTGCTACGATCGGTGTAGTACCTGCAAGCTCTTCGCAGACATGTGTCTCGATCGGTACGACCTAGGGAGCTCCTTGTTGGGGACTTAGCCCTGAGACAGATTCAGGCTCCGTCCAACACCAACAAGCTATCCCCACGGTGGGAGGGCCCCTATAGAGTTGTTTCAACAGATCGCACGGGGGCTTACCGGCTAGCGATGCCCGATGGCAGAGAGCTCTCTAGCTCGTGGAATATTGACCAGCTTCGCAAATTCTATGTGTAACCCTTTTTACCTCAAATTTCAATAAAGCTCTTGTTCAATTGTCATGATTGGTCTTTGCGCACCTTTTTTTTCTATGTTTTGTGATGGCTCGAGCTCAACTCTCTCTGAGCTCGACCTTCGGATGAGCGCGCTTGCTCTTGGCCCAGGTGTCGGGGGCTTATCCTTCACCCCTAGTGGTCGAGTTACGTGTAAGCTGAACCTCTTCGCATCAATACTCCCCCTGCACCAGGGTTCGAACTAAGCTCGTGATCGGGTCCAACGTGCAGTGCGCAAATCATTGTCATGACTCGGGCCTTACTCTAGATCCTAAGTTTTTCCTCGTGCGGCCATGTTGTGCTCCCTGTGGGCCTTTTTCGATCTTGCAGGTCTTGGTCTTTGCAGGATTTCTAACTTGCGCCCAAGGCCGACGTTGCTCGACCTTGAGCCCAATGGGGGCTGAACGAAATATACCACGACCAGAAAAGGCTAAGTGCACGATTGGGAAAAATTTCTTGGTCGAGAAATAATAAAACAAACTAAGTAGTCAGACTGTTCTAGCCGAGATACAGTTGTTCCATTGAACCGTTTTCTTACAAAAATCTTGCAGGAAGTCTACCCTATCTACAGGTCGGCCATCTCGCGCACGAGCTTCTCTTGCTCGAGCTCGGCTACCTTGGCCCTCATGGTCGAGAGCTCGCCCTGGAGTCGGATGGCTTCTGTTGAGGCTTCGGTGGCGCGGCGACGTTCCTCCTGAAGTTGGGTCGTGGCACCCTTGACGAGACAGCTGCCAGGTCCACGGTGGTCTTGTTTTGTTCTTCGACTTTGGCTCGCTCAGCTTCAAGCGCCCTGGCCGACCTTGTGCGCTCATCCTCGACGGCTTTGTACGCATGGTCCCGCTCTGAGGTGATGGCCTACTCCAGCTCGGCCTTATGAGTGGCCTTGAGTATCTTCACTACCTCGTGGAGGCCGGCGATCTCCTGGGAGTCTTCTGCTGCCTTTTGCGCGGCCTCCTCCCACTCGGCTTGCAGGTCCTTCATGAGCTTCAAGCGCGTCGTCAATGCGTCCTCCAAAATGTCGAGCAAGGCTCTCAGTGCGTCGAAGTGCGTTTGAAGACCTTCCAGCCCTTTGGAGATGGAGTCGATGGCCTGCGGGGGTCAAAGGATCAACGCGGTACATGCTAGAGGAGCGGTAGAGAAGAAGGAAAATGGCGAAGCTCAGGCTAAAGGTTCGAGGAAAACTTATGTACCCAGGCGAGACGGCCCTCGAAGGCCACACGGGAGTATGCGGCGGAACTACTGCCTAACGTTCCAGGGGCGGTGTCACCCACCGCCGCCTTGGGTCTTGGGTGAGGTCTTGGCGCTCGTCAGGCGGCGGCCGCGTGTCGAGCTCCCTCCTCGAGGGGGCTCGACTCACCCTCACGCCCTGTCTCGGTGGCGGCTTCGTCCCCCGTAGCTGGAGGGTCTCTGGCCTCCTCCTCTGTGGGGTTCTTGGCCTGGCCCGCGGCTCGGGTCTCTGCGCCTGCCACGGCTGGGGCGCCTTCATGATCAGCGGCTTGGGGAGCCACGACAGCCACGATCGGGATGTCCTCGGTGGTCATGGCAAGCGCGCCTCCGGCGCCATCTTCTTCGGCGCTCTCGGGCGGGTCGACGTCGTCGTCGGCGTCTACCTCGTCGGTGCCATAGTCCTTGCTGGTCACGGGGTGGGGCTCTTCCTCGTCCGGGTCATCGAGTCCTTGGTCGAACTCGCCGGCTGGAGCCTGGCTCCGGGGGCTCAAGGGACTGCAGGCTCGAGATCGATCCAGGTGTCCTCCTCAACCTTGAGCTTGGGGGGCTAGCTGACGTGGACTGGGAAATCTCTAACAAGTCAATATACGGTCAACAGGGGTCCCTAGCTCGGGGCGATACGACAAGGGGGCCCCGGCCAAGACCTAAGTAACGCTGGAACCCGCGTGACCTCAAGCTCAGGCGGTAGGTGATCCCGTCCCCACCCGACCTTGACCTTGGCTCGAGGGAGTGCGCTTACTCGGCGGTTACTAAGACCTGGGTAATGACATCAAGGTAGGCGTGGGCGGCATTCTGGGGCAGTTACAACCCACCATCAATGTGTACGAAGCCACTACCCCGGGAATCTCTCCCGTCTGTTACAGGCAATATCAGGGAGGATATAAGGCCTCCAAGGCATGTGTACAGGGGGCAGAACACCAATAGTAGACCAGTAGACACAGATGGAGCATTCAAGCTCGAGCCGTAATCCACTCTTTGTACTCACAATTAGTAAATTCCTCTACCTCCGGAGAAGACTGGACGTAGAGCTGTTACCCTCGTGGGGGCTCGAACCAGTATAATCTGCTGTCCCGTGCTCGCTGACGCCACGCACCAACCTACATCACGCCTTTGTCAAGCGAGGCGCTTCTTGGGTCCCTCATTCACACTAACCCCCTCTTCACTTTTGCAGTCAGGCAATCCCGATCGTCGACAAAACCTAACAAAATTTTACAGAGAGCTATCTGAGAATATTTGGCACAATATGATGTGAACAGATCTGAGTTTTACCTTCTGGATCAACGGGGAACGCGCGACGAAGTTTTCTGCCGTCCGCAACGCAGTCTGATTGGAAAAAAGAATTTTTTGCACAAACTCACGAGGTCAGAACCATGAGTTAGGATGAGCACCATGTAGCGCACATCACCAGGAGTCTTCCATAAAAATTTCACGGCCAAACTCGCAAAAATGAGGGAGAACAGCCTCCGGCAAAATTTGATATTTGTGCGACCGTAACTTTTGATTCCATGAACCAAATTGCACGAAATTTGAAAGGGAGACAGAGGGTACCATAGAGCACAAGGTGTCATGGTTGGATCACTAAATATCACAACGAGCTGACAAGGAACGCGACACCAAAACAGACCGACGTTCGGCGGCGTTTCGGAGGATGAGGGATGGATTTCTAGGGTTTGGGTGAGGTCCATGGGGTGGCATATGCGTGGGAGAGGCCATGGGAGGTCTACACAAGGTTGGGGTGGTGGCTAGGTTAGAAAAAACCAGATTTGGAGCAAAAACGGATCAAATTGGCATTTACACGAGCATGTGGCGTGCGTACACAGAATTGGGGCGACATGGTCAATTGAGGGCCGGCCAGTGGTGGGGATGGGGCAGCGAGGTGAGGGGAACCCGTGGGCACGACGGCCGTCGGCGGGGATGGCCGGAGCGACGGCGAGGGCGACGGCCGACGCGACCAAAAACCATTCGGATGGCATGGTGCCCGAAATTACATTAAAACGCAAAATTTCCTAAAACTAACGAGAGCACGGCGTAGAGCAAGATCATACTAGGCTATATCTAGAAGGAATTTGATCGGGGATTACCGGTTTGAGAGGAATCGATTTATTTAACTGAGCGATTTAATCGATTTACGAACAAACTCGAAAATCGGGGTCAAACTGCAACGAAAATCAAATCCGATTGAATAGTTGTGATCATGGAGGAAAAAGGCACAAAGTGATGTGGTTGGTTTACCCGGAAACTCACCAGAGCAAAAGATGGCTCACCGGTGTCTTTGGGGTACGCCGGGCGTTGGGTTTTCTCAAGTTTTGGGAAGGAAAATGGCACTGGAGCAATAGGGCAAGGTGAGCACGGGATGGAGGACGTCGAGACAAAACTTTTGAGTACTCGTACATGTTGAGGGAAGGAGAAATGGAAAAGTTATGGCTTAAACAAGAAACGGCAAAGAAGTGATTGCTGCGTCCATTTCACTTGATTTCAGAGGGGGTAACTATAAGAGAATTGAAGCCCTTAACTAGGCCGACGATTTGCAACTGACCTCACTCGATTTCGTTGAGAATTTCAAAAGTTATGAGCATTTGAAAATTGGCTTGCAAAAGTGGCGGGATATGAACAGTGCTGGCTGGAGGTTGAAGACGATGAACAGTGCCATTTTTAAAGCGCGTGAGATAAAATAGATAACAAGATCTAAAAATACTGAAAAAGATCCTATAAATCATAATTAATAGAATGGAACCCAATAAAATTGGTTTCGCTGATTTTGGATGAATTTTGGAATTTAGATTATTTCGGGACGGAAATAATGGATTTGATGAAAGCGCGAGAGATAAAATACCAGAGAGATTATATAAATCTTAGAAAAATTCTCAAAATTATTTTAGAATATTTTCAACCTAATTCTATGATTTTTGAGATTTTTGGAGTATTGTGGAACTCGGGTGAAATTTCGAATAAGGACCGGAATTGTAAATTCTGACTTTGTGGACGGAAAAAGATTGAACTCCAATTTCAGAAGGATATGGATGCTAGGTTAATTAGAACACCGAGGAAAATCTAGATTTTGAATTTAAATGGAATTTCAAAGGAAAGGTTTGAATTGGAATTTAGATATAGAATTGCTCGAACAATTAATAATTCAAATTAAAAATCCAATTAACATCTAAATGTTTAAATTAATAATTTTAATTAATTTTTAGCGAATCTCGAATTTGGGAAATTCCCTGAGATACAAGAACACTGTAAAAACTAAATTTTAATTACTTGATGCACACAGAAGGCACATTAAATTGTTTTAGATTTTAAAAAAAATTCTAAATTAAGCTTCTTTAATCAAATAAGATTGATGTAAAATTTTTGGAAAGCTAATTTAATATAAATTTTTTGAAAACCCAAATTTTGGGATGTTACACTTGATGTCTTGGACTTCTATCAGATCCACCTTTTCCACCTGAGCTCCAATTCGATCACGATGCTCAGTGTGTTTGTCCATCTTTGTGAGACCTATCTAGGTATAAAGCCCAGCCTCAATCTATTCCGCCACTTCTATAGCCTAAAGAGGACGACGAAAAATGATACTATTGGGGTGCCGGTTTCCATCTCCGCAGCGGATTATCCAGCTTGTATATTCTTGTCCCCGTTACCTCTTTCTAGCAGTCGGACTGGAAAATCAATGATTTTACATCACCTCTCCGGACACCTTGAACTTCTCTCTAGCTTATCGACCACTTCTCCCCAATTCGATTGACCTCTGAACGAAAGTCCCTCCTTCAACTGCCCGCAATGCTTGTTACGTTTGGAAGATTGAGGAGCTGAGGAAGATCGGGCTGACTAGGTGGCATGTCGCTAGAGACTTCCTCATGCGCCGATTAAGTCCACTGAAGTGGCGGGATCACTTGGCCTAGGACTACTCCGGAGTCGATGATGCCACCAAGGATAATCCTGGAAGTAAGCACTTACAATATTATTGTTCTCTTTGCTCTACTTGACGAGTGATGAGCTGACTTGCTTTTTGCCAGAGCTGTTAGACTCAGACATCTCCTCCAAGCTGAGCAAAAAGTTCTAGGGCTCAAAACCTGGTGCTTGCCGCATCGAGCCGTACTCACTCATCAATTCTCGACCAGAGGTGTGTACTGCATCGTGGCTTGTAATGCATCGTTTGTGCATCTGTCAGCCACCTTAACCCAGCATCTCCTTAGGAAGCCATGTTCAACGAGGAAAGGGTGCCGATCGTGGGAGCCATCGGCCTGGAAGATGACTAGCTAACCCAAAATGATGATCAGGTGTCGGGCTCTGTCTCCGCCGATGCTGGCTCTCCCCTGGATGATCCAGGACCTACTATCATCCCTAGTGAGGTTGAGGTGGCCCTAGAACAAGTGAGGGTGGAGTCCCCTCGAGCGAGGAGGTTGGTGTCTTTACCACCCCATCGACCAGCCAAATGGCCTTGGACCTCGTCGTCGAGACCATCCAACCAGGTAATCTTCAATCGTTCGCTTGGATGTTATGAAATTTCTTCTGACGTAATCTAATAGATGCTGGATGACCAGCAGGCCGCCTGGGGGACCGATGTGCAGAAGTTGATGACTCCCACACAGACATCTCCTCGAATGGGATCTCCGTTGACTAAAGTGGTCGAGTAGATAACACCACTATCGGTCAGTGCTTGCTGAATTTGTTTGTGACAAACTTTTTATTCATAGTAACCATCTGTTTGTAGATCTCACCGTTGGTCGCTGACCCACCGGTGCCATCTCCTCAACCAGTTGTACTGATTAAGAAGCTAGCTGCCAGTGACCAGACCGGTCCTAACAAAATTAACTGTGTAGAAGAACATGCAAGTGAAGTTTCGGCTGGCAAAATAAGTTATCTCTCATTCTTCATGACTTTTTCTTCTTCTTTCAGAGATGCCAAGTAGAGAATCTCCTGCAGGAAAGATGTGTCTAGCAGCACTATCGATGACATCATCGTAGCAGCCTTGTCATCTCTCGAGACAGTTGCCACCATCACAGCTCTTTCTCCAGCAACTGCTGCTAGAACAACAGCTCCACCTTCTCCAACTTCGCAAGCGCATATGAAATATTGGTCTATCCTAAAGCCCCAGATTCGGATATATGAGCATGACCAATCTTTTCCTATGTTCTGCTTCATCCTCTGCTTCGCTTTCTAACACCTCTTGGCTTCTTTTCATAGCACTCTACAGATACCTTGCTTGAAGCAGAAGCTTTCTACATGCAAACCCATCAACAAAATGAGTGGCTCATGGCCTCCAATCAACAAGTGCTCAAGATGAAAGACACCGAACTAGTGGCACTCAGGGCTAATGTAGGATCGGATGATGACAATCAGAGGGGGGGTGAATGATTGAGCGGAAGATAAAATCACAATTTTCTTGATTCACAAAACCCCCTAAATTAATTATGAAATATTGCTCTCGGTTTCAACAGAAAACAGATTAACAGACATTCACTAAAACTGTAATTACTGAAGATCCAACCGTCGGATTGATGTAAAATTTTAACTGTATAAACTAGATTCAAATCCGAAACTAACGCAGTAAGAATCACCTCAATCGGATATACGGATCTAGAGTTATAACCTTCGCAAGTTGACTATATCAAATAATGACGAGAATAGATCAAACCCTAATTATGAGATTAAACAAAATCTACAAGGAATTAACCAATCAAACTTTTAAAATCAATTACTAGATTTTTTTAGATAATGGATAAAATCCGGCCTCTGCAAATGCACACAGCCAAGTTCTTACAAATATCACTTTCGTGATCAAAATTGAAAAAGCGACAAAGAGAACATACAATTAAGAGCAAATTCTATAATTGCTTCGCCATCCGTTCTTGGCAAAAAATTCCAACGCCACAACCTCCAATGCATGGCAAACCCCACGAATGATCTCCCTCTTGTCGTCAGACTGCAATATGGCCCAAAACCGCAGCCAGTATGTCCCTCTGAATGTAGCCTGCATAAAAGAATAATAATGTTTTTTCGCAAAGATTAGATCATTGCGAGTACACCAAATAGCCCATAAAATAGCCGCACTTCCCACAAAAATCAGTCTCTTCACATTCTTCTCCAGGCCACTTAACCAATGACCAATCATATGTGCCAAAGACTTCGGCAATGGTAAACCAGTAGCAACATGCACAATTCGCCAAATACTTTTGGAATGATGGCAATCAAAGAATAAATGTTGGATTGTTTCATTACAATTACAGAAACAACATTTTGGATTCCCATTCCAATTTCGTTTAGCAAGGTTATCCTTTGTTAAAATTATTCCTCGTCGTAAATACCAAAGGAAAATTTTAATCTTTAACGGAAGTTTCAACTTCCAAATGAATTTACCATTAAAAGGAATACTCTGGTTCATCAAATGAGCATACATAGAATGTACAGAGAATTGTCCATGTCTATGTAAACCCCAGTGGAAAGTGTCCGTGCCATCAGTAAACTGACAATTCGATAATTTAGCAATTAGATTTATCCATGCTGTCAGTTTATCACCGACTAATGATCGCCGGAAAGAAATATTCGGTGGCATCTGAGTCATGACATTTTCCACAGTAATATTTTTATGATGGGCAATATGATACAAGCTTGGAAATTGAGCTTTAAGTGGTTCAGAATCAACCCAAATGTCCTCCCAAAATCTAGTTTGGGAACCATCACGAATCCGAAAAGATCCAATGGCCAAGAAATCCTCCTTGACTTTTAAGAGCCCTTTCCAAAACTGCGAGTCCCCAGACTTAATACGCACTTGGGACAAACATTTTGAACTTAAATATTTATTTTTAAGTAAGTTCTGCCAGAGCCCATCCTCATTAATCATTTTGAATAACCATTTACTTAAAAGACATTTATTTTTAGTGTGAAGGTCAATAATACCCAGCCCACCTTGATCTTTGGGACGACACAATATTTCCCACTTAGCAAGACGATATTTTCGTTTTTCGTGATTGCCTTGCCAAAAAAACCGAGACCGATAGAAATCCAACCTTTGAATAACACCCTTGGGAATTTCAAAGAAAGACATCATGAACATAGGAAGGCTACTTAACACAGAATTTATAAGCACAAGTCTACCCCCATAAGAGAGATGTTTGGCCTTCCACCGACTTAGTTTTTTGTTAAATCTATCTTCAATTACACCCCAATCCGCATTCCGAAGTTTATGATAGTGCATCGGAATACCTAAGTATCTGAACGGGTACGATCCAAGCCCTGACCAAACATTTCGATATATGCTTGTTCATGATGTCTGGCCTCCCCAAAGCAAAAAATCTCGCTTTTATGGAAATTAATTTTGAGACCTGATAATTGCTCGAACACACAAAGTAATAGCTTCATGTTTTTAGCTTGGTCTATATCATGATCCATAAACAAAATAGTGTCATCGACAGCATACTGTAAAATTGATAAACCATCGTCAATAAGATGAGGAATAACACCTCGGATCTGACCATCCTCTTTCGACCTCTTAATCAATATAGCCAACACATCAGCTACAATATTGAATAGGATAGGAGACAAGGATCCCCGCCAGTAACCCTTTTCTAGTTTGGAAGTAATGTCCAATATCATCATTGACTTTAATCCCCACACTACCCCAAAGAACAAAGTGATCAACCCAGAGCACCATTGATGACCAAATCCTTCATACGTAAGGTTTCTTTGGAGAAAAGACCACTTGACTTTATCATAAGCTTTTTCAAAATCAAGTTTTAAAATCACCCCATTGAGTTTTTTAGATTGAAGTTCATGAATAGTTTCATGTAAAATCACAACACCTTCCATAATATTGCGCCCTGGCATGAAAGCTGTTTGTGATGGTTGTACAACTTTATTGGCCACTCCCATAATTCTATTAGTAGCCACTTTTGTGAAAATTTTAATAAAAATCATTGAACAACGCCATAAGATCCCCTCTAATAATATCCCAGAAAACTTGATAAAATTCAGCTGGGAATCCATCAGGACCAGGCGACTTATTGTGTTCCATTTGGAACACAGCTTCTCTAACCTCCTTTTCAGAAAAATGTGCAATAAGAGTATCATTTTCCTCATTTGTAAGCTGAGGTATATCATGATTATAATCCTCCACCAAACTAAAATTACTCTCTTCTGGCTGTCCAAACAAACCCTTGTAATAATTTGTAATATGAACTTTTAAATCAGCATCCCCAACGATGGTGCCATCTTCATGATCTAATTTAAAGATACGCTATTTTCTATGTTTACCATTAGCGACTAAATGGAAATACTGAGTGTTATTACTAGATGTCCTAGCAATATTTTGGATGGATCAAATCAAAATTATCATGATGAAAACATGAATCAATCTGAAATCAAAACAGGCATGCAAAGCGAAGATCAAGAACAAGAACAAGAACAAAATTCACCTTTGTATCTGACCTGTGTGATGGACCAAACTTCAGACAATACTTCAACCGCACAGACTAGTCTTCTAGTCGGCTGCACTTTTAGAATGAAGACATGTATGCATGCAAACACCAGTGCATAAACAAAATTGGCCAATCAACCAACGCAGAAAACCAGCCAACAAAACTTTCTAGTTGCTCGCTTCGCCACCAAAACTTGCATGTATGTGCACGCCACGCCGACCACAGAGAACACAAAGAAAATCGCCAGAGGTCACCGCCACTTGTTTTCTAGTCGTCAAAGAAAACTTCTTGTATGCATGCAACAACACAAGAATTATCTAGTCGATCGTAGCATGCATTGAGAGCAAGAAACAAAACCTCGGGCTTGGCGAAGAGAAGTCTCGCCACAAAGAACTCACGCCACAAAAGCAACGTTTCTTGTTGCCCAACCAAAACGCAATGGCCGCCACCTCATGCATGCATGCAAGTCCGAAGCGGCCAAGTCACCGAGAAAGCAAAAGCGAAGGACATCCTAGCGCAAGGAAAAAAAACGCCCGACACATGCATGCGCCGAAAAAGCTCAAGCAATTTTCTTCACGCCTCGCTTTGCATGCATGCTCATTTGGAAGCAATAAGCGACTCAATTAACTAGTCGCCAGATTCAAGTTGCCAAGAAAAACAGCCGGGCGTCCAGCCGCCAAAAAAGCCCTTAGATCGGAAGAAGGATTTTTATTTCTTTTGTCTAATAGTACTCTCCAACACAAAAGAGTACAAACCCTAATTCCTTGCTCCCATAAACAGGAGACACCTCCCCCTATTTATACTGAGCAACCATCAAGAATTAGTATACAACTCCACTTGGCCCCAACATGGCCCAATCTGGTTTGTATACAATTCCACTTATTAACATGGCCCAATCTGACTTTTGCATGCGTCACGCCCACCGCCGCACACACGTGACTAACCAGCCTTCGTGTGCACCTTCTCTAGCCGAACGTCCGCATGACATCCTCGACCACCGGGACCTCGATTCCTCCTCGAACCTAGTCCGAACCTCGGTTCCTCCATGAACCTAGTTCCGGTCCGTCATCGACCACGTTAAGCCCTCGAGCAACACCTGCATACGAATAAACAAACAACGCATCCGAGCACAAGTCCACGACTTGACTCAAAGTCAATCCATGCAACCACTCACATGAGTGCATTACATCAAACAAAATCATTAATCAATCATAATTATGCTCAATGGTCCGGTTACTCGCCCTAAATTTGGTAGCACTAGGAAAAGCAACCAACACTCAAATTGCTTCAATTTGAAGATCCAATTCAAATCAAACTCAATTTCAAATCAATCCAATCTCAAATCTTGTCAATTACTCATCACACACAAGGATAGACCTCCACATGGTCTTTCAGCTAAGCTGAAAATTGCCAAAGCTGAGGCTAAGAAGTAGAAGGGGGACGCAAAGAGATGAAGGCAGAGGCCGTGAAGCTAAAGGCTGAGAAAGCTACCGCTGATGCTGCATGGCTCAGGGCCAAGGTTAGTCGAGACAAGGCGGAGGTGAGCAGGAAAGTGATCGAGGTCGAAAAGGCTGCAATAGATGCGGCACTTACCGCTCTGCAATCTAAGCCACTTGAACACATGACCTCATCTGCACGTCTTCTGACTTCCCACATGTTCATCATGGTGAAGAGCCACCATCCTGGCCTAGACCTCTCGACATTAGACGAAGGATTTGCGTGTGAGGTGAGCGAGGTTGCCGATTACATCGAGTCCTTCGGAGACCTTGTTAAAAGGTTTGTGGTCTAACTAGAGCTGTCTCTTGTCGGCAATGATGATGATGCTAGCTAGAATTCTTAGGTCTGAACACACCGATGTAATGTTGCTACTACGGCCTTTAATGATAATGCTAATTAATCTGCTTGTCTATCGTGCTTTGCCTGCTATTTCCTTATCGATGAAATAGAGTAGCACAAGTAGATGCAAATCTAATTTAGCACTCATAGACTCTCAGTAAGCAGCTTCGTTGCCATGTGTATGCCTAATTGTAATTGCACACAAGGCTAAAAAAACTTTCATTAAGTGACTTAGCCCCCGAGCGTATATTCGGAGAGGCGGCATATAACATAAATGCTATACAGGTTGAAGTGAAAACTACATGATTTTTGTAAGTCTTTATCGACCATACAACTTAGACTTTATAGCAATCATGAATTTGCTGAACAGTGCATGTAGAGTTGACTAGAGGCCTCGTCACCCGCCATCCGCTGAGCTTTAGATGTCTGACAATCTGGTGCTCGTATGCGCGCTAGATAGAATTGCTCATCATTGGGTTCAAGCGTGGCCACACTTTGGTTTTGTTCGCTGACATGCTAAGTATGCGATCGAGTAAATGCGTGCAAAAAATCACATGTAAAAGGAATAAAGAAATTGTGCCTACTGCGCCCTGCTCGATAACAGTATTGACCAAAAATAGAACAAGATACTGAATTACCTGTAGCCCCCAACTCCTTACTCGATGATGCCATGGAGTAGGGAGTAGAGTGGCATAAGCACAATATTGTGATGTAGCCCCTAGCTCTTTGCTTGATAGCTGGATCGAGCAAAAAATAAAGCATCAGCATCACAGATACATGTTACAACTCCGAACCTCTTACTTGATAGATGTATTGACCCGAGAGTAGAGCCAGGTAAAGAAAAGATCGAGTGATGTAGCCCCCGACCTCCTACTCGATGAATGCATTCAGTAGAGGGTAGGGCATATGTGCCAAAAATGCATGATGTAGCCCCTGACTCTCTGCTTGATGACCGTATCGAGAAGAGAGTAGAACGTAAGCATAAAAAATAGTAGCCCAGTAGAGCGTAAGCATCAAAAATAGTAACCTTTGACTATACACTCAAGAGCATGAGCCCCTGAGCATATTGGTAAGGCCCAGCATTTTTTTAACTCCATTGTAATGATTGAATACTATTATAGTTTTTGCGCCCTTCGGCTTCCATGTGGTACATCATAACTTATTGTCTCTTTGGTTTCCATACTTGTGTGGAAGTGCAACAGACGCCTCATGGATTGGGACTGACGTGACTCTAGATGGATTGTGGTTACAGTACGACCCGTTCCCTGGGCTATAAATAGACGGGACTTGTAGTCGTCTGCCATGATTCATTTTCTTTCTCGCCTTTTGCTCGCAACACATTAGCTCTTCAACCGCATCCATGGCCTCTACTCCACCATCGTCCTTGTGTGTGGAGTCCTTGGAGAGTCCCCTCCCCTACGCCGTTGGCCGTAGTCTCTCTAGGATGGATCATCATCTTCTCCGATGAGGAAGAAGAGATCGACTAGGAGGCTATTGAGATGGAGGTTTGGCCAGAGGAGGAAGATGAGGTCGCCAATAAACTGAACGTCACCATCGAAGAATACAAGGTCACCTCCGCCGCCCTCGTGATAGCAGATGCTGCTGCCGTCACCAAAGGAGAAGAAGGTGAAGCTACCACCGCTGGAGAAAGAGGTGAAGCTCGAAACAGCTTCATTAGCTCGATGCCTGCTCGCGCTTCACGCTCTACCAGTGTTCCGTGGCTTTTGATGACAAAGAGGTCGCCTTCTCCATCGACAGGCGGCCAGGTCTTCCCATCAAGTTCTGGCCCATACAGAGGGCGCAGGCCCATCTCTAGAACCATTCTCTTCCAATCCTGTGGATGTAGGGGAGGTGGTGCAATGCCTCCGAGGACAACAAGTAGTAGAGTACCTGTCTCAAATGTAATAAGATTTAATTCCAATGATTTAATAGGTTTAAAAAATTCTTTTGTATAAGTTTATTCATTTTTGTATATTAATCACGTTGATGCTATTCTTTAACAGAAAATACATAAGACAATTTAGATTCTCAAATATTTATACATATTTGTGGTACTAGCAGAATGAGGACCACCAAAAATTTAGTTTCACAAAAATCTAAATTTATTTGAATTTTTTTTGCATATAGTCTATTTTCATGTCTTCCTTTTTGTTCTATGTTTCCATATTTTTCTAGAGTATTTTTTTAAAATATTTTTATATGTTTAGGTTGCTTGTAGAGCAAGGATCACAATAAAATTGGTTTCATCAAAATTCAAGTTAATTTACAAAATTTTTACACATAGCTTATTTTTATCCTATATTATGTTTCGAATTTCAAATTTTCTAGATTAGATATTTAAAATATTTTTGCATATTCTGAAAGAACATGATTTTAGATGAATTTAGAAATTTGTTTGATTCCATTTGGATTAAAAATGCAAAAAATATTCAAGTTTGAATTTTTAACCGGTTTCAAAACTAAAGAAAATAGCAAAACACATCTTCAGAGTACTGAAAGCGTCTTTTGCTTCGTGCCAACAGTTCCCGTTCAAAAAATGACTTAGTCACTGACACCTCGGGTGCACTACTCATTGTCTCAGGGTGTGCGTGAGAGAATCGGCCACAACCACTAACAAAGAGACCCGCAAAGACAAATGATACGTAGCAGGCTTGGTGGACTCAGGCTCGTCGGCGAACTAATGACACGGTTAGCACCAGCAACTCAATGTGCATCTAAGGGTGGTACCCATTCCTACCGGCGGCAAGTAGAACACCCCGCCATCGTGGCTATGCGGCGGTGGAAAAGGCGGTGAGCCATGCCGACGATAGAAAGCATCTCTGATGGAATCAGTTATGGTTCTAGCATCTAGGGACCCTAAGCATTCCATTTTACCTGACACTAGCTTTGGAGATGAGCTAGTTCATCCTACCACCAATCGCTGGAGTCGGAGAAGAAGGACAGAAGAGGCGATGGAGTTCTTGGCAAAGAAACATGCAACTAGGAGAGGGCTTTTGATCCTTAGAAGATATAGAAGCTAACACGAAAAGGAAAGGAATTGGGAAAGGTTTAGTATACCAGCTCCAATTGGCTTCAATCTCAATTCTAGGGTTCTTCAGCTTTGATGAGGAATGGAGATATTGGTAATGGTTTAGTGGACTAGAGTGAGAGAAATGAGAGGGGAAATGACAGGCATGATTCAGTGACCATAGAATGGCTTTTATAACTAGGAGATTCACTATAGAGAAGCTCAATTCCTGGTGTGAACTCGGTGGAGGTTTTGCGATGCTGGAACAAAAGAAGGAATGGAGGAGTCTACGGATATTTGGACAAGGACGATGCATGGCAAGCTAATGATGCTGCGGTTACCTTGGTTGGCGTGGAAGTGCAGAGATGGTGGAGCTATAGCTGGCGAACTGGGCTCAGTCACATGTGGGAGCTTCAGCTGAGGGAGGAAGAAGACAACAGTGTGAGGACCCGAATTCACCCATTCGGACCCACTGTGTTTACCGCACTAGTCCTAGGATCAATCGCTAGTGCACATAGCTTAACATCGGTAAGTATCACATCATACACAACGATAAGAATAATAACGCTCCTCTTGTGGTTCATCACTTTTTGACTCGCAATACATCTCCTAGCAAAACGATCTTTTTCACCATACAAGGGACCTACTGTGGGTGATAGCCACTTACTGGTGTCCTGATTAAGGTCGATTGGTTCAGGAGGGTGCATTATTATTTCTCTAAGCGATGTCTCCTTGGCAACTGACTTTCTCCCTCTTATTGATAATTCTCGAGCAACTAGGGTACGTAGATTCTTTCATTGATATTGGATCACGGCAGTAACTATCGGATCCCGGGGACACTGAGGTGGGCAATGGTCTTTGTCCTTCACAAAGGTAACATGTGATGTCGCTCATAGGACATTCTCCAGGAGAATGGCTTCCTTCACGATTGGAGCAATTGATCGCATGCTCGTCAGCGGTATGTACTATTTCTCCACAGCGAATGCACGCAAGACCTTCCAAGTTGGTTTGGCTGGTAGTACTCCATAAAACGATGTCTAGATTTTGAGCAAGGTGCAGGGATAGCGTTTCTCTCCATAGTCTCGAGCCAATCCTCAGCTTCTAAAGGCGAAATATTTACTTAAAACGTTGGTGGACGAGTCTTTATAACTTCTAATAACCTTGAGTCAACACAGGGATTATTATTAATAGTTCGAGATGTTTTGCTGGCATTAACTTGATTAGTCCCATTCGTATTTGATTCATCATTGCTTGCCTCAAGCTGGTCTCGAAAGCGGGCAAAAACTCTTTGAAACTCCGCGTATCTATCGGTAGTGACGGTTGAAAAACTAATTCATCCTTGGAGTTTCTACCGAGTTGATTTCTACTTCCACCGGCTCCATTACTATCACTGAACTGAACCATCTGCTTGATTACCTCAAGGGGGCTAGGGAAGGGGAAAATAGCATAGGTAAGGAGCAAGAAGCCTAACATAGGGGAGATAGGTTTAACCCAATAACTTAAGCAATTAATATTAGTAACTTGGTATGGCTGCTTATATAAGCCTAAAAGCTTTGCAATGCATACTGCACACTCATCAATCAATGAAGAACCAATTCGACCTATCCACACAACAACTACCGTCTACATGGGTGACTCTCCTTTCTTAGGAAACACAACTGCCACACATGAGTCTCAACTGGCTACTTGAAGCACTGAGTCTTCTAGTTTTTAATACACTTCGTTGATCCGCTCCTCCATGCGCTTGATGATTCTTTCCTTCATGGTCGGTATGGTAGCAGCAGGCACTTGATGACATCTCCTAAAGTGTGGTATATCGTTTTCTTCTCAAGATAACTCAGGTAAGATTTTAACTCAATTCAGCAGAGGTAAAAGAAATTTCAGCAAGGGACAAGGAAGAATTTTTTTGGTAAGGGCAGAGATAGAAGAATGAGATAAGTCAAGAACACATTATCCTTCTAGGTTGGGTCTTTTATTTTAGAAAATAATTTTGAAGGACCTATAGGGACGACCAACTATCTAAGGCCAAGACCTACAGTCAGTATGCTCTGATACCACCTCTGTGAGGACCCGAATTCACCCATTCGGACCCACTGTGTTTACCGCACTAGTCCCAGGATCAATCGCTAGTGCACACATATTAACATCGGTAAGTATCACATCATACACAACAATAAGAATAATAATACTCCATTTATTTATTATGACTAGTGTATGATCTTATGATCACTTACATTTATTTGGCCACGCAGGGCAAGGCTAAGATAAAATAAGATGAATGCAGCGAAAAGTAGTAGAAAACGTAGTGACTCATCAAGACACCACAAAGCATCGACAAGGCTTGACCTAGTGACTCGTATCCACCTTGAAATCCTCCTCCAACACGGGCGATGACTCCTCCACTGTTGTTGGTTGTTAAGCAAGGGTGAGTACATCAACACGTACTCAACAAGTTGTGCACAAAATGCAATTCTATCATAGCTATATGCAGGCTTATTCCAAAGGAAAGGCTAAGGGTTCATTTGCAATATAGCAACATTTAAGAACACATACAATACATAGATTGAAAGACAGTAAAACAAATAATAACAAGTAAATAGATTCAGTGATTCTCAAATAAACCCAAGTTCTCCAT
Source organism: Guadua angustifolia (assembly GCA_036346375.1). Taxonomy (NCBI): domain Eukaryota; kingdom Viridiplantae; phylum Streptophyta; class Magnoliopsida; order Poales; family Poaceae; genus Guadua; species Guadua angustifolia. The sequence goes on along the minus strand of CM070505.1, from coordinate 48,467,288 downwards.
CCTAAATCAAGTTCCATTATCCACATGGCATCCTCGCCATCTCATAACAGATTGTTCATTTTAATTAACTACCCTTGATTTGTAATCCCGAGCATTGCTCAATACCGTGAGCACGGCTATCCTAATAGTTTGTACACTCTGCAGAGGTTATGCACTTTACCCACATGATACAACTATGCACCACACGGTGAATGATTATAACAAAGCCTTTACAATGCATCCTCTTAACCCGGTGCTACCCGCTAAGGTTTCAACATCAAGGGTTACACCACCACAACAGGCCCCCTCTTGCGCCATGTGAGCCACCCCAAGCATGGATCGTTACCACCACGGGTCTCACGCCACCACGATAGCACTCATGTTAAGCATTTGCAAATTAGTCACTAGGCTGCCCCATAATGTATATGTGGTTGCATGATTGACTCAGGTCAAAGGCTCGCAAGGTTAAGTCCTTAGGATTGATTAAAGCAAGACATACACATACCCTTAGCTCCTCTGAGCCCACCCTGGCACACTTGCCCCTTCCACTTGCTTCAATCATAAAGTGATTACCACTCGGTTGGTTACCAAGCACCATGTGCTTCTCACAAATCAACATCGTTGTGTGACCTCCCCGCCACGACAACCCAATCTCTTTGTGTGACCACACATGACACACAAGTTATCATCATTGTTCCATATTCCATTAGTCAAAATTAATACTCAACATTTCATGTACAAGTGATGATGTGGCATGGCTAAGCATTCTAGTCCGTTCTAACCATCCATGTTGATTTCAGTATTAACCAACTATAATGAACCAACCTAAGGTAACAAGTGGATTATGGCATACAAATAACAAGGTAGGGTATAATTCAAAGGGTACCTTAACTAATCCCAAAGTTAAGTTGAAATCATTTGTACACATAAAATATCATGCAATAGAGTAAAACAAAATAGCAATTTTGCAAACATGGGTGCAACATGATCAAAGCACATCTTGTCTTGCTTAAGTTCCTGGTATTGCTCCGAAGATTGCTCTCGAGTTGTTAATTCCTTCTCCGAAACCTCGCTCAACTCAACGTCTACGCGAATCGAGAAGAAATAGCAAATAAACACCAAAACCAAAGAACAAATAAACTCAAAAATTTAAATAAATGCCACCATTAGAAAGATCTCAATTTTACAAATTTTTAGGAATTTGAATCACCTCAATCGGAGTTCATATGCAAAAGTGTAACATCCCAATTTTTGGGCTTTCCAATTATTAAGTATTATTTTAATGCAACCTATGATCTTCGTGAATTTTCTGGATTTATTCAGATTTTCTGAGATCTGTTGGAATTATATTGCCTTTTGTTGAAGAATTATTTATAAATAGATAATCAGGAATGGAGTAGCTGCCGATTTGTTTTTCTAGAAACGCGTCGTGGCCGTTGATGCGCAGTGGATGGCTTGGATGGATCGTGCCGGTCGAATTTCAACGAAGAAATCTCGACCGAAGACTCTCGACGACTGCGTGTTCGGTTGGATCCTGTCGCCTTGTCTCCGATGGGAAGTCGAATGCTAGAGCTGGGCCGACGTGTCCGGAAGGAACTCGATCGAGTTTGCCATGTACTTCTCCCGCACGGGACTTCTCCCGCACGGGACTAGGACACCGTGACCGAGGAAACCTGCTCGTGATGACGTGGCTGCGTAAAGGAGAGCGGGCGCCGTTTAGTTTCCAAGGAGGGGTTTGGAAATCGGAGCTACGTGGCCAGTTGGAAACGTGTTCGAGCGAGACCCTGTATTCAGACCATGAAGGCGTGATGGCATACGGCGTGTCCGGCCAGGACTCAAGCGCTTGACCGAGAAAGACTCGTAGCCGCGTAGGGAAAGGTTTAGCATCGTTGGCTGCCGATCGGGGTTTGGGGCCGTAGCCGTTGTGGGTTCCGTCGCGGACACGGGAGCCGAGTAGTATAAAAAGCACGTCGACCCTGCCGTATGGTGCGATCAACCTATAAGCATCGCGTTCGCTGGAGCAAGACGCGGAGCTCGAGACGCAAGGGAACCGCTGTGGAAGTTCGCCGGAGCGGAAGTCATCATCGTCATTAATTTCCGAGGAGCATCGCTGATTCACTGCTATTCGCCGGGATTGAGGAGTCTCTGAGATCGCCGCAGCACCGTCAGGGGATTTCCGAGCACGCGCTGCCGAGGTCGTCGTCTTCGTCTCCGGTGAATTCAAGTCGCCGTTGTTTCATCGCCGATTGGGAGCTTCGTCAGCCGTCAGATCGTAATCAAGTGCACGGAATTCGTCCACATCACTGCGGAATCGGTAAGCGTCTCAGATTAAATATCAATCGTGGATTTAAGTCAGACGGTTGATATTAGACCACGTAGTAGATTTAACCGTAACCGTTATATTGAGTCTCATCGGTCTAGATCTTGCCACGTTTGTCCGTACAAGCCGGGGCGAGAAAATCCGTATTTTCCTTTACAGAAATAATTCGGGAAAATAAGAAATTCTAATTTTAGAATTAACTAAACTTCCGAATGTTATAACTTTTGCATAAGAACTCCGATTTGGGTGATTCAAATTTTGAAAGATTTGTAAAATTGAGATCTTTCCAATGGTGGATTTTATTTGAAGTTTCGAGTTCATTTGCTATTTGGTTTTGGTTTTTATTTGCTTTCTCTCTCGATTCGCGTAGACGTTGAGTTGAGCGAGGTTTCGGAAGAGGAACTATCATCTCAAGGGAAATCTTCGGAGCTATACCAGGAACTTACGCAAGGCAAGTTGTGCTTTGATCATGTTGCACCCATGAATTAGATTGCATGCTATTTTGATTTACCTTATCACATGTTACTTTATGTGTATAAATGATTTCAACCTAAATTTGGGACTAGCTATCGTACCCTTTGAATTACACCTACCTTGTTAAAATTGTATACCATGATCCGCTTGTCACCCTAGGTTGGTTAATTATAGTTGGTTAAATAGAAAATCAACATGGGTGGTTAGACCGAATTAGAGATGCTTAGCCCTGTCACGTCATCACATACTCTTGGAATATTATTTATTAATCTTGACTAATGGAATATGGAACTATGATAATAATTTGTGGGCCATGTGTGGTCGCACAAAGAGATTGAGTTGTTGTGACTGTGGAGTCACGCAACGATGTTGATTTGTGAAGAGCACGTGGTGTTTGGTAATCAACTGGGGTGGGAAAAATGATTTAAACTGAGGCAAGTGGCAAGATTGTTTCTGGTGGGCCAAGAGTGGCAATTGGGCGGTCGCATTTGGTTTTTGGTGGGCCAAGAGTGGCAATTGGGCGGTCGCATTTGGTTTTTTGGTGGGCCAAGAGTGGCAATTGGGGGTCGTATTTGGTTTTTGGTGGGCCAAGAGTGGCAATTGGGCGGTCGCATTTGGTTTTATGACATGTTGTTGTGATGAACTTTTGGTTGGTCTTGCCTCGGTCAACTAAGGTTTAGACTTTTTGAAAATTTGGGATGGATGGCAGGATGCCATGGAAAGTTGAATCTTGACTTAGGACTGGAAACTTGGTTTACTTGAGAAATACTGAATCTATCTATTACTGTTATTTGTTTTACTGTCATTTCCATCTACATACTGTACTTGTTTATAAATGCTGCTTAGATGCAAATAACCATTGTTAGCCTTTCCTTTGGAATAAGCCTGCATATAGCTATGATAGGGTTGCATTCTGTGCACAACTTGTTGAGTACGTGTTGGTGTACTCACCCTTGCCTACAAACATCATCAGTGCTGAAGAAGAAGTACCATGGAGAGACGAATGTTTAGGGTGCGAGCCTTGTCAGTTGCCTGTGGTATACTGAGGGGTTACCTATGTCTTCATTCCGCTGCAGTTCAATTTGTTGTTCAGCCTTATGGGGCATTGTTAAGTAAGTTGACCATAAGGTCCTACAACTGGTAATATTTAATATATTATGTCTTTTATCTTATATACGTTGTGTATGATTGTGATATTCACTAATGTTGAGCCTGTGTGCACTAGCGTGATCCTGGACTAGTGCAGTATACACAGAGGGTCCGGATTTGCATATTCGGGTCCCGACAAAAAGTTATAGCATTTTGAAGTTTGAAATTCTTGAAAAATCCTTAAATTCATAAAAACCGAATTAAGTGAATTATTTTTATAAAGGAAATTCTGAATTTTTCCCGCCTCAAACGTACGGACACACGTGGCGAAACCCGGACCACTTGATTCGAATCAGACGGCCGAGACTTACCCGTGCTCTTTACTATTCACCGAGACGACGTGGCTCACTCCCGTTCGTCCGATGACGATCTGACAGTTCACGAAGCTCGGGTGCGGCGATGGCTGGCGGCGGCGCGAAGTCACCAGAGCTAGAGACGATGACGCGTCCGACGGCATTTCGGCGCTTCCCGGTGAGGTTGAGTTAGCGAATCCGATGCGACGTGACTTGAGGAGCTCGAATCCGTGCTTGGTTCGGCGGAAGAAGTCCCTGGCGGCGACAAATCTCGGCGAAATCCCCTCGGCGACTTCGGTGAGCTTTCGCGGCGGCTTCGGTGTCTCTTCGGCGACGGCGCTTGAGGGGAAATGTGCGGCGAGGTGTGGGGATCCTTGGGGAAGTACCCCGGACCTTTTATACCCGGTGTGGCACGGAAATCGCGGACGAAACGGCGGCGGCGGCGTATTGGACTCGGAGACGGCGGCGGCGCAATCCGACTCGGAGACGATGGCTGTCGACCGTCCGATCAAGATCCGACGGTCCATATTAACCCTAACAGCCAAGACAAGAATGGGGCGCGACTCACATCATTCACGCTTTTTCCAGACTTTTCCATTTAAAATAATCCGAGAAAATAAATCAATTTATTTAGGGTAGTAAAAATACTCTAAAAATTCCAAAACAATTCTCAAAATACTTTGATATATTCTGGACTTAAATAAAATATTTTTGATAAAACTTTATTTTAAAATTTTCTTTTCATAATTATTTCTTGACAAAAGGCAATATATAAATTCAAAAATAATTCAAATAAATCTCAAAAAATCCAAATAAATTCAGAAAATTCACAAAAATCATAAATTGCAATGAAATAATATTAATTAATTAAAAAGTCAAAAATTGGGATGTTACAAACAGCTCACGCTAATAGGTTGGGTCACATAGTGAACAGGACCCACATGTTAGTGACAGGAGAATAGAACTCTGAGTTCTACTGCAATCTGAGCTGGGTTTGATCCATTGAATCGGTTACCTATCTCATCTGTAATTTAATGAAAATTTTACTCCATGTACTAGATATAAGTTATAACACACTGTTACATTTTCAAACTAATTTGATGCATGTAGAATTTATAAAATTCTGACAGTGCACTATGCTTAATTTTGTGCTTTCTAATTTTAATTTATTTAAGTGAATATATTCCATTAAAAAATTTTGAAACTTTTTTGTATTTTCAGATTTTCAGCTTTTCTATTTTTGAATTTTTATAATTTACTAAAATTCTAACATTAGTATTTTTAGAAGTTTTTTGTTTTTGAATTTTATAATTACCAAATTTAGTCATTATTTCCTGATATTTTTCCTGTTGATGTCCTGATCTAGAATGAAGATAATATAAAATTTTCACATCAAATTTATTAGAGATTTTTTTTGTCGACATTTTTCGCTGGCCAGCTATTATGCCTCGAAGGGATCCGAGGTTCGATAGAGGGGTTCTTCACAGCAGGACACCTATGGACTCTCTCCAGGGATCCACACATGCAAAGATTAAAGAACACATCGATGTAGCCAGGTTCAGGCCCACGATGTGGGTAACAACCCTACGTCCTACTTCCCGCTCTTGTTAATGTGTTTTGGGAGGATTACAAGTACACAATCACTACCCCGGATTAGGGCTGGAAAATAAGCTCGTGGCTCGTGGCTCGGCTCGGGCTCGTCCGAGCCTGGCTCGGCTCGTATAGGCTCGTGGCTCGGACCGAGCCTATTTTTCAGGCTCGCGAAAACACCGAGCTGGCTCGGCTCGACCACCGAGCCGGCTCGCGAGCCAAACTGGCTCGGCGACCCAGCCCTTGAGCCATCTGTTCGACACTCGACAGGACGACAGCCCACCAGCCGCACCAGGCCCAGGCGCCAACCCTAACCCTCAGACTCAGAGTCTCAGACCTTGCCTCATCCCTTCAGTCCCTCAGTCCTCACATGGCCGACCGCCGAAGCGCGCCGAGCCGTCTTCCGAATCCCGGCCTGCCTCCCATCCTGTGGCGAGGCGGCGACGCAGCCAAGAAGAAGCCGAGTCGCCACCTCATCGGACTGCCGAATCGGAGTAGTCGCCTCGCCGGCTGCCGGATCGGTAAGCGTGCCTCCCCTCCCTCCTTTCATCCACCGATGACCGATCCAAGCCCAAGCGCCTCAAGGGTCCTCGCCGGCGCCGCAGATGTACCTGACTGCTTCCGCCCTCTCCATGGCTGCTCTGCTGCTGCTCTTCCTCCTCCTCCTCTAGCCGCTCCTCTCGTTCGCGCAGTCAACTAGTGGCTTCACCCATCTCCCTGCGACCCTGCCCCCTTCCTCCGCCCCTGACTCTGTCGCGCCCCCCAAGCCGCCTTCCGCCGGAGCCGCCGCCGACGTCGCGCGCTCCCCTCACCCCTCTACCCTCCCAAAACCGGCGTGGTTGTATGATGTGTGAGTGTGTCCACCTAGTTGTATGAATCAATGAATGTATGATGTGTGATGTCTGTATTCCTCATGATTTTATGATACATCCATTCCAATATTCTATGGCCATGGTTGTATGATGTGTCTGTATTCCTCATGATCGATCGGTATTAATTAGATAATTCTTCATGAATTCTTGGTGTTGTTGACAGGAGTACTTACCTGATAGTCTAACTCTGATCGATGGATGCTCGCTCTCTCCAAGCCATTCCTGTGAAGTGAAGAATGCAAAGTGTTAAGGCAATGACATATTGACATTGATAGCTGGATAGTCTTCCTGATGAGAAATAATATTGATCAGAAAAGACAAAAAAGGAATAAATAAAAATATTAACCTGTTCCTCTCGTAGTTTGACAGTCAAATTTTCCATTGTCTTTGTGTAGAACAATCTGTGATGAGAAAACATAATATTTGTGTAAGTTACAACTTACATCACTTTCTTTTGAGAGCTCAGAGTTATACCATTTCTTATTGAGTTTGTAGAAGTAGAAAACATAAGGTTTGTGGAAGTTACCTCCTGCTATACTGCTATTGAAGGATTTGACCTGTATGAAATTTGTGACTGTTTGCATCTCTTAATTTAGACTTTAAATTATTCATCCGTTAATCTGCCATGCAAGACGCATATGACAGGCCGAACTGGTTACTAAATACAGTGCTGTTTGGAATGTCTATCATGTCAGGTGGGAAATCAGGTTTTAGAATTTTCTTTTCAACAGCTTCAGTTGCTTCCTAGTACATGAATCCTGTCTAAACTATCACATGCCACTTTGAACACTCAGTGGAGTGAGGAGACAAATCAAAGCTTTTGGAATTTGGACAAGTTGGATGTCTGGCTCGGCGAGCCAACGAGCCGGCTCGCGAGCCGACCTCGAGCCGAGCCGAGCCGGTTTTCCAGGCTCGTCTCAGGGGCGAGCCGAGCCTAGCTTAGCTCGCCATCTCACCGAGCCAAGTCGAGCCTGGCTCGGCTCAGCTCGTTTCCAGCCCTACCCCGGATCCTACTTGAACTACCGAGTCGTTCTTCTTCCCTTCCTTTCTTCTAGTTTTCCTTTTTCGTCTCCTCCCTCCTCCATGCACCGAGCCCCCCTTATATAGGCCAGGCTAGCTCGGGCAGGTAAGAAGGATGACATCACAATGATTACACTTCATTTATTACATCAGTCACTATAGCCCCATCCTCTGGCCTCATTCTTTGCACCATCGTCCAACTCCGCCCGGTCCGCCCGGGAAGTGACCTATATAGGACTGGTTAGGTGTAATATGTCAGAGGGATAAGCTATCACACCGTCAGCGAAGCCATGCGTATTTAATGATTCTGACACGGGTTGTTGAGGGAGAAGACTTCAAGGTGAAGCTCCCTATTTTGCCGACGTACGTCTTCATGTCTAATCAGCGGTGTACCCTCTGGCTCCTTCGACTGACCACATAGCGTAGTCGCCTGGCAGTAGGGCGTGCTCGCCCACCTGCTCGCCAGGCCGCCACGCGGTGTGGTCGCCCTAGGCTGTTGTGCTTCGGCACCTGTGGCCCCTTCTGATAGTGGCGGAGAGGGTACCCTGGCGCAAAGTACGCCGACACTTTTTATTAATTTCTAAAATATTTACTGTTAGTAGTCGAGACCTATTAATTTGCCTTTCTTTTCATCTTTTAATACATTGATATGACCTTTAAAATTCAATTTTTAGGGTTTTGGTTATCTCCACTAATTTTACATAAATTTTTCTTATTTTTTTGTTTTACATCTTTTTTTTATCACTTATCCAATGTTTAAATGATTAACAAAAGGGATTTCCCCTTTAAGCAATAATCAAAGAAAATAAGAAAATCCAGAGAAAATCTAGAAAAACCAGGAAAATATAAATTAAAACTTATTCAAATATTTTATTAAATTTTCTTACTTTACTGAATTTTTCACGATGTTACACAAGAAAAGGAGTGACCTTAGCCGATTGTTTCTTCACAACCGCCACAGCTAAGCCTAGCTGGAGCTTCTAAGCATAAAGCTGATGTTGAGTTTGTTAGCATCTGCTAACCTTTAGATATCTGCTTGTTGACTTTGGTCAGCTCAGCTTCAAGGAATTTCTTAATCGACTCTAGCTTCAAAGTCACCTCTTTGTTTACCTTGAGGGACTTAGCGTCTTCACTGAACTTAGCCTTTTTAGCCTTGGTTTTGGCTATCAATTGATCCAAGAGCTTTTGGTCTTCACGCTGCACATCTCGGAGTGCAAGCCTTATCTTAGCTACGTTGACTTTTGCTTTTCGGTCATTAAGATAATAGACAGTTAGTAATATTGCCATTACTTCTAGAGGTAAGTTGGCTTGCACGGAGGCCATGGCATTCTTGAGTGATTGGGCATCCCGGAGCAGGTTGGCTGACGGCGTGAATAGAAGTTTGAAGAACTTGTTCAATTTCTCCTTTGTGCCTGGGGTCGACATTACTGCAGCCAATGCAATCTCCAATGTGCTAAGGATCCTTCGAATCTCCCCAGGGTATGTGTCCATAACCACCTCATCATCATCCTCTAGGTCCTAAAGCGTGAAGGCCAGCCTGTCGTTGAGGGAGTCCATCGGCTTGGCTGGTTCCAATGCAAGGATAGTAGGGGCAGGAGGAAGCTCCATCTTAGTGGCCAACATATTAGCCAGAATGCTGGCCACTTCGGTGGCCGAAGAGAACACATTCTACAAAAGGAATAATATTGTTAGGAATTACTGATGGGAAGTTTGATAAAATTGATGATTGCGAATCTTACCTTGTCAAAAACTGATCCACACAGAGAGTGATCGGCTGATCCCTCTTTGGTAAGAGGGCCTTTGGATGTGATAGCCTTTTTGGCTCGACCGTGTTTCTTTTTTGTTTAGAGACAAGTTATGAACCTCAGTTTATATAAAGAATTATGAAAGTATTGGATTATAAGCCGATGAGTACATATTTGGTTGCTGTTTCTCAATGTCAAAAAGCTAAGGAGCTTGCACGCTAAGCGTACCTGATGAGTACCCAGCTAAAACTTTTGTAGTATGGTGAGGTTGCTTGCTCGACTGGCCAATACCTGTTGAATTGGATGTTTTCTTTCCCACCGCCTTGGTCTGCAGAGCTGAGAAGAGCCGATTAGTAAATGCTATGAAATGCTTAGACAATTGATGAGACAAATCTAAATTTAGCTAATACCTCACCAGTAATATTCGCTATACTTGTGTTGGTATAGCCTAATGAGCTAGCGCTACTACTGCTAGAGCTTGAACCACTCCTTACGAGGTAAGTGGATCCGACTTAACAGGAGGCAAGTCTAGAAAGAATTTAGCTACTACAGTCGATACGGTGTGCTCCACGGGGAATAAAACAACATAGATAGCCGACCACCAGTTGGTATATTTTCTTGCCCTCTAGGTTTGTAAATTGAAGTGTGGTAGGCTTTGAAGTTGCAAATCGTTTGCCATGTGTAAGGCAATATTGGCACTAGAATTTGGCAGAGCTGATCACATGGCTTGATCTGATTGAGTAGCTAGAACCAAGGGCACACTTGGCCAAATCCCATCTGCCTAACATACACAGATGGATGGTATAATTCATATGAAGGCTGATAAGTCCGATTTCTCATGTGCAAACTGACAAATGGCGCACTTGGTGATAGAAAGATCCAATACATATCCAATGTCTCTCTTGGCATTTCATCACTATCAGCTACCAACTGAAGGAAAGATGGTTAGGGATACCTATTGGCTTCCTTATAACTAAAAAAATCATTTTGGCTGAGGTCTAATTGATCAAGTTGTAAGAAAAAGGCTAGAAATTTTTTGGCTCTAACAGGAGTGAGCCTCGATTGGGTACAGGAGCAAAGGATGAATTTTTCATCTAAGGATTTGCTATCTCTAAAACTAGGCTCTTGGCCTTCTAGAGTTCCTTCTAGAGAGAAAGGAGTGATTTCAGCTAAATCAATATTAAATGGTCAGCTAAAGATATAATAGAACCAGACTTGAATGAACCACAAGGGATCACGAACATTACCGACTAAGTACTGACCAATCAAATGTAAAGGTGACTACAGATGGCATGCAGTATCTGAAAAACTACTCCTGTGAAAATTTTCCCTAGTGCTTGCTGACGGCCCTAAACTAGTTGCTCTGCTATCACTTGATATACTTGCATTGGCTCAAGTGTTGCCCCATAGAATAGGAAATAGTCCAGCCACATCTTCAAAAAGGTTATGTGCTCCTTATTCGATACTGGGCCAACTCCTTGGTTATTGCAGATGTATCTGTTCCAGCCCTCTACCTTTGTGTGAATCAGCTTATGTGTGGGCTTGGCGTTAAAAGCTGACAATTGATCTCCGTCTGGCTTCAAGCATTAGAGCTACACCACGCCCAAAAGAGTTGTGCTGATCAAGATAGTTCTAAACATAAATGCATTAAGCATATCTGACCAGAAATAGTAGGCTGTGGCCACTAAGGGCTCGTTGGCTTCTGGGTTGGCTATTGACAACAGAGGCACTCGGCTATTCCCATTCTTTCCCATACTTGCCTTTTCTGGGTTGCTACCCGATTAACTAGTTCTTCCAACCCATTAATGTTGTTGATCAGGCCCTAAAACTTTTACTTAATCCCTCTATATTATCTTAGGAGCCGCTAAGGGTAGACATGGTAATGCTTGTTCTGTGACAAATGACAAGTCAATGTTTCCTTACAGCCCTTAGTAGTATTGGTTATTGCTATTGGGGATGGGGATGACTACCTGTTGCGGATCCATTCAGTTGATCTAGTGAAGAAGTGAGTTGGCTGATGAGAGTTAGCCGAGATGAGGTGTAAGAAATCAGGGATGAAGCTGATTATAGAAGATCTAAGAGCTCGAGCGCTTGAAAATGATAGGTGAATAAGCCCCATATTTATAGTGGGGTAAAAAAAGGTGAAACGATGGAAAGATTTTCGACAGGCTGCATGTGGTTAAAGGTGAAGATACGCGTCTTAAGATTTTACAGTGCCATAAATGGAGTGGTTAACAATGAATATTGTGCTAAGTTGATGATGAAAAAAGCCGATGAAGAAGATTTTTATAAGATAATAGATTAACTCCCAAAAATCGGGGGCATATGTTTGCACTAGAATTTAGCAAGGCATGGCCAAATTGTCAGGCTAAGGATAGAGAGGTATTTTGGTTGATATTGGATAAGAAACGAGAAGTTACGGATAGAATTTTGATCGATATTGATCCAACCTTGGGGAATTTTGTCTGAGTAGAGGCCAATATGGATCATGGTGGACAACATGTCAAAGAAGGATACGATCGGCTAATGTACTATAAAAGATAGCCAAGGGAAAGCAAGGAAAATAACACAATCAAATCAAACAACTAGCATTACTTTTTATTTACTTTCCTGTCAATTAAGAGTAGTCTTATAACTTAGAATCTTTTCTGTAATCTGATTTTGATCAATAAAGTTGCACATCGCTGATTGTTGATCTCCATCGATTATGCCAATCAGATTTGGTTTTCTCCTATCTTGTTGCACACACCTTTTTCAAGAAATCTACATCTTACCATCTGATTAGCCCTAATTGGCAAATTAGACTTATCGTTACCTTAGATTTAGTCAGCTTTTTAGTTGTTTAGATCTCTACTGATTATTGTACTAGGTTGGCTTTCAGCATATTTTCCATCTATCTTACCGATTGCAGGATCAAATCGGTTAGCACGCTCTAAACCCATCATTCATCGTGTGTTGTAGCCGATCAATCTTTCGTCACATTTTTCAGCACCAATAGGATCCTTGAATCGTGTGCCTCATGACCACCACATCCGTAGCCCTAGCCACTACCACCTAGAACACGGATGCACTGTTTGTGCTTACTAAAGAGAAGCTCCATAGCCATCGCCATTGGTGCTGCATGGTTGAGCTCATTTTGTTCTGATGTTGTGAAAACTAATCACGTCACAACGTGTTCCCAAGCGTCCTCATCCGAACCCCTCATCGGAGCAAAGGAGAAGTGGATGAAGGGATTGACTCCATCTTCTCCAAGAGCGGCCGTGCCCCTTCGTCGTCTGATTGTGCCATCTTTAGTGAGTTTCTGCCGTCAATGTCTACTCTCCTAGCTTTGATGTGTCATGTTCTACGTGATGCTCACCTTCTTTCCTTGAAGAAGAGCTACTTCACTATCAGAATCTCGGTCGCTCCATTGTCTTTGGCCATTATGCTGGTAGCCAAAGTCATTGCTGGTGAAATCTAGTTGCATCAAGCTATTTTTATGGTCTACCTGCCAAAATCTAGGCATTCCCTATCACAACCGCATAGTTCTTGACATCGCTTGAGCCGACCGCCATCACCGTTGCTGCCATGGCCACACATGTGGCATGCCACCTCACTACCACCTCAGCTCTTGTTGCCTATGTGGCTGTCCCAATCAATGCATGTGTGGCAACTCAAAACCCAGAACCCTAGATGAAAGCCTTAAGTTACCAACATGTGGGCCCCACATGTCATATACCTCAGCTGTGAATCCAGTTGTCAAAGGTTAGAAATTGACAATAAACTTATACTTTGGGTACTTTCGGATTTAGCAGAGTCAGAAAAAATTGGGGACACACGATATAGACAGGTTCAGGCCTCTGGATGGAGTAATACCTTACTCCTACATGGATGATGTATGGTGTTGGTGAACAGAGTACAAAGTAAGATGCCTAGTTCTAATTACAAAGAAGATTGAACTTGGGGGTGGCTAAGTTATGGCTAAAGATGCTCTGCTTAAAGGGTATTCTCGCTTATCTAGCTCCAGATGGCTGTAATCTAAGAATTGCTTCCTCTTCCTTCCCCTCTTTTTCCTCTCCTAGGGATGCCTACTCTCGTCCTTACATAATCGGGGTACCTTACCTCAGGTCAAGTTGTAGTTGGTTTGGGATACCGGATTGTGGTCGATGAGGAGTCCATTGTTACGTGATCTTCACGGCGTATCCAAACTACCTTAGATACCAGGCGTACTTGAGCTGGTTTCCTCGTAACGGGAACACGATCGAGTCCTTCCCTGCATGAAGATACCCCCTCCGCGTATATCTTATCCCATAAAACTGAGCCCGTGATATCCGTAATTTCTAGGTGCTTGCTTGAGCATATATGGTATAGTCTTTGAGTTTCCCATGCATGTACATATCCCATATTTAGATATTCAATAGTACCCCCCGAACTCTGCTTAGTGGAGGGTCCATTTGAGCGCTTGATCGATTATTGCCAAGCTCGGGCTTGGTCGAGCAATGCCTCCTCGCCTGCTTGTGGTCGAACGACTCGAGTAGGTTGGGAATTGCTAAGTATCGAGTAGGAATGCGCTGGGTCAAGTGCCTTGCGGCAAGCCTAACTCGAGTTCTTAGGGTAACCGTGCATTACTCGATGTTGACTAATCAACTCGACTATAAGTAGAGTTAGAAAAAGTCAAAAAAATCTAAATGTTGGATAGTGTAACATTTATTGCCATTGGCTGTAATGCCAAGGCTGGGGCAGTGCCATCATCCCACTTTTCTCACCGATCAAGGCTGGGATTGAACCGTTCACCTGTAAAAAAGATTTTGGGCTGTATAAATTCCCATGTCCGGAACTATAGCCACCACCTTCCCCTTTGCGCCTCCATTCTTATTCTTGAAACTTCTATCACACTCCTCAAGCTCTAGCGCCGCCACCATTGAAAAATCCATCTCACTTCTTTCTCAATTGCATCCAGCCCTTCCACCAGCACCGGAGCCATTCCACCACCGAGGAAAGATCTTGAGACAGTCGAGGCGATGTTCAAGGATGAGGCCTTCAAAAAGGTGTGTCAAAAGTCGATGATGACGAAGAAGCATCTCACTGATCTGGAGGGAGATGGCTTCATTCTCTCTCGAGAGTTCTTCCATTGGAGGCCAGCACTCGGTGAGTTATATCCCACCCCAACGATGAGAATGAGATCGTTGTGTTCGAATCTTTCTTCCCTATGGACTTTGCTTTCCCCCTTCACAATTTTTGCTCGACGTTTTGGACTTCTATCAAATTTAGCTCTTCCACCTGAGCCCCAACTCTATCATGATGCTCAGTGTGTTCGTCCATCTCTGTGAGGCCTTTCTGGGTATCAAGCCCAGCCTCAATCTGTTTTGCCACTTCTACACTTTGAAGATGCTGACAAGAATAAAGTAGTTGGGGTGCTGGTTTTCACCTCCGCAATGGTGTAGCGAGCGCGTACATTTCTACTCCGGTTACCTCTTCATGGCAATTGAACTGGAAAAAATAGTGGTTTTACATTACCTTCCCAGACACTGTGAATCTTCCTCTGGCCTACTAGCCACTCTTCCTTAATCCCATTGACCTTTGGATGAAGTCCCTCCTTTGACTAGGCGCAATGCTCATTACGCTCAGAAGATCGAGGAGCTGAGGAAGAATTGATTAACAGGGTGGCACATGGCTAGAGGCTTCATCACACACCAGTCTAGTCCGCTGAAGTGCCGAGACCACTTGGCCTGGGACTACTCCGGAGTTGATGATGCCACCAGGGATAATCATAGAAGTAATTCCTTGTATGGTTGTTGTTTTTTTTGTCTTAGCTAATGAATGGTGAACTAACTCGCATCTTGCCAGATTTGTCGAACTCAGAAAACTCCTCCAAGCTAAGCAAGATGTTCTAGGGCTCGAAACCTGGCGCTTGCAGTATTGAAGCATATTCGCTCGCCAACCCTCGGTCGGAGGTTAGTATTGTATAGTGGCATGTAATGCATCGTTCGTGCATTTGTCATCCGTTTTATCCCAGCCTCTCGTCAAGAAGCCAAGTTCGATGAGCAAAGTGGACCGATTGTGGGAGTCATCAGTCTGGAGGATGACGAGCTGACCCAGAATGACGATCAGGCTTCGGGCTCTGTCTCCGCCGATGCTGGCTCTCCTTCGAGTGATCCTCCACCTACCATCGCCCCAAGTGAGGGCGAGGTGGCCATATAGCTAGCGGTGGTCAAGTCCCCTTGAGCGAGGAGATCGAAGTCTCCAGCGCCCCTTTGACCAACCAAATAGCCTTGAACCTCATTGTCGAGACCATCTAACTAGGTGACCTTCAATCACTCGCTTAGATGTTATGAGATCACTTCTAATGTAATCCAACAGATGTTGGAGTACCAGCGAATCGCCTGGGGTGCCGATGTGTAGAGGTTGCCGACTTCTACGCTGATGTCACCTCGAACGGGGTCTCCATTGACCAAAGCAGCTGAGCAGGTAACACCGCCATCGAGTTGTGTTGGCTAAACTTGTCTGCAGACATTTCACTTGGGTAACTATCTGTATGCAGACTTCACTATTGGTCGCTGATCCTCTAGCGCCATCTCCTCGATCGGCCAAGCTGGACGAGAAACCAGCTACCAAGACCAGGCCAATCCTAATGAATGTGGCCGCTCAGAAAAAGAACATCAAGGCAAAGCTTTGGCCGACGCAGTAAGCTGCTTCTTTTTCATGATAATTCATTCCTTCTTTTTTGTTCAGAGATGTCATGTAAAGAATCCTCTACAGGAAAGGTACCTCCAGCGGTGCTATCGACGATGTCCACTGCTGCCTTGTCGTCCCATGGCATGGTCGCTATTATTCTAGCCCCTGCTTCGATAGCTCCAACCACAATAACAACCCTACCTCCCCCAGCTTCCCAAGGGCCCCTAGAGTATTGGTATGTTCTGAAACCCCAACTTCAGGTGTGTGATTTGCACCAAACCTATTTCTACACTCTTCCTTGCCTTTTGCTTCACCTTTTTAACACCCCTTATCCTCTCTTTTCCAGCGAACAACAGATACGCAGTGCAGGGTCGAGGCCTTGCGTGTGCAAACCCATCAGCAAAACGAGCGGCTCATAGCTTCCGACTAGTAGGTGCTCAAGATGAAAGATGCCAAGCTAGTGGCTCTTAGGATCAAGTTGAAAGCTACCAAGGCTGAGGCTGAGAAGCATAGGAGTGAGACAAAAAGGATGAGTGTGGAAGCGAAGAGGCTGAAAATGGAGGCAGAAAAATTAAGAGCCAAAAAGACTACCACTAATGCTGCTCAACTCAAGGCCAAAGCCGGTCGTGACAAGGTGGAAGCAAGCAGAAAGGCTATCAAGGTCGAAAAGGTGGCAGTCGATGCAGCACTAGCCACTCTGCAATCGAAAACCCTCGAACACATGACTTCACCTGCTCGACTTGTAACTTCCCACATACTTGGCTTAGTGAAGAGCCACCATCCTGACCTGGACCTTTCGACTATGGATGAAGGATTTGCATGTGAGGAGAGCGAAGCTGCTGATCATGTTGAGTCCTTTGGAGACCTTGTGGAGAGGTTCATGCCCCAACTGGAGCTATCTCTTGATGATGCCAACTAGAGTTCTCTCAGCCTGTTCGTGCCACTTGTAATGCTACCACTAGGCCTTTAATAATAATGCTAACTGACTTGTCTTCCTATTGTGCCTTGCCTGCTATTTCCTTGTCGATGAAATAGAGTAACACAAGTATATGCAAATTGGACTTAGCATTCATAGACTCTCAGTAACCAGCCTTGCCGATAACTGTATCTGTACACAAGGCTTAAGAATTTTTGTTAAAAAACTAAGCTCCCGAGCCTATACTCAGAGAGACCATATATAACATAAATGCTATGCAAGTTGAAGCGACACTACATGGTTTTTTGCAAGTCTTCATTGACCATATGACTTAGACTTTGTAGAAAACATGAACTTGCCGGACAGTGCATGTAGAACTGACTAGAGGTCTCGTCTCCCGCTGGTCATTGAGCTTTAGATGTCTGACAATCTGGTGCTCGTATCCACATAGGATAGAATTTCTTATCGTCGGGTTCAAGCATGGACACACATTAGTTTGGTTTGCTGACATGCTAAGTACATGATCGAGTAAATGCGTGCAAAAAATCGCATGTGAAAGAGACAAGTAAACCAAAATGAAGGAATTGTGCCTACAATGTGTTTTACTCGATAATGGTATCGACCAAATAAAACTAGAAAGAGGCATCGGGTTACCTGTAGCCCCCGACACCTTACTCGATGAAACCATCGAGTGGGGAGTAGAGTGTAGTAAACACAATGCTGTGATGTAGCCCCCAAATCTTTACCCAATAGCTAGATCGAGATGAAAGTGGAGAATTAGTATCATGTGCCCGTTGCAACTCCGAACCCCTTATTCGATAGACGTATCGACCCAAGCATGGATCTAGGTGAAGATAGAAAATCGAGCGATGTAGCCCCCGACCTCCTACTTGATGACTACCTCGAGTAGAAGGAAGGGCATATGCGCCACTGTGCATGATGTAGCTCGTGACCGTTTACTCAATTTGAGGAAAAAGTATAGCATAAGCAACAAGAAGCGTTAAACAAGATTTAGTGATATAGATCCCGACCCTCTACCCGATGTGTGCATCGAGATGATGGTAGAGTGAATGCGCTGACAAATGAATGATGTAGCCCCCGACTTTCTGCTTGATGGCTATATCGAGGAGGAAGTAGAGCGTAAGCATCATGAACGATAGCTCTCGACCATATGCTCATGTGTGTGAGCCCCCGAGCATACCTGGTATAGCTCAGCATTTTTTTGTTTTAACTCCATTATAGCGAGTGAATACTTTTATGGTCTTCACACCCCTTCAGCTTCCACACGGTACATCATAAATTAGTGTCTCTTCACATTTATTTGGAAGTACAAAAGACACCTCGTGGCTTGGGACTGATGCAAATTCAGATGGGTTTTGGCTTCAAAACGACCCGTTCCCTGAGCTATAAATAAAGGGGACTCATAGTCACCTAGCACAACTCATCTCTTTTTATTTCTTTCTTTCAGCTTGTGACGCTTTTAGCCTCTTAACTCTATCCATGGCCACCACTCCGCCATCTTCCCTGTCTGTGGAGATTCTCGGAGGATCCCCTCTTCTGGAGATCACCATAGAGATTCCTCACCCTCTGCCTCCGGCCGCAGGCTCCTCGAGGTGGATCGTCGTCATCATCTCGAAAGAGGAGGATGAAGATATCGACTGGGAGGCTGTTGATAGGGCGGTTTGGTCGGAGGAGGAGGAAGAGGTTACTAGTAAGCTGTGCGCTATCACCAAAGAAGATGGTGCCACCTCTGCTCCCTTCGCGGGAGCAGATGCCACTGTCGGCACACGAGAAGAAGGTGAAGCTACCGGTGCCGACGTAGGAGGTGGAGCTCAAAACAACTTCACCGCTCCAGCACCTGCTCGCTCTCCAAGCCCTTGCAGTGCCCGGAGGCTTCTAGCGGTAGAGGGGTCGCCTTTTCCATCGACAAGCGACCGAGTCTTCGCCGCTTCGCTCAGCCCGTACAGAGGGCACAGGCCCATCCCGGGGACCATCAGCTTCTAGTCCCCATGGATGCAGGGGAGGTGGTGCGATGCCTCTGGGTACAAGTAGTTTTTAGGGTACCTGTCTTAAAATGTAATAGAATGACTTTTGTTAGTGAAATTAATAAAATTTTACTTTACCTAAATTTTTGTTGTTAGATTGCTCAAATGCACTGTCTTTTCTATCTTATGAATAAAATCTCCTCAGTTGATCGATGTTCCATGAGTTCTCCAATATCACATTTGATAGTACTAAGTCCCCGATAGCGAGCGCTCTTTCCTGGATTCTCAAGCCATGATATCTCGCAAGGCTTGCTGATACTTAGCTACTCGAATGGAGGCTCGATCTCTGTACTTTTTGAGTAGATTTACATCATCTGTTCGCATCTGCTCTTGTTCCTTTTCTAAGTAGTTGTCCACTCAAGGTGATCTGAACATTAACTTAGTCAAAAGCACTGCTTCTACTCCATAGACCAAGAAAAATGATGTTTCACCAGTGGCTCGACTAGTCGATGTACGAACAATCCATAGCACCGAGGGTAGTTCTTTTGCCCACTGGGTCGAGTAAGCCTTGAGCCTATCAAATACATGGGTCTTGATCCGCTGCAAGAATATGCTGTTGGCATGTTCGTCCTAACTGTTACTTTGAGGATGAGCTACAGAGGCGAAGCAAAGTTTGATACCCAATTCTTCGCAAAAGACTATGAAAGAATTGCACTTGCACTGGCTACTGTTATCTTTGATTACTCGATTTTGGATGCCAAATTGAGTAACAATGCTCCTCATGAATTTCTTGGTCGCTTTTGAGGTGATGTTCCTGATGGGTTCGGCCTTGATCCACTTGGTGAACGTGTCGATTGCCACAAATAAGAATTTGTAACCTCCTTGGGCTCTAGGAAAAGGTCCCAAGATATCCAAGCCCTAGACGGAGAAAGGCCAAGACAGAGGAGTAGTTTGCAAGGCCTGGGCTTGTCAGGTGGTTTGCTTGCCGTAAAATTGGTAGTTTTCACACTTTTTCACTAGCTCACAAGCATCCTAGAGAAAAGTCTGCCAATAGAATCCCTGCTAGAAAACTTTTCTGACTAGAGTGCGATAGGACACATGGTTGTCGTAGATGCCTCCATGGACATCGAGTAATATTTTATTGCCCTCTTTCTGAGTGATGCACTTCATCAAGATTATGTTACTCCCCTTTAGGTAGAGTTTGCCGTCTACCAATGCGTATAGCTTGGACTTACGTGCAATTTTCTCGGTTGAGGCATCATCGTCAAGAATTTCTCAGCCTTTGAGATAGGTTTGGAATGGGGTCATCCAAGTCAGCTTGCGTTCAAGTAGTGTAGCCTCTGTGTCTGCGGGTTCAGCCTCACTGACTTGGCCATGCTCACTACTACAGAAATCATCATCACAGACGGTTCGTCAACGTCATCAGAGACGGTTTTGTGAACCATCAGTAACAATAAGTCTGTGATGAAGGAGATCATCAGAGACGGTTTTCTACCCGTTTGAGAAAATATATACCACAGACGGTTGTATTAATAAACCGTCTATGAAATTTAATTATCACAGACGGTTCATATTTGAAACCGTCTGTGATAACTAAATATCACAGATGGTTTCAAATCACAACCGTCTGTGATAACTAAATATCACAGATGGTTTAAAATCACAACCGTATGTGATATGAACTTATCACAGATGGTTTTAAATAAGAACCGTCTGTGATGACCTTTTTTTCCCACACTCCCAACAGAACCTCCATTATTTATGGTGTTGTTCGAAATTTCCATCAATATTTCTACAACGATATTTATAAGGCACAACCAGTTATAGATTTTGTAATTGAATATCTACACTTCCTATATGCATTGTGGCAACAGTTTGTCCGATCAGGATAGACTTAAAATATAAACATTTGTAGCGCTTTTTCTCCCTTCTTATGATAATGTTGATGGAACTCGACTAATAAATCAACCAAGAGCTGCACGCAGCATGGCGAGGTGACGGCAACCACGGTTTGCTTGATCGAACCGGACACACTGGAGTGTGTGATTTGCTTCATGCCATATGAAGTGGCCTTGCGCAGGGTCACCGTTGTGCCATGGTGCAGAGTAGCCGGACGACATGCTCTTACGCAGGGTCACCGTCGTGCCACGGTGGGAGAACATGGTACTTTGGAAAAAATTATAGATGTACTTGATAGATTACTCTAGGTAGGGTAATTAAAGATTGAACAAATGTGATTGCAAGTCGGGTCTTCCATGTCTTGATATGGAAGACCCGACTTGCAATCACATTTGTTCAATCTTTAATTACCCTACCTAGAGTAATCTATCATACATGGAAGACCTGACTTGCAATCACATTTGTTCAATCTTTAATTACCCTACCTAGAGAAATCTATCAAGTACATCTACAATTTTTTCCAAAGTACCACGTTCTCCCACCGTGGCACGACGGTGACCTTGCGTAAGAGCATGTCGTCCGGGTACTCTGCACCGTGGCATGACGGTGACCCTGCGCAAGGCCACTTCATATGGCATGAAGCAGATCACACACTCCCGGTTCGATCAAGCAGACCGTAATTGCCGTCGCCTCGCCATGCTGCGTGCGGCTCTTGGTTGATTTATTAGTCGAGTTCCATCAACATTATCATAAGAAGGGAGAAAAAGCGCTACAAATTGATGAGGATATCACTTCCATGCATACAACCACATCTACACATCAATTTGAACCCACTGCTATTATAAAAGGACCGGTTACTCGAGCTCGCGCACGACAGTTTAATCATCAGGTGAATGCGTTCCTGAGCCTGCCCATTATTGATAACATGAATGGGATGCTATTTAATACTTGTGGTGATTTGATTGTACCTAGGAACCATGGAGAAGGACCCTCATGGACCAAAGTTGGGCCAAAGATCAAGTTCAAGTCGGATTGGAAAGAGAAGCTCAAGTTCGAGTCCTGTTCGGCCTCTCCAACAGCGCTGATTTCAAAATGTCATAACTTTCAATTCCGGAGATTTCTGGAGGCCCATGAGTACACGTTTGAAAGATCTCGAAGTCTACTTTCTAAAGGATCTAGCCTCACCTCAAAACTCCATCAGATGCATCCAGAAACAGACAAATACCACATATTACATTTTCAGTCCGAGTTCGAGTCCAATTCGGCCTCCCCAACAGCACGGACTTTAAAATGCCATAACTTTTGATTCCGGAGGCTTCTGGAGGTCTATGAGTACACGTTTCAAAGATCTCGGAGTCTACTTTCCAAAGGATCCAGTCTTAGCTCAAAACTCCTTCAGATACGTCCGAAAACTACCAAAAACCACACATTGCTTTTCCAGTCCGAGTCAAACTCTAGTCCAAGTAGACTTGGTGCTTTGGATTTGAGTTGTATTAGAACTCCAATGCTATGGACGACCCCCTCCTGCTCCTCTAGTATAAATAACCACCCAAACCCTCATCTAGGACCTGGGTTTTGTTTATTTGATAGTTTAGCCATTGCTACTATTTTGAGTCTTCCAGACGTGCTCAACAGCCGCCTAAGAAGCTCCTTGTTTCAGAACCCCACTTTATCAATCCTTCATCTTTATTTGCAATTTCAGATTGCCTTTACCTTTGTTCTTGCTTGTTCTTCAGTTGCATGCAGGAATTGAACCTTGTGTTCAGGTTGATCGTGCTAACGGTAAGATCAATAACCCTCTGGAGTTGGTTTAGCGATTGCTAAGGCGCATCGTCGTCGTACGTTGTAGTCGGATCGTCAAAGTCAATTCCACCAAATCGAAGTTATCACTCTCATCGAAAGATCGGGACACCAAAGTGCTATCAAGTGGTATCAGAGCGCCAAGTTGCTCGGTGAGAGATTCAGTACCCTAGATTAGTTTTTGTTTTCTGTCCAAAATTAAAAATCCTCCACAAAAATTCAACTTTTAGATTCAATCTAGTATTTTAGTGAGTTTTTTTAGGTTTTGATCCATTAAAGTCCTTGTTTTAGTTGCTGATCGTTTTTCCTTCGCGTAGCTTTTTTTTTCCAATCTGTCCAGTTCTTTGTTTTGTTCATAACTTTTGCATACGAGCTCGGATTCTAGTGTTTTTGCACTTTCCTAAAACCTTGAGACAAGCTCCACAAAAACCTAGTTGGGCATGAATTCTAATTCCATACGAAAGGTTGTTTAATCTGGACATCAAATTCGGGAAGCAAGTTACAATTGCAATCCAGGTTGGTTCGGTATTTTAATCATAACTCTCACATCCGAACTCTGATTTAGAAGTTTTTATACTTTCCTGAATCCTCAAAGAGTCCTCTACAAAAAATTTTTTGGGTGTCCTTTGTGATTCGGACTCCTTCAAACCGAATTTGACTCGGATTCGGATTTGGTCAGATCGGCTGAATTTTGTTAAATCTGTGCACCTTAGTGTTTTGGCCATAACTTCTACATATGAGCTCCAAATTGTGTGTTTGAATACTTGTTTTAGAGCTTAGAACAATACCATCATTTTGTTACATTGTGAGCAAGCTTGATTCGGTCATTTTCATACCTTAATTGCAGCCACAACCTTACTGCATAATTCTGGCCGAATTTGGGTTTGTTTCTTCAAATTGTGTTCTAGCTTTGTGCCTTTGAGTTGGTTGAGTCCAGTAGCATCTACAACCACAAAAGTTCCAAAATATCAATGCACATACCTTTGGGAACCAATTCATCCTTTGCGAATACTTTGATCCCAATGGAGACTAGCGATTTGAAATTGCTTGGGGCTGCTCCTTTTGATATGTTGCACTATCATAACTCCTGTGATATCAAGTTAGGGATTCCAAAACTTTGCTCATACTAGTGTTGGCCGAAAGTCACTAAAAAAAAGAAAGAGAAAGAAAGAGCCAAAAGGCCAAAAAAAAGAGAGAAAAGAAAAGAGAATAGTGGCCGGCAGCACTACATTGATCCATACCCTAATTTGTGTTTGTCATTTTCAGATTGTGCAATTGTATTAAGTAGTGAGCAATCTTGTGCCCTTTTACCTTTTCTGAAGCAATTAGCTAGCGTCTCTCCATAACTTATGCAACACGAGTTTTGGTGCTGAAATTATTCTTATTTAGCTCATTCCATTGGTTGCATTAAGTTTCATTATCTTTGTGTGTGCGTTGCCTTGAAATTCACTTATATCTTTGAGATCGGCAACTAGGGCTTGTGAATTCTAGTTTGGATCATTACTTATCATTACAATAACTAGAATTATCAGATTGCATAGAAAATTAACATAGCCTACCAAGCTCCACATATTCTACCTCGTACGTTTGTTCGGTCCCTTGGCAATCGCTTTATCCAAGCTTACGGAGAATTTTTGACACCGCTAATGGCCGGCAACTCCTGCTGCACGGTAAGAACTTGTAAGAGCTTTGGTTAAAGTTTGAGAGTTGAGCGACTTTTCTGCACATCCTATGTAGTGATAGGAACATTATACTTGCGATTTTGTTTCTCGTCTTCACTAACAATGGTAGGTTCTCAACATCGTAGCGCTTGGGCCAACAGTATTCTAGGAGAAGAGATAGTTCACACTCCGAGATACAGAGAACGTACAAGCATAACTTCAACACCATGGAAGGTACAACCGCATAGCACATGTTCCATAAATAAGTTTACAGGTGATGAGGGTTCACTGCATCACTCGCCACGCACGAAGGGCATTGTTGCTCATGTTGAGAGCATGACGAGGGCCACCATCGAGGCGCTTAGTGAGGATGTACGACTTACTAATGAGCGAATGTCGCTGCAAGAAGACCGTCTCCGTTCCATTGAGACCGCTCAGGGAGTTGCTAACACTACCCTTGCCACTATTTTGTCTAGACTTGATATGCTTGCGATTCTTGGCCCCGAACTTCTGTCCTCCGCCTCGTCTCCCACGTGCACAACGGGTTCCCATTGCTGCCCCGCCTTCCCAACATGGCCCCGCTGCCTCGGCTGTTCGGACACACATCGCCAACACTTCGGCCCTAGCTTCGGGAGCGGAGGTGGAAGAACAAGATGATGAGAACTACGATCACTACGCCACTGATTTGGGGGATGACAATACCATCAATTTCGACCACGACCGTGACCATAAATCGACTACGCTTTAATCAAAGAAGGTATGCAACGTGATCCACCGCGACATGAGGTACGTGATCGTGCTGACGTGTTCTCTAAAGTTAAATTTAATATGCCTCCTTTTGAAGGTAAATATGATCCCGAAGGTTATCTTACTTGGGAATTAGCTGTCGAACAATCATTTGATAAACATAAAATTCCTGAGCATGATAAGGTTAGGGTTGTTACAAATGGATTCTCTGAATTTGCTACTCTTTGGTGGAATGATTACATGAGTAAAAATCAGGACATTCCTAGCACATGGAAAAAATTGAAGAAAATTATGAGAGCTACTTTTGTCCCTTCATATGTTGCTCGTCAATTACGAAATGAATTGCAACATCTAAAACAAGGTAGTAAAACAAAGGATGTGTACTACCAAGAATTTCGAGATAGATCTTTATGCTCGGGTTAGAAGAGACCGAAAAGACTCGCGTGAATAACTTTTATTTTGGACTAGATTTTGACATTCAGATCATGATATCTTGTAAAGAATTCAATTCTTTGTCATGTTTACTTAATCTTTCACGAGAAGCTGAAAGAAAGATACAGAGAAGACAATCAACCAAAATTCAAGCTCCCACAAAGTTAAATGCTACTCCTATTGCATGCACTGCACCAAACCTGAATGAGAGCATACACACTGAGCATGTGGAAGAAATACAAGAAAATTCGAGTGAAGTAGAGGATAGCACATGTGAAGATGATTCTACTAACACAATCCAATCAATTTCGAACGAGGCTAATGACCAGGGTACAGATCTGATTTTACAGCAAGAAAAGGATCAAATTTGTGAGTATATTCCTGCTCTACATAATTCTTGTGATCTACCACCTTGTGCCACAATTGTAGAACCATATGACGAATTGCATGCTTATAATTTTGATCATGTGGTGCTGATTACACATAAGGAGGTGATAGCTAGAATATCACCTACCACTGCTTTTGTGCTATATCATGTTGAATGAGCTCGTTAGTTTGACTTGTGCTATGGACAAGATTTCGAAATTTCATCTCTTAAGTCTTTGTCTAGCACCCTTGCCTATTGTTTTAAATTCAATTTATTTGGTGAATATGGCATAGATGGCAAGTTTCTTGTTTACTGAGAATATGCATAACTTGTGATAAACTTGCTGAATTGAAGCTTGCTATTTTGGGCAATTTTAGTTGTAAGCAACAACTTGTTTCCTTATGGCTCCATCAAATTTTCCCGATAAGTGTGATACCCATAGCTTGCTGCCACATTGTTCGAATTTTAGTACATTGACTTGTATTACAAATCAACATGTCGTAGTTGATGCGTGGAAGCTAATTAAAATTGTGTCACCATTATTGGAATGGTTTGATTTTGCTTGTTTACAATTTGATAACATGAATGAGCCATGCTTGATGCCAGAACTTGTTGTTTTGCCCACAAAACATGTTATTGAATGCGGCTCACAAAACATGAGTATTTTTTATCAAAGGTCAGGAATAGATATGTGCTTTACTTATATTTGCAAATCAAATTGCAAACTAAATCATGCTAATATTGATGTTATATGCTTCACTTATAACCACAAATCGACTGGCAGAATTGCGAGGAAAGGTGCTTTGCTTAAATCTGATTTCCTCATGTGCTGTTTTGAAAATAACCCACCGCGAATCCAAAAGAACAATGAAATATGGGATATATACATCTACGCCGTGTACACGTTGTTCTTTTTGTTGGTTGCTTCGTTTCCAGCTTGTCCAAAACCGAGAACGGTTTTCCTTCAAAGAGGGGAGAAAGCATCGAAGAGTGCTAGCATTCATTAAGCCATAATATGCTGGAAAGAAGTGTTGAGCTATATAGATAATTATCAGGTGAATCCTCTAAATATTTTTCATGTCTTAAAAAAATATAAAGAGGCGGAGCTACCATTTTATTTAAATAAATGCAGGACCTATATGAGAATGTTTTGTGCTGAAGATGCGCTAAAAGGTGAGCATGAGTCGAGGACGACTCAAATGCAAGAAGGGGAGGATGATGAGGATATCACTTCCATGGATACAACCACATCTACACATCAATTTGAACCCACTGCTATTATACAAGGACCGATTACTCGAGCTCGCACACGACAGTTTAATCATCAGTTGAATGCGTTCCTGAGCCTGCCCATTAGTGATAACATGAATGGGATGCTATTTAATACTTGTGGTGATTTGATTGTACCTAGGAACCATGGAGAAGGACCCTCATGGACCAAAGTTGGGCCAAAGATCAAGTTCAAGTCAGATTAGAAAGAGAAGCTCAAGTTCGAGTCCTGTTCGGCCTCTCCAACAGTGCTGATTTCAAAATGTCATAACTTTCAATTCTGGAGGTTTCTAGAGGCCCATGAGTACACGTTTAAAAGATCTCGGAGTCTACTTTCCAAAGGATCTGGCCTCACCTCAAAACTCCTTCAGATACATCCAGAAAGAGCCAAATACCACATATTGCATTTTCAGTCCGAGTTCGAGTCCAATTCAGCCTCCCCAACAGCACGGACTTTAAAATACCATAACTTTTGATTCCGAAGGCTTCTGGAGGTCTATGAGTACACGTTTGAAAGATCTCAGAGTCTACCTTCCAAAGGATCTAGCCTCACCTCAAAACTCCTTCAGATGCATCCGAAAACTGCCAAAAACCACATGTTGCTTTTCCAGTCCGAGTCAAACTCTAGTCCAAGTAGACTTGGTGCTTTGGATTTGAGTTGTATTAGAACTCCAATGCTATGGACGACCCCCTCCTGCTCCTCTAGTATAAATAACCACCCAAACTCTCATCTAGGACCTGGATTTTGTTTATTTGATAGTTTAGCCATTGCTACTATTTTGAGTCTTCCAGACGTGCTCAACAGCCGCCTAAGAAGCTCCTTGTTTCAGAACCCCACTTTATCAATCCTTCATCTTTATTTGCAATTTCAGATTGCCTTTACCTTTGTTCTTGCTTGTTCTTCGGTTGCATGCAGGAATTGAACCTCGTGTTTAGGTTGATCGTGCCAACGGTAAGATCAATAACCCTCTGGAGTTGGTTTAGCGATTGCTAAGACGCATCGTCGTCGTACGTTGTAGTCGGATCGTCAAAGTCAATTCCACCAAATCGAAGTTATCACTCTCATCGAAAGATTGGGACACCAAAGTGCTATCACAAATGTTTATATTTTAAGTCTATCCTGATCGGACAAACTGTTGCCTCAATGCATATAGGAAGTGTAGATATTCAATTACAAAATCTATAACTGGCTGTGCCTCGTAAATATTAATGCAGGAACTGTAGGAGAACGCGTATGCTACGCTAGCCGAAAACAAAATTTTCTGCGCATTCAACCAGGATACATGCCAGTAGTGGATCATGGATCATTACCCTTGGAGCACGTTAGCAGCGGAAGAAGAGTGGGTGAAGCGTCGCAGACTCCAAAGCTGATGAGTAGATGCGGAGTTGATCGTCTCCTCCTCGCGATCGCAAGACGCAACGTCAGAGAGGAAGTAGACGTTTCGCCAATCAGCACCGAGGCAAATGCAACGGCGCCTCTACAGTATCCACACGTCCAGGGTAGGATCACCGCGCGCTGGTGTGCTATCACCCACACGTGCGGCTAGGGTTTAGGGGGCGGTGGGATGCAGCGACGGCTAGGGTTTGTGGTGCAGAGAACCTCTCGGCTGCACACCCCCCCACGCCCCTTTATATAGAGTGCACTAACGGGCCTTCTACGATAGAAGCCCACTAGGACTCACACTAATGGATCTTCTATAGTAGAAATCCATTAAGACGCCAGAGGATCCAAATCCGTGTAAACCCACTAATGGATCCAATCCATCAGACATGATCCAACCCGTTAAGTGTGTGACCCGTTAGGTTCAAGAATCGCCATGGCCCCGAAACCTCTTTTCCGCACCATCGACAACAAATGGTTCCTAGCGGGACATGTTGTCCCCGAATGCACAGAGTGATCGATCGGTTGAACCTTGATATACTCATATACCAATCCTTTTGCCACGCGATACCAGTCAAGCTTAAGGCAAGATGCGTGCCATCCTTGTGATAGCTCGACCCATTCACTCGTCAATGTAATGGATATAATTCGTGATTAACACTTTAATCACTTTGGCATGGCCATGCACTTTTCCTTATCCATCCACACTGAGGGGCCCAGAGATATCTCTCCCGTTATCAAGGAGGGGCAAATTACATCTTGATCTCTTATATCTCACGTCATGTTTCATGGCATACTCGTAAGCTACCTTTATAACTCCCCTGCTATAGAGAAGCGTTTGATAGCCCCAAAGTATGCAATTACACATGCTGAGAATCAATAAGAATCTCAGGTCAAAGGATCGTATAGGTATACCACTCGAGACTACACTCGATGGCACTTCTAAGATAACAATCTCATCGATGTCTCTTGAGCGGTCTATCCAACCCCATGTTCTCTAACATGTGCCCATATTATTGATTTGATATCTCCATATCTATGGTGTGTGAAACATTACCATTAATCAATACAAGTGCTGGTCAGATCACTATTGTCCCACATAATGATATGTGACCAGGGATCGTTTAGAATAATATCATATAACCAATGTGTTTCACAATTAAGTCATACTCAATAAACAAAGGAGTGACATTTATTCATGGAACTAATAAGTACATGAACATAGACGTATGATACAATCATCTCACATGATCGCCTCTAGAGCATATCACTAACAGGAACACCTAAGTAGATGGAAATTTCGAACAACAAACCATAAATAATGGAGGTTCTGCTGAGGGTGTAGGAAAAACATCTAGTTCCAACAAGCAAGACATTGTTAAGTTGTTGCATATATTCAAGATGAGGAAATGTGTATTAAGGATAATATCATGTGACAATATAATGAATCGTACAAACAAGAATAACCACGAGTTTTTGACATATTTTTTGAATGAATACCATTTGATAATTGTACAACTCTAGAAGTTATCAGGCTGCGTGGAACGCGCCTTTTTTATGTACTACTTCGGTGAGCAGGAAGTAACAAACTCTCCCTCTAATGTTGCTCAAATGGGTCTCGACCAACGCAGCTTTTAACTGCATCGCTATTTTTTGTATCGACGATGGTTTGCATGTTGTAGCAAACATAAAATCCACATAGGTTATTTCCCTGACCTTGCTGATGGCACTGCAAATAAAACCTACGGTTAGTTCTAGAGTCACTATTACGGGGTTTGATATAGGATTATTGTGTATAGCGGATACCGAAAAGTTCAAATCATGCTGTAGTTTAGTCCAATCCTTCAACTTTTTGAACGCTCTACAAGATTGCGAAAGGTTAGCCTAAGCCATTCCAATAGCAATATAAACCTGGAACAACTTACACGACCATGTACGTTATGTACGGAGGAAACGTGATTACCTGCTGAGTAATTTTGCGATAGGTACCAAGTCGTGGTTTCCGCCACGTAAGGAATCAAGGTACTTAACCCGGTTTGTGGCTGGTTCAATTACAATTAGAACCCAGTGAAACCTACACAGGTATATCACAATGGACAATGAACGAAACAGAGTTGTGTGCACAGAACAGAACCAAAGTATAGCATGTGGTAGCACTTACCCTGGGTTATGGGGTATAAGTATGAATTCTTTATCTTTTTGTGCTAGCAATGCCTCTATCACGTATTTCTCGACCATGTTTATATCCTCATCCATTGTTTGCTTTGAGACTATATGTGGGTCGAGGAAACCGATCGATAGTTTCTTCCGTGTCGCTTCAAGTTGCATGTATCTATATATACAAAGGCGAATTATATATATATTGGAGGACATTTATCACTATTAGACGAATGTAGACTGTGATAGCACACACTTACAAGGTCCAGCATCTTATGAGTGCGGCGTCGAGGGCGTCGAGGTTGTAGAGATGGAACAAGTCCAGAAAATCGACCGTGAAGAAGCCCCCCGCAGAGTCGTTGAATAGATGTTCATACTTGAACTTAACGCTGATACTTGTTGTACATTCACGCTCTGGCTTTCTAGCTTGTTGGGTGTACCAATTATGCAATTGTTGGCAAGGTATACTAAGTTAAGTTACGCTGCCTTTCGTTAGTAACGGCTCTCCTAGCTTGTATGTTTTAGCCAACTCAGCAGATGGATAGTCGACTTGTTCTTGCCTTTCTTTCTTCTGTTTGTCCTTGCCTTTCTTTGTTTTATATGAACCCTTCACGGGAGAGGAATGGGCAGGAAAGAGGTCAACATTATGTACATCAAGTGGAGTCTCGCTTCACGATCGCTGATTTGGTAGCCAATCGATCGATGATACAATAGGCTAATCGATCGCTGCGGTTGTTGCATGACGTAAGGACGACCAGGAGATGTCATTGCTAGGCCATTGGATGAATGTGCCAATGGCATCCCCAAGTTTCACGATCTCGCTGCTTACGGCTTCAGAGATCGACAATTTTGAAACTATCAAATACCCCGTCCACATTGACCTTGGTGAATCCCGGCGCTATCATGGTACCGTGCACCATGGTCCCCTTAGTGGATGGATACGCCATGCCCCAAGCAGCCGTCATAGGAACGGTGCCATTGTTAATTCTCACTTGGAGATTGCACCGCGTGGCCACCTTAATGTCACATACAGGATAAGTCCCGCTATGTTCATCTATGTCACTTGGAGGAACGGATGCACAACTGCTCTTACAGGCAGTGGGGCTGACTTGCGGACATACTTCTGGGGCTTGTATAGTATTTCTTTCTTGATTGGTGAGCCTTTCCTCGAGGATTCTTATCCTTTCATAAAATTCTTCTCTCAGTTCACCCCTCAACTCTTCTCTCAACTCTCCTCTCAACTTGTCCTCCAAATTCTTTATAAGATTTGACTCACGCTCGGCTTTAGTTCTCTTCTTACTTCGGTATATGTGGAAGTCGTCTGGGAATCCAGTTTTCCATGGAAAAAAAACCCCTTTGCCTCTTGTACGACCAGGGTGTGCTTTGTTTCCCAAGGCCATGGACAGTGCATCTTTCTCCCTATCTGGGAAAAAAGAGCCATCGCCCGATTGTGTACTCAACTGTACCTGCAAGATCCGGACAAGTTATTTCACTTATAAAGTCATGGACTAATTACGTAAAATTAGTAGTTCGATTTATATATTACCAGGCGTTGGCAGACTTCCTCGTCCGCGGGGTTTACAGAGGAGACGATTGCGGAGGATGTGGCAGCTGACCTCGCTCTTAGCCAGTCTCTGGCACGTTGATCTGTGATCGATGCAAATGGCGAGATACCCTCCTCGTCCTCCCTGTCCCATTGCGCTCTCTTCCCGCATAGCCGCAAAGTGCGAGTCTGTGGGGTGAGTGTTCTTGCTCGCAAGGCCTTGTTTGCTTCACTTTGACGCATTTAATAAATGCGTCGCCTTCATCTCAACAAAACGCCGCCACGTGTCCGCATCAATGAACCCATACTTAGAGTATGGATCTATATCCTTCTTGATGTAGTCTACGAAAAGCGTATGCTTGAAGGTCTTCCGTGCCTTTCCTGCCGCTAGCAGTGCATACCGTCGCACTAGGGGAGCGGATTCTTCTGGAATGTTGAACGATGAAAAAATTTCCGTCAGCAAGGCATTGTGAGCCTCAATAGTCAGCAACCTCCAGGAAGATAGCGTGATCGGAACCCGTTCCCGTGCTACTATCCTGCACATACTCTGAAATGCATTCGCTGCCTTTTTTGGCTTTCTAGGGGTCCTATCCTTTGGATCGCACTCTGTAATGGTATATCGGTCTGTTGGCCTTTTGTTTGGTCCTCTTGCAGCGCGGGTCGATTCTTCTTTTAAGGGCACATCATGTCCTTCAGACGATGGATTAGAGGACGACATCTTCTTTATAAGTTAAAATAGTTTCAGGCGAACTAAAAGAGAAGAACAAATAAAATCAAATTAGAGTGAATAAGTTTGTGGATACCATGGCTTGTTATTAGCCTTTTAAAAGAACTAGCCTAAATGGCTTGTTATTAG
Source organism: Guadua angustifolia (assembly GCA_036346375.1). Classification (NCBI taxonomy): domain Eukaryota; kingdom Viridiplantae; phylum Streptophyta; class Magnoliopsida; order Poales; family Poaceae; genus Guadua; species Guadua angustifolia. Next base: position 48,434,179 of record CM070505.1, on the reverse strand, counting down.
CCTTTTAAAAGAACTAGCCTAAATGGCTTGTTATTAGCCTTTTAGCAAAAGAAGCGAACTAGGAGGTTGCTGAACTTAATAAAAATTTCAGCAGGACCTCCCGTAAAACTAGGACATCCACACAGCAGACAAGCAAAAGAATACATATGAATTGAACTTTGACAGTTAACAGAATAATAGAACAGAAGCTCAGGATCTCACATATGAACATGTACAGTATTACGAATAAAGCAATTAGCATAAAGCTCATATTGATTGTTTGAATGTTCTCAGATGTCGGGTTGCCTTAAAAGGCCCTCCTCGCCACAATGGACAAGTAATAGACTAGATTGTGACAACTTTATCTCAATAACAGATTTAATACTTGACAGGTTAAGTATAAATCTACTCAATTGCTTATCTTATATGCACAAGAATAGTGAATCATTCAAAGCAAGCTTACTGGACAGTAAATAACATGCTCTAACTTTAATTTGAACAGAACACTACGAAGCAATGCTAAGGAAACAAGATAGTGAAATGTTACCAGAACAGCCGCAAGATAGATGACAATAGCAGTAAGCAGAAATATTCACTAACTAAGCATATAAAGACATGTTTGCAATAGAGCTAATCAAATATATATATATATATATCAAAGTGAAATTGACTGCTAAGATTTGTTGTCACAATTAGTCTATTCCATCCCCTAAATCATCACTAAACATTAAGCCCACACGCAAGGTCCCCAAGTCAATAAATTTGACCGGCCCCTTTGCTTTCACAGAGGAGGAGACAATCACAGGACAACCAACCCCACATGCAAGGTCCCCAAGCCGCAGATCGACTGGCCCCTTTGCAAGATCGAGAATAATCACAGAAAGTGTCCCAGAACTCACTAACTAGCAGAGCAACACATAGAGGGCACTGTATTTACTTACGTAGCGTTGGATTCGAGCCAACAAAGCCGAGGCAAAGCGCGAGAATCACGGTTGAAGCCCGAGATGCACAAGAACACAGTGCCCACCCCGTGGAACACGTCGCTGAGGATGACGATGTCAGGGAGGGGAGGTCGATGGCGGGGAGGACGTCGAGAGGGAGGATGCCGAGAGGGGGAGGCCACCGTACGCCGAGGGGGAGCCGCCGCGGGAGACAAAATGTCACAGAGCTGGGTTAGGGTTTGGCGCGCTGTGAATGAGGTCTGCGCGCGGGAGATATATATAGGAGACAATACCACAGACGGTTCTAAATTCGAACCGTCTGTGATGTTTATATCACAAACGGTTCTAAAATAGAACGATGCAGGATGTTTTATTATCACTGCATCGTTCTCTTTTAGAACCGCTCAGGATGTTAGTTATCACAAACGGTTCTAAAAGAGAACGATGCTGTGATAATAAAACATCACTGCATATTCTATTTTAGAACCGCTCGTGATATAAACAGCACCTGACGGTTCAATTTAGAACCGTTTTGTGGTAATACTTTTTTTTTTTTTGAAACGAATGGCGGGAGCTCGCCTCTTGCATTAAAGGAAGATAGTCATGAGCTCGCCTTGCATTAAAGGAAGATAGTTATCACAATCCTGACATAATTCAGATGCTTCACAAGCTACTTACTAAGATCATCACAATCGATATACATAATTCGGATGCTTCACAAGCTACTTACAAAGATCATCACAATCATATGTACAAAGCATGATGGGTCGATTATCCTTACATGTAATATTATTACACATGAAAATTTGTAAACATGATGACAATGCACCCTTCTCATAACTACTCCACATGCTTATTCTTTTGTATGAAAATTAGCCCTTCATGATGATCGACGCGTGTGTAGCTTGCTTCCTCATGTTGTTCTTCTGGGACCAGGATGTCATTTCCGATAGGTGGCAACTCATCAAATTGATTGTACTCTTCCTCATCTACTACATTCTCAACTCCGACAATTCTCCTTTTTCCCTGAAGAACTACGTGGCGCTTCTTGTTGGACAGATCGGTTACATAGAAAACTTGAACAACTTGGTTAGCGAGTACGAATGGTTCATCTTGGTATCCGACACGTTCGAGGTCCACAGTAGTGATGCCATTCTTGTCAACCTTCACATGCTGGAGGTGGACCCAACGGCACCGAAATAGGGGAATCTTGAAAAGTACGTAGTCGAGCTCCCATATCTCCTCTATGAACCCATAGTAGGAGCTCCTCGTCAACCCAAAGGGTATTATTGAATGCATCTATGCGACACCGTTGTTCGGTTTGTGCTCTTCATATCCTCGATCTCTCATGTAAAATGTGTACCCATTTAAGTCATATCCTTTCGATGTGACAACCGTAAAGTTGGTCCTTTTGCCAACCATGTCAACAGAGTCATCTAACGAGCTCCAAAGTGATAGGTCGCTCCTTCAACCATTTGTTGAACTCAAGGTTATGTTGTCTCGTGATCCAAGACTCTCGCCAGGCTTTGGATTCTCTTGCCTTAGCCATTGCTTGTGCTCGATGATATAGGCGGACACTACAGCCATGTGTTGCAAAACCGTGAAATGGGCTCGAGCATACGCAACCGAATCAGGCGTGATTGCTTTCCTTCCGATGGTCCCGATACCCTGGAGCCTCACATCATGGCGAGATCGAGGCACACCTATCGGTTCAACCTGGACCATGTAATCGACGCAGAACTCGACGGCCTCTTCTGTTGCATAACCTTCGACAATGCTACCCTCCGGACGAGATCGATTCCATACGTAAGACTTGAGAATTCCCATGTACCTCTCGAACGGGTACATGCTACGTAGGAACACTGGCCCGCATATCTTTATCTCTGTCACAAGGTGAACAATGAGATGGACCATGATATCGAAAAATGATGGAGGGAAATACATCTCAAGATTACATAGAGTCATCACCACCTCAGCTAGCAGAGCATCTAGTCCTTCGGAATCGATGACCTTATGAGCGATTATGTTAAAGAAATAACATAGCCTAGTGATTGTCTCTCGGACCTTGACCGGCAAAATACTTCTAATTGCGACAGGGAGCATCTGTGTCATCAGCACATGACAATCATGAGACTTCATGCCGGTTAATTTCAAATCTTCTAACGAAACAAGTCTCTTCATGTTGGAGGAGTAACCGGACGGAACTTTCACACCATGCAAGCACTAGCACAGTTCAGTTTTTTCGGCCTTTGACAGAGTATAACAAGCAGGTTCCAAGTACGTACGGCCTTTATCAGTCTCTTTCGGTGCTAACTCAAGTCTTATGCCCATATCGACCAAGTCAAGCCGTGCGTTGATACCATCCTTTGTTTTACCCTTAATGCTGAGTAAGAGACCAATCACGCTGTCATAGACATTCTTCTCTACGTGCATGACATCAATGCAGTGGCGAACTTCTAGGTGCTCCTAGTAAGGTAGGTCCTAGAATATTGATCTCTTCTTCCACATGCTCTTTTCACGGGTACTTGATTTACGTCCCTTTCCATACGCAATATCCAAATCCTTAACAATGTCATGAACATCTCTCCCGCTCAAACACCTTGGAGCTGAACCATTTTCGTTCCTTCCGTCGAAAAGTTGCTTCATCTTGCGATATGGGTGATTCCTCCGAAGGAACCTACGGTGACGCATGTACACGGTTTTGCGGGAGTGATTCAGCCATAAACTCTCGGTATCATCTAAGCAGTGAGTGCAGGCTTTGGTTCCTTTTGTACTCTGGCCTGACAGGTTAGCAAGGGCAGGGTAATCATTTATGGTGCGTAACAACAAACAAAGGTAAAGTAAAGTTCTCTCGCTTGTATGCGATCCCATACGTGTACCCCAAGAACTCCACAAGTGTTTTAGATCTTCCACCAATGGAGCTAGGTACACATCAATATCGCTCCTGTGTTATTTCGGTCCTTGGATAAGCCTGCACAACAAAATGTACTTCCGCTTCATACACAACCAAGGAGGAAGGTTGTAGATACAGAGATTTACTGGGCCAAGTGCTATGCCGTTTGCTCATGTTACCGAAAGGATTCATTCCATCCAGACTCAATCCAAACCTTATATTTCTCGGATCCGCACCGAATTCTTGAAAGCTCCTGTCGATGTTTCTCCATTGGATGGAATCAGCAGGGTGCCTTAGCATTCCATCATTCTTACGCTGCTCAAAGTGCCAACGCAACAGTTTTGCCTCCTTTGGGTTCGCAAACAAACGCTTCAAACGGGGAATTACAGGCAGATACCATGCCACCTTAGCAGGAGGACCTTTTTTCACCTCAATGCTCTCGCCATCATCATCTGAATGACTCTTACGCTTGTACTGGGATGCATTGCACACCGGACATATATGCAAGTTTGTGTACTCTTTGCGGTATAGGATATAGTCGTTTGGACATGCATGTATTCTTTCTACTTCCATTCCCAAGGGACAAAGAACCTTCTTGGCTTTGTAGGTGGTTGTCGGCAACTCGTTTCCCTCTGGAAGCATGTCCGCCAATAGACGAATAAATTGTGAAACTCTTGTCGGACCAACCGCTGCTTGCCTTCAATTTGAGTAGTTCAAGCACGGATGATAACCTTATGTATTTCAACTTGCACCCTGCGAACAAAGGTTTCTCCGAGTCCTCCATTAAGCCCCGAACTTTCCATATTCCCCGTCATCAAGGTTTCTTCGCATCGCGTAGCATCTCGATCCAAATTGTCATCGTGCAACCTGTCCTCATCGAAGCACAATCGATATGATCATCCGATATATCATTGACTTCGTCGACGATATTAACACTACTTGCTTGCTTCAGATATTATGCTCTTCGCCATGTGGTCCAACATGTATAGCCCTTTTGAAACCCCTTCGAATCAAGTGTGCTTCGATCTACGCTGAGTTTCGAAACATCTTCAGATTTTCGCAATCAATGCACGGATATGACATGAATTGCACCCCCCTTATTAAACATATCCTCCTCTGCAGCTCTTTTGAAAGTGGAGACGCCATTAAGGTACTCAACACTCGTACGGTTCTCAGCGTACATCCAGCTTCGATCCATCTACGCTACACATGTAACACTTAGTGTTAAATATTAATGCACTGTGTAGTGCGATGCACACATTCTTAAACTAATTATGCAATTACATACCTTAATTACATCACAAAGAAATAATTAACACAATTCAAATTAATCTTCAATATAATAATGAAATTAGAACCCATTACTAACCTTAGATCGCTAAAAGACACGAATTGATCTATAAGCTAGATCTAAACAATCTTTAAATTCTATCCTTAACAAGCTAGCTAGCTACATCATGATCGAATATTATATTATGCAAATAGAACCATTACTAGCTAACCTTATAGATCAAACAACCAACACATGGTTCTACAAGCTAGATCAAAAAATCATCAAATTCCTTCCTTATCAAGATAGATGTTGAATATAATGCAATTAAAACACATTACTAACCAAATATCACAAACAACATATGGATCCAGCTACAATTAAGCTAGATCTAATCAAACAATCTTTAAATTAATTCTCTCCTAACCAACCTAGATATTGAATTGGATGCATGCAATTAGAGAACTCATTACTAACCTTAGATCACCAAAATCAAATGAATCTAATATCACCCTTCGAAATCAATGGCTTTCTTTCAAAAAATCGCCTCACTTCCACAGCTGCCACATAGGATAGAAACCGAAACCCTATAAACGAAGTGGATGGATCGAGGCTCTATTTTTACGGGCTGAGACGGTTTTATCACAGACGGTTTTATATTACAACCGTCTATGATGCAAGAAATATCACAGACGGTTTTATATTACAACCGTCTGTGATATCCTCATTGACGGTTTGAGTCCATAATCGTCTGTGATGTTCCATATTACAGACGGTTTTTCAAAACCGTATGTGATCGTGCGTCTGATATAAGCCTCGTTGTAGTAGTGGCTGTTGGTTGAGTTGGGCAGCATCTATCTCCCGTGCAGGGGAGACAGATGGTTTAAGGAATTTCTCAACGAAAACTCCTGCGGGTGCAGGTGAATGGGACGAAGCGAGCCTGGCAAGTTCGTCGGCGATGAAGTTAACACTTCGCCGGATATGCCTTACCTCAAGCCCTTCGAACTTGTGCTCTAACTTATGAACCTCATTCAGGTATACCACCATATTGTTATCCGAGCACTAGTACTCCTTCTGCACTTGGTTTACGACTAGCTGTGGTCTCCTTTCATGAGTAATCGTCTGATCCCATGTGCTACAGCTATTCGAAGCCCATTGACCAGTCCCTCTTATTCTAGAACATTATTCAAAACTTGAAAATTGAGTTGGATGACATACTTAAGTTCCTCACCTATTGGGGATTTCAGCATGATGCCAGATCCTAAGCCCTAAAGTGTAAGTGATCCATCGAAGAACATAGTCCAGTAGTCATCGACCATCTTGTTCTCCTTTTCCTTGATGTGCGTCCATTCTGTGATGAAGTCTGCTAGGATCCCTAACCTGATGCTAGTCCACAGTGCGAAATCGACCTTGAACTCATTGAGTTCGACCGCCCACTGCACGATTCACCCTATTGCCTCTCAATTGCGTATCACCTCCTTGAGCGGGTATGTCGTCGTGACCATAATCTTATGTGCCTAGAAGTAGTGCTGCAGCTTTCGAGAGGTCATCAAGATGCCCTACAGCATCTTCTGTATTCGTGGGTATTGCGGCTTGGTGTCATGCAAGATCTCGCTCACGTAGTAAATCAGCTTCTGGACTTAGGTCTTTTTCTCGAGGCAATCTCGTTCGACCACCAGAACTATGCTTACTACTTGGGGGTAGCTGCAATATACAGAAAGATCTCCTCCTTTTTGTTAGGTGAAATCAAAATTGACAGAGATGATAAATACCTTTTCAAATCTTAAAAACCTTCTTCTGACTCCTTGGTCCACTTGAAAGTGTTCTTCTTCTTAAGCAGCTTGAAGAAGGGTAGCCCTAGCTCACCCATCTGAGAGATGAATTGACTAAGAGCTGCAATGTAGCTTGCGAGCTTTTGCACTTCTCTTAGTGTCTGCAAAGGAAGCATTTATTCGGTAGCCTTGATTTTGTGCGGGTTGGCCTCGATGCCTCGATTGGACACAACAAAAATAAGACGCTTACTGGACGGGACGCTGAACGTGTACTTCTCAGGGTTAAGCATCATTCGATACTTCTTGGGGTTGTCAAATGTTTCCTCGAGGTCACCGATTAGGGTGTTTCTGATTTTTTATTTTACCACGATGTCATCGACATACTCTTCTATATTGCATCTGATTTGGGACTTCAAGCAGTTTTGAATACAAAGTTGATACATAGCACTAGCACACTTAAACTGAAAAGCATTTTAATATAACAGAATACACCGAAAGGCGTAGTAAAAGCTTCTACGGACATGCTAATTTGGTGATACCCCGAATAGGTATCTAGAAAACTTAGTAGTTCACAACCCATGGTAGAGTCCACTATTTGGTCAATATGGGGGAGAGGAAAAGGATACTTAGGGCAAGCTTTGTTGAGATCGGTGTAGTCGACACACATCCTCCACTTGCTATTGGGCTTCTTGACGAGGACAGGGTTTGCCAGCCATGTCGGGTGACGAAACTCTCGGATGAAGCCAGCCTTCAAAAGTTTGCCGACCTCCTCTTGTATGGCCTACTTCCGATCTTCTACGAATCTGCATTGTTTCTACACCACAGGCTTGGCACTTGGCTCCATAGCCAGTCGATGCTCGATCACCTCCTTGGGGACCCCGGGCATGTCGGATGGTTGCCATACAAACACGTCATGGTTTTCCCGAAAAAAGGTGACAAACTCGAGTTCCTATTCAGGGTTGAGGTCGGCACCAACCTTGATCATCTTGGAAGGTTCTGATAGATCTAAGGGCACCGTCTTGACATCTCCACTGGTCTTCTTGTCCTTCTTGCCATCGTCGACTGGGTCTTTGGTGGCGCTGTCGGACACGAGAGCTTGGTCACTACTCTTGGATTTTTGGTGCTTAGCTCCCTCGACATAGGCTCTAGCTGCCGATCCGTAGAGATGCTCAGCCATCTCTAGACTCTTCTTGTCGCACCTGACTGTGGCACGTTGGTCTCCCTTGATCGTAAGGATTCCTTTTGGCGTCAGCATCTTGATGATTTGGCATGTGTAGTGCACCACTGCCAAGAATTTGGCTAGCATTGGGTGTCTTAGGATCAGGTTATAGGCGGTCTCAAAGTCGGCTACATCAAAGAGGATCCTTTTAGTGCAAAAATTGTTCGGCGTGCCAAACGTGACTGGCATCTCGATCTGGCCAAGCGGTATTGACGATGAGTGTGGAGTGATGCCATGGAACGGCTCGGCTCCGACCTTTATTTCAGTCTGAGGGATCCCATGTTCTCTAGCATTTTCACGAAGATCAGGTTTAACGAACTACCTCCATCGACCATGGTTTGAGCGACCTTAATGTTGATGATGGTGGACTCGACCACCATGGGGTATCGTCCAGGATGTGGAACCATGGCTGGGTGATCTGATTGGTCAAAGGTGATCGGTTCTTCCAACCACTTGAGAAATCTGGAGAGAGCTGGTGTGGCCAGGTTGATCTCCCTTTCAACTAGCTTGTATTATCTCTTGGACTCATACGTGACAAATCCCCCAAAAATGTGCTCCAGCTTGTGATTAGCCCTGTGGTATTCAGGCTCATCCTCTTCACATTTTCCTTTGTCCTGCTCGACAAGGGCGGCCTTGAGCTTCTCTTGGACCTTCTTACTGATCACCTGGCATTCATCGAAGTTGTGTTTGCCCGTATGGTGGACTAGGCTGTAATTAATCCCTCCAATGCTTTGGCCCTTGTTGTCACCGAGGTTGCGCGTCTTACCCCTTTTGAACATGGTTATAGTAGAGTCACTCTTGCATTTCTCCCCTCGATTCTTGTTTTTCTTTGCCCCTTGCTTGGATGACTCAGGCTTGTCGCTGCTAGGCTTGGGGTCGTCGAGATGATCTCGGGCCTTAATGCGTATGGCGTATTTGTCTGCCAACTCGAAGAGCTCCTTGGTGGTTTTGATCTTTTGGATGGCGAGTTTTCCCTTCAGCTCTCTATCCTTGACAACGTTCTCAAAGGCCACTATGACCGCTTCATCTGAGATGTTAGGGAAAGGTTACGCTTGTTGCAGAAGCGTCGGATGAAGCTGCGCAAGGACTATCCTAGTTTCTACACCACCCAATGCAAGTCACTATGCATTCCAGGACGTTCATACATACCCTAGAATTTGGCGATGAACTGGGCCCACAACTCCGCCCACGATGATATCGATTGAGTTGGGAGATTAAGTAACCAAGATCTTGCTGCACCATCCAGGGTGGTGAGTAGATAATTGGCCATCACCATCTCGTTTCCTTTGGTAGCCCTCATGACTGTGGTGTAGATCTGCAGCCACTTGACCAGGTAAATTTTGCCCGAATACTTTTCAATCGGGCCCGATTTAAACTTGTCAGGCCATCTGACTTTGCGTAGCTTGGGAGTGAATGCTTTGCACCCCTCATCGACGTCCTCAGGGGTCGCCTGCTGTTGCCATTGGCATGCGTCTTGTCATAGAGGGAACCTGTGGAGTGCCGACTAGCAGCCCCTCGAAGGTAGAGATTCACCGCATTAGGCCCGACGTGCTAGAGATTGGCCCCTCAAAGATGGGGACTCAATTTCTCGTCGCCCGCGGTCTTTGCGGTCATGTTCTTCCCTCTGATTGTGCAGGACGTCATGCAAATCTCATCGATTGTGAGGAATACGGTCTTGAAGATCTGCAGGGCGTCCCTGATGGGGGTTAGAATGAACCATTCTAGAGACACGATGACTAGAGCTCGCCACCGCCGATCTCACTGCTCGATGACCATCGTGAGATGGTCCCGGCAGCTGACTTCTAGCTCCTTGCTAGCTAGGGCGTCCGAACCTCAAGTTGGCCGCTTGAGCAATCTAGGCTTGTGCTGCACCGAGTAGTCTTCATCTGGTTGAACAGTGGAGTCATCGGGTTGCTCGGATCTAGTGGCGAAAGAGATTTTAGCAGTATGTGAGTGCACTGGACATTTGCCTTAGGGGTACTAAAGATGTCGCTGCTGTGGCTCTAATGAGATGCTACTCTTCGGATGCGGTTGGGCCCAAGTTGTGGTCACCCTGTCGAAGAGTCTACTGCCCCTGGAAGTCTACCACCTGCAGGTGAGGCATTGCTGGATTATCGAGGTTGAGCTGCCTCAACAAGTTAGCCACTATCCCGACTGTGGCCATAGCAGTTAGATCTCGATGATGATCTGCAGTGTTGGGAGCAACAGTGTTTGCAGCTACTCACACTGTAGTTGCCACCGCTACAGGATCTTGAGGTGTGCACAGGAGGATTTGGTGCCCCTGACCATCTGTGGTATTTGCCCCTGGATCCCTTTCTTTGGAACTTCTGGTAGTAGAACCATTGTTGGCTCTGGCCATGAACACGCATCGATCCGTTTGGCTACTGCTCTGGCTGCTAATGCCGTTGCTGTCACTGTCACTTTCCATCTCAACGTACTTGAGGGCACTGGGCTCCATAAGGTCAAAGTCTTTGAAGCACACCTCTCAGCATGGGTCCCCGGAGCGGGACTCGGCGAAGCCGATGTGCTCAAGATCTCTAGTCTACTCCCATTGAAAAAGCATTGTTCCAAAGGTGATCTTAGATACGACTGTTGGAGCTTGGCTAATGAAAACTATCGAGCTGAAGTCGCTGCAGGGGTCGACATCGGGGACTGTATATTTGGGAGTCGCTATACTTTGCAAAAGGTCGTTGCTGACTTATGGGCCAAAAGGATTTTTCAAGCCATGGACGAATATGCATGAACCTACAGGGTCACATACTTAACAAGTTCAAATACATTGGTTCGAATTAGATCCATCACTAATGTGCCAAGTTGGCTTTGCACCTTGGTTAGATCTCTAACATAGGCTTCCACCGAAAGGCTATATAAAGGGAGGCTAAGGGGATGCAATTGTTGTACCACCACACCCAACAAAAACCCTAGCCATCACCACTCAGGCCCTGCCGTGTGTGTTGGTGCTAGCATACTGACGCATGGCGTTCCTTCCTCAAAACATGTGGACTTTATTAGAGGTGTTTTTGCTACTGCAGTGCTAATCGAGATGATCGCTCAGGCATGTTTGACTACCGCTTAAGGACATTCGGCTACCACTCAAGGATGATCGACCATTGCTTTAGGACACACTCTATGTTGAATTTGGCTACTTCAACTCTCCTTCTGCTACGCTGCACATCTGGTAAAAATGATCCATGATCACTCACTTGCTTGGCTTCCTAGTTTTTACAGTAGAATTTTTAATTTGTGCTAGTGTAGCCTACCAGTATTCCTTCAATGACGACAGATGCTATGCTGGGCATGCATCACATAGTGATCAATGGATTGCTCAAGATGGAGGAACCGATCAGGAACAGCGACACTAGCCAGTTTGGATAGATATCTACATTTAAAGTTCATGTCATGTGCAAATGAGATTATGACCACTGTGTATTCTTTTTTAATGTTAGTTTATTAAATTTTCTTGCTCATCATCCACTTAACTCGTCTACTATCCTCCATGTGAAATTGCAATTCCGTCTGCCACCGCCACACAAGTGTACAACCTTCCCACAGCTGCTTGCCTCCCTACTCACTGCCCACAACTCACTCACACTTGCTAGTCACTCACTACTGCTGAATTGACTTGCCCCTCCCTGCTTGCTATAGCCATTTGTTGTTGCTACGAGTTAGGGTTAGATGCATTCGTGATGGTGCTCTCTACTGACAGAGCTAGAGAGAGGTGGTCTGGTTGGTTCATATGAGTTGGGGGAGGGGGAACACTACTATAGGAATGTACATCATAATTGGTTCTTTTTCGCCATCATAATTAGTTTTGGTAGCGATACAAAGTCATTAGACAGTGATGAGGAGGTGCTATCATAGTCGGTTTTCACTTGATTGTGATAAATTTTTATCGCAATCGATTCTTATTATATGGGGCACATCAAAATCGGTTCTCAAATGAGAACCAATTGTGATTTGTCCCACATCACAATTGGTTCTAGATGAGAACCGATTGTGATGTGCACCGAAAACAGTAGATTACACATAGTATGCACCAAAACCAGCACAAATTACACACAATACTATGCATATCACATTCACAATATACATAGAATACAAACACTTTACAATACACATATCACATTCATTCACAATACAAAACACAAACATACTTAATAGTCAGTTCACATATCACATTTACATGTAATATTGTTTACATATGGACTAGTAGGAGTCTGTTAGATCTCTAAACCTACCGTCCTCTACTATAACTTTTGTCCAGTACGACTGGCATACGTCGTCTCGTAATTTGTTGAAATATTTGTTTTGTAAGCTCTTGTGGGGGATATCAATATTCTGCAAAATAGAAATGAGTGCACTAATGTAAGTTTTAAAATTTGTATGTAAAAGGCTGAGTGTATTATGCATGTACATATACATTAGGGAAAAGGTATGAGCTGCCGACCACGATCAGCATGTGCTGCATGATATAGAGGCCGTACAGGTTGTCGCACCCCAATTGATAATACTGTGAACAAAGAAAATCAAATTAGCAGATGAAGAGTAGATGTAAAAAAAATTAATCCTATGCTAGGCACTTGTACCTTGAAACGGTTCCACTACAGCTAGTCACCTCATTTGTAGTCATGTCGCCCTCCTTCAGCAAGGTAAGATAAGAAAGCCCTACATACATTGGAGAGATGCCATTGAGGCAAAAAAATAAATATAGTTAAATATAGAAAGTTTTAGGTTAGAGGAATGTACTTCTACAAACAGGCTTGATCGTGTAGGCCATCGGTCTCTTCTTGATCGAGTTAAATATGTAGACTGTGTTTTCACTCAGAGCAATGATGAGTAGAACCCAGTGGTTGCTTACTAAATGCTATGCAGTGCAAGAAAATAAGTTTATATACGGTTTAAGTGCATACAAGTAATTGAAGGGTAAAGTAGTACTTACTCGTTGTGGTGCAGGAATAGAATGAAGTCCTCTTTTGCCTCAGCATGCAATGCCTACTTGATGTAGTTGGTAAGGAACTTTTATTAAAGCCTAGCTATTGTCACAGACACCACTCAGGGTTGATGAACCCAAGTGTGTGTTTACCCATCACGGCTCGTTGCCTCATTATCTTACAACTCGTGTCAAATGATAAAAAACATAATACAAAATCTTATAACAATCATCGGCTTATGCTGTATGGCGCGATACTCACAACATCCAGGATAGTACACTATAAATATTGATAGCTTTTAGGTAGTACAAATAGAAGAGATCCTCAAAACAGACTAGAAATGTCCCATGCTCTTCGCGGTGAGAATGTGCCCTTGATACATGACATTGAAATCGATGTGATGCTCAGCCTCATTCGCCTTGTCAATATACCATCCATGGAGCAAGCGAGTGCACATACCTAAAGCATTCAATTCATTGCTTGGGGCGAGGTGCTTTCCATGTATGTACCCCTTATAATCTCGAGGGGGCTTTGTGGCCTCTATCAACTTTGCTTTCTCGATAGAAGGAATCTCCAAGGTTGGGACAAGGGGCTTTATATGTATTTGAGGGGGTTTTGTTGCTTCTGTCAACTTTACCTTGTTCACAAAAGGAGTCTCCAAGGTCTCCTGTGGATCTTTGGGTGTTGTGCTAGTCCTTTTGTGCACCAACTTTGCACTTTGCGTATGACTCATCATAGTGGTGGGAGCAGGAGTAGGAGTAGGTGCAGATACAATAGGAACCTACAAAGCACATTCATTTGTAACATGTTGTAGTACTAAAATGACCAAGAAGAATGGGGGATTTTTACCTTAAGTAGTACGACACCTGTCGTGGGCCACTTGATGAACGATATCCGTGCTTGCCCGAGAGTGGTGGTATCTTCATTCGGGTGGAACTCTAGCACATGAGATAGGAAGTCTTCGTAGACATAGTCCACCTGTACCCTCATGTATCCATTCCCCAAAGGGTTACCATGTACTATGTCAATCTCTTTGAAAGGAAATGCAACCCTGCGTCCAGCCTTAACGGGAAATTTGTCTTCCATCACGATGAGCTGGCACTTGGCAGGCGCTTACAAGAAGTGTGCAACTTGATTGAAAACATTGTAGGAGTTACTCTCATACCTTTAAATTAGAAAAAATTATTACCTTTAGCTAGGGACTAGTTTGATCATTTTTGGAACCATAGTTCTTGGGGTAGGGCATAGGCTTTTCTACGAGAGGTGAAGCTATCTAACTCTGACTCCAAGAGATCATCACCATCATCTTGGCCCTTAGGAATTCCTAACATGCCATCATCTCCTCCCTCCGCTCCTCTCTCTGTGTGTCCTTGAGGCGCTCTACACATGCCACCCATGATCTTGATCTGGCATTAGTAGTGTCTAGTTGGAAGAATGACCTCTTCATATGCCCCAGTACCTACGACGAGCACCCAGCCCTTATGGTCGAGCTTCCCGAATGCCGAAGATAGGATGTCCTTCAACCCTTGGCTTTGAAAGGTCCCTTACTCTTTCTGCAGGTTTACCTCCTCCTATAAAAAGTAAATATAAATTAGTTCTAAAATATAATGAGAAGGGTCAACTATAATGTACTAAGTTAGATGTCTTACTATGGTGGAGATAATCCACGCTATCACAGGATTTGGAACTACAAGCCAACCGTCGAAGGTTTTCTTCGTCCTCGCTAAAACCCAGTCACGTGCCCGCTCAACACATATGTGGAAGTAAGGCATCACCGTCCTAGAGTTATCACACTCCTCGACTGGTCACGTTCACTCTGCCTTTTTCCCTTTATAGCTGACGAAACCGTAGTGGTGTGCATGTGTGTTCTGTCTCTGGGTAGCGATATTCCTCTCTCTCAGCTCGTTCACCTCGGGCATACTCTTCATCCTTGTGAACTCCTCCCAAACATTGGGAGTCACAAATGGATACCTCTCAAAGGGAGTACGGCCTTTCAGCACGTACTCACCATGCATGATAACCCTGAAGTGCCTCAAAGACATACCCATTCAATTCAAGGCGTACCGCCTCGCATTGCTTTTATCTTCCTTTTGTATAACCTATTTCCCCTTAACTTCTTCTAATAACTGATTCTTCTACTTGTCGCTGAGTTTCTTCCTCCAATCCTTAACCGTGATCGACACTCTCTCTCACCAATTGGCTGAGAAAAGATCAGTAGCACCCCTTGTACTTCGAAGGATCTGTGCAAATCCCCGTGGTATCAAAGGGGAGAACTTGCAGAATTCTTCCTATGGCCTTTTATTAGGTCCTCAAGCCTTTCTTACCTTACTCGGTCCCTTAACATTTCTCACCTTACTCGGCCCCTCAACAGCACCTTCTATTCTGTTTGGCGATGAGCCGATGCTCTCTCCTTGTCACATTTTGAATATATATCTGATATGGTAATATATTTGACATGAGAGAAAGTAATTCATAGCTATTATGTTGACTGGACAATGAATCATGTAAAATAACAACATATAATTGTACTAGTATATTGTAATAAATTAACAGATTAATAGATGATTTCGAAGAAATGTTTACCTATTGACTAATTAAGCACGTACCAACGATGATTCCAAATCTCTAATTAGGTTAGGTCCTAATCCCAATCGAGGATATATGGATCGAGCAAGTTCCTAAGCTGTTGTGTAACTCCAGAGAAAATTTCAACAGTAACTTCCTGCTGTTCTCTAAATACACGTCTCGACAATAAGTAAAGAGGGTGTGTATTTGGAGAACACTAGGGAGATACTATTGAAACTATCTCTGGAGTTGTACAACAACTTAATTAGGAACATATCCAACCACATATGCTCAAATTGCCCAAAAAAACGTGGACAATTCGAGAATGCTTGCTTATACATATGCCATTTCATCATATTTATAAACAAACACCCTCAAACGGGAGACATAGGTTACGCAACTTAAACTCTAACGTAATGCTAAGATAAAAAAAATAAAACTAATATGCCTAAAATAAATACATGTCTAAAAAGAACACAACATCTAGTTTGTATTTAAACATGAAGCTAGATTATTAAGATTACCAATATGGGAACATCAGCTCATAAAAGACTCAATTAACAAAGTCGAAAGATATGGGACTACAATTATAATTGAAATATTACTTTAGGTACACGAATTACTATACCATGTAGAACCACCAAAAGAGTTATATATGTTCCCAACTTTGAATTTTGAAACAGATTGGCCTATCTATTGTTAATATCCAAGGTCACAACTATAAGTGATAATCACCCATTTTTCCATAGACTATCTTCATTTTTTAGAATAACAGTCATGATTATATGTAGGCCTGTTATCTATCTACATTAAGAATACTTTTCATATGATATTTCCTGATCAAATCAAATTGTGCAAGGCAAGCATTAAGAAATATAAATAATTGACCACATGTGCATAATAATTTGAGTATTGCACGCATATAAATAGTTGTTCTTGTACAAAATAGTGAATAGTTATAATTTAATAGCCGGCACTGCAACATAAAATGAAGATAGTCTATGTAAATATTCAATTCATCTAGTTCCATTAAGAGAAAGAAGAAAATATTTAATTCATCTGGTTGTTCCAGTGAGTAACAAGCTTGATTTTATTTTGCAACATAAAAATATTCAATTCATCTAGTTCCATTAAGAGAAAGAAGAAAAACAGTCACAAAGGTGGAATTTCATCCAATTACCTGGCCACACCAACCAAGTACTAGTTATCTTGGCTCACCTAGAGATGTACTGGCAAATGCAGAATATAGCTTCTACAATCAAAGGCCACACATTGGGGCTTCCCATTTTCTATTACTTATTATGATACCCACAAGTGGGCAAAATAGCCTCTGAGCAACATCTACATACACATTGCAATCTAGCTACCAATATAAACAAATAAAACTTGCATCCATGGAACAAAGATTATTGGGAAAGTATCGATAGAACTAGGCTAGAACATGTTAGATTAAACAAGATGCATATATATATATAGGAAAAATATTTCCACCAACTAGCTAGAAATGGCCACAAGATAAAAAGGCAACATCCACCGACTAATACCACCATAATGGCTGATAGCTAGTCTTGCATAGCTAGCACAAAATGTAATTATGAATGCATTAGTGTTGCACCAAGTACTGGCTAAAAATCAATCAAGACATCTATTGGTGCCAAAAACATGAAATAGGGTTTTCGGCTACAGCACACCAGATGAACAACTGGTTTAGAGCGTGCCAACTGATTTGACCCTGCAATCAGTAAGAAGAAGGTATGAAATTCACTTAAAGCTGATTTTATGAGGCAATCGGTTTAGATCTAATCAGCTAAAAGCCGATCAAATCGAGGATAAAGGGTAAAAGTAGATACTTTGAAAAAGGCAATGCGCAACAAGATCAGAGAATCAGACTTGGGGCATAATCGATGAAGATCAATAAGCAGTGATGTGCAACTTTATTGATCAAGATCAAATTACAAGACTAAATTATAGAGCTACTCCTAATCGACAGAAAATAAATGCAGGCTTGATTGATTTGGTGTGTTGTTCTTTCACTGACCTTGGTCCATCTTTTATACTCATTGGCCAATCAAGTCCTATTACAACACATCTTAAAAGTAGAATTTGTATCAGCCTCTGTTTCCTTAATAACCTCCTTTGTTTCCAAATATCTTCAAACCATGTCCTATTCGTATCCCGTTGATCTTGAACCGCTGATTTTAACTGCACCTACCAAATTTTATTGCAAACATATGCCCCCATTTTTGGAAAATAACTTGTTATTTGCCAAAAATCTTTCTCATCAGCTTCCACTTAATCGGCCAAACATAGAATCTCAGCTGTCAACCATTTTTTGCGCCGTGAAAATTTTTTACATGCATGTGCGCTTTAACTGCTCGCGCCCCTCGAGATCCTCTTCCTACCGTTCCAAAATTTTTTACCATGCTATAAATATGTGGCCCCACTGTCATTTTTAACTCTTCAAGCTCTCTGGCCATCTGAAATTAGCTTCATTCTACTGTCACACCCATGTTTCCCAAATTGGCTTCTTCTTTAGATCGGCTGAATGGATCCCAACTAGGTACTTATTTCGATTCCTAACAGTGATGACCAATATTACTTAGGACCGGTAGGGAGTTTAGATACCGATACGGTCATAAATGAGGAAATTCCTAGACTCCCACTATTGGCTTCTAATTATAACGTGGAGGAGTAGAATAAGATTTTCAGAGCTTGGCCGACTGCGCTCAAAGGGTGGAGGTCTTGGTATATTCGTGTATCAGCCCAAAAAAGAGACGTGTGGGAAAGGATGGGTATAGCAGAGTGTCTTCCCCTTTCTCTGGCCGATCCAGAAGAAAATGAGCCCTTGGTGGCCACGGCCTGCTATTTCTTGTCGGAAACATTCAATGCCTTTATGTTTTGCACAAGCCCCATCGGCCCAACCCTGCTAGACGTAGCTCAGTTATGTTGCCTCAGGCTAGACAGCGAAGAGATATCGGCTTACAATGGCAATCCAAGATATAAGTTGATTCAGTTCAAGGGCGAAGGATAGAGCAAGTACATCCAGAACAAAAATATGGTGAACGGGCTGGTATTAGATGAAGAGCATGTTGTCTTTTTAAACTTATGACTGGATAGATTTCTGTTTTGTAGGGCTTCTCTTGGGCCAACGCAAGTGTCTCAACTGATAGCAGAGCGTCTGGTAGAGGGGCATTGGCTTGCCCTAGGTAAAATTTTGCCCGGGGCAGTTTACCAAATGATGTACACCATAAGGAGTTGGTTATTCTCAAGTTTTGCCAATTTTGTCGTCGGCAATATAGGAGGGACCTTGTGGTTTATTCAGATATGGCTATATTTCCTATTTATCCGATCTCTTGTTTCGGAGCCTGTGGATGACACAGTGTTCCCACGCGAAGATACCCCAGAAAACATAATTCCTCAGTTTAGAGCTAGCCGATCTCATGGGGAAAGATATATTATGTGTTCAGGGAATGAGACAAAAATCACCCCTATTAGCTTGAGAATTTACTAGTCATTTGTCTTGCAACTGGACATCATGAACTTCGGCCAGCATGACTTCTTTACTTATAGTAGCATGGCCGACTATCAGTGCCTATCTTTTCTTCATGTGGAGGCCGATAGCTCCTTGATGCCTTAGTCGACCCTGGACTTGTATAAAATTCTCATCTCCCCAAGCATACTTCATGTTGGCCTTAACACCAGAAATCAGACATTCTAACCATCATATGAATTTTACCACCCTTCAATTTATGCTCGACAGCTGGGCTTTGGTCAAGTTATTCCAAGCCTCCCACTTCTTGATCGGCTTCAGCCTAGAGCCAAAGTACAAAATGTTGCTGCAGCAAGCATCGTTCTAGAGATAGCCAACAAGCCTCAGATTGAGAATTTACCACATTTTTTCTAGAACTCTCGTCAGGCAGGCTAGTTTTCTACTTGGTGGTCATTAATTGCAGAAGCTCTTTATCTAGATAGGACCCAATTGGCTATTATCAGTAAATTTCTTCCTAACTTTCATGAGCCGACAATAGTTCCTAACAGTGACGCAAAAGAGGATGATAGTTCCCCTGGTTACACCAATTCTTCTATAGATATCACCAGAGAGGTATCGGCCTTTCAAATGATTTTCTCCTTTTTCTTTTACCTAGTGCTGGCTACTAATCGACTTGCTCTTTTTGTAGGCAAAAGCAGATGGCAAGAAGGCCGTTACGAGCCCATCGGGTAGTGGTCACCCTACTAAATGGCCCCATCAGTCGACAGGCCTCATAGGCTATACTTCTGGCACCCTGGGGATTCAAAGTCTTTCATTATCGGAAATTGAAAAACAGCAGCAGCCATGAAGTATATTTTTGATCGATGATTACTTTCAATCTTTACTTTCCTTTATGATGCTAACCCTTGGCTGATCAATTTCCAAAAAAGAAGAAGGCCAAGCCCACTAAAGTTCCCACCAAAAAGGGCTCAAAACCACAGGAGCAGAGTGTGGAGAGCTTCCCACATACATCGGCCGTTCGACGGATAAGTTACTTCTAACAATTCTTCAAAATAGAGCACAACCATTGGTCGACTTATCAGTTATTTTGTTTTCCAGCTGACTCTATCAGCGCAAGTAGCCAACATTTTGGCCGACCTCTAAGGCACTCCTCAGCAGCTCCACCATCGCCTCCTCAGCCGATGCCATTGGCTCCAATGACTCCCCTTCCGACATCGTTCAACCCAGTAGACTTGCTGGGCTTCACTTTGGATGAGCTGGATTACTCGAAGATTATGGCAATGGATGACTACACTGTTGACATAAAGAAAATTCTTGAGGTTTCTATGAAAGCATCGCCTATAGTTACCTCGGCAGCAGGCATGCAAAAAAGGTTCAACAAGCTTTTCCATCAAGTTATGCAACCTGAAACTGATCTGCTAAACGACACGCAGCCCCTCTGAGATACAATGGTTGGTATGGAAGCCGACCTCCCTCTTGAGGCCATGAGCGCACTCCTGAACGTCTATCACTTAGAAGACAAGAGAGTGGAGGTTGAAGCAGCCAAGTCTTGAATTGCTCAAAGGGAGGCACAAGAGGCCGAGCGATGATTCCTGGACAAAATGGTGGCAGATGCCAAGGCCAAGAAGAAAAAATTCGATGAAGACACTCTGCTCCTTAAATCAACCATGGTTAGCATTCAAAAGCTAGAATCAGCCAAGAAGATCCTAGAAGAAGAGCTAGCCAACCTGCACAAGCAACTAGCCGATGGGCAAACCCGGCTTACCACAGCGGCCACCACCCTTAAAGACCAGAAGCACAAAATCAGCCTGACTGTGGTGAAGGTTAAGGAACAATCGGCAAAAAATAGTTTCAATGCTCGGCAGAGCCAAAGCAGACCAACAGATTGTTGATGAAATTCAAGAAACCATCGTCAAGGCAGTTGCTGCACTATCAGCTTTGGGAGCAAGCCTTCCTGTCTCTGGCCTATAAACATTCAATGTAATACTTACGGCATGGTTGGCTTTTGAAACCCCTTTTATAAAACTTAACTTATTTTCTAATCAGCTGTTTAACTGATTAAATGCTAATGTTTACTTTGTCCACGGTTAATTTTAATGAATTATGTGGTTTGTGAAATGATACTCTACTATAGAGGATTAGGATCCAATCCACACACTAGGATGCATCTCTTTAAGTATTTCCCATTGATCACTTTAGGCAATACAGCTCCTCCTAACGTCTCAAGTATATAGGAATTTTTGTCAATAGGCCAATTTATTCTGTACGGTCCTTCCCACGTAGGAGACTATTTACCAAATCGGTTATCCTTAGAGCCAACGGGTAGTATAGTTTTCCAAACCAAATTGGCTTCATTGAAGGATTTGGGCATAACCTTCTTGTTATATGCCCTTGCAACCCTCATCTTGTTCTTCTTAAGCTGATCCAGTGTAGATAAACATAATTCCGCCAAGTCATCTAGATTGTCGAGCATCGAGTCTTTATAATCTTGAGCCAACAAATCATTTTGTCTAGCCACCCGTACTGAGTCAATATTAATTTCCACAGGCAAAACGACCTCTTGACCATAAACTAGCTGATATGGTGAAAACTTTGTTGATCCACAATAAGCTAGTCGATATGCCCACAATGACTCCAATAAAGTCGAGTGCCAATTCCTTAGCTTTTCATCAATTTTCCTTTTGATTAGCTTAATTGAGGTTTTATTGGATGAATCGGCTTGTTCATTAGCCTGAGCGTAATAAGCCAAGGAATTGAGTAACTTGATACCTAGGCTCTTGGCAAAATTTTGGAACTCCTCGAACATGAATATAGTACCTTGATCGGTCGTGATAGTTTGTGGGATACCAAACCGATGAATAATGTGTTCATTGACAAATCCGATAGTCTCGACATTCTTAACCTTCTTGAGGGTATATCCTCAACCCACTTAGAGAAATAATCTATTGTGGCCAAAATGAACTTATGGCCTTTGCTAGAAGCTGAAAATATTTGGCCGATTACATCTATCCCCCACCCTCTGAACGGTCAAGGTTTGATAATCGGTTGTAAAGCCGATGCTAGTGCGAGTTGCGCATTACCGAACTTTTGACAAGTCTGACATCCTTTATAATATCGGAAACAATCTTCCAACTTTGTCAGCAAAAATACCCTATGCGCCTAAGCATCCATTTCATTTTGTGAGCCGACTGATGAGACCCACAATTCCTTCGTGTACCTCACCCATCGCTACCTTGGCTTCGTCAGCTCCAAGGCATCTTAGTAGTAATCCTTCTATTGTTCCATAATATAACACTCCATCCAAGACAGCATACTTCAATGCTTGTTGCTTGACCTTGCGTTCTGTCAGCTTAGATAGATCAATTAAATATTATTTTATCTTTTTCCTCCAATCGGCAGCATCAGCACATATTATTGCTTTATCAACTGATTTAGGCATTATATATCAACTAAAATCTTTGTATCCTGATGCCTGCTGGGCCAACGAGTTAGCCTTGTCATTCATTTCCCAGGAAATGTGTTCAATGGTAAATAAAATGAATGAGCCGATTATTTCAAGACACTATTCTAAATACTTAAACAATATCTCATCGTAACATTGATATTCCTCTTTTATTTGTTGCATGATTAGTAAAGAATCACCGTAGGCTTTAACAGCATCTACCCCGATAGTTTCTAACAGCTGTAGGCCTTTGAGCAATGCCTCATACTCTGGTTGATTGTTGGAGCATCGGCTATTTAGCCAAATGCAAATTCAAAGTTATGTCCCTTTGGTGAAATCAGCACTATACCAATTACGTCACCTTCTCAACATACCAATATGTCAAAGTACAACTGCTAAGGGCAATGGAAACTAGATCGGCAGTGGTTTCGCATCCTGTTATAAAATCGGCTATCACTTGTCCTTTTACCACCTTAGCTAATTCAAATGATAGGTCAAACTCAATCAGCACATAACCCATTTACCAAGTCGACCTCGTAAAATCAGGACTGATAACATGTACTTTAAGACATCAGCTTGCAGACCACTTTACAAGCCGATGCTAAAATGTAATGTCTTAACTTTGTACAAGCAAAATACAAAGATAAGCATAATTTCTCCACAAACAGGTACCAGATTTCAGCATCCAAGAGTCGTCAACTTAAATAGAAAATCACCCTCTACTTGCCGTCGACTTCCCATATGTCAACTTCTTCAAGCAAATCGACAGAAGTGATCCTTGGCCTAACTTTTCGGTTTCTTGAAAATCTTCGATGGCTTCATAGCTACCCGTTATCTGCTGATAGCTCTGCATTTTGTCTTGTAGTGCCTTCATCAGTTGTTTCGACCACATCTACGCCAAGCTTCATTTGCCTGATCATATATGCCTGGCTTGACACTGATCGGCATAAGCCTTGTTTTACCGATGCAAATGAAGTCATAATCGTCCAGCACCTTGCCTGATATACATTCAGCTTCTTCATGTGGCCAATTTGCATCTGAACTAGCCATTGAAATGTGGGCCGATGTGCCAGCTGTTATGACCACGACTTCGTCTCCGTTTCATTGGATGAGTAATTGGAGCATAGTCACCGAGATGCAGCAATTTGTGTGTATCCAGTCTCGCCCAAGTAACACGCTGTAGTTGCCTTTGGCATCAATAACGAAGAAGGCAGTCGGCAAAGTTTTGTTGTCGATAGTCAGTTCTTTACCATGACTCCTTTGGCTTCGGTGGGATCGCCTATGAAGTCATTCAGAACCATATTAGTTCTGATTAAATCTTCGTCGGACTTACCCAACTTCATGCATATAGTATACGACATCAAATTGACGGTAGCTCCTCCGTCTACTAGCATTCTAGAGATCGGCTTGCCATTTATATTCCCTTTTAGATACAGTGGCTTCAGATGCCGATGAGCATCACGTGGCTTCTCGAAGAATGCGTCTTGAGCCCCCAGACACAACTGAGCAAAGGTTTCCTTAGCCTATTCAATTTTAATCTTGAATTTGGCCAGCAATGTGAACATCATATTGATGTCCATTGGAGGAGTATCATCCCGAATCATGGGCAATCCCAAGTCGTCGGTCGAGTTAGTTTCTTCCTTAACCTGACCTTTTCTCCTCCACTCTTTCTTCAAGATTTTGACTAGCCGAAGCTCATTAAACACCTGGTCTCTTTGCTTCTCTTGCTCGGCTTCCTAGATTTCTTGGGTCCTTATCCTTTGAAGCCGCCTGTGTTGTGATCAGCTAAGACCCAATGGGCACCACCTTGGTTTGGGTTTGATCGGCTTATGGACTTTTCCAGCCAGATCATCTTTTACTGCAGCGCTAGGCTCCACCTGTTCATTAGCCCGATTTGGCAGATTAATCCTCTCCTGGATCAACTTTCTGTGCCTTTGACCAGGACGATCTCGTTTGGCCTAGATAGTTTGTCTTTGGCCGATCGTCTAGGCCAATCATCTCGGGGATAGTGCTCTATTGGGCATGAGTATGGTGTTGGCAACGCCACCTCTCTCTCCTAGCGGAACTGCCAAAAGGGGCACCTTTGATGGGCTCTCTCCAAATTCTTAGGCCAGTACAAATTGTCTGGTCGACGCAGGTGTTGTTGTTGTCGATTGCTCATTTTCTCATATTTCTCCAACCACTGAGAAAAATGTCGGCTTAGGTCTATTGATTAGCCTTCGTAGTGATGATCTTTCGGCCTTGTACCATCTGCCAACTTGCGGGTCTCCCTTTGGCTTGATGGTCTTTGAGTTCATGCCATCACGATTGGCTTCTAATTGTAATAAGCCGATTGTTATCTTGAGGGTCTCACCACCCTTCGAATTGGATTGGATATCGACGTGTCGAGCTTGTTTTGGTTCTTCGTGTATAGGTTCTTTCCTGTTTGCACCAGTTTTTGGAAAATACGACAAGAATTGGCAGAAAAGCATGAGTTTGGATACAACACGAAGCGCCTTAAAAGATTTGGACAACATACGGATGATATTTGGGAACAGAGTCCAAATAGGAAACTACAAAGCCGATTCGGATTACATTGTCGTGTTGGATCAGGACTCGGATCGGCTAACGGGTATAAAAGGCAAATCAGGGCTGCTTGAAGAAAGGGAATCACGACAACCAAATCACATATGCTAGTTTTTTCTTTCATAGTTCTTAGTCTCTTAGCTTTGTAATATTTCCTTTGTAAGTCGACATTGATCAAATAAAGTTGCGAATCGCCGATTGTTTGATCATCATCGATTTCTTCAGGTTTGATTTATTCTGTCTTGTTGCACATCGCCTTTTCAGAGTCGATCTGCCTTTTACCCTCGGATTAGTCTTGATCGACTAATCTAGTTACCCTTCTAATCGGCTTTCTGGCTGATTCTGGATTTTAGCCGATTCACCCCAAGGATCGGCTTGATTGAATTTCACAACTCTCTTCCTTATCGATTGCAGGGTCAAATCGATTGGCACGCTCGCGCACATCTGATCCCGGTGTTCGTCCAGTGTGTTGTGGGTCAGAAACCCTCTTCACGTTCTTGGCGTCAACACATTTTTGGCACGCCCGGTGGGACTAGATCGGAAAGATGACTGCAGGTAAATCCACCGCACCAGCCGACGTGAACACTGACGCCATAATCGTCCCTACCTTGGACGATTTAACCCCCGAGCAGCGTAAGGAAATCGAAGATCGAAAAGCTGCCTTGGAGGAATTGATGCTGGGTTGCTATCAAAAAACCCGACGAGGAGTCACGCAGAAGATGGCGCTTCCGACATTGAATCCACTCGGAGAAGCTGGCGTCACGACAGCTCCGGTAAGTCGATATATGCCAGCTCAAGCCGAGTTATCTGCTATGATTGAACAATCTGTGCATCATGCATTAATTAATCAATCATCGGCTTTGGTCACGACATTAAAGCCGATGATAGAAAATAGCGTAAAGTCAATTGCACAAGAATTGGCAACATCCGGAGGATTGTTGGACCCATTCTGACCACTCCCAACATATCCGCAGATTCAGTGCGCCAAACGCCAACACAATCAAAGCATCGGCACCCGCGCCCTCACTGATGCCGACCCAGCCCACAGTGTTGGCACCAACAAACCCTCGTCTAAGCCCAGTTACTGATTACCATGCATATACCGACGCTGCAAAATTAGATCCATCGGCGTCAGGTGTTTCTTGCGTTCCGTCGGCTCCTCAGCCGACTGAATTAGATAGGAATTGTAAACCCCAAGGGCCATTTCAAGTTAGAAATCCGACTCCATATAAAGTAGTTACATACACAGAGCCGTTTGTTCCATTGCCTGAGGTTACGACTGCCAGAGCCGATGGATACGAATCATGGCGACAACAGTATCCATCGGCTAGATCAAGACCACCGAAGTTTACACTCGGGGGCAAGATATCGCCAAAATAATTGGCCAAACCCTAGTGCTCCATCGGCTAACAACATCAATTGGGCTGATCAGATTTCTATGGTCTTGAGAGATCAATTTGGCTTACAGCCCAAAGGGAGGATAATCGGCTATAGAAAGCCGTACCCAGATTACATTGACCGCGTGCCATATCCCCATAACTTTAGGATTCCCGACTTTGCGAATTTTTCAGGGGATGATTCAGTCACCACTTTAGAGCATGTTAGAAGACTTGTCGCTCAGTGTGGTGAAGCGGTTCAGTCCGATGGGCTAAAGATTAGGCTTTTTCCCTTGTCTTTATCAGGAACTGCCTTCACTTGGTTTACCAATCTGCCTCCAAATTCGGTCCATTTTTGGAACGATTTAGAAAGTCGATTTCATGAATACTTTTTCTCCGGTAGCTTAGAGTTGAGAATTTCAGACCTAAGTGCTGTCCGGCAAAAGTATAATGAGTCGGCTTCTGATTACATTAGAAGATTTAGAGAAGTGCGAAATCGCTGCTTCAGTGTAGTATTGCCCGATAACCAACTAGCCGATTTAGCATTTCAAGGATTAATTCCCCCACTTAAAGAAAAGATTGCTGGATAGGATTTTACTGATTTAAGTCACCTGCTTCATCGTGTATCGGCGCAGGAAAGCCGATATTTAAATAAAAAATTCAAAGACAGAATTAGACTAAATGGCAATGGAAAAGATAAAGCTAAAATAAACATGGTTGAATATAGTTCAAGTGAAACTTCCGAAGATGAAGCAAATGTAAATATAGCCGAATGGATAAAAGGTTTTAAGAAACCACTCGTCTGTTCGTGGCTCAAGCCGACTAGGGGTAAGTCGGAGGTTAAATACGCTTTTGACGTATCCAAGTGTGACCGCATATTTGACATGTTGTTACAAGAAAAGCTGACACGATTGCCTGAAAGACATACCATACCATCGGCCGATGAGATAAAAAAACGACGATATTGTAAGTGGCATCATTCTTTTTCCCATAACACTAATGATTGCAACATTTTTCGATGACAAATACTGCAATTTATTGAAAACGGTCGGCTCAAATTCGCAGAAGAGCCGGCCATGGAAGTCGATGTCAATCCCTTCCCAATCAACATGGTTCAGTGCTCCGGCAAAGGGAAAAACATTGTCGATGAGAGACCCATAGCAACGCGGCAAGTCGACATAGAGTCAAGCTCACGAGGAGAAACACTGAAGATAACGATCGGCTCACTTCAAATTGAAGCCGATCAAGATGGGAAGAATTCAAGGACTGTAAAGCCAAAAGGGGAATTACAAGTCGGACGATGGTACAAAGCCGAAAGATCTCCGCCCAGGAAACCAGCATTCAAACCCAAGCCAACTTTTTCATAGTTGCTTGAAAAATATGAAAGAATGGGCCATCGGCAGGAGCATCAGACTCGCCGACCAGACAGGCCGCATCGGCCAAACAATGAGTTTCGACCAAATGATTTGTATCGGCTAAACAATGCAGAGAGAGCTCATCAGAGATGTACTTTTTGGCAATTCTGTTGGGAGAGAGGTATGGCCTTACCGCCTTTGAGGTCATGTCCCATGGAGCATTACCCGCAAAGAGATTGGCCAAGGCAAACGGTGAAAGAACGGCTATTCGACACAGCGCCGGATCGGACAGGACCATGTCATAAAAAGCTAATAAAGGAAAGGTTGGGTACACAGAATGGAGACGAAAAGGTCGAAATTACAGAAAATCTGGCTGGTAAGATTCGCAAACCGATTGAGCCTAAACCTAGGTGGTGCCCAACTAGACTTAGCCGATCCTGGTACAGACGGCTTCAACGCCTAAGGACGCAGGAGATCGAGAAGCCAAGAAGAAAAACAGAGAGATCAAGCGTTTAATGAGCTGCGGCCAGTGAAACTTGTTACAAAGGAGTGGAGGAGAAAACAACAAGCCGATGATGAATCAGATTCCTCAGACGATTTGCTGTCACCAATGATTCGGGATGACACTCCTCCCATGGATATCAACATGGTATTCACCCTACCAGCCAAGTTCAGAATTAAAACTGAATCGGCTAAGGACACGTTTGCTCAACTATGCTTAGGCGCACAAGATGCTGTATTTGAAAAGCCACAGGATCCTCATCGGCATTTAAAGCCGTTGTATTTAAAAGGCTTCATCAACGGAAAGCCGATATCCAGGATGCTTGTAGATGGAGGGGCTACTGTAAATTTGATGCCACTTTCTACTTGCAAGAAGCTGGGCAAAACTGACGAAGACCTGATTAAAACAAACATGGTGCTAAATGACTTCACGGGTGACCCCACTGAGGCAAAAGGGGTGATGGTCACGGAGCTAACCATCGGCAGTAAAACTTTGCCGACCGCGTTCTTTGTAATTGAAGCCAAAGGAAATTATAGTGTGCTTCTCGGACGAGATTGGATACATGCCAATTGCTGTATCCCCTCTACAATGCACCAACTTCTTGTACAATGGAACGGAGATGAAGTTGAAGTTGTATCAGCGGACACATCGGCTCATATTGCAATGGCTAGTTCAGATGCGAATTGGCCGCACGAAGAAGCAGAGTGCATATCAGGTAAAGCTCTAGACGATTGTGACTTCATATGCATTGGGAAGTCGGGTTTGATGCCGATCAGTGTGAAGCCAGGCACATTTGATCGGGCAAGTGAAGTTCTAAGGAGATGGGGTCAGAAATGATCCAACCATTACAGGACAGGGTGAGGAGCTATCGGCATGGGATAAATTCCTACGAAGCTATTGAAGATTTCCAAAGCGAAAAATTGGGTCAAGGTTTCACTTCTACCGATATGCTTGAAGAAGTCGACATAGGAGAAGGTGATAGAAAAAGGCCAACTTTTGTAAGTGCAAATTTAGGTCTAGAATACAAAAATAAGTTGGTCAAAATACTTAGAGAATACAGGAATTATTTCGCTTGGGAGTACTATGAGATGCCTGGGTTAAGCCGACAGTTAGTGGAACATCAGCTACCTATCAAGCCGGGGTATCGGCCATATAAACAACCTCCGCGGCGTTGTAATCCAGAACTGTACGGTGTGATAAAAGAAGAAATTGAGAGACTGTTGGAGGCCAAGTTCATAAGACCTTGCCGATACGCCGAATGGGTGTCCAACATTGTTCCCGTCATGAAAAAGAATGGTAAACTCCGGGTGTGTGTAGACTTTAGAGATTTGAATAAAGCCACGCCAAAAGATGAATATCCGATGCCTATAGCCGATATGCTTATCGATGCTGCATCGGGTAATAAGATTATCAGTTTCCTTGACGGGAATGCTGGATATAACCAGATATTCATGGCAGAAGCCGATGTCCCTAAAACTGCCTTCAGATGCCCTGGCGCGATAGGGTTGTATGAATGGCCGGTAATGACATTCGGCTTAAAAAACACAAGCGCCACTTATCAACGCGCCATGAATTTGATTTTTCATGATCTGATCGGCCATATTGTTGAGATCTACATTGACGATGTGGTGGTTAAGTCTAAGGAAGACTAGCAGCACTTGGCCGATTTAGAAAGGGTATTTCAAAATACGAGAGCTCATGGGTTAAAAATGAATCCTCTGAAGTGCGTGTTTGGTGTATCGGCTGGCCAGTTCCTAGGGTTTATGGTTCACCAAAGAGGAATTGAAGTTAACCAAGCAAGAGTTAAAGCCATAGCCGATACAAAACCGCCAACATGTAAAAATGAATTACAGAAACTGATTGGCAAAATTAATTACTTAAGACGATTCATTTCGAATCTGTCTGGTAGAATTCAAGCTTTTACGCCATTGCTAAAATTAAAGGATGATCAGAATTTTATATGGAGAATCGATCAGCAAAAAGCCTTCGACGATATAAAACAGTACCTAGCGTCACCACCAATCTTGGCCGCATCACAAAAGGGAATTCCCTTCAAGTTATATATATCGGCTGAAAACGAGACCATCGGGGCTGTATTGGCGCAAGAAGTCGATGTCAAAGAGCGAGTAATATTTTATTTAAGCCGACGACTCCTGGAAGCCGAAACCAGGTACCCACTGATAGAGAAGTTGTGCTTATCCTTATATTTTGCTTGTACGAAATTGAGGCATTATATATTAGCATCAACTTGCATAATAGTATGCAGAAACGATATCATCAAATATATCTTTATCGCACCAATCTTGAGAGGACGACTTGGAAAGTGGGCTTATGCTCTAACCGAGTTCGATCTACAGTACGAATCGGCCAAGGCCATTAAAGGTCAAGCAATAGCCGATTTCATAACTGGATATGATACCATGGCAGGAATAGTCGATGTAGCTCCATGGCAACTGTATTTTGATGGGTCAGTTTGTCAAGAGGGGAGTGGAATAGGTATTGTGCTGATTTCACCAAAAGGACATAACATCGAGTTTGCATATCGGCTTACAAGCCGATGCTCTAATAACCAGGCCAAATATGAGGCATTGCTCAAAGGGCTGTAGCTGATAGATAGTGTCAGGGCAAGTAATGTGGAAGCATATGGTGACTCATTGCTGGTGGTGTAACAAATTAAGGGAGAGTTTAAATGCAACGACGAGGTGCTATCAAAGTATCTACAATATTGTCTTGATATCATCAACACTTTTACATCATTTCGTATCAGCCATGTGCCCAGGGAAATGAACAACAAAGCCAACACATTGGCTCAGACAGCTTCAGGCTATAAGGAATACAGCCGATACGAAGCGTTTGATTTGATCGATAAAATAGTGCTGTGCGTCGCTAATGCCGATTGGAGAACAGAAATAAAAGCTTACCTAATGGACCCATCCAGGCCTACCGCGCGAAAAGTGCGTCAACAAGCATTGAAGTATGTTGTGCTAGAAGGAGAGCTATATTATCGGACAATGGAAGGTTTGCTGTTGAGATGCCTTGGGGACGAGGAAGCAAAGGTAGCCATGGGAGAAATTCATGAAGGAATTTGCGGCGCGCATCAATCGGCTCATAAGATGAAGTGGATCCTAAGATGAACTGGGTATTTTTGGCCAACAATGTTAGAAGATTGTTTCAAGTATTACAAAGGGTGCCAAAGCTGTCAAAAGTTTGGGAACGTACAACTTGCACCAGCATTGACTTTATACCCGATTGTTAAGCCATGGCCGTTCAGAGGATGGGGGATAGATGTAATCGGCCAAATATTCCCGGCGTCAAGCAAAGGCCACAAGTTCATCCTAGCAGCCACAGACTATTTTTCAAAATGGGTTGAAGCCGTTCCGCTCAAAAAAGTCACCAGTGTAGAAGCTATCGGCTTTGTTAATGAACACATTATCCATCGATTCGGTATTCCTCAGACCATCACAACCGATCAAGGAACTGTGTTTATGTCTAACGATTTTAAGAACTTCACAGAAAGCCTGGGTATCAAATTGCTTAACTCATCGCCATGTTACGCTCAGGCCAATGGACAAGCCGAGTCGTCTAATAAAACTTTGATCAAGCTGATTAAAAGAAAAATTGATGAGAAGCCTCGAACTTGGCACTCTACACTATCGGAGTTTTTGTGGGCTTATCGGCTAGCGTTTCACGGATCGACTAAATTATCACCATATCAGTTGGTATATGGCCAAGAGGCCGTGTTGCCCGTAGAAATAAACATTGAGTCGATGCGGGTAGCAAGGCAAAATAATCTGTCAGCCGACGAATATAAAGAATTGATGCTATGCAATTTAGATGACTTGGCAGAGTTAAGGCTAATTACTTTAAATCGGCTTAAAAAGAATAAGAAAAAAGTTGCAAGAGCCTATAATAAAAATGTCGTGCCTAAATCGTTTAGTGAAGCCGATTTGGTTTGGAAAACAATATTGCCGGTCGGTTCTAAAGATAATTGATTCGGCAAATGGTCACCTACCTGGGAAAGACCGTATAAAATAAATCGGCCAGTTGGTGGAAACACGTACATACTTGAAACACTTTGATGCGAACTTGGGTGTCGATCTTTCGATGAGAGTTGGGTAACTATCGATTTGGTAGGAATCGATGTTGACGGCCCGACTACAACCGTCCAGGACGTTGCGCCTTAGCAACCGATACACCAACTCCAGATGGTTATTGATCTTGCGGAAGCGCGATCAACCTGACCACGAAGGTCAATGTTCCTGCAAGCAATCGAAGAACATAGCAAGAACAAGATGAACAACCAACTAAATTGGCAAATATGTATTAAGCTCAAATCTGAAAGAAACACAAACGGTGGGGTTCTGTAACGATAAACAGGCGGTCTAGTCGACACGCGTGATTATCGGTATGTAGCAAAGGCTAGATATAACTAAACAAAACCCAAGTCCTAGATGAGGGTTTGGGTGCTTATTTATACTAGGGGAGCAGGAGAGGGTCGTCCATAGCATAGGAGACCTAATACAACTCAAGTTGAAAACACCAAGTCTAGTTTGATTCGAGTTTGACTCGGACTGGAAAAGCAATGTGTGGTTTTTGGCAGTTTCTGGACGCATCTGAAGGAATTTTGAGGTGAGGCTGGATCCTTTGCAAAGTAGACTCCGAGATCTTTCAAACGTGTACTCATGGACCTCCAGACTCCACCGGAATCGAAAGTTATGGCACTTTAAAGTCAGTGCTATTTCTGAGTTCGAATTGGACTCGAACTCGGACTGAAAAAGTATTCTGACTTGTTTTGCGTTTTCCTGCTGACTCGAAGGGAATTTTGAGGTGATCTTGGATCCGTTTGAAAGAGGACAACCAGAGCTTTCGTTCTTGTACTCGTAGACCTCCAGAAGCCTTCTAGAACAAAAGTTATGGTCGTTTGAAGTTGATGCTGTCGCGGAGGCTGAACCCGCGAATTTGCTGATTCCAAGTCCAACTTGCGCATATGATGATTGTGCTTTATGCTTGGCATTTGAAGGTTCTTCTCCTTGGTTCCTAAGGACAATAAGATCATCACAAGAATTAAATAGCATTCGATTCTGTAAATCATTTGTATAAAAACTTAGGAACGAATTCACCTGATAATTGAGTAGACATGCTCGAGCACGAGTAGTATGTTCTTGTAAAACTTGTTGTGCTTGAGAAGAATCACTCGGCGTGGTTGTATCAATAGGGACGATGTCCTCATCATCCTCCCCTTCTTGCATTTGAGTCGTCCTCGACTCAAGCTCACCCTTTTGGACGTCTTCAGCACAAAACATCCTCATATAGGATCTGCATTTATTTAAATGAAATAGTAGCTCTGCCTCTTTATATATTTTAAATACAAGAAAAATATTTAGAGGATTCACCTGATAATTATCGATATAGCTCAAGACCTCTTTCCAGCATATAATGGCCTGATGATTAATCTGTCTTGCGCTAGCTCGAGTCATCGGTCCTTGGACTATTGTAGGATCGGCTCGTTGGTGAGTTGTAGTAGGCATGGTTGTATCAAAAGAGGTGATGTTCTCATCAGGAGGCGGCCAAGGTGGCGGCCTAACTGCTGGAGGTGAAAGTCCCATGCCCAGAAGCCTAGGCGGCGGCCAAGGTGGTAGCCGAAATGACGTGGATGATGATGCCAAATCCAAAAGCCAAGAAGGCCAACTGTGTGATCGCCCTGGCCAAGGTGGAGGTCGGTGAAACCTTGCAGATGAAAGCAGCATAGTAGGAATAGCCTTAGTCATATCCATGCCGAACATGGTCTCATCATTCTCCCTTTCTTGAATTGGAGTCGTCCTCGACTCCATCATAGTCTCCTGCAAAATGTTAGTGCCAACAGGGAACAAAACAATATGCACATCTTTTGCAATCAAATTGTTGGAATTAAAATCATCAACATCTATGTACTCCCTTTCTTGAAAACTGTCATGTAGATTGAAAACAAAACTAGAAGTACTTGTCATGGATTGATCACATTGTTGCATATAAAATGATGGATTTGTATTTGAACAAATATAAACACGATGTACCATATAATCTCCATTTTCATTATGTTTGCCGATAATATGAAAAGTGTTTCGTGATAACCATGGCAAATCAGCATGTACAAAAAGTTTCTCCTTTAAACTATTTGGATCACACAGAATGTCAAATTCAATGTAACTTAAAGTATTTGGAGAAGATATCAATCTAAACTCATCTTCTTCACTAGCAATGTGAATAACACATTTATTATCAGCACAAGTGTTTATTTTTGTAAGAGAAGAAACATGTTCATTCACTAATTGTGACATGGATATTAGTGAAGCATTCTCACACAACTCTTCTTTATCACAAGAGATAGCATGCACATCATCTTGTAACAATGAAATTTCAGCCATGGGTTCCACTAAAGGTTGCTCTATGATAGCATGAGTAGTGGACAATTTCAGCATATCAAAATTATTTTCACCGTGTAAAATCAACACCTTTACATTACCTCCTAAAATTCCATCCATTGTTGTAGGTGTCGGGTACCCATATCTCGCTTCATAGTCGAAGGAATGTCCCATGCTCGACTTTCTCATCTTCCATGTTCTCGAACTCTTTTGCTTGTCCTCTTCATCGCAAAATGTTAGCCACAAGAGGAGGTGCAGCAACAGGTGCCTCAAGCGAAGCTAGCAGTGCATTCAAACTTTCAATACTACAAGCACTTTCAAACAATCGTGAAAGAGATCGATATGTTTGATCAATAAGAATATCCTGAATACCCTTATTAAGCCCATGAATGAACCTAAACTGGATAGCTTCATCACGTTCTTCTAAACCACAACGTAACAAACAAGTTTGAAATTCACGATAGTATTCTCTAACAGTATTACTTCCTTGTTTTAAGCATTGAAGTTTAGCAAGCAAAGACTCAAAGATAATATTCAGAACAAATTCAAATCTCATAATTTTTTCATGTCATTCCAATTCTCGGGTTTTCTCCTTTTCTACAAACATGCTTCCACAATGTTAACGATACCCGTAAAGCATATTAGCGGCAAAACTAATCTTTTCAGTTTCAGACAAATTAGACATGCTAAATTGTTTGTCTACCGCTATTTCCCAATCAATATATGCTTCAGGGTCAAAGTTTCCAGCAAATGGAGGCAATGTTATTTTGAGGTTACCGTGTTCAGGAGTAGGAGACGAAGCCTTCATATTGTTTATGTCGCAAATCTTTTGGTTGACTCGAAGTGAACTCATTTCATGTGGACCTGTCATGATTAGTAGGTAACAAGGAAAAACAAAACCAGATGTAATCCCTATCAACTACTTGATGTGGCTAAATGAGTCGCTCACACTCAACTTGTTCAATCAAGTTCTTACCAATTCTTACCAACTGAGCAGGAGGTGATGGCAACCGACAAGAAAATAACTTCTGGAGATAAGTGTATCGGTGCCAAACACATGTACCTGGGGGTAGTAGTATATGTGGAGCTATAGGTGGCTGAAAATAGTACAAAGGAAAGCTAAAACCACATTAGTCAAAGCAAGTTGAATAATCGTTCAACGATGGTACCGTGCTGGTCCTAGGCCTAACCGTACTAGAGACGCGAGCCGGGACACAAACGTCGCCACGGAAATCCAACCTTCAAACCGAAAAACAAAGGCACTACCCCAAGCTCCCTTTTCTTCCTTTCTTTTCTTTTAGTGCGGCTCTTTTATGTGCACTTGCCTTTTTTTTTCTTTTTTTTTCTCTCTGATACGCAGTCGGCGAGCACTCGGGCGACCAGCTCACGCGTTGGACGACCACTCGGGCGACCAGTGCACGCGGTGGGCGAGCACTCGGCGACCAGGCCAAGCGATGGGCGAGCACTCGGCGACCAGGCCACGCGATGGGCGAGCACTCGGCGACCAGGCCACGCGATGGGCGAGCACTCGGCGACCAGCCACGCGATGGGCGAGCACTCGGGCGACTAGTCGACGCAAGGGCGAGCACTGGCTAACACCTTACGCAAGCGAAGCGAGCGCTTCTCAAGGTACTTTTTTTCAACTTTCAGATGGTACAGCAGGGCTAAAACTTTTACAAGGAAACCAAGCCACTATTCTTCGCAAGGTCGCTCAACAATTTTAGAAACCAATCTGCTATTTTTGGGAAGATTGACCAACAATTTTGGATTTTTCCTTCTAGGATGAACACAAACCCTAGAATTGTGGTGGCGGCGGCTCTAATCAACAATGGTGGCACACTGCAATGAAAACCTAGGTGACACAAAGGATAATGACGACGAGGATGACAAAAAACGAAAGTGACGATAAACGTGACTCGAACTCGAAACTCTACGGGAAAGACGCTAAAACCAGCACACGACACAACGATGCAACCGAAGACTCAACAAGCATGAACTAAGTAGTAAAAGCAAAAGCTCAAATTGGTTTGGACAGAGGCAATCTAATCTACTAATTTTTGTGGGCAATTTTCTGGACTCTAGGTAGAAAACAAAATTAAGGGAAGATCTCACCGAGCAACCTTGAGCTCTGATACCACCTGATGCGAACTTGGGTGTCGATCTTTCGATGAGAGGTGGGTAACTATCGATTTGGTAGGAATCGATGTTGACGGCCCGACTACAACCGTCCAGGACGTTGCGCCTTAGCAACCGATACACCAACTCCAGATGGTTATTGATCTTATGAAGCGCGATCAACCCGACCACGAAGGTCAATGTTCCTGCAAGCAATCAAGAACATAGCAAGAACAAGATGAACAACCAACTAAATTGGCAAATATGTATTAAGCTCAAATCTGAAAGAAACACAAACGGTGGGGTTCGTAACGATAAACCAGGCGGTCTAGTCGACACGCGTGATTATCGGTATGTAGCAAAGGCTAGACATAACTAAACAAAACCCAAGTCCTAGATGAGGGTTTGGGTGCTTATTTATACTAGGGGAGCAGGAGAGGGTCGTCCATAGCATAGGAGACCTAATACAACTCAAGTTGAAAACACCAAGTCTAGTTTGATTCGAGTTTGACTCGGACTGGAAAAGCAATGTGTGGTTTTTGGCAGTTTTCGGACGCATCTGAAGGAATTTTGAGGTGAGGCCGGATCCTTTGCAAAGTAGACTCTGAGATCTTTCAAACGTGTACTCATGGACCTCCAGACTCCACCGGAATCGAAAGTTATGGCACTTTAAAGTCAGTGCTGTTTCTGAGTTCGAATTGGACTCGAACTCGGACTGAAAAAGTATTCTGACTTGTTTTGCGTTTTCCTGCTGACTCGAAGGGAATTTTGAGGTGATCTTGGATCCGTTTGAAAGAGGACAACCAGAGCTTTCGTTCTTGTACTCGTAGACCTCCAGAAGCCTTCTAGAACAAAAGTTATGGTCGTTTGAAGTTGATGCTGTCGCGGAGGCTGAACCCGCGAATTTGCTGATTCCAAGTCCAACTTGCGCATATGATGATTGTGCTTTATGCTTGGCATTTGAAGGTTCTTCTCCTTGGTTCCTAAGGACAATAAGATCATCACAAGAATTAAATAGCATTCGATTCTGTAAATCATTTGTATAAAAACTTAGGAACGAATTCACCTGATAATTGAGTAGACATGCTCGAGCACGAGTAGTATGTTCTTGTAAAACTTGTTGTGCTTGAGAAGAATCACTCGGCGTGGTTGTATCAATAGGGACGATGTCCTCATCACACTTGAAGGTACTGTGTTACCAAAAGCGATCAATGGGAAATATTTAAAGAAATACTACCCTAGCGTTTGGATCGGTGCGTAATCAAGATACAACAAGAATTTGGTAGTAAGTCGGTTAAACAGCCAATTAAATAGAATAAATATAATCGGTTAAAACAGCCAATCAAAAGTGTACAAAAGTATGCAAAGGCAACATTGTTTCAAAGCCACGGCATTACATCACTGTTTCAATACAACATCAACAAGTTTACAAGCCCGATCCGGGCAGTCTGGCTCCCAAAGCCGACAGTGCCGCTGCCGCCTTGGCAAGTGCATCCTGGATCCCGTCCACCGTCTTCTGATCAGATTGCGCATTGCCGAGCATAGGAATTATCTTGGCCGATTGTTCATTGACTTTGGCTACAGCATGGCCAATATTCTTCTTCTGTTCAGAAAGGGAGGCTGCTGTGGCCGACACTTGTGCTTGCGCATCGGACAGTTTGCCTTGAAGCTTGGCCAATTCATCTTCCAATTGTTTCTTGGCCGTTTCCCGCTGATGAATCTGGGCCTTGGTCGACTTCAGCAAAGAGGCATCTTTGTCGAAATTTTGCTTCATTCGCTTTGCCTCGGCCACCAAATGGTCCAGCTGTTGGCGATCGGCTTGTTGAGCCTCCCGTTGAGCAATTCGTGCGTGAGCAGCCTCAACCTCCACTCTTTGCTCATCCAAATGACATACTCCCAGAAGTGCTCGCATAGTATCAGGGGGAAGGTCGGCTTCAACTACAGCCATGGCGTCCCTTAGCTTTTGGGTATTGGCAAGAAGATCAGCTTCGGGCTGGCAAACTTCATGAAAAAGCCGATTTAGCTTCTCTTGCATGTTGGGCTCTGAACAAACGACCGCAGCGGATGCCTTCAGGGAGACGTCGATGATAGTACGGATATCGGCAACATAGTCGTCAGAAATCATCATCTCTGGATCGTCTAACTCGTCCAATGTGAAGCCAAGCAGATCAGCAGGGTCGCTTGATTCTTCTACTGCAGGAGCAAGGGGAGCCGATGGAGGCGGTGAAGCAGTAGCAGGCGGTGCCGGGGGAGACGGCATCGGGAGACTTGCAGCGGGAACACCCTGGAGGTCGGTTAAAATTCCAGCCACCTGAGCAGAAGACGATGGCTGAAGATATACATAAAAGAAATATAAGCTAAGCATTAATTCGTTGATGGATAAAATGATGGCGAAAAGGATATACCTCCACAAAAGCCGATGCGCGGGGGGAGCTCTCAGCACTTTGTTCTACGCGTTTCTGACGTCGAGCTGGAGCTTTGGTCGATTTAGGTTTTTCTACCAAATTGAGATAAAATGTTAGATGGGATGTTAGCAATGGAAGGTAGAGACAGTTATCGGCTGAAAATACTTACTTGAGGGGCGGTTTTTTTCAAGCTCCGACAGAGACGGACTCTGGATGCGGAGATTGCCAGAGGTATAGCCAGTTAAACCAGTTGTTTGATTAGGCCTCTTCCCTTTGGGCCCACTAGCCGATGACCCCGCAACAGTCTTGTTGCCCGCAGTAGCATCCTGTAGAAAACAAAGTGTTTACATGGTTAAAAGGTAGAAACAAAACAATCTAAGGCACGAGATTTTTCTTTGAAACAAGCCGATACCTCTACAGCTACGGACGAGTTAGTATAACCCGATGAGCTGGAAGAGTCCAAGCTATCTTCACTAGAATCATCGCTGCTACTGCTGGAAGAGGCTACCGTCGGCTCATGAAAGTCCGGTAAAAACCGCTCTATAATGGCCGACGGAGTACGGTCCAAATAGAGAGCTTCTGATATGGGTGCCCACCAAGCAGAAAAATGGCTAGCTCGGCGAGAGTTTAGGAAGAAGTGCGGCAAACTGAGGACTTGAAATTCGTCGGATAACTCCAAAACTATTTCTGCTGCTGTCTTATTTGTCACTCGGGTTCTAGGTTGAATACAATCGAGAAGTGGCAGCGAAGGTATTACTTGGCCAAAGCCTAGCTGACGGGCATATACAGAAGGATGATAAAATTCATACGATGGCTGAAATGTCCTATTGCGGGAATTTAAGCCGACGTGAAGGATGCAGGGGGAGATGAAAATTCGGTACAAACTCAAAGTCGATTCCGACATCATAGAGCTATCAGCATCCAGATGAAGGAACGAAGGCCATTAGAAGTCGGCTTCATTAGCATAAGGGAAAAAGTCCTGTTGACTGAAAATTGTGTTGTCCAAATTTAGAAAGAATGACAGATACTTCTTGAAATCAGCTAGGGTGATTTTGGTGTCGCCACTGGAGCACATCACGAGTCTTTCTCCGTGTGACCGACTGGCCCTGTACTGCGGAGTGGTGCCTTCGGGATAGTCTTCGCGGGGAAAAGCCGAGTCTTCCAATGGTTCAGAAATAAGAGATCGGCTAAACATGCTATAAAGCCAGAGTGGAATGAACCACAGTGGACCACCTATGTTGCCGACAACGAACTGGGCAAAACCAGAGAAAAGCCGACTTCTGATAACATGCATCATCTGGTAGATGGCTCCAAGAAGCATCTTCCCAAGCGCAAGCCAACGACCTTCCACTAGCTGCTCAGCCACTAGTTGGTATACTTGGGTCGGACCAAGAGAGGCTCCACAGAACAAAAACCTATCTAGCCAAAGATTAAGAAAGGCCACGTGCTCTTCAGCCGATACCAGTCCATTCACTTTATTGTTGTGCTGAATGTACTTCACCCATCCTTCACCCTTGGATCGGATTAGTTTATACTGGGGCTTGCCACTGAAAGCCGATAATTGTTCACCATCAGGCCTAAGGCAACATAGTTCTGCTATGTCTAAGAGTGTTGGGCCGATGGGACCAGTCCGGAAAAGGAAGGCGTTGAAAGTGCTTGACCAGAAATAACAGGCTGTGGCCACCAAGGGCTCATTGGCTTCTGGGTTAGCTAAACTTAGGGGGAGGCACTCGGCTATGCCCATTCTTCCCATTCTTCTCTTTTCTGAGCTGATACTCTAATGTACCATCTTCTCCATCCTTTTAGCGCTGTCGGCCAAGCCCTAAAACTTTTACCCCATTCTGTTATATTGTAACCTTGAGCCGACAGGGGAAGTCTAGGGATTTCTTCGTTAATTACTATGTCAGCAGTCGAATTTCCTAATGGCCCTAGGTAGTATTGGTCTTCACTTTCAGGGATTGGGATCAGTACCTGAGAGGGATCCATTCAGCCGACTGATGGTTTGTCCAAATTTGAGCAGAAGTGCGCAGGAGCCGGAAACAGAAGCCGATCAAAAGACGGAAGCCGATTAGAAGAAGTGCGAAAGCTGAAAAGCGTGAAAATGACCGTGAGGGTCCCGCATATATATAGCACGATGAAAAGCAAAAAGTGGCGGGAAGTGAATTTGGGGCGACGCTTGTCATTAAACCGCACCGAGATTTTTTACGGCGCAATCAATATAGCAGTTACTGACGTTGTTCCCTAACCAACAATGAAGAAGCCGATATATATTTTTGAAAGATAACAAGTTATCTTCCAAAAATGGGGGGCATATGTTTACACCAGTTTTTGGAAAATACGACAAGAATTGGCAAAAAAGCGTGAGTTTGGATACAACACGAAACGCCTTAAAAGATTTGGACAACATACGGATGATATTTGGGAACAGAGTCCAAATAGGAAACTACAAAGCCGATTCGGATTACATTGTCGTGTTGGATCAGGACTCGGATCGGCTAACGGGTATAAAAGGCGCATCAGGGCTGCTTGAAGAAAGGGAATCACGACAACCAAATCACATATGCTAGTTTTTTCTTTCATAGTTCTTAGTCTCTTAGCTTTGTAATCTTTCCTTTGTAAGTCGACATTGATCAAATAAAGTTGCGAATCGCCGATTGTTTGATCATCATCGATTTCTTCAAGTTTGATTTATTCTGTCTTGTTGCGCATCGCCTTTTCAGAATCGATCTGCCTTTTACCCTCGGATTAGTCTTGATCGACTAATCTAGTTACCCTTCTAATCGGCTTTCTGGCTGATTCTGGATTTTAGCCGATTTGCCCCAAGGATCGGCTTGATTAAATTTCACAACTCTCTTCCTTATCGATTGTAGGGTCAAATCGATTGGCACGCTCGCGCACATCTGAACCTGGTGTTCGTCCAGTGTGTTATGGGTCAGAAACCCTCTTCACGTTTTTGGCGTCAACATTTCCCCTTTTGCGAGCATTGCAACATGTTGATAGGGAACGGGTCAACATCTACTTGCATGGTTGGCTCATCTGCAAACTTTAGCCGACCATCTTCAATAGCCGACTAGATCTGTTGACGGGAAATATTGCAGTTGTTAGTATTATGAGAAAAAGAGTAATGCCATTTGCAATACCTTTGCTTCTTAATTTCGTCAGCTGATGGTATGACGTGTCCTTCAAGTAATCGTATTGTTTTTTCTTGCAACAATAAATCAAAAATTTGGTCACATTTGGACACGTCAAATGTGTACTTGACCTTTGACTTATTCTTAGTCGGCTTAAGCCATGAATAGAGAAGGGATTTTTCAGAACCCTTAACCCATTCAGCTATATTCACCTCTGCTTCATCATCCTTAGAGGACTCACTTGAACAATAATCTACCATATTAACCTTGACTTTTTCCTTATTATTACCATTTGCTTTAAATTTATCCTTGAACCCCCTATTGTCAAGGTATCGACTTTCTTGAGCTGACACACGATGGAGCAGATGACTTAGGTCGGTAAATTCTTGCCCACCAAATTTTTCCCTAAGTAGGGGAATCAACCCTTGGAAAGCCAAATCGGCCAATTGATTATCAGGCGATGTGACACTAAAGCAAAGATTTTGAACTTTCCTAAATCTTTTAATGTAATTAGTTACCAATTCTCCGAACTTATGATGGATAGAG
This sequence comes from Guadua angustifolia, assembly GCA_036346375.1. Lineage (NCBI taxonomy): Eukaryota > Viridiplantae > Streptophyta > Magnoliopsida > Poales > Poaceae > Guadua > Guadua angustifolia. The sequence goes on along the minus strand of CM070505.1, from coordinate 48,391,281 downwards.
CTTAAATCTGAAATCCTGAGCTCTAAACTGCCAAAGAAAAAGTATTCATGGAATCGGCTTGACAAATCATTCTAAAAGTGAACCGAATTTGGGGGAAAACTAGTGAACTAGGTAAAAGCAGCTCCTAATAATGATAATGGCAACAATCTAATTCTCAACCCATCGAACTAAACAGCTTCACCACATTGGGTGATAAAGCGTCTGACATGTTCTAAGGTTGTGACCGAATCATCTCCAGAAAACTTGGTAAAATCAGGAACTTTAAAATTATGCGGATAAGACATGAGATCTATATTATCAGGGTACAGCTTTCTATAGCTGATGACTCTACCCTTCAGTTATAAGCCGAATCGATCTCTTAATATAGTAGAAATTTGGTCGGCCCAATTGACGTTGTTAGCCAACACATTACTAGGGTTGTGAAAATTATGATCATAACTGGCATCCTACCCCCCGAGCACAAGCTTGGGCTGCCGATTAGATTGAATCAATTGATATTGCGAGAACTGGTCATATCGATCGTTTCTCCTAAACAGCAGCTCCGGCAATGGGACAAAGGGTTCTATATAAGTTACCACTTTATGTGGAACCAAATCCCTAAGTGGGATTGGCTCATGGTGCTGAGTGTGTCTATTGGCTTCAATCGGTTGTGGAGCCAATTGTGGGAAGGCGTGGAATGGGGTTGTTGGTGGCAAATTAGCCAACACATTTAGCTTTGCAGCATCAGTGGATGCCTAGTAATGGGTAAACCCACTAGGATGAGGGTTGCTAGGCAATAAAACAGTAGGCTGAGTCGGTATCAACAAAGGGGTTGGAGCCAACAGTTTTCACTGTCCACTGCGTTAGTGTTTTGTGCTATCAAATAGACAGGATATGTTGGTAGTGCTTGTGGTGGATTGAGTAGGCTCCTGGATGAAGCCAACTCCTGAGCAATAGTTTTCACACTATTCGCTATCATCGGTTTGAGGGCAGTGACCAAAGCTGATGATTGATTAATGCATGACGTACATATTGCTCGATCATAGCCAATAATTTGGCCTGTGCAAACACGTATTGACTTACCGGGCCACTGGTGATTCCTGAGTCGCTGAGAGGATTCAGCATTGGCAGAGAAGTCTTCTGGGTGACACCACATCGGGTATTCTGGTAGCAACCCAGCATCATCTTCTCCCAAGCAGCTTTTCGATCTTCAATTTCTTTGCATTGCTCTAGGGTCAAATCATCCAATGTGGGGATGATTATGGCATCGGTGTTGAGGTTGGATGGCAGAATCGACTTGCCTGACAAAGACATTGGTCCCATTGGCATGTTAAGAGTGTGTTGGTGCCAAAAACTTGAAGTAGGGTTTTTGGCTATAGCACACCAGACAAACACCTGGTTCAGAGTGTGCCAACCAATTTGACCCTGCAATCGGTAAGGAGAAGGTATGAAATTCACTCAAAGCTAATTTTGTGAGGCAATCGACTTAGATCTAATCAGCCAAAAACTGATCAAATCGAGGATAAAGGGTAAAGGTAGATACTCTGAAAAAGGCGATGCACAACAAAATCATAGAATCAGACCTGGGGCGTAATCGACAAAGATCAATAATCGATAATGTGCAACTTTATTGATCAAGATCAAATTACAAGAAGACAAAATTACAGAGCTACTCCTAGTCGACAAAAAATAAATGCAAGCTTGATTGATTTTGTGTGTTGTTGTTCTTTTGCCAACTCGGGTATACTCATTAGCCGATTGAGTTCTATTACAACTCACCTTAAAAGTAGAATCTGCATCGGCCTCTGTTTCCTTAATAACCTCCTTTGTTTTCTCATATCTTCAAACCATATCCTATTCATATCCCATTGATCCCGAACTGCCGATTTTAACTGCACCTATCAAATTTTAGTGCAAACAACATCTTACACTGAGCTTATGAGGAGCAGAGATAGACATTATACGAGGTCAATATTACTCAATATAAAATCATCTAGTCATAATCCTGTAGAAAGCTCCAGGGATAGATCTTCATATCAAAACGTTACTAGCAATATAATACAGCAGCCATAACTCCTACATTAAAAAACAACCCGACAAGAAACGAATGAATCACCAGCTTACTATAAGTCACTAGTCATAAAGGATTCAAGATAGTCTACCTTCATCACCCACGGACACTAAACAAGATAGCTACTTTAAAGAAATCCAAATTTATGGGGGAGCTCGAAGGCGATGGTGGTAAGTTCAAGGGCAACAGGGGAGCTTGGCAGTGAGGGGATGGGGCGAGCTTGAGGACAATAGGCTACGGGGACTGGGGCGAGCTCGAGGGTGACAAGCTATGGGCAAAATAGGGACAGGTGTGACGGGGGCTACAGGGACAGGCTGCGGGGATGTGGGAGTGGCGAGCTCTTGCGTCTAGGGTTGCAATTGGATCGGATAATTTCCTACTGACCGATCGACTGACCAGATGTGTTCGAATCAGATTCGGATATTTTTTGGATAGTTTTCAGATTCAATTTTGGATTCGAATACTTTATTTTGGATTCAGATTAAATTCAAGATATCACTATGATGAGGACATCACTCCTATGCATACGCCCGAGACTCCTCCAGTTGTGATGCAAGGACCCATCACAAGAGCACGAGCACGGCAATTGAATCAACAGGTGAGCTCGTTCCTAAGTGCCTGTATATATACTTGTAAGGATGGTATGCTAGCTAATGATATTATTGATTATATTGTACTTAGGAACTTTGGAGAGAATCATGAAGGCCTTGGGAACCAGCAAGGGCTAGGAGGGAGGCAAGGAGGACGTCCAAGTCAAGTTGGAGTCCCAATTCATCTCGGAGTCGGAGTCCCAATTCAACTCGGAGTCGACTACCTCGGCCACCAGGAGCAGTGTTCACTAAAATCATCGCCCAGGCTACAAACAGACTCCGATTTTAATGATCCACATATGTCTCGAAAGATAAGGAGATAATCTTTCCAATGGCACCAGTTTCAGGTCAATTGGACTTCGGAGTCAACAGGAATATTCAAAACAATCCAGAACACTTTTTCAGTCCGAGTTCGAGTCCAGTTCGGCCTCAGCAACAGTACTGACTTTAAAGTACCATAACTTTTGATTCCGGAGAGCTCTGGAGACCCATGAGTACACGTTTGAAAGATCTCGGAGTCTACTTTCCAAAGAATCTGTCCTCGCCTCAAAATTCCTTCAGATGCGTCCGAAAACTGCCAAAAACCAAACATTGCTTTTTCAGTCCGAGTCAAACTCTAGTCAAAGTAGGCTTGGTGTTTTCAATTTGAGTTGTATTAGATCTCCAATGCTATGGACGACCCCCTCCTGCTCCCTTAGTATAAATAACCACCCAAACCCTCATCTAGGACTTGGGTTTTGCTTAGATCAATTCTGTCTTTGAACAGTATCGCCGTTCATTCGGTTTGTGAGACCTCAACTCGTGTGCTTAATATAATTCGCAATTTCAGATTGCTTCTTCTATGTTCTTGCTTGTGTTCTCAATTCGCATGCAGGGATAAGCCTTCTTGGCGAGGTCAACCGTGTTTGTGCAAGGTTGATAACCAACAGAGCCGTGGTGTAGCGATTGCTGGGTTTGGATCGGTTCTGATCGGAAGCCGGATCGTCAACGTCGAGTCTCCACCAATCGACTTACCTCTACCTGTCGGAAGATCGGGCCACCGTGCGCATCAAGTGGTATCAGAGCCTCGGTTTCTCGTCAGGTATCATTGTATCCCCTTTAGTTTTGTTTTGCCATCATCCTAGAGTCCAAAAAAACTGCCCCACAAAAAGTTCATCATCAATTCCGCTGTCCTACAACCCTTTGAGCCTTGCAATTTCGTTTTCAGTATCGTGTTGTTGAGTATTGATCCATAGTCATCGTCTTGTTGCTGGTTTGAGGTCGCGATTCTAGTTGCTAGTTGTCCCTGTCCGTTGCCCTAGTTCTTGTTTTGCATCAATTATCAAGCCATCGTCGCCAACCCTAGAACCGAACCGAATTCTTCTCGGTTGGTCCTTGCCGCTGCTCTGCATTATAAAACCTATTCCGCAAACCCAAGATAGGTCGCGAGCTGCCTTGTGTCAATTGCCCTGCACCGTTGGCCATCCTTTTTCACCCGCAAACCTAATCCTATTCTAGCCTAACCGGGAGAAAGATCTGAATTCGCGAGCAATTCCAGATTGTGCAGTGTTCACTAAAACTGGCATAACTTGTGCATACGAACTCCGATTTGGGTCTACTTTTTTTTGTTTCGAAGGGGACGACGACGCGCATCTGAAAATTCCACAAGTCTTTAGACTTGTTCAATTTTTGACCCTAAAAAAAGCCTCTAAGACTGAGTTTCGGCGCCCGGAAGTTTATTGTCCTGTTTTGTCAATTCTTTCAGGCATCGGTTTCCTGTCGTCTGTTGCTTCAAATTGTGAGATTTTTTTTTATCCTCTGAGTTAAGAGGTATATATTTGTGTTAGAAAAAAAAGAAGTGAAAAAAATAAGAGGAGAGAAAGAGCCAAACCGGCAAAAAAAACAGAGAGAAGAGAAAGAGAAGTAGAAAATCAGAATTGCTTGCATCCTTTGAGTCCTTTGTGCTTTGATATATCCCTTGCTAGGTTGAACTAGTTCTAGGAGCACGCTTAGGCCAGCAACTATGACAAGAACTTTGAATCTTTATTCAGCTTTGCTAACTGTTTTCGAAATTTGCTAATCCTTACTACTATACTTTGCCTTCCAAGCTCCACCTTTCTTCTGATCGGTTCAGGTTCAATTCGGCAATCGCTACACTCAAGCTTATCACGGTATCACGAACCAGCCGCCGGTTGTATCACCTGTTGCATTGGTAAGAACACTTGTAAGAGCGTGGTAAGACGCTTGAGAGTGAGTGAAACCACCTTCTGCCGCCAAAGAAGTTGATAGGGATTATACCACCGGTTGTTTTTGTTTCTTTTGTCTTTCTTTCAACTAACAATGGCAGGTAATGAGGAAGATGAGTGTGTTACACGGAACGAGCTTAACAACGCGCTCAATGACATCAATGCAAACATCGCAAGGATCGGCCAAGATAACGACCAAAGATTGGAGAGGATAGAGCGAAGCATCGCCAATCTTCTTACCAAAGTTGGAAAATTTTGAGAGATAGCCGCCTCCCAATGGAGCTCGAGAGTGGAAGATCAAGAAGAGTCATCACGGAGATGAGGTGGATGGAGAGGGCCACGATGCCTTTGCCGCCTCGCCGCTGTACAGGATGTGCGACAACAACAACGCTGAATAACAACCCGCAAGGTATGGGAGGTAACAATTTTAATCCTCGTAATGGTCGTGGACATGATGATTCTTTTGCTAGGGTTAAATTTACCATACCATCTTTTTCTGGTACTTATGATGCAGAAGTTTACTTAGATTGGGAAATGACAATTGAACAAAAATTTAACTCCCATCTTGTTCCTGAGATACATAGAGTTAGACAAGCTACTAGTGAGTTTAAAGATTTTGCTATCATTTGGTGGAATGAAATAGTAAATGCTGGATTAGCACCTGATACGTGGGATAGATTAAAACAAGCCATGCGTAGAAGATTTGTTCCTCCTTCTTATAAACGTGATATGCGCAAGAAATTGCAACGCTTAAATCAAAATAATAAATCTGTTGAGGAGTACTACCAAGAGCTACAAATAGGCATGTTGCGTTGTGAGGTAGTTGAGGATGAGGAGGATAAGATGGCTCGTTTTTATGGGGGTTTACGGCGTGAGATTCAGGACATAATTGATTACAAAGAATATAATTCTATCAATAGATTGTTCCAGCTTGCTATGTTGGCAGAAAAAGAACTGCAGGGAAAACAACAAAGGCCAAGGAGCAATTTCGGCAACATACCCACACCAAAGACGACGCCAGGGACAACCAAATCAGCGCCACCCCTTTCTGTTCAGTCTGCTGCCCCCTCCATGAGTAGGGCGCGTTCAGCAGCACCATCACCGCCATCACGAGTACCCGAGGTGAGTAAATCTAACCATGTGCAGGCACCAACAAAGAGTTCTTCATCGGTGGCTTCCACGGGTCGAACAACGGAAATTGTGTGCCACCGATGCAAGGGGATGGGCCATGTCATGAAGGATTGCCCAAGTCGTCGAGCGTACATTGCAACAGAAGAAGGTGGGTACATTAGTGCTAGTGATGTTGAGGATGAATATGCTCTTGCAGCTAACCTTGCAGATAATGAGGATGACCACGAGACGGGCGACGATGATGAGGAAATTTTAGGGACCGCTGCCACCGAGAATTATAGGACAATCATTGTGCAACGAGTGTTGAGCGCTCAAATGGATCAAGCGGACAAGTTGCAACGCCATAATTTGTTTCAGATGTACCTCGTCGTCAAGGACTGTCGTGTCCGTGTCATAATTGATGGTGGGAGCTGCAATAACTTGGTGAGTTCAGATCTGGTGGAGAAGCTTTGCTTACCCACACGTGCACACCCTCATCCCTACCATATTCAATGGTTCAATAACAGCGGTAAGGTGAAGGTAACACAAACTGCGAGAGTGCAATTTTCCATTGGAACATACCATGATTTTGCTGATTTTGATGTAGTGCCTATGCAAGCATGTTCCCTTTTGTTAGGCCATCCATGGGAATTTGATACTGATGCAAGTCATCACGGTAGAAGTAACAAATACACTCTTATACACAAGGGGAAGAAAATCACTTTACTTCCTATGACTCCTGCTGAAATTGTGCAATGTGACAAAGAGAGAGCTGAAAATGAGAGAAAGGAGAGTGCGCTAGAATCTGAAAATCAGCAAGTGGCTAAAAATATTTTCCCACCTAAGAAAGACAAGAAAGAACCTAGTTCTAGGTCCAAGGGAATTAAATTGAAGGGTGGTGATATGCTTGCTACAAAATCTGACCTTGCTGAAATTAATGAGAATGATGCACCATGCTATGCTTTGATATGCAAAGAAGCTTTATTTTCATTTCATGATGTGTCTAGCTCTTTGCCTCCTGCTGTCACTAACCTTTTGCAGGAGTATGAGGATGTGTTTCCAGCTGAGATACCCCCGGGGCTGCCACCTATTCGAGGTATTGAGCACCAAATCGACTTGATCCCGGGAGCGACTTTGCCAAACCGAGCTGCTTATAGGACCAACCCGAGGAGACTAAGGAGATTCAGCGCCAAGTCCAAGATCTTTTGGACCGCTGGTATGTACGTGAGAACCTTAGTCCTTGTCTGTTCTGTTATTTTGGTTCCTAAGAAAGATGGCGGTTAGGCGCATGTGCGAGATTGTAGAGCCATTAACAATATCACAATAAGGTACCGTCATCCTATCCCTAGGTTAGACGACATGCTTGATGAGTTAAGTGGTTCTATAATTTTTCTAAGGTTGACTTATGAGTGGATACCACCAAATAAGAATGAAATTGGGAGATGAATGGAAAACAGCCTTTAAAACCAAGTTTGGATTGTATGAGTGGTTAGTCATGCCTTTTGGTTTAACTAATGCACCTAGCACTTTCATGCGCTTAATGAATGAGGTTTTACAAGCTTTCATTGGAAAATTTGTGGTGGTTTATTTTGATGATATATTGATTTACAGCAAGTCGTTACATGAACATCTTGATCATCTACGTGTTGTTTTTGATGCTTTGCGTCTTTGCACGCTTATTTGGTAACCTCGAGAAGTGCACTTTTTGCACCGAACGAGTATCGTTTCTTGGCTATGTTGTGACTCAGAGGAATTGAGGTGGATGAAGCCAAGGTGCACGCGATTAAGAGTTGGCCAACACCCACGCATTTATTTCACAAGTGCGGAGCTTACATGGACTTGCCGGATTTTACCGCCGCTTTGTGAAGGATTTCAGCACCATTGCAGCCCCATTGAACGAGTTGACGAAGAAGGAGTTGTGTTCCATTGGGGCAAGCACAGGAGAATGCCTTCAACCTTTTGAAAGATAAGCTTACTAATGCACCTTTACTCCAACTTCCCGATTTTAATAAGACCTTTGAGCTTGAATGTGATGCTAGTGGGGTTGGAATTGGTGGTGTTCTGATGCAAGATAGTAAACCTGTTGCTTACTTTAGCGAAAAATTGAGTGGTCCTGTTTTGAATTATTCCACGTATGATAAAGAATTGTATGCTCTTGTGCGATCTTTAGAAACGTGGCAACATTATCTTTGGCCCAAAGAATTTGTTATTCATTCCGATCATGAGTCACTAAAACATATTTGCAGTCAAGTGAAACTGAATCGTAGGCATGCTAAATGGGTTGAATTTATTGAATCTTTTCCTTATGTTATCAAACACAAGAAAGGGAAGGATAATGTGATTATTGATGCCTTGTCTAGGAGATATACCATGTTATCCCAACTTGATTATCGTATACTTGGATTGGAATCAATTAAAGAACAATATGCTAATGATGATGATTTTAAGGATGTCTTGCTGCATTGCAAAGAGGGAAGCACATGGGACAAATATGTGATAAATGATGGATTTGTGTTTAGAGCTAACCGCCTATGCATTCCAGTTGGATCCGTTCGTTTTCTTTTGATATAGGAGGCCCATGGAGGAGATTTGATGGGTCATTTTGGTGCCAAGAAGACGGAGGCTGTGCTGTCCGCTCACTTCTTTTGGGCGAAGATGAGGTGAGACATTGAGAGGTTTGTATCCCGCTGCACTACATGTCAAAAGGCTAAGTCAAGATTGAATTCACATGGTTTATATATGCCTCTTCCTGTTCCTAGCACTCCATGGGAGGATATATCTATGGACTTTGTTTTAGGGCTACCTAGGACCAAGAGGGGGAGGGATAGTATCTTTGTGGTGGTTGATAGATTTTCTAAGATGGCTCACTTTATTCCTTGTCATAAGAGCGACGATGCTGTTAATATTGCTAACCTTTTCTTTCAAGAAATCGTTCGCTTGCATGGTATGCCTTCTACTATTATTTCAGATCGTGATGCCAAGTTTTTGAGCCACTTTTGGAGAACTCTATGGAATAAATTGGGAACCAAGCTGCTGTTTTCAACAACATGTCATCCCCAAACCGACGGCCAAACCGAGGTAGTAAATCGTACATTATCTACTATGTTGAGGGCTGTTTTGAAGAAGAATTTGAAGATGTGGGAAGAGTGTTTGCCGCATGTTGAGTTCGCTTATAATAGGGCGGTACACTCCACCACCAAGGTAAGTCCTTTTCAGGTAGTGTATGGCTTTAATCCCTGTGCTCCTATTGATCTATTACCTTTACCTACTAGTGAACGAGTTAATCATGATGCTAAGGAACGTGCTGAATTTATTCTGAAATTGCATGAAAAGACTAAAAAAAATATTGAAATGATGAATGAAAGGTATAGGACTGCGGGAAGTAAAGGTAAAAAGGAAGTAAAACTAGAACCGGGTGATTTAGTATGGTTACACTTGAGAAAGGATCATTTTCCAGAATTGAGAAAGTCTAAATTAATGCCTAGAGCTGATGGTCCTTTCAAGATACTTGAGAAAATAAATGATAATGCATATAAACTTGAGTTGCCGCCCAAATTTGGGGTTAGTCCCACATTTAACATTGCAGATTTGAATCCGTTCATGGGAGAAGAAGATGAGCTTGAGTCGAGGACGACTCCACTTCAAGAGGGGGAGGATGATGAGGACATCACTCCTATGCATATGCCCGAGACTCCTCTAGTTGTGATGCAAGGACCCATCACAAGAGCACAAACACGACAATTGAATCAACAGGTGAGCTCGTTCCTAAGTGCCTGTGTATATACTTGTGAGGATGGTATGCTACCTAATGATATTATTGATTATATTATACTTAGGAACTTTGGAGAGGATCATGAAGGCCTTGGGAACCAGCAAGGGCCAGGAGGGAGGCAAGGAGGATGTCCAAGTCAAGTTGGAGTCCTAATTCATCTCGGAGTCGGAGTCCCAATTCAACTCGGAGTCGACTACCTCGGCCACCAGGAGTAGTGTTCACTAAAATCGTCGCTCAGGCCACAAACGGACTCCGATTTCAATGATCCACATATGTATCGAAAGCTAAGGAGATAATATTTCCAATGGCACCAGTTTTAGGTCAATTGGACTTCGGAGTCAACGGGAATATGCAAAACAATCCAGAACACTTTTTCAGTCCGAGTTCGAGTCCAGTTCGGCCTCAGCAACAGCACTGACTTTAAAGTGCCATAACTTTTGATTCCGGAGGGCTCTGGAGACCCATGAGTACACGTTTGAAACATCTCGGAGTCTACTTTCCAAAAAATCTAGCCTCACCTCAAAATTCCTTCAGATGCGTCCGGAAACTGCCAAAAACCAAATGTTGCTTTTTCAGTCCGAGTCAAACTCTAGTCAAAGTAGGCTTGGTGTTTTCAATTTGAGTTGTATTAGATCTCCAATGCTATGGACGACTCCCTCCTGCTCCCCTAGTATAAATAACCACCCAAACCCTCATCTAGGACTTAGGTTTTGCTTAGATCAATTCTGTCTTTGAACAGTATCGCCGTTCATTCGGTTTGTGAGACCCCAATTCGTGTGCTTAATATAATTCGCAATTTCAGATTGCTTCTTCTACGTTCTTACTTGTGTTCTCGATTCGCATGCAGGGATAAGCCTTCTTGGTGAGGTCAGCCGTGTTTGTGCAAGGTTGATAACCAACGGAGCCGTGGTGTAGCGATTGCTGGGTTCGGATCGGTTCTGATCGGAAGCCGGATCGTCAACGTCGAGTCTCCACCAATCGACTTACCTCTACCTGTCGGAAGATCGGCCACTGTGCGCATCACACTATCCATCGGATTGAAATATTTCAAAATTATTTTTTGTTATATCCAATACAAACCTATTCGGATATCCGGTACCTTCCTAACCTAACCGGCCATCTTGTGATCCATGCGACTATGCTCCATTCCGATCCCCAATCCAATCTCGTGGTCTGCGGTGTTTGCCCTGAGCCACCTCGACTCCCGCCGCCCAGGCCTCCCGGTGCTGCCGCCCAGGTCGCCCGCCTCCCTACGCCCTCTGTCTACCTCGCCTCCCGGCACCCTCCACCCAAGTCCCACCACGATGCCGCCCTCCGCAAATCCTGCCAAGTCGCTGCCCTCCCACCTGCCACTGCCGCCCAGGCCTCCTGATGCCGCTGCCCAAGCTGCCCACTCGAGTACCTGCACCAGGTCGACAGGGCGCACCGCAACCTCCGCACCCTCATCTCCTTCAAGGGCTGTGCACCCATCATGCTCCACCTCGCGTACGTATGCTCACTCAACCCCCTGAAATTTCAGAAAATGACACTCAATTCGTGCGTCTCTTCAGCTCTGTGTATGACATGTGGGTCCATCTGAATCAATGACAGTAGGCTAGGGTGTCAAATATCGAAAAAACAAATTTTAAAGGTGTCAAGAATTGAAATCTCTCCTCAACCCCTATCGCTTCTCCCTCCTATACACACACTCCCGTGCCTGCACCTACCCTTGCTGTTGCTGCTTTTGCTTCACGCGGTGTGGGAGCTCATGCTTTTGGACCCTGGATGCTTAAATCGTGTAGTTATCTGCTGGTGTTGTGCTAAGATGAGCCGTGTGAGATTTGAACACCTGGTTTGGTGATTGCTACTACGGATTTTAGGCGTCGTTGGTCTGGTGTGTGTTGTGTTTGCGTCGTTGGTCTGGTGTGTGTTGTGTTTGTGATTTTCGGTTTTGGGCAAGGCAATTCGACAAACACCTTATGTGCATGCGCTAGTGCTTTGAGCGGCTTTTAATTTTTGTTATATGGCTACAGATGTAGAACTAATGAGGAAGAGAGTGTTTTATTCACATATTGTGATGTTCATACGTTGCTTTCTCATGTTGGTGGACTGGCGTGAAGATGTATGATGTGTCCCATGTACAGTAGCAGGCTAGCAGGAGGATTGTAAGAGAAAAAGGCACAAGCATTGGTTCTCAATCCCACATGCGTGCATAATAGCAGAATCGAAGAAGCTAAGATGAACTACCTGTTCTAGCTCCGCTTGGATTTTACTCCTTGAGCTTTTCTTTACATTTATATGTACTTTAGAACAAATATGTGATGCATTAATAGGATCAGATGCCGTGCACACTAAGGAATGAACTGCAGAAAAACTTCGACGAAGCACAAATTCTGTAAAGGAACATTATCTGAACATATGTCATTTTGATTATATGCTAGATTTATTGTTTGATGTGTTGAAAGGATACACTGGGTTCCTCTGTATTGTATCCATCTAATACCTAATTAAAGCTATCTCTAACTTCTGTTTTCTGCATGTTTAGTTTCCATTCACTTATCTAGAATTTTATTCTACCTGTATTATGTGGAAGACTTAATTCCCTTGCTCTCCCCTGCAGATGGCATGATGCTAGCACATACGATGTGAACACAAAAATTGGTGGTGCAAATGGTTCAATCAGATATTAGGAAGAGTACACCTATGGTTCAAATGCTGGTTTAAAAATTGCTATTGATCTCCTTGGTATGTATTACTTACCCCCAAATACTCTATGTGCTAGTAGATGCTTGTGCAAGAACACTTGTTGCTTATGAGGACTCTATAGTGTTTCTTAAAGTAAGTATGAGTTATATGACTGATGACTTTGAAAGGAATCAATTTGGGCATTCTTATTAGTGTCTAACAAGTTGAACTTCTCCTTTTTATCGTTGTGGGTTCTTGCAATAGCTTAAGATCAGACTGCAAAATAACTGATTTTTATGTCAAGTCAAACACTTTGGGATGATTTGTTAGGAAAAGTGACAGTCCCCAGTAACTACTTGGGAAAGTGCAGCTGGCTATGAAAACATGCATGGCCATTAATATTTCTAGGTGTATCCCCGGTGAGATGGCTAGTTTACCTATTCATAACAATAGTCTCTTGCAAACTATTAAACCCACTTAAATTTAGTGTACATTTGCAACATTGTTGAATTGCCCGATAAAATGACTTGTTAGACTGCGATAATCTTGTTGCATGTTGAAATCATATGTTTGGTTAATCAGTACTATATGTGTGTTTTATGCGGTATCTGTTTTTGCGCGTAATTTGATAAAAATGATTCGATACCGTATCGATTCCGCTCTGTATTTGATTCGAATCTGCGACCGATATCATTCATGCCGTATTCGTATCTGGTACTATCTGAATCCAATTCTGAATCCGACAAAAAATATGGTTTAGGATATGGAAAGAGCGATATCCGACCGAATCCAAACCGATTGCACCCCTACTTGCGTCTAGGGTTAGGAGAGGGGAAGCGTGGGCCGGCTACAGGAAGAGTAGTGACAAACTGATAACAAGTGAGGGTATTAAATTTGCAAGAAGAACAACATAGTCGGTTCCCAACTGAAACCGATTGTACAAAAATTACAATCACAATCGGTTCCAAAAAGAACCGATTGTGATAATCCCATGATCACAATCGATTCTATATAAGAACCGATTGTGATCATGGGATTAACACAATCGATTTTGTATTGAACCATATGTGATGAGTCTGTGATGGTGGGCATTACAACAAAATGATTCCAAGCACCACAACTATAAACTGGCCTTAAGCTGACCATAAACTAGGAATCAATTGTGATATACCAATTTTTTGGATTTTTGTTATTCCATTTGAGCTTCAAAAGAGAGCTAAAAATTTTTGTCATTCACTTTGTAGGTATTATTTTTGCTTAATGAGTAGAAAAGTCAAAAAATTTTTAAATAAAATCCACATTAGTTGAAAAGTTCCAGAAATGAATTATGGACTAGTTGAAGATTTTCCAAAAAGAATTTCCTCAAAAAGAATTTTCTTTCAAAAGATTTCGCAAAATACGCTTAAGAACTTAGGAACTTTCTGGAGTTGTACAATAGCTTAGGAACTTTGGAAAATTCATTCTGGAGTCATATGACAACTTAGGAACTTGTTTAAACCACATATTCTTAAACTATCCAAAAAAAGTGGATAATTCAAGATAACTTGCTTATAAATATACTATTTCAGCATATTTATAACAAGCACCAATGAACAAGAGACATATTTTACGCAACCTAAACTCTAACATTCATCATAACTATAGCAACAATAATTCTAGATTAACACGGCAATACTAAAAAGATAATTAAATGGATGAGTGTTTGTGAAATAAAAGGTGTGAAATCTGATAGGATATACACAATACCAATGCAACCTAAATTCTCTTTGTAACATATTGAATTACCTAGTGTAAAATTGAAGGGTTCGAAGGAATGCTCACCTTCTGAAGAAAACCACAACTGAGGAAAAATTAAGGAGAAATCTTCTCAAGTTAGGGCTTCAACCATACTCTCTTAAAACCTAACCTCAACGATTTTATAATTTCTCACTCAAGAATTGTTTTTAATCAGACTATGTGGTGTTTTTTGTGGTGGCGGTGGTTTTTTTGCCTCTAGAATAACAACAGATGAGAGTTTAACCCAAGGGCATAAATAACCTAACGAGTCACATCACAATCAGTTCTGATGTTAGAACCGATTGTGGTATGCATGAGCACATCACAATCTGTTCTTAGGTGGGAACTGATTGTGATATCCATGTGTACATCACAATAGGTTCTTATGTGAGAACTGATTATGATATGTCCAATGCTACATTACAATTGGTTCTGAGCTGAGAACCTATTGTGATTATTATTAACACACCCTCCGAAATCATCTATCACAATTGGTTTTTCCTAAAAAGTTATGAACCGACCTAGATGAAGCGATTGTGTTGTACCATTCTGTAGTAGTGGGAGGAGGTCATGGGTCAAGTGGATAAGGTCATGTGTAGGCATCATGAATTCGTGGGGCTGAATCATGTCAGCATCGTGGATTTGTGGGACTATATTCAATGATTATTTTCTATACCATTAGATTAGCTATCTATGATACATTGTAGATTAATTTTTTATTTTAATATATATAATCCACTCTTTTGTATACATTGCTTTAGAATATATGTAGCCAAGCTTTTAAAACTTTGGCCATTTATATGCACAAAAATATTTTGGATTATCACTAGGAAATGATATCACTAGATCGGTCATCAAAAATACTTTTATATCACTAAATTTTTAATATTTTTTACTACCATATAATTAGAAAAAGTAATGATCAAATGTGTATAGTGGAGACCATGTCAATGCCCATTGAAAGACCATGTGGAGGTTTATCCATGTTTGTGATGAGTTATTGACATTATTGGAGCTAATAGTGTTTGTGTTTGAGGTTGATTCGGAGTTTAAATTAAAATTTGAAGAGTTTGGAGAGTTCTCCAGTCAAGTCGATGCTACCGGCTATGTGATAGCGGTAGCACCAGACATGGGCGATAGCACCAAGTCTGACCCCGGTAGGGAAATTCCAGAGAAGCACCTCTCTGCGTTAGGATGAAGGGCGGTACTACCGGCCATGTGAAGGCGGTAGTATCAGAAATGAGCGGTAGCACCAGATCTATCCCTGGTGTGAAAATTTCATAGAGGGTGATTTATGGTTTGGCATCGAGCGGCCTCAGTCCGGTGTGTTTTTTTTTCCAGAGAAGGTGATTTTGTTATTTTTGAGGGCGGTCACACCGGCCAGGGGGCGGTATGGTTGGGCTGGCGGTGCACCGGCTTGAGGGTGGTAACACCAGTCCTTATGAGCGAGGATGATTTTTTAATCATGATTTTTGAGGAATTTATTGAATATCATTTTGGGCAATGTTATGTGATGTTTTTCCTTATTTTTGATGGTTGCAGATCAACGATGCTAAGTCATAGTGAGGTGAAGGATGACCAGGACTAGTCGAGATGCGCCGAAGGTTCAGATGGGCAGGGATCGCCAGAAGATGATCGGAGATGGAGTTGGTGCAAGCCTAGAAGACAAGGAAAAAAGATGCTAGCTAGACACTGCATGGATCAAGGAGGGCCGTCGGATTACGGTCTAGTTGATACGATAGCGGGTCTAGTTAGTGTGCTCTGAAAACCGTACAAGAAAACCTAGTTTGTTTGGTGGGTTTTGGGTTAGCCCTTGCATGGCTGTGTGAGTGGGTCAATCTTAGCCCTTGATAGAATGCCCTAGTGTTGAGGGACTCATCCAAGGATGGTAGGTGGTCCAAGAGTGATATAAATAGAGTGGTAGAGGTAGCCTTCTCTCACTTGAATGTTTTGATATTGTTATGCTCCTTTGAGTTTTTGTCCACTTTGTTATGAGGTTTTGTAATCTCTTCTTTAGAAAATGAAAAACACATTTCATTATGCTTGAATTTACTTTCCTCTTTTACATTACGCATTAAATTCAGCAATTTACTTTCAAGTATTTAAATTCCGCACTTACTTTCTTACAATTTACTTATATACACAATTTGGATTTGCCTCCCCTCCTTCTATATGCTATTGCTTCTTAATTAAAAGAATCGTTGCATTTTTGTTGGAAGAGACCGATCTTGTGTTGTTGAGTAATTCATTCTTGTAGGTCATATTTGCAGAGATTTTGACTTGAGTTCTTGCTTGCTGTCACAAGTTGGAGGTTATCCAAGATCATCTTGATCATCAAAACCCTATAAGTAAATCCAAGATCAAGTTCTTGTGTTTTGCTTGAACTTGGTGTGATTTCTCTTTCCAGTCAAAAAGGTCAGAATTTTGACGTTAATCCTTACAATTGAAGGTTGGAATAAGTTTCTGACATCCTTAAGATCGCATCTACCAAGTTTCATGAGTTTGTGTCCAGTGCTACCAAGTTTCATGAGTTCATGCTGTTTTTCTCTACGTTCTTGATGCTGTTCTTGAGCCCGGTGCTACCGGCCCTCGTGCGGTAATACCAGACTCCAGTGCTACCGGTCCAAGTGTGATACTATTGACCACTAGTGCTACCGGCCGTGCACACGCGGTTGTACCAGTCTGAGCAGTCAAGACTATTTTAGTTGGATTTCTTGCTCCATTTTGATTATACTTAGTGTAGACTTGTTCGAATCACTTTGTCTAAGAGAAAATTTTATTTTAAGATCATTCACCCCCTCTGATCGCTATCTCGATTCTTCACCCATAATGACAAGTAAGAAAGATACAGAGGTAGTAATAGATTTATATAATTTTTTAGGTGAATGCTGAGAGTTTGAGCCTCTCTCTACACAACTTTTTAATTTGGTTTGAAAATGTTTTTGTACCATTTCTTTTTTCAAATACCAAATTGCGCTAATTACTATAATATTTCTTTCTAAAAAAAAGACAACCAAATTCTTGCTCCAGACTGAGTATAATTAGTTGCTGCCACCCTGTCATATCAGTACAACGAACAGCTACAAGGATTTTCAGTCGAACCAATTCGAGGCCCAAAACGGCAATTAAATTGTCACCACTTACAATTTATATTTTGCGGACCAAATTAATGTTGTCACTCACCAAGCATCAATCTAGGATAGCGTGTACAGGATTAGCGGCAGAGCAAAACGCAGGTGCCGCGCATACACAAAAAACACAATACAAATCTAGCGTTTTATTTATCTATTTCTATTTACACATTTCAAGAGCCCAATCCCGGATGCTGTCTCAATGCCAGTGCCCTTTCCTTCTTTCAGTTCTTTGGTCTAACTTCAACGCCCTGCACAATAAGGCCTCTCTTCCAGTTGAGTCCATTCGTCTCCCTCAGGTAGACGATCACCTCGACGTCGTTGCCTTCCTCGGTGTAGAACTGGCCAATCTCCAGCTCCAGCCAGCCGTCAGCCCTCACACGGGGGAGCTGTACGTCCAGAGGAGCTTCCTCGTCGCCGCCCATCACGTCGTCCTCCTCGTCGCCGTCCATTACGATGTCCTCCTCGTAGTCGACGTAGCTCTGGAGGCGGACCGGGCGGCTTGTTCTGGTCCCGCCGACGCTGATCCACGCCTCCTGGAGAGGAGAATCTAGCCCGTAGGCATCATCGGCCATCTTGAAAACGAGGTAAGCAGCGTAGGTTGTGTTGTCGGAAAGCATCCTTTTTGCTATGCTGCAACCGATGTCGAACCAGCAGACGTTCAGCAGTTCAGCGCATTCTGAGAACCTGCAATTTGCAAACAAATAAAGCTGCAGTCTGGACCGCCGGAGCAATATATGTAGGACGGCCGATATTGGGGGAAATGTCTACTGCCGTATATCATACAGAACCATGATCTTGCATAACGAGGGTTTTGCTAACTGTCTTGTGTGTATCAAGGCTCAAGATCATCTTATCATATTTTCTGAACCCTGGTATAATTCATCCGGCTCACCCCTCTAAATATCTATTCAATAACACTTCTAGAACCCTGGTCAAGAATCTTGAAATTTCCAAAACGCTAAAAATACCGAAAGTCATGTGGATATCAGTGAAAAGCTGGTATAGGGCCCCTCCAGTATTTTTGGTCATGTTCCAGTTCAAACAACCCTGGTCAACAGAAAAAAAAAATTCTAATGTACATCATATTGTTGTGTCGCCATGTTCAGCCACGTAAAGCATCAATTCTTTTGCACAGTTTACAAACCAAAGGTGCAAAAGCCGCAGACGTTCTTGAAGTTTCTCTTGAAATACAAATTGGCCAGCAGCTCCAATATTCACTACAAAAGGAGGTACACTTGAGCTGATCCTGAGATTCTTCGGGCTCGGGTGAACAGAGGCAAAGTAAAAGGAAAAAACGACAAATGTTACTATTCACAACAAACATATGTTTTTTTATTCTGCTAACACACTTTCAGTTTGAAGTTTAAATTTAAAGGGTGATACAGTACTACATAGAGTACATCATCATTTTTTAGAACTTTTCATATTGATTTAATGTCCCACCCGCACAAGTTACACCATAAGGTTGTGTTTGTTTAGGCTGGTGCTGGAGAAGCTGCTGGAGCTGGAAGAAGCTATTTGGCCTACTGGAGCTGGATGGGTATGGCAATTTTTCGTAAATAATAGTTAAGTTGTAAGGGTACCAGGGAAGTGGGATTTTCAGAAGCTCCAGCCAGCCCGAGAAGCATCGTTTTCCTTGCTTCTCTCGCGTAGTGCAAATTGGGTTGGAGCTTCTTCTCTCCGTCTGGCTGGAAAAATACTGTTTGTTTTGGCTTATGACTTATAATGGTCTAGAAACTAAATAAGCTCAAGCTTAAACCTAAACAAACATACCCTAAGATTGGTTGCAATGGAGATGCTACCAGCTATCTATCTACTCTCTCTCACTACTGCATAACGATACAACACTATTCCTTCATCTATATCGGTTCCTAACTATTTAGAAAAAAATCGATTGTGATGAGTATGTTACATTACAATCACTACATCACTATCGATTCTTAGTTGAAACCGATATAGATGTGCTTTTTATCACTATCGGTTCCAATAGAAAAACGATAATAATCACTCCTTTCGCTTGCTCTCCCCACGCCCCACCCACACGAACCCTAGCCCCACCAAGCACTGCCCCCATTTGCTCCTATAGCTCGCTCTCGCCTTGCCCATCTCTTCCTCTCGTGAGCTCACCGCCGTCCCTGATCTCCATGCCTTCCTCTCGCCGTCGTCGCTCCCGATCACCTTGTGCCACCCCCCATCTCCCCGACCTTCCTCCCGCTGCCATTTCCAAAACCCAACCAAACCCCTTGGTTCTCCCCGCTTCCATCGGTGTATTTCCCACCATTGCACCCGGTGCCCTAGCTCGCCTCCTCATCGACCACCGCGCGCTAGCTCCTCTTCTCAGGTGACCCTTCAGCGTGAAGGCCGGGCATGCAGCGGCCGCACGAGCCAGACCTCCCCTCGGTGGATGATGATGACTTCACTAGTGGCCAGGAGGTCGCCCCCACTGAGGGCATCAGCGAGCCAATCGCCAATGTCCTCAGGGAGCTCGCAAATAGGGTTCCCGAGTCCCTCGTGAAGACGCGCATCGAGGACGATGGATTCGCCATCAAGTGCATCCCATGCTGAGCTCGCTCGACACACTGGTGATCGCTCATTGAACCCTATCTTTCAGTTTACAGTTCAGTGTTCGATTGGTCAATGTGGGAGATTTCTGGTCATTTTTGCATGATGCTAGCTGATTCTCATTACATTGTTGTGTGGCCACCATGAGTGGTATTCCAGTGACTAAGCTGATTTTTTGTGGTTGGTTGATGGCTTCCTGTTCCTGGGAGGTCCAATTAGGTCTCACTGTCGGTAATCTAGAGTGGGAAATTGGCTTGGTTCTCTAGAGTTAGTTCGTGTGTTAAAAGCAGCTCAGTTGGAGTTAGTTTGAATGTTGAGAATTGAGCTTTTTCGTGGCTGAGGATCTATAGATCACTGCTACAGAGCAAGTAGTGCTATCAGTGAGTGAGATTAGGTCATGTCATAGTGTTGATTAATACTATCATTCGTGAATATTCTCACTGAATGTTGCCTACCTCTCCGAATATGTCACTACTATCGTTTAGGCTGAATTGTACTAATGTACAGTTATTTTCAAACACCAGGTTCACCATCTTCAGGCTAAGATGGACGGTCACATAGTGATGGAGGAGTGGAAGGGTTCCTATCTAGATCAAGAATGCTTGATGCTGCGATTCCTAACTGAGCCTGGCAACACTGTTGGAATTGCCAGTGTTCCTTTCCAATACCATGGTATGCATTATTTGTATTCTCATGGTTATGATTTCAGTGTAAGTACATAGGAATTGTTATTGCTTCTATCGATGGGATGCTCAATTGGCAGGTTAAGAATGTTTGCTTTACTGAACTTTTGGCCTCTTCGGAATTAAGTTCGTGAAAATTCAGCTTCGGTTCATGTGATGCTTTGTTTTCCTACTAACACAGTCTCTTCTTTTCAAGTAAACAAACTGTGATAGTTTTGTCAAAAGCCAGAATAACATGATAAGGCTTCAATCACTCCTCCTGAATATATGCTGCGTGTCTGATTTAATCTAGCATCATGTACCCCAAATTATCCCCCTTATATCTCTACTTAATATAAAGGAGGTTGTTATTGTTGTCAACAGACAGAAATGAAACTATGCATTAGTTTTATTCTTATTCATATATGAATTATTTCTAAGTATACAATATCTTACAGAGATCAACTGAAACAATTTTGTCCTTGGTATATGCGTCATATATGGTGATTAACTAATTTTCCTTGCTGTATGCATCACATGTTCTAATTTCTAATTCTCTGTTCCTCCTAACCAAATTGCATTTCTTGTGTTGTTTAGAGTCTAGATCGTGCGTGTGCTTGTTGAAAGCATCTAGACCCCCAAATTTCGGTTGATTTTTGGTAATTGAAACAATAAAGTTTTAAAGTGCTAATGTCTTTGAATTGAGTGTGTTTAAGTACAGGTTGGTTCAAAACGCAATGGACAAAATAACATCGACGCAAAAATAGAAGATCAATGCAGCAAGGCTAGATGACCCGAGTATGAAATATAAGGACCTTCTCATAGTTTTACCGATCTCGGTGATTGAAGAGAAAAGATCGGATTACTAGAATAGGTGCCGTACTATTAAGAGGGGTCATTGTCGCAAGTTTGATGTCGAGAAAAAGTGTCAAGGCTCAAATCACATTATATTAGACATCTCAAGAATTAATGGTTAAAAAAATGAAATCAAAAGAGATTAGAAAATTGCATCTTTGATTCTCATGGGCGGTATGACCACAGAGGCTTGCGGTAGTACCAGTCTGAGGTGCCACTGCACCCCCTTGTGGTGCCTTTTTTCCAGTACGGATGCATCTGTCCCCTGAGCATGCGGTACTACCGGCGAGCGGTAGTACCGCACTCTCTGCGGTAGCACCGACCGAGTGACCAACGGTCACTGACCGGGCATTAATTGCTCCACAGTGACCGTTGGTCATAGAGGAGCGGTAGTACCGGCCATGGATGCGGTAGTACCGCCCCCTCAGCACGTTTTTAAGCAACTTTTAAGCAATGGCTACATTTGGTTGGTGAGGGTTATAAATACCTCCTCACCTGCATTCAAGGGCACCTCTTGGACCTCATTGAATACACTTGAGACTTTGTTAGTCTCCCATACTCTTGGTGCTTAAAATTCACACATTAAGAGAGCTAGGAGAAAATTGAGTGGAGCATTAAGTGATTGAGCCTTAGACACTCAAATTCGTCTTCAAGCAAGCGTCAATACTCATTACTATTGGAGGTTGCCGCCTCCTAGACGGCTTGGAGGCATAGGGTTTCGGTGATCTTCACAAGAAACTTGTGTGAAGACCCAAACGATTGTGAAGGTAAGGAGCTCACCTACCCGGAGCAGGGAAGAGCTACCATGAGTTATCGAGGAAGGCTCAAGCAAGTGGAGTCGGCTTAAACAAGTTCAAGCCACCTTAACGTGGAGTAGGGGAGACCGGCAAGTCTCCGAGACCACGGGATAAAAATTCGTGTGTTCATCAATTGTGGTTTGCATTGTTCATTCTCTTGTTTTTAATTTTAGTACATTGATTATCTTGGGCAATATTATTTTAGCTATTGAAGTATTTGAGTAGAAGAGATCATTTGATAATCACTAGAATCGCAAGATATTAAAAGTGATAAAATTGTCATTCGTGCATAGAAATCTCTAAACTTGATTTTAGTATAGAAAATTTAAAAACCTCCTATTCACCCCTCCTCTAGTCGATATCCTTGATCCTACACTTGTGCGTCATAGCCCAGTCATGGTGTTTCTCTGTTACCATAAATCAAAAAGTAACGATTCTTGATTGATCCAAAACGTTTTCGGTTTCAATTCTCAACATTTCCAGATATCTTCGAACCATGTTCAATGCCCACTTGGTTAGTGCGTGATACTGAACTGTGTGCTTGGTCAATTTCATGGTCTCATCAAGGATTTGCACCAAATTATAGGTATATATATCTTTCGACTGATAGTAAAAACGATATTTTTGTCTTACTGTATGCTTTGCATGTGAATAATATTATTAATTCATCTATTTACCTTACCAACTAACAGTTTGTTAGACGTAAGCTTTGCATGTGAATAATATTATTCATATCTATTTACCTTACCAACTAACAGTTTCTTAGACGTATTCGCTATTTCAGTTGTTTGATGTCTGCTTGCACTGCTGATGGCCATATGAACCATCACAGTTTTACCAGCCACTGATTTAATTTGAATTTTAAGGTGAATGGGTTGAGGTAAGTCTGTTCTGCCAATTTATAATTAATTACGTTTGTAGACAATCTTGATTTGCATGAACTGTGATATAAGACATCTGGAGATTTATATATGGTACTCACTAAACTGCTGTTTTGCAACACTAATTTTTCTTGTGTCTATCTTAGGGCCAAAGTTCTCATGATTCATGTGCATATGGACCCAATACATTATTTCATCAATACCTATAAACATTTTTGGAGTACAAGGAAGTTAGAATGGGCTCACCATGAACTGCTTCACCTAGCTTGCCTTCAAATTTTTATACAGTAGTGCAGTGCAATTTGCCTACTTTCCAAGCTTTCCTTAGCTTATACATTGGTATAGAAGAGGATGATTATCATAATCAGCATAGGAAAAAAAAATTAAATTAGCACTAACAGAAATGACTATTTGCACCTAGTTAATTGTTTAGTCTGAACTTACGATATCATATTTCAAGAAGATTTTAATTATTTACGAAGTATGGATATGCATGATTTTCTTTGTTAGTACTTTTGGTCATTTAGTGTGTACCATTGCCAATTAAGATTGAAGATAGTAAAGCTATATTTGTACCCACTCCTAAATTACCGTATAGTTCCTGCTATTAGAATGCAAACCACATCACAGTCGGTGGTGCCATATCTCTATCGTACGAAAACCGATTGTGAAAGTATCTCCTCATCACTGTCTAACGACTTTGTATCGCTACCAAAACCGACTCAAATGACGAAAACGAACCGATTGTAATGTTCATTTCTGTAGTGGTGTCCGGTCATAATTAGTTACCATTTTAGACAAAGTACAATCAAACTTTTGAAACTTTGGCTATTGATATCTTTTTTAATATTTAAAATGGATACATGAAAATCATATGCGTAGGTTAATTTGTCTCAAAAGCACTTTTGTAATATTATAAATTTACTTAGTTTTATAAATATATTATAATAGAAATTAGTGGTTAAAAATATGTTTTCGAGACTATGTCGATATCCAAAACGACAACTACTTGTGACCGGAGAGAGTACGTTTATAAATACATAAAATTGCAGGTCCCTTAGCATTTACTCCTACGCCTATAAATATAGGTGGTTTTTGATATTTCACGGTTTACATTAATAGCAAGATTTTAACCAAAGTTTTTACAATAATGAACTATAACAAAAAAATATTTTTTGAAGTAATTTCCATGGCAAATCAAACGGCAATATTTTCGTGTGATCAATGTTTTGAATATTTAACGACGTGGATCCCGGGACGACCTACCAAACAGAGACCGAGGAAGTACTAATTTGCATCGGAATCGGAGAACAAGGCATGTATAAACAGTCAAGCGAACCTAGAGTCGGAGCGGGGGATCCAGCGCCAGTACTCCGGCGTGTCGCCCCATATGATCCACATCGCCCTCGCCGCCACCATGTAGCACTTTGCGCAGCTATCCCTGTCCAGCCACGTGCTCTGCACGCACAACATCGATCGGTGGATACTATTAAAGAGAAGGAAACAAAGAAGCGCCCGAGCCTAATTGATTTCGGGTGTCCGCAGCCGTACGTACCATGCGGCCGTCGGCGGAGAGAGCGTAGCTGCCGGAGAGGCGGAGGAACAGGCCCTTCTTGGACAGCGGCGCGGCGGAGGGTGCGCCGAGCGGCGTGAGGTCGCTCGGGAGGAAGCGTGACCAGACTACGTCGGAGTCCGCGGCGGCGCGGAAGGCTGAGGAGACGGTCGCGGCTCGGCAGGCGTCCCGTGGCCCCGTTGCCGCGAGGGATATAGCCATCTCGAGGAGATGACCCGGCAGGCGCGCGATCTCGCAGGCGGCGCCGTCGACCCTCCTCCTGCCCATGGTTTCAATTCCTCCGCTGCAGCGAATGTGTAAGTTGTAAGTACTCGGGCTGGGTGGAGAATTTATCCGAGGGAGGCGAGACTAGTCTGGAGAGGAACTCACCATTGGGATTGGCTAAGCATCTGCATCCGAGGTTCCGAACTGGTGCGACGACCTAGCAGAGAATACATGGGCCAGTCGCGCTCTTGGCCATTTAGGCGAGCTAAGGGTGTTTGACAGGTGGAACAAGATTGAATGGGACGTGATGATTGTACTATTTAGTTTCGTTATTTTAGTTGAATAGAATCGTTCAGTATTTATAAGGAATATTCATTAAACCTGTATCATACTGTACATGATAGAATGGTTCTATTCAATGATCAAACACATAAATGATATTTTTTTAAAATATCTCATACAATGTTCAAAAATTCGGTACTTGGCGGCGATATTGCGGTTAGCGGCTATAAACGCAATGAATTCAGTTTTTGCAACTGTTTGGCGGCTAGGCTAAAATTGTGGGCCTTGACGGTCCTTGGCGGATGGTACAAAATTATGAGAGAGACCATTTTGATTTATTGTTTACATGACCTAATGACCATAATTGAAATATTCAAGTTATTACTCTCAAAATAAGATACACTAAGTCACCAATATAGTACTTACTATTTAGTTTATTACTTGATTAATTGAGTTGTATTTGTTCAAGTATTTTAGTTCAATATTCTACTTTAATATTTGATGTCTTGCAATTTGCAAATAACTAGAAAAGAAAACTAAAAAAAATTATTCATAATAAAATCAATAATATATATGAATTATATTAATTCTCGGCCGCCGAGGGCCAAAACATCGAGACCCGCAATTGCACTGCAAATACAGTCTTAGCGCTTAGCGGTGCCTAACCGCAACGAATCCGCCGAGTAAATTTTTGAACACTGATCTCATACATGTATCATTTAGTACAAACAATTAAATACACCTAAGACACGTGGACGGTACGAATCCTTAGGAGCTAAGAAAACAGGCGCGTACTACGAAACATCGCTCCGACTCCGAGTCGCCGCCCGCGTCGTTTTTGGGTCCCCCGGCCCGGCAGGGCCCCGTCCACGCGGAGATTGCCTACACCATCGTGCGAAGGGATTTAGGGCCACTTTGCTTGCACGAGGATGAACCTTCGGTGGAAGAATAAGTGTCACGTAGAGCCCTGACTGAACACCTTCATAAAATTTCAAACGCGTGTAATGGATTCACACACGTGAGTGTGATGTGCTTGTGGTGTCATGTGTTCTCTCTACAAAACGGGAAATATCGATAACGGCTGCATGTCGGCTGACACTTCCTTCTCGGATATGCCTGTTCATAAGACAGATGGCAAATAGCAACTTCAGCTGGTTTAGGGTGTTTAGATTAGAGTTATTTCATTTTAATGTTTTAGGATCTGTTGACACCAAAAACTTGAAGTAGGGTTTTTAGTTACAACACACCAGATGAACACCGGGTTCAAGCATGCCAATCGATTTGACCCTGCAATCGATAAGGAAAAGCCGTAAAATTTGCTTAAAGCCGATACTGAGAAATAATCGGCTAAATCCAAATCAGCCAAAGGCCGATCAAAACGTAAACAGATTAGCTGACAAAGACTAATCAGAGGGTAAAGGCAGATCAATCCTGAGAAGGAGATGCACAACAAATCAGAACGAATCAGACCTGAGACGAAATCGAAGGTGACCAACAATCGGTGATGTGCAATTTTATTGATCGAAATCGACATACAAAAGAGTATTACAAGACTAAAAAGCTAAAGGAAAATAAAACTGGCAGATGTGGTTTTTGCTGTGAATGCCTTCTTCAAGTGGCTTGGGTTCATCTTATATACCCATCAGCCGATCCGAATCCTGCTACATTACGACAACAGAGTCCGAGTCGGCTAAGATTTCCTAAACGGTCTTCTGTATCCAATCGTTCACCGTGCATTATCCAAACTCCGTAAATTCGCCGATTGTTCTTGTACTTTCCAAAATTTGGTACAAACATATGCCCCCCATTTTTGGAAGATAACTTGTTGTCTTCCAAAAATTTATCGGCTTCTTCATTATTGGCTTGGAGGATCACTTCAACAACCGCTGCATTAATTGCGCCTAAAAATCTCGGTGCATTTTAACTGCACGTGTCGCTTCGAAATCTTTTACCGCCGTTTTAACTTTTCACCGCGCTATAAATATGCGGGACCCCCCCCCACGGTCATTCTCACGCCTTCACGCTCTCAAACTGGCATCAATCGGCTGTTGCTCCCAGTCTTCTTCAATCAACTTCTCAAGTCGGCTGAATGGATCCCTCCCAGGTACTCATTCTGATTCCCGAAAGTGAAGACCAGTACTACTTAGGGCCAGTAGGAAGTTTAGAAGCCGACATAATTATTAACCTGGAAATCCCTAGAATTGCTTTATGGGTTGCTGGGTATAACGTGGACGAGTGGGGTAAGAGTTTTAGAGCCTGGCCGACAGCTCTGAAAGGATGGAGATCATGGTATATTCGCGTATCAGCTCAGAAAAAACCAGAGTGGGAAAAAATGGGGATAGCTGAGTGTCTCCCGCTTTGTTTAGCCAATCTAGAAGCCAATGAACCCTTGGTAGCCACGGCATGCTATTTTTGGTCGGACACTTTCAAAGCTTTCCTATTCCATACTGGCCCAATCGGCCCAACCCTGCTTGATATAGCCGAGCTTTGCTGCTTAAGACTGGACGGCGAACAAATATCGGCTTTCAGTAGGAAGCCCAAATACAAGTTGATTCAATCCAAGGGTGAAGGGTGGAATAAGTACATCCAACACAATAACAAAGTCGACGGGCCAGTATCGGATGAAGAACATGTCACCTTTCTGAATCTTTGGCTGGAGAGATTTCTTTTTTGCGGTGCATCCCTTGGGCCGACGCAAGTTTATCAGCTGGTAGCAGAACGACTGGTAGAAGGCCATCAGCTCGCCCTTGGAAAAATGTTGTTAGGCGCCGTATATCAAATGATGCACGACATTAGGAGTCGGCTTTTTTCTGGCTTTGCCAAGTTCGTTGTCGGCAACGTTGGGGGTCCGCTGTGGTTTATCCAATTATGGCTTTACAGTACCTTCAGCCGATCACTCATTTCCGAGCCTTTAGAGGATTCAGCCTTTCCGCGGGAAGATTACCAAGAGAATATGATCCCACAGTACAGGGCTAGCCGATCTCATGGAGAAAGATTCATAATGTGTTTGAGTGGAGACACCAAGATTACCCCTATCGGCCTAAAAAAATACCTATCCTTTTTTTTCAACAGGATATCTTCACCTATAGTAACGCAGCCGATTTTCAATGGCCTTCTTTTCTTCATTTGGATGCCGACAGTTCAGCAATGCCTACATCAACGTTGGACTTGTACAAAATTTTCATCTCTCCAAGCATCCTCCATGTCGGCCTGAATACCAGAAATAGGACTTTTCAACCCTCGTACGAATTTTATCACCCGACAATTTATGCCCGCCAATTGGGTTTTGGTCAAATGGTTCCAAGCCTCCTCTTCTTGATCGACTTCAACCCCAAGCCAAAGTGAGGAATCCAACTGCAGCAGAGATTGTTCTTCAAATAGCCGATGAACTCCAAATCAATGACTTGCCGCATTTCTTCTTGAACTCTCGTCGGGCACCCGTGGCAGAGGCCCTTCTTCTGGATCGAACTCCGTCGGCAATCATAGATGCATTTCTGCCTGACTTCCATGAACCGACAATAGCACCCAGCAGCAGTTCAAGTGAGGAGGATAGTTCCTCAAGCTATACTGATTCGTCCATAGCTATAGAGGTATCGATCTTACAAAGTTACCTCTCCTAGTTATCACTATCGGTCGATTGACTTGCATATTTTCTCGCAGGCTAAAGCTGCTGCTGGCAAGAAAATCGCTTCGGGCCCATCAGGAAGTGGCCACCCCCCAAAGAGGCCCCATCAGTCGACAGGCATCACGGGCTATGCTTCCGGCAATTTGGGAGTAAATAGGCCGTCTTTATCCGATATCAAACAACAACAGCCCAGTGAGTAATTCAGCTGATATCTTTATTTGGCCTTCTGGACAATCCGAATACTCTTGATCTAATCATATCTTTTTTTCAGAAAAAATGAAATATACTAAAGTTACTGCCAAAAGAAATCAGAAACCCAAGGAACAGAGCACCGAGAGTTCTCCGCGCGTATCGGCTTCTACAGAGGTAACCTTTTTTTCCTTGCGTTATACTTGTATGTACCAAAACACTGTCTTACACTATTTTTTCTTTAGCCGACAGCGTCAGTCCAAGTGGCTAACATCTTAGCCAATCTTCAAGGCACATCTACTATTGCTCACCCGACGCCATCTTCTCCAGCCAAGCTTCAGGTCACCTCGCCACCGTAGTCAATTCCTCCTGCGCCCGTACTAGTAGAATCGGTTGATCCTCTTGATCTGCTCGGTTTTACTTTGGATGAGTTGGATGATCTGGAAGTGCTGGCCATAGACGATTATCCTGCCGACATCCGCAATATTATCAACGTGTCCTTAGAGGCGTCGGCTACAATTGTCAAATCTACGCCCGACATGCAAGAAAGGCTGAATCGGCTCTTTCATGAGGTATGCTAGCCTGAGGCCAAGCTTCTTGCCGACACCTAGCCTTTAAGGACCGCCATGGCCGCAGTGGAAGCAGATCTCCCCCTAACACAATGAGAGCGATCTTGGGAGTTTGTCATCTGGACGACCAAAGGGCCGAAGTGGAAGTTGCCCAAGCAAGGATAGCTCAGCGGGAGGCCCAGCAAGCCGATCGTCGGCTATTGGATCAGTTGGTGGCTAAGGCAAAGTCAATGAAGAAAAAATTTGATCAGGATGCCTCCTCTTTTAAATCTATCAAGACCCAAATCCTCAAGCTAGAATCAATGAAAAAACTACTTGAAGAGGAGCTGGTCAAGATTCAGAAGCAGCTGGCCGATGGTCAGGCGCAGATATCTGCGACGACGACTTCTCTTTTCGAGCAGAAGCAAGACATTAGTCAGGCAGTTGCTAAAGTCAAGGAACAGTCGGCCAAGCTAGTTCATGTGCCTGGCACCGCTCAAGCTGATCAACGGATCATGGATGGGATTCAAGAGGCACTGGCTAAAGCCACCGCAGCTTTGTCGGCTTTGGGGGCCAGACTTCCTGGATCAGGACTGTGATTTTATTGGTGTAATTTCATCGTCTGTTGACTTGCAACAATGTTTTGTCATACACTTGTCACACTTTTGTAATATATTTAATCGGCTGTTTAACCGATTATATTTTACCTTGTCTCCAAATTCTTGTGTTGTATGTTGCCTTAGCTGTTCATGCCCCGATCCATACGCTAGGATAATACCACTTTAAATATTTTCCATTGATTGCCTTAGGTAGTATGAATCCTTCAAGAGTCTCGAGTATATATGAATTCCCATCAACTAGCCGATTAATTTTATAAGGTCCTTCTCATATTGACGACCATTTACCAAATCGATTATCTTTGGATCCAATCGGTAATATAGTTTTCCAAACCAAATCGGCCTCGCAAAACGACTTTGGCACGACTTTCTTGTTATACGCTCTTGCAACCCTCTCCTTATTCTTTTCAAGCTAATCTAGTGTAATCAGCCTTAATTCTGCTAAGTCATCCAGATTACAAAGCATTAAGTCTTTATATTCATCAGCCGACAGATTATTTTGTCTAGCCACTCGCATTGAATCGATATTCACCTCAACGGGCAAAACGGCTTCTTGGCCATACACCAACTGATATGGCGATAGCTTAGGCGACCGGTGGAACGCTAGCCGATATGCCCATAATGACTCCGATAACATGGTGTGCCAATTTCTTGGCTTTTCATCAATTTTCCTTTTGATTAGTTTGATCAACGTTTTGTTGGACGACTTGGCTTGTCCGTTGGCCTAGGCGTAGTAGGGTGACGAATTAAGCAATTTAATGCCCAAACCTCTAGCAAAGCTTCGAAACTCATTAGACATGAACACAGTCCCCTGATCGGTCGTGATAGTCTGCGGAATACCAAACCGATGTATGATATGCTCATTGACCAAGTTGATAGCTTCTATACTCGTGACTTTCTTAAGGGGTATGGCTTCAACCCATTTTGAGAAGTAATCCGTAGCTGCGAGGATAAACTTATGGCCCTTGCTTGATGCCGAAACTATTTGGCCTATTACATCTATCCCCCATCCTCTGAACGGCCATGGCTTGATAATTGGATGCAAAGCTGATGCTGGTGCAAGTTGTACATTTCTAAATTTTTGACAGCTCTGACATCCTTTATAAAACTTGAAACAATCCTTTAACATTGTCAGCCAAAAATACCCTGTCCGTCTCAGTATCCATTTCATTTTGTGAGCCGATTGATGCGAACCACAAATCCCTTCATGAACCTCGCCCATAGCCACTCTTGCTTCCTCATCCCCTAGGCACCTTAACAACAAACCCTCCATCGTCCGATAATACAGTTCATCACCTAATACTACATATTTCAACGCCTGTCACCTGATTTTGCATTCAGTTGGTCTGGATGGATCTATCAAGTAATCTCTTATCTTCCTTCTCCAATCGGTGGTGTCAGCACACAACACAACTTTATCGACTGATTCAAACACTTCATATCGGTTGTAATTTTTCTAGCCAGATGCTGCTTGTGCCAGCATATTGGCTCTGTCGTTCATCTCCCTAGGAACATGCTTGATAGAAAATGAAGTAAATGTGCCGATAGTATTAAGGCAATGTTCTAGGTATTTTGATAGCACTTCATCATTGCACCGAAATTCTCCTTTAACCTGTTGTACGACCAACAATGAGTCACCATAGGCCTCCACATCACTTACTCCGATGCTCTCCAATAATTGAAGTCCCCTGAGCAACGCCTCTATTCTGTCTGATTGTTAGAGCATTGGCTATTAAGCCGATACGCGAATTCAAAGTTGTGCCTTTTCGGTGAAACTAGCACTATACCTATTCCACTACCTTCTTGACAAACCGATCCGTCGAAATATAATTGTCAGGGAACCACATCGACCAACCCTGCTATAGTGTCGTGTCCCGTGATAAAATCAACTATTACCTGCCCTTTGACGGCTTTAGCCGATTCGTACTGTAGATCGAACTCAGTTAGGGCATAAGCCCATTTACCAAGTCGTCCTCGTAAGATTGGTGCAGACAACATATATTTAATGATATCGGTCCTACACACTATTATGCAAGTAGATGCCAATATATAATGTCTCAACTTAGTACAAGCAAAATACAATGACAAGCATAATCTCTCCACCAAGGGGTGCCTGATCTCAGCCTCCAAGAGTCATCGGCTTAAATAAAATATTACTCGCTCTTTGCCACCAACTTCCTGAGCCAAAATTGCCCCAATGGTTTTATTTTCGGCCGATACGTATAATTTGAATGGGACCCCTTTCTTTGGTGCAGCCAAAACTGGTGGTGTTGCCAAATACTCCTTGATATCCTCGAAAGCCTTTTACTGATCAGCTCCCCATACGAAATCCTGATGGTCTCTCAACTTTAACAATGGGGTGAAAGCTTGGATCCGGCCGGACAGATTTGAAATAAATCATCGTAAGTAATTAATTTTGTCGATCAGCTTTTGCAATTCATTTTTACACGTTGGCGGCTTTGTATTGACTATGGCCTTGACCCTCTCTTGATTGACTTTGATCCCTCTCTGGTGTACCATGAACCCGAGGAACTGGCCAGCTGACATGCCAAATGCGCACTTCAAGGGATTCATTTTTAGCCCATGAGCCCTTGTGTTCTGAAACACCCTTTCTAAATCGGCCAAATGTTGCCAATCATCCTTAGATTTCACTACTACATCATCAATGTATATTTCAACAATATGACTGATTAGATCATGAAAAATCAAATTCATCGCGCGCTGGTAAGTAGCACTTGCATTTTTCAAGCCGAATATCATTACAACCCATTCATAGAGCCCCAGAGCACCAGGGCACCTGAAGGCGGTTTTGGGTACATCGGCTTCTACCATAAATATCTTGTTGTACCCAGCATTCCCGTCGAGAAAGCTAATAATCTTGTTACCTGATGCAGCATCAATAAGCATATCAGCTATAGGCATTGGGTATTCGTCTTTTGGTGTAGTTTTATTCAAATCCCTGAAATCTACACATACCCGAAGCTTACCATTCTTTTTCATGACGGGAACAATGTTGGAAACCCAAACCTCTCAATTTTCTCCTTAATAACATTGTACAGTTCTGGATTAAAACATCGAGGATATTGCTTAAATGGCCGATACCCCGGCTTTATAGGCAGCCGATGTTCAACCAGTTGTCGGCTTAATCCGGGCATTTCGTAATACTCCCAAGCAAAACAATCCCTATAGTTTCTAAGTATTTCAACCAACTTGGCTTTGTATTTTACATCTAGCTTTGCACTTACAAAAGTTGGTCTTTTCCTATCGCCTTGTCCTATGTCGACTTCTTCAAGCATATCAGCAGAAGTGAAACCTTGACCCAATTTTTCCTCCTGGAAATCTTCGATTGCTTCACAAGAGTTTATCACCTGCCGATAGCTTTTCACTTTGTCCTGTAGAACTTGGACTACTTCTGGCCCCATCTCCTCAAGACTTCGTTTGCCCGATCAAACGTGCCTGACCTGACACTGATCGGCATTAAACCTAACTTACCGATGCATATAAAGTCACAATTATCTAAAGTTTTACCCGATATGCATTTGGCTTCCTCATGCGGCCAATTCGCGTCAGAAATAGCCATCGCTATATGAGCCGATGTATCGGCTGGAACCACTTCAACCTCATCCTCGTTCCATTGCACAAGTAGCTGATGCATGGTTGAGGGTATATAGCAATTGGCATGTATCCAGTCTCGCCCAAGAAGTATGCTATAATTCCCTTTTGCTTCAATCACAAAAAATGCAGTCGGCAAAGTTTTGCTACCGACAGTTAATTCTGTAACCATTACTCCCTTCGCTTCAGTGCGATCGCCTGTGAAATCATTTAACACCATGTTCGTTTTGATTAAATCTTCGTTGGTCTTGTCCAACTTTTTGTAAGTAGTGAACGACATTAGATTTACAGTAGCCCCTCCATCCACTAACATCCTGGATATCAGCTTGCCATTTATATGCCCCTTCAGATACAACGGCTTCAAGTGCCGATGAGCATCCCGAGGCTTTTCAAACACGGCATCCTGTGCGCCAAGACAGAGCTGGGCGAATGTGTCTTTGATCGATTCAGTTTTAATTCTGAACTCGGCTGGTAGAGTAAAGACCATGTTGATGTCTATGAGAGGGGTATCGTCACGAATCATTAGTGACAATAAGTTGTCTGAGGAATCTGATTCTTCGTCAGCTTGCTCCTTTTTCCTCCACTCCTATTTGACGAGTTTTACTGGCCACAGCTTGTTGAACGCTTGATCTCTCTATTTTTCTTCCTCATCTTCCCTCATTTCCTGCGTCCTCAAGTGTTGAAGCCGTCTACGTTGGGATCGGCTGAGACCTGTCGGACACCATCTTGGTTTAGGCTCAATCGGCTTACGAATCTTACCAGCCAGATTTTCATTTTTCGTAGGCTCTACATTCTTAGCCTAATTCGGCATGGATAACCTTTTCTTAATCGGCTTTCTTTGCCATGAGCCCAACCGATTTTGTATCGATCCAGACAGTCGTTCCCCCACTGGCTGTCTTGGCCAATCTCTATAAGGATAATGTTCCATTGGACATGACCTTGGAGATGGTAATGCTACACCCCTCTCACGATAAAATTACCAAAAGGGACATCTCTGGTGAGCCTTCTCAATGTTGTCCGGCCAATACAAGTTATCCGACCGGCGAGGTCATTGCTTTTGCCGATGGCTTATTCTTTCATATTTTTCAAGTAGCTGTGAAAAAGTCGGCTTAGGCCTAAACGCTGTTTTTCGAGACGGAGACCGCTCGGCTTTATACCAGCATCCAACCTGCAATTCCCCTTTTGATTTAATCATCCTTGAATTTTTGCCATTTTGATCAGCCTCTATCTGAAGTGAACCGATTATTATTTTGAGTGTTTCACCGTTTGAGCTAGACTGAACATCGACCCGCCAGATTGGCCTAGGTTCTTCATTCATGGGCTCCTTTCCTTTGTGCGAGCACTGGACCATGTTGATCGGAAAAGGATTGACATCCACTTCCATAGTCGGCTCTTCTGTGAACTTGAGTTGACCGTCTTCAATGGCCGACTGTATCTGCTGCCGAAAATTATTGCAGTCGTTAGTGTTGTGAGAAAAAGAATGATGCCACTTACAATATCGTCGTTTTTTGATCTCATCGGCCGATGGTATGACATGTCCTTCTGGCAGTCGTATCAATTTTTCTTGTAGTAGTAAATCGAATATGCGGTCACATTTGGATACATCAAAGGCGTATTTAACCTCCGATTTGTTCTTTGTCGGCTTAAGCCATGAGCAGATAAGTGATTTCTTAGAACCCTTTATCCACTCGGCTATATTTACATCTGCTTCATCTTCAGAGGCTTCACTTGAGCTGTAATCGACTATGTTTACTTTGGCCTTATCGTTACTATTCCCGTTTAGTCTAAATTTATCCTTAAACCCCTTGTTATCTAAATATCGGCCCTCCTGTGTCGATACACGATGAAGCAAATGGCCTAGGTCAAAAAACTCCTACCCAGCAAATTTTTCTTTCAGCGGTGATATCAATCCTTGGAACGCTAAATCGGCTAGTTAGTCATCAGGCAATGTAACACTGAAGCATTGATTTCACACCTCCCTAAATCTCCTGATATAATCGAAAACTGACTCGCCGAACTTCTGCCAGACAGAACTCAAATCTGATATCCTAAGTTCTGGGCTGCCAGAGAAGAAATATTCATGGAATTGGCTCTCTAAATCGTTCCAAAAGTGGACCGAATTCGGAGGGAGATTAGTAAACCAAGTAAAAGCAGTCCCTGACAAAGACAAAGGAAATAACCTAATTTTCGACCCATCGGACTGGGCCGCCTCGCCACATTGGGCAATGAACCGTCCGACATGCTCAAGGGTAGTGACAGAATCATCTCCCGAAAACTTTGCAAAATCAGGAACCCTGAAATTATGTGGGTATGGCATGCAGTCAATATAATCCGGGTATGGCTTCCTATAGCCGATCGTCTTCCCTTTAGGCTATAAACCGAACTAGTCTCTCAGGGCTACAGAGATTTGATCGGCCCAATTGATATTGTTGGCCGATGTAGCACTAGAATTGTGCCAATTATGGTAAATGGCATCCTGCCCTCCGAGTGTAAACTCGGTCTGTCGACTAGACCTGACCAACGGATACTGATGGGGTAATGGATCACATCCGTCGGCTTTTTCGGCCGGGAATTCGGGTAAAGGAATGAAAGGCTCTGCATACGAAATTACCCTATGCGGGACCGGATTCCTTAATTGGGTTGGTCCTTGGGATTGAGGAATTCTATCAGATTCAATCGATTGAGGAGCCGACTGGACGTAGGCATTTCCCGACACCGATGGAGGTAGGTTAGCTGTACCCAACTTCGTAGCGTCGGTATATGCATGGTAATGGGTAACCCCACTTGGATGAGAATTTCCCGGCGCCAACACAGTGGGTTGAGTCGGCACTAATGAGGGTGTTAGGGCCGACACTTTTGCCGTGCTGGTGTTTTGTGCCACAGAGTATACAGGGTATGTTGGGAGTGGCTGTAATGGATCTAGCAATCCTCTAGATGCTGCCAACTCTTGTGCTATTGTTTTAATGCTATTTTCTATCATCAGCTTCAGGGTCGTAACCAAGGCCGATGAGTGATTGATTAATGCGTGATGCACTGATTGCTCAATCATAACAGCACAACTCAATTTTGAGCGGTAGATATCGACTTCGAGTTTGTTGAGACGCCAGCCTTACCAAGGGGATTCAGTGTTGGGAGCGCCGTCTTCTGCGTGAACCCTCATCGGGTTTTCTGGTAACAACCCAACAACATCTCTTCCAGTGTAGCTTTCCAATCCTCAATCTCCTTGCGCTGTTCTGGAGTCAAATCATCCAAAGTAGGGATGATTATTGCGTCAGCATTGACGTCGGATGGCGAGATAGATTTGCCTACAGTCATTTTTCCGACTGGTCCCACCAGGCGTGCCAAAAGTATGTTGACACCAAAAACTTGAAGTAGAGTTTCTGGTTACAACACACCAGATGAACACCGGGTTCAAGCGTGCTAATTGATTTGACTCTGCAATCGATAAGGAAAAGCCGTAAAATTTGCTCAAAGCTGATACTGAGGAATGTATTTTGAAATGGTGTGATGTGTTGCCACACGATGATGTTGATATGTGGAGGCCTGTGTGGTTTCATATGGATGTTGAGTTGTTGTTGGTATGTGTTGCACAATAATCAACTTGGGTGATGAAATGATTTGGATCGGGGCAAGTGGCAAGATAGCTTTGTGCCAGGTGGGCCTTCGTGTCATTTGGGATGGTTGAGTGTTGTGAGGGCTGTGTGCCAATTTTGAGAGAAGAATGTCTTGCCTTGGTTAGTTAAGAACTTCACCTTTCAAGCCTTTGACTTAAGTCACTCGTACAATCACATGTCTGAATAGGAAGACCTAGTTTAGTAGAATTCTAATATCTCACCTTTGATACCTCGGTGGCGCTACACGGGGTGATTGCATGGGGGCGATACACTGCTACGGCTTGGTACCCATCCAACGGTGCCGCCTGTCCTATACTTCGGCTCTGTGTGAGG
The DNA here is from genome assembly GCA_036346375.1 of Guadua angustifolia. Classification (NCBI taxonomy): domain Eukaryota; kingdom Viridiplantae; phylum Streptophyta; class Magnoliopsida; order Poales; family Poaceae; genus Guadua; species Guadua angustifolia. Next base: position 48,353,606 of record CM070505.1, on the reverse strand, counting down.
GGAGTGTTAGTGAAGGCAACCGGAGAGGTTCCTAGGTTGTGCTAGAAGTTTCTGAAAGGCTTTGTTATGATCGCTCATTCGCATACTCTTATATGGCGATTCACGGCTGATGTGGTGAGTTGATTATATCTTGTGGGTAAAGTGTACAACCTCTGCAGAGTGTGTCAAAACTATTCGAATAGCCGAGTCCACGGAATTGGACAAAGCTCGGGGATTACAGTCAAGGGGTAGATTTTCAAAAATAAAATGGGGATGAGTGGCTGTGTGCCAGGGATAAATGTGAAATTTGATTCATGACTATGTGTCAAAAATATATGGAAAAACAATTTGAGAAACTTATTATATTTATATGGTTTTGCTGCTTTCTATCTAAGTAAATAATAAGTTAAAATGCTGATTCAATGCAAAATAACCCAATGAACCATTCCTTTGTTATAAGCCATGCATGTAGTAATAGAACTGCATTCTGTGCATGACTTGTTGAGTACGGTGTGTACTCACCCTTGCTTACAACAACATATCAGAGGAAGAGTCTACGCCTGCTTGGGAAGAGGAGTATGTTGAGGAGCCAAAGAACTTGGGAGCAAGCCTCGTCAGTTGCCTGTGGCAAAGTGATGGGTCACCACGATGCTTTATTTTCCGCTGTTATTTTCATGATACTTTGATTAATGTAAGCCCTGCGTGGTAGACTATTTTTAAGGTGACCATAAGGTCGTACAACTCGTTTATATACATGTTTGAAGTACTTTATTATTATTCCGCTGTGTATGATTGTGGTACTTTAACCCTGTTTAGCCTGTGTGCACTAGCGTGATCCTGGACTAGTGCAGAATACACAGAGGGTCCGGATTTGCAGATTCGGGTCCCGACAGAGGTGGTATCAAAGCCATACTGACTGTAGGTCTTGACCTTAGATAGATTGGCCATTCTTTAAGAACTTCAAAATTATTTTCTAAAAGAAAATTTTAACTTGAAAGAATGATAAGTTCTTGACTTGTCTTATTCTTCTATTCTTTTCTCCTTGCTGCAAATTTCTATCTTTCCCCATTGTTTTAAATGAAGATCTTATCTGAGTTGTTCCAAATAGTTATCGTTGTTTCAACACTTAAGGAGAAAGCGATGTGTGTCGCTGCCAATCCTGAATATCGTGAAGACAGGAATCGTCGAACTCAAGAAAAGTGGATCGATGAAGTGTTCCAGAAGCTAGAAGAACCAGTGCTTTCGTAGCCAGTTGAGACTCATGTGTGAGAGTCGCATCTGTCTAAGATAGAAGTGTTACCCTCTTAAACGGTAGATTATTGTGTGTTTAGGTTAATTTGGTTTTCCTTGTTTGCTGAGTGTGCAGTATGCGTTGCAGAGCTTTTAGGCTTGGATAAGCAACCATACCAAGTTAGTAATTGTTTGATTAAGTTGTTGGGTTAAACCTGTTCCGCTGCACTAGGAATCTTGAATCTTATCTTTGCTTTTCCCTCTTAACATAACCTTGGAGTGGTCAACAGATGGAAAGGACCGACTGCAACAACGATTCTGAGGCAATTCAAGTCAGTACAATTGCTACTACTGGTGACAGTGATAAAGAAGATTGTGACCAACAGCTAACCACTGTACCAACTATGACAAATCAGAACTTGGATCAGCTTCTCACCGCACAAACTCATCTCATCACTAAAATCAATACCCCTACAACCGCAGACACAACAACGTGTCCACAGCTAAAGTTCTCTTTGTTCTCGGAGACCAAACCCCCCATGTTTTGACGGATCAGCCACTCCAAGAGATGCAGAAATTTGGCTTCGCATCATAGAAGAGAAGCTAGCTTTGGTGCAATGTAAAGATAAAGAGAAAGTTCCCTACGCTACGTGCTAGTTAGAAGGAAATGCATTAGCCTGGTGGAAAGGTTTCTACGCCACCCCTGAGGATGGACATACCATTACTTGGATAGAGTTTACCACCGCCTTTCGTCGACTCTTCACTTCGACAAAGGACAGTGGAACTACAGTAAGGCCAAGGAAGAATGGTACCTCCGCACCTGATACCATACCTAGACGTTGTTCCTTGGAGTGTTGTCAATCAAATAAATCAGAAGACCGTGCATGCATCCGATGTGGAGAGATAGGACACACCGCTGTTGAACATACGATCAATTGCTCCAGCTATGAAGGAAGCCATCCGCTTGGAGAATGCCCTATGCGCAATATCACCTACTATCTTTGCGAAGGCCGTGACCATTGCCCATTTCAACGTCCTTTGGATCCAATCGTGACAGCCGTGACTCGACATCAGCGCAAGCATTTGAGGGCCACCGTTGCCCAAGGGTTAGCGAAAGATGGAAGATTGCCTTCAGCACCTGTTAGATCACTTGAGGAATTGAAGAAGAAACATTCCAGCCTTGTTTGTCTACCCCAGGGAGATGGAGATATGTTGTCACCATTAAATTGTTTCTTGCATGGTGAGCAAGGTCATTATGCCAGAAAATGCCATGTGAAGCAGCAAGTATCGACTCTCAAGAAGGATAGCTTTGCACTTTTGAATAAATCTCACAAGATACATTTATGTTACAACTGTTGTGAGTCAGGCCATGTCGCCAAGCAATGCCCACAAAGAAGTCAAGCAATTCCTACAACCGTAGTTATCCCAGAAGTCACCTCATTTAAGATCATAACACCAAAAATAAGTGGTAAGACTACAGGAGCAACCTGCTCAAGGAATCAGTTGAAGCAAAAGGAGTTGGTTAACAAGACCCTTGTTCTAGGAGATGAGCGCAAGGAGTTGGACGACAACCGCAAGCGTCAGAAAGCTCATTAGGAAGGATCACCGCAATAGCGAATAAGGAGTGCCCCTCAACAACTCAGTTGCCATACTACTCAGACGTTGTTCGAGACACCTTCACTGTTCTTCGCCCTGATAGTCAGAATTTTCATAACACCACCCCGGTGAAAAGTTCTCAAGGAAGAAGCCACTTTCTAGAATTTGCTATGCCTGTAGTCAGTTAGGACATTTTGCCAATGACTGCTCTCAGAAGAAAGTGATCACTGCGGGTCACATCAATCTCAGCTCTACCCCTCACAAGATTAAGGCTATGTCAGGAGGAAACCAACAAAAGTCATCCCGGCGTTGCTTCAGATGCAATGAGCCAGGACACTTTGCCAACAGTTGTCCTAGGAGAAAAGGTGTTATACCTGTCTGCTTCAATCTCAGCCCTACACCTACCAAGACACTTGCGCCAGAAAGTGAATTATGAAGCAGTTCAAGCTAAAGCTATGCCGTAAGCGCTAGTACAAGATCATGCCAACCACATTATGACTGATGAAGCTTAGAAAGCATCAGGTGTTGTACTGATCAAAAGTCATAAGTAATGCAGGATGTTGAGAGTTAATTTGTCCATTGTTAAGATTAAGTTTTTAATAAAACTTATCATATTGGAAGCCTATGCTTGAGATGTTTATCCCTAGAATTACATTAGCTACCCATGTGTAAGGTAGTTTTGGTTGATGGTTAGAGATGTAATTAGCTAAGAGGCGCTAGAGTGTTCCTGAGATAAATTTGCGATCAGTTTAACTTCAGCATGTTGGAGACAGCTAAGGACCGCTTGATCCATTATGGTTGCGTGAAGGAGGTGGATATGCCATCACATCAGAAGAAAGAGTGGTCGCGTCTGCTTAATAACTAGAAAGGATAATTGTTCTCCTGATGAATTACTCTAGCTACACTGTGTATGCCAGCAAACCAATACCATTACTTTAGTAAAAGTTGAAGCTTGAGTTCAATGTGAGAGAAAATCCAGTTGATATAGAGTTTAAGTTAATACTCGAGAATAAAGCCGACAAAGACAGTATCAGGCCAACAAAGATGGTACTAGACCAACCAAAAAAAAATTCAAAGACCTCAAAAGTCCAAGCCTCAGTAAGGATGTGATTTTGTGGAGCTACCAGTGTACCAGTTGTTAAGGATTGCCAGATTTATTCTGATCAATGTCACCGAGTTTAAATAAAGTAGTGTCTGGATTTTCCAAGATATCCACGCACAGTGAAGCAGTTACCAAATAACTTGAGTTGCCCAGTTCGAGTAGAATCTTGAGAAGTTCCTTTCATGTGTCTCCATTCAAGTGTTGTTTTTGAGAGTCAACCCAGCTTGTGATGTTCAAAGATCAACAAAAAAAAGTGTTCAAGCTTTGTTTGGGACCGCAGAGTTGCATATTCGTTCATCCTCAGGTGCAGTTTGTCCAATTCCTGCGAGAAGCAGAAAATCCAGTATCAACGAACAAAAGCAAGGATGCTTGTCAGTGAAGTTTCCAAGAGATGTCAGCATAGGTGTGTAATGTCTTTCAAGAATCTCAGTAGAAGAAGTGCCTTCTAGTGTCAAAAAATCAGATCCTCTAGGAGTCAGTTGAATTGCAAAAAGATTTTATTACGAAAAGCAGCCTTCAAATTTTTGGATGTTATCAAGAGTTTCTTCATAAGAGACCTTGTCAGTGTGCAGTTGCTTGGAAGTTCGAGGAAGTCTCAAGAGTTGAGTCTCCCTGATCCTATTTCTATAGTTAGCCTTGAATCTCAGGGATGAGATTTTGTTAAGGGGGGGGGGTGGTTTGTAACATCCCAAAAATTGGGTTTTCAAAAAATCTTTTGTGAAGATTAGCTTCCCAAAAATCCCCGTTGTTTTTCTCGCTTAAATAAAGCTTAAAACTGGAATTTTCTAAAGTCAAAACAATTTAATTTGACTAATATAAACTTCAATTAAAAGAAATTCAGTTTTATTTGGGTTCCTTGTGCTTCTAGGATTTTTTTTGTATTTTGTTTTAGAATTGTTGGAATTTATTTGGAAATATTCGGAATTAATTTAAACTAAGCCTTTTACTTAAAGTAATTAAATATTTCAAAAGTGTAAATAAAGTTCTTCTGAAAACATTTTATTTGAGTTCCAAAATGTCCCAAAATATTTTCTAGAATTTTTCTAGAAATTTTCTGGTATTTTTATTGCCTCAAATGAATTAATTGAATTGCTAAAATTATTTTTATTGGAAAATCATTTGGAAAAAAGTGTGAGAACAAGATCGGGCGGGCTATTCTTCGCTAGATTCTTGCGCCAGTGTTTGATCCATGCTGTTTTTTGGTCCAATCTCGATTTTTCTTCAAGTTTTCTTGATTGGTTCAACTTCCCAAGCTTATTCAAGGGTGCCATGACCCCTCACTTGCCCCATAAAGTCTAGAGCACGTCCTCCCACCTCTAGAGCACCTCCCCAAATTCCAAAACTGAAGTCTTTTCATCTCCCGGGCACCCCTCTCGTCGGCCGGTTTTGGCATCGCGTTCCTCGCCGGCTGGGTGAGTTTTTCTGAGAAACAATCGTGTCACCTCGTGCCCCATGGTACCATCTGTCTCCCCTCCAAATTTGATGCAGTTTCATCTGCAGAATCAAAAACTCCTATTGATGTCCTCTACACGGTACTCACCCTAACTCAAGGTTTTGCCCGTGGGATTTGCGCACAAAAATCAATCTTCTCTAATGCAGTTCCAACAGCAGAAAACTTCATCACGCATTCCCTGTTAATCCAGAAGGTAAAACTCAGATCCGTTCATGTCATATTGTGCCAAATGATCACAGATAGCTCTCTGTAAAATTTGGTTAGGTTTCATCTATTATTTTAATAGTTTTGACCGTTTGATCTATTGGCTCCAACAGCAGTTCGTCGACAGTTTGTGATCTGTTCGTTGGGTTGCCACCAAATCCGGCTATACCATTGAGTTCGTGTTGCCGCGTTCTACGTGGTGCTCACTTTTCCTTTGCTGTTCCATCCTCCGAAAATTTTAATATTCGTTACCGTCGCCTTTTTGCCACCGCCGTGGTCGTCTTGTGCCGCCAACCATTTTGGTTTGTCGTGGCCATGTCATTGTGTCCAGTAGATCATTATCCCCTGTTTTGCCCATCGGTGAAGTTCATTTGATCCCTAGTTGCCGTCAAAGCCATGTTCTAGAATCTACCCGTCATCTTTTGGCCTAGTCCTTCGTATCGGTGCGCGTTTCGGTTCGCCATCCTTGGTAACCTTTAATCGCAGAGCCAACCCTACCGTTCTACCCTATGTCAAGTGTATCCATCCTTGAATCATTTTGCTCAAACCCGGACTTAACCTTTGGTCCAATTTGTTGTTGCGTCATGATATGTGTACCCCGTAGATCTCAAATCAAACTTGAGCCATGTCATGACCTTGCTGCCCTATCCTTCAACCAATGGTCACTACCTTGTAATCTCATAAGTGTTCTGTTAACGCTTCACCTTCATCGTTAACGTTTCGCCGTTAACGTTCCATCGTTAACGTTCTGCTGTTAACGTTCCGCCGTTAACGCTTTGCTCTCGCTTCGCTACCATCGCATGCGCGCATTCAAGCAAGAGCGTAGCGCGATGTCATTATTCTTTCTATCATCCTATCGTGATCTAACCCCATTCCTTGTGAGTCTGGCTTTATCTTTCTATCATCTGCAAAGCCGGACCAAAACCTAACTTAAGACCGGTTCGATGGACTGGGTTCATCGTGAGCCGCACTGCCGGTATTGCAGTTTCCCTCGTTGTGTCCACCGTAGTAAGATATTTGTGCTCTGTCTTACTACATATCGTCATCACCCTATTATCGTCATGTCTCTTCATTAATGTATGACTGAACCCTAGATCAGATCGCACTGAATGTCGATTCCATCCGTCCTTGTCTTATCCCTGAAAATCTAATCTGCCATTAACCCAGAATTCATTCGTGGACTTGGTCGATAGACCATTGGCCATATGTCATATCCTTGTGCCCATATCTAATCTATCAGTCTATCTTTCTTTTGTTTACTGTGTATCTACTTAGTCAACAAAAGTCAACTTTTTGCATCAGCTTAGTTCATCGTGAACTAACATATCTTTATGGACCCGGTCTATAGATTGAGCCCATATGTCATTGTCTATCCAATCAAGATAATAACTTCAAAAGAAATATTCTTTGGTATACTATTCTTTCCCTCTCAGTTATCAGTCTTTTCCTTTTCGGTGTATTTTTCTAAAAGCCCATTCTCTTTTATCTAATCTTTGATCTAATCTATTCAAGTTCCTTAATTCATCTAAGCCATTGTGATCCATTATTATCCGTTCCTAATTTGGAGTTTATTTGAATTGTCTTTTGAGTTGTGTTGTATTTATGTTTCTTTATCATTAGACACGTTGTCCGGAAGTCATTCAAAGAAACTAAAGATCAAGGAAATAAAGATTGAAGATCGAAGATCCAGAGTCAAAGATAAAGAGTAAAGAACAATAAAGATAGCAAGGGCCAGGCAAGTTGTCCTTTGACCATATTGATCCCATGTTTTAAAATTACTTCGTTTGAAATTATTGCATGCTAGTTTGAAATAAACTGATTTCAATTAATTTGGGATTAGATAATCAAGCTACTTGTTATTGCCACCTTGTCTCTATTATTTGTATGCCATGAATCATTTGTTACCACTACAAGAAACAGGGAAAAATTCGTGGGTCAAAAACCCACGAATTTAGGCCAAAACCCACGAATTTAAGTTAAATTCGTGGGCAAACTGTCGAATTTAGTTCACAAATTTAACTCGACGAAATTAATCAATTAAATTCATGGGTACCCACGAATTTAAATTAAATTCGTGGGTTACTGACAAAACCCACGAATTTAACAGTTAAATTCGTGGGCTGAAAAAAACCCACGAATTTAAAGTGGCCCACGAATTTATCAGCCATTATAGAAAAAAAATATATATATATATCCTGGTGACTGACCACCCATCCAGCTTGTATTTCATTGATGTCAGCTCAATCATTATTTTGGTAATTTGATACCCAAATTATAGCAGCAGTTACTAGCCCATTTTCCAAACCTGGAAAACTGTAAATAACATATATACGAACCAGATTTAACGTGGAAAAGCCCCTCCAATGCGAAGGGTAAAAAACCACAGGCACCGGCCGGCAAACTTCACTATTTTCAAGAGTGTTTACAAATCACCGGAGAGATCAACTCACGACGGCTTACAAGATGAACATATATAAGGCAATGACCTAGGTCAAGAATAACAACGATCCGTACCGGCGACGGGCCCAAGCCTCCCGGCGACGGGCCTCCGCTCCGCTCCGACAGAAGTTAGCCTTCTTCTGAATTTGGAAAAATGCTGTGGAGCTCAAGTAGCTGCTAGCTACTTGCACATGAGATATGCCAATTTAAAGAAACGGCATAGAATTTTATAATAATGTCGGATAGCCTACTAGGTAGTATGTTCAAGACGACAATACAAAAAATAAAGGATAAGAGAGTCATCCTTAGGTTTAATGCATAGTAAGATGTGAATTTCACTCATGAAACCTTTGTCCTGATACTTTTCATTCCACTGACTGACAGTGGGGCATTCAACTTTAGTCTCTACCCTCTATAAATGGAAATGACAGCTTATGATCTTACGTTAAACCCGGTAACGATTAATATTTCTGCCATTTCTTACTGATTTAATGATTTAGCCTTTATCTTAGATATGTACCCTACCATTACATACTCCAAGACACAAAATTATGTCTCATATGATCATATCATCACTATGAAAATGAACTTTCGGGATACATATAGGACAAACAGAAGAGTCCACCTTTTTTATCACAGAAGGTAATTCCAGCCAGTGGGTTAATGGCAGAATGCATCTTCTAATGGCAAAATATGACCAACAAAAAACAAGGCAAAAGTTGCTAGTACCTCGGGAGAGTGCTCCTCATCCCAGTTTTCAATAAGACTTTCAAGAATGTATGGAGCATCATGCATATCTTGTGAATATTCTCCCAGATCCATATGAGAGCCGCTTTGCCTTTTGGCTCTGAATATTTTTGCTCTCGATATTTCCAACAACCGCTATACAATCATGGCTCCATTGGGGATATTTCTTGAAGATCTTTCACCAACACTTGCATTTTAAGTTTTTACTCAGACAGAGTTGAATGCAATCCTACAAGATTTCATCATGAGTAAAGGATCGACAAAGATAACTAGCATTAAGAAAACTTACAAGAGTTTTAGCAATCACATAATCCTGTCCATTTCAAGAAATTGTAGAAGCTCGTCACAATAGCATTCACGTCATCTCGCCAGAAGTGCTATTTTTCCAAGCGCTTCGGATAGCCTCTCTTGCGATTGGTACATCAACATTTCGGCATATTCACATAGCTCGATTCATGGTATAAAACAAATACCATACAAATATTTTTAAAAATAATGGCAACTAAGGACTAACAATATATCACATATATTGCAAGGTATAGCATATAGTCGATTGGAACGGATATCGCTATACCAATTTCATATGTGTTGCTCTCATTTGCTATGGCGATTAACATCTCAAGTTTCACTTCTTCACGAAGAAGGATCACTAAACCGGCAAGTAGAAACTTTTGTAGTCGGAGGAAAATAACATCGAGCACGCATCGCCAGAAGATGCAAATGACATAGCACGAGTATGATTGTTCAGACTCCGGCACCTACTAGAGTAAGCAAAGGTGCTTTTATACACTCATAAACCTAAAATGGAGTGTGCAAACACAGATTAGAAAGATTCTCAATCAAGGTTTCATCTTTCTTAAGAATAAATAAGCATGTGAAATCCATTTATCAAGCAAGTGTCCTCAGAATGAAAAAATTTGCAGACCATATGAACTTCCAAAGAACAACATTATGTATGGCTAACCATTATGCGAAATGATATTTTCAGTGGATCTGGTTGCATAACAGTGAGATAGAAGTGAGAAGTCTAAGATTATGTCTCTGGAAATATAATGGGTGTAACAAACTGTGCACCTGTTGGTGAACATCAGTCATTGACATTGTCAAGTGGAGAAAAACTTTGATTGTTGCCAAAACAATGACTCCATTTGCATGTCAAGTGTATCCTCAAGCGAGGTTCATTATGTCAAAATTTCATTATTATCGGATGGTAGGAACTTTGACACCAACTCAAGAACAAGGCAATGTGCCCATTCATCGAACTCTTTGATCCTGCAATTACCCCCAAAAAAAGTATATGGCGGCTCAATTAAACACACATAGGGAGTGTTGCCAAAAAAGCTCCACGGTGGAAACTCACCGCTTAGCAGTAAAATACCACTTGCTTGCTATACAGTGTCTCAATCTCCCTTGCTGCTGCCTCTGAATTGGCAGCCTCTAGGGTCCAGATCTCCTGCAATGCACCGCTTCAACCAAACTTACAACTTATGAGAGACACATGAAACAAATGAAGTATAGCCACACAATGCATAAATAAATTACTTAATTGCCCGTGTGTAATGCCACCTACAATGCATAAATAAATACTTTGGAGATGCTTTAGGGTTACAACAAAAAGACGTAGACATGCGATCCGAAGTGGTCCAATGTGTAAGTAACTAAGTATGTTCTTAATACCTAAATCCAACAATGCAACTCAAAGTTTCTTGGCATACCTTGTAGAAACTATTTCCCAAGAGTTGAAGGACTGAGTGCCAGATAATTTTGGATCAGTTTTTATTTTTATCATTGATGGCCGGATAAGAATAGTTCTAGGAGGAAGTCAGAATGTAAAAAAGAAAGATATTCTTACAAAGTATGCTCAAAGGTTTGGGCAAGATAATATGGTAAAAACACATGACCTGTACACTTAAAAATTATATAGCAAACCATTATATAGAGAAAAGCCAAATGAATAGTGACAAAACATATAGTGCAGCAAGAGGATATCTACAATGTTCAGAAAATCAACATAAACCAAACAAGTTAATGTTTAACTGATCTTGGTAAAATGGTGAGCTTGTAAAAGTACATGACAAATTTTTCAATCTATCTATCCTAAAAGAAACACAGATAAAGACGCATTACTTTAAAAAGGTTACTGAGTTCATCATAACTTCATATAATCATAGCACTAAACTGAATTGTCGGACCCACAAGAACAATAAGATCAGATTATTACCATCATATATAAGAACAACAAAAATTATAAGGACTAGAACTCTCAATGCGTGCCCATTCATCAACTAGGGCCGTACCCTTTACAACGGATCCATTAAAAACATGCGAAATCTAGAAGAAGAGGCTAGAGAAAAGAATAGATAAGAACAACAAGTCTATTAGTTAAATCATAGCACATTCATAAAGTAGTAGATCACAACATCATAGCATATAGTTAACAAGATACATGTTCAGTGGTGTGAGACCAATGCCTCTTTGAACCGGTAGACCTCATCAGTGTTTCACCACAAGCTGTAACATCTTGAATAAGGTATAATAAAACCATAAAGATCATGATGAAAAAATAAATATGAAAAACCGTCATAAAAATATTAAAAGCTTCACAAACCTTGAAAACTTTGACTACGGAATCCCCTCTTATCTCGACATTACAATGGTAGATGTGAAAACATCGAATAGCAGGTCAAGATCATAGTGAAGTACAATACAAAACTGAAAGGCAATAACAAATATAATGGAAGCATGGGCGGCAATGTAGCAGACTCTTTGCCTCCTTGTATGACATGTTAAGATCATGTCATGCCTATAATTTAACACAAGTATATGATCTTCAATACAGAAACTCCCTTTCTCATTCAGTTGTGGATTCTTGCTACCAAATAATGATACATGTTTAGCCCTTTCTCATTCAGTTCAGAAAGAGACCACATACCAAGGAAAAATTAACTTCGTGAAAAACATTATTGGGGTAGATAGTGTATTTCCTTTTGAAATTGTGCACCGAATGTACAAAATTTCAAGCATGACCTCTCTTGTAAATAGGACATCCACTCAATGCATAAAAGAACATTTGCGGTTATAATATATATATCAATCTCTCAAACCCGAAGGAGACATTCTAGCGAGATCCTTAGATAATCAATCACGTGTGTGCACATAAAATAAAGAACATTACGTACATCTTTACGGAGGTTTACTTGATCGATAGAACAACCGATTACTATTGTCTTAATTTTCGATATGGTAGCAAAGCTAATTCAACACGGATATGGTAGCGACTTTAACGATCCAGTGTTCTTTAATCTCTCGAGATATGGTAGCGACTAATTCAACACTAGAGTAACCCAATCCCACAATGGCCACCTCAATGGTAGAAGAACTCTTACCAAACCTTCTCCTTTCTAACATTTTCATCTTGCTTTCAACTTTACGCAAATAATATTAGACAATAGGACAACATTAAGATTCGGATGTTCATGGTCAAGTTACATATGCAAGCGGATCAAAATCCTAAAAACAATTGGTCACTATATCAACCATAATCACCCTACCATGATATTTATCAACTAATGGGTCTTAAAGAAAAAATAGATGATATTTCATTAATTTTAAAACATGATGCACTAGTTATAAAGAATGACCGAATTGATGTAACATGTCAACTAACTCCTCGCAAAAAAAGGACATGTCAATAGAACATATTATCAAAAACAAAATTAATGACACTCATATAATAAACGAGATGCAACCTCATGCTTTCACTTTGGTGAATTCTAATATACCAAAATTAGCAATTCCAAATAGTAGATGATTACAAGAGAAACTTTAAACAATTTCACAAGGTGATTGATTATTACCAAAGCATCCTCCAAAGTTGTGAACGGAAGTGCATATTTGGCGATCCCGAACAACGTCAATTTTAGCTTCAGCCCTAAAGCTAGAACGAGCTCGGCTGCCCATTCCAAAAGATACATCATCAGCTAACTTATCCTAATACATCATAAAACTTGAACTGCAAGAAATCTTGAACCAGTCCTTTACATATCTCAATTCTATGAGCAAAACAAAGTAGTTATATTACGTATTAGTTTCGGTCATAAAGTCTCCTGATAAAAATTAATAGAAGACTAATCATGGGCTACACCCATAGTTACCAGATTCACTCGAAACCCCCGTGAATCACGAATCGGATTCGTCAAACCCGAACTGGTTTAGAGTACAAGGTTCATGTTCATAATAGAAATTAGAAGAAAAAGCTACCAACCGTGAACCCAAATCCTGCACCGCAATTGGATTTAACGCATTTTTGCTAACTACTGACTACGACGTAAGAAATATTAATTGATATCGAGATTCGTGAATAACTTGATGGCAGAAGCAATGCCATATGACAATCAGGGATTATAGGCACAGAGGCAATTGCACATAAAATCTTGTATATGACATTGTGTTGCCATTTGTGAGGCTCACACGGTTGGTCCAGACCCACATGTCACTGAGACACCCAATGGCATTCACAAAATTTCAAAACTTTGTACCAGCAAGGAACAGCCTGTCCCCTTCTTTCAAAATTTCATAAGAATATAAAGGAAAAATTCAATGATAGCAATATGCTTAAATATGTTTTAAAAAATCTTAAACTTAGACATTGCAATTCCCAAACATCCACTTCTGGCAACCAAATCAAAGCCCAATAGTTAAAAACATGAAATCATGTGAAAAGAGCCAATAAATTGTACACAATGAAAAGCAATTTTACACATGAAACTGCAAGATACCTCGACAATAGCTCATACAACATGGGCTTAAATACAAATCTGTCAGATTGATCAACCAACATGACCTGAAACATTTTTCCCTTTCTTAGTAAAATGTTACTTCATTTCTTTAGCAAATGAGCACGAGTACATTGCAGAATATGGCATCAAGTAAAGTTGTGAAACTCCAAACACCACCGTGAACTTTATAATAGGGTACCATATCCACACCACTCCAAGGTAATAAAGGATAGCACTCAAAGAAATATAAAAGAACGTTGTATCATCATTTTACCCGAGGCTTCTTATCCTTTGGGCCATACAAGAGATTCTAATCTTAGAAGCAAAGGTATGCAGGCCACCAAATCCACCACCCAAAATACATACTCGTGATCGCTGAAACAAGAAAGGAGCCTATTTAGTAACAGAAACATACAATATAGGGTTTATAGCGAGCGCACTATAAATCTAACTTTATGCCAAACATTTATCCTCACCAGCTGCGGCACACACACACACACAAAAAACCGAAAGGACTTCAATTCTTTAAGCAAATCATAAAGACATGCACTTCCATATAGATGCAAAATATCTGTATATCATCAGAACATGCAGCTAATTTATAGAGCTTATCGTATATCAAAAAAATATTCTGTGAGTTGTCTATGCATGCGTATAAAAAAAATGCAATAGCTATCGAAATGAATGCCTGAATCAAGTGTACCTAACTACCTAAGTTTCTTCCATCGATTCAAACATGTCCCTAAAGTTAGCAAAACTCTAAGTAGATGAATCGGATATTGAACTATGTTTCATCAATGAGTAGAGGACATTATTAGTAAACATACGCATAATTAGATAAATATCAACTTGCAAAACAAATCGATATAAAGAATTAAAGATCATAAAATAACAAAGGATTTAAGGATGTCGATAGTCAAAATTCAGTTGACCTGCTTATTTGGCCAAGAGTACAATGGCATTGGTGTTTCATCAGTTGATGTAGGACGAGAAAAACCACCATCCCTAGAGCTACTTGAAGCCATGCACCTGAGCAGTCTAGACGGCGGTCCAAACATTATAGGCACACCACCAAGCCACCATGAGTTCTTAAGGATTGGATTCTTCCACACACACATAACCCCTATCAAAAACCAAGGAGTAATAAATTCGCATTTCTCCTAGCAACTAAAGTTTCCTTAATCACTCTATTTTTTCAAATTGGGAAAAACATAACTACTGCAAAACGCAAGTGTATTTTACCGAAGATGTCTTTGGTACGAATCAAAGATATGTAATTATGTACCATAAGAGAAAAAGCTGCAGTCAGACTCCAAAATTATCAAGCATGCCCATTTAATTCAAATGTTTTCAATCTCATCCTTCCGGCTAGTTTGATTTGGAGATATTGCTTGCAAATAGTACTTGTAGCGATGTTGAACATAATAATGTGGCATCGAACCCAAAACATATGTAGTGGTCCGTTGTGCACACCCAAAACTGCACCTTCTATTGTTAGATTTGAAGCAATCAAGTAAACCCTAACCGAAGCGCCACACTACTCCATGATAGCTTAAATGAGGGAATTGTCGATTTAACCGGATCGCCAATCGCAGAAAATGAGGTAGGGGTCGGTGAGAAATGGGACCACAAGCTGCGCTTTGCTCGAGCAGAGGAATGAGGTCGAGGAGGTCTATGGTCGAGCTAGGAGATAATTGACGAGACCGAGGGTTATCTTGGTTCGAGCCCCGAGAAGGTAATAGCTCTATCTGGGTCACCTTGCGGTGGTGATTCCCGCTATTTGTGAGTACAAGAGGATTACTGACTCAAGCTTGACAATGCTAAGTCTAGACTTGAACTTCGAGTGTGTGTCTTATTTGGGTTGTTCTGTCTTTGGCTAAGTGTTTACAAAGCTTCATCTTATACACATTCTTCTTGCAACGTTCAGAGTAATTCTCGGATCGTGGCCTTCATGCACATTGACAAACGGTGGTAACTGTTCCGATCCCTTGTAGCTTCAGCATTACTCCATGATCCCACGTTTCCGTAACTGCCAAGTGATGATGTGTCCGGGATCCAAGGGAACGTTATCGACCTTGGATCATCCCGAGCTCCAGGTCGTGGGGACCCCGAGCTCGGAGTTACCGCACCCTAGGTCGAGCGGCCTCGTGTTTGATCCGAGTCTTTGATCGAGGCCTTCCGAGCTAGGGGCCGGTTGACCGTCTGCTGACCAACCAAGGGTTGCCCGGCCCCCGACAGCTAGCCCCCGAGGCTCAAGGTCGTAAAAGGACTACCAAGGACGGCCTCGAGCCTCACCCAACAGGTCGCTGGCAGCAACCCTTGCAAGGTCTTGGAACTTTGTTCGAGATCGAGCGGAGATCGCAAAGTGAAACCCCAGGCGAGACATCTGGCGACCTTTGATCTCTCCGAAGTGGTACGGATGCCAACAGCCGGCGGACACCTGCAGCGCTTCGAGTCCGCCGCCCAGGCCTTAATTGCGCCCGTCTAATCATGCCAGGCGCGCCTTTTGAGGCGCCGTAGGAGGTTATATCCCAAAAGCGCCGTGGAAGACCCCAAGCTTTGGATCATCAGCTTGAAAATTTCTGCGCCCTCCTCCCAAGCCCTCTCGCCCGAGCAGACCGCCTTTCCATCTCCACACATCGTTTCGCCATGGCCAAGCTAGGGAAAAGCACCTTGTCGGTCGCGAGGATGAAGGAGCTCGAGGCCCTGGGGCTGTTGGATCAGGTGACCTGGCGTCTGCCCGGTGGCGAGACCGAACCTCATCCTCGAGATGACGAGATCGTCTGCACCGAGCATCATTCCCTCTTCGGGCTGCGGACCCCGGAGAGCGAATTCCTGGCCGACGTCCTCGACAGCTGCCAAATTGAATTGATCAACTTGGTACCCAATTCCGTCCTCACCCTAGCCATCTTCTCCCATCTATGCGAGGGGTTCCTGGGGATTCTTCCCACCCCCTCGCTCTTCTTCCGCTACTTCTCCCTCTTCCGCTCCGGGAAGGACCCCGTGGTCGGGTGCCTCTACTTCCGGCAGCGGTCCGGGCTCAAGTGGGCCTTGCCCAAGATCACTGGCCGGGACTCTCTTGGTCCATGGTCAGAGCGCTGGTTCTACCTCAAGAAGGGGGAGAACGGGAGGCTGCGATCTGAGGAGCCGCCACTTTGGGAAGAAGGAGACCCCAGAGACCGAGGACCTCGACGTCGACGCAGAAGCCATCGCCGCCATCCACATTTAAGCCACGCGCGGCCTCACCGGTCAGGCGATCGCGAACGACTTTCTGCGGAACCGGGTGTCTCCCCTACGGAAGAGGTTACACCCGTTCTCCCAGATCAAGGGACACAACGATTCGACCCGAGAGTTCATCCGTAAGGTCTTGACCCCAAGGTTTTTGCTTGAGTTCGTGACTTCCTCCTCCTCCGATGGCTCTTGTTAGTGCAAATACCGAAGGAGTCTGAGTTGCGCAGGATCTTGGAAATGTTCGAAAGGCGGGCGATGAGTATACTCTTGACGACCCGGTCCCGAAGAACGTCTTGCGACGAAAGCCCGAGGTAAGCCTTCCCCGACCTATAGCCTCATCCGAACATTTGTATATCTTTGCCTGACCCGTGCTTGCTTGTAGGATCATCAAGAGTTGTGGGAGACAGCTCGGAGACTGCTCCCCTTGCCCGACGAGAGCAAGGGCAAGAAGGGGAAGAAGAGACTCCCCCCAACCGGAGCTGACCGCCGGGAGACGAAGAGGCCCCACATCGAATGGGGTGACCGCGCCATGGTAAAGACGATCATGGCCAAGTTCCCGAGCTCGTGCCCTTGGCTTCTCGGGGCCTAACAAAGTTTCTTTCCTTGGCAAAGAAAAGCGCAATGGCGCGCCAGACCATCGAGCCCCCCTTTGTCGGGGTGATCAAGGTCGGTCATCCTGGCATAGCCATGGCGGCGGTGCGGGCTCATCGCGAGCCGCCTCCCTGCACAGAGGAAGGAAGCGGAGTGCCCCCCCGAGCTCGGGGCAACAGGACCATCGCCGGCCATCAACGAGGCGGAGGCCACCGACCTGTAAGACCACGGCTTTGCAACCCTGCTCCATCCCTTGTGTTTTTACGTCTTAGTGCCTATCCTTGATTGCAGACCTCGGCCTTCGACCCGAGCTTGCCCACTCGACAATGCGTTGTTTGTTGAGTCCGAGTCCGAGGAGGAGGCAGACGCCTACATGCTGGCCCCGCGTCGGTCTTCGGGTCAAAGGCGCGCTCTTGCCGGGGCCTCGAGCTGGGCCTAGGTCGGGGAGTTCGACCAAGGCCTTGATAGCCCGGACGAGGTGGACCCCCAACCTGCGATCAGCGAGGATTACAGCACCGGCGAGACGGGTGCCCTCTCGGTCGTCGATCCTCCCGAGATCGAGGGAGACATGGGTGTCCGGGCCCCTCAAGTCGCGGCGCCGCCAATCGTTGGAGGCCGTGTCACCGAAGTCCCTGAGGCCCCGCCGACCAAGATCGTGCCTGATGGCGAGACCGCGGTTCCCTAGGCCACGGAGAGCGACCACGACAACGGGAGGCGCTCCGATGACCCGGCTTGCGAACTTCCAGCCCCCGGGGGATACAATGTTCCACCCCCAGGGGTTGGGTCGGATCTTATTGGTGGTAACTCCCGCCACCGAAGTGGCTGGAACCCGACCACGGAGGTCGGGCCCGGCCGCATTGTTGTACCTCTCGTCGGGGTCGACCCGCACCGATGTGGAAAGATCCCGAGCCGCCGGCACGTCGTCCGTAGGCCCCGGACAAGGTGTGCCGGCGGTGATTGAAGAAGGCCCAGGTCACGGGGACCTGGGCGAAGGTTTTGAGATCAACACAGCTCGTCTTGACGAAAGCTGAATGAGGAGTTCTCCAGCGACGCGCGTCGACAGCCGACTCCGTGAGGTAGGAGCTTTCCTTATATGTCCTGTAATATGTTAAGTTGTGTGTTCTTGGCAACTTCTTACCAGATCACTTTCCTTGTTTTCAAAGCGATTGGCGGCGTGATTCGGGGCTTCAAGGTCTCAACGAAAGCACGCCGGCGTGCTCGCCAGATCTTGAACGCCATGGAAGAGAGGGAGACCGAAGCGCTCGAGCTCGCGACCATCGAAGTCGACGCCAGAACTCGAAGCGGATCAGCAGGGAGCTCAACGATCTGCGTCGCCACGATGGTGGCGCTGAGGTGTCCCATGCCACCGAGCTCGAGAGGACCAGATCCTCCGGCGCGAGCATGGGTTCAAAGCGCAGAGCACGAAAGGCTTCGGCGACCAAAGCGCTCGAGGCTCTTAATGCGGAGCGCGCCAAGGTCGAGCTGCTGGAGAAGGCCGCCGCGGAGCGAACTTCTTCAGACTCGGCGCTCGAGACCCTCCGCGCCAGGGTCGAGGCCCTCGAGAAGGCCGCTGAGGAACAAGCCGCCGCCGCGGCCCAGGCGCTCGCTGACGAGCGCGCCAAGGTCGTGGTACTCGAGGAAGCCGCCAAGGAGCAAACCACCGCCACGGCCACGGCGCTCGCCGACGAGCGTGCCAAGGCCGAGGCGCTCGAGGCAGCCGCCAAGGAGCAGACCGCCACCACGGCCAAGGCACTTGCCGACGAGCGTGCCAAGGTCGAGGCGTTGGAGTGGGCTGTTGCCGAGCTATCATCCTCAACCAAGGTGTCTCCCGAGCTAGAGGCCAAAGTCATGGAAGTGGAGGAGAAGCTTGGGCGTGCCAGGCGGCGAGACCGCCTTGGCCCAACTCAACGGCGGCGGCCGAGCCACGGACGCAACCAAGGAGGCCCTCCTGCAACAAACCGAAGCCTCGACGCTGCGGGCCAGAGTCGCCGAGCTCGAGCAAGAGAAGCTCGCGCGCGAGATGGAGGATCTGTAGCTCAAACATCCTCGATCCTGTAAAAACATTTTGATGTTATCAATAGGTTTGGGTTACCTTTTTTGAAGTGTGCCTTTCTTGTTCGCGATCGAGACCCATAGGTCGTTTGTAGATATTATGTCCTGGCCCAGCCCCCGTTGGGTCCAAGGTCGAGCAACGCCGACCTTGGACACAAGTCTAAGACGAGCAAATGACCATGACCTGCAGAATCGAGATAGAGTGCTCGCGAAAAGAAAGCGCAAAGCGAACTCGGTGAATAAATCACCAACTCCACGACCACGACCATGCGCAAGACTCAATAGCCAAAGGTGTGGGGCTTGTAGTTCAAACCCGGACGCAGGGGTGAGCTGATTGCGAAGAGTTTCGGCTTACGTTGAGCTCGACCACTGGGGGGTGAACGTAAAGCTCGTGATACCCAAACTAAGGGGCGAATGCGAAGGTCGTGCTCGAAGAAGAATGACAGAGATGCTCATAATAAAGGAAAAAGACATGAATGGTAGAAATCGGAGAATATCCTTTTATTGAAGTGTTAAAGGTATAGAGATTACACATAAAACTTGCGAAGTTGATCTATGTTCCACGAGCTAGAGAGCTCTCTGCCATCGGGCATCGCTAGCCGGTAAGCCCCCGTGCGATCTGTTGAAACGACTCTATAGGGGCCCTCCCACCGCGGGGATAACTTGTTAGTGTTGGACGATACCTGAATCCGTCTCAGGGCTAAGCCCCTTTCTGCGAAGAACTTGCAGGTAATGCGCTGATCGTAGCAGTGCATGGCATCTTACTTCTTCCGCGAGGGCAAGGTCAAGAGACCGTTCTTGCTCGAAGTCGACGTGGTCGACCAAGCTGACCCTGGCGGAGCCCAGCGTTACCTCCGGAGGCGGGGCGGCCGATACCAAACACGAGCTGAAAGGGTGTGGACCCTGTTGCTCGGCTGACTGTGGTACGAATAGACCATAAGACGGTGGGAAGTTCGTCCACCCAGGTCTTGCCGTAGCGTTTGAGCTCATCTGCGACTCGCCTTTTGACGCCCTGGACGATCTGTCCGTTGGCGCGCTCTGCCGCTCCGTTACTCTGAGGATGAGCCACCGAAGCGAAGCACACTTTGGTGCCCATGCCTTCGCAAAATTCCTGGAATAATTCCTTCGGTAAGCGAGTGCCATTGTCGGTGATAATTCTGCATGGGACCCCATACACGTGACCACGGACAAGCGGAAAAAGCGAGCGGCGGCTCGGCGGTGATGGTCGAGACCGGTTGACCTCAATCCACTTGGTGAAGGTGTCGACTGACCACGAACGAATTTTTCCCCGGTTGCACGGGAAAGGGGCCGAGGATATCCGGCCCGTGTCGAGAAAGGCCGCAAGCGGAATGGTGCGAAGGCGTGGGCGGTGGTGCATTTTACGGCGTGAAACCGACATGCTCGGCGAGTTGAACAATATCCCGAGCATCTGTAATGCCGTCGGCGAGAATACCCCATACGGAAGGCCTTGCCGACCTTCGTCTGTCTGAAGAGTCGCCTACGAGACCGAGTGGATGTCGAGAGTAGGTACTTACCTCCTCGTGGAGATGCACGTGTCGGGATCTGGGAGACATTCCGTCTGTAGAGTTTGCCATCCACGAGCTTGTACAAGCTTGCTCGGCTTAATCACGCTTCATTGGCGGGGTCGGGCGCAGTCGCCCGCGTGCGGAAGTCGTGTATGGGCTCGGCCCATGCGGAATACCTTCCACCACAAGAAGCACGACCTCGATCGGAGATAGACAGACCGTCGGCGTCTCGAGGATGACGTCGGGGGTATCTCCTCGTCGAAGAGCCGAGCTTGGAGAGCAAATCGTATTTGGAGTTGTCCTTCCTAGGGACATGCCTGAGCTCCAAGTTCTGGAACCACTTCTCCATCTTGCGGACCTCGGCGAGATACCTTGCCATTGCATCCCCCGAGCATTGATAGTCCTTGTTGTACTGGTTGATGACGAGCTGCGAGTCTCCCTTCACGACCAACCGTCATGACGCCCAGGACTTGCGTGCTCGTAAGCCCGCCAAGAGAGCCAGATTCTCGCCACGTTATTGGTCGCGAAACCCAAAACGAACCACATACCTCAAGCGTCGCAGCTGGGTAAGGATAAGTATCCCAGCCCCGGCGTTTGAAGGACCTCGAGCCGTCGAAGAACATGATCCAGGCTTCTCTTCCTCGGCCTCGAGCTCGTGGGCGAGCTGCGGCGTCTGTTCGACCACGGTCGGCGAGCACTTGTGACTTGATAGCTGTTAAGGCCACGACACGGATGTCAACGCCGCCAGTTCCATGGCCCATTTGGCTATCCGCCGCGCTTTCTCGGATTCGCGAGATGTCACCGAGCGGAAAGTTGCTCGGGG
Source organism: Guadua angustifolia (assembly GCA_036346375.1). Classification (NCBI taxonomy): domain Eukaryota; kingdom Viridiplantae; phylum Streptophyta; class Magnoliopsida; order Poales; family Poaceae; genus Guadua; species Guadua angustifolia. Next base: position 48,331,855 of record CM070505.1, on the reverse strand, counting down.
CGACCACGGAATGCGCCTAGAAGTAGTGTCGAAGCTTGCGCGAGGCCATGAGAAAAGCGTCTGGCAGTTTACGCACTTGCGGTAACGCTCCTTTGGGCGTGTAAGACCTTCCGACATAGTAAATCGGATCTTCTTTGTGCCCCCGTTAAGCAACTAGGACAAGACACTTACGGCTTGGCGGTGGGCTGCAAGGTAGAAGCAGCAACCTCTCGCCCAGTGCGGAGTTGTAAGGAGGGTGGGGATAGCGGATATACCTTGACTCGTTGAAAGACATTTAAGCTCGAGTCCATTCAAAGCCCCGTGCTTGCGCAGGTCTTAAAGAATGGGAGACCTCGCTCGCCGAGCCTCGAAATGAATCTGCTGAGGGCGGCCATGCGACCGGTGAGGCTTTGCACTTGCTTGATCGAGGTTGGGGGCTCCATCTTCTCGATGGCCTCGATCTTCTCCGGGTTCGGACCAACCACCGAGCCCCCGATCATGTAGCCAAGGACCTTCCCTGATGCCGCACCAAACACACACTTCTCGGGGTTGAGCTTGATTTTGTACCTGTTCAGGTTTGCAAATGTTTCTTCAAGGTCACGGACGTGGTCGCTCCGGAGGGGCTTTTGACGATGATGTCATCTCGTAAACCTCGAGGTTTCGCCTAATCTGCACTCGAAGGTCTTGGTCATCGAACGCTGGAATGTTGCACCGCATTACTCGAGACCAAATGACATGGTCGTGTAGCAATAAGTGCCGAACGGGGTGATGAAGGCAGTCTTGCTCTCGTCGTCGACCGCCAGCTTGATCTGGTGGTAGCCCGAGTAAGCATCCAAGAAGCTTAGCATCTTGGCGTTGGCGGTGGAGTCGGCGATCGGGTCGATCTTGTGAAGGGGATTGTTGCCGGGTAGGCCGAGTTCAACCCCGTATGATCGACGCACATTCTCCACTTGCCACCCTTCTTCTGCACGATGACCGGGTTGGCCAGCCACTCGGAGTAGTCGATCTCGCGGATGAAGCCGGCCTCAAGAGCTTATCAAGGTTTTCCTTGATGACCGCAACCTTCTCCGGGAGAAGCGGCGATTTGGCGCATGTGTCTAGAACCGGTTCGACACAGTAACTTGTGCTCGATCACCTCCCTCGGAACGCCAGGCATATCTGCAGGCTCCCAAGCGAATATACCTTTGTTGGCGCGAAGGAAGGTGACGAGCTCGAGTTCCTATTTGGGACTCAGCTCGGCCGAGACGTGGACACACCTGGTCGTGTCGCCTTCCTCGAGCGGCACGGCCTTTGTTGCCCCGCTGGGCTGGATCGCCGCCCTCTGCCGGGCGTTCTTCTCCGTCACCTCTGGACCTCGTTGGGCGCATGCATGCGAAGCGCCAGGCCTTGGTCTGCGACCATGTGCCGCTGCAGTCACCGTGTCTGATAATGATGCCGTTGGGGCCTGGGAGCTTCATGCACCGATGACCGTAATGATTGGCCGCCATAAACTTGATGAGGGCAGGTCTTCCGAGAATAGCGTTATGCGGAGGTCGCCTCAACCACCTCAAAGGTGATCATTTCGGGCGGAAGTTGTCCGAGCCAGCGAAGGTGACGGCAAGACCACCGCCCCAAGGGAGTAGTCGAGCTCGAGGGCGATTCGAAGAAGGGGATGGCGATGCTTTTGATCTTTGATCGGGAATCGCATCCGGTCAAGTGCTTCCGCCGCTGACAAATTAAGAGAAGCGCCTCCGTCGACCATGACCGCCCGACCACCGTGTGTTGCTAATGGTCGGAGTCACGACCAAGGCGGTCTTTAAGTCTCGGGCCATACCATGTAAGGCATCCTCCCGGAGAAAAAGGTGATGGTGGCCCGCCCACTCATAATCTTTGCTCGATGGGCTTTCTCGCTGCAACCTCGATAGATGGTCAGGCAAGTGACCTTGATCTCGCGCCGGTGGTAGGTCGCCGAGCCGCCGAAGATAGCGTCAATCCGCGCTTCGCCTGTTGGAATTCGTGTCGAGGTCACCGTGCTCGACCGGCGTTCACCCTTCGGGTGGTCGTCATCTTCGAGCACGGGCATCTCACCACGCCCGTCATAGAAGGCTTCAAGCTTTCCTTGCCAAGCCTGCAGACCGCAGGTCGTGGCCGTATCTGTGTGAAACAGCGAATTTCGCCTCGTCGTACCTCGCCGCCTTCGGCTCCTCGCGCCGAGCATCGGTCCTCCGAGGTCGAGCCGCGGCCTTCTTTCTGGGCTGGCCTGCGCTGGCGAGGCGAGGCCGACCTTGACGAGGTCGGGTCCCATCCGAGTCCGATCCTGACCTCGAGGACCTCACGGCTGGCCGTCCGGCGAGACGATGACCATGGCAGACCTCCGCCGTCTGCGGTCACGCTTCGCTTCTTGGCGCGGGCGTCTTGGTGGCGCCCTTGGAATTGGGCAGGCGGCCTCGAGTGGTTCAGACTAAGCTTACCTTGGTAAATGTCGCGCTTCAATGGACGGCGTCGTCCGGGTCAGCGTACCGTTCGCCATGCGGAACGGTTTGTTGACGCCGAGCCTTGTCGTGATCTCGAGGTCTTGATGGCGCCGCCGCCGTAACGCCAACTTGAAGGCCTTGATGGTCGCTTCGCCGAGATGCTCGAATCGTTCCTCGCGGATAAACCGCCGCCACGAAATCACGAAGAGGCTCGCTCTTGCCCTCGATGACGCGATCGGTCTTTCCTCCCTCGCCGCTTCGTAATAGCTCACGGAAGTTGGGCGAGGGCGCTCTGATTTGGCGCCACGACCGAAGGAACCGGTTGAAGAGCGAGGTTGAGCGCCGCGCCGTCGAACGGTCGGGAGATAGTTGGCCATGACCAGCTCGTCACCTCCGCCGCCAAAATGGCGGTCGAGTAGATGGACAGAACTTCGTCGAGATTCTTGGTCCGTCCGGCGTTCGATCAAAGCGGGCTTGAACCGAAAGCGAGCCAACAGTCGCGACGAAGGTCGTCGAGTACGCCACACAACCGTAGGCGGGGCGGGTGCACGCGGGAGCGATCGTGGCTAACGAGATCTCCATCTTTATCACGACTCGAGCTCGGGCTTTCTTGACGACCCGATCTTCGGCGAGATCGGTCATGGTGCCGAGCACGGGAGTCGCCTGGGAGGTATTGCAGGCGGTCCTGTGCGCGACGACGCCTGGGCGGAATGTCGGGGGAAAGTCCCCGCGACCTGCTGTCAGTTGGCGTGGAGCTCGTGTGGCTCACCTCGCGTCCAACCCTACTCGGGTTATTAGCCGCAGGACAGCGATGCGGTGGCGTCGGGGTCTCGCCCCGAGGGTGTTCTTGACGGCGGCGCTTTCGCCTCGGCGATACCGAGCAGTGCGCTGCGATGGCGTGATGAGTTGTCGGCGCTTCTCGTGGAAGGGGTCGACTGGCGGTGACCGGTGCTGCGCGGAGGAATGACCTCGGTTGCAGGACGATCGAAGTTCTTCGGCCAAGGCGGCGAAGAGCTCGATTTGCCCTATCGGGATCAGCCATGATCCGGCGATATGGCGCTCCCAGGGAGGAGGCTCTCTGGTCCTCCGTCGGGCGCGATTATGGCTTTGATTGATCGCGGCGTGGACCATCCGACGAGCATCCTCGGGGTTTGTGGGTCGCGACCCTCTGCTGCAGCGTCCTCACGAAGCGTCGCCATGAAAACGTCTTTGCTTTCGCACGGTGGCGGGAAAGCGGCAGGATGCGGAGCGGACTCCGCGCCCGATCCGCTTGAAGAGTGTCGTCGATGGAGAACGCCATGCTCCTAAGACCTTGGAGTTTTTCTGCGAATGAACAAAGCAATCGGGCCCCACGGTGGCGCCATTTGTCGGCGATCGGGATCGCCAACCGCGAAAAATGAGGTAGGGTCGATGAGAAATGGGACCACAGCTGCGCTTTGCTCGAGCAGAGGAATGAGGTCGAGGAGGTCTATGGTCGGAGCTAGGAGACAACGGACGAGACCGAGGGTTATCTTGGTTCGAGCCCTCGAGAAGGTAATAGCTCTACTCAGTCACCTTGCGGTGGTGATTCTCGCTATTTGTGAGTACAAGAGAGGATTCTGACTCAAGCTTGACGATGCTAAGTCTAGACTTGAACTTCGAGTGTGTGTGCTATTTGGGTTGTTCTGTCTTTGGCTAAGTGTTTACAAAGCTTGAGTCTTATACACATTCTTCTTGCAACGTTCAGGAGTAATTCTCGGATCGTGGCCTTCATGCACATTGACAGCCGGTGGTAACCGTTCCGATCCCGCCGCGCGCGCCTGCATTACTCCATGATCCCACGTTTCCGTAACTGCCAAGTGATGACGTGTCCGGGATCCAAGGGAACGTTATCGACCTTGGATCATCCCGAGCTCCAGGTCGCGGGGACCCCGAGCTCGGAGTTACCGCGCCCTAGGTCGAGCGGCCTCGAGTTTGATCCGAGTCTTTGATCGAGGCCTTCCGAGCTAGGGGGCCGGTTGATCGTCTGCTGACCAACCAAGGGTTGCCCGGCCCCCGACATACTAGGCACCCAAAGATATTTCATTGAGCGGTATAAGAACTTCGCTGCATGTATGTCAGACAATTGCCTATCCTACTCAACGGTTGTCTCTACGTACATGGCCAAGAAGACACGGAAGGCACAGACACATCGCTTGACAGGAGAGTGGCGTGGAACGGAGGTACCATGTGCCTTTGAGGTGATCGGGTCGCAGAGGTGCCCACCGGGAGAGGACTTCCCATATGTGCATACTCCGAACTGCTGACTGCGCGTGCTCCTGCCAAAAGCCACGCCTGCTGCAGCTATGGTCCTGGGAGCGCTTCCCCGTTGGTAGGCCAATTATTGACCCCACGTCATACTCACATGACCTATACCACCAGCACCCGATCGACTGGCCTACCATGGGCCTCTACTGGGTTCGGCGACAGGTATGCCCCCTTGTATCTTATTTCTCACTTTGGCACTTTCATAACACGCACTACTTTTTATTTCCGCAGCGATTATATGCCCACCATCAGGTCAAGTGGTCATACCCTGAGTTCGTTTGGGAGTTCGACAGGCTCCAGGACGAGGACATGCGGTGGACACCGTACAGCGCATACAACGTCTAGGTTCGAGCACCTCACAGGCTCTCCAAGCTTTGCTAGTGGGACCAGCGGGTATGGCTCACCCGTAAGGTCCTCGTCTTCGACCTGTGCATGGAGGAGTAATCGCCGCACCAAGTGTTGCGGCAGTTCGGCCTCTTCCAGTCTTCTCCCATGCCGCCTACTCATGTTGTCTCACGTGGCATGCACAGGTACGTCTCCTGAGCACACTGCTTAGCATTCCCGTGGAATGGATGTTATATGTAAATTGCCGTTTTTGCATTGCAGGATGACCTGGATGGGGGCTGCATTGGGCACTCCGTTCGCGCATCGCATGATGCAGTGGGCACTGCAGTGGGACGATGTGGAGATGGACACGGTCATCAAGGCCCGGCCGTATGACCATGCCATGTAGAGCAGTACATGGAGTGGTTCACGCCGTGGACTCGGCTCAGGGTGGGGTACTCACCAGCACCGTATGTCGCAGCTTAGGCATCGGTGTCGGACACGTACCCTTTACAGATGTCCTAAAGGGACAACTTCGCGGTAAGTGTCACAATTGAATCTCTATACGTATGTCTTTTTTATGTAAATTACCTCATATCAACCTGGCATTATATGCAGGGACATCTTCTAGGGGAGGTGGATGCGGAGGCTACGTCCATGTTGATGCGCCTCCAGGCGGGCATCCAGATCATCGCCGTTGAGCTCCAGTCATCTTATGCTCGGATTCGTGCCACGGTGAGGCGGATAGGTCATCTGGACACCTGCCGGGGGGGCGGAGACGTCGTCGGGCGCAGCGCACTACGTCCCCGTAAGCCAGCACCTCCCCCTCCTAGTGGAGTCGTGCCCGCACCTCCTCGAGGCAGTCATCTCCCACGGCCCGATGTTGGCCACTATGAGCCCTCGTGTCCTCCCCATATAGCGGTGGGGGCAAGTGGGGCCCACGAGGCGATCTTCGTCTCACGCCCAAGAGGGACCCTGTGGTGCTTTTGAACGCGAACTACGACGACATCAAGGAGGAGGTAGTGTTCAACGTGGGCTAGTACCTACCACCAACTACCTCACCCCCTTTCAGCTCCTGGGAACACCGCACCAGGACAACTCGAGTCGCCGACAGACTACACTACCCCTGCGCCACAGGGCCGACCTAGGAGGGCCGCCCGTCCGCTGTCGCCACTCACGTACCCCACTGACTAGATCAGGAGGCGTGGTCATGACTGAGTTGTTGTATAGCTGTACTTTTGTAATTTTTTTATCTTCAGCACCATGTTGTATAACTGTCTGAACTCAGTGCTTGCATTTTTTAGCTTATCTTTCTCAATTAGTAACGCGTGTGCCTTTTCCGATTTTCGCAACTTCGTGCCTGGGCAATGCCCGGTTAGATAGCCCATAGATAAGTGGTAGCCTGTGTTGCGTAGGTCGCTCGTGATTTTTCTCGTATTTTTTGGGCCGCATCCAGTGGGCCCTGTGGGGCTATGAAAACCCCTTAGTGGCCACGATTTTCGCGGTTTCGTGGCCGCGAGTGCCTTTTCCGATTTTTGCAACTTCATGCCGGAGCAACGCCTGGCCCGGTAGCCTATAGATAAGTGGTAGCTCGCGTTGCGTAGGTCATTCGTGATTTTTTTCATAATTTTTGGGTCGTATCCGGTGGCCCCGTGAGGCTATGAAAACCCCTAAGTGCCCATGATTTTTGTGTTTTCGTGGTCGCGAGTGCCTTTTCCGATTTTCGCAACTTCATACCGAGGCAACGCCCAGCCAGCTCACCAATAGATAAGTGGTAGCCTGCGTTGCGTAGGTCACTCGTGATTTTTCTTGTATTTTTTGGGCAGCATCTGGTGGGCCCCGTGAGGCTACGAAAACTCCTCAGTGGCCACGATTTTCGCGGTTTCATGGCCGCAAGTGCCTTTTCTGATTTTCGCAACTTCGTGCCAGGGCAACGCCCGGCCAGGTAGCCCATAGATAAGTGGTAGCCCGCGTTGCGTAGGTCGCTCGTGATTTTTCCTGTATTTTTTGGGCCGCATTCGGTGGGCCCTACGAGGCTACAAAAACTCTAAATAGCCATGATTTCTCAAATCAGATGTTACTGCGAAAAATAAAGTACACCACACTTTTCATTATGACATAAAACTGGGATGCGCATTATAAACAAGGAAAATAATGGTTACAACTTCACGTCTACTGAGTGGATCGAGACCACTTCCCTTTCGCCCATGCCTCTAGTGGGGCTTCTCTGGTACGACATGCCCTCTCTCGTTTCTTCTCTCTCTCTCTCTCGGCCTCCTGCTTCTCCGCTTCCTTTCGACGTGCCTCCTCGCGTGCAGCGTCACGCTGCGCTTGAAGCTGCCGCCTGAACTCCTCGTCTCGGATGCTTTGATCAAGGAGTCTTTTGTCTTCGGGACAGATCTCCATATGAAACCAATGCTCAAATTCACATAGCGGCGAAGACGACTGCATGAAACATAAATTAGCAAAGTTTCATGTAGAAATATTACGAAACACGCATGATTGTTACCAGCTGGCAATTCTTCAGGCTCTTCTCCAGCGGGTCGAAGGCGTAGTTGCGGCACTTCCAATACCTCCTCTTCCAAGTTGGAATTTCCCAAGAGCGGACAAGCCTGCAAGGATCTCCGCACAGACACATCGGTGAGACAATCCCGCAAGGTAGGAAAAGGTCCTGGTACACGACGTTGCGCGGCCAGTCCGAGACGCTTCCCTCTTCCTTTGCTTTCCCCTTTCCCTTTCCACTTGCACGCCTCGGCATTTTGGATTGATCCTCTACTTATTTTTTCCTCCCTCTCCTTCCCTTCTCTCTTCTTTTCTTTCTTCTTCTTTCGCTGCTGGCTTTGTGAGACCGCGAGCGAGAACGAAGGTTATAAAGGGTAGATATCGCTTGGATATGGGGCGATCACCTTATATTAGGGCGATATTTACCTCGGGCAGTGTGCCTCCTAACATTTTTACAGTAGGTTATTTTTTCCCATTAATTATATCACAAAAAATTTAAAACAAATATTAAATAAAAAATGGTGGGCCCTATCGCCCTAGTATCGGGTGACCAGAGATTTTTTATAAAATTTCAAAATTTTGCCATCAAATTTTGAAATTTCGCTATCAGGCGCCATCGACCGACCCTCCTATCGCCACGGTATGGGGTGACGGGAGGGCATTTTTGCTATTTTTTTGTCGATTAGTTTTGAAAAAAGATTTAAAATAAATATTAAATAAAAAAATTCTTAGCTCAAGCACGGCACGATTAGCTCCCTATATTCAAAAAATAGTCATTTTTAGTTGTTGGAAATTTTTTAAAAAATAAAATAATCTGAATAAATTCTAAAAAATCTCAATTTTTTTCTATAAATAGGGTGACGACCTCCCTCATTTCCCTACCAGTAAACTTGTAATCTCTTCTCTTTCATTCTCTTGTGAAAATTCTCTGACTCTTGGTTGTAATTTATCAAAATTCAAAATAATTTTTTTAAAAATAAAAAAAATTTGGATTTCGGCTTCTATCAATAAATCAAGGTAATAATTATGATTTAGTTTTTCATTTTATTAGTATTTTAAATGTTATTAAAGTACTTATAGCATAATTATTTCTTATAGTTTTCTTTATGGAGCACAGGGATTTTCCACCCTTCCCAACTTCTTATTTCAAGATTTCACCCGAGTAGTTTCTTGCATCCTATGAAGCTAAAGAAGTTGTAGTACATGTACCATCCTTAGGCTCTACAAGTGCTACTATGTGGGCAAGCATCAAGGAGTCTAGCAAGTTTTTGAGTATTTTTTTGAGGGATCAGATGGTATTCAAAGCAGATATGCTATTTGTAAATATTGTAAGCACAAATTAAATACAAAATCTAAAGATGGAATAAGGTACTTGAAGAGTCATGCTGAGAGCTGTAAAAGAAAAGCAGGGTGGTTTTGAGATAGACGTAGCTACTGTACAACCCCGACGGTATGGTACGTAACTAGGATTACAATCCCGAGGTAGCTCATGAATCTTTTTATAGTTTAATCGCTTCTCAAGATCCTCTTTTAAACTTTCGTGAGTTACCTACATTTGAAAACTATATTAGGACTATTAATAATTATATGTTTTCTGTATTTTGTAGACAAACATCAACTAGAGATTTGATTAAATACTATAATAATTGTCATAATAAACTAAAAGAGCAATTTAATACATGTACTCTTTCTGTGTCTTTGACATCAGACATATGGAGTGGTAGGGTTAAAGAGGATTACCTTAGTGTAGTTTCTCATTATGTAAATAATGATTGGCAATTAGAGAAGAGAATTATAGACATCAAATTAATTGATGTAGCACATATTGGTGAAAATATTGCTGATTGTATTCTAAAAGTTGAGGAAGATTTTGGCCTTAAAAATTTTTTGCAATAACTTTAGGTAATGCTTCATCAAACACTGCTACCATGAACATTCTTACTCTGCTTTTTAATTCGTACGTTGAATCTTTTTTATTACATCATTGTTCTGTTTGTCATATTATTAATCTTATAATTAAATCTAGTTTAAAGAGATTAGACTAGTACCTTGAATCTTTTTGCATAGCAATATCTTTCTTAAATAGTTCTAATCAATGAGTAGCAACATATAAGACTTATTGTATTACAATGAAGGAACATCCACGTAAGTTCGGTTTGGATATGCCTATTAGATGGATCTCTACATACTCAATGCTTAAGTCTCTCATACTCTATAAAATCACATTTTCTGTTTTTGTTAACATGCACTAACGTAGCTAGGATGGTCAACCATTACTCACAGAGCAACATTGGTATATTATTGAATACTTGCTATCATTTTTGAAACTTTTTTATGATTCCACTATTTCTTTATCTGGAGTTTATTACTTAACCTCTCCTTTAATTGTGCATCATATTCTAGAAATTGCTACCTACTTAAGAAACCACAAAAATTATAATATTCTGCATGCATATGTTTATGCTATGAAAGCTAAATTTTTGAAATATTGGCAAGAAATTCCTATGTTATATGCATTTACATTTATTTTAGATCCTAGAGCTAAAGTTCGAGGATTTTCTAATGTTCTCTCACTTCTAAGTGATGCGATGGGTACTGATTATTCTAGTTATTTTTCAAATGTCGGTGCTAACTTATCTCAAGTTTATGCTAAGTATGATCAGAAGTTTTCTAGAGTTCTCATATAGCGACCTCCACCAGCACACACAACAGGTAAGAAGAAAACTGCGTGGGGAAAGATATGAGGTGCAAGTGGCTCTTCCTCAAGGAGTTCGACTACAACAACATCAAGTGCGGATACAACAAGTAGTGGAGAGCTGTAACATTCCAAATTTTTTATTTTATTTTATTTAATACTGTTTTATTGTAATTTATAATTTTTGTGAATTTTCTGGATTTATTTGGATTTTCTGAGATTTATTTGAATTATTTCAAATTAAAGTATATTGCCTTTTGTCAAGAATTAATTATAAATAGAAAAATTTAAAATAATGTTTTGCCAAAAATATTTTATTTAAGCTTAGAATGTTCCAAGGTATTTTTGAGATTTTTCTCGGATTTTTATTGATATTTTTATTGCTCTAAATAAATCAAATTATTTTCTCTGATTATTTTAAATGGAAAAACCTCGGAAAATCCTCTGAGCGATAATGGGCGAAGCCCATTCTTGTGCTTTCGCCCGACCTAATCTTTATTCGACCCAAACCCCTTTGTGATCTTGATAGGATTAACGGTAGCCGTTGGATCTCCATCGCACGTACTTTATCAAATGCCGTAACAGCGAAACCCTAAACAGCAGCGACCGTTGGATCGGGAGTGATCGGCTGAGATCAGTCGCTACAGTAGACTCCATCATCAAGCCATAGCCATTGGATTTAGATCGGGCGGTAGGGGTTGTCGCGTACCGGTTCGGGACTCCTACGGATCTTGGCCGTTAGCGTATCGCGCGTGCGGTTAAGATAAAACTAGTCCGGGAAATCATGGCCGTCGCATTTGACAGATGGACGGCATCGCATCGTCGTCTTCCCGTATCCGTGCGGGACTCGGTCCGAGGATTCCGCCGTAGCAGCCACGAACTCCTTGCCAAATCTTGCCATATCCAGCCGCCGCGCGCTATATAAAGGGAGCACCGCGCAAGGCAAGAACGAGCCAAAGCCCCAAACCCTACACTGAGAATCACTGTGCAGCCACCGGAGAAGAAGCCACGCCGCCGCTGAACCAGCACCCAAAACCCAAATCCGAGTGCGTCATCGAGTTGGCGACATCATGGTGAGTTAAGAGGTGCCTTCGCCGCTCGTTGCCGGTGACCCTAGGGCCGCACGAGCTGCCGGTCGACGTGAGCTGATGCTTCGTCGACACGTGTCAGCCTCGTCACATTTTTGCCTTTGGTGGCAACCATGTGGCGCTTGCGTGGCGTTGAATGTGCGCTGCGTCGCTGCCAAGTCATCTGCACACGTGCGCGCTTACGTCAGCAGCGTATGGCCCAGCCGTCGGTGGTTCAGAACCGAGCGTGAACCGAGTCCATGGACCAAAGCCAGGTGTCAGCTTGTGATTGGCTCGGGTCCGACGATGACGTCAGCTGACGTAATAATCGTATTTTCTTTTATAAAAATAATTCAGGATATTATTGATTTTCTAATTTTATGTATTTTCAGGAATTTAAATCTTCCGAGAGCTTGTTCTCCCTCATACGAACTCCGATTGAGGTGATTCAAATTTCTAAAAATTTGTAAAATTGAGATATATCTATTGGTGAATTTTGTTTGATTTTTAGAGTTTGTTTTCTCTTTGTTTTGGTATTTATTTGGTATTCCCTTTCGTTTCGCATAGACGATAAATTGTGCGATGCATCCGGGGAAGACTTATCAACTCAAGACCAAGGTCCAAAGCATGGACAAGGGTTTTCCTAAGGCAATTTGTGCTTTGATCATATTGCACCCATGTTTGCAAAATTGCTATTTTGATTTACTTTATTGCATGTTATTTTATGTATAAATGATTTCAATCTAAATTTGGGATGAGCTAATGTACCCTTTGAATTATACCCTACCTTGTTCATTGTATGCCATAAACCACTTGTCACCCTAGATTGGTTCACTATAGTTGGTTAATAATGAAACCACATGGGATGGTTAGATCGGATTAGATTGCTTAGCCTTGCCACGTCATCACATGTACTTGAATTATTGATAAATAATCTTGACTAATGGAATATGGAACAATGTTATGAATTTATGTGTCACGTGTTGTCAAACAATGAGATTGAGTTGTTGTGGCGATCGATGTCACGCAACGATATTGAATTGTTGATGGCACGTGGTGCTTGGTAATCAACTGGGGTGGTTATGATTTTAGATCGGAGCAAGTGGCAAGGGCAGGTATGCCTGGGGGGCCCGATGGGCAGAGGGTATGTGTATGTCTTGCTTTGGTCAACCCTAAGGACACCTTGCGAGCCTTTGACCTGAGTCAATCATGCAACCACATGTCTATTATGGGGCAGCCTAGCTGACTAATTTGCAAAGTCTTAGCTTGAGTACTATCGTGGTGGTGTGAGTTCGGGTGTACGGAGGAAACTCACATGGCGCAAGAGGGGGGCCCTGTTGTGGTGGTGTAACCCTTCAGTGTTGAAAACTCAGCAGGTAGTACTGGGTTAAGATGATGCATTGTAAAGGCTTTGTCATGATTTCTCTGTCGGCACACCAAAGGAAGTGTGCTAATGGCCAGGCACAAAGAGATTATCATGTCGTGTGGGTAAAGTGCATAACCTCTGCAGAGTGTACAAACTATTCGAATAGCCATGCTCACGGTATTGAGCAATGCTCGGGGATTACAGTCAAGGGTTTAGATTTTTGGAAAATGAAAACTTGGGATGGATGGCAGGTTGCCATGGAAAGTTGAATCTTGATTTAGGATGAGAAACTTGGTTTATTTGAGAAATGCTGAATCTAATTATTATTGTTATTTGTTTTATTACTGTCTTTCCAATCTATATACTGTACTTGTTCATAAATGCTGCTTTACAGCAAATGAACCACTTAGCCTTTCTTTGGAATTAGCCTTGCATATAGTTATGTTAGAATTGCATTCTGTGCACAACTTGTTGAGTGCTTTATGTACTCACCCTTGCCTACAACATCATCAGTGCGGAAGAAGGTGTACCATGAAAAGACGAATGTTTAGGGTGCGAGCTGTTGGGACCCGAATATGCAAATCCGGACCCTCTGTGTATACTGCACTAGTCCAGGATCACGCTAGTGCACACAGGCTCAACATTAGTGAATATCATAATCATACACAACGTAAATAAGATAAAGACATTATATACTAAATATTTAGCAGTTGTATGACCTTATGGTCAACTTACTTAGCAATGCCTCATAAGGCTGAACAACAAATTGAACTGCAGCGGAATGAAGACGTAGATAAACCCCTCAGTATACCACATGCAACTGACAAGGCTCGCACCTTAAACATTCGTCTCTTCTTGGTACACCTTCTTCAGCACTGATGATTTTTGTAGGCAAGGGTGAGTATACAACATACTCAACAAGTTGTGCACAGAATGCAATCCTACTATAGCTATATGCAAGGCTTATTCCAAAGGAATGGCTAAATGGTTCATTTGCAACTAAGCTGCATTTACAAACATAAGCAATATGTAGATTGAAATGACAGTAAAGCAAATAACAGTAATAGGTAGATTCAGCATTTCTCAAATAAACCAAGTTTTCTCATCCTAAGTCAAGATTCAATTTTCCATGGCAACCTGCCATCCATCCCAAATTTCAAAAAGAAATCTAAACCCTTGACTGTAATCCCCGAGCTTGCTCAATACCGTGAGCACGGCTATCCGAATAGATTGTACACTCTGCAGAGGTTATGCACTTTACCCACACGACATGATAATCTCTTTTATGCCTGGCCATTAGCACACTTCCTTTGGTATGCCGGCAGAGAATCATGACAAAGCCTTTACAATGCTCTATCTTAACTCAGTACTACCCGCTAAGGTTTCAACACTAAAAGTGCGAAAACCACAACAGGCCCCCTCTTGCGCCATCTCGGTTTCATTTAAAAGGATGAACCACTCCACCACGATAGTACTCAAGCTAAGACATTGCAAATTAATCACTAGGCTGCCCCATAACAACATGTGGTTGCATGATTGACTCAGTCAAAGGCTCATAAGGTGTCCTTATGGTTTGATCAAAGCAAGACATACACATACCCTTTGCCCATCGGGCCCACCGAGCATCCCGCCTTGCCACTTGCTCGACCCAAAATCATAACCACCCGGTTGATTACCAAGCACCACGTGCCATCAACAATTCAATATCGTTCGTGACATCCATTGCCAACACAACTCAATCTCATCGTGTGACCACACATGACACACAAATTCGAACATTGTTCCATATTTCATTAGTCAAGATTATTTATCAAAGATTCAAGTACATGTGATGACGTGGCATGGCTAAGCATTCTATTCCGATCTAATCCTCCATGTTGATTTCATTATTAACCAACTATAGTAAACCAATCTAGGGTGACAAGTGGAGTATGGCATACAAATAACAAGGTAGGTTGTAATTCAAAGGGTACGATAGCTAATCCCAAACTTATGTTGAAATCATTTATACACATAAAATAACAAGTGATAAGGTAAATCAAAATAGCATGCAATCTAGTTTATGGGTGCAACATGATCAAAGCACAACTTGCCTTGTTTAAGCTCCTGGTCTTGGTCTAAAGATTGTTCTTGAGTTGCAAATTCCTCCTCCGAAGCCTCGCACAATTCAACGTCTACGCGAATCGAGAAGGAATAGCAAATAAACACCAAAACCAAAGAACAAATAAATTCAAAATTTCAAATAAAAATAACCATTAGATAGATCTCGATTTTATAAATTTTAGGAATTTGAATCACCTCAATCGGAGTTCGTATGAGAGGAACGAGCCCTCGAAGATTCAAATTCGAAAACCCTAAAATTGGAAAAATCAGAATATTCAATTATTTTTATAAAGGAAAACATTTTTATTGCGTCGACTTGGTCCCGAGCCAATGGCATGCCGACATGTGGCGCTGCGATCTTTGGCGTGCGCGACCATCTTGACGATGGCCTTGTGACGGTGGCACCATGTCAGCGCCCAAGCAACGCCACGCCTACACCACGCAAGCGCCACCTCAGCTAAAAACATGACGTGGCGGACACGTGTCGACAAAGTATCGATCCACGTCAGCCGGCGGCGCACGCAGCCCTATGGTCACCGGCGGCGAGCGGCGAGGGCATCTCCTAACTCACCTTGACGTCGCCAACTTGATGAAGCGCTCGGATTTGGGTTTTGGGCACTGGTTCAGCGGCGGCGTGATCCTCTTCCCTGACGACGACGGCCTCCCCGGTGAATCTCCTCTCCGGTGGTGCTCCGGTGGAACGGCGATGCGCACGGGATGCCTCAGGTCACGGCGAAGCGAACGGGCTCGGTTTGCGACTTCGGCGATGTTTGAACGACGGTGAATCGACGGCGTTTCCTCCTCGACCGCGCTTCGACAAATCCTCCGATTGCAGCGCGGTGGCAGCAAGAACTTCGATGAGCGCCCAGGGATTCTGTTGCTTAGGACTTTGCGCACCCGGTGCTCCCCTTAAATAGTACACGCGATGGCCGGATATGGTAGGTTTTGGCGCGGTGTCCATGGCGGCTACGGCGAAGGTCAGCAGAGTCCTACTCGAACACGGCCGAGAACGATGACCGGATGAGCGACACGTGATGGGTCGGGTGGCTAGGCTTTACGCACGCGCTAGGGTTTCCTATTTGGTTTCGGCGTGATGAAGGCCGTTGGATCAAGATCCAACGGTCGGCAAAAATCCCGTTAAAATCTGATCGGCCCGCACAGTAACTGGGCCGGGCCGTTACTGTTCACGCATTATTTTCTAGCTTTTTCTTAATTAAATTAATTCTCGAAAATAAACTGATTTATTTAGGATAGTAGAACTACTCTAAAAATTCCCAAAAAATTCTCAAAAATACTTTGAGACATTCTTGACTTAAATAAAATATTTTCACAAAAACTTTATTTTAGATTTATATATTTATAATCAATCTTTAATAGAAAGTAATATTATTTAATTCCAAATAATTCAAACAAATCCTAGCAAATCCAATAAAATCCAGAAAAAAAATCATAAAATTCATAATTAGCAATAAAATAATATTAATTAATTAAAAAGCTGAAATTTTGGGATGTTACAAACCTCCCCCCCTTAACGGAATCTCGACCCCGAGATTTAGGGCTGACTAGAGAATAGGTTTGGGAATTCTGCCCTCAGATCATCTTCACGCTCCCAGGTTGATTCATTCTCGGAATGATTACTCCATTGAACTCTGCAAAGGCGAGTGGACTTGTTTCTGGTTCTACGCTCCATTACATCCAGAATCTTGATCGAGTGTTCCTTGTAGGTCAGATCTTCCTGTAACTCAATAGCCTCCAATGGCATCTGCTCAGCTGGCACTCGAAGACATTTCTTAAACTGCGACACACGAAACACATCGCAAACTCCTGCTAATGACTGTGGTAACTTCAATTAATATGCAACCTCTCCTTGGCGGCTTAAGATCTTAAATGACCCTACAAACCTAGGTGCAAGCTTCCCTTTGACATGGAACCTCTTAACTCCTTTAAGAGAAGTAACCCTAAGATACACGAAATCATTGGGTTCAAAGCTCAAATCACGTCGGCGATTGTCAACTTTAACTCTTCTGTCTGGACGGTGCTGTTTTCAGTCTTTCTCTGGTTTGGTCCTCTAGGGTTGGTTTTACCTCTAAGGCGGATGAAATCCTTGCGTCACAACCTCTAATCTCAACTTCTGAAATTCTTTCACACAACCCTGGTTGATCGCTGTTTTCTATAACATTTATACTGTGGCTTTTTCGACTTAAAGCATCGGCTACTACGTTAGCTTTTCCCGGATGATAATGGACTCCAAGGCTAATCTTAGATGTTCAGCGTGTTCCTCTTCTGACTTGGAATACACAAGGATATCGTCTATAAAGAAAACCACAAATTTATCCAAGTACTCCATAATTGCTTTATTCTTCATGCTTATAACTCAAGCTAGGTCATCAGCTGGTACGTACAACTCTTGACAGTTTGAACCACAACTAGATAGTAACCTAAAACTTCAAAGTACTGCCTTACATATCTCTTTTATTACAGGAATTGGACCTATAGGTCTTACGATAACGGAAATACTAAATTGGCAACTACTACTTTAGGTACGACAAATGACTGTGAATCATGATCCTAAACATCTAGCTAATCTTCCTCTTCACTGCCTCCACCGCAGATATCAAATGGAGGGTTGCAGGCTCTTGGATAGCTGTCTTCGTTCTCCTGATTTTGATTATCAAAGAGAGAGTCGTCCTCTTGTTGCTTAGTAGCGGTATGGACATCGGGTATTTACAACACAACTTCCACGGCGTCCTGGACTTCATCCGTCGTAATGTGATTGATTCTTCCACGCATTGCCGTTTGAGGTGATGCCCCTGACTGCACTAGTACTCGATTACTTCCTGTCACTGGGGCTGTGGCTGGGGTAGTCCCTAAGTTAAAAGGGATGGGAGTAACATTTCCCTTCCTTGGACACTTGTTAGCGAAATGTCCTGGTTCATTGCAAGAGAAACACTTCTTGACAGCGGACTGTTGACTCCCTGTTGATGCATTACCTACTGGTGCCGGTGTTTGAAAATCCTGATTAGTGGGGCGAGATGACTGAGCTGATGTCTTGTTGGTCCATTGGGGTTGAATTCTGGCAAACTGTTGAGGTGTCATCCTTATCCTAAGTTGATTAGGTCGCCCTGCCTGGTTAGCCATTCTGCGCTTACGATCTTCACCTAATTCTCCACGCTTATCCTCAAGAATCAAGGCCTTATTGACTAATTCTTGGAAATCGGAAATCGTGGGTGATTAATCCCACAGTAATCGAGTTTAAACCTTTCAAGAAGCGAGACTGTCTAGCCTTATCGTAGCCACATCCTCGGGTGCATAGCGTGCTAGCTGTGTGAACTTATTGAGATATTCCGCCACTTGGTGACCTCCTTGCCTCAAAGCCCCGAACTCTTCCTTCTTGAGCTCCATTATCCTTAGGCACATGGTATTGACGGAAAGCCATTATAAACTCTTCGGGTAATTTCTGTGGCGCTTCATATCTTCTTGTGATAATTCTCCCACCATTCAGCAGCAGTTCCTTCCAATTGATGCGAAGCATACAACACCTTCTCATTGCCCTCACACTGCGTGATATGTAGCTTTCTCTCAATGGTCCTCAACCAATCGTCAGCCTCCAAAGGATTAGCATTGCCTGAGAAGGTTGGAGGACGGGTTTTCATGAAGTCTGACAGTTTAGAGTGAGAACGCTGCCCATTGTTGCCGTGTTGTATGTTGTGGTTGCCTACGGGTGGGTTGGTCATGTTCTGCATCTGCTGCATCATTATGCGCATAAAATTTGGGTTTGTGCGGCTATAAGCTCCTAAGTTCGTACATCTACCGATGGTCTTTGGTGGTGTTGGTGTTCCTCATCAGGATTGTCATTCCTGCGAAGACCACTTCCTGACGCTCCCTGATTACCACGAGTATTCACCATCTGTCGAGTTCTTTTTGGTTAGGCAAGATAGGAATAGCATAGATGAGATGCAAGAACCTCTAATGCGGGGGAATAGGTTAAACCCAAACTTTATATCTTTATTAATTATCTTGGTATAGTTGCTTACAAAAGCATAAAAGCTTTGCAACACATACTGCACACTCAGCAATCAAGAAGAACCAATTCAACCTAAACACACAAAACTACCGTCTACATGGGCGACACTCCTATCTTAAGGAACGCGACTCCCACACATGAGTCTCAACTGGCTACTTGAAGTACTGAGTCTTCTAACTCTTGATACACTTCATTGATCCACTCTTCTATGAGCTTGATGATTCCTTCCGTCATGATCATTATGGTAGCAACAGGCATTCGATGCCTTCTCCGGAGGTGTGGTATATCGTTTTCTACTTAAGATAACTCAGGTAGGATTTTTGAATCAATTTAGCAGAGGTAAGAGAAAGAAACTTCAGCAAAGGAAAGGAATGAATTTTGGGTAAGAACAGAAATAGGAGAATGAGATAAGTAAAGAATATGTTATTCTTTCAGATTAGGTCTTTTACTTTAGAAAATAATTTTGAAGGACCTAAAGAGACGACCAACTATCTAGGCTCAAGACCTACAGTCAGTATGGCTCTGATACCACTTTTGTCGGGACCCGAATATGCAAATCCGGACCCTCTGTGTATACTGCACTAGTCCAGGATCACGCTAGTGCACACAGGCTCAACATTAGTGAATATCATAATCATACACAACGTAAATAAGATAAAGACATAATATACTAAATATTTAGCAGGTTGTATGACCTTATGGTCAACTTACTTAGCAATGCCTCATAAGGCTGAACAACAAATTGAGCTACGCACGGAATGAAGGCGTAGATAAACCCTCGGTATACCACGAACAACCGACAAGGCTCGCACCCTAAACATTCGTCTCTTCATGGTACACCTTCTTCAGCACTGATGATTTTTGTAGGCACGGGTGAGTATACAACATACTCAACAAGTTGTGCATGAATGCAATCCTACTATAGCTATATGCAAGGCTTATTCCAAAGGAATGGCTAAATGGTTCATTGCAACTACAAAGGCATTCTGAGACATAAGCAATATGTAGATTGAAATGACAGTAAAGCAAATAACAGTAATAGGTAGATTCAGCATTTCTCAAATAAACCAAGTTTTCTCATCCTAAGTCAAGATTCAATTTTCCATGGCAACCTGCCATCCATCCCAAATTTCAAAAGAAATCTAAACCCTTGACTGTAATCCCCGAGCTTGCTCAATACCGTGGAGCACGGCTATCCGAATAGATTGTACACTCTGCAGAGGTTATGCACTTTACCCACACGACATGATAATCTCTTTTATGCCGGCCATTAGCACACTTCCTTTGGTATGCCGGCAGAGAATCATGACAAAGCCTTTACAATGCTCTATCTTAACTCAATTACTACCCGCTAAGGTTTCAACAGAAGGGTCCGAAAACCTAACAGGCCCCCTCTTGCGCCATCTGGTTTCATTTAAAAGGATGAACCACTCCACCACGATAGTACTCAAGCTAAGACATTGCAAATTAATCAGCTAGGCTGCCCCATAACAACATGTGGTTGCATGATTGACTCAGGTCAAAGGCTCGCAAGGTGTCCTTATGGTTTGATCAAAGCAAGACATACACATACCCTTTGCCCATCGGGCCCACCCAGGCATCCTGCCCTTGCCACTTGCTCCGACCCAAAATCATAACCACCCCAGTTGATTACCAAGCACCACGTGCCATCAACAATTCAATATCGTTGCGTGACATCCATTGCCAACACAACTCAATCTCATCGTGTGACCACACATGACACACAAATTCAGAACATTGTTCCATATTTCATTAGTCAAGATTATTTATCAAAGATTCAAGTACATGTGATGACGTGGCATGGCTAAGCATTCTATTCCGATCTAATCCTCCATGTTGATTTCATTATTAACCAACTATAGTAAACCAATCTAGGGTGACAAGTGGAGTATGGCATACAAATAACAAGGTAGGTTGTAATTCAAAGGGTACGATAGCTAATCCCAAACTTATGTTGAAATCATTTATACACATAAAATAACAAGTGATAAGGTAAATCAAAATAGCATGCAATCTAGTTTATGGGTGCAACATGATCAAAGCACAACTTGCCTTGTTTAAGCTCCTGGTCTTGGTCTAAAGATTGTTCTTGAGTTGCAAATTCCTCCTCCGAAGCCTCGCACAATTCAACGTCTACGCGAATCGAGAAGGAATAGCAAATAAACACCAAAACCAAAGAACAAATAAATTCAAAATTTCAAATAAAAATAACCATTAGATAGATCTCGATTTTATAAATTTTTAGGAATTTGAATCACCTCAATCGGAGTTCGTATGAGAGGGAACGAGCCCTCAGAAGATTCAAATTCCAGAAAACCCTAAAATTGGAAAAATCAGAATATTCCGAATTATTTTTATAAAGGAAAACATTTTTATTGCGTCAGCTTGGTCCCGAGCCAATGGCATGCCGACATGTGGCCCTGCGATGCTGGCGTGTGCGGCCATGCGAGCAGTGACGCCGCGGCCAGCTGGCACCATGTCAGCGCCCAAGCAACGCCACGCCTACACCACGCAAGTGCCACCTCAGCTAAAAACACGACGTGGCGGACACGTGTCGACAAAGTATCGATCCACGTTAGCCGGCGGCGCACGCAGCTCTATGGTCACCGGCGGCGAGCGGCGAGGGCATCTCCTAACTCACCTTGACGTCGCCAACTTGATGAAGCGCTCGGATTTGGGTTTCGGGCACTGGTTCAGCGGCGGCGTGATCCTCTTCCCTGACGGCGACGGCCTCCCCGGTGAATCTCCTCTCCGGTGGTGCTCCGGTGGAACGGCGATGCGCACGGGATGCCTCAGGTCACGGCGAAGCGAACGGGCTCGGTTTGGGACTTCGGCGACGTTTGAACGACGATGAATCGACGGCGTTTCCTCCTCGACCGCGCTTCGACAAATCCTCCGATTGCAGCGCGGTGGCAGCGAGAACTTCGATGAGCGCCCAGGGATTCTGTTGCTTAGGACTTTGCGCACCCGGTGCTCCCCTTAAATAGTACACGCGATGGCCGGATATGGTAGGTTTTGGCGCGGTGTCCATGGCGGCTCTGGCGAAGGTCGTGAGTCCTACTCGAACGCCGAGAAACGATGACCGGATAAGCGACACGTGACGGATCGGTGGCTAGGCTTTACGCGCGCTAGGGTTTCCTATTTGGTTTCGGCGTGATGAAGGCCGTTGGATCAAGATCAGCGGTCGGCAAAAATCCGTTAAAATCGATCGCCCGATGGCAAGAATCGGGCCGTTCTATCGTTCACGCATTATTTTCTAGCTTTTTCTTAATTAAATTAATTCCCAAAAATAAACTGATTTATTTAGGATAGTAGAACTACTCTAAAAATTCCCAAAAAAATTCTCAAAAATACTTTGAGACATTCTTGACTTAAATAAAATATTTTCACAAAAACTTTATTTTAGATTTATATATTTATAATCAATCTTTAATAGAAAGTAATATTATTTAATTCCAAATAATTCAAACAAATCCTAGCAAATCCAATAAAATCCGGAAAAAATCATAAAATTCATAATTAGGAATAAAATAATATTAATTAATTAAAAAGCTGAAATTTTGGGATGTTACACGAGCCTTGTCAGTTGCCTGTGGTATACTGAGGGGTTATCTACGTCTTCATTCCCGCTGCAGTTCAATTTGTTATTCAGCCTTGTGAGGCATTGTTAAGTAAGTTGACCATAAGGTCATTCAACTAGTAATATTTAGTATATAATGTCCTTTATCTTATTTCCGTTGTGTATGATTGTGATATTCACTAATGTTGAGTCTGTGTGCACTAGCGTGATCCTGGACTAGTGCAGTATACACAGAGGGTCCAGATTTGCATATTCGGGTCCCGACAAAGGTGGTATCAGAGCCATACTGACTGTAGGTCTTGACCCTAGATAGTTGGTCGTCTCTATAGGTCCTTCAAAATTATTTTCTAAAGTAAAAGACCTAACCAAGAAGAATAATGTGTTCTTGACTTATCTCATTCTTCTATTTCTGTCCTTACCAAAAATTCTTCCTTGTCCCTTGCTGAAATTTCTTTCTCTTACCTCTACCGAATTGAGTTAAAATCTTACCTGAGTTATCTTGAGTAGAAAATGATATACCACACTTTAGGAGATGACATCAAGTGCGCTGCTACCATCATGACCATAACGGAAGGAATCATTGAGCTCATGGAAGAGCGGATCAATGAAGTGTATCAAGAGCTAGAAGACTCAATGCTTCAAGTAGCCAGTTGAGACCCATGTGTGGGAGTCTCGTTTCCTAAAATAGGAGTGTCGCCCATGTAGACGGTAGTTTTGCGTGTTTAGGTTGAATTGGTTCTTCTTGATTGCTGAGTGTGCAGTATGTGTTGCCAAACTTTTAGGCTTATATAAGCAACCATACCAAGTTATTAATATTGATTGCTTAAGTTATTGGGTTAAACCTATCTCCCCTGTATTAGGATTCTTGCTCCTTACCTATACTATTTCCCTCTTTCCTAAACCCTTTGAGGTAATCAAGCGAATGGATCAGATTAGTGATAGCAATGGAGCCAGTGGAAGTGAAAATCGACTCAATAGAAACTCCAAGGATGGATTAGTTTTTCAACCATCACTACCGATAGATATGTAGAGATTCAAAGAGTTTTTGGTTACTCAGACCCAGTTGATGCAAGCAATGATGAAGCAAATACCGAATAGGACTAATCAAGCTAATGTCAGCAAAGCGTCTCGAACTGTTATTAGTGATCCCTGTATTGACTCAAGATTATTAGAATTCATAAAGACTCGTCCACCAACGTTTTAAGGAAATGTTCCACCTTTAGAAGCAGAGGATTGGCTCGAGACTATGGAGAGGAAGCTACTCCTAGCTTAGTGCAGAAGTGATGGAAAGATCTTGAATGCTTCATATCAGATACGAGGAGTTTCCGCGAAATGGTGGAAAAGCTATCGTGCTAAACACAAAGCCCCACAGGATATTGCTTGGAATGACTTTATTACTGTCTTTCATGATCTCTTTGCTCCACCAAGGAATGATATGGTCATAGTGAATACAGAGACGAACGCAACCCCTGCCCTTGTTTGAAAACTAGACATTGTGCTAGGAAGTGCGGCCAACCAAATAATTTAGAAGATCGTGCATGCATTCGCCGTGGAGAAATAGGACATACCGCTGACAAACATGCGATCAATTGCTCCAGTTGTGAAGGAAGCCATTCTCCTGGAGAGTGCCCTCTGAAACAATCAGCCCTAGATAATAAGAGTGATGATGATGAGTATACAGTTGCACCCATCAAGGCAAAACGAGGCAAACGGTTGTGCTACTACTGTCAAGAAGGCCATTTTGTCAAGCAATGCCCACAGAGAGAACCAGTAATTCCTATAGCCATGGATATATCGGAAGTTACCTCAGTCCAGTACATAACGCCAAGAGTGAGCGGTGAAATTGCGAGAGAAATTTGCATAGAGAACCAATTGAGAAAAAGATGTCTAAGTAAGGACATTACTCCGGTCAATGAATACCCAAGGAAGAAAGTTCACCCTAGACTTTGCACAAACCTGAGCAATTTGCCAATAAATGCCCTCAAAAGAAAGCAATCGCGTTGGTTTAAGTCAATCCCAACTCCGTCCCTGTCAAAGCCCCAGCATCAATGCTAAATCAAGAAAGTCGGGAGTCTACTTAGTGCAAAACCGTAACCCTACTTGTAAAGTGAAGAGATTAGTGATGAATTCCATGTAAAGGTTTCCTCGTCGAAAGGAATAAAACAGAGATGGTTGATACATTGGTATACGGAGTATTGGAATGAGAAGCAATAATGTAAAATGATGATTAGATGTTTTTTAAGAGTATTCTTGCGTTTATGGTTCATCTGAAAAGGATGCATGTGAAATAGTGGCTAGTTCAGTGGTACCCAGGATGATCTTGTTAACCAAAGGATTGGTCATTGTCAGTGAGTGCTCAGTTGTGCTAGATTTAACCAGAATATTGAGCGTTCAATGCCTAGTGAATGAGTTGAGTTCCAAGCAAATCATATTATGTTGGATGTTTAAGTTGTTCTTGAAATTAGATGGATGCCAAAGCATAAGGTTATTTTGGGTGAAGGGTATATCGATTTAAAACCCTGAGGGAAAAAAGGAAATTTCAAGTGATGATAGTTCGTGTTTGCCAGCTGATGGATAATAGTGTGGAATTTGCCAATTGGAAGATGCGCCAAATGTCGGAAAATACTTTGATATATTTTCCAAGAATTTGCCTGGTATGCCATCATATCGAAAGATCAGGTTCATGAGCGAATTAGTGCCTGGTACATCACCAATAGTGAAAAGACCATGTCAAATGTCTACTAATGAATTAGTGGGAAATGGAAAAGCCTATCGAATAGTTACTAGGAAGAGTTTTAAGAAGACTTAGTATGTCACCATGGGAGCTCTTGTTTATTAGAAAGAAAAAAATGGAAGATCAGGAGAATGCACCGAATCGTGCTCTAAATGAAGAAAAGATCAAAAACAAGTATCTAATGTCAGGATCGACAACATGTTTGGACAATTGAGAAGAGAGTTGGGATTTCCCTAGGATAAAACTTCGCTTAGGCTATCATCAATTGAGGAGTCATGTGAAGGATGTTTCTAGGATTGTGTTCTCTACGCGATATGGACAGTATAAGTTTTGGCTATATCTCCTGGATTGACCGATGCCCCGCATACTTCATGAACCTGATGATTAAGGTGATTATGGATTATTTGGATAAAATTCATGATTGCCATATAGATGACATTATAGAATACTCTAAGACAAGAGGAAAACATGCAGAACCTTGAGATGGGTTTTTGCGAGAGCGGCAGTCGTACGCTAAGTACAACAAGTGTGATCCCTGGAAGAAAAAGGTCGAATTCCTTGGTCATAAAAAGACTGCTAAAGGGGTTGATGTTGAATCAAACAAGGTAGAAGTTGTGTTACATTGGGAGCAACCCAAAGTTCGTTACTTAGATTCGAAGTTCTGGAAATGGCAGGATACTAATGTTGGTTCATAGAAAGGTTTTTCGACAACAGCTAGACCTCTTATGGGATTGTTGAAGAGAAAAAGTTGCATGGACGCTGAAGTGTGGAAAGAGTTTTCGGAAGTTGAAGAAGCGGTTAACATTAACACCTGTGTTAGTATTACCAGCAGTGCGGAACAGTTTTTGACATATATGGGGATACTTCTAGGCATGATATGGGATGCGAGTCGACGCAAAATGGCAAGGTTGTTGCCTATGCAATGATGCAATTGAGACAGCATGAGGAGAAGTATCCTATGTATGACTTGCAGTTAGCTATCATAGTGCACGATTTGAAAATATGGTGTTACTATCTTAACGAAAATGGATGTGAATCAAAAGAGTCTAAATTATATATTTACTCAGTCAAACCTTAATATGTAACAAAGAAAATGGCTGGAAAGGATCAAAGATTCTAGTGTCAGAATCGAAGGACACCCCGGTAAGGCCAATGTGGTGGTCGACGTTTGAGATATGAGGCTACAGTGCAAGGATGTTGATAATGAGCGGTTAACCAGGGTTATGCAAAGAATTCGAGAGGCTGAAATTGGAGGTCGTTCGACAAAGTTTCATAAGCTGCCTTGGAAATAAAACCAACACTAGAAGATCAGATCACAGAAAGTTCGAAGGGAGAAGAAATACAAAGTCAAGCCAAGGAAAGAAGAAGGCTTAGCCAAGAAACAGAATTTTGAGTGATTAGGATACCATGAGAATTTAAGGTCGAACCAGTGTGCCAGGATAGGAAGATCCTAAGTGGATGATACTTGAGGAAATCCATGATTCTAAGTATTCGATTCATCTAGAAAGTGCCAAGATGTAACAAGGTCTAAAGAAAAAGTATTGGTGGTTTAAAATGAAGAAGCGAAGCTATTGGATATGATGCCCTATGTGATGTGGGTCAAAGAATAAAGGCAATACATCAGAGACCTAAAGGTTCATTGCAATCATTATAGATCCCTGAGTGGAAATGGGAGGCAAATCATTAAAAGAATTCCTAGTGTGAATTGACCATAAAAGGATACGAAATCGGAGGAATCGTTATTGATTGATTGACCAAAGTTGCTCGTTCCACACCGCGGAAGACTATGTATTCAAAAGGGTCGTTCGGCAGATCTGTATATGTTAGGGATTGAGTGACTGCATGGTGTGCCCAAGAAAATTGTGTCAGATCGAGGTACCCAGTTCACTTCAAGGTTTTAGAACAAGTTACATGAAGCAATGAGAACTCGCTTGAATATCAATACAGTTATCATCCGCGTACCGATAGTCAAACAGAAAAAGTTAATCAGAATCCGAAAGATATATTGAGAGCTTGTGCGTTAGCTTACGCCACGTTTTGGGATAAATGCTTGCTATATGCAGAGTTCAGTTATAACGATAGTTATCAGGCTAGTTTGCAGATGTCACCATTTGAGGCCTATATGGTCGTGCCTGTCGTACTCCATTGAATTGGAATGAGACGGGAGAGCGTTCAGTGTTTGGACCTGAGATTCTCAGGGAGGCCGAAGAGCAAGTTGCCATGATCAGGGAAAGGCTGCAAGCAGCACAGTCAAGGCAGAAGAGCTATGTAGACAATCGCCGTCGTGATTTGAGCTTGAGCCCAAGGATTTTGTGTATCTTAGAGTCACTTCCCTTAAAGGTGTAAAAAGATTCCATGCCAAAGGGAAATTTGCACCCAGGTTCGTTGGGCCGTTCAAATATTGAGCCATCAAAGAGAGGTTGCGTATGAATTGGAGTTACGACAGTCATTAGCAGGTGTGCATGATGTGTTCCATGTGTCACAGCTCAAGAAATGTCTCAGAGTGCCAGCAGAGCAGACGCCGTGAAAAGCAATCGAGTTGCAAGAAGACCTGACGTACAAAGAATAGACAATCAAGATTTTGAATGTAATGGAGCGTAGGACCAGAAATAAGACTACCCGCTTTTGTAGAGTTCAATGGAGCAATCATTCAGAATGAAGCAATACTGGGAGCGTGAAGAAGATCTGAAGGCAGAATTTCCAAACCTATTCTCTAGCCAGCACTAAATCTCGGGGTCGAGATTCCGTTAAGGGGGGAGGTTTGTAACATCCCAAATTTTTGATTTTATTTTATTTTATATTGTTTTATTGCAATTTATAATTTTTGTGAATTTTCTGGATTTATTTGGATTTTCTGAGATTTATTTGAATTATTTCAAATTAAAGTATATTGCCTTTTGTCAAGAATTAATTATAAATAGAAAAATTTAAAATAAAGTTTTGCCAAAAATATTTTATTTAAGCTCAGAATGTTCCAAGGTATTTTTGAGATTTTTCTCGGATTTTTATTGATATTTTTATTGCTCTAAATAAATCAAATTATTTTCTCTGATTATTTTAAATGGAAAAACCTTGGAAAATCCTACAGAACAGTAACGGGCCGAAGCCCATTACTGTGCTCGCCCGGCCTAGTACTGTTCGGCCCAGCCTACCTGTGATCTCCGGTAGGATTAACGGTAGCCGTTAGATCTCCATCGTACGTACTTTATCAAATGCCGTAACAGCGAAACCCTAAACAGCAGCGACCGTTGGATCGGGAGTGATCGGCTGAGATCAGTTGCTACAGTAGACTCCATCATCAAGACATAGCCATTGGATTTAGATCGGGTGGTAGGGGTTGTCGCGTATCGGTTCGGGACTCCTGCGGATCTTGGCCGTTAGCGTATCGCGCGTGCGGTTAAGATCAAACTAGTCCGGGAAATCATGGCCATCGCATTTGACAGATGGACGGCATCGCATCGTCGTCTTCCCGTATCCGTGCAGGACTCGGCCTGAGGATTCCGCTGTAGCCGCCACAAACTCCTTGCCGAATCTTGCCATATCCGGCCGCCGCGCGCTATATAAAGGGAGCACCGGGTGCGCAAGGCAGGAACGAGCCAAAGCCCCAAACCCTAGCCCGAGAATCGCCGTGCAGCCGCCGCAATTGAAGGTTTTTCGGAAGCGCCGTCGCAAGTTTTGCATCACCGATTAGCCGTCGGTGGTGATCGTTTCGGGTCACCGACCGGTGCATCGCAACCGTCGCGTCAAGGCGTATCTGGTGCGCGCCGCCGTTCCACCGGAGCACCACCAGGGAAGGAGATCGCCGTGGAGGTTGACGCCGACGGAGAAGAAGCCGCGCCGCTACCGAACCAGCACCCGAAACCCAAATCCGAGCGCATCATCGAGTTGGCGACATCAAGGTGAGTTAGGAGGTGCATTCGCCGCTCGTTACCGGTGACCCTAGGGCCGTGCGCGCCGCCGGTCGACGTGGGCTGATGCTTCATCGACACGTGTCAGCCTCGTCACATTTTTGGCTTTGGTGGCAACCATGTGGCGCTTGCGTGGCGTTGAATGTGCGCTGCGTCACTGCTGCCAAGCCATCTGTACACGTGCGCGCTCACGTCAGCAGCGTATGGCCCAGCCATTGGTGGTTCAGAACCGAGCATGAACTGGGTCCATGGACCAAAGCCAAGTGTCAGCCTGTGATTGGCTTGGGTCCGACGATGACGTCAGCTGACGTAATAATTGTATTTTCTTTTATAAAAATAATTCGGGATATTATTGATTTTCCAATTTTATGTATTTTCAGGAATTTAAATTTTCCGAGAGCTTGTTCTCCCTCATACGAACTCCGATTGAGGTGATTCAAATTTCTAAAAATTTGTAAAATTGAGATCTATCTATTGGTGAATTTTGTTTGATTTTTGGAGTTTGTTTTCTCTTTGTTTTGGTATTTATTTGGTATTCCCTTTCGTTTCGCGTAGACGATAAATTGTGCGATGCATCCGGGGAAGACTTATCAACTCAAGACCAAGGTCCAAAGCATGGACAAGGGTTTTCCTAAGGCAAGTTGTGCTTTGATCATGTTGCACCCATGTTTGCAAAATTGCTATTTTGATTTACTTTATTGCATGTTATTTTATGTATAAATGATTTCGATCTAAATTTGGGATTAGCTAATGTACCTTTGAATTATACCCTACCTTGTTAATTGTATGCCATAAACCACTTGTCACCCTAGATTGGTTCACTATAGTTGGTTAATAATGAAACCACATGGTATGGTTAGATCGGATTAGATTGCTTAGCCTTGCCACGTCATCACATGTACTTGAATTATTGATAAATAATCTTGACTAATGGAATATGAAACAATATTATGAATTTATGTGTCATGTGTGGTCACACGATGAGATTGAGTTGTTGTGGCGATGGATGTCACACAACGATATTGAATTGTTGATGGCACGTGGTGCTTGGTAATCAACTGGGGTGGTTATGATTTTAGATCGGAGCAAGTGGTAAGGGCAGGTATGCTTGGGGGGCCCGATGGGCAGAGGGTTTGTGTATATCTTGCTTTGATCAACCCTAAGGACACCTTGCGAGCCTTTGACCTGAGTCAATCATGCAACCACATGTCTGTTATGGGGCAGCCTAGCTGATTAATTTGCAAAGTCTTAACTTGAGTACTATCGTGGTGGTGTGAGTTCGGGTGTACGGAGGAAACTCACATGGCGCAAGAGGGGGGCCTTGTTGTGGTGGTGTAACCCTTCAGTGTTGAAACCTCAGCAGGTAGTACTGGGTTAAGATGATGCATTGTAAAGGCTTTGTCATGATTTCTCTGCCGGCACACCAAAGGAAGTGTGCTAATGGCCAGGCACAAAGAGATTATCATGTTGTGTGGGTAAAGTGCATAACCTCTGCAGAGTGTGCAAACTATTCGAATAGCCGTGCTCACGGTATTGAGCAATGCTCGGGGATTACAGTCAAGGGTTTAGATTTTTGGAAAATGAAAACTTGGGATGGATGGCAGGTTGCCATGGAAAGTTGAATCTTGATTTAGGATGAGAAACTTGGTTTATTTGAGAAATGCTGAATCTATTTATTATTGTTATTTGTTTTATTACTGTCTTTCCGATATATATACTGTACTTGTTCATAAATGCTGCTTTACTGCAAATGAACCACTTAGCCTTTCTTTGGAATAAGCCTTGCATATAGTTATGTTAGAATTGCATTCTGTGCACAACTTGTTGAGTGCTTTATGTAATCACCCTTGCCTACAACATCATCAGTGCTGAAGAAGGTGTACCATGAAGAGACGAATGTTTAGGGTGCGAGCCTTGTCAGTTGCCTGTGGTATACTGAGGAGTTATCTACGTCTTCATTCCCGCTGCAGTTCAATTTGTTATTCAGCCTTGTGAGGCATTGTTAAGTAAGTTGACCATAAGGTCATTCAACTAGTAATATTTAGTATATAATGTCCTTTATCTTATTTCCGTTGTGTATGGTTGTGATATTCATTAATGTTGAGCCTGTGTGCACTAGCGTGATCCTGGACTAGTGCAGTATACACAGAGGGTTCGAATTTGCATATTCGGGTCTCGACAAGAGCTAGTTGTCTATCTCAACAGTGACACTATCTACTACCAAGAGTAGCAAAAGGAGGACTTCAACATTTTGCAGTGGTGGCATGAACACAAGATAACATATCCGGTGTTTTGCATATTAGCATGAGATGTGTTAACAGTTCCTATCTCCACTGTTTCTTCGTAGTTTGCTTTCAGTCTATCCTGAAGAATAATCTTGGAGAGAAGAATAAATCTAACAAATGGGATGGTGAAAATACTTCTCACTATGAAAGATTGGGAACTAGCTGATCAAAAAGCTCAACACACTAAAAAATGTTGAGCTGGTAGAGACGTTTAAAATTCTTTATCTAGATAATCAGGAAGAACAATTGTAATCTTCACATTTTTCCTGTATCACTGAACTATAGGTTGTACTCTTTTTTTGCCAAGGTTTTCTCATGTTGAGTTTTTATTTGTCAAAGTTTATAAGGCAACCAAGCATTAATAAAGCTCATTATTTAATTTTAATTATTTGTCTCATTTTAGAATTTATTTCATATTTTTATCCTTTTCTTAATTTACATATATTTTGAAAAGATTTTCTGCATCCTTTGAGTTTTTTCAAATTATTCTAATTTTTCCCATTTTTCTTATTTTTTCTACATTTTTTTATTTTTAAATTTTTCTAACTTTTTAATTTTTTTTCTATTTTTTTGGCACTAACAGGCTGACCCAGCCAGTTTTGTCCTGTCAACCCGCGAGGACCCATGCTGGCACAACACAGCCTGTGAGGCTAACGGGTCATGCTTGGGCCGGCACCCTAGCATGTGGACTGACATGACACAGCCCATTTATTAGTTGGGCCTAAACGTGCCATGCCTAAATGGGTTGTGCCGCCCGGTAAATTGCCGTGCCAGGCTGCCCATTTGGTCATCGCTAACCAGATCTTTTAGGATAGGATTTTGTTTATTTTGATGCCTAAAAGTGCAAAAAAATCAATTCTTTCAATTCTAAAAATGATCTATGATAAGCACTCTTGTCAATATCAAAAATAAGGTTAGGTATTATGTGCGTACCTAAAGATACCTGCTCAACATAGGTGCAGGGAGTAGAAAGGTTGATCCAAATTTATTATTGTAGCTATACATTTGATGTAGAACAATTTGAATTTTAAAATCAAAGGTTCACAATATAAGATAAGACTTCTTAGGGTGAAGCGATGTCCGAAAGCACATTATCTAACTTTGTGTTATAATGGAAAATTTTGCCTTTACTCAATGTACGCTGTCCATTCCAAATCAATGGTCGGATCCTCACAATCGAACAATGGCCTAAGAATTCGTCATAACTTGTATTCTTCCCAGCCATGGCCGTCTACCATTTCTCCCCCTCCCACGGGCCATCGGAGCTCCATAACAATTCAAAACCTCAAACCATCATCAGTTAACGTAAAACAAGAAATATTGTTCTTAAAGAAAAAGAGAGCACATGCAATGGGTAGAAAAACCGTGAACTTCACTATGTTACCCTAAACTCTCTAATTGTTCCCTTTCTTTGCATGTAAGATAATAATAAATTAGGGGATTATGATTAAATTATGAAACAAACATGACACATCTTGAACCAATAAAATTATAGAGAATCAGTCTTAAAGAAAGCCAAAAATACAAATTGCGAGCAATGTGTCTTATTTGTGGAAGCGAACACAACAACATTACTGATTCCCCAACTACCTAAAGGAACCAAAAGAAATAAACTAGCGCTAGAAACTATGTGCCTAAGCTACAGGTCAGATGGAATCAATTACAAACACTTGTTCTCCTTGAAGTTCTAATAGTAAATTTCAGATCTAGTGAAGCAATCTGGCTTCCCCTCGCTTCAAGCCTCTTTAAGTTAGTAGCTAGAAAGTGGCCCATGATGTGTGCATGCAAAAATTGAGCAAAAGATCAACAACGAGATGGTTAAGTTCGGAATAGAAGATACTTGACGAGCGGTGCCAAGCAGGAGGAGAGAGAGCTCTTGCCAACTGTGGACGTGAAGAACAAAAGAAGGAATGAAAGATGGAGAGTCATTTACTTGGCTGCAGGCCATCACTTGTCAGTTGGTCTACAAATCTTACCACTCATATGGAATAGACGTGGACATAGTAAAGGCAAAATTTGCCTTTAGACCACAAAAGGAGAAGATGTGCTTCTACAATATCTAGTCTTTAGTGTAAGGGAACTGTAACATCCAATTTTTTTTATTATTTGGATTTAATATGGATTTTCTAAATTTATTGGGCTTTTCTCGAATTTATTTGAATTTATTTATTATTTTGAATATGGCCTATTGTGAAAATTATTCAAATAATAAGAAAGTTTATATAAAATTTTGTAAAAAATATTTTATTTGAGTTCTAAATATCTCAAAATATTTTCTAGAATTTTTAGAATTTTTTAGATATTTTTACTATTTAATTGGGCTTAAACTATTTTCTGAAATTATTTTAAATAAGAAAATGCTAGAAAATTGTTTGCTATAGTGCTGCGCCAAAGCCCTAAGTGGCCCAGCCCAAGTCAGCCTAGTGGTGTGCACTCTCGGCCCATTTCTAGAAACATTAGATGTCGGCTGTTGGATCTTGATCTAACGGTAGCTTGCGTTTATGAAAAACTAATGGACAGTAGTCGTAGGATTTAGATCGAACAATTGCGATTAGTTGTGGCATTTTCATGTGTGGCCCAAATTGGATCGAGTCTGAGTGCATCGCAATAGATCATCAAGCCACATGGACGGCTAAGCTTCGTCGTTCTAGGGAGTCCGCCGCTGTCTCGAGTTAGAACTCTGCCGTTGAAATGGTTCACCTTCCCATGTGCTACATGTACACCGAGGGAATAAAGGGGGACTAGGACCTCGTTTGAGCTTCATCATGATCTTGCATAGCTTTTGGTCGAAGCAGTTTTGCTCAAGTTGTCGTCATCAACGCATGGGAGCTCATCAGAGTTGGATTTGAAGCTGTTGTAGTTTTTCGTCAAGATCGTCAACATTGAGCCTTGTTCTGCCACTTTGGTACTAGATCTAAGAACGTCTCACTACACCGCACCAGATCCTCCAGTTAACATCGTCGAAAAGTTGCCAGTACGTTGAGCTCGTGGTCTTCGTTCTCATCTTTGTTGAGTAGCGCTACCGACCTCCATTGCTGCCCTGCGCTGCGTCATAGTCATTGGTCCCTACATGGTTGGAATCATCGGATGCCTACCACGTGTCCGTGCTAGCGATTAAACCCCATCGGTAACCTCAACCATTGGATCTGCTCGGATCGTGCTGCGCATCACCGTCTGGTCTTCTCGCATGTGCACCTGACATCATCACTTTTGTCAACTAGTTCACAACATAGTAGATCGAGTCCATGGTGGACTAGAGCTAGTTTTGTGGACTGGGTCCATGCGTCGATGACACGTGTCAGGTCCTGATTGGCTCGATTCTGTGCTGTTGCAATAAATCAGTTTTTCAGTGTAAAAATAACTCAATTCATTCGATATTTTCTATTTTTTGATTTTCCTATTTAATCAAATCTTTCGCATGCATGTTCTCCCTCATACGAGTTCCGATTGAGGTGATTCAAATTTTTAAAAATTTGTAAAATTGAGCCCAATTTAATGATAATTTTATTTTATTTTTAGAGATTGTTTGATCTTTATTTTGGTATTTATTTGGTATTTCCTCTTGTTACATGTAGATGTCGAAGTGCTCGAAACATCCGAGGAGAAATTGTTGACTCAAGACCAAGGTCCAGAGCAAGAGAAAGAATTTTTCCAAGGCAAGTTGTGCTTTACTCATGTTGAACCCAGTTTTATAGAATTGCTATTTTGATTCACATTATTGCATGTTATTTATGTGAATAATTGCTTTGATCATTGTTAGAACTCGAATATGCAAATCCGGACCCTCTATGTATACTGCACTAGTCTACGATCATGTTAGTGCACACAAGCTCAACATCGATAAATATCACAATCATACACAGCGGAAACATTATGAAAGATATCATATATTAATTAATACCTGTTGAATGACCTTATGGTCGAACATACATGACTATGCCTCGTAAGGCTGAATAACAATTAAAACTACAGTGGAATAAAAATATAGATAACCACTTGATATACCATAGGCAACTAATAAGGCTCGCACCCTAAACATTCATCTCTTTCTAATACTTCTCCTTCAACACTGATGTAGACTCCTCAACTAGTGATTTTTTGGTGGCAAGGGTAACTATTTAAAGTACTCAACAAGTTGTGCACAGAATGCAATTCTATCATAACTATATGCAAGGCTTATTCCAAAGGAATGGCTAACATGGCTATTTTGTAGTAAAGCAACATTTGTAAATGAATACGGTAAATAGATTAAAAGGCGGTAAAATAAATTACAATAACAAATAATATCAGCATTATCGAAGCAAACAAGTTATCCAATTCTAAGTCAAATTTCTAACTCCAAATGGCAACCTGCCATCATTACTAAGTTTTATTTTGCAAAATCTAACCCTTGACTGTAATTTCTGAGCTATTCTCAATACCACCAGCATGGCTATCAAAATAGATTTACACTCTGCAGAGGTTATGCACTTTACTCACACAACATGATTGTCTTTTGTTGTCAAGCTATTAACACACTTCCATTCGTGTGTCGACGGAGAGATCATGATAAAGCCTTTTACAAAGCTCTGCCTTAACCTAGTACAACCCACTGAGGTTTCAACACTAAAGGGTTAAACTGCCACAACAAGACCACCCTCTTGCACCACGTGAGTTGAGTTGATCCATGAACCCGGGACTCACACCGCCATTAGTAGTACCAAGCTAAAATATTACTAATTAATCAGCTAGGCTATCCCATTTTAAACATGTGGTTGCATGATTGACTCGGGTTAAAGGCTTACAAGGTTAAGTCTTTAGAGTGACTAGGCAAGACTTCCATAGACCCTCTGCCTTGTTGGCTCACCTTGGCATATTGTCCCTTACTACTTATCCCAATCTAAATGATTACCACTCTAGTTAATTACCAAGCACCACATACCATCAACAATTCAATATCATTGCATGACATCATCACCACAACAACTCAATCTCATTGTGTGACAACACCTGACACACCAATTCATAATCATGTTCTATATTCCATTTGTCAAGATTACATTTTAATGATTCAAATACATGTGATGGCATGGCATGGCCAAGCACACTAATACGGTATAACCAACCCATGTTGATTTTAGTATTAACCAACTGTCGGCGTATTTCACCTGACAAGATCCCGTCAATGAACAGAGTTGGCTACTCCCTAGACGGAAGATATGGTTCGGTAGAGGGATCTTCGTGGCTGGAAACCCTAATGTCTCTCAACGATGGATCCGAGAATCAATAAACCGGTGGACACCATGATTTACCCAGGTTCAGGCCCCCAGCTTGGGTAATGGCCCTATATCCTGCTTGATCTTTGCTGAGGAAGTGTGGTGGTGTTTACAAGAGCTTCCTTCTCTATCTTCTTCTAAGTGTTCTCTACTCCTTTCTGTATGCCGGCCGACCTCCTCTCTCCATGCACCGAGGCGCCTTTATATAGATGAGCCATCCCTGGCAGGGGAGAAGGTGACGCTATACTTATCTACAACACATTAATTACATCCATCATTCCAACTTCCATGTCGACCCACGACTCATTTCTTACATACGCCTCCGTGGCCTTGTCCTTCAAACCTCATTTAATGTCGGTGTGTAGTCTCGCCCGGTCTAGCCGGGATATGATGCTCCTGAGACGGGTTTGGTAAGAGGAGTCAGAGGGACACGCCATCGTCGTGTCGATAGCAGAATCCTTCACAATTAATGACCCTGACACGAGGTGCCAGGGGAGGGAAACTTCGAGGCGAAGCCTTCCTCTCATTCCTTTGGTTGCCTTTGGGGCCTGACAAAGGGGGCCCAGATGCCTGCCCACTAGTCAGGCCGCCTCATAAGCCGACGCCCAGCGGGCAGGGTGTGATCACTCGGTGCCGGCGAAGGCACCACGTGGCCGCTCACGGCGAGTAGGCGCGTCGCCCAGTTGCTTCGCCGAGGCGCGTGGGCTCTTCGCCGGCAAGGCGGCGTGATTGCCGGCCGCACGCTAGGGCACCACGTGGGCGCTTCGCCCGTAGCGCAGCGTGATCGCCAGTTACTTTCGCCCGGGCGCGTGGGCTCTTCGCCCGGCAGGCGGCGTGATCGCCACCGTGCCGCTAGGGCACCACGTCAAACGCTTCGCCCGAAAGGTGGCGTGATCGCCATTGCTCGCCGAGGTTGTGTAACCTATCGGACCAGGTATCTGATCAATGGGCCGACCGGATCAGCCCATGGGGGTGGGCTGGGCCAACCATGCAAAAAGGAGGAGATTCTGGAAGGTCTCAGCCGCGCCAGACAAAAGCAGATCGGGAGGTGGAAGCGACAAGAGTAGGTAGACAGCGCCTGTAACTCTGCAACGGGCAGCGCTGCTCCTGCATGCTACTGTGCCTGGTCGGGCTGCTATAGGACGGTCTTCTCTGCTGCCCCCAACTGCCTCTGCTGCGCCCCAACAACCCCGGCAGCCGTGCCCGGGCGACACTTCCATCGGGGTATATAGAGAGAAGGAACCTTAGACGAGGAAGAGGAGAGACATCTGTAATAGAGAACTTGTAAACAAAAACACTCACACTTACACCAGAAACAATGAATGAAGGACTAGGGTGTTATCTCCATTGGAGAGCCCGAACCTGGGTAAAAATCGCCTCGTGTCTTGAATTACCATCAGACTTAGATCTTCCACCTTGCCCCACTCCCTTTTCTTCATTGTCGGTTACAACCATCGACAGTTGGCGCGCCAGGTAGGGGAAGCGCGAAGATCATCCTCCTTGAGTCTGATGGCGCCACCCAGCGGGATCACCATTTCCTCTCGGCCCGGGACCGCATGTGACCTATACCAACTTCATCAGAAGAAGAACAAGTCTCTGCGGGAGTTCATCCGACGCTTCATGCAGAAGAAGAATACCGTTCGGGACGTCTCGGAAGCGGTCGTCATAGCCGCCTTCCAGAAGGGAGTCAGCGACCCTGACTTAATCAAGAAGATGTCCCGGAGCCCGCCGACCACCGTCAAGGAGATGTTCGCCTTGGCGATCGCTATGCCATGGCCGGACGCCTGGCGGGCGCCAGAAGACCGCCCATGATGAAGGATAAAAGGATCTGCGAGTCCTCCAAACCAAGGGACAAGAAGCGCGGGCCCGGAGAGCTGGTCGCCGTGGCCGAGCGCGCTCGCCCACGAGGTCCACGGGGCGGCGGCTACGACGAGGTAATGGATGCCGTTTGTCCTTTCCACCCCCAGGGGAGGCACGCGGCTAAGGACTGCTACACCCTGAAGAGGTTTGCCCGCGAGAGCAGCAATAGGGCAAACAGAGGCAAGGGCGAAGCAGCGAAGAAGCAAGACCCGCTCGAGGAAGACGGGGGCGACTACCAAGTGACCGAGCGCGAGCTCAACTATATATTCGGGGGCTCGGCTGCGTATGAGTCCAGGCGGAAGCAGAAGCTTACCGCTCGGGAGGTCAACGCAGTAACGCCAGCGACGCCCCAATACCTGAGGTGGTCCGAGGTCTCGATCACCTTCGATGCTCGGATCACCCCGATTGCGTCCCCTTCCCGGGCAGATATCCTCTCGTCCTGGACCCTGTCATATGCAACGTCAGGCTCAAGAGGGTGCTGGTCGATGGAGGAAGTGGACTCAACATCCTTTTCTCCAAGACCTTTGATGATATGAAGATTCCGCGCTCCGAGCTGAAGCGTGGATCGTCGCCATTCCACAGGGTAATCCCCGGAACCTCGACGGTGCCACTCGAGCAAATCACGCTCCCGGTGACATTCGGAACCAAGGAGAACTACCGGACGGAGTACCTAAACTTCGAGGTGGCTGATTCTGAGACGGCATACCATGCCATGTTGGGAAGGCTGGGATTGGCCAGGTTCATGGCTGTTCCTCACTACGCGTATCTCGCGCTGAAGATGCCGGGTCCAAACGGCATCATCACGGCTCGGGGGGACGTCAGGCAGTCCTTCGTATGCGACAAGGAGAGCTGCGACCTGGCCGAGCTGCTGGTGGCGTCGGCCGAGGCCGAGAGGATCAGGCAAGAGGCTACCCTCCCACGGGTGAAAGCGATGTCATTGCGAAGCAAACGGTCGAGCATGAAGCGGCGAGGAATCAGCGGTGATTCTTGACCCGTCCAACTCGGCATAGACCGCCTTGATTGGGACATGGCTTGATCCCAAATAGGAAGAGGCGCTCGTCACTTTTCTTCTGGCAAACCGGGACATCTTCGCTTGGAAACCATCCGCCATGCCCGGTGTCCCTAGGGAAGTGATCGAGCATTCACTCAATGTGGACGCAAGAGCTAAGCCCATCAAACAGCGACTCAGACGGTTCGCGCAAGACCGTCGTGACACCATCAGGGAGGAGATCACTAAGCTTCTAGCGGCTAATTTCATAAAAGAGGTGTATCATCCCAACTGGTTGGCAAATCTGGTCCTTGTACGCAAGAAGAATAAAAGTTAGCGCATGTGTGTCGATAACACAGATCTCAACAAGGCGTGCCCAAAGGATCCCTTCGGGTTGCCCCGCATCGACCAAGTGGTAGACTCCACCGCCAGGTGTGAGCTCCTGAGTTTCTTAGACGCATACTCGGGGTACCACCAAATCCGGTTGAAGGAAGAAGACTGCATCAAGACATCGTTCATCACGCCGTTTTGCGCGTATTGCTACATCACAATGCCGTTCAGGTTGAAAAACGCTGGCGCGACCTACCAACGTGCTATTCAGCGGTGTTTTCACACTCAACTCGGACGCAACGTGGAGGTTTACGTGGACGACGTCGTGGTTAAAACCCGAGTAAAGGAAGACCTCACCTCCGACCTAGCCAAGACATTCGAGAGCTTACGGGCCTTCAGGATAAAGCTTAACCCCGAAAAGTGCGTCTTCGGGGCTCCCTTCGGGAAGCTGCTCAGATTTATCGTGTCGTACCGCGGCATTGAAGCAAACCCCAAAAAAATCAACGCTATTCTCAAGATGAAGCCGCCGACCTGCCAGAAGGAAGTCCAGAAGCTCACGGGATGCATGGTGGCTCTCGGCCGGTTTATCTCTCGCCTGGGCAGTCGGGGAATGCCGTTCTTCAAACT
Organism: Guadua angustifolia; assembly: GCA_036346375.1. Lineage (NCBI taxonomy): Eukaryota > Viridiplantae > Streptophyta > Magnoliopsida > Poales > Poaceae > Guadua > Guadua angustifolia. Next base: position 48,291,468 of record CM070505.1, on the reverse strand, counting down.
CTTGAAGAAGCAAGACAACTTTCAATGGACTCCCAAAGCTCAGCAGGCCTTCGAGGATCTGAAGGCACTCCTGACCACACCGCCGATATTGGTCGCGCCGGCACCAGAAGAACCCCTCCTGCTTTACATAGCAGCCACGACTCACGTAGTCAGTGCAGCGATTGTAGTGGAGAGGGAGGAGGAAGGACACCTACAAAGAGTTCAGCGTCCGGTTTATTTCATCAGCGAAGCATTGGGCGAATCCAAGAGGCGATACCCTCAGGTGCAGAAACTTCTATACGCGGTACTGCTTACCTCTCGCAAGCTCAAGCATTACTTCCAAGAACATTCCATTTCGGTGGTAACGTCTTTTCCGATTGGAGATATACTCCACAATCGGGAGTCCACCGGGAGAATCGCCAAATGGGCAGTCGAGCTTGGGGCATTTGAAATCTCCTTCAAACCCCGGACTACCATCAAATCTCAAGCGCTCACCGACTTCATCGCCGAATGGACTGAGACGCAAGATCCCACAGCTGTGGAGGACCTCGAATACTGGATGATGTATTTCGACGGCTCTCTCACGCTGAGTGGTGCGGGGGCCGGCGTCGTGCTAATCTCTCCGATGGGGGAAAAGCTCAAATATGTCCTTCAACTCCATTTCCCAGCATCGAACAACGCCGCTGAGTACGAAGCGCTCATACACGGACTTCGTATCACCATATCGTTTGGTATCCGACGATAGACGGTTCGCGGGGACTCTCAGCTGATGATCAATCAAGTACAGAAAGAGTGGTCGTGCGTTGATGACAACATGGCTGCGTATTGCCAGGAGGTGCGCAAGCTAGAGGACAAGTTCGATGGACTGGAGCTCACCCATGTACTCCGTCGGGACAATGAAGCAGCAGACGAGCTCGCCAGGCTAGGCTCGGTAGGGCCGTAGTCGATCGAGTCTTTTGGAAGAGCTTCACAAGCCGATCTGAGCCGGCGGGGAGCCGAACCGTCGGGAGAAGTCGGCCATGGCAGAAGTACTAGTCATCAACCCCGACTGGACAAAGCCCTATCTGGATTATCTCCTGAGGGACGAGCTTCCTGAGGATCGCATACAAGCCGAGTACATAACGTGGCGAAGCAAAAGCTACGTGGTGGTCGGAGAGGAGCTCTTTCGAAAGAGTGCCTCCGGGGTCCTAAGACGGTGCATATCGGAGAAAGAAGGGAAGAATCTCCTCAAAGAAATTCACTCGGGGATCTGTGGACATCACGCGGCATCAAGCACTCTAGTTGGCAAAGCTTATCGGCAAGGATTCTTCTGGCCATTGCCGTTCTGAGACGCGGAGGATATAAATGCGCACATCGAAGGTTGTCGTTTTTTGCCCGGCAAATTCATATACCGTAGAGCTGCAGACCATCCCGATCACTTGGCCATTCACAGTCTGGGGGCTTGACATAGTCGGACCACTCAAAAAGACCAGGCGGGTTAAGCTTTCCTTTTAAATCGCCATCGACAAGTTCACCAAATGGATTGAAGCCAAGCGGTCGCGGCGATCACCGCGGTCAAAGCGGAGAATTCTTTTAAGAGATCGTCATCGAGTTTGGCGTGCCAAACAGAATCATCACCGACAATGGCGCCCAATTGAGCGAAGAGTTCCAAAGGCGGTCGCGAGGCCCTCGGGATCAAGATCGCTTCGCCGTGGGTCATCCGCGAACAGCGGCGGTCGAACAAGCCAATGGCATGGTCTTTGCCGAGAACTGAAAGCGAGAATATTTGATCGTCTCAAGCCGTATGCAGCGATGGTTAAAAAATTGCCTTGGTACTCTAGGGGTTGAGAACTACCCCGGCAGACTCCGGGCGATCACCTTTTTCCTAGTATATGGTTCGGGCGGTCCTACCCACCGAGCTAGCGTTCGGATCCCAACGGGTTCGGAGCTACAAAGAAGCCGAGTCGGAAGAAGGCCGACTGGAAGATCTCGACAAGCTGGAGGAGGCTAGGGCCGTCGCGTCCATCCAGTCGGCTAAATACCTCCAAGGTCTCCGGCGCTACCATGATCAAAACATTCGGGGCCGAGCTTTCTCTAAATGAGATCTGGTTCTTAGAAAGAATCAGAAAAGCGAGCATAAGCTCTCCCCAAGTTGGGAAGGTCCTTACATCGTCGACGAGGTGGTGCGTCCAGGGTCTTACTGACTCAAACGCGAAGACGGCGTGGTGCTCGGCAACACCTGGAACATAGAATAGCTACGTCGCTTCTACACTTAAATACGCATTCCATTGTACCGTTGTAATCTTAGCCGTTCTTGACTTACTACTCACTTGATGGGCTGCACACGGCGAACAACAAAGTTGGAGAGAATTCCTACACTAGTCAGACCCGCCTCCTTCAAGTTGCAGATCAGAGCGAGGAGCTCGTTCACTTGCCCCATTTCATGATCAGGAGGGATCGCGGTCCAAGAAGGGGAAACTCTCGGGGGCTCACCAGAAAAGGATGGAAGGCAAGGATCGAGGTTGGCGCAATAGAACCATTCCCGGTGCCACCCCTTGTTCGAGGTTCTGAAGGGGATGGCAAAGTAAATCTTCCTTGCCCCATCTCTCAGCTGGAAGCCGGCGTCCCAAACCGAAATGCGGGCGAATTCCAAGAAACGCCTCGCAAAGATGAATGAAGACAGCAATGTGGAGGATAGAATTGGGATTCAAGTGAACCAATTCAATGTCGTAGAAGAAAAGGAGCCCACGGAAGAAATCGTCGGTCGGGAGCCCGAACCCACGCTGAAAGAAAGATTCAAAGACGACGATCTCCTCGCAGTGAGGGGTGGGATAGAACTCACCGCAGGCCGAGCGGGCGTTGACCAGGGTCGCCGGCGGCATGACCCCCAGGGTGACCATCGCATCCAAATGCATCTCCGTCAGCGTTGAGGGGACCCAATCGTGGGTCGGAGGCAGCGCGGGGGAGTCCTGGGGAGGCGAAGTCGACATTCCCGGAGGAGATTATTAGTGCCGCGAAGAAGAGAAAAGCGGCGGCGGTGGCTAACCCTAGCAATGGAACTCGCAGGGGGGGCGATGAGCTTTTTGGAGACGAAGAAGCGGGGGCGTGAGGCGCGAGGGAGACTTAGCCCAGCGCGGCTCCTAGGAACTATAAAGGACGACAACTGATCCCGCTTGAGGTGGGGACCACGCCTCGACACGCCCGTTGCTGCTGGGTTTGACCGGGGCATGACTCATCCTGTCCTGGCCAGCCGAATACCATGATCGTGGCAGACAGCCGTCGCCGGGACAAGAATCGGTTTAAGCATGATATGCCCCGTGTTGGGTCGGTTGTAAATCGCCGTCCCATGCGGAACCCAGGTGCAATCTGCACCTAAAAATCGAAGTGCACCCCCGCGATATGCCCCATGCCGGGTCACCTGCTGATTGCCACAAGACGGAATCAGATATTGCGGAGGGGCTCAATTCAGGGATTACGATGGTGCGCTCCATGACGGGCCACGCTACGCTCCGACGAGATCGGGCGTAGGCATCATCAAACAAATCCTGGGTACGCTCCATGTTGAGCCGACTACCGTACATGTACGGGTACCGCTTGGCCAAGAGCCGAACAATGGTGCGCTCCATGACGGGCCACGCTACGCTCCGACGAGATCGGGCGTAGGCATCATCAAACCAATCCTGGGTACGCTCCATGTTGAGCCGACTGCCGTACATGTACAGGTACTGCTTAGCCAAGAGCCAAACAATGGTGCGCTCCATGACGGGCCACGCTATGCTCCGACGAGATCGGGCGTAGGCATCATCAAACTAATCTTGGGTACGCTCCATGTCGAGCCGACTGCCGTACATGTACGGGTACCGCCTGGCCAAGAGCCGAACAATGGTGCATTCCATGACGAGCCACGCTACGCTCCGACGAGATTGGGCGTAGGCATCATCAAACTAATCACGGTGCGCTCCATGTTGAGTTGTTGCCGTACATGTCTGGTGCCGCTGGCTAAGAGCCGAATAATGGAGTGTCACATAGTGAGCCACGCTACGCTCCGATATGATCGGATGTGGGCACCCTCAAGCCGAATCAAGGTGTTCGCCGGGCTAGGCCGACGGCGATCCCGATCTTTCGGTGAGATGATGATACATCGATTTGGGTGTTGATGGCACTGAAATTTAGGGCTTCCTACCACCAGGTCGGGAGCTTCACAATCTCAATGCCAAATCCACACAGATACATGATCCAAATGATCAGTAGTTCCTGCAAGAAATCGAGAACCCGCAAGAACAAAGCATGAAGAAATCTGAAAAGATGGTATTGAAATCAAAGAAACAAGTTGAGGTTCTGTTTCTCGGCTCGGGCGGTCTAGTCGACACGCGCAAACACGAGGAGGGATGCACACGGGGTCTACCAAACACAACAAAACCTAAACATAAAAGAACGGTGGCGGCCACATATATAGCGGTGGCCAGGAGGTGTAGGGCAGCCAAAATAGCGGTGGCCGCCACCAAAACCCTAAGATACATTGGCCTTGGGCCCAAAAGAAAGGTGGCGCAGCACCCGGGATTTCTGTCCCGTGAGATTGTTCTATGATTTCCCATCACTCCGGGAGGAATTTGGCCATGGGACCAGATCCATTGGAAAGGTCATCTTGATACCTTTCAAACGGGTGGTCGCACACTAAAAATGGAGTCTGGGAGCCCAAGTTATATCTGTTTGAAGTACTGCTGCTCCTGGATGGCCGAACCGGACTTGTCGACGAATTGGGCTTGATCTTGGGCCTTCCGTGGCGCGTGGGCTGTCCTTGGTGGATGATCTTGACGTGCTGGTCCAGCGAAGGTGGGTGGAAAGGCCTTGCTTCCGGATTAAGCCCTCCAAGCGTCGTAGATGATGTAGCGGCCGAAACAGCGACGATCGGGGACGAAGTAGTGGTCGTAGGGGAAGAAGGGGCAGCGGTTGTATCCTTGGTTGTGATGTCCTCATCAGACTGCCATTCACGGGGAAGGATACTTCCCACGGACAGCCGATCACCGAGGCCATGGTGAAGCGGGTTACAAACCACTCAGGAGAGTTAGCGCGAGGAAATTGAGTCATTCACGACCTCCCCACCAAGCGATGTGACGACGGGAGAGCATCACGGCAGCCAAAAGGCGGACCTAAAGGGGGCGGCTTGGCCACGAAGCACTCGGGGAACTCTTGTGGAACCTATCGATCGGTATCGATCAATGGGCCGACCGGATCAGTCCATGGGGTGGGCAGGCCAACCATGCAAAAGGAGGAGCTTCGAAGGTCTCACCACGCCGGAAAAAGCGGTCGGGAGGTGGAAGCGACAAGGGTAGGTGGACAGCGCCTGTACCTCTGCAACGGGCGGCGCTGCTCCTGCATGCTACTGTGCCTGGTCGGGCTGCTATAGGACGGTCTTCTCTGCTGCCCCCAACTGCCTCTGCTGCTACAGGACGGTCTTCTCTGTTGCCCCCAACTGCCTCTGCTGCTCTGCTGCGCCCCAACAACCCCTTGCAGCCGTGCCCAGGCGACACTTCCATCGGGGTATATAGAGAGAAGGAACCTTAGACGAGGAAGAGGAGAGACATCTGTAATAGAGAACTTGTAAACAAGAACACTCACACTTACACCAGAAACAACGAATGCAGGACTAGGGTGTTATCTCCATTGGAGAGCCCGAACCTGGGTAAAAATCGCCTCATGTCTTGCATTACCATCAGACTTAGATCTTCCGCCTTGCCCCACTCCCTTTTCTTCATTGTCGGTTACAACCATCGACAGGGGCCACGTGGGCTCTTCGCCCGGCGGGCAGGGCGTGATCGCCCGGCTACCCGCTAGGGCACCATGGTGGCCACTCGCCCGGCGAGCAGGGTGTGATCGCCCAACTGCTCGCTAGGGGGCCGCGTGGGCTCTTCGCCAAACTGGGCCAGGCCACCTCTTGGGCCTATTACTTTTACGGCGGTGAGGGTACCCCGATGCAAAGTACACCGACAGTAGCCCCCGGGGCCATCCTAGAGAGCGCGTCTGCTACTTTTCATACCTTATTTAATGCTAGTGCGCTCCTGGATGGGCCCACCACCTTTGCGCACGCAACCGCTTCGGTTCTCTCCACTTCTGCCTATTTTTCTTGGGACCCGAAACGCCGCGCCTTTTGCCTGTTCACGAACCATTTTCGTGGGGGGTCTATATATATGCACACCCCCACTCAACAGTTCACGCCTTCTGGTTTTCTTCAAATTTTGCTCTTTGCCTTTTTGTCTTCTTTGCTCAAAGAACTCCGCTTTCGCTCTGATGGCGCAGCCTCTTCTCTCTTCCACTGCTGGTCAAAGCAGGGTGGATTTTGTCGCTGGGATGGCACCTGAGGGCTCCCTCCACCCTCGCCAGGGGACCGTTGTGCCAGGCTGCCAGCCAGGGGAGATCATCGTCTTCACCTGGGGACTTATGGCGAGCTTGGTGCTGGCATTCTCTGAGTTCTTCCTCACCATCCTCCACTTCTACGAGATTCACCATATTCATCTCTCCTCCAACTCCATCGTCCTTCTCTCCACCTTCGCTTACCTCTACGAGATGTTCGTGGGGGTAATGCCCAATCTCCCCCTCTTTCACTACTTCTTCACCTGCCGCATCACTCCCGACAGTGGGGTCGCAGGGAGCTGCCACTTTCGCCTCCGCGATGGGTCGGCCCCCGCTACATTCCCTTCCAGCCATGCTCCAACTGGAAGAACTGGCGGAGTGACTGGCTCTACGTCGGCAACGATAGCGGGGTCGACCTCCTTGGGGTGCCTTGCATGCGGGCGGAGACCCGTGAGAGCTGGAGCTCGCCCATCGAGGAGACGGTGGAGCTCTTGGCGATGGCGGCCCGCATCGATCAGATTCTTGGCGCCGCCTGATTAAGGCGGTAGTCCGAGACCGTGGCTCGGAGGATTAGCCCTAACGTCGTCGTGCTCCTGCATGACAATATCTGAGGGATAGCGACATGACGCGCATGTAACACTTCGGCACCCCACGTACCCTGAATGTTACACTCTCTAGCACCAACAATACAAAACACCATGAAATGCTAGTAAAGCAAGCTAGTATGCTAGTAAGTTTGCCAAACTTAACTAAAAATTTCGACAGCACCTCCCCTAAAACCCGGACATCCACTCAGCAGACAAAAGAACAATTAATATATTTAACAACAACAACAACACATAAGCATAAAACATCCACCGTATCATACTTAACAAGTGGAGTTGTAACACCCCGACACCTAATGTGCCCGGAATATCACCACAAAGACTAACTTGAACAACCAATTCACAAATAAAAGATTAAATTACAGCAAGTACACTAACTGTTTAAACAAAATTTCGGCAGCATGTATCCTTATTACCATGGTTTCTAAGCAACAATACTAAGTTCACATCACAAGAGCATAGTGAAGGATAACCACAATATGCTAATCAATGTTTTCAGCATCAATTCATAGCAAAGAAATAAATAAACTACGTGACGACAATTAAATCTGGGGTTCATCACGAAACATTCACCATCATAACTCAATATAACTAAACAACACCAACAGGGTTCATAAGTATTTTCAACTAGTGAGCTGAAGCTAGTGATGTGGTGATACTAATCCCTTTTTCCCAAATGCCGAACATGTGGTACCTAAAAAAACATAAACAACAAGAGTGAGTTGTTATCCAGGGCCACTGCAACCTTCGTGCTCACCTGCTATGCCAGCTGCGACGCCGCCTTCAACCCAATGACCGTCGCGGATGGCATTGAGGGAGACGAGGCTCAGGCGCAGGCGCGCATGCAGGAGGCCGCGGAGCGCGTCGTCAGCATGATGGCGGTGGAAGCCCCGGACCTTGGCGCGACAGCAGTGGAGCTGGAGGCCGAAGAGGAGGGTGGGGGCATCCAAGTCGTCAATAGCGACTGATGGCATGGGCAGCTTCCTTTTGTTTTCTTCTTTGTTCCTGTTTTTTTGTATGCTAGAATAATATTAGTAATTGTAATGAAGTTGGCATATTTTGGTTTCACCTGAGCATGTTCGTCTGTTCGCATTTTGGATATGCTTGCTTCAACTCAATCTTCGGGTGATCAGCCCCTAGCCTTGTTATGACGCAAACCTAAGCACTCAGGTTAGGTTGATACTTAGGCATTCTTTGAGTGATTGCAACAATGCGAACAGGGATTATGCAGAGCATGCAGAATGTAGACAAGCAAAGTCTTAAGTTTCTGCGCAAGGGTGTCACTGACTCCTGTCCCTTTGGAACTTACATTCCTGCGATCTCTTAGAACCTGACCGCAGCGTTGCGCAACAAGGAAGCGAGCTTCCAGGAGCGGTACCGAGCTTACGGTGCTCGCGGAGATAGCCAACGGTGCTTCAGAGAGCTGGACCGAGGTGTGCGGGCCGCGTTTGAGTCACCGTGCCACACTCGCACTCCCAGTTACTTGTCCTTGCGATACAGACGCTGGGCATTTCCTTTTATCAATGAGGAGCCATCAGGTTACCAGAGCCAGTGACAACCACGCATAATTTGACCCAACAGGGTGCAAATGCGAAAAATAAGTTGGTACTGTTAAAGCAGACAACTTATTTTTGCCATAGGCCATTGGGCGATCAGCCCCCAGACTGGTCACGGAGGCCGATACTTTGGCGAGCAGGGCGTGGTTGCCCGACTGCCCACCAAACCCTCACGTGGGCTTATCACCAGGCAAGCAGGGCATGATCGCCCGCCTGTTTGCCCGGCTGCCACGGGGTTGCCTTGGATGCTTGAGCTACAGGCGCTCCAGCACTTCATCTGCGATTGCGCATGGCTACTGAAAGTACAAGTAGGCATTGCACAAAGCATGCAGAAAATATATTAAGGGATGTAAGTCCTTGCGCAGGTATGTCATGGTCCTTTTCTTTGGAACTTAGGCTCTTGTGACGTGGGGTCAGCCCGCAACGCTGCATGGCATGGGAGCAGGTTTCTAGGAGGGGTATCGGGCTTGCGGTGCTCGCGGTGACAGCCAGCGGTGCTTCGAGGAGCCGAACCGGGGTGTGCAAACCGCGTCTGAGTCACCGTGCCACACTCGCACTCCTGGTCGCCCATCCAGGCACGACGCGAATGCCGGGTGTTACCATGGGTCAGCAAAGAGCGGCCAAATCGCCAGAACGCATAACATCCCCACGTAGGCTTTCCCACCAGGGGACAAGCGAGGAAGATAAAGCAAAAGCTCTTAAGATAAACAACTTTGCTAACCACCAGCAGCCGCCGACCAGCCGGGGGAAAACTCACCCACGCAACCGGTCAAAGCGAACCACTGAGAACTTATAGCTTTTTAGGGGTAAAACTTTCGCAACAACTCCACGTTGAAGGAGTTGGCCAGCTCTTGATCATCCTCAGTAGCCAACCGGACCACCCCGGGTCGAGATACTGAAACTACCTTAAAGGGGCCCTCCCATCAAGGAGACAGTTTGTGGAGCCCAGCATGCATCTGGATTCTACGCAAGACCAGGTCGCCAACTGCCAGTGTTCTCTCGCAGACCCGGGTGGCGTGGTACCACTTGAGAATTTGCTGGTATCGGGCGGCGCGCAAGGCCGCCCGACCGCGCACCTCCTCCAGAAGGTTGACATCTTCACCACGGTGGTCTTCTTGTCCTTCCTCGCTGAACATCGAGACACGCGGTGAGCCGAACGACAGCTCGGACGGGAGGACAGCTTCGGCGCCGCAGACCATGAAAAAGGACGTTTCGCCAATCGCCCGGCTAGGTGTGGTTCGGAGCAACAACAGCACAGCCGGGAGCTCTTCCGTCCACCGCGCCCCCAGCTTATGGAGCCGATCAAATACTCTCGTCTTCAAGCCCCACAATACCAGTGCGTTGGCACGCTCAGCTTGGCCATTGCTCTTGGGATGGGCCACCGAAGCAAAGTATACCTTGGTGCCGATCTCTTCGCAGAACTCCAAGAAAGCCGCGCTGGTGAATTGAGTGCCGTTGTCGGTGATGATGCAATGGGTGACTCCAAAGAAGTTGAAGATCCCGTGGATGAACTTGATAGTAGCGGAAGCCGTGATGGCACGTACTGCTTCAGCTTCGACCCACTTGGTGACTTGTCGATGGCAACGAACAGGTGGGTGAAGCCCCCTGTGGCCCGCGGGAACGGGCCCAGGATATTTAGCCCCCAGACCGCGAATGGCCAGGAGAGCGGGATGGTTTGCAGAACTTGGGCTGGTCGGTGGATTTGCCTGGCGAAGAATTGGCATGCTTCGCATTTTCTCACCAGCTCGCAAGCATCCTGGAGGGCAGTAGGCCAACAAAATCCTTGGCGGAATGCTTTGCTGACAAGCGTCCGGCCGGACATATGGCTCCCGCACATGCCTCCATGGATATCAGAGAGCAGGGCACTCCCCTCTTCCCGAGTGATGCACTTTAGTAGAATTCCGTTTCTGCTTCGGCGGTATAGGTCCCCATCCACCAGAGTGTAGCACTTGGCCTTTCGTGCTATCTTTTCAGCAGAGGCATCATCGTAGGGGATCTCTCGGTCTCGCAGGAAGGCTAGGATGGGGTCCATCCATCGACTTACCCGGCCAAGAGTGGCGATCACATGGTGATCGCCCGGGTACTCCGTTGGGCCAGGATTTTCCCCGGGTGCCGCATCGGCGGCACCGCCGTCTTCTCTCCTAGACCAGGGGCTGAGGCGGGTGCGCTGTCTACCCTCCTTGAGTCGAAGGGCACGATAGCCGCACCGCGGTCCGCACCTGGATCGGAGGCAACGACGGCTATACCGCCCTCCCCACGTGGAGCGGGGGCAACGACGGCGATACCGTCCTCCCCGCGTGGAGCGGGGGCAACGACGAACGATCGTGAGAGTCTTTCTTCAAAGACTCCGACCGGAGCAGAGGATCTTGAGGACACGAGCTCTGAAAGTTCATCCGCCAGATGGTTGTCGCGTCGAGGGATATGGATATATCCCAGTCCTTCAAAGTGGCGTTCCATTTTCCTAACCTCCACCAATTAGGAGACCAAGGTAGGATCAGAGCATTGAAATTCCTTCCGCACTTGGTTAATGACCAACAGAGAGTCACCTTTAACTTGGAGGCATCGGACGCCTAACGTCGAGGCGATGCTCAGCCCTGCCAGCAGGGCCTCGTATTCAGCAATGTTGTTAGTGGCCTTGAAGTCGAGGGCAACCACATACTGGAGAATGTCACCGGTTGGAGAAACCAAGATAGTTCCAGCCCTTGCGCTTTCAAGCCTGAAGGAACCGTCGAAAAACAAGGTCCAGGGGGAAGGCGCGGGTGCTTCTTTAGCTTTAGGAGCAGCGGGAGTCCACTCGGCAACGAACTCCACCAACTTCTGGCTCTTGATGGCGGTGTGGGGTACAAACTTGAGATAGAATTCCCCAGCTCTACCGACCATTTGGCGACATGACCCTCTGCTTCCCGATTGTGAAGAATTTCTCGCAAGGGATAGGCAGTGACCACCATGACTTCTCGCCCTTGAAAGTAGTCTTTGCGGCTTCTGGGCGCCACCGGACGGCGTCAACATCTTCTGGCGCTTATGGTATCTGGTCTCTGCCTCGTGTAGCACCTTACTGACGTAGTAGACCGGCTTCTGGATATCTTCCCTCTCCACCACGATCTGCGCTCACCACCGCCGGGTAGCGAGGATGTCTGAGCAATGTTCACGGTGAGGCGGCGATCTTGGCGGGGAGGAGAGGTACTGCTTCAAGTCTTCAAACACTTGTTGAGCCTCCTTAGTCCACTCGAAGTGGTTCTGATGAGGACATCTCCACAACGGATACAACCAGCTCTAACTCCACTCACCAGGATGAACCACCACTTCAAGGACCACTCACTCGAGCCCATGCGCGTCAACTAAATTGTCAGGTGAAGACGTTCCTAAGTATTCCAATTAATGATACAATGAATGGGATGCTACTTAATTTTTGTGATGATGTGATTCTTCTTAGGAACCATGGGGAAGACCTACAACGCACAAGGGAGTTCGCGTCCGGAGGGAAGAGCAGATTGGAATCAGATTCGGCCTCCCAGAGATGATCAAATTCAACTGGCCATAACTTTTGATCCAGAAGGCTTCTGGAAGCCTATGAGTACAAAAACGAAAGCTCTGGTCGTCCTCTTTCAAACCAATCTGAGATCACCTCTGAATTCCTTCCGAGTCAATAGGAATATGCAAAATGATGCAGAGCACTTTTCCAGTCCGAGTCTAATTGGGCTTTAGTCTTTTATTCTGAGTTGTAATTAGCAAGCCCATGTTAAAGGCCTAGTGCTGCACGCCCCTTGGTCTATAAATAGCCAGTCGCGACCATAATTAGGGTTTGGGTTTTGTTTTATTCAGCTAGCCTTTGCTACTGCTTGTACACGCGCGTGCCGACTAGGCCGCCCGTCTACTTGTTCATCGGAACCCCAATTTCGAGTGTTCTTGTTTTCAGAACCGATCTAAATTTATATTTGCAATTGAGTTGCTTGTAATCTCTTGTTCTTGCTGGTTCTTCGATTGCTTGCAGGAACAAAGACCTTCGTGGTCAGGTTGGTCGCGCTTTCCGCGGGACCAATAACCTTCAGGAGGGTGGTGTACCGGTCGCTAAGGCGCAACGTCGGGTTCATTGTAGTCGGGCCACCAACTTCGCCCTCCACCAGATCGACGCTACCTCCTCTCATCGAAAGATCGGGATGCCTAGTCCATACCAGGTGGTATCAGAGCTCAAGGTTGTTCGGTGAGAGATCTTCTTTTCCGTTGTTTTCTTATACCTACAGTCCAGAAAATACCAGAAATAAATACATCTATAGGCAAGTTGTCACCCTTGATCCAAGACTTTTGTGCCTTGCTTTTACTGCTTAGTTCTCAGCTTGTTGAATTCACAGTTGCTTCGTCGAGTTGAGTTGCTGGTCTTTAGTTTCTGCCCTTAGAGTTTCGAGTTCGAAGTCACGTTTTGCTCACGATGGCGTTAAGTAATTTGAGTCGAGTCGTTAGTAGATATCGATTCCAAAAAAGAAAGAAAGAAGAGTACCTTGAAGGCGGCTCGCCCACCCGTGCCTTTCGCCTGGAAAGAGTGCTCGCCCATCCGCTGACTGATGCCCGAGTGTGCTCGCCCACCGCGTGCATTGGACGCCTGAGTGCTCGCCCATCCCGTGCACTAGTCGCCTGAGTGCTCGCCCATCGCGTGAACTGGTCGCCCGAGTGCTCGCCCACCGCGTGCACTGGTCGCCCGAGTGCTCGCCCATTCCGTGCTCTGGTCGCCCGAGTGCTCGCCCATCGCGTGCACTGGTCGCCCGAGTGCTCACCCATCGTGACAACTGGTCGCCCGAGTGCTCGCCCATAGCGTGAACTGGTCACTGGGTGCTCGCCAATTGCAACAAACTGGTCACCCGAGTGCTCGCCGACCGCGTGGGCTGGTTGCCCGAGTGTTCGCCGACTGCGTATCAGAGAAGAAAAAGGCAAGTGCAATTTTCAAAAGCCGCACTAGATCAATTGCAAACCAAAGTTCAGAGAGAGAGAGAGAGAGAGAGAGTATATTTTAATTACCTTTATCACTACACCATGCCCTAAATATACCAACAGCTTGTCTGTCGCTAAAAGCAACCTATAGCGACAGCATGTCTGTCGGTAAAGCTTTTACCGATAGAAGAGAGGTGCCAGTGTAAGTCCTGTCGGTAAAGGTTTTTAGCGACAAACAAATCTTTACCGACAGACCGTTTGCCTTTGATTTACTACTTTTACCGGCAGACAAACTTTTACCGACAGACACCTTTTACCGACAAACAAAGCTTTTACTGACAGATGTGGTGACGATAAAATTAATTTTCCATTTTTTTAAGCACTTATAACAGATGACATACCACTGCAAGATTCTTGCTAAACAGATGAAAACATGTACTCCAATCGAGATCAACAATCATAACACCGCAACTAAACATCCACACATTATCACTCAAGAATATCAAATAGAATTCATTCCATTCCAGTTATATTAAGATACAAGTCCAGTACCATCTTTTTACATCAACACTGATAGTTAAAAAGAAATCACAAAATCAATACACGTCTTCACAAATAGCAGATTTCACAAGTCCAATAGATCAACTGGCATGGTCAATTTTTGCCCACGGAGAGTTATGGCGGGGATGGTTGTGTAGTTGGTCGGGCCCATTCAAGCAACTTGTTGAAAGGATGTCAACCTTTAAAATGTTGGCGCCAAATCGACAATAACCAGCACAATGCAAGAACCGAAAGCTTACACCCTTTTATGCTTAGGCTAAGCATGTAGCACAAAAGCTATGTCTTGATGTCTTGAGCAAGCATCTTCATACACATCTTAAGCTTACACTCAAGTCTCCAACACAGGCCAAGTCCAAATTGCTGCTAAGTGCTAGCCAGCAGAGTATTCAGTCTTCTCAAATTTGGAACATTTAGCTCACTCGACTAAAAGATAAGCTCGATCCTCTGTTTGTGGAAATCAATGTACTTAAGCATAAACATACCACAATCCCACAGTAACAATAAAAGATGCTGTGTCAATCAAAACTATATCTTTGTCCATTGTCATAAATATATGTATGTACTTGAGTTAAAAATACTCGCACACGACCCTCCAACTAAGCGAGGATTCAAATTGTATAAACAAGAAATACCCATTCTGTCAGTAAAGGAATATAGTCAACTAACTCCTCTGCCAAGAACTTATGTCCATTTCTTTATTGCTCTTGTCCTTCACTTCGTTACAATATATCTAGCGATGTGGTATACACAAGAAGCATCATTAAGTTACACTCAATCTATAAGTATGTAATGAATTGAACAAGCGACAACATACCATCTAATATTTTATTCTATTTAAGACAGATTGATACAACCAGGTCCATATGAATTCCCCGAGCATAACACATGTCTTGACTCATGAGGTCCATAACCATATGATTTTTTGCAAATTTTAACATATGAGAATTGGAAGAGGTATACCAAAACTTATGCTTAAATCAAACAACGAAAGCATAATATTTGTGTAGTTAACAACCCATCTCGAAAATCGAGAATGGAAAAAATAGTAGTAAATGGGCTTTCTAATTTACGGCTCTTCCAAGTGGAATTTTACTTTGGAGGCATCGATAAAGCTTACCAAGTACTCTGATGCGTGATGATCCATGCCACCAAGAGAATCGAGATATTGGAATGTCTTTTCCTTCATGTTTATAATTGCTAAACACCAATGTATATCTTTATGCACAGGAACAAAGATCTGCAAAGTAAATTCTGAAGATAAGTTGAACATAAGAAATAAGCATGTCAACGAGGAAGGGTGGTAACAACAAAAGAATTAAATAGTGCAGCATCCATTTTACTTTATCACACTCAATGAGCTCATAACCCAACTTCTTGCGTGTAGTCCATCTTTTAACAGATTTGTAGTCATAACCATTTTTTCCACAAGCAAGCTGAGCAACAATTCAAAATTCAACGAGGCTTAATTAGGTCATCAATTTTATCCACAAATGAAAATTAATGGCTAAAATGCATGATAAAAGATCTGACACAAGTGCATTACGGTGAATAAGTAATGCCATGCAAGCATTTATGCCTGAAAGTAAGAACAAATAATATAACCAATGCTAAAGTACTCAATAGTACTTTAGTGAGCTAAACCAATTTATTCCTTCATAGTCCTTATACATTAATTGCTTAACCCATCCTGATGAAGCATTCCATGCTAGTACTCAATAACCAAATAATGGAATATTTGCATTTGTATATATATTCATACTTCCTCTAAAGTGGAATGATCTATCATGAAGGGCACTAAGTACCTAGACATAAGGATTGAATGATATTTTTTTCAATCAATATTATTATAAATATGACCATATTGTTATATTACACATGTTTAAGTCCGGAGATGACAAGCAACTAAAGATAACTTTGTGGAAAGACTGCAGTGCGAGCAAAATGCACCTTGTATAGTGGAGTGCACTGTTTATGTTCACTGGGCGACTTCTTGTCAAGTATACCCAGCACCACTGCATAGTGGAATGCAATGCTTATGTTACTGGGTGACTTCTTGTCAAGTATACTCACATGCACATGTTTTCAGTTTTCATTTGTCATCCACCATAGAGTTGTGCAAGGTAGAGTTAGATTTCTGAAAATGAAAAATTAACAAGAACCTATAAAATGGTACCAGCCTTTCAGCTCCCACTGAACTGAACCTAATCGTCCTGATCCTAGCCCATAGTAATTATATTAGTACACTCTACATGCTCATTACTCAATTCGCAGAGAAATTCAAGACGAATGTATTGAAAGCAGACCTGCTCGATAAAATAGACAAGCAAATCCTTCGACAGCTCACAGTCAGCAGACTGCGAGCATGTTTCCATGCAATCCTTGTCTTTCTTCGATAGGGCAATAGATTGCTTCCATCTACCAGCCTTCTTGTAAATGGAGGCAGCAATCCTCCTCATCTCAAGCAATTCATGCTTCTCAAGCGATCAGAATTGCGAGCCTTTGGTTATAAAAACAGCAAGAACAACAAACATTGCACATTCATCTCTCCAAAAACCATTTACCTTACAGGCAAGACCTATCTCGCTCAAAGTTATCATGCATGTCAAGCGATTCACGGAGCCTCTCATAGTCCTCCTCTTCAACATAAAGCTCATTCAAAGCTTCATTGGCAGCAGAGACATTGTTGCTCACGAACATCAACCACGTATGGTTTCACAAGATGCAAGCGACCGGCTGTATAAATCTGAAACCAGTTAAAAATTTCAGAGCGGCATATAAAGCTGGGACATCCACGAAGGACCTCTCCATATACACATTAATAAGTATAGCATAAATATCACCATATTTTCACAACCCTATAGTAACAGGAAATACAAAGAGCAACAATTCTTTTAGCATCCATCTTGATTTATCCACTCGGTCGCTACCTATTGCATCAATATTGAAACAGCATCTCTTTCTGCACTCCATATTTCCTTCTAACTTACAACCACATAATGAAAACTCACTTCAAATTGCCTTACAACTGCACCAAGGTTGAACCATTGATCCCAACTGATATTGTAGTCATAGCCTCAATAAACAGCAATGGGTGACAAGTAACAAAGCAATTGGAGCAAATTGGAACAAGTTTACCTCGCTTTTCCATTTCCATTTCAGCTCTTCTTCTCTCTGCCCATGCAGCTCCAACACGCTTTGGGTTAAGCATTTTCGATTTTCCTTTCCAAGAAGATGGAAAGCTGCTGAGTGACACATTCTTTGGATCAAGCTCGCTAGCTTCTAACCAAGGAGGATGAGCACCAGTGTGCACATTTGCTTTCAAGCCTTCATAAAGCAATAGCGTCATGTTAAATTTCACGCAAGGATCAAGAAGGAACATAAAAGAAATCTATTTCATTTGCTAAAGCTGCAACTAATTTTGTCTGTCGGGCTAGTGAATAGTATAAGTACACAAGGAGTACACAATTACATACACATTACTAGCTAGAAACCCATTTCCAGAGAAAATGGTGCACGATTTCAGCATTAGTAATGAAATTTTACAATGAGGTATGTTTACCCTCAAAGCTGCCTCTTCTTCATCCGTCCATGAGCTTTGTCGCCTTCCGGTTGGTGCAACAGATTAGAGCTGCAAAACAGACATGCTCGATTTTGGAATCACCCAAAAAACACACACATTAAATGGCATATTTTCAAATAAGGAATTTTTCACAACAAATAGATCATCCACTGGGGACGACGATGGGATCATAGATGTGATCTCTGGGTTCACTTCTCCGAGCTGAACATAAAACAAGCGGTTAATAATATCGAAGAGGAGCCATTTTTCAATTTTAATTTATCTCCTTGAGTAGCTCCATTCTGACTTCATGAATGTAAAATACTAGCAGTTTGCGAGTGAGTTCCTCATGACCGAAATCCTTTTCCTTGGTGAATCCTTTTCCATTACATCTGCTTTCGTTTAATTCAAATACGGTTGAATCCCACATACCCTTCGACGGCAGGAGGAGCAGATCCTGGCGGGAGAAGCAAGTCGGCGGGGACGACCAGATCCTGGCGGGGCGACTTCAGTGGCGAGTGAGGAGCACACTGCCGGCGAAGCTTCGCCCGGCCAGGCGTCGGCGAGGACTCGCCGTCCACGAGGGAGGAGCAGAGAGGCAGCGCCGAGCTCGAGGAAGACCGGGAGGAGATCTGGCTGGCCGGGAGGATGACCGGCGGCCGGGGAGAGGCGGTGCCTGGCTGGGAGACCGACTGGGAAGACGCCGAGGAAGGAGTCGGCGCAGGCGGCGCCACGGGAGGATCGAGGAGTGGCGACATCGCTGGGGAGGGAGCGAGAGCATCGCTGGGAAGCGAGGCGCCAGACGGCGCCCGGAGGAGCTGGGGGAGCAAAGACATCGCTGGGAAGCAGCGCCAGGGGAGAAGTGGCGGCTAGGAGGAGTTGGGGACAGGAAAAATGGCTAGGGTTTTTAGATGAGTAATTCCCCCCATAGGCCAGACTCCCGCGCGCGCGATATGCCAAATTATTTCGGGCTTTTGGCGGGTCTAATATCAGCGACAGACGATCTGACTATAGATATGAAATTACCGACACACAGCGTGTTGCTATATGTCTATAGCATTACCGAAAGACGAAATGTCACTGTTTGGGGGCATTAGCGACAGACGCTCTACCATAGACTTTTACCGACATACCATTTGACTATGAAAGTCAAGTTTTACTGACAGCTGTCTGTCTCTAAATCTAGGACGTGGTGTAGTGTATACCCCTAGTCAAAAAAAAGTGTGTGTGGTGAGTGTTGTTTGGAGTCCTTTTGAGTCTGTTATTCAGCTTTAGGGCTCCCACAAAAAAAATAAAAAAAGGAGCCCTAGCTACTTGCTTTGTGTTGAGGACGTTCTCTTTGTGTTTCTATGGCATCGTTGGTGATTAGGCTCGCGTCTTTAGTGTGGTTTGAGACTAGGACCAGCACCATACTGTCGAGGAACGTTTACTCAACTTGTTGTGACTATTGTGGTACGAGCTATTCTTTGTTACAGTTGCCAGCCACCTATAGCTCCACAGAAAAACTACAACTTACCAGGCTCTTGCGTTTGGCACCTGTACACCACCTCTCCAGGAGATTTTGACTCGTGGTCGCCGACACCTCCTGCTAAGACTTGGTAAGAACTGGTAAGAGCTTGGTAATACAAGTTGAGAGTTGAGAGACAGTGCCCTTTCCTGCAATTGTTTGTTCTTTTGCTTTCTAACCATGTCGAGAACGGCGAGCAATGATGGACTGACATTCCCTCGCACTAGGGAATCATTCAACATTCGGCGCCAAGTCAAGATTGCGATGAGGGCCTTGATGGTGATGTGCAGGTGGTAAATGGTAATTTGGGACAGGTGGAGAAGGCTCGATTGACACCAACACGGTGATAAATTTGGAGGTTTCGTTGGCACCATCAATACCAACTTGCGGAGGTATTGCGGCGCCTTGAGGACATGGGTCGAGTACCTCCTGCGGCCGTGATAATGGTGTGTTGGGCAGTGAGGTGGATGAGAACGTCGACAACTATGCTGCTGACTCGGAGCTTGAAGAAGACCCTGCACGGCGTCAACTTCACCACAACCGGCATGGTATGGGTCCTTTGCGCCCCCGGCATGAGGTACGTGACTATGACGATTCTCTTGGTAAGGTTAAGTTCACCATGCCTCCTTTTGATGGTAAATATGATCCTGATGCATACCTCACATGGGAATTAGCTGTCGAACAAAAGTTTGCATGTCATGAGTATCCTGAAAACAAAAGAGTTCGATTTGCCACTAGTGAGTTCACCGATTTTGCCTCTGTTTGGTGGAGTGAGTTTAGGCGTAAGAATCGATCTTTGCACAAAACTGGGCTGATTTGAAAAGAATCATACGAGCTAGATTTGTTCCCTCTTATTACCAGTGTGATCTGTTAAATAAGCTTCAGCTGCTTAGGCAAGATAATAAGAGTGTAGAGGAATACTATCAGGAATTACAAATGGGAATGTTGCGCTGTGGTATAGAGGAGTCTGAGGAGGCTGCTATGGCTAGATTTATGGGTGGGTTGAACCGTGAGATTTATGACATTCTTAGCTACAAGGAATTAATTCAATCACTCGCTTGTTTCATCTTGCTTGCCATGCTGAAAGAGAAGTGCAGGGACGATGCAAATGGTCTAGCACGAGAACTAATGTTTCTGTAGGTCGTGCTAACACTTGGTCAACACGAGCTCCATCTACAACCACAAGGCAACCGGCTGCACCGTCCTCCAACAACAACAAGAATCGACCTTCATCTTCCGCGCCGACTTCTAAGGCTTTGGAGGTAACAAAAACTTCTGCACCAGAGGCCGCCAAGAGTTCTGCTTCGGTTGCTTCGACTGGGAGGACGAGGGATGTGCAATACCATCAATGCAAGGGGTACGGTCACATGAGGAGTCAATGTCCGAGCAAGCATGTGCTGATTGTGCGAGACAATGGTGAGTTTTCTTCGGCTAGTGATTTGGATGAAGAAACATATGCTATGCTTGCAGCTGACAATGTAGGGAGCGAAGATGACCATAACCAGGCAGAGCACATTGATGCCAATCATGCTGACCATTATGAGAGCCTCATTGTACAGCGTGCATTGAGTGTCCAGATTGGAAAGATCGACCAAAATCAGCGGCACAACCTGTTCCAAACTAAGTGTGTCGTCAAGGAGCGATCATGTCGTGTGATCATTGATGGAGGAAGTTGCAACAACCTCGCAAGCTTGGACATGGTGGAAAAGCTTTCATTGGAGACAAGACCACATCCCCAACCCTACTATGTTCAGTGGTTCAACAGCATTGGTAAGGTTAAGGTAACACGCTTGGTGAGAGTACAATTTGCTATTGGTTCCTATCATGATTTTGCTGAATGTGATGTCGTACCTATGCAAGCATGTTCTATATTGTTAGGTAGACCTTGGCAATATGATAAAAGTTCTGTGCATGATGGTAGAACCAACCAGTATTCTTTTGTGCATAAGGGAAAGAAGATTGTATTGCATCCTATGACTCCTGATTCCATTCTTAAAGAGGACATTGCTAGAGCTAGTAAGCAAAAGATCGATGAAAATGCTAAAAAGAAAGCTTCTAGTTTTGTTTGTGATAACAAAAATGAGATTAAGTTGAAAGTTGCATGTTTTCTCGCTACCAAATCTGATGTGAAGGAACTGGTTGTTGATGAATCTGTTTGCTATGCCTTAGTTTGCAAGGATGCCTTGTTCTCATTTGAGGAGATACCTGCTGCTTTGCCTCCTGCTGTGACTAACCTTTTGCAGGAATATGCTGATGTTTTTCCCAAGGACATTCCTTCGGGTTTGCCACCAATTCGAGGGATTGAGCATCAGATTGACCTCATTCCTGGAGCTTCTTTGCCCAATCGAGCACCATATAGAACTAATCCGGAAGAAACTAAGGAGATACAATGCCAAGTTCAAGAATTGCTTGACAAAGGGTACGTGCGTGAATCTCTTAGTCCTTGTGCTGTTCCGGTCCTTTTAGTTCCTAAGAAGGATGGATCATGGCGCATGTGTGTAGATTGTAGAGCAATCAATAACATTATCATTAGATATCGTCATCCTATTCCTAGGTTAGATGATATGCTTGATGAATTAAGTGGCTCTACTGTGTTCTCTAAGGATGATTTGCGTAGTGGCTACCACCAAATCCGCAAAAAATTAGGTGATGAATGGAAAACAGCTTTCAAAACCAAGTTCGGTCTATATGAGTGGTTAGTAATGCCTTTTGGATTGACCAACACACCTAGCACTTTCATGAGACTAATGAATGAAGTTTTGCGTGCTTTCATTGGTAGATTTGTGGTGGTATACTTTGATGATATCTTGATCTATAGCAAATCATTAGATGAACATCTTGCTCATTTGCGTGCTGTTTTTGACGCTTTACGAGATGCACGTTTGTTTGGTAACCTTGAGAAGTGCACATTTTGCACCGCTCGAGTTGCTTTTCTTGGCTATGTTGTTACTCCATAGGGGATTGAAGTTGATCAAGCCAAGGTTGAGGCAATTCAGAGTTGGCCGACTCCTAAAATGGTCACACAGGTGCGGAGTTTCCTTGGACTTGCAGGATTCTATTGTCGCTTTGTGAAAGTTTTCAGTACAATTGCTGCACCGTTGAATGAGTTGTGCAAGAAAGGCGTGGCTTTCCAATGGGGCAAGTCACATGAAGATGCCTTTGATTTGTTGAAAGAGAAGCTGACTCATGCACCACTGCTCCAACTCCCAGACTTTGGTAAGACTTTTGAACTTGAGTGTGATGCTAGTGGCATTGGGATTGGGCGTCTTGATCCAAGAAGGTAAACCGATTCGTATTTGGTGAGAAATTATCTGGGCCTCGTTTGAACTATTCAACTTATGATAAGGAATTATATGCACTAGTTCGAACATTAGAGACTTGGCAACATTATTTGTGGCCCAAAGAGTTTGTTATACATTCTGATC
Source organism: Guadua angustifolia (assembly GCA_036346375.1). Lineage (NCBI taxonomy): Eukaryota > Viridiplantae > Streptophyta > Magnoliopsida > Poales > Poaceae > Guadua > Guadua angustifolia. The sequence continues at coordinate 48,269,023 of CM070505.1, read as the reverse complement.
ATGAATCCTTGAAGCACATTCGTAGCCAAAATAAGTTGAACCGTAGGCATGCAGCATGGGTAGAATTCATTGAGTCTTTCCCTTATATTATCAAACACAAGAAGGGGAAGGATAATGTTATTGCTGATGCTTTATCTCGACGATATACCATGCTTTCACAACTAGACTCTAAAATCTTTGGCTTGGAAACGATTAAAAAGCAATATGCGCTTGATGCTGATTTTAAAGATGTTTTGCTAAATTGTAAGGAAGGAAGAGTTTGGAATAAGTTCATTATTAATGATGGGTTTGTGTTTCGTTCTAACAAACTATGCATTCTAGCTAGATTTGTTCGTTTGTTGTTGCTTCAGGAAGCGCATGGAGGAGGACTGATGGGCCACTTTGGTGTGAAGAAGACAGAGGATGTGTTGGCCAACCATTTTTATTGGCCAAAGATGAGGCTTGATGTGGAGCGCTATTTCTCTCGCTGTTCTACTTGCAATAAAGCTAAGTCACGACTGAACCAATATGGTTTATATATGCCTCTTCCTGTTCCTAGTGTTCCCTGGGAGGATATTTCAATGGACTTTGTTTTAGGCCTACATAGGACAAAGAGGGGGAGGGATAGCATATTTGTCGTCGTGGATCGGTTTTCTAAGATGGCACATTTTATACCTTGTCATAAGAGCGATGATGCTACAAACATTGCTGATTTGTTTTTCAGGGAGATAGTTCGCCTACATGGAGTGCCTCCCACAATTGTGTCCGACCAGGATGCAAAATTTTTGAGTCATTTTTGGCGGACGCTTTGGAAGAAACTAGGTACCAAGCTCTTGTTTTCTACTACATGTCACCCTCAAACAGATGGCGGTGAAGTAAATCAAGTAAGCGTTGTCTACAATGTTGAGAGCCATTTCGAAGAAAAATTTGAAGATGTGGGAAGAGTGCCTACCTCATGTGGAGTTTGCCTACAACCGCTCATTGCATTCTACTACCAAGATGACCCATTTTCAAGTGGTATATGGTTTCAATCCTCGTGCACCCATTGATATTTTGCCGTTACCATGTTCTAAAAAAGTAAACTTAGATGCTGCTAAACGTGCTGATTTTGTGCTGAAATTACATGAGACTACTAAAGATAACATTGAGCGCATGAATGCTAAATATAGAGCTGTCGGTAGTCAGGGTAGGAAGGAATTATCTTTTGAACCTGGAGATCTTGTTTGGTTGCACTTGTGAAAGGATAGATTTCCTGATTTGTGAAAGTCTAAATTGATGCCTAGAGCTAATGGTCCTTTTAAAGTGATTGCTAAGATAAATGATAATGCATACAAGCTTGATTTGCCTGCAGACTACGGGGTAAGCAATTCTTTTAATGTTGCTGATTTGAAGCCGTACATGGGTGATGAAGATGAGCTTGAGTCGAGGACGACTCCATTTCAAGAGGGGGAGGATGATGAGGACATCTCCACAATGGATACAACCAGCTCTAACTCCACTCACGGGATGAACCACCACTTCAGGACCACTACTTTTCGAGCCCGTGTGGCGTCAACTAAATTGTCAGGTGAAGGCATTCCTAAGTATTCCAATTAATGATACAATGAATGGGATGCTAATTAATTTTTGTGATGATGTGATTCTTCTTAGGAACCATGGGGAAGACCTACAACGCACAAGGGAGTTCGCGTCCGGAGGGAAGAGCAGATTGGAATCAGATTCGGCCTCCCAGAGATGGTCAAATTCAACCGGCCATAACTTTTGATCCAGAATGTTTCTGGAGGCCTATGAGTACAAGAACGAAAGCTCTAGTCGTCCTCTTTCAAACCAATCCGAGATCACCTCCAAATTCCTTCCGAGTCAACGGGAATATGCAAAACAATGCAGAGCACTTTTCCAGTCCGAGTCTAATTGGGCTTTAGTCTTTTATTCCGAGTTGTAATTAGCAAGCCCATGTTAAAGGCCTAGTGCTGCACGCCCCTTGGTCTATAAATAGCCAGCCGTCACCATAATTAGGGTTTGGGTTTTGTTTGATTCAGCTAGCCTTTGCTACTGCTTGTACACGTGCGTGCCGACTAGGCCGCCCGTCTACTTGTTCATCGGAACCCCAATTTTGAGTGTTCTTGTTTTCAGAACCGATCTAAATTTATATTCGCAATTGAGTTGCTTGTAATCTATTGTTCTTGCTGGTTCTTCGATTGCTTGCAGGAACAAAGACCTTCGTGGTCAGGTTGGTCACGCTTTCCGCAGGATCAATAACCTTCAGGAGGGTGGTGTACCGGTCGCTAAGGCGCAACGTCGGGTTCGTTGTAGTCGGGCCGCCAACTTCGCCCTCCACCAGATCGACGCAACCTCCTCTCATCGAAAGATCGGGACGCCTAGTCCATACCAGGTTCATCTTCTACCGCCATGCTAATCTGATGGTACCGAGAGTACGCATCCAGAAAGCACAGCAGCCCACATCCCGCCGTGGAATCGACGATGAGATCGACGCGCGGCAGGGGATAAGGGTCCTTCGGGCAGGCCTTGTTGAGGTCGGTGACATCGACGCACATTCGCCACTTCCCATTAGACTTCTTGATGAGCACAGGGTTGGCAAGCCACTCAGGATGAGAGACCTCCCGGATGATCCCTGTGCGCAGCAGCTTCTCTACCTCCTCCTGAATGGCATCTTGGCGCTCCAGTGCTTGGCGCCAGATCTTTTGGCAAACTGGGAGCACCTTGGCGTCACCGGAGGAAGGTGACGAGCGCGTCTTCCTATTTGGCGTTGAGGCTGGCGCCAATGAAGACGGACTTCACGGGCTCACCCCCACTTAGGGAGACCACCTTAACCTTGCCTGCTGAGCCGGGCAAGGCGCGGGTCTGTGCCTGAGGGGCTCCCGGGAAGCAGCATCAGTCGACTTCACGCAGGTGGCACCGACTTGGTCCAATGCGTGCTTGTGATAGCGCAAAGCCTCTGGCCTGTCCACCCGGATGGCTATGGGGCCACCAGGCCTTGGCATCTTCACCACCATGTATCTATAGTGGGTTACCGCCATGAATTTGGCCAACGCGGGTCGGCCAAGTATGACATTGTACGGGAGGTCGAAGTCGGCGACTTCGAAGTCGACCAGCTCCGTACGGAAGTTGCTTTCCTCCCCGAAGGTGACGGGAAGGCGCACCTGGCCCAGGGGGACCATGCTAGCCCCCGGGGCTATGCCATAGAAAGGCAGAGCAGGGCACAGCTCCTGGTTTGGCACCTGGAGCACCCGGAATGCTTCAAAGGACAGGAGGTTGATGGAACTCCCTCCATCCATCAGCACTCGGCCGAGCTTCACGTTCTGGATCGTAGGGGAAGCCACGATCGGAAGGTGACCTAGGCCGGTGGTGCTCTCAGGGTGGTTAGCCTGACTGAAGGTGATCGGCTTCTCCGACTACTTCAGCATCCGACACGCCCCTGAACTCGATGCTGTGGCGCAGACCTCCCTCCTCAACCGCTTGTAGGAAGCGTTGGACGGGTAGGTGGACGAACCACCGTGAATGTACGCCACAGCACGATCCACCTGCTGGAAGGCCAGCGAGGCAGGGTCTTCATCTTGGTCGTCGTCGCAGGGGCGGCACTCCTTGAGCCGCCGCTCGACCATCTTGCTCACGACCCGGTAATCATCCAGGCCATGAGAGTTGGTCTGGTGGATCGAACAGAAGGGCTCGCCCTCCTTTTCCTCACGGTGATCGTCCTTCCGACCACGGTGGTCACTACGCTAGCCTCGGCGGTCATCTCTCCAGTCTCGGCGGTCATCTCGCCAGTTGCGGCGGTCGCGCCACGGCGGCCGGGCGTCTTCGCGTTTGCGTTCGCACTCGGCGGCCAGGACCCGCCTAGTCTCAGCCGCCTCGCGCTTCCGCGGCTTCTTGCTTGCAAGGTCAGGGCCCCTCGAAGTCCTGGCCTCGTCCCCGCCGTGTCCTCATGCGGCGCCAGATGTCAGCCCTTGAGCCTCTGCCGCCCGCGTGCACTTGTGCGCCAGGGAGAAAAGCTCGGAGGTGGTGGCGATGTCGCGGGTTGCCATCTTTTCCTGCATCTTGCGGTCGCGAACGCCTCTTCGAAAGGCGATGACGACTGACTGCTCCGAAATCCGGGGAATCGTGTTGCGACAATGGCAGAATCGTTGGATGAAATCGCGTAGCGACTCCCCTCTTTCCTGCTCGAGGGCATGGAGATCGTCCTCCACGCCCGGCTGTGCGAAGGAGCCTTGGAAGTTGGCGACGAAGAGGCCTCACAACTCCTCCCACGAGTGCACCGATCCTCGCGGGAGGTTCAACAGCCAAGACCGGGCGGACCCCGTCAAGGCCGTTGGGAAGTAGTTGGCCATGGCCTTTCCAGACCCGCTAGCGGCACGCACCACGGTGGTGTAGATCTGTAGAAACTCCTCTGGGTTGGTGGTGCCGTCGTACTTCTCGATGGCCGGGTGAAACCTTTCGGGCCACGCCACGTGACGCAGCTGTCGGGAAAACGCTTGGCATCCGACGCCGTAGGGGGAATCCTGCCGTCCGCCCTGGCCCCGACCCGAAAACCGTGCCGAGGAGGGTGGACCGCGACTCCCCAAAGAGTCGGAGGAATGAACCTCCTCCTTGCTCTGAAGGTGAGAGTCGCGGGAGGAACTCTCACCCCCAGGGGCCATCTGTCCGTCGCGAGCGCGGCGACGCTGTAGGTGATCGTGCAAATCACCACCGCGCCGCCATCGCTGGAGCTCCAAATGGACCGTCAGGTCCCCACGGCTCCTCACGGAGCTGGGACCTTGTTCTTGCATGCCCTTTCCCTTACTCTGGCCCTCCTGGCTAGGGCGCTTCCCACTTGGGCGGCTGGAAGCTTGAGTGCGATCAACGAGCACCCTTGGTTGAGGGGTACCGACGGTCCCAAACCGGTCGGGCATCCCTACGCGGAGCTGAGCCGCGTCCACGAGGCCCGCAATATCCCGTAGCCACGGCGTGGCCGGGGTGTCTCCTGCGAGTTCCACCGAAGGTTGGTCCAGAAGGAGATGGACTGCATGCAGGTTCTGGGCCAGAGTGGCGGCCTCCATGGCCAGCCGACGCTGAACCGGAAGCTCGACCGCCATCTTGGGGGCGCCACCGCCCTCCTGCGGGGGCAGCGTGAGGCGATCCCTCTTCCGGCGAGAGTGCCGGGACATGTTCTGTGTGCTGCCAACCTCCGCCACCTCTTGCCACTGCGAGTGTGAACCCGCCATCACCAAATGCGAGGTCCTTTCGAACGGAAGGCCAAAATCCACCGGAGAGATGGCCGGATAAGCCAACCACTAACCCCCTACCTGGCGCGTCCCTGTCGGCGTATTTCACCTGACAAGATCCCGTTAATGAACAGAGTTGGCTACTCCCTAGACGGAAGATATGGTTCGGTAGAGGGTATCTTCGTGGCTGGAAACCCTAATATCTCTCAATGATGGATCCGGGAATCAACAAACCGGTGGACACCATGATTTACCCAGGTTCAGGCCCCCAGCTTGGGTAATGGCCATACATCCTACTTGATCTTTGCTGAGGAAGTGTGGTGGTGTTTACAAGAGCTTCCTTCTTTGTCTTCTTCTAAGTGTTCTCTACTCATTTATTACATACGCCTCCGTTGCCTTGTCCTTCAAACCTCATTTAATGTCGGTGTGTAGTCTCGCCTGGTCCGCCCGGGATATGACACTCTTGAGACGGGTTTGGTAAGAGGCGTCAGAGGGACATGCCGTCGTCGTGTCGATAGCAGAATCCTTCACAATTAATGACCCTGACACGGGGTGCCAGGGGAGGGAAACTTCGAGGTGAAGCCTTCCCCTCATTCCTTTGGTTGCCTTCGTGGCTTGACAAGGGGGGCTCGGACGCCCGTCCACTCGTCAGACCGCCTCATAAGCCGACGCCCAGAGGCGTGGCGTGATCGCTTCGGCCGCCGCTAGGGCACCACAAACGCTTCGCCCGCGAGAAGGTGTGATCGCCACCGCCGCCAGGCCGTGTGGGCTCTTCGCCCGGCGGGCAAGGCGTGATCGCCCGGTTGCCCGCTAGGGCACCATGTGGGCCGCTCGCCCAGCGTGCAAGGCGTGATCGCCCAGCTGCTCGCCAGGGGGCCGCATGGGCTCTTCGCCCGGCGGTAGGGCGTGATCGCCCGGTACTGCCAGGCACCACGTGGGCCTTCGCCAGCCAGTAGGGCGTGATCGCCACCGCCGCCAGGCCACGTGGGCTCTTCGCCTGGTGTGCAAGGCGTGATCGCCCTTGCCGCCGAAAGGCACCACGGGCCGCTTCGCCCGTGTGAGAGGCATGATCGCCACTGCTCGACAGGGGACCGCGTGGGCTCTTTGCCAAACTGGGCCAGGCCACCTCTTGGGCCTATTACTTTTACGGCGGAGTGGGTACCCCGATGGAAAGTACACCGACACCAACTATACTGAACCAAGCTAGGGTGACAAATAAATCATGACGCACAAATGACAAGATAGAGTATAGATCAAATAAGTAGAATAGCTAAGTTCCAATTTATTTTGAAACAGTTGTATACACGAAATAATATACAATAATTTAAAAACAATATAGCGATTTTATAAACTGGGTTAAACATGATCAAAGTACAACTTGCCTTAAGAGACAACTCGTCTATCTAAGGCCAAGACCTACAATCAGTATAGCTCTGATATTACCTCTATTAGGACCCGAATATGCAAATCTAAACCCCCTATATATATCGCACTAGTTCAAGATCACACTAGCGCACATAGGCTCAACATAGAAAAATATCAAATCATACATAGCGGAAACATTTAAAAGATTTCATATATTAATTGTTAGCCTGTTGATTGACCTATTACACCTTACATGAATATGCCATGTAGGGCTAAACTAAGAAATATAAATAAAACTGTAGTAGAATAAAAACGTAGATAAACCCTGGCCCTTAGTGTACCACAGGCAACTGACAAGGCTCACACCCAAATATTCGTCTCTTCACGGTACTCCAAAGCTGGTGTAGACTTCTCAGCTAGTGATTTTGTTGTTAGCAAGGGTAAGTACTTAAATCACTCAACAAGTTGTGCACATGATGCAATTGAAAGCGTCTAGGCCCCAAAAGTACCTCATGGTTTTGGTAATTAATGACAATCATGTTTAAAAGACTAACATTTTTGTTGAGTATATTGAAATAGGTCAGTCTCAAGGATTTGTAATCATGGAAGCATGAAGATGAAGAAATCGAAGATCAAAATTGTCAATCAAGCACCAAAGGTAAAAACCTAAGGATATTTCTCTAGTCATTTTACTGATCTCGGAGTTTGGAGAAAAGATCGGGTTACTAGAAATAGGGCCATACTATTAAGAGGGGTTTGATGTTATCTTGGTGTCAATTTTAATGTCTAAAGGCTCAAATCAATTAATTACACTCATGCATTATCATATAGGATTTCATTTTTATAAACTTTGATAAATCCTAAAGAAAGTCTTTGGAATCCCGGCGCTACCGCCAAGGGCATCCCGGTGCTATTGGGGTAGCGATAGCACTGGCCCCTAGGCCGGTGTGTAAAAACCCGAGAGAGGTTCTTTTGGGAACTAGGCAGGGCGGTGCTACCGCCCAAGGTAGCCCGGTGCTATGGGGTAGCGGTAGCACTGGCCCTTCGCCCGGTGTAAAAATTCCAATGGCATACCTTTTTGGGTCCAAGTAGGGCGGTGCTATCGCCCATGGAAGCCCAGTGCTACTGGGGCCGCGGTAGCACCGACCCCTTGGCCCGGTGCATAAATTCTAGTAGGGGTCGATTTTTTGGAATTTTGGTTGGGCAGTGCTATCGCCCATGGTGGAGTGGTGCTATCGGGGTAGCGGTAGCACTGGCCCCAAGACCGGTGTAAAAATTCGAGAGAGTGTCCTCTTCAGCCAGAAAAAGAAAATAGAAGCCCAGTGCTACTGGTCCTAGTTGGGCGGTAGCACCGGACCTTCTGTGCAACGGCCACTGTTAAAGCATTAAATGCTCTAACGCACCCACAGGGGTGAACCCCGGTGCTACCGGTCCTACATGGGCGGTAGCATTGGAAATCTTGACTTGGTCAGGATTTTGAGCTTAAGCGGCTAGTTTTGGTGGCTGGGGTTATAAATACCTCTCCACCTGCCATCTACAGGATCTCTTGGGTATTATTAAACACATTTGAGCTCTTGCAAGTCCTCTCCTCTCTTTAGTGCATTCATTTCACATTTAGTGCAAGTGAGGAGATAAATTGAGTGTTGCATTTAGGGTGAGCCTTTAGACACTCGATTCGACCTCAAGTTAGCGTCAAACTTGTGACTCTTGGAGGTTGCCGCCTGACAGCTTGGAGGTGTGTGGATTCGGTGATCTTTACAAAGAAGTTTGTGTGAAGACCCGATCGTTGTGAAGGCAAGGAGGTCACCTACCCGGAGTGGGGAGAGCTATCACGAGTGATCGAGAAAGGCTCAAACGAGTGGAGCCGGCTTGAAGAAGTTCAAGTCACCTCAACATGGAGTAGGGGAGACCGGCAAGTCTCTGAGACCACAGGATAAAATTATTGTGTTCCTCTATTGTGGTTTGCATGTCTTATTCCCTAGGGTGACCTTTCAATTCTAGCTAATTGAGTATCTTGATTAGAGTAGTTTAGTGTTTGGAGTACTTGAGTAGAAGAGATAATTTAGTGATCACTACAATTGCTTGATATTAAAAGTTCTAAAATTTCCATTTGTGCTTAGTGATCTTAAAACTTGATTTTAGAGTAGATAAAATTTAAAACCTCCTATTCACCCCCCCTAGTCGGTTATCCTTGATCTTACAAGTGGTATCAGAGTAAGGACTCTTTATTAGGGCTTTACCGCCTAAGAGTAAGGATGGCTAGTGATGGGGTGTCAATAGGCAAGTTGCCATTTTTCGATGGCACAAATTATGCATATTGGAAAATTCGTATGACCGTTTATATTAAGGCCATGAGCCCAAGCATATGGAGAATTGTTGATGATGGTTTCGCTGGTTTCGCTCTAGGAGCTAATCCCACACTTACAATTGAACAAGAAGAGCGAAACACTCATCTCAATGCTCAAGCTATGAACGCTCTTTTCGGCGCTTTGAACGCGGATGAGTTCAATCGAGTGAGCAACCTCGAAACCGCTCATGAGATTTGGACTACCTTCTTGGAAATTCACGAGGGCACATGCTCGGTCAAAGAAGCTAAATTGCATATGCTTCGGATCAAATATGAGAGTTTTATTATGTTACCCCAAGAGAACATTAATGAAATATACTCACGGTTAAATAACATAGTAAATGAGCTCAAAAGCCTTAGAGCGTCACTAACCGATTTTAATATTGTTCGAAAGATGCTTAGGGCCCTTCCGGAGAAGTACGAGACTTTGGTGACGTTATTCCTCAACTCACCGGAGTTGCCGAGAATGACGTCCACCGGACTTCTTGGAAATCTCATTACAAATGAGATTTACAAGAAGGATAAGGAAGAGCTATTGGAACAAAGCTCTTCGAAAAAGAAAAATATCGCCTTCAAGGCAAAGGCGGAGTCAAACGATGAGGCGCTTGAGAACACCGAAAATGAAGACACCGAGGAGGAGATGGCACTCCTTGTGAGAAGAATGAAGAAGTTCATGAGAAGGCGCTAAAGCTCAAGCGGTCCTCAAATGTTTAGGAAAGGGCAACACTCTAGCACCAACCGGTATGCAAATATTCGGTGCTATGAGTGTGATGAGAAGGGGCACATCGCCTCTCATGCCCTAAGAAAAAGGATGACAAGAATAAATCGCCCAAGAAGTTCTTTCAAGGTAAGAAGAACCTCTTCAAGAAGCTTCAAAAGGACGGCAAAGGCGAAGCTCACATTGGAGAGTGGGATTCCGAAGAAGAATACTCACATTCTGACTCATCCGAGGAGGATACACCTTCAAAGAAGAAGGGGCTCGCTGGCATCGCCATTAAGGAAGCTTCATCACCATTCGTCACTCCTTTATGTCTTATGGCTAAAGGAGATTTTAAGGTAAATTCAAATGACGATGATGAACCATCATATGACGAGCTAATGTACATACTTAAGGATTTAAATGAGTATCTTGGCAAAGAGAAGTCTAAATTTATGGTTTTGAGAAAAAATTCTCTCTCAAAGACTCTTATGAGGAGCTAAAGAAAACTCATGAGATTCTTCTTGCCAAGAATCATTTAAAATCCGCAAAAGATATTGGTATTGAATGCAATATTATTGATAATTTGCCTAGACTTGAAGTTGACTCATATTGTCTAGCAAAATCAAGCATAGCCACCTCTTGTGATGATTTGGTTGATATACCATTTACTTCAAGTCCTAGTGCAAATTCATGCCATGAGAATTTAATCGTTGAAAATAATGAGCTTAAGGAACAAGTAAACAAATTTAACAAAAGTTTAGATAGATGCTTTATGGGTAAGGACACCTTAAATAAAATCCTGAATAGTCAAAGATACTCATATAACAAAGAAGGATTAGGGTACGTTCTTAGGAAGAATAAGAAATTAAGTAACAAGCCTCCCCGCTTTGTGAAATCAAATGGTAAGATTTATTACAAATGCCATGATGTAGGACATTTAGCAAATGATTGTTCTTTAGGTAAAGCATCAAAGGACAATGTTTATGATTCATGCTATGTTCTTAAGAAAGATAAAAATGGTAAAGTATTTGCTAAATTTGTTGGGACCCCAATAATTGGCCAAAGAAAGAAAGCCATTTGAGTGCCCAAAACCTTGGTTACTAACCTCCAAGGACCCAAACAAATTTGGATACCTAAAAGGGATTGATTTTCTTTTGTAGGTGAACTACAACACCGGTGGACAGCATTGGGTGTTGGATAGCGGGTGTACCCAACACATGACCAAGGACCGGAAGATGTTCACCACATTTGAGTCGGGAAGTGGACAACATGACAAGATCACGTTTGGCGATAATAGCATGGGAAAGGTATTAGGGTTAGATAAGATTGCTATATCAAACGACCTTTCTATTTCTAATGTATCTTTAGTTGAAACATTAAATTTTAACTTGCTATCCGTTGCTCAAATATATGATCTAGGTCTTGTTTGTAACTTCTCTAGAAATGGTGTAGTTATCTCCAAAGAAAATGATAATTCCCTAGTATTTAAAGGTTTTAGATTTAGAAATTTGTATTTGGTTGACTTCACCTCAAATGACTCATGTCTTCAAACGTGCTTAATGGCAAAAACCCCTTTAGGATGGCTATGGCATAGAAGACTAGCTCATGTTGGGATGATTCAACTTAAAAAGTTGTTCAAAAATGATTTAGTTGTGGGCTTGAAAGATGTGAAGTTTGAGATAAATAGACTTTGTAGAGCTTGTCAAGCCGGCAAGCAAGTGACTAGTTCTCATCCTTCAAAAAGTATCATGTCTACATCTAGACCATTAGAGCTCTTACATATGAATTTGTTTGGTCCGACTACCTATAAGAGTATCGGGGGTAATTCTTATTGTTTAGTCATCGTTGACGATTACTTAAGATTTACATGGGTATTCTTCTTGGATGACAAATCCGAAGCCTCCGAAATCTTCAAAAGATTTGCAAAAAGGGCTCAAAATGAATTTGATTTTAAAATAAAGAAAATTCGTAGTGATAATGGTTCTGAGTTCAAAAATATAAGAATTGAAGATTATTGTGATGAACTTGGAATAAAGCACGAGCTTTCCGTGACCTACACTCCGGAACAAAATAGAGTTGCAGAACGGAAAAATCAAACATTAATTGAAATGGCAAGAACAATGCTTGATGAATATGGCACGTCCGATAGTTTTTGGGTGGAAGCCATTAATACCGCAGTCATGCAACAAATAGACTCTATTTGCATCGACTTTTGAAAAAGTCCTCTTATGAGCTCCTTGTTGGAAGAAGGCCGAATATTTCCTATTTTCGAGTCTTTGGATGTAAATGTTATATCTTGAAAAAGGGTGTTCATCTTTCTAAATTTCAAAGTCGTTGTGATGAAAGTTTCTTACTTGGTTACTCTTCAAATAGTAAAGCTTATCGTGTATTTAGTAGAAGAAACTTGTGATGTTGAATTCGATGAAACAAACGGCTCTCAAGAAGAGCAAGAAAACTTGGATGATGTAGGTGAAGAAGGGCTAAGAGAAGCAATGAAGAATATGACACTTGGAGATATGAAGCCGAAAGTAGACAAAGAGGATCAACCCTCATCCACTCAAGTTGAGCCTTCCACCTCCGTAACGCCAAGTCAAATTCAATCCATCGATGTAGATGAGAAGGATAATGAGCAACAAGTTCAACCTCTACCTCAAATAATACATTATGGTCTCTCCAAGGATCATCCAATAGATCAAATATTGGGTGACGTGAGTAAGGGTGTTCAAACTTGATCTCGTGTGCTTCTTTGTAACACCCCGGTGCCAAACACACTGCGAGTGCCACCAAGACCTCTAATAGCACTAGCGGAGGACAATTCTAAAGCAATTAAAAAGCTTAACTGATTAGCAAGAAATTTCGGCATGACCTCTCTAGAAATAGAGGTCATCCACTCAGCAGACAAATAAACAACAGATATAAGATAATCACAATACTAGTCATCCAAGATGACACATACTAGCAGAAGCATAAAGGAATTATCACACAACCAACTGGTAAATAACAATTCAGCAACAACGAATAACATAATTACAACACTAGTTAAGACCAGACACTATATTCATTTTAGGTGGGTTGAAGGTGACCGAAGTCGTGATTGTGTCTCTACACCTATCCCGGCGCGACAACTTCAAGGTACCTAAAAAAAATGACAAACAAGCGTGAGTTCGAAAACTCAGTAAAGTGCATCAAATCAACATAATTAACGAACTAACACATTCGAATCAACAACAAGATTAGAACTCTCATATGAATCAACCAATACATGAAACGAAGTATATCAATACATTTACCTCGTTGCGTATCTCACATACATACCTCATTAAACCTTTCTGGATGAGTCCATGACTCCATCCCAACTCCTCATATTTCCATTTAACACCCAAAGCTTATCATTAGCGATGCAATGCAATGCACAAGCTCATGTATGCATATGTTTGGAGCTCATACCGGTATTGCCGAGTGCACACCCGTCAGTGTACACCCTCATCCCCTCCATCCCGTGGAGGGTGCCTACTCTTACTGACTCACTTCCATACACACGCATGCATGGGACTACGAGGTAGGGCTTTCGTGTTCACTACGCGTGAACACAGAGGCCCGCATCAAAATGGGTCGCCTCTTCCGTAATGAATGCACAAATGTAATTAACACAAATAAATTGCAATTTACATACATATAACCATCTACATGAATATCATATATTCATCTTCATCCTACTCAACCAATGGCATCAAATAACTTTAAAAGCCAATTCATTTAACTTTTCTCATTTTCTCATGTAAATCCTGTAATTTGTTGCAACATATTATATTCCAAGTGATTAGCAACAATTCAACTCCTAGCATCATACCAAGGATTCACTTGCGTCGTTGTCACATAATCATACATATACTCAAAATTATTAGCATAACCACATTTATAAGCATAAGCAACAATCAACATCATTTTAACCTTCTAGATTGAAACACTTGCCTTTAACCCACACGAAGCGATGTGGCGCGAGGTTAAAGCCACCTCCAAAGCCACACCTCCTGAAATAAACATTGCGCAATCGATTTCACACAAATTATAGCCAACAACAACAACAAATAATTCCTTTCACTCATTACAACATACTTTGCCACAAAACAGCCCACAATCTGAATTTTCAGAGAAAACTGTTTGGGTAGCCTACTTAGCGATTGCATAACTATTGCAATACAACTTCAAATTGAGTAAACAAGGACATTTTAAGCATCGTCACAGGATTTACTAACTATCTCTAGGCAATTTTAAATTCCAATTCGGTCTCCAATTTGTTCTAAATCACAGAACAATAATGAATCTTCTACTAGTTGCAATTTGGACAGCAAAAGGAATTTCTTTCATAACTTTTTAATGGTTGAACCAAAATTCAAGTTATTAGACTTTAAATGAGCACAAGAGGATGGCTACAATTATCCCATAGCCATTTGCTTAAAATCTGAATTTGAAGTCCTCAAATTGAACTCTGAACTTTAGACCAAAACTCTGAACATTCAGTAGAATCAGCAATCTGGACAGCGACTTCCAATTAACATAACTTGAGTTCTACTACTCTAAATCATGCAAACAAATACATTTTCTCAATCTACTCAAAAAATACTAACTTTTTCTAGGCAATTAAAAAGTCTAATTCGTCCTCTAAGATGCTCTAATCTGTAGATGAACACAGACTGAACCAATCGCGACAAGAATTGGACAATACTTGGTAAAATAGCCATACCTTTTAAATGGATGAACGAAACTTAATGATTTCAGTCTCTATTGAAAGGTAATTCGATTATCTACAACTTTCGCAACAGTCAGACCCCCAGAAAACACTTGCATAATTTTCAATTTCGTGATACAACAGAGCACACGAATATACTCGAAAAACAAAATTGCACAACTTCTAGGGTTCCACCTCTAATCCATTCCATACACAACCAAACAACCAATAAAACTCCATGGCAAGAACCCTAACCCAACCACCCAACCACACCCAAACCCTAGATTTTTTCCTCACCTTGGCTCAAGGGAGAAACCGCAAGGGGGAGGGAGGGAGGAGGTTGGCTTGAGGAGGAAGACGCCCTAGAACTCCACCAACCAGGCAAGGGGCTCTAAATCTGAGCTCACCATGAAAAAAAGAAGTTTGCTCAGCTTACCAAGAGATTGGGAGAGGGAGAAGGGGAGCTTCGGTTGGAGAGGGAGGAGCTGGAGGAGGAAGCCACCAGAGTTGGGGAAGATGGCGGAGTTTGGGGAGATGGAGGCGCCAAGGAGCCCCCTTGCTGCCTTCTTCTGCTGGTTGGAGGAGGAATAAGCCCCCCCTTGGAGGAGAACACGAGGTGGAGGGCTGAAATTTCAGATTTTGTGTTGATTTGGGGGAGTGAGAGAAGGAGTGGAGTGGGTGGGTGAGAAAAAAATATAGATGAATATTTTCCCTCTCCCTCCCACACCAGATGAAATACAATCACCCCACAGACAACCCATAGATCAAACACTCTCCCAGACGAGAAAGAAATCTAAAAGAAACTCGGAATGAAACTCCGAGTCGATTCTTTCTCGAAACTCCACGACGTTACACTCTCCCCCACTTAAAAGGAATTCGACCCTGAATTCGCATAACGCCAACTGCACAAAACAAGGCCCACAAGGGACTTGCAACCTCAATGCAACCTCGCAAAGACTCAAACGACTCCAAACAATAAACCAAATCCAATTAACAACAAAAACGATTCGACTTAGCTTAACTAAGCTTTCTCTTTTCAAGACTTCATAATTTCTACTTAACTTGCAAGGGACAAAACTCCCTAGTAGTCTAGATTCCAAAACATCCTGAACAAGGAATCTCTCAAAAAAAAAAGTTTTCCAACTTTCGACCTCAAGGCATCCACTTATAGACTCTATCAAATTAATTTATATGCCAAATCCCCATCTCAACCATATCATACCACTATCGCAAAGTACTCTGATGTACTCAGCAAAACAAAATTCTTTCGGCACTAAAGCCCATTATACCTTTTAACCGATGATCCTCCTCAAGAGGACACAGCACGAACCTCTAAATCAACTCCGATCCTCTTTTCAGCTTCAATCACACCTTGTAAACTCTTTTCTCAAACTCCTTACCCTGATTCATCT
Source organism: Guadua angustifolia (assembly GCA_036346375.1). Classification (NCBI taxonomy): domain Eukaryota; kingdom Viridiplantae; phylum Streptophyta; class Magnoliopsida; order Poales; family Poaceae; genus Guadua; species Guadua angustifolia. The sequence goes on along the minus strand of CM070505.1, from coordinate 48,253,272 downwards.
TACTCATGACAAAAACAAAGATATGAGGTCTTTCATTCTAACATGCCTGTAAACCATATCTCAACTAGACACTCAAACCATCTGTTTAATATTTCGGGTTCCAAACTTGAACCCCAAAGAATCAAATACACATAATTTCATTCCTTTCCAATCGATTGACCTTTTTCAACAAAAGGACTAAAATCATCCAGTGCCATCTAAGGAAACGGCCCTCTTGGGCATACTTTCCTTTCCAATCACAAACCACATTATATAAAATTTCATTCTATACTCTCCTAGGCATGTCTCATACCCAGGAACAACTAGCTAACACAAATGTTCACACATAACATTTCACTTCAACTGCCATCATCGTTACAACCAACGATACTACCAAAACTTTTGAATCGACATTACAAGCGTTCATCATACACCACCATTAAACCACTGACGGTCAACGTCCAGCTCATGCTAGGACCAAAGATCAATACCAAACCACAAACGGTTCGTTTCCTAAGAGGGTCTCGCCCTCACATTCTTTCACTCAATTTAACTAAGTCCAAAAGTATAATCCTTATTATACTCAACATTATACCATAAACATTCATGCTTTTAATCCCAACTAGAATGAAAAAAAAGTACAATTCTTTTGAACCCAATTGAAACACAAGCATCAACTTAAACCCAAAGCGCTCAAATTCACTTTAGAACGAATTCGACAACATCCAAAAATCACTCATTTTCTTTTCCTAAGCCAAATACCAAAATCCATTCATTCTTCCTTGTCACGCTAGAAAGCAAAGGAAATCTCGATCCCCTTTCTACCACTTGATCCAAATCCAACACATTAAAACCAAAGCACCAAGCTTTACCTCGGGGAAAAACTCCATTAAAAGAGAACACCGCACAAAACTTTAATGAGGCAACTCACTTTTTCAAAAGTAAACCTCAAGCCTTTACCAAGGCAGAACATCTCTCTTTTAGAATAAACGACTTCATTCAAAAAAAACTAATTAAGGGAATCGATCCACTTTAACTCAACGACCGACATTCTTTAAGAGAAGAAAACTCAATTCTCTTACAAATGCAAAAACCACTTTTATCATTTTCCAAACAATGCGATAGAAGTCACATCGGGAAGAACTTCAAATTAAAAGAGAAACTCCACACAAAGCATTGACAGAAGCTCTCAATAACCACCATGATTCATTTCGCTTTCATAAAGCAAAACCTTTCACGACTAACCAAAATCAATATTTTGGAAAGAGAGAACCAATTCTCAAATCAATCATCTGAACCCACAACCATCACATTTCTCTTTCAAGAGAAAAGAAAACTCATTTCCAACAGAAACTATTTCTCCAACAAAAATCACTTATGAAACATTCATAAGGTTTACGTTTTTGGAACACTCACATGCAATTTCTCAATTAAATCCAACTCTTGCCATTAAGGTTTCATATTCACCAAAGGTATCCTAGGAAAACCCAACAGGTTTAGACATAAGTTACAAACCCACTCTTTCTTTATTTACCTTCTCCCTTTCATATAACCACCACTGGTTATATTAACATCAACCCTAAACAATCACTTATCATATCATTATCAAACACTAACCCAAGTCTAACTCTCGACAATCAATGAAGAGAACAGCGTTCTCGCTTCTTTTGCACAAATAATCTATCAATTAATTCAACACAAGACATGTGTCATCATTTTCCTTGGTTCACTAACCAAAACAAACCATCATTCCTATATTTGTTTATTCCAAACTTAAAACACAACTCTTCAACATTTATTTCAACATAAACAACAATACCCTTCGTACAACCCCTAAGTCATCACTTTGACATCCCCAATTCATTCAACCAATACATACTTCTAACAACTCGATATCATTTCCACAAGACCTATTTCATAAATAAAGGCCCAAGACAAACATTTGTCAAGGACACAACCCCAGTATCACTACAAACATTCCATACCTCCTCATTCTTTGATTACACATAGATTAAGTCATTTTGTTGACCCGCAATATTAACTGACCCAAAAGCAACAATAGTCAGTAATTTACACCATCTTATTGCTATGGTAACTTCATCAACTGAACATTCTAAACCTTCTTGGTCGTGACCAAGACTAACCTTACAGAAACACAAATCCTGATCTCTCCATTAAATCCATGACTCGCAACACTTTGCATAAAATACTAATTCAACTTTCACCTTAGATCACTTACCATCACTATTATTCTTTATCTACCAACACAATAATTTATGTTGTCTTTAAACAACCAACACATTTACTTTAACAAAATCCATAAACCACATCCTGAAAACTCTAACTCCTCAACACTTAACATCTTAATCATCCTTGTGGGTCACGCACCCAACTCTTAAGGAACCCACAGTTCTTAGGAAAAAGAACAACACCAAAAACATTTTTTTCTTTCCAGAAAACTCAACCATAAATTATAAAGGAACTCGACTCTCAAGTTTCCAAACTCTGACATACAACAACGCCTCAAACAAATCTCAAAACTTACAACTTCCACGAAGGAAAGGGGGAAAAACCAAGTGGTCAACCAAAATGAGCACCAAAATGGTAGCAATAGAAATCCAAAAGGATTCAACACTAAACTCTTTCTTCTTGTCTCAAACCATCGAAGACAAAAGAAACCGACCTTCTCTACCCACTCTCTAAACTATACCGCAAAGGCGACTACTCTCAGCTATGAGAGGTTCCCAAACTTAAGGGGTGGCTCTAGCCGACCACACCCACCACCGAGGCCCAAAACAAGGCCAAAAGAACAAGACCGAAAACCTTTCAGCTTGACCAATTCACAAGAACATAACAACTCAATCATTTCTTTCATAATCATAGCAACATGCATAGCCAATTGTAGCATTCAACATCAGAGTTTAGATACAACATTTTAAGCGTAAAGCAACGATGTCCATACCCCTTCCGACTGTGCATCAGAGTGTGTCAAGTTTTTAAATTAATTAACCAATCTATTTCAGATTTTAAGGTTATTGCCCTCAGGCCAAACTTTAAAAGTAGATACCTAAGCCATGTTTCTACTTTTCCAAGTCAAAATTTTAGTTTACTCTAGAGTAATTTACTACATTCACAAAACGCGGACCTGAAGCCCGCTCTGATACCAACTGTAATACCCCGGCGCCAAACACACCGCGAGTGCTACCAAGACCTCTAATAGCGCTAGCGGAGGACAATTCTAAAGCAATTAAGAAGCTTAACTGATTAGCAAGAAATTTCGGCATGACCTCTCTAGAAGTAGAGGTCATCCACTCAGCAGACAACTAAACAACAGATATAAGATAATCATAATACTAGTCATCCAAGATGACACATACTAGCAGAAGCATACAGGAATTATCACACAACCAACTGGTAAATAACAATTCCGCAACAACGAATAACATAATTACAACACTAGTTAAGACCAGACACTATAATCATTTTTGGTGGGTTGAAGGTGACCGAAGTCGTGATTGTGTCTCTACACCCATCCCGGCGCGACAACTTCAAGGTACTTAAAAAAACAAATGAAAAACAAGCGTGAGTTCGAAAACTCAGCAAAGTGCATCAAATCAACATAATTAACGAACTAACACATTCGAATCAACAAGATTAGAACTCTCGTATGAATCAACCAATACATGAAACGAAGTATATCAATACATTTACCTCGTTGCGTATCTCATATACATACCTCATTAAACCTTTCTGGATGAGTCCACGACTCCATCCCAACTCCTCATATTTCCATTTAACACCCAAAGCTTATCATTAGCGATGCAATGCAATGCACATGCTCATGTATGCATATGTTTGGAGCTCATACCAGTATTGCCGAGTGCACACCCGTCAGTGTACACCCTCATCCCCTCCATCCCGTGGAGGGTGCCTACTCTTACTGACTCGCTTCCATACACACGTGTGCATGGGACTACGAGGTAGGGCTTTCGTGTTCACTACACGTGAACACAGAGGCCCGCATCAAAATGGGTCGCCACTTCCGTTATGAATGCACAAATGCAATTAACACAAATAAATTGCAATTTACATACATATAACCATCTACATGAATATCATATATTCATCTTCATCCTACTCAACCAATGGCATCAAATAACTTTAAAAGTCAATTCATTTAACTTTTCTCATTTTCTCATGTAAATCATGTAATTTGTTGCAACATATTATATTCCAATTGATTAGCAACAATTCAACTCCTAGCATCATACCAAGGATTCACTTGCGTCGTTGTCACATAATCATACATATACTCAAAATTATTAGCATAACCACATTTATAAGCATAAGCAACAATCAACATCATTTTAACCTTCTAGATTGAAACACTTGCCTTTAACCCACACGAAGCGATGTGGCGCGAGGTTAAAGCCACACCTCCTGAAATAAACTTTGCGCAATCGATTTCACACAAATTATAGCCAACAACAACAACAAATAATTCCTTTCACTCATTACAACATACTTTGCCACAAAACAGCCCACAATCTGAATTTTCAGAGAAAACTGTTTGGGTAGCCTACTTAGCGATTGCATAACTATTGCAATACAACTTCAAATTGAGCAAACAAGGACATTTTAAGCATCATCACAGGATTTACTAACTATCTCTAGGCAATTTTAAATTCCAATTCGGTCTCCAATTTGTTCTAAATCACAGAACAATAATGAATCTTCTACTAGTTGCAATTCGGACAGCAAAAGGAATTTCTTTCATAACTTTTTAATGGTTGAACCAAAATTCAAGTTATTATATTTTAAATGAGAACAAGAGGTTGGCTAAAATTATCCCACAGCCATTTGCTCAAAATCTGAATTTAAAGTTCTCAAATTGAACTCTGAACTTCAGACCAAAACTCTGAACATTCAACAGAATCAGCAATCTGGACAGTGACTTCCAATTGACATAACTTGAGTTCTACTACTCCAAATCACGCAAATGAATACATTTTCTCAATCTACTCAAAAAATCCTAACTTTCTCTAGGCAATTAAAAAGTCTAATTCGTCCTCTAAGATGCTCTAATCTGCAGATGAACACAGGCTGAACCAATCGCGACAAGAATTGGACAACACTTGGTAAAATAGCCATAACTTTTAAATGGATGAACGAAACTTAATGATTTCAGTCTCTATTGAAAGGTAATTCGATTATCTACAACTTTTGCACCAGTCAGACCCCCAGGAAACGCTTGCATAATTTTCAATTTTGTGATATATCAGAGCACACGAATCTGCTCGAAAAACAAAACTGCATAACTTCTAGTGTTCCACCTCTAATCTATTCCATACAAAAACAAACAACCAATAAAACTCCATGGAAAGAACCCTAACCCAACCACCCAACCACGCTCAAACCATAGATTTTTTTGCTCACCTTGGCTCAAGGGAGAAACCGCAAGGGGGAGGGAGGGAGGAGGCCGGCTTGAGGAGGAAGACGCCCTAGAACTCCACCAACCAGGCAAGGGGCTCCAGATCTGAGCTCACCATGAAAAAAAGAAGTTTGCTCAGCTTACCAAGAGATTGGGAGAGGGAGAAGGGGAGCTTCGGTTGGAGAGGGAGGAGCCGGAGGGGAGGAAGCCACCGGAGTTGGGGAAGATGGCCGGAGTTTGGGGAGATGGAGGCGCCCAAGGGAGCCCCCCTTGCTGCCTTACTGTTGGTTGGAGGAGCAATAAGCCCCCCCCCCTTGGAGGAGAACACGAGGTGGAGGGCTTAAATTTTAGATTTTGTGTTGACTTGGGGGAGTGAGAGAAGGAGTGGAGTGGGCGGGTGAGAAAAAAAATATAGATGAATATTTTTCCCTCTCCCTACCACACCAGATGAAATACAATCACCCCACAGACAACCCATAGATCAAACACTCTCCCAGACGAGAAAGAAATCTAAAAGAAACTCGGAATGAAACTCCAAGTCGATTCTTTCTCGAAACTCCGCGACGTTACATTCTTTTTGTGAACATTATTCTTTTGTATCATCATTTGAACCTACTCACATAGATGAGGCTCTAGATGATCCGGATTGGGTAAATGCCATGCATGAAGAGTTAAATAATTTTTCCCAAAATGATATTTGGACGTTGTCGGGACCCGAATATGCAAATCCGGACCCTCTGTGTATATTGCACTAGTCCAGGATCACGCTAGTGCACACAGGCTCAACATTAGTGAATATCACAATCATACATAGCGGAAATAAGATAAAGACATTATATATTAAATATTAATAGTTGAATGACCTTATGGTCAACTTACTTAACAATGCCTCACATGGCTGAACAACAAATTGAACTGCAGCGAAAATGAAGATGTAGATAACCCCTCAGTATACCACAGGCAACTGACAAAGCTCGCACCCTAAACATTCGTCTCTTCATGGTACACCTCCTTCAGCACAGATGATGTTGTAGGCAAGGGTGAGTACATAAAGCACTCAACAAGTTGTGCACAGAATGCAATTCTACATAACTATATGCAAGGCTTATTCCAAAGGAAGGCTAAGAGGTTCATTTGCAGTAAAGCAGCATTTATGAACAAGTACAGTATATAGATTGAAAAGACAGTAAAAACAATTAATAGTAGATAGATTCAGCATTTCTCATGTCAACCAAGTTTCTCATCCTAAGTCAAGATTCAACTTTCTGAGGCAACCTGCCATCCATCCCAAGTTTTATTTCGCAAAAGTCTAAACCCTTAACTGTAATCCCCGAGCATTGCTCAATACCGTGAGCACGGCTACTCTAATAGTTTGTATACTCTGCAGAGGTTATGCACTTTACCCACACGACATGATAATCTCTTTTATGCTTGGCCATTAGCACACTTCCTTTGGTGTGCCGGCAGAGAATCATGACAAAGCCTTTACAATGCTCTGTCTTAGCTCAGTACCACCCGCTAAGGTTTCAACACTGGTGGGACTGGTTACCACATCCAGGGCCCTCCTCTTGCGCCATCTGGGTTCATTAAAAAGGATGAACCACTCCACCACTGGTAGTACTAAGACTAAGATATTGCAAATTAGTCAGCTAGGCTGCCCCATAACAGACATGTGGTTGCATGATTGACTCAGGTCAAAGGCTCGCAAGGTGTCCTTAGGGTTGATCAAAGCAAGACATACACAAACCCTCTACCCATCGGGCCCACCCTAGCATACTGCCCTTGCCACTTGCTCCGATCTAAAATCAAAACCACCCTAGTTGATTACCAAGCACCACGTGCCATCAACAATTCAATATCGTTGCACGACATCCATTGCCACCACAACTCAATCTCATCGTGTGACCACACATGACACACAAATTCATAACATTGTTCCATATTCCATTAGTCAAGATTATTTATCAAAGATTCAAGTACATGTGATGATGTGGCATGGCTAAGCAATCTAATCCGATCTAACCATCCCATGTGGTTTCATTATTAACCAACTATAGTGAACCAATATAGGGTGACAAGTGGATCATGGCATGCAATTGACAAGGTTGGGTGTAATTCAAAGGGTACATTAGCTAATCCCAAACTAAGTTGAAATCATTTGTATGATTGAAATAACATGCAATAAAGTAAATCAAAATAGCAACTAATCTAGCTATGGGTGCAATATGATCAAAGCACAACTTGCCTTAGGAAAACCCTTATCCATACTCTGGACCTTGGTCTTGAGTTGATGAATCTTCCCCGGATGTGTCGCACAATTTATCGTCTATGCGAAACGAAAGAGAATAGTAAATAAACACCAAAATAGAGAGCAAAAAAACTCTAAAAATCAAATAAAATTCACCAATAGATAGATCTCAATTTTACAAATTATTAAAAATTTGAATCTCCTCAATCGCAGTTCATGTGAGGGAGAATGAGCCCTCAGAAAATTCAAATTCCTGAAAATTCATGAAATTGGAAAATCTGAATTAACCGAATTATTTTCATAAAGAAAAATCCAAATTATGACGTCGGCTGACGTCAGCATGGCGCCGGGTCAGTACGGTCAATACGTGGCATAATCTGGGCCGTTTAAAACCAATCTAACGGTTTATTGAATTTACGCCTACGTGGCTCAATGTCAGCCGTCCGATCTAGATCGGACGACCACGACTTACCCAACCCGTTTACTGTGGACTTAAATGACGTGGCTCGATCCGTGACCACACGATCCTAATCTAACGGTGAAGAACTTACCCGTGTCGTTCGCTATTCACCGAGGCGACGTGGCTTGATACCGTCCGCCCGATGACGATCCAACGGTTGAGATGCTTCCGACCATCGCGATGGCTTCACGGCGGCGCTGGTGTACCGGACTTGAGGAAGACGACCACGGCGTGGCGTTGCGGCGGTCTCCGGCGGTGAAGAAGTAGTAGATCCGATGCGGTGCAATGCGACGAGTTCAACTCCATCTTCAAAACGGCGGAAGAGAATCTCTAGTGGTGGCAATAGCGCGGCGAAGACCTTCGGTACTCCGGCGAGCTCTCGAGCTTCAACGGCGATTCCTTGGGCAACGATGCTTCATCAAAAAGGCGCGGAGCACACGGGTGATTCTCGGGAGAGGTCTCGGGGCCATAAATACCCAGCGGTGGCGCGAAAACTTGGAAAGTAAGGCGGCGGCGTCCATATCCGATACGGCGGCGGTCGTCCGAGTTCCTCCCGGAGACGATGCACGGTCACCGTTCGATTTCCATCCGAAGGCCGAGATTTTCCATGACGTGGCGCAATTCAGCTCGAAGACGAAGAACGTCGGCCACACGATCTTGATCCGATGGCCCAGATAGGGTAGGGTTCCGAATCGGTATGTTTGATGAAGACCATCCGATGAACATCCCACGGCTACAAAGCGTTAGGGTTTATAACTTACACGCGTTGATGAAGTCCGTTGGATCTAAATCCAACGGCGTGCGTTACTCCCCCGAAATCAACGGCGGTGGTTGAATCTTGCGTGCGATGGTTGGCCGACTGTTCTATATTCACAAAGATTTTCCGGAATTTTTCCATTTAAAATAATCTGAGAAAATAGTTTGATTTATTTAGGGCAATAAAAATATCAGAAAAATCTCAAAAATAGTTTGAGACATTCTGGACTTAAATAAAATATTTTTGGCAAAACTTTATTTTAAACTTTACTATTTATAATTAATTTCCAACAAAAGGCAATATATTTTAATTTGAAATAATTCAAATAAATCTCAGAAAATCCAGATAAATCCAAAAAATTCACAAAAATCATAATTTGTAATAAAATAATATTAAATAAATAAAATGCCAAAAATTGGGATGTTACAAATCTCTCCCCTTATCGAAATCTCGACCCCGAGATTTAGGGCTGACTAGAGAATAGGTTTGGGAATTCTGACTTCAGATCTTCCTCGCTCCCAGGTTGCTTTGTTTTCTGAATAATTACTCCATTGAACTCTGCAAAAGCGAGTAGACTTGTTCCTGGTCCTGCGCTCCATTACGTCCAAAATCTTAATCGGCTGCTCTTTGTAAGTCAGATCCTCCTGCAACTCAATTGCTTCTAACAGTGTTTGCTCGGCTGGCACTCTGAGACATTTCTTAAGCTACGACACATGGAACACATCATGGATCCCTGCTAATGATTGTGGCAACTCCAACTGATACGCAACCTCTCCTCGACGGCTTAAAATTTTAAATGGCCCAACATATCTAGGTGCAAGCTTTCCTTTGACGTTGAATCTTTTTACACCTTTCAGGGGAGTGACTTTGAGATACACGAAATCATTGGGTTCGAAACTCAACTCTCGTCGACGATTGTCAGCATAGCTCTTCTGCCTTGACTGTGCTGTTCTCAGTCTTTCTCTGATCATGGCAACTTGTTCTTCGGCATCTCTGAGCATCTCCGGTCCAAATACTGAACGCTCCCCCGTCTCACTTCAATTTAACGGGGTACGACAAGCACGACCATATAAGGCTTCAAATGGTGACATTTGCAAACTAGACTGATAACTATTGTTATAACTGAACTCGGCATATGGCAAACATTTATCCCGAGATATAGTGTAAGCTAACGCACAAGTTCTCAATATATCTTCCGGATTCTGATTTAACTTTTTCTGTTTGACTATCGGTACGCGGATGATAACTGTACTGAAATTCAAGCAAGTTCCCATTACTTTATGTAACTTGTTCTAAAACCTCGAGATAAATTGGATACCTTTATCGAACATAATATTCTTGGGCACCTCATGCAGTCACTCAATCCCTGACACATACAGATCTGCCAAACGATCTTTTGAATACGTAGTCTTCAGTGGTATGAAATGAGAACTTTGGTCAATCAACCAATAACGCTTCCTCCGAATTCATATCCTTTATGGTCAATTCACACTAGGGATTCTTTTAATGATTTACTTCCCATTTCCACTCAGGGATCTACAATGATTGCAACGAACCAACAGGTTACCAATGCATTAGCTTTATTCTTTGACCCACATCACATAGGGCATCCTATCCAATAGCTTTGTTCTTCACCTTAAGCTATCAAACTTTTCCTTTAGACCTTAATACATTCTGGCACTTTCTGGATGAATCGATTACTTAGAATCATGGGTTTCCTCAAGTATCATCTGCTTAGGATCTTTCTATCCGGCACATTGGTAGGACTTTAAATCCTCATGGTATCCTAACCACTCAAAATTCTGCTTCTTGGCTAAGCCTTCTTCTTTCCTTGACTTGATTTTGTATTTCCTCTCCCTTCGAACTTCTAATGTTGGTTTTATTTCCAAGGCAGCTACGAAACTCTGTCGAATGACTTCTAATTTTAGCTTCTCAAATTCTTTGCATAACTCTAGGTAACTGCTTATTATCAACATATTCGCACTGTAGCCTCATAACTCAAATGTCGATTACCACATTGATCTTACTAAAATGCCTATGGATTCTGACGCTAGAACCTTTGATCATTGCTAGCCATTTTCTTCATTCCATTTTAAGGTCTGACTGAGTAAATATATAATTTAGAATCTTATGATTCTCATCTATTTTTGTTGAGATAGTGATACCATGTTTTCAAATCGTGCACTACGATAGCTATCTTCAAGTCATGCGTAGGGTAATTCTCCTCATGTTGTCTCAATTGCATCATCGCATAGGCAACATCCTTGCTATTTTATGCCGATTTGTATCTCAGATCATGTCTAGAAGCATCACCTTATATGTTGAAATTGCTTTGTACAGCTAGTAATACTAACACATGCGTTAATGTTAACCGCTTCTTCAACTTCCGAAACTATTTTCACACCCTGGCGTCCATGCAACTTTTTCTTTTCAACAATCGTATAAGAGGTTTAGCTATTGTTGAAAAATCCTTCCAGGGACCAGCTCCTAGAGCTTCAACTCTAAGTAACGAACTTTGGTTGCTCCCAATGTAACACAACTTCTACCTTACTTGACTCGACATCAACTCCTTTAGCAGTCCTTGCGTGGCTAACGAGATTCCACCTTCTTCTTCCAGAAATCACACTTGTTGAACTTAGCGTATGATTGCTGCTTTCGCAATCTTTCCAAATCCATTTAACATGTTCTGCATGTTCTTCTCTGGTCTTAGAGTATACTAGAATATCATCTATATGGCAACCATGGATTTATCCAATTAATCCATAACACGTTAATCATCATATTCACGAAGTATGCAGGGCATTAGTCAATCCAGGAGATATAGCCCAAAACTTATACTATTCATATTGCGTAGAGAATGTAATCCTAAAAACATCCTTCACATAACTCCTTAATTGATGATAGCTGGAGCGAAGTTTTATCCTAGAGAAACTCCAACTCTCTTCTCAATCACGTTTGTCGATCCTGACATTGGATACTTGTTTTCGATCTTTTCTTCAGTTAGAGCATGATTCAGGGCACTCTACCGATCTTCCATTTTCCTTTTTGATAAACACAAGCTCTTATGGTGACACTAAGTTTTCTCAAAACTCTCCCTATTAATTCCTCGATATGCTTTTTCTATTTTTCACTAATTCCGTAGTAGACGTTTTGACATTATTATTATTATTATTATTATTATTATTTAAGATTTTTAAATCGATATACTCTTCACCCAAAATAGCCTTATGTTTTGGGCATCTATCTAATTTCAAGTACAACTTAAATATCCAACACAATATGGTTTGCTTGGAACTCTACTCTTTCAATAAACACTGAATTCTCCATATCCCAGTTAAATCTAGCACGACTGAGCACTTACTGATAATGACAAATCCACTAGTTAACAAGCTCACACGGGGTACCACTAAACTAGCCACCATTGCACATGTATCATTTTCAAGTGATCCATAACACAAGGATGCTCTTAGAGAAACATCTAACTCATCGTTTTACATTCTTGCTTTTCATTCCAATACTCTGTATACTAATGTATCAACCATTTCTGCTTTATTTCTTTCAACAAGGGAACCTTTACATGGAATTCATCGCTAATCCCTTCACTTTACAAATAGAGTTACGACATTGCACTAAGTACACTCATGGCTCCCGACTTCCTTGATTTATCATTGACGCTAGGGCTTTGACAGGGACAGAGTTGTGATTGACCTGGACCGACGTTATCACTTCCTTTGAGGGCACTTATTGGCAAAATGTTTGGGTTTGTGGCAAATATAGCAGAGTCTAAGGTGAACTTTCTTTCTTGAGCATTCGTTAATTGGACTGGTGTCTTTACTTGGACGCCTTTTCTTCAATTGGTTTTCTCGGCAAATTTCTCTTGCAACTTCACCGCTCACTCTTGGCGTTATGTACCGAACTGAGGTAACTTCCGGTATATCCATGGCGGTAGGAAATATTTGTCTTCTCTGTGGACATCGATTAGCATAATGGCCTCTTGGCGGCATAGCTTGTAGCACTCAATCTTTGCTCTTCCTGTGATTCATTACTTCCTGATTCGCAACACATCCCCTAGTAAAATGATCTTCTTCACCATACAAGGGACCTACTGTGGGTGATGGCCACTCATTGCTTTTCTGATTAGGGTCGACAGGTTTAGGAGGGTGCATTTTTAATTCTCCAAGCGACGTATCCGGTGCAACTAACTTTCCCCTTCCTATTGATAATTCTCGAGCAACTAGGGTCCGTAGATTCTTCCGTTGATGCTGGATCACGGCCGTAACTAACGGATCCAAAGGACACTGAGGTGGGCAATGGTCTCGTCCTTCACAAAGGTAACATGTGATGTCGCTCATAGGACATTCTCCAGGAGAATGGCTTCCTTCACAACTAGAGCAATTGATCGCATGCTCGTCAGCGGTATGTCCTATTTCTCCACAGTGAATTTGGTTGACAGCACTTCATAGAACAATGTCTAGATTTTGAACAAAGTGCAGGGGTAGCATTCTTGAAAACGTTGGCGGACGAGTCCTTATGAATTCTTAACTCAGCACAGGGAACACTGATAATAGTTCGAGACGCTTTGCTGACATCAGCTTGATTGGTCATATCCTGCATTTGCTTCATCATTGCTTGCATTAACAGTGTTTGAGTAGCCAAAAACTCTCTGAAATTCTGCATATTTATCTGTAATGACGGTTGAAAAACTGATCCATCCTTGGAGTTTCCATTGGGTTGATTTTTACTTCCACTAGCTCCATTGCTATCACTATTCTGAATCATCTGCTTGACTACCTCAAGGGGTTAGGGAAGAGGGAAATAGCATAGGTAAGGAGTAAGAATCCTAACACAGAGGAGATAGGTTTAACCCAATAACTTAAGCAATCAATATTAATAACTTGGTATGGTTGCTTATGTAAGCCTAAAAGCTTTGCAACACATACTGCACTCTCAGCAATCAAGAAGAACCAATTCAACCTAAACACACCAAACTACCGTCTACATGGGCGACACTCCTATCTTAGGAAACGCGACTCCCAAACATGAGTCCCAACTGGCTACTTGAAGCATCGAGTCTTCTAGCTCTTAATACACTTCGTTGATCCGCTCTTCCATGAGCTTGATGATTCCTTCCGTCATGATCATTATGGTAGCAGCAGGCACTTGATGTCATCTCCTAAAGTGTAGTATATCGTTTTCTACTTAAGATGACTCAGGTAAGACTTTAACTCAATTCAGTAGAGGTAAGAGAAAGAAATTACAGCAAGGGATAAGAAAGAATTTTTGGTAAGGACAGAAATAGAAGAATGAGATAAGTCAAGAACACATTATTCCTCTTAGTTAGATCTTTTACTTTAGAAAATAATTTTGAAGGACCTATAGAGACGACCAACTATCTAGGGTCGAGACCTACAGTCAGTATGGCTCTGATACCACCTTTGTCGGGACACGAATATGCAAATCCGGACCCTCTGTGTATACTGAACTAGTCCAGGATCACGCTAGTGCACACAGGCTCAACATTAGTGAATATCACAATCATACATAGCGGAAATAAGATAAAAGACATTATATATTAAATATTAACAGTTGAATGACCTTATGGTCAACTTACTTAACAATGCCTCACAAGGCTGAACAACAAATTGAACTGCAGCGGAAATGAAGACGTAGATAACCCCTCAGTATACCACAAGCAACTGACAAGGCTCGCACCCTAAACATTCGTCTCTTCATGGTACACCTCCTTCAACACTAACGATGTTGTAGGCAAGGGTGAGTATATAAGCACTCAACAAGTTGTGCATAGAATGCAATTCTACATAACTATATGCAAGGCTTATTCCAAAGGAAGGCTAAGAGGTTCATTTGCAGTAAAGCAGCATTTATGAACAAGTACAGTATATAGATTGAAAAGACAGTAAAAACAATTAACAGTAGTTAGATTCAGTATTTCTCATGTAAACCAAGTTTCTCATCCTAAGTCAAGATTCAACTTTCCATGGCAACCTGCCATCCATCCCAAGTTTTATTTCGCAAAAGTCTAAACCCTTAACTGTAATCCCCGAGCATTGCTCAATACCGTGAGCACGGCTACTCTAATAGTTTGTATACTCTGCAGAGGTTATGCACTTTACCCACACGACATGATAATCTCTTTTATGCCTGGCCATTAGCACACTTCCTTTGGTGTGCCGGCAGAGAATCATGACAAAGCCTTTACAATGCTCTGTCTTAACTCAGTACCACCCGCTAAGGTTTCAACACTGGTGGGACTGGTTACCACATCCAGGGCCCCCCTCTTGCGCCATCTGGGTTCATTAAAAAGGATGAACCACTCCACCACTGGTAGTACTAAGACTAAGACATTGCAAATTAGTCAGCTAGGCTGCCCCATAACAGACATGTGGTTGCATAATTGACTCAGGTCAAAGGCTCGCAAGGTGTCCTTAGGGTTGATCAAAGCAAGACATACACAAACCCTCTGCCCATCGGGCCACCCTGGCATACTGCCCTTACCACTTGCTCCGATCTAAAATCATAACCACCCTAGTTGATTACCAAGCACCACGTGCCATCAACAATTCAATATCGTTGCGTGACATCCATTGCCACCACAACTCAATCTCATCGTGTGACCACACATGACACACAAATTCAGAACATTGTTCCATATTCCATTAGTCAAGATTATTTATCAAAGATTCAAGTACATGTGATGACGTGGCATGGCTAAGCAATCTAATCCGATCTAACCATCCCATGTGGTTTCATTATTAACCAACTATAGTGAACCAATCTAGGGTGACAAGTGGATCATGGCATACAATTGACAAGGTAGGGTGTAATTCAAAGGGTACATTAGCTAATCCCAAACTAAGTTGAAATCATTTGTATGATTGAAATAACATGCAACAAAGTAAATCAAAATAGCAACTAATCTAGCTATGGGTGCAACATGATCAAAGCACAACTTGCCTTAGGATAACCCTTATCCATGCTCTGGACCTTGGTCTTGAGTTGATGAATCTTCCTCGGATGCGTCGCACAATTTATCGTCTATGCAAAACAAAAGAGAATAGTAAATAAACACCAAAACAGAGAGCAAAAAAACTCTAAAAATCAAATAAAATTCACCAATAGATAGATCTCAATTTTACAAATTTTAAGAAATTTGAATCACCTCAATCGGAGTTCGTATGAGGGAGAACGAGCCCTCAAAAATTCAAATTCCTGAAAATTCATGAAATTGGAAAATCCGAATTAACCGAATTATTTTTATAAAGAAAAATCCGAATTATGACGTCGGCCGACGTCAGCATGGCACCGGGTCAGTACGGTCAATACGTGGCATAATCTGGGCCGTTTAAAACCAATCTAACGGTTTACTGAATTTATGCCTATGTGGCTCAATGTCAGCCGTCCGATCTAGGTCGGACGACCACGACTTACCTAAGAGGTTTACTGTGGACTTAAATGATGTGGCTCGATCCGTGACCACACGATCCTAATCTAACGGCGAAGAACTTACCCGCATGGTTTGCTATTCACAGAGGCGACGTGGCTTGATACCGTCCGCCCGATGACGATCCAACGGTTGAGATGCTTCCGACCTTCGCGATGGCTTCACGGCGGCGCTGGTGTACCGGACTTGAGGAACACGACCACGGCACGGCGTTGCGGCGGTCTCCGGCGGTGAATAACTAGTAGATCCGATGCGGTGCAATGCGACGAGTTCAACTCCGGCTTCAAAATGGCGGAAGAGAATCTCCAGTGGTGGCAATAGCACGGCGAAGACCTTCGGTACTCCGGCGAGCTCTCGAGCTTCAACGGCGATTCCTTGTGCAACGATGCTTCATCAAAAAGGTGCGGCGCACACGGGTGATTCTCGGGAGAGGTCTCGGGGCCTTAAATACACAGCGATGGCTCAAAAACTTGGAAAGTAAGGCAGCGGCGTCCATATCCGATACGGCGGCGGTCGTCCGAGTTCCTCCCGGAGACGATGCACGGTCACCGTTCGATTTCCATCCGAAGGCCGAGATTTTCCATGACGTGGCGCAATCCGGCTCGGAGACGAAGAACGTCGGCCACACGATCTTGATCCAATGGCCCGGATAGGGTAGGGTTCCGAATCGGTATGTTTGATGAAGACCATCCGATGAACATCCGACGGCTACGAAGTGTTAGGATTTATAACTTACGCGCGTTGATGAAGTCTGTTGGATCTAAATCCAACGGCGTGCGTTACTCCCCCGAAATCAACGGCGGCTGGGCTGAATCTTGCGCTCACAGTAGTGGGCTTCGGCCTGTTACTGTTCACAAAGATTTTCCAGAATTTTTCCATTTAAAATAGTCCGAGAAAATAGTTTGATTTATTTAGGGCAATAAAAATATCAGAAAAATTCCAAGAAAAATCTCAAAAATACTTTGAGACATTCTGGACTTAAATAAAATATTTTTGGCAAAACTTTATTTTAAACTTTACTATTTATAATTAATTTCCAACAAAAGGCAATATATTTTAATTTGAAATAATTCAAATAAATCTCAAAAAATCCAGATAAATCCAAAAAAATTCACAAAAATCATATTTTGTAATAAAATAATATTAAATAAATAAAATGCCAAAAATTGGGATGTTACAGATGTTAGTAGAAAGACCTAAGGAACATAACGTAATTGGCACAAAATGGATCTTTCGGAATAAGCAAGACGAAAATGGTATTGTTGTAAGAAATAAAGTTAGATTGGTGGCGTAAGGTTTCACTCAAGTCGAAGGATTAGATTTTGGTGAAACTTTTATACCCGTAGCTAGATTAGAAGCAATTAGAATCTTGCTTGCATTTGCATCTTGCTTTGATATCAAATTATTTCAAATAGATGTAAAGAGTGCATTCCAAAATGGACAAATATCCGAGTTGGTATTTGTAGAACAACCTCCCGGTTTTGAAAACCCTAAACACCCAAATCATGTTTATAAACTCTCTAAGGCACTATACGGTCTGAAGCAAGCTCCTAGAGCTTGGTATGAGTGACTTAGAGATTTTCTAATTTCAAAAGGATTCAAAATTGGGAAGATTGATACAACACTCTTTACAAAAATAATTGATGAAGATTTCTTTGTATGTCAACTTTATGTTGATGATATTATATTTAGATCTACTAACGAAGATTTTTGCAAAGAATTTGGTGATATGATGTCTAGGGAGTTTGAAATGTCCATGATTGGAGAATTGAGTTTCTTTCTTGGACTGCAAATCAAGCAACTCAAAAATAGGACATTCGTGAGCCAAACCAAATATATTAAAGATCTTCTCAAAAGGTTTGGCATGGAGGACGCAAAGCCAATCAAGACTCCAATGGCATCAAATGGGTATCTCAACCTAAATGAGGGAGGTAAACCGATAGATTTAAAACTTTATAGATCTATGATTGGTAGTTTACGTTATCTCACCGCATCTAGGCTCAATATAATGTTTAGTATTTGCATGTGTGCTCGTTTTCAAGCTTCTCCTAAAGAATGTCATTGAGTTGTCGTAAAGAGAATTTTAAGATATTTAAAACATTCCTCAAATATAGGATTATGGTATCCCAAATGTGCTAAATTTGATTTAATTGGATATTCGGACTCGGATTATGCGGGTTGCAAAGTGGATAGAAAAAGCACCTCCGGGAGTTGCCAATTGCTAGGTAGATCCCTAATTTCATGGTTCTCCAAAAAACAAAATTCCGTAGCTCTATCCACCGCCGAAGCCGAATATATATCTGCCGGTAGTTGTTGCGCTCAATTATTATGGATGAGGCAAACTTTGATGGATTATGGAATAAATTTAAAAAAGGTGTCTCTTTTGTGTGACAATGAAAGTGCGGTTAAAATAGTCAATAATCCGATCCAACATTCAAGAACCAAACATATAGATATCCGCCATCATTTCTTAAGAGATCATGTGAGCAAAGGTGACATTGTAATTAGCCATATTAGAACCGAAGATCAATTAGTGGATATCCTCACCAAACCCTTGGATGAAGCCCGGTTTTGTAAATTGAGGAATGAGTTGAATGTCATAGATATCTCCAACGTGACCTAAATGATTGTTTTTAAATTGATTTCTCTATCCTTGGTGTTTGTTGTTTTTATTTTGATATTAGCCTTTTTAGTCTTGGCACATTAAGGGGGAGTGGTAAATCATAATTATATATATCACATTCCTATGTGTACCCATATCTATATAAGTGCTAATATATATATATATACTTGTTCAAAATCAAGCTTTTGACCAAAAGTCAACATTTTGTATACTATTAGTATTCTAATGAAAAACTAGTTGCAAAACGTATAAAAATGCCTTTGAAATGTTTTCCAATGGTTTTAGCTTTACAAAAACTCATTTCAAAAGAAAATAAGCTTTTAGCTCAAAAACTAGTTACTAGTATGTACTCTCTTGCCTTAAAGCTCAAAATGCCACATCTTTTAAATGAAAAATCTTTTTCAAAAAATTCCTTTTGTAAAACCTTCAAAATAGTCCAAAGTTCATTTTTGAAAATTTTCAAACCATTTGGTCCTCATTTGAATTGTTTTTGCTAAAATTTGCAAAAAATCTGCATTTCAGGCTGTTAGAACCGGTACACCGCCCCTACACGGGCGGTAGCACCAGTGGCCAATGCTACCAGCCAATCTGCGGTAGCACTAAATTTGTTGGTTTTTAGGGGTTAAGTCATGGCCCGGTGCAACCGCTTCCCTCTTCTTCATCATACCGCTCCACTCCCTTCTCTCTCCTCTCTTCTCCACCCGAAAATCCACTTCACAAATCTTGCGGAGAAAAGGTGTTTTATCCACTTTCTCTTGATCTATGCTTGATCCTCTCCTCAAAGGAATCATTCTCACCTTAAATCTTGGGTTCATTTGTGCCCTAGGTTGCCTTTTTTCCTTCTTCTTGGGTTCTTATGCAAATGTAGGAAATCTGTGGTGAATTTGACAAAATTTGTGTTTGAATTGAGTTTGAGCATGATTGTAGAGATCATCCAATGCCATTCCAAGGCCCAAAATGCTCAAAATCACAAATTAGAAAGATCTAGGGTTGAAACCCCTCGGGCAGCCAGTGCTACCGGCCTTCATGCGGTAGCACCGCTCCAAGCCCGGTGCTACCGGATCACCATGCACAGTAGCACTGGACCTAACCTGGTACTATTGGTCCAGCATGGGCGATAGCACCAGGATTATTGTCAAATTATACACAGATTTCATACGTTGTACTAGCAATCCTCTAGGGCATATATCCTTGATCTTATACCTTTGATCTTACACCTTGACATCTCTTCCCTCTAGATGTCATGTCTAACATTTGAGGAAGGGGCTCTTACAAGAAGAAGCCTGCTAACCAAGGTAGACCCATAACTCCAGTTGTTCTCGACGACGATGATGAGCAACCGATTGCAGAAAGACTTACCGAGATCAAACAGAAGAGCCAGAGGGATCTTGGTGGCAGATCTAGGCAGACAAAGGACAAGCAGCCAGTTAGTGACTCCAACTCAAAGGACGAAGAAAATGGATGTTGATGAGGAAGAAGAGGAGGGGACAGAAGAAGAAAATTTTGATGATTTTGATCCTGCTACCGATCTAAAGTCCATAAAAGGTGACATATACTTTTCTTTGAGGCAGGCTAATCAATATTTATTGCCTAGAAATGCTACTGAGGATAGATTTAGAACCTTATTTCAACAAAAGGTATATTATGAAGTATATTTGCATAAGGATTTTGCGGATCACAAATGGGTCAATTGGGATCATATTAGAAAAGTGCCCTTGTTTGTGGGTGTGCCTGAGTTATTTCAAGGGGCAGGGTTGGCAGATTTCCTCAGTAGACAATGTGATTACAAGGATGATATCATTAGGCGGTTCTATGCCACATTGTACATTCCAGAGTCTTTTGAGTCTATTACTTGGATGATAAACTCCACTCAGTACATTGTCACAAAGAGGGAAGTTGAAGAGGCATGGGGAGTATATCTTAGTGGATGTCCGAAGATACATAGTGACAAGGTTCTCCCTCTTGCCAGACAGCTTGAATTTTATGATCCTGCAGCTTCAGTTAAGCGCCCAGGTAAAATGGCGCACCTTCTCTCCTCCTCAAGTCTCATTAACAGAATAGTAAGAGTCACAATCCACCCCAAGAGTGGAAATTTGGATAAGATAGGGGATATGCTTGGAATATTATGAACAAAGTTATGTACAAACATAAATTTGATGTTGTGGACTTTATGATCAGAGAGATGGCCTCCTCTGCCTGCGACAGAGGTAAAAGAATTTACTTTGCTCCATATATCATGATGATCATAAAGAAAGTGATTGGACACAGAGAAGGCTGTGGATGTCCTCATAAGCCCTACAGACCTCGAGAGGTAGCTCCCCAGACTATTAGTTAGAGAGGGCAGTCCTCCTCCCAGCAGCCTCAGTAGCAGGAGGCCCAGTGCCTTAGAAGGACCCTCAGGCAGCGCAGCAGGCTCCTCAGGAGCAATTTTTTTAGAGTCTGAGAGATGATGTGATGAGTAGAGGGCCCCCTCTTACGCCATATGAGTTTTACCGTTTAGTTGGATCTCACACCACCACTAGTAGTGAAAGACCATGTGGAGGTCTATACCTGTGTGTGATGAGTAATTGACTAGATTAGAGGTTGATCTGATGAGTAACTGACTAGATTGAAAGCTTGATCCGAGTTACATTTGTTTTGGAGCATTTTGATAAGTTCTCAACTAAGTTGTGTTTCTTTGCTGAGTACTTCAAGTTTCTCGACTAGTTTTCTTTGCTAAATGCCGAGTGCTACCAGCCTTTGCTGAGTTCCTCTAGCTTTCCGACTGGTCTCCTTGCTAAGTACTGTGTTCCGATTGGTCCCTGTCTTTGCTAAGCATGTCTAGCCTTTTGACTAGTTTTCTTCCCTTGGTGAAGGCCGAGTGCCGAGTGCTTCCAGTTGTTGCTGCATGGTTTTTAGCCTCTTGACAGGTTTCCTTCTTAGTTGAGTACTCTGCTGCAGGCAAAAGGTTTGTCAAGGACTCAGTAAAGTAGCCCTGTCTAAG
Source organism: Guadua angustifolia (assembly GCA_036346375.1). Classification (NCBI taxonomy): domain Eukaryota; kingdom Viridiplantae; phylum Streptophyta; class Magnoliopsida; order Poales; family Poaceae; genus Guadua; species Guadua angustifolia. The sequence goes on along the minus strand of CM070505.1, from coordinate 48,231,329 downwards.
TTTCTGAGAATATTCTTTGGGGCGTTGGTAGTCGTCCTTAGGGTGTTTGATGGTTAGCTGAGTGGTTAACCAGGTGATTAACCGAGTGGTCAGTCTTGTGGCTTGCCAAGCAGTTTATGCCGAGTAGGCTAGATTTGTGGGTTTGCTGACTAGTTGTGGTTATGTGGTGTTTGACTATTTTGAGATAAACAGCAAATATGTTTGTGGGCATTGCCATGTGAAAGGTTTCCTTGTCTTTGATGGTTGCAGGACGACGGTGCTGGGTCATGGTGAGGCGGAAGTTGACCGGGACTAGATGAGGCGCGTCGGAAGTCCAAAATGGTTGGGAGATCACCGAAAGATGATCGGCGATAGAGTTCGGGCAAGCCATGAAGGCAAGGAAAGGAGCAAATACTAGCTAGATGCTGTGAGGATCAATGAGGACTATTGGCGTATAGTCTAGTTGAGAGAGCCATGCAAGAAAAACCCTGTGTTAGCGGGTTTAGGGTTTCCTCTTGCAGGCTGTGTGAGTGGGCTCTTTCTAGCCCTTGGATGAGACTCTAGGGTTAAGGGCTGCATCTAAGGGTGGTAGGTGACCCGAGAGTTGTATAAATATGTGTGGAGGGGTTGCCTTCCGGTGAGATGATTTGAGGGATCCCAGAAGGGTTTTTAGAGGTTTTTGAATGCTCTGTTGAGCTTTGCCCACTTTTGTGTGTGTGGTTGTGTAACCTCCTTTCTAGGAATACAAGATACATATCAAATATTTCAATACTTGCATTTTCCCTTCTGTCATTTACTTTATGCAAGTTACTTTCTGCAATTTAAGTTACGCAAATTTACTTCACGCAAGTTGATTCTTCTCCGTCTGCATTCTTTCTCTCTTGCGTCTTTTGCGTTCTTGAGTTGATTGATCTTGTATTTCATTTCTGTGTGCCTCTAGCTTGATGTGTTTAAACTTCCCAGATCTTTCTACTTTTCTAAATCAGGAGCAAGCCCTTCACCGAATTCCCTGTTCATTCTGTCTTTCTCAAAGTGTTACAAGCTTTCTCTCTCAAGAACCTCCACCTTTTTGGGCGATCTTTTGGTGTTAGTCTTTTGGAATCTGTGTGTGGGAAAATTTTGATTGTGACCATTCACCCTCCCTCTGTTCGCCATTTCGATCCTTCAAGTAGTACCAAAGTTAAAGACATTACAAATTAATCAGTTAAGTCTATCCCATTACAGGCATGTGGTTGCATGTTTAACTTAGGTCAAATGCTTGCAAAGTTAAGTCCTTAGGTTGACTGAGGCAAGACTTTCACAACCCAATCCGCCACATAGACCCACCTTGGCATATTGCCCCTTGCACTTGTCCCAATCTAAAATCATTACCACCCCGATTGAATACCATGCAACACATGCTATCAATAATTTCAACTTCGTTGCAAAACAACATATGTTACTACAACTCAATATCATCGTATGACAACACATGACACACCAATTCCACAAACATGTTCCATAATCCATTAGTCAAGATTATCTTTGATATTTCAAAAGCATGTAACATATGTGGCATGGCTATGCGTACTATACACGGTCTAACCAACCCACGTTAGCACTTGTTAACTACCAACTAATAATGAACCATCCTAGGGTGATAATAATCATGGCATACAAATGACTTAGCTCTAATGGAAACAACCAGATTCTGCCTGTTGCTTTCGCCTTTGTAGAAAAAGAGAACTACGAGAGTTGGCTATGGTTCCTATAGAACTTAAAGATCTAGGTGGTGAAAACTCATCAAGATATGTGCATGCTGCATGACAGGCATACTGATCTGCTTAGTGCTATCAAATAGTTACAAACAGGGGAAGAGGAGCCATTTCCATGGCATGACATGTAGAGCCGATGGTGTATGAGGCATTTGGGTGCAAACTTCTATAAGCAATTCAGGAACAAAGAATTGATGAACATATTCAAGAGACTTTGTAAGAAGAACCAAGCGAGTAAGTTTCGTACTCTATGGAAGAATCTTGATGAGCTAACAAGAAAACATAAGGAGGAGCAGATGAACAAGACTAGTAGCAGTGAAACACAAGAGCAGGCAGAGCCTCTATTCCCTCTACCAACAGAAGATGAGGCGATGAATCGTCATCGAAGGCAAAGACTAATCAAATGTTTCTCGGACTGGATCAAGTACAAGCTAAAAGAAAAGTGGTCACTATTACATGACACACATGGTGCCAGATATAGTGTCATGACGACTAACTTTGCGGAGGTTTACAACTGGGTAATGAGAGGTATGAGGTGTCTCCTATTGGTAGGAATTGTTGAGGTAGTGCTACAGGGCACAACCAAGAACTATATAGATAAGCATCAAGCTGTTGAGGTAGTAATGAGAGATGAGAAACTATTGTACTCTACCATGATCACTAAAAACATGGATAAGAAGAGTCAAAAGGTGACCAAGCATAGAGCTATCAAAGTTGGTGCACAAACACTATGCTTCGAGGTGATATGCAGGGATAAAGAACTGCGTGGAACCAATTAGAAGGTTGTCACCCTAGAGTGCATCTTACAAGCTGACTGCAAATGCTCGTGTAACAAACCTCACCTTTTGCATAGGCCATGTTCTCATGTGATAGCCATATGTGTGTTATTTGGAATGCGACCCAGTACATATCTATCTGAAATTTTTACAAAGGAAATGGTGATGGCAACTTAGAGCGAGGAGCTTTATGGTTATGGTCTTGTCGGTTCTTTCACCACAACTCCTAGTGTTGATGAAAGGTTTTGGGTTCCTGATTTTGATGCAAGAACATGCAAGGTAGGGTGTCAGAAAATAAGGCATATCAAAAATGACATGGATGAGTCTGAATCTGGTAAATACGTGAAGAAATGTTCATTATGCAACCGAATAGGACATACGTTCAAGAACTGCCAGCCACAAAACGAAGAAAATGGAAACCCAACGGCAGGGGAGGGATCGTCATTTGCATGGAATGGTGGACGATGTCATCATACCATTAGAGAAGCTATTTGAATTATCATATGCTATATGTCAAATTTATATTTTATTGATGTAATGTGTGTTGTATGAACTCTATTTTTTACCTAGTTGTAAGCAAGTTGCACGTAGTTATGAGTGTTGTGGCTTGATAAATTATTGGAATTTGTTTCTGAAAGACCATGTGGAGGTCTATACCTTTGTGTGATGAGTAATTGACTAGATTAAAGGTTGATCCGATGAGTAGAAGACTAGATTAAAGGTTGATCCGACCTGGAGCATTTTGATAGGTTTTCAACCAAGTCGTGCTTCCTTTTAGCGTCTCGACCGGTTTTCTTCCTTGGCTGAGTGCTAAGTGCCGAGTGCTGCCAGCCTTTACTAAGTTCCTCTAGCCTTCCGACTGGTTTATTTGCTAAGTACTGTGTTCCAAGTGGTTCCTACCTTTGCTAAGCACGTCAAGCTTTTTGACTGGTTTTCGTCTTTTGGTGAAAGCCGAGTGTCGAATGCCTCCAGTCCTTACTACATGTGTCTAGTTTCTTGACTAGTTTCCTTTTTAGTTGAGTACTCTGCTGCGGGCAAGAGTTTTGTCAAGGACTCAGTAAAGTTGCTATGTCTGAGTTTCCAAAAATTCTCTCTCAAAATCTTTAGGGTGTTGGTAGTCATCCTTAGAGCGTTTGGTGGTTAGCCGAGTGGTTAACCAGGTGGTTAGCCAAGTGGTTAGCCGAGTGGTTAATCAGGTGATTAGCCGAGTGGTTAGCCATGTGGCTAGCTAAGCATTTTAGCCGAGTGGGCTAGAGTATATGGGTTTATCGACTGGTTGTGATTAAGTTGTGTCTGACTATTTTGAGATAATCAGCAAATATGTTTGTGGGCATTACTATATGAAAGGTTTCCTTGTCTTTGATGGTTACAAGACGACGGTGTTGGGTCATGGTGAGGCGAAAGTTGACCGAGACTTGGCGAGGTGCGTCGGAGGTCTAGAACGGTCGGGAGATTGCCGGATGACCAGAGATAGAGTTCGGACAAGCCAAGAAGGCAAGGAAAGGAGCAGATACTAGCTAGATGCTGCGCAGATCAATGAGGACTATCAGAGTATGGTCTAGTTGATAGGAATAGCGGGTCTAGTAGTATGCTTTGAGAGCCGTGTAAGAAAAACCCTGTGTTAGCGGGTTTAGGGTTTCCCCTTGTAGGCTGTGTGAGTGGGCTCTTCCTAGCCCTTAGATGAGACTCTAGGGTTGAGGGCTACATCTAAGGGTGGTAGGTGGCCCGAGAGTTGTATAAATAGGTGTGGAGGGGTTGCCTTCGAGTGTGAGAGGGATCCGAGAAGGGTTTTAGAGGTTTTTGAGCGCTCTGTTGAGCTTTGCCCACTTTTGTGTGTGTGGCTTTGTAACCTCCCTTCCATAAATACAAATTCCACTCAAAGATTTCAATACATGCATTTTACTTCTTGTCATTTACATTATGCAAGTTACTTTCTGCAATTTAAGTTACGCAAATTTACTTTACGCAAGTTGATTCATTTCCTTCTACTTGCTTTTCTTCTTGCACCTTTTGCGTTCTTAAGTTGTTGATCTGGTGTTTTGATTCTGTGCGTTCTTCGCTTGCTGTGATAAGTTTTTAAGATCTTTCCATTCATCAAAGATCTCAAGAGCAAGCCTTAAACCGAATTCCCTGTTCTTCTTACTTTTCTTAATGTGCTCTCTCTTCTCGGGCAAAAAGGTCGAAACTTTGAGGTTATCAGTTTGTGAATCAAGTTTTTGACTATCCCAAGATCTCATCTACCAAGTTTCTTGGAGTTCTGTTAAACCAATCAAAAGTTGCTTTGATTCTTGTTCTGGGTCGGGCTGTCTGTTCTTGAGGAGCTTTTGAGTCTAGCACTCTCACCTACTCCAAAGGGGTACTGCTAGCTTTCCTAATCAAGAACTTCATCTTTTTAGGTGATCTTTTGTGTTAGTCTTTTGGAATACTGTGAGTGGGAAAATTTTATTGCGACCATTTACCCCCTCTTTGTTCGCCATCTCGATCCCTCAATTGTTATCAGAGCCAGGTCTGCTCTTTTTATAGATCTTGACTGGTCTCAAGAGCCATGGCGACAGACAAGTATTCCACCAAGCCTCCCATTTTCTGCGGCATTGATTTTCCTTTTTGGAAGTCGAGGATGGAATCATACATCACTGCCCAAGGCTTCCTGATTTGGCAGAAGGTGAAGCTCCCGTATGATGTTCCTGCTGATGAACACGTCACAGCTGGAAATATGGGTGATGTGGAGGCGAATGCTAAGGCAAGAAACATCCTCATACAGGGACTTAGACATAGTGAGTACGACAGGATCTCTCACCTGCGATCCGCTCATAAGATTTGGGTGACCCACGATGCTTATCATGAAGATACTACCAAAATCAAAAACATGAGGCAGGATCAACACAAGCGTGAGTACAACAAGTTTGAACAACACACTGGTGAGAGTCTTGATGAGTGTTTTCGTCGATTTACAAAAATTTTGAGCGATCTCCAGGCAGTTGGTTGTACATACCCTGACTCGGACAATGCTCGACACTTCTTGACCACACTCGATCTTCGTGTTTGGGAAATGAAAGTGACCACCATCAAGGACACTACCAACTTATCGATCTTGACTCTTGACGGGCTTTATTCCCGACTCAAGATTCATGAGATCGACGTCGTCTCTCGTAAGACAAAATGGCCTTTGTCACAGATCCCATTTGTTCCTCTTCTTCACATTCTGCTGCTGGCCTGTCTCTCTCTGCCCTTTGTGAACTAAGCGATGACCGTCTGGACAAGTTTCCAGAAACTGAGCTTGCTCTCTTAGCTCACAAATTTTCTCACACCTACAAAAGGATGAGGGAGAGGAAGAAAGGAGGTGTAATCACCTGCTTCGAATGTGGTGGTCCCAACCACATTCGAGCAAATTGTCCAAAACTAGAGATAGGCAAGAACGATTCTGGTGGTTCCGGCAAGAACGACTACACCGATAAGAACCGCAACAAGAAGCCTCCGGTTCGTGAGCTGGCGCACGAGAAGAAGTACCGCAACTTCTCGAAGAACAAGAAGCTCTTCCACCGCGTCCTCGCTGCCCTCGACGACATCAACCTCTTCGACATGGAGACTTACAGCGACGAAGGCGAGGATGATCCACAAGAGAAGAAAGGCCGCGATGACTTCTCCGGTATGTGCTTCATGGCGGACACCAACGGTATCAGCGATTCCGTGCTCTACAGTGACTCGAATGAGGTACCTTCCTACGACCAGCTCAATGAAGCTTTTTGCAAATTAGAAAAAATTCATGCTAGAGCTAGAGCTAGGTGTGTGGAGCTTGAGAAGGAAGTAAGTACTTTGACTCAAGAGTTAGCCTCTCTTAAATCTTCTCCCTCCCAAGTCACTAATGACTGCTCTTTGTGTGATGCTTTGCTTGTGGAGCTTGAGCACCTAAGGATTTTACATAATAGTGTGCAAATTAAACTTAAAAGCCTTAGGTCAAAGAATGCTAGCACTCGAACTGATGATGCTTCTTCTCTAGATGCTAGTTTTCTTCATGCTCATGCTACTCCTTCATATGATAATTGCCCTAAGTTACTTGTTAAAATAGATGCCATGAGCGTTCACCTCAGGAAGCTGTCTTGTAGAAATGATGAGATTGAAATGTATGCTTCTAAGGACCTTGTCAACTCATGTGAGGGTTGTAAGCAACTAAAATTTGACAATGAAGCTTTAAGTGTCAAGTGTGCTAAACTTGATAAGAACTTACTAAATAAGTCACTTAAGAGTTGCTTGCATTATTCTGTGATTGAGGGGGACTTGGATAAAATCCAAGTTGAGCTTAGGAAGAAGTTAGAAGACCAAGCCTATAGGATTAGAGAAGCTCCCTGCGTTTCTTGTGAGGCCCTCAAGATTGAGGCAGCCGTGCTGAGGGAGAAAAATGCACTGTTGGTGTTTCTTCTCCTCTTTCTGGTTCTTCTCCTTCCTATCACCCTTGTTCTTCTTGTGCCTCTCTCTTCCGGGAGTGTGAGTATCTCATGAGCACTCTCGAAAAGTTTGTAGGAGGCAAGAAGAAGCTTAATCTTATTCTAGATCAGTCAAAAATTAGCAGATTTAATCAGGGTCTAGGATTTGACTACTCGGAGCATGCTAGGACTCATCCTCCTACCATTGTGCATGGCTCCAAGAGTGGAGAGATTGTGGTAGCTCCCAGGGTGAGTACCACTATTTTTAGGTCTGCTGGGGTTGTCCATGGGACTTCTGAGCAGAATGGTGCTTCTTCTGTCACTTCTGCTTCTAGTAAGGCGAAGTATTCATGCACCTTCTAGAAGAAGAATGGTCACCTAGTAGATTTCTGTTTTAGGTGTGCCAAGATCACAAGGTGTGAGCGTGTTGCTGCTTTTAAGGGTATTCAGGGTCATCTCTAGACTCTAAGTGCTCCTAAGGCACACACTTCTTCCAGATAGGCTAGAGAATCGCCTGTTTTTGGGCAGCGTCTAGGACTCGGTTTTCATGTTGTTCAGTCGAGTTTTAGTCCTAGAGCTGCTCGTGGTTAGTTTTTCGCCGTGTTTTTGATATTCCTCATTTTTTCCATCGAGTTAGATATCAGCGGCATGAGATGTTTTTAGGTAGGAGATTTAGGCAGCTTCATTAGGATGGTCCGGCCTTTGCACCACGGCGGGCCAAACCAGTGACAGCTCCCAAATCTTCTACTAAAGATGATTCTTCTGATCTTGTGAGAGTCGAGCATCAGAGAGACACTAGAGTCCAGTCGTTTTCTTCTGTAGATGGTACTTTGAGACGTCGTGTGGTTCAGTATTGAGTTCCCAGGTCTTCACTATATCCCAGAACTGAGTCCTCTCTCTCTCTCTTTTGGCTTGATCAGGTCCGTCGGATGGGGAAGGGAGTTGTATGGATTGTCGACTCCAGTTGTTCTCGCTATATGACCGGAGACTCTCGGTGGTTCTCTTCCCTAGTCCGAGTCCCCGGTGATGAGTTTAGCACTTTTGGGGATGCTTCTTCAGGTAGAGTCATTGCCCAAGGTACTGTTTGCATTAATGAGAATTTTATTCTTAAAGATGTAACCATGGTTAGTAAGCTGTGTTATAACTTGTTTTCAGTCTCTTAGCTTATTAATGACTCTTTCGAGGTAAGCTTTAAAAGTAATGCCTGCAAAATCCTTGATTTTTCAGGAAAGTTAGTTTGCGGGATTTCTAGATTTGGGAGAGTCTTTTGTGCTAATTTCTCTTCTTCTGGAAACTCTCTTCATTGTTTGTTTGCTTCCGAGCCCCGTGATCTCTCTTTCTGACATAGGAGACTTGATCACATTGGTTTTAATCATTTGACCAGAATTAGTGGTCGTGATCTCATTCGTAGTTTGCCTAAACTCAAAATAGTCAAAAACTTAGTTTGCTCTCCTTGCCAACATGGCAAGATGGTTACTGCATCCCATCCTCTAGTCACCGTAGAGATGACTGATGCACCAGGACAGCTTTTGCATATGGACACTATTGGTCTGGCTAGAGTGCAGTCGACAGGTGGGAAGTGGTATGTCCTTGTCATTGTTGATGATTTTTCAAGGTATTCGTGGGTATTTTTCTTGGCCTCGAAAGATGAGACATTCTCTCACTTCAGAGGTTTGGTCAGTAGGTGTCGGGACCCGAATTCGCAATCCGGAAACCCTCTGTGTTTTTAGCACTAGTCCCAGGATCAGGAACTAGTGCCCACAGTTAACAAAGATGAATATCACAATCATACACAACGGAATAATAAATAAGGAATTCAACTTTTAACATAACATGTTGAACAACCTTAAGGTCAACTTACAATTGTGAAGCCTAGATGGCTTCAACTCAGAGTAAAACGAACAGCAGCGGAACGAAGAACGTCGGTGAATCCCATCAAAATACCACAGGCATTTGACAAGGTTCAACTCCTAGATATTCACCTTCTTGCAGAACTTCTCCTTCTTCGAAGACAAAGACTTCTCCTCAACTGGTGATGTTTTGTTATAGCAAGGGTGAGTACACAACCATACTCAACAAGTCATGCACATAATGCAGTTCTATTACTACATACATGGCTTATTCCATAGGAATGGCTGAACGGTTCTTTTGCAAAAAAGCAGCATTCACAAATAATCATAATAGATAGGAAAGTAGTAAAACAAATAATACCCATAATAAATTTCGTAATCATTCTCAAGTAAAGCATTTCTCATCCTTAACCAATTTCCATATCACATTGTCCACATTCCCAACCTCATTTTTATCAAAATCTAACCCTTGAGTGTAATCCCCGAGTAATGTCCAATACCGTGAACACGGCTATTCAAATAGTTTTTACACTCTGCATAGGTTGTACACTTTACCCACAAGATACAATCAACTCACCATGTCAGCCGTGAATCGCCATACAAGAGTATGCGAATGAGCGAACATAACAAAGCCTTTCAGAAACTTCTATCTCAACCTAGGAACCTCTCCAGGTTGCCTTCACTATTACTTCCCTCACACTGAGCCGAAGTATAGGATGGACGAACACCATTGGATAGGGTACCAAGCCATGAGACAGTACGCTCCCCATCTGATTACTTCCGTATAGCGCCACCCCGAGGTATCAAAGGTGAGATATCAGAATCCTACCAAACTAGGTCTTCCCATTCAGACATGTGGTTGTACGAGAGAATCAGGTCAAAGGCTTGCAAGGTGAAGTCCTTAGGGTGACCAAGGCAAGACTACCCCGAATAATTCACCAACAATACCATCACATAATTCACCAACAACACCGTCAAATACCAAAGCGACATATACAATGCCACTCTTGCCACTTGCCTCAGTCTAAAACATTTTACCACCCTAGTTGATTATTGCACAACACAATGCCAACAACAACTCAACATCCATGCAGAACCACACTGGTTCCACATATCAACATCATCGTGTGGCAACACGTCACACCATTTCACAAACACATTTCATAACCCATTAATCAGTACTATCCTTTTATTTTCAAAAGACATGAGTTGCGTGGCATGGCTAAACAATTATACACGGTCTAACCAACCCACGTTAGCAAGTAATAACAACCAACTAATAATCAACCATCTTAGGGTGACAAATGAATTATGGCATACAAATAATCATGGCAAGGTGATATTAGCAATTGGATTGAATAACTAATCCCAAATTAATTTAAATCATTTAATCTTGAACTAGCATGCAATAATTTGAATCAAAGTAAATTTGTAAAACTGGGAGCAATATGATCAAAGCACAACTTGCCTGGCACTTGCTATAAACTGCTCTTTACTCTTTTTAATTGTTCTTCGGCTTCCTCAACCTTTGGCTCTTCAATCGAATGCTTTGACTTTCTCGTTCTTCAGCTACTTCGGGTAACTTCTGAACGACACGTCTAACAACAAAGAAGCACAAAACAACAAAACTCAAAAGCAATTCGAATAAACTCCAATTTATTATTAGACTAGTACTGAACGGAAGGGATTGAGTTTAGGAACTTGAATAGATTTGATCAAAGATCGGATGAAAGAGAACAGGCTTTCAGAAGATTTATCGAGAAGGTTACGACTGATAATTAGGAAAGAACGGAGTATATTCCAGGGAATATCCTTCGAGATTAATTAACTCGATTGGACAAATATTAACATATGGGCAATGGTGTATCAACCAAGTCCATGAATGATTTCCCAATCAATGGCAGATTAGATTTTCAAAGATAAGACAAGGACAAGTGGGATCAACATCCACTGCGATTTGATATGGGGTTCAGTCATACATCGATGAAAAGGCTCGATGATGACAAGACGACGACGATAAGAAGACGGGGCTAAACTCAAGGTGATAGGGCTAGATCACGTCAAGGCGATAGAAAAGATGATGACATCGCACTAGGGCCTTTACTTGCATGCACACATGTGATGAGAGCACAGCGTTAACGGCGGGTCGTTAACGACGAAATGTTAACAGCGGAACATTAATGGCGGAACGTTAACGGCGGAACGTTAACGATGGAATGTTAATGGCGAAACGTTAACGGTGAAGGCGAAGCGATGACAGGACGCTCATGAAATAACAAGGTGGCGACCGTTGGTGCAACGACATAGCAGCGATAGAATGCTACCAAGGATGGCTAACAGAGACGCGAATGGATAACAGATGGCTAGGTTGAAAAGACGATGTGTAGATTCTAGAACATGACTTTGATGGCAACCGGGAATCAATTGAACTTCCCCGATGGACAAAATAGAGGATAATGGTCTACTGGACACAATGGCCTGGCCACGTCAAACCAAAATGGTTGGCGGCACAAGACGACGCGCGGCGGCGGCAAAAGGCGGCGGCCGACGAATAAAAAGAATTTCGGTAGATGCAACAGTAAAGGGGAAATGTCCATCACGTAGAACGTGACGAGACGAACTCAACAATATAGGCGGATTTGGCGGCGACCCACTGGATTGATCACAAACTGCCGATGAACGGTTCCCGGAGCTAATAGATCAAACGGTCATAACTATTAAAATAATAGATGAAACCTATGAAAATTTTACAGAGAGCTATCTGGGAATATTTGGCATAATATGAAGTGAATGGATCTGAGTTTTACCTTTTGGATCAACGGCGAATGCCCAAGGAAGTTTTCGGCTGTTTGCAACGCAGTCTGATCGGAGAAAAGAATTTTATGTGCAAAATCATGAGGTCAAAATCACGGGTTTTAGTGAGCACCATGTAGAGGATATCAAGAGGAGTCTACCGTAAAAATTTCATTGCCAAACTCACAAAAACGAGGGAGAACAGCCTCTGGCAAAATTTGATCTTTGGGCGGCCATAACTTTTGATTCCATGAACCAAATTGCACGAAATTTGAAAGGGAGACAGAGGGTACCATAGAGCACACCGTAACATAGGTTAATCACCAAAAATCATGACGAGCCGATAAGGAACGCGCCGCCAAAACAGGCCGACGTTCGGCGGCGTTCGGGCAATGTAGCGGCGCGGCTGCGCGGTGCGCCGGCGAGGGGGCTGCGGAAAAGGGCGGCCAAGGGGTGGGGTGAGGGCGGCAAGGTGAGGGGATGGCCATGGACATGACGGCCGGCGGCGGGGATGACCGGAGCGGCGATGAGGACGACGGTCGACGCGACCAAAAACCGTTCGAATGGCATGGTGCCCGAAAACATGATAAACCGCGAAATTTCCTAAAACTAGCGAGAGCACGGCGTAGAGCCAGATCATACTAGGCTATATCTAGAAGGGATTTGATTGAGGATTACCGGTTTGGGAGGAATCGGCGACGAACGGAGCGACGACCGACGACGAACAAACTCAAAAATCGGGGTCAAACTGCAACGAAAATCAAATCCGATTGAATGGTTGTGATCACGGAGGCAAAAGGCACAAAGTGACGTGGTCAGTTTACCCGGAAACTCACCGGAGCAAAAGATGGCTCACCGGTGTCTTCGGAGAATGCCGGGCATCGGGTTTTCTCGAGTTTTGGAAAGGGAAACGATGCTGAATCAACTGGGCAAGATGAGCACAGGATAGAGGACATCAATACGCAACTTTTGGGTACTCACACATTCGGGGAGGTGAAGAGACGGCCGAGCAATAAATTGTCATTGACGCTTAATTGCGGCCGTTTCGCTCGGATTGAGGACGTGTAACAACAGAGCATTTATTCTCCATTACGACGCCGTCGCGATGCTTCAGCTCCCACGTGATTTGGTGCAATATTTTAAGAGATATGAGAATTTGAAGATTGACTAGACATGGGAAGCTGAGACTGGAACAGTGCTGCCATTTGGGGAAGATGAACAGTGTCATTTTTAAAGCATGTGAGATAAAATAGATAACAAGATCTAAAAATACCAAAAAAGATTCTAAAAATCATAATTAATATAATGGAACCCAATAAAATTGGTTTCACTGATTTTGGATGAATTTTGGAATTTAGATAATTTTGGGACAAATAAAAATGGATTTAATGAAAGCGCGAGAGATAAAATACCAGAGGAATTCCATAAAGCTTGAAAAAATTTCTAAAATTATTATAGAATATTTGGAACCTAATTCTATAAATTTTGAGATTTTTGGAGTATTTTGGAACTCGGGTGAAATTTCGAATAAGGACTGAAATTGAAATTTTGACTTTGTGGGCGGTAAAGGATTGAACTTTAATTTCGAAAGGATATGGATGCTAGGTTATTTAGAACACCGAGGAAAATCTAAATTTTGAATTTAAATGGAATTTCAATGGAAAGGTTTGAATTGGAATTTGGATATAGAATTGCTCGAACAATTAATAATTTAAATTAAAAATCCAATAAAAATCCAATTAACATCGAAATGTTTAAATTAATAATTTTAATTAATTTTTAGCGAATCTCAAATTTGAGAAATTCCCTGAGATACAAAGAACATTGTAAAAACTAAATTTTAAATTACTTGATGCACACAGAATACACATTAAATTGTTTTAGATTTAGATAATTCTAAATTAAGCTTTTTTAATTAAAATAAGATTGATGTAAAAATTTTGGAAAGCTAATTTAATATAAATTTTTTGAAAACCCAAATTTTGGGATGTTACAGTAGGTTATCTTGTGAACTCCCAGGTGCATTACGAGCTATCTGCAGTGATAATGGGACGGAGTTCAAGAATTTCTACTTTGAGAGATTTTGTGTGGAATCTTGTCTAGAACATCAATTCTCTTCTCCTTACGCCCCACAACAGAATGGCGTAGTGGAAAGAAAGAACAGGAAGATGCTAGATGAGTGCAGTACTCCTAGGAAGTTTTGGGCTGAAGCTTTAGCTACTGCTTGTCATATTTCCAATCGCATTTTCTTGAGAGCACATTTGCATCACACCTCTTATGAGTTAAGATATGGAAGAGTACCCAGTGTCTCTCATTTTCGCATTTTTAGCTGCAAGTGCTTTATTTTGAAGTCTGGTAACCGGGATAAGTTTGAATCTCGTTCTTCTAATGGTATTTTTCTGGGTTACTCTGCTTCTTCTCGTAGCTATAGGGTCTAGAGTTGTGAGGCGAATAGAATCATAGAGACCTGTGACGTAACCTTTGATGAGGCTAGCCCTGGAGCTAGACTTGATATCTCAGGCTCTTTTTATCCCTCTGAGACCATCTTTGTAGAGAATGATGAAGATGTAGGTGTTTTACCTGATCCAGTCTCCTCTACACCTGAGGTGCCTCCTGTTTCCATCTCTGCACCTTAGGAAGACCAGCCCTTGCCATCCTACTGCTTCTCTACAAGTGGCTCTGTTCCTACCTCCTCTGCTCAAGAGGTAGAGACCACTTCTAATCCTTGTCCTCCCCGTCACATTCAACGCTGTCATCCACCTAAACAGATCATTGGTGATCTGTTTGAACGAGTGACACGTTCAAAATCAGGTTTATCTTCATTTTTCCTTCACTCTGCCTTTGTTACCTCCTTTGAGCCAAAGGGTGTTTCTCATGCATTATCCGATGAATCATGGATTAATGCTATGCATGAGGAACTTGAAAACTTTGAGAGGAACAAAGTCTGGTAGCTTGTAGAAGTGGGTGTTCCGACTGGTCATAACATCATTGGGACCAAGTGGGTGTTCAAAAACAAACAGAATGAGGATGGGGTTGTCATTCGCAACAAGGCTAGACTAGTTGCACAGGGTTTCACTCAGATTGAGGGTCTTGACTTTGAGAAACCTTTGCCCCTGTAGCTAGACTAGAAGCAATTAGGATCCTGCTTGCATTCTCTACATCCCAGGGTTTCAAGCTCTATCAAATGGATGTCAAGAGTGCATTCCTCGATGGCTTCATTGAGGAAGAAGTTTTTGTCAAGCAACCTCCATTATTTGAGAACCCCAAAAACCCAAACCACGTCTACAAGCTTTCCAAAGCCTTATATGGACTTAAGCAAGCCCCCAGAGTTTGGTATGAAAGGTTTAAGTCCTATCTTCTCAGTCATGGTTTCAAAATGGGTTTAGTAGACAAAACTCTATTCATCAGATACCAAGATTCTCATTTCCTTTTTGTTCAGATTTATGTGGACGATATTATTTTTGGTGGCTCGTCTCAGTCTCTTGTGTCTCATTTTTCTGAAGTAATGAGCACAGAATTTAAGATGAGTATGATGGGTGAGTTGATTCTTGGCTTCCAAATCAAGCAGACTCGGGAGGGTAACTTTCTTCACCAAGGGAAGTACACTCGAGACCTTCTAAAACGGTTTCATATGTCTGATGGAAAGCCCATGATGACTCCTATGGCCACCACTGCTATCCTCGAGCCCGACGAGGATGGTGAGCCTGTTGATCAAAAGGAGTATCGGAGTATGATTGGCTCTCTCTTATATCTGACTACTCGCCCGGGCATACACTTTGTCGTGTATATGTGCGCTCGCTTTTAGGCCTCTCCTCACGTCTCTCATCGCTAGGCGGTGAAGCGCATCTTTAGGTACCTTCGAGCTACCATTGATTATGGTATCTTGTATTCTTCTTCCTCTTGTCTATCTCTCAGAGCCTTTTCCGATGCTGACTTTTCTGGCTGTAGAATAGATAGGAAGAGCACTTCTGGCACTTGCCAATTTATTGGCACTTCTCTTGTTTCTTGGTCATCTAAGAAGCAGTCCGGAGTCGCGCAGTCTACCGCTAAGGCCGAGTATGTAGCTGCAGCTAGTTGCTGTAGCCAGGTGCTTTGGATGAGATCGACCTTGCGGGACTTTAGGTTAGAGATAGAGAGTGTTTCACTTTTCTGTGACAACACTTCTGCTATCTGCATTGCAAAAAACTCAGTGCAGCATTCCCGAACCAAGCACATTGATGTTAGATATCACTTCCTTAGGGACCATCTGGAGAAAGGAGACATAGTGCTTCAGTTTCTGGAGAGTGATCGTCAATTGGCCGACATCTTTACCAAGCCTTTGGATAGTTCTAGATTTGCTACCTTGAGGAGTGAGTTTGGAGTCTTGTGCCCTTACGGCCTTTTCTGAGGGGGAGCTGATTTGTATGGTGTGTATTATATATTATTTCAGTCTTTCCTTTCTCCTGTTTTCTCTCTGGATGCTTATAGGTTCTTATTGCATTATCTTGAGTTCTCTTATCTTTCGCTACCCAGGAGTCAATTTCTTATCTTCTCCTTTCTGTTCTGAGTTTCTGATCTTTTCGTTGAGTTACCTCTGGTTCCTACAATTGATATCATTCTTGAGCTTAATCTTACTAATAACTCAACGGGAACCAGATTTGTGCTTAAAATTGATTGACATGTTGAGGGGGAGTTTAAGAATCTATCTCATGCATTGCATATAGACTTGATTTTTCATTTTATGAGCTTTGTCTATTATGCAAATGATCTATGTTTTATTTTATACACCATGCTATATTATGAATAAAATTACTTGCTTAGGTATGTCCAAGTTCATTTATCTTGCTAAGCTTGTAAAATTGAAAAATAAGCTTTAAAAAAACTGGATAAAATATGTTGCGTTTACGTGCTAAGTTTCTTCTCTAGGTGTGTTTGCCATAATTTGTGAAATTCTGGAACTCTCTAGAGTCCTTATAGTAACTTGGGTGAATCTTGTTTGATCCATACTCGAGTCCTTCCCTAGCTTAACAATGAAAATGCTAAAATGAAAGTGAAGCAAAATTGACTCTTTTTGTGCGCATTAGACTCAACACCTCATATTCATAAGACGGCTTCTCATTGCACTTGAGATGAACTTGGAATGTATTGTGTATGACCAAGATCATTCTCTTAAGAGCCCCTCTTGAGATGATCGAATATGGCTTGAGTCAATTGCTTTAAAAATTAAAAAAAAAAGGAACATATGTGGGTAAAGAATGCAAATAATGTCAAACATTTGCACCCCGTTATGTCTTTCAGAGATTCAAAGAAAAATTAGCATACAATAAAAAAATAAGCTCGAAGGATCTTCTATGAACTTCTAGACTCCCCAAAGTATTGAGTAGGTTGAACTCTAGGTTTTCCATTTGATCCTTTGAATGATTTTGCTTCTAGTTTTGAAACTAATGACAAGTGTTGCTCATGTTCATTCTTGCTAAAAATGGCATGGTTTCAATTAAATCTTGCTAGCAAAATGTTCATTTGCTCTCGGACATGCCTTAACTTAGTCTATTTTTGCCATAACTTAGCTTGGTGTCATAACTTGTCTTGTTGGTCACTTGGATAATCTTCAAAGCTCTCTTAGGTTGCATCTCTTGCATAAAAACAAAAAGGGAGGAGAAAAGAAAATGCCATCTTGATGCCTATATTGCCAAAAGGGGGAGAGGTTGTCCAAAAGGCATCTTGGCAACCTTAGTGTGTTTAAGGGTTTTTTTGTTACTGATTTGGCTATGGTCCTTCTTTTTCTCTTTTTCCTTGGTAAAATTCGGTTTTGTAATCAAAATGCTTTCTTTGTGATCTCGTTGCCTTTTCTGCGTGTTTGTCAATATACTCATCAAGGGGAAGATTGAAAGACTATATGGAGGTCTATACCTTTGTGTGATGAGCAATTGACTAGATTAAAGGTTGATCCGATGAGTAGAAGACTAGATTAAAGATTGATCCGACCTGGAGCATTTTGATAGGTTTCCAACCAAGTCGTGTTTTCTTTTAGCCTCTCGACCAGTTTTCTTCCTTGGCTGAGTGCTAAGTGCCGAGTGCTGCCAGCCTTTGCTGAGTTCCTCTAGCCTTCCGACAGGTTTCTTTGCTAAGTACTGTGTTCCAAGTGTTTCCTACATTTCCTAAGCACGTCTAGCTTTTTGATTGGTTTTCGTCTTTTGGTGAAAGCCGAGTGCCGAGTACCTCCAGTCCTTGCTACGTGTGTCTAGTTTCTTTACTGGTTTTCTTTTTGGTTGAGTACTCTGCTGCGGGTAAGAGTTTTGTCAAGGACTCGATAAAGTTGCTATCTCTGAGTTTTCAAAAATTCTCTCTCAAAATATTTGGGGCAATGTTAGTCGTTCTTAGAGCATTTGGTGGTTAGCCAAGTGGTTAACCAGGTGGTTAGCCAAGTGGTTAATCAGGTGATTAGCCGAGTGGTCAGCCATATGGCTAGCCAAGCATTTTAGCCAAATGGCCTAGAGTATATGGGTTTGCCGACTGGTTGTGATTAAGTTGTATCTGACTATTTTGAGATAATCAGCAAATATGTTTGTGGGCATTGCTATGTGAAAGGTTTCCTTGTCTTTGATGGTTGCAGGACGACGGTGCTGGGTCATGGTGAGGCGGAAGTTGACCGGGACTAGGTGAGGTGCGTCGGAGGTCCAGAACGGTCGGGAGATCGCCGAAAGATGAACAGAGACGGAGTTCGGGCAAACCAAGAAGGCAAGAAAAGGAGCAGATACTAGCTAGATGCTACGCGGATCAATGAGAACTGTCGGAGTACGGTCTAGCTAGTTGATAGGAATAGTGGGTCTAGTAGTATGCTTTGAGAGCCGTGCAAGAAAAACCCTGTGTTAGCGGGTTTAGGGTTTCCCCTTGTAGGCTGTGTGAGTGGGCTCTTCCTAGCCCTTAAATGAGACTCTAGGGTTGAGGGTTGCATCTAAGGGTGGTAGGTGACCCGAGAGTTGTATAAATAGGTGCGGAGGGATTGCCTTCGTGTGTGAGAGGGATCCCAGAAAGGTTTTAGAGGTTTTTGAGCACTCTGTTGAGCTTTGCCCACTTTTGTGTGTGTGGCTTTGTAACCTCCCTTCCAGAAATACAAATTCCACTCAAAGATTTCAATACTTACATTTTACTTCTTGTCATTTACTTTATGCAAGTTGCTTTCTGAAATTAAGTTACGCAAATTTACTTTACGCAAGTTGATTCATCTCCTTCTACATGCTTTCCTTCTTGTGCCTTTTGCATTCTTAAGTTGTTGATCTGGTGTTTCGATTCTGTGCATTCTTCATTTGCTATGATAAGTTTTCAAGATTTTTCCGTTCATCAAAGATCTCAAGCGCAAGCCTTGAAACGAATTCCTTGTTCTTCTTGCTTTTCTTGATATGCTCTCTCTTCTCGGGCAAAAAGGTCAAAACATTGAGGTTAGTCCTGCAAATCAGTTTGTGAATCAAGTTTCTGGCTATCCCAAGATCTCATGCTTTTGAGTCTAGCACTCTCACCTACTCTAGAGGGGTACTGCTAGTTTTCCTAATCAAGAACTTCATCTTTTTAAGCCATCCCGATCCCTCAGTTTCTATATATTGTTATGATGCTTGTAAAGTTTTTCATACGCATTTGTTTCCATATATTGTTATGATGCATGTATAGTTTTCTGTACGCATAATACCCCTACTATTATTGGCAAACTTCTGGTGCTCTCGCTGATTTGAGCCGAGTCAGCCGGCCTGCTCGACTCAAAAAATATTTTCGCGTTTAGGTTCTTCCAAAAATCCATAATTACGTATAGGTCATTTCCTCGGTTTTTTACGAAGAGGACATTCTGGTTCAGAAAAATCACAGATCTTTCATGAGAGGACCCTAAATAGATACCAAAAAAATGTAGTGACCTTTCACTACACCATGACACAAATATAGCGACAGACTTCTGTCGGGAAAGGTTGATGTTCAATGTCGAACAGTCTGTCGGTAATTCCTTACGACAGATCATATGTCGGCAATTCGTTGAGTACGGACAAACGATCTGTCGACAAAACTTAGAACTTATAGGGTCGAACTGTCTGTCGGTAGTAGTATTTACGCGGTACACGGTCTGTCGAAAAAGATTGATCTCTCCCGCCTGGCACGAAAACGTTCACGCAAGCGCGCGAAGTCAAGCGCTACTTTACCCTAACTTGCGCGGGCTTGGCCAAAATTTTTGCTTCGCTACTTTACCCTAACTCCCCATCGTCTCCACAAGAAGACGTGCGCCGCCACAGCTCCGCCCCCTTTCACGCCACAGCCCCGCCGCCCCAACCCCCAATCGCCGCACCAGCTCCGCCCCCAGCTGCGCCCACTACCCAAAATCGTTCGCCGCCCCGCCGCCCCAACCCCCAATCGCCGCCTCCCCCTCCACCAGCTCTGCCCCCTCCACATCGCCGCCACCAGCGCCATCGCCCCAAATCGCGGCCTGGCGCTCAAGCCACGATCGCTTGCCGTCTCGAGGAACCCTAGAGAACTCGACAGCGGCGATCTCGACGACAACGAGGGCGACTGTGACTGGGCGACGACGGCGAGTGTGACGGCAAGGTCCCCTTCGTCATTCCTCTCTATTTGATTTTGATCGAATCAGTAGCTATCTTGCCTCACCTCTCTCCAATCAGAGCGGCGAGATGGCGGTTCGACATTAAGAGCGGCGGCGACGGCCTCCCTGCAAGCCCTTCCTCCTCTTGTCCGGTCGAGCCACCGCCATCTCCGCCTCCTGCCGTCCTAGCGACGCAGCCACTGGTAAAGACTGATTTCCTCTCTCGAACCAGATTAGATTTTTTTAATTCCTATGAAACCTTGAGACTTCATCATAACTTTCACAGGTTCGCATTTTTTTTAAATGTGAAAATGGTAAAGACTGATTATATGAACCCATAATTTGTGATTTACCACAGGAAACTATTGTCAATTATTTGTATGTTAGACTTAGATAAACTAGCAATTCATTTGTGGTATTTATTCCACCAAGTGAGCCTTGACTTGCTAATTGTTCCAGTTTGCTGGAGAGGAATGTGTAGGGGTGATGTCAGTGGTCTAGTGGAATCTGAGTTTTCAGTTGTGTATGAGGTCTTAGTTTGATGCCTGTTGTGTTGGCTCTGTTGTGGTTCCAGGTGTTTGCGGAAAAAGAATGGGTTGATGACTGTCTTTAGTTCAAGTATCCTGGTGTTTGTTGTTCCAGGCTCGGTTGGCAAAATGTTGCCAGTTGCTTGAGGTTAAGCTTTTGTTTCTACTATGTGATATGGGTAGATGTTTTGAGGTGTGTTCTGATGGGTATTGTGTGTGCTTGATCTGACATACTTGGTTTCAGTAATGAAACTGGGGCATCTGTTTTGGATGTCCTGTTGATCTAAAAAACTTACTAATCGTTCGATCTTCGATACAAACAAGAATAACATTAGTTCAGCCATTAAGAAGACATGTTGGAATTACAAGGCATGGCACTTACAATAGTTAAAAGTAAAAATTGGGAAGGAAGACTAGGGACATAATATTTACTTGTGTGGCGATGATTTCCAATCGGAGAATTCAGCTTTGACAAATATATGAAGCACATCATCATCTCGCTATCTTTGTTGATATTTCTCTCTTGATGAGCATACATGAGCAATGAGGTCTCTTGATGTATCACCATAAATATTGACATTGTCATTGTTTCAAATTGAACATCACACATATGTTCCAGATGATTTCAGATTCTCCTTCCAAAGAAATAACCATGACAGTGACATCATCATGGTATTTTCTTCGATCCCCTTGAGGTATATCTAATAGTTCATAGAAGTCCATACCTAGGAAGCCAAAGTTCGAATTAATATCTTGATATCATTGATGAAGGTGAGACAAAAAGGTTACACACATATTACATTTAAGACAACAACGGGAAACAGAGACGTATGACTAGAATACTAGATGCGTCAACACATGCCAATGACTGAATGTCCATGATTGTATCAATGTGAAACCTGTCAGAGAAGAAGAATGACAAGTATGTCTAGTTTAACGGGAATTTAACAGATTTTGGAGTTGAATTGGATGCTATGCAAGATAATTCCAACCTCCAATCGCGCCACCACTCCGCCCTAATCGCACCAGCTCCGCCCCAGCCGCCGCCGCCCCAACCCCAATCGCCACCACCGGCTCCGCCCCCTCCCCCTCCACATCGCCGCCACCAGCGATGTCGTAGTAGTTAAGTTGTCTTTCTTCTTTTTACTTTGCTCAATTCAGACTTCAGAGAAAGTACAGATCTGAGAACACCATTCACGAGATTCTCTTCCTTCGGATTGTGCAACACACATTCCATTCCATAGAACAATATACATATCTGGGGCAGGTGTAATAGAAAGCCGGAAGCAGATCTTTCTTCTTTGCTTCGAATGATTGTTTTGTTTCCAACACGGCTATAAATCGATCTAGCTTTAGCTGAACTAAAAGCTTCGGTTTACATCTATCTTTTGAATATTTACTAGCCACTTCACTTCCATGCCTCCTATTGTCCCTGCTAGAGTCTTTAGTGTTTCTTTTAGAAATGACAGTTTATGAGTGTTGTTGTTCAGAGTATTGGAGGAAAACAAACTGGTCTCACCTTGAGAGATTGCTTGGTGATTGGGTACACTTCTACATATGAAGGAATCAGAACTTACATGTGCCATTAAAAGTGAGAATTAGAGGAAGTGAACCATTGATGAATTTAATAAGGTTCAGTTTCCCTAATATCTCACCTTGAATGGGTCCATTTGGGAAATGTCAAGTATGCTGCATTGCATTGCCAAAGTTTTCTCAAATGTTCAAATTTTCGAACTCACTTATGTTCGTAATACTCTTTGCCAAAGATTCTCATTTGCACTACTACCCATACTTGAGACCAGTATTTTATTTGATATGATTAGAAGTTCGAACAGAGCTAAAATTTTATCTTGCCTTTGCATTGTTAATGTTTCATCAAATGTTCAAATGTTTCTCCAGTCTAGTTATGTCATGCTTTTCATACTTCTATGCAAAAGTCGAATCCGTTTTCCTATCTCGCCATCGCAAGGCTTCTCAATCAAACAACCAATGAGTTTTTGTTGATTGGTGATATACATGTAAAGAAACCAATGAGTTTTTCTTTAACAGAGATTTATATTATTTTGAGCTTTCGTTATTAATAGTCAAGATTACTAGTACCATTAAAAAGATGTACTTGTTGCCATATACATAGGAATTAAAGGTTTTCGTAAGTGTTGACTTTATCGATGACTACATAGTAGTAATAACAAGAGTTAAGTGTGACAAGGAACGCCACAAAAGTGACAGATCTAGGACCAGAGATTGTTCCAGAGATCAAAAATCCCTTCCTTTGCATTATCTAGAATATTTTGGAAACATGCCGTTCTCCATATCTCATGAAATAGAAAGAATCACCTGTCACTATTCTTGAGCTTCCATTGTCTTCCTTTCTTTTGCCGAAATCTAAATAAAGCAGCGTTTGGATATCCAGGTTGCATGTATCCCTACTACATGGTTAAGCGGTTCTTAGACTACAGATCTTCTTAGCTTAGCAGAAACAGCATTGTTCATTCTCAAGTTAATATCAACTGATCAACACAACAATTAGGCAGGCTTAATTGGCTTTATGCAGCATGCGTTGTATTCTAGTTTGAATGATTGATTCGCGGATCAGGTATATAATTAAGTTCTATCTCACAAGTACAAAGAGTCAAGGTTTGCTTCCAAAGCTGAATCAGCATGGAGAGGCGAGCGCTGACGATCTCCACAAGACCAATTGGAATTTCCTTTTCTAATATGTTGATTCTGCAACGTTTAACTTTGAATCAAGAGCATTGGCATGGCAGCTGGATCATTCTATTTCGGTCTGGTTGAGTGCATTATGCTTGTGGCCTGCCCTTGCCCTTGTCTATGGGTATCTTGTGATCCTGGTTGTTGTTGGTTTTTTCCATTTTGGTCTCATCCAAATTCTTATGGTTTTGTTCTTGTGTGGGTGCTGGAGAGAATAGAACACATGTGCATCATTGCTGTGCCCAAGATGGTGACAAGTGAGTGACAATGTTTTTAGTACATTCAAGTGATAGCATATGATGATGATGATGCCTATATGATTTGGTGATGGAGATAGTACATTCACAAGATAATTGACAGTTTCAGAAAAATTTCAGTTTTTCTAATAGTTTCTTTGTTGTTGATTATAACCATATCACCTATTCTTTTACTAGGGGTGTGCAGGAGTGAGACCACCAGTGCTAATCGAGAAAGGTACCCTTATTTATTTTTATTAATTCACAAATAAGGCAAAATTGTTTCTTTTAAAGAAGCATCGGGTTCCATCTTTCTTTGGTTAGTTAATCCCTTTTTCTCGGTTGGCAAGTCGAGAAAATCCAAGTCCACTTAAGAAATAGAAATAGAAAGAGAGGGAGGAAGGAGAGATAAGATCTATCGATTCTGAATTCTCTTCCTTTGTAGTTTGTCCAATGGTATTCCTCTAATTCAACTTCATGCGATAAATAAGCAGATGCTTTTTTTTGGTCTAGAGGCAAATGCTCATATCTTGAAATCATTGTTTAAATAAGAATGTAGTTATTGGATCTATAGGAAGAAAATTTAGCTAACTTTTCCGTGGAAAGCTCAGTTTCAGTGTATGAATGGAAAATCCTCCTACAACTATAGCTATTGGTTTTAATAATAATATATTTTCGCATTGACTCTCTGTAGAGTATTTGATTTCTGGAACAACGTTCTCTATTTTCGTTGTATCATAAGACGCAAATCATGGCGCAAGACAGCAGCAGTGAATAACAAAAATTACTGGATGTAATCTATTGCTAGTTAGCGAATTTACTTTTACTGCTAGTTAAAGCAACGAATCTTTTCTGTTTGTTGGAACGTTGTATCTGGGAGAGTATAAAACACTCTGGAGAATGGAAAAGCACGCATGACTTTCCTCAATACTTAGTTTTACTTAATTCTATAGTGTTTCGTAGTTCTTTTGTTCGATTCTTCAGTAATCAGTTTTGTTGGGTTCAGTAGTATTTTCCTATCCGTTTCACTCATAGGAATTGGATTCGGCTGGGGTCCTGACAATAAAGTTAAGATAAAGTTGCCAAGAGAAGGTAAAAAGTGGCCTTTTAAGTTTTAACTTGATTAGGGTATATGTGCACTGATATCACTACACAATATGCATTTTTCACCGACTTGCTTTCTCGGTGATTTAAGTTATACTAGCTAACTCTATTTTCTACGCTGCATTCCATGACGAAGCATGTCTTTTCATATATATACATGTGTATTAGAGCTAATCCAACTGCCATGACAAAATCGACTTAGAGTTAACAAAGAATTAGGCAAGTTACAAATATCAAAACCGTTTGGGATTTTGTATGTCTTGTATATTTGTAACGTCTGAAAAATTGAAGAAATTTAGCATCAATATACGTTAACAACGATAATTAATGGATGTGCATGCATAAAAGTAATCAAGAAATTCATAGATATTATATGATAACAGTAACCAAACAATCAATATATATATATATATAGGAAAATGGTTCTATACTCCTGGGAGTATGTACTCTCATCTTCAATATACCGCTTAAATGATATTATTATACCTCTTTATCCTTTTGAGTATACTCTAACACTGATTATAAGATACTCCAAAGTGAGTTCCACAAAAAATTTTATCAAAGTCCACCCTTTATAGCATAATTTGTTTATATATTCTTTTCACATATGTAAAAGTGTATATAGCAAAAAAATATAGGGCACCCATGATTTTTTTCAACCATGTCACATTGGAGTATCTTAGAATCATTATTGGAGTATATCGAAAATAATAAAGAAGTATAATACTTTCATTTAAGTAGTATATTGAAGGTGGGAGTATGTACTCCCGAGAGTACGGAAAAGGCTTCCTATATATATATATGTCAACTAACAATTAATCAGCCCATCATTGCTTTGTCTCATAACCATATCACCTATTCTTTTACAGGGGTGTGCAGGAGTGAGACCATCAGGTGCTAACTGAGAAAGGAACTTTTGGGGTGTGCAAGAATGATGTTGTCCAGTGCTTCTAGAAAGGAATTTTTTTTGTGAAGTGGTGGAGATCCAATTAGTGTATAGCCAGCCAGTTATATAGATGGACTAATCTTTTGGACAATTAGTGACATGTTAAAAAGAGGTGTAGCCCTTGTGATCTTTTGGACAATTAGTGCTATTACTAGTAATTATATGTGATCTTTTGGACAATTAGTGTTGTTACTGAATGATCATATATCTGTGTAATGCATTCATGTGACCTTTTGGACTATGAGTCTATGACAAGGAATGAAATATGAAATCTGAATGATCATTTATGAGTTTATGCCCGTTTGGACTATGTGATCTTGGAGTACTGAATGATCATTTATGTTTTCTCTCCATGTGTCCAACTGTATGGTAAGAAAATTCTGAAATCTGAATAATATGACAAATGTATATTACTGATTCATGCAAACAAAAATATGTTGTTTGCAATGGTATACACTATGTTGTCTAACAGTCTGTCGGCAAATAGTATTTCTCAGGCAGAACGTCTGTCGGTAAAACTTATTTGTCGGTAAAGATTTGTCTGTCGGTAAAGGTTTGTTTGTCGGTAAAAGTATAGTATCGTGGACAAATTGTCTGTCGGTAATGTTTTGTCTGTCGGCAAAGGTCTTTAACGACAGGTCTTTCCCCGACAGGCATCTTCTGTCGGTAAATCCTTTGCCGACAGACCGACTGATGTTATATATGCCCTTTGCCGACAGACATGATGTCGTTATATTTGGGTCATGGTGTAGTGTTTGGATCATTCCGGTTATTTTCCACAAAAAGAACCTTTCGATTTAGCACAATCGTCGACGCACTTGTGTTCTTTCAATCGTTTCTCGCGTTTCCTCCACGATTTAAAAAAACAGATGAAAAAACTAAAATTATTTCCATGGAAAAAAACATATGGCCGGCCAACTCGGCGCGTTTTTCCCTTTTCACATGTAGGCCCCTCAAAAAATACGTAATTACGTGTAGGTCCTTTGCGCGGTTTTTTACGCAGATGACCTTTTGGTTTAGAAAAATCATGAATCTTTTGTGAAAGGACCCTAAATAAATACCCAAAAAATGTAGTGCCGTTTGGATCATTCTGGCTATTTTTCACGAAAAGGACCTTTCGATTTAGCGTAATCACGGATGCGTTTGTATCCTTTCAACCGTTTCGCGCGTTTTGTCGATGATTTTTAAAAAAACGCCAATGAAAAAAACAAAAATTTTTCCACAGAAAAAGCAACGCACGCGGCGTATCACGCCGCGAAAACTATCCTAGTTTGTTTCTATATATTGTCATGATGTTTGTATAGTTTTTTGTACGTATTTCTTTCTGTATGCATTTTAATTATGACTTTCATTTTTGTAATTTGCAGGTATGACTCCCAGGATGGAGATGACAACTGGCCATTTGAGTTACTTGATCTAGTCGTTGGTCGTTGTCACCGTGCCCATTTCGCCACTACTTTTCCAGAGGACGGACATGATCCTATGGAGCTCGGCGTACTATGACCGAGGACACCGTAGAAGCTCTGGACGGTCGATCCTCATTGGATCCCTAGGTAACATATTATTCTTTACATTTCTAAATATGTTTACCATAGTATCATAATTTATATTAAATAATTAGTGTGGTGCTGATATTAATTTTATATTTTTGTTTTGTAGGCTTTGAGCATCAGGATTGCTACCACTCACCCGGATGGTGGCACACAAAGATGTGCAGGGAGGGGATGTGGGTCACCGGTTTCCATTCGATAAGTCCCTACTCACCACTCTGGTGGATCAGTGGTGGTCGGAGACACACACCTTCCATCTACCTGTCGGGAAGATGGCGATCACTTCGAAGGACGTCTCGTATTTTCTTAGACTCCCGATTGTGGTGACCATGTGGTGCCCTAGGATGTTGACCCGATGTAGCGCCAGGAGCTACTTGCGCGGTTCGAGGGTGTGCTACCAGCTGCTGTGTACCGACTCTTCACCAGTACACATGGTTCAATACTAAAGTTGCTTCGACAGTTCGTCATATGCAACTAACCTTTAAAACTTAATTCTGCATATACTAGTTAATCTAACAAGTAAGCTTAAATTTACAGATGGAGCACATCGTCGAGCCTACGGATGAGGTGAGGGTGAGCCACCACCTGGAGGAGTACCTGTTGTGGCTGTTTGGCTGGTGCATGTTCATGAGCTCCCATAGGGATAGTGTGGACAAGCACCTCATCCATGTAACACCCCGGGCTCCAAACTGAGCCCAGAATGGTACTAACTCCTAAATTCACTAAAAATTTCGACAGAACCTCCCCTATAATAGCGGACATCCACTCAGCAAACAAAGAACATTTCGTCATAATATATATATCCAACATGATATAACAGTGATATAAAAGACGAACAATAAGTCACTACGCTCTCAAGCACAACTAGTAAACATCAACCAAACATATTCAATGTACGAAAACATTAAACACATTTTGACATGACACTTCGTGTTATCATATTACAAGTAAGATTAGCTAATTATAATATAGTGTAATGATCAGTTATGCAGATGTGCCGCTAAACCCCTTTCCCACATGCCGCTTTCATGGTACCTACAAAAAACATAAAACAACAAGGGTGAGTCACAAGACTCGGCAAGTGCATCAAAACCAACAAAACAAACTCGTCATGTCGAAACTCATCTCATCACTTATACACAATGATCATATCACAACTCATCTTCACATTTCTCAGCTCATAACATGTAATGCACCAATCTCATCAGTTATACACACTAGCATATCACATCTCATCTTCACATAATTCATCCACATGATTCAATATGCAAGTTTCAGGAATGCCTCATCTCATTCACACTTTATCAACCACAAGATGCATCATGCTCATGAAAGACTCTTCTCTTTTCTTAGCACATACCGGTATTGCCGAGTGCACACCCGTCGGCGTGCACCCTCTTCCCAACCATCCCGTGGAAGGGGCCTACCGAAGTAGGTCTTGCTCCGCCATCCCGTGGCGGACTCCTACTCTTAACACCGCTCCCATCCACGCCGGTGGATGGGACTACGGGGTAGGATCTCTCAGAGCACTCCAGATTAGTCATATATTCTCATATGACTTTCTCACCGATCCGGCTCAATGCAACTTTCATGAATGCATAATGCCAATGTCATGACTAGTATTCAAATTTCCATACTTCATCATCATTTTTACTTATCATCAGCACTTTATTTAAAAGCCATAAGCACTCATCATGAAATCGATTCGAACCAATATTCTTAATGCATATACCTTGCCTTTGATATCCATATTAGCCTAATCATACTAGTGAGCATCATCATCATGGCACACAAGTTGTATCAACAAGTTTCACAAACAAGCACAAGATTCATCAAATTAGCAAACAACGGTGATGCACTTGCCTTAATCTTTGGAGATGAAAAAGGGCTAAACGCGTCCGGGAGTGACACCGCCTGTACCACAATACTCATATTATGACATGATAATACCATTGAAAACACAACATTTTTACTCGCTTCCTACGACCCGAAACCCTTGCACAAACAACGAACTCACAATCCAACGGGAACATGCTGCAGAATGCCTGCTTTACAATTTTATAACTAT
Source organism: Guadua angustifolia (assembly GCA_036346375.1). Lineage (NCBI taxonomy): Eukaryota > Viridiplantae > Streptophyta > Magnoliopsida > Poales > Poaceae > Guadua > Guadua angustifolia. The sequence continues at coordinate 48,202,056 of CM070505.1, read as the reverse complement.
TTTTATATTGCACGTAAAAATCCGAACATTTTACAGAAGCTAGATCTCAACCTTAGCTACAACTTTCGTGAAGACAATAAATTTAAATTCCCACTGTTATCTATGCCTAATCAGCAGTCCAATACAGATGACGTTATTCTGTTTCCAAATTCTGACAGCAGGTTTGTAACAGCGAATACTCGCAGACCATCGCTCCAAAAATTCTGAAAAAAATATACAAAATAGATCTCGACGTTATCTACAACTTTCTAGTTATACGTTTTAGCAGGAAAAATTATCTAGGTCACGAAATCGCGTCTGCAAACCGACTGCTCAAACTGTTCGAACTCAGACCACTCTGATCCGAAAATCAAATCTTCTCCTGGCGACTCCCCTCAACGAATCAACCCCAAATCAACCTTCCCCAGCACTCCAAATCCCTTCTAGCAACAAAAAATTAAAACCCCAAACCTAAACCTTACCTTGCGGAGAAGAAGGGAGGCCGAATCCTCGCCAAATCTCGCAATCTTCGCAGCCGGAGTGATCACCACAGCAGGGGAAGTGATTTGCACGGAGTAGAAACAATTTTTATCGGTTGGATTGGCTGGAGGAAGAACCCTAGCAAGGGGAGGCGCAAGGAGAGGAGGAGGGGGCGCCAGCCACAAGGGGGGAGGCAGCTAGGGGTGGATTAGGGGAGGGTTAGGGTTTGCTTAGAGAGGTGGGCCGGGTGGGCTAAAAAAAACACTAGGTGGGCTGCTGTTTTTTATTATTTTTTCTTCCTTTTCTTTCAATGAAAATCCTTCCCTTAATTCCTAAGCCCTCTCATTTAATGGCCCATAGCCCTCAACGGCTCTCACAAACCCCCTTTTTATTTCATCTCGGGTATTACACTCTTCCCCCCTACAAAGAATTCGACCCCGAATTCTAGCCATGCTAATAGATGGCAACACAAACCAAGACAACAAAATAACAACTCATACGTACCCGGAGAAAACTACTCTGAATACTTCTCGCGCATGCGAGACTCCAACTCGCACGCCGCTTCGCGCTCCGATTAGTGCGACCACAAGACCTTGACAAACTTCAAGGTCCTGGTCTTCAGCACCCGATCGGATTCTTCCAGAATCCTCACTGGCCAGGACTCGAAAGAATCTATAAGTCGCATCGTAATCGCATCCTCATAACCATCCACATATCCATCGCCATTTCCTTAGGCAACCCAAATATCCATCAACATGAATGATACACTTGCTTCACTCCCTTATGACATCGGATAGCATAAATCAAAAGTAGAACACACCTCCACGAAACAAATATATCCCAAGATCAAGGTAATAGTTTTAAAGTTACCACCATCCCCATAAAAGTTTTGTCTGGCCATACCATGGCACTCATGGCAATTCACTCCCATCAATTATCATAGTCGAACGCTCGATTCAACTTTTCAAGAACCAAACATGAGGAGCTACAACACATTCCCACAAAAATGCAACACGAAAGAAAATGTTAGACACGGTCTTTGGCGTGAATACCACCTATTTCCCACCTAGTGAACAACCAATCAAGAAACTCTAAGAGAGAATATCACTTTCCATAACTCCATCGTAGTTAGAGTGAATAGTACAAGTAATTGTCATGGTTGATCAGGCCATAAGTTACTCGCACTACACACCTAATACGGGAGATATGATCATACCCAAATCAATAACATGAAGAGGATACATGGGCACGAACAAAAGTTTGAGGTCGACCCTCATGTCGCCAATCTGGTAACACACCCAAGACAACACTTATCTCAAGTATTTCATAGCACAGATAATCCAAAGAAAGGAGTCTCAAAATATCACAAAATAAAACACAAGGCAAATCCACTGCTATCAGCCGCAATAACAAATTTCTACCTCTCCCTTCGGTGAAAACAGGAATGTTGCAAAGAAATACACTGCTAAAAAAAGCGTTGCAACACCAACAAAAGCACTAAATGCCAAGAACAGAACGCTCAAAAGCACTCCAAGCCGAACAAAACAAACCTGAGTTGGACTCCACCCAACGCCTCGACCACCAATTTGCATGATTCGCTTAAGGCCAGGTACAAACAAGGCCCCAAAGCAAACACTCATTTATATAAATATATCCACTTACTTTAGGAAAACCAACCACAATATAAAAAGTTACTCCCTCTTCTTCCAAGCTTATCTCACATCAAGGGACAATCACCCTAGATAAGTGTTCATAACAAAAAATTTCACTTGATTGTCATAACATTAGCTCATACTCAGATAACTAAATTACTCAGACACTCCCAAGAAGATTTGGACCGTGACAAGCAAGAACCTCCATTATTCCTCACTATTCAGCCGTTTACGATTAACACCTAGCAAGGGCTAGGGCCTTAAGTTATTACCAACCCACAATCGGTTCCTCTTTCTAAGAAGGTCTCGTTCCACTATCTTTTACTCAAGGAACAAGGTCAAAGAGTACAATCCTTAAATGTACTCAACAATAAAACCAATATTCATTCATTCTTTTTTTTTCAAAATAGGATGCAAGGGGACATTTGATTCTCTTTAACAATATAAACAACTTTTATCACTTTAAAACCAAGGCACTAAGATGGGCTACGGAAGAAACCCCGCTTAGAAGAGAAACACCGCATAACCTTTAATAAATGCATTTCACCTTTACTAAAACAGATCATTCTTACTTTCACCAAAGCCAAACAACTTTGAAAAGTGGAATCCGATTCAGGAATCAAATATCTCCACAAAACAACCTCACATACTTTTTAAGAGAATGGGAAAACTCATTTCCCAGCATAAACTTGCTTTACCAACAAAAGGCGCTCACGAATCAATCATAAGAATCATCTTTTAAGAAATATTCAAAATACCTCACACATTTTAATAATTTTACTCTAATCAAACTAGAAATACACATATCTCCGAATCAAACACTTCTGAAACATTACATTAAATTCGGTTATTTCGCTTAACCAATAATGCAACCAATAGCTCATTTTGTATACTAATGAGTGCAATCCAAGCATACACCCTTCGGGGTTAGATTCCACAATCATGACTTAAATCCAATATCTTAACAAGACAATTGAGTTGTATTAATATACGGAGTAACACATTCAAAATCCATCAACATATTTCTTCATGAATAATCCTTCTTTCATCCTCATTTTCAAGCCTCAAAGTTAAGCCCAAATTTGGCTACATTCACACTAATATAGGGAACTCTAATACATATATTAGAATTTGAATGCCTTAGCCAAAAGACATTCATCCAAAAGATCATACAAACACAACAATCCATATACCTTTAAACATGATTCACCTTAAATCCCTCCATCTCTAGTAACCCAATGCGCTAACCGTTAAAGGTTTCAATAATCACAAGTTACACCTTAAGAAACCCCTTTAGGATTTAACATAATTCACAGAACCAATTCTTACTTTACTTGCCTTCTCCCACAACTGTAACGAAAGTTTACGATACTTATCATAGAACATCAACTTTATTCGAAGTCTATAATCCATGACAAGCTCCCTAATGCACACTGCATATTCTAAATTTTAAGTCATCTCTTTTCAAGGATACATGTAGTGTGACCATCATAAAATTTTCATACAACCCATAAGTTAATATTTCAGCATCCAAGACTCATTCAACCAATAGCTAACTCCGACAATTAAATATCATCTTCATGAGACATATTTCATCCATATGGCTCTAAGACAGTCATTCGCTAGGACAAAATTATGCACCAAAGATGACCAATCCAATAACTCTTCATACTTTGTTCTTAAAATTTCATCCAATGGCAAAATATATATCTTCTCAATTGGGATCTGTACTAGTATTAAAGGATCTGATTTCTTACTTCATAAATTTTTTTTATAGTTCACATCAGCACACATAATAACTCTAATCCACTTTCACTTTTGGATCACCTACCATTATGATTAATTTTCTACCCACAATATATTATATTGTCTTTAAACAACCAGTAAACATACTTTATCAATAACGGTAGTTTACATCATCTCACTTTTCCAACTATGCATCAAACTTCAAGATTTTAAACTTTCTCGTGGGTCACACATCCTTAAATGTAGGCTGTGACCCCCACCAATTTAACAAAGGAACTGGACTCTCCAACTTGCAATAAGGCAAGGCTCAAACTCTGACATGCGAAAGCTCCCCCAATCAAAATTTTTGAGCTTAAATACTTCCACCGAGGAAGATGGTCGCCAGGATAATTTTTTTCACGAAAGGAAGAACCAAGCGATCAAGTAATCTTTTACTGGTAAAGCTATAAAACTTAAGTCCACACCATTTAAGGTTTGCACAAAAATCCAGTTGCTTCTTTTAAATGCGAAGAATGACAACCACCAAAAAAGAAAACAATTTAATTTATTTTTTTTTCTTTCAGAGCAATTAATGTTAACCAACAAAACCCATATCAAGAATTGTAATATTAGCAATCAACAATGACTATTCACTAAACTCTTTTCTTTGCCCCCAACCATGGAAGACATATCATCAAACAACTCCCTTCTAATGTTTTTTTTCAAAAGGAACATCAAGCGATTAAATAATCCTTTCCGATAAAGTCTCAAAACCAAACTCCACACAACTTAAGTTTTGCATAAAAACATCAGTAACTCCCTTTAAACTCAGAGAATGACAAGCACAAGAATAAAATAGTAATTTTCTCCAAAACGTAGCCAATGATAACCAATAAATCAATATCCGGAATTGTACTATTAGCAATCAACAATGACAAACAACTAATCTCTTTTCTTTGTCCCCGATCCTCGAAGACATTCCATCAAGCCACCTTCTCAAATATATCTCTGATATAAGGCATACTAAACAACAATTCTCCACTACGAGAGGTTATTTGGCCAAAAGAACATGACCAAACCTTTCAAAACAATAATTCACATCAACAAAATTATTCAATCAGCTCTTTCATAAGCGTAGCAATACGCATCATCATAAAATCATTAATCATCAAAACATAACATCCTTCATCAAAGCTCAATAAAACAATAAAGCGTAATGCAATGATTCCCCATACCCTTCCTACTGTGCATCAAAGTGTGTCAAGTTTTAAAGTAATTAACCTATCTATATCAAATTTTAAGGTTATCACCTTTAGGCCAAATTTTAACGGTTAATCCTAAGCCGTGTTTCTAATTACATAAAGCAAAATTTTAGTTCATTCTAAAGTAATTCACTAAATTCATGCACCACGGACTCAAGCCCGCTCGATACTAATCAGTAACACCGGGCTCCAAATCGAGCCTGAATGGTACTAACTCCTAAATTCACTAAAATTTAAATGTAACGCCCCTATAACAGCGGACATCCACTCAGCAGACAAAGAACATTTCGCCATAATATATATATCCAACATGATATAACAAAGGATATAAAAGACGAACAAAAAGTCACTACGCCTCAAGCACAACTAGTAAACATCAACCAAACATATTCAATGTACGAAAACATTAAACACATTTTGACATGACACTTCGTGTTATCTTATTACAAGTAAGATTAGCTAATTATAATATAGTGTAATGATCAGTGATGCAGATGTGCCGCTAAACCCCTTTCCCACATGCCGCTTTCATGGTACCTACAAAAAACATAAAACAACAAGGGTGAGTCACAAGACTCAGCAAGTGCATCAAAACCAACAAAAACAAACATGTCATGTCGAAACTCATCTCATCACTTATACACAATGATCATATCACAACTCATCTTCACATTTCTCACTCATAACATGTAATGCACCAATCTCATCAGTTATACACACTAGCATATCACATCTCATCTTCACATAATTCATCCACATGATTCAATATGCAAGTTCAGGAATGCCTCATCTCATTCACACTTTATCAACCACAAGATGCATCATGCTCATGAATGACTCTTCTCTTTTCTTAGCACATACCGGTATTGCCGAGTGCACACCGTCGGCGTGCACCCTCTTCCCAACCATCCGTGGAAGGGCCTACCGGTAGGTCTTGCTCCGCCATCCCGTGGCGGAGTCCTACTTAACACCGCTCCCATCCACGCCGGTGGATGGGACTACGGGTAGGATCTCTCAGAGCACTCGGATTAGTCATATATTCTCATATGACTTTCTCACCGACCCGGCTCAATGCAACTTTCATAAATGCATAATGCCAATGTCATGACTAGTATTCAAATTTCCATACTTCATCATCATTTTTACTTATCATCAGCACTTTATTTAAAAGCCATAAGCACTCATCATGAAATCGATTCGAACCAATATTCTTAATGCATATACCTTGTCTTTGATATCCATATTAGCCTAATCATACTAGTGAGCATCATCATCATGGCACACAAGTTGTATCAACAAGTTTCACAAACAAGCACAATGATGAGGACATCCCAACCAAGGATACAACCGCTGGTCCTTCTTCCCCTACGACTGCTACTTCGTCCCCGATCGTCGCTGTTTCGGCCGCTATTTCGTCTACGACGCATGGAGGGCTTAATCCAGAAGCAAAGTCTTTCCTCCCACCTTTGCTGGGCCAGCACGTCAATAACATCCACCAAGGACAGCCCACGCACCAAGGAAAGCCCAACATCAAGCTCAGTTCGTCTCCAATTCCAGTTCGGCCATCCAGGAGCAGCAGGAATTCAAACGGACGCCACGGCCACATCCGAACTCCGTTTTCGACGTTCGACCACTCGTTTGAAAGGTATCGAGATAACCTTTCATATGGATCCGGTCCCAAGGTCAAATTCGTCCGGAAACGTCGGCAAATCACAGAACAATCTAACGGGAATTTGTCTCCGAGTCGGGTTCGGCCATCCAGGAGCAGCAGTACTTCAAACGGACATAACTTGGACTCCCGGACTCCGTTTTTAGCGTATGACCACCCGTTTGAAAGCTTAGAAGATAAGCTTTCCAATGGATCTGGTCCCACTTCCAAATGTGTCATGAAGCAACAGAAAATCACAGAAGAATATCACGGGACAGAGTTTCCAAGTGCTGCGTCACCTTCCTTTTGGGCCTATGGCCCATGTATCTTAGGGTTTTGGTGGCCACCGCTGTTTTGGCTGCCCTACACCTCCTGGCCGCCGCTATATATGTGGCCGCCACCGTTCTTTTACGCTTAGGTTTTGTTTGTGTTTGGTAGACCCGTGTCGGCGCTCCTCCTCGCTTATGCGTGTCGACTAGACCGCCCGAACCGAGAAAACAGAACCTCAACTTGTTCCTTTTGATTTCAACACTATATTTTCAGATTGCTTCATGCTTTGTTCTTGTGGGTTCTCGATTTCTTGCAGGAACAATTGATCGTTTGGATCTTGTATCTGTGTGGATTGGCATTGCGATTGTGAAGCTCCCGACCTGTTGGTAGGAAGCCCTTGATTCGGTGCCACCAACACCCCCAAATCGACGTATCATCATCTCACCGAAAGATCGGGATCCCCGTCCCCATCAAGTTGGTATCAGAGCTCAAGGTTGCTCGGTGAGATTTCCCCTCAATTCTGATTTTTTTCACCTAGAGTCCAGAAAAGAACCACAAAAAAATTAGTAGATTGGTTTTCTATCCGAGCCAATTTGTGCCCTAACTTTTACTACTTGTTCTTGGTTTGTTGAATCGTCGGATGCATAATCGTGTCATTGCTGGTTTTAGAGTCTAGTTCCTTTAGAGTTTCGAGTTCTGTTCACGTAATTGTCACAGTGTTTTTCGCGTTCATCGTGTCTTCCTTTGTGCCGCTGCCACCATCTCGCCGCCGCTAACAACAAGCGCTGCAGCCCCCCCACTTCCCCAACTCAGCCAAGCCCAAAAAGGAAACTCCAAAACCTACTCCAATTCGTTCTCGCGTGCAATTTTGTGACTGCTGCAGTAAAACAGTCATAACTTCTGCATACGAACTCGGATTTGGACGTTCTTGGACTCGTTCGAAAGATCACGAAATTTCCTATCAGATCCGTCATTGTCTTTGACAATATAGATATTTCCAAATTCGGCCTTTAACAGTGAGAAAAGTTGCAATCTTTGTTAGGCTGATTTTGATCCACCGCAAAAAAAAAAAAAAGAAGAAGAAGAAATTCTGTGAGCAAAGGAGAACAAAATAAAAAGAGGCCAGTGCAACAAAAGAGCCGCGCTGTGAAAGAAAAAAAAGAAGAAAAGAGAAGAAATTCTGTGAGCAAAGGAGAACAAAAGGGAGCTTTATCATTTAGGTGCTGCATATTGAGGATCCTAGCCAATATTTATCTTGTTTGTTCAAGGACCTTCATCTTTGTTCTGTGACTAAGTCTGTGATTAGGCTCGCGTCTCTAGTACGGTCTAGCCTAGGACCAGCATTGTACTGATTTTGAACGACTTTTCAGCTTACTTTTGGATCAGTGGTACTAGTTCCTCCTTTGCTACATATTATTGCCTGTCCAAACTCCACCATCTTCTTACCACATAGGTTCAGAATTTGCAATCGCTGCCACATCGAGGACTTGTAAGAACTTGGTAGAAGTTTGAGCGTGTGTGAGGCTTGCCACTTCGTAAAACCTAGTAGTTCATAGGAGCTACATATCGTGTGAAGTTTCTTTGTTTCTACTAACCATGGCAGTATTCCAAGCAATCATGGGAGTAACGTCGGCAAAGTGAAAATGAACGTGAGGACCCCCTCACCCCCAAAGAACGGCGTTGGGTCACTCATTTCCAAAGGATGCACCATCAGCATGAAATGCAAACTCGTGACACTCTTGATGCGATTCAAGCGCAATTGGCACCCCTCACTGAGCTTCAAGCACGCCTAGCACAACTTCTTCAAGGTGCTGCCCCAACAATGGTGTCGCTGGTCATGCTTTGGGCCAACGCGGTGCTCCACCGCTCCTTTACACGGAGTGGATCAAGAGGAGAACAACTACGCCACGACATCGAGGATGACTACAGGAACATGTGAACAACGACCGACCTCCTCGTCGACTCCGCAATAACAGCAAGGTATGGCTAGAAATCAACATGATCAAAGGGAAGAACGTGATGATTCCATGGCAAAATGAAATTTACTATGCTTCCTTTTGATGGTGCTTATAATCCCGATGCTTACCTAGATTGGGAGTTGGCGGTAGATCAAAAATTTTCTTGCTATGACTTCTCTCGAGCGTAGAAGGGTTCACGCCGCCACTAGTGAATTTCTTGGTTTTGCATCTATTTGGTGGAAAGAACTTTGTAGAGCCAACCGTGATGTACCTACAACTTGGGGTGGATTGAAGCGTGTCATGAGGGCTAGATTTGTTCCTACATACTATGCTCGTGACTTATTGAATAAAATGCAGCGCTTTAATCAAGGTGATAAAACGGTTGAGGAATATTATCAAGAATTGCAAATTGGCATGTTATACTGTGGGTTAGAAGAGGGTGAAGATGCAAAAATGGCTAGGTTTTTGGGTGGGCTTAACCGAGAGATACAAGACATACTTGATTATAAAGAATACAATTCTATCGCTCGTTTGTATCATCTTGCTTTGAAAGCAGAAAGGGAAGTGCAGGGTCGACGATCGACAACGCGAGGTAATTTTGGAGGCTCTTCCACATCCAAGTCGGTCCAGTTTCATACCAAGGCATCATCTCCCGTTTCTGGATGTGTACCTACACCCGCTGCTCCCACTACTTCGACACCATCACGCATCTCGGAGGCAAACAGGTCAATCACACTTCAAGCACCCGCCAAGAGTGCATCCTCAGTTGCCTCCCCCGGTCGAACAAGGGAAACACAATGCTTTCGATGCAAAGGAATGGGGCACGTGATGCGAGATTGCCCTAATCAACGTGCTCTAATAATCAGAGAAAATGGTGAGTACACTAGTGCTAGTGACATTGATGAAAATGAATATGCTCTTGTTGCCACTAACACTGCAGAACAAGAAGAAGAGATTGTCACGTCCGCAGCATCCGAGAAATATCCAGCTCTTGTTGTCACACGAGTATTACATGTGCAGCCCACACGTGATGATCAAAATCAACGCCATACCATCTTCCAAACAAAGTTTGTAGTCAACGAACGAAAGCAAAGGCATGTTATTATTGATGGTGGTAGTTGCAATAACCTTGCTAGTGTGGATATGGTCGAGAAGCTTGGTTTGGCCATAAGTCCGCTACAACAACCATACGAGATTGAGTGGCTCAATTCTAATGGTAAGGTTCAGTAACAAAACCGCTCAAATCCCTATTTCTATCGGTTCATATCATGATCATGTTGTTTGCGATGTTGTACCCATGGATACTTGTTCTCTTTTGTTGGGTAGACCATGGATATATGATATAGATGCCACACATCATGGTAGGACCAATCAGTACACTTTCATGTTTGAGGGAAAGAAAATAATTTTGCAACCAATGACCCCCACCGAATTACGTAAGGTTGCTGCACAACATGCAAAAAGAGAGCACGGAAGTAATGATACTAAAAAGAAGAGTGTAGCTAATGAGCTAAATCTACCTAAAGCAACAAGTGATAAATCTGATCGTAAATTAAAAGGGGTAGTTTTGTTAGCTGCCAATGCCACAATATATGATGACATCACCAAAAGTTTGCAACCATCTGTTGCTTTTGTCTCCTGTTGTCACTAACCTTTTGCAGAGAATGAGATGGAGTCGAGGACGACTCCAATTCAAGAAGGGAGGATGATGAGGACATCCCAACCAAGGATACAACCGCTGGTCCTTCTTCCCCACGACTGCTACTTCGCCCCCGATCGTCGCTGTTTGCCGCTATTTCGCTTCACGACGCATGGAGGGCTTAATCCGAAGCAAAGTCTTTCCTCCCACCTTTGCTGGGCCAGCACGTCAATAACATCCACCAAGGACAGCCCACGCACCAAGGAAAGCCCAACATCAAGCTCAGTTCGTCTCCAATTCCAGTTCGGCCATCCAGGAGCAGCAGGAATTCAAACGGACGCCACGGCCACATCCGAACTCCGTTTTCGACATTCGACCACTCGTTTGAAAGGTATCGAGATAACCTTTCATATGGATCCGGTCCCAAGGTCAAATTCGTCCGGAAACGTCGGCAAATCACAGAACAATCTAACGGGAATTTGTCTCCGAGTCGGGTTCGGCCATCCAGGAGCAGCAGTACTTCAAACGGACATAACTTGGACTCCCGGACTCCGTTTTTAGCGTATGACCACCCGTTTGAAAGCTTAGAAGATAAGCTTTCCAATGGATCTGGTCCCACTTCCAAATGTGTCATGAAGCAACAGGAAATCACAGAAGAATATCACGGGACAGAGTTTCCAAGTGCTGCGTCACCTTCCTTTTGGGCCTATGGCCCATGTATCTTAGGGTTTTGGTGGCCACCGCTGTTTTGGCTGCCCTACACCTCCTGGCCGCCGCTATATATGTGGCCGCCACCGTTCTTTTACGCTTAGGTTTTGTTTGTGTTTGGTAGACCCGTGCAGGCCCCTCCTCGCTTATGCTGCGTCGACTAGACCGCCCGAACCGAGAAAACAGAATCTCAACTTGTTCCTTTTGATTTCAACACTATATTTTCAGATTGCTTCATGCTTTGTTCTTGTGGGTTCTCGATTTCTTGCAGGAACAATTGATCGTTTGGATCTTGTATCTGTGTGGATTGGCATTGCGATTGTGAAGCTCCCGACCTGTTGGTAGGAAGCCCTTGATTCGGTGCCACCAACACCCCCAAATCGACGTATCATCATCTCACCGAAAGATCGGGATCCCCGTCCCCATCACACAAGATTCATCAAATTAGCAAACAACGGTGATGCACTTGCCTTAATCTTTGGAGATGAAAAAGGGCTAAACACGTCCGGGAGCGACACCGCCTGTACCACAATACTCATATTATGACATGATAATACCATTGAAAACACAACATTTTTACTCGCTTCCTACGACCCGAAACCCTTGCACAAACAACGAACTCACAATCCAACGGGAACATGCTGCAGAATGTCTGCTTTACAATTTTATAACTATTTTTATATTGCACATAAAAATCCGAACATTTTACAGAAGCTAGATCTCAACCTTAGCTACAACTTTCATGAAGACAATAAATTTAAATTCCACTGTTATCTATGCCTAATCAGCAGTCCAATACAGATGACGTTATTCTGTTTCCAAATTCTGACAGCAGGTTTGTAACAGCGAATACTCGCAGACCATCGCTCCAAAAATTCTGAAAAAAATATACAAAATATATCTCGACGTTATCTACAACTTTCTAGTTATACGTTTTAGCAGGAAAAATCAGCTAGGTCACGAAATCGCATCTGCAAACTGACTGCTCAAACTGTTCGAACTCAGACCACTCTGATCCGAAAATCAAATCTTCTCCTGGCGACTCCCCTCAACGAATCAACCCCAAATCAACCTTCCCCAGCACTCCAAATCCCTTCTAGCAACAAAAAATTAAAACCCCAAACCTAAACCTTACCTTGCGGAGAAGAAGGGAGGCCGAATCCTCGCCAAATCTCGCGATCTTCGCAGCCCGAGTGATCACTACAGCAGGGGAAGTGATTTGCACGGAGTAGAAACAATTTTTATCGGTTGGATTGGCTGGAGGAAGAACCCTAGCAAGGGGAGGTGCAAGGAGAGGAGGAGGGGGCGCCAACCGCAAGGGGGGAGGCAGCTAGGGGTGGATTAGGGGAGGGTTAGGGTTTGCTTAGAGAGGTGGGCCGGGTGGGCTAAAAAAAACACTAGGTGGGCTACTGTTTTTTATTATTTTTTCTTCCTTTTCTTTCAATGAAAATCCTTCCCTTAATTCCTAAGCCCTCTCATTTAATGGCCCATAGCCCTCAACGGCTCTCACAAACCCCCTTTTTATTTCATTTCGGGTATTACAATCCAGTTCATGAGAGCGATCACGGATGCACCCGTTGACGCCGTGCCACAGTACTCATGGGGTCGGCTGTGCTGTGCATCACATACCATGCACTCTATGATAGTTGTGGACAGATCACCGATGGGTCGACCTTCGCCAGATGTCCACTACTTATACAACTTTGGGTATATGAGAGGTTCCAGATCGGAAGGCCCAACATCGACCTGCAGCCTCTTGTACATGCAGGTGATGACGACGTCGACGGTCTGACCATGGGCACCATCTAGTGCCACCGACGGGTAAGATGTTGCAATCACAATTTTGAAACTTACGCTTTAATATTTGTGAGTACTAACGGTAATGTTCTGCGTTGATTTTCCTGTCATCACTGCAGCCTAGGTGGGCACATAGGACGGTGCGGCTAGGCTACCTGTAGTTTGTCGCTGTGTTCGACCACCTCACCGATAACCACATACACTGGATGCCGTACACAGAGGCAAAGGTGCAGCTACGTGTGACGGGTGAGTTGTCCACCCTATGCACACGAGACACAGCGTATTGGTGCACACGTCGGTTCCTCCTGCTCGACGTCTAGGTCGAGGGCTATGTTGTCCATCGAGTGATGAGGCAGTTCGGTCTACGACAAGAGTTCCTAATCTAGGTCGGCCGTGTGGTCCCATACAGCGCCCACACATGCCATCTAATAGACTATATTTCTTTCTTATCTACAGCCAGATTAAGAAAGGCATGCATGGGGCCACCCCCTGGCACATACATATGGCGCCATGGGTTGAGGAGTGGGGAGGAGCCCTGGATGACGTCCATGCCGAGGATGCGGCGTACGACCCGCAAACGTACCGTGGCTACCAATAGTGGTACACTTTTCATACCCATCTGCATTTGGTACGTGTCAACCATGATCCTCCTAGACATGTTCCCAAGGTGAGGGACACGTATCCTGCCCATACGAACTCAGCTCTGCACAGTGCGGTACGTTGCGTCCTATCTATGATCTCATGTACACTTAGTTGATAACTGTGCTAACTAATTCATAATTTATTATTCAGACTGATGTGCTGGGCCAGTACTACGAGGAGTCGGGGAACTCCCTTTCTCATCTGACCAGCGAGTTTGATGTGACCAGAGAGGAGGTCACCTCTTTCTTCACGAGGTTTCGGGAGATCTCGAGATGCATCCTCGAGTTGGCGGGATGCCGCCAGCCTCCCGATGTGACTCACGGCGTGTCGCTTAGAGGAGGTAGGGGTGTTGTGGGTACATCTTCTCATGCTACAACCTCCCGTGCTACCGTCACGCCACCGGCTGCCAGAGGGCGAGCTGCTGGATACACTGGTCTAGCCGCCCACGGCGAAAGTGAGTACTTAATCGTACTTTCTATGTTTTGCAATCATTTTTTGAATACTCTCACAATTCTTCATTTGTTACAGGCTCACAAACACAGTGGTTCCCGTCTACAGCTTCACCTACACTTGACGACTACGAGGGGTAGCCTGCTGATCTAGCTTACGCAGACTACAACCTCGACAACGGTGGTGTGTCGAGGTACTTCGTTGATGGGGATGAGCCTGGACCATCGTAGTTGCAGAGAGCACCACCACTGACGTAGCCTTCTCAGTTGGAGTACGTTACACCTCTAGCTAGACCACAGAGGGCCCACCGCGCATCGACGTAGTTAACATACTCACAGTAGCAGATTCATAGGAGGCCTACCTAGCCATGACGAGCCGCCCCAAAACGGGGCCGGTAGTAGTTTCTTATGTTTTGGATTGTTGGTACTTTTTTCTTATGTATTTAATTAATCCATTCCAGATATGTTGGACGAACTATTATATTTGGTTATGGAATACTATTATTTAAAATATCTGTACTAATGGCTTAAAAATAGTTAAAATATCACATACGGTGCAGTCACAAACTTACAAAGAACACTGGATCACAATCATGTAAATTGCATGGTCACTTAGTATTTTTTGGTAACCCGTAAAATAACATGTTTAAATAACAAATTATGGAGGAATAGTCCAGAAACACCGTTTGATATATGTACTACCATAATCTGCAAAAAGATCCTATTTAAAATTGCATTGTATCTACATCTTGTCAACGCAAACGCCCTAAACAATCACTAGATGCGCAGATTCTAAAACTTTTAAGCCTTTTCGGTTGTTCACCAAATAACCTGCCTATACACAAATTTTGAGAGATCAGTCTAGGAATACACTTTAGTATATAGACAACCATATTATAGAAAAATATCTTGTTTACAACTTGCTTAGCATATAAATTATGTTAACGCTAATACCCTAAATGATAAGGTTGCCGGAGCCACGTTGTACGAATAGTTGATTTTAAAAGCCTTTAACCAAAATACCCGCAATGCAAGAATCACCATATAACCATGTAGTTTTAGCCTGTTGCATTTTTATTTTCAAAAATAGCCTCCGTGAAGACAGAAGTTGCACATTTCACCCCCTCGCAGCAGCTTTTTCAGGGCGATTAAATAACTCACAGGTGTGTAGCTTTGTCAGGCCAATTACGTAAGTCACAAGTAGCAGCATTGTCAAGATGAGTTGTCAAAGAAGAAAGCATCTATCACCTTTTGCAGTGATAAGTTGTAACACTCTGCCCAATGCTTTAAACTTTTTTCAAGTGATTTGACAACACTCTACCATCACCTTTGTCAGACCGATTTGACCAAACGCTGTCATTAATCTAATGGTCACAGCTGTAAACATTATATCTACACAGTCTTTCTTAATATCCTACTTTCTAACCGTCAATGCAGATCCTTCAACACTACCCTTTAATATCGATAAAGTGATTACTCGCTTAAGACTTTTATCAATCTGAAATGAACTCTCACTACACACAATATAATCCGACATGACTACTCACTGCACGTATAAAGTCCCATCGGCTTTGTCAGTATGCGCTAACTGTACACTGCACAATCCGGAGTGACCACTCACTGCCTACTTTTCACTCTGAATTGACCACTTATTGCATAGTATATTTGTCAGTACTGAGACCTTACATGTATGACTTCCTTTTTAGCCCGACTTGACTACACACTCTAACGTTTTGCTGTCCGTCTCCATGTTTGAAACTTACCTTCCAACACTTAGTCCATACACCACCCCTTCAAGACAATAAAAGGCCAAACCGTAGGTACATATACACAGCTTCCACTCACGCTTCTTGTGGACACCTTATATGAGTAGCATAGCCCTTCATTACACGTTGAAGGTTACGTGTAATGGAAAGGATGATCCGTTAAATGAGGATAACCTAAGTAGTGTCTAAATTGTAAGAGTGGCATTCGACATTATCGAGGCATAACGTGACAATCTCTGGCTTGAACCTTGTGACTTCCGACGACCTCAAGGCACAATTGCAATGGTGGCGTCAAAGGTATTTAAGGGTGTGCAAATTAGCGGACCACCTTTCTATTACAGGTTTTTCTATAATATCTTACAAGGTACTAATGCTGCCTGATCAGTATGCAGAGCATATTAAGGTTAGTTATTTCATATTTGTTCTTTGTACTAATCTTTTTAGCATTATCCATAAGTTCACTACTTCGTATGCTTGTCTTGTGTGTTAGTCATTTCCCAAGGATAAAGAGTTGTTGAACAAAGATATCCCAGAATTTGTAGTGATGTTTGTGCTCTTCGGCGGGGGTGTGATACCTGCTGCACGTAGAAGACGCAGAAGATGATCTAACTGGAGGCATAGAGGTTCATCCATCACTGTTGCAGCACAAAGTTCAAGAGGACGTTCAACCACCACGGAAGAAGAGCTTGCTCCTAACTATGGCGATGACGACGATGATGACGATTTCACATCACCTAGACCTCGACATTCAAGAACTATTAGAACTAGCCGTTCAGGCCATTCCAGCAACAATACAAGAGGACGTCCAACTAGCACTGAAGGAGGGGTACCTCCTAACCGTACAAATAATGATGATGATGACGATTTCATACCACCCAGGCCATGAACCTTGCGTCCTCAGAGTTCTTCGAATCCTTACGATGATATTACATTAAGCCCTATCAGGTATCCAAACGTAGTACCCCGTTAGGAACCAACATACCCCTATCGTCCATTTGACCATGCCCTATTCCGACAACTATGGCTATAGAATATATGGTTTTATGACTTAGTCCTTCACCAGAGACATGTACATATGTTGTATCCCAGTTCTATGAATTCCTTCTGTATCTTTGGTGTTATTCACATGCCATGCTACTGTAGTTGTTGTACTTACTGCACTTTATAATATAAATGTTTTATTTAATGTTTTACTATGATTTATCATTAAATTTGCCGCACACCAAAAGAAAATGAGAAACAACAAAATTTCATTTTTTTTTTGTCAACCAAAAGATACTAAATAATAATTTTGTGAAATACTTCAAAGATTATCACTGATAAATATGTATTTTTCTTACTTTATTGAACCTTGGTTTGAACTCTAAAATTCTAGCAATTATCGAAATAACACTGACTTTCAATAATTAATGCTCACAAGTTATAGAAAGGTTTTGAATGAAATCAGTAGAAAAATGTTCCTCATAAATTTAATTTCCTAAAAAAAAATTACTAATTTTTACAATTTATTTGGAGAAACATCTCTGTCGCCCAACCATTAGACGACAGAAATAAGTCACCAAATGAAATAGCGACATATTTCTGTCGTCCAATGGTTGGATGACAGAAATATTTCTCCTTTTTATTTAGTGACAGTGACAGAGGGGCCATGTCAACGCTGAGTCGAATTTTTTTGTGGTTTGCCATCTTGTCGCTCAACCATTGGGCGAGACAGGTATATTTTTGCAATTTTTTTTATTCGGGATATAATTTTACAATTTGAATAAAAAATGTATTATTAAAAAAAATCCTCGGCCATATGCCAACCGGAACGACAGACTATAAGGCGCACGTAGAACATGAGCAAACACCACAGTTCCAACGAAGAAAACATCTATCCTCACTTAGGACCACCATTCAACCATACATGTAACAAATCTGCAAATGTGTACAAGCAGATTCTGAAGCTGCCAACTATACAACTTGGCAGCTCAAAGCTTGTAATATGTCATTTGATCATATCCTATAATTCGATCATTCTGTTCCAGTTGAGCCTAAAAAATTAAAGAAAAAAAAATCTATCTTGAGAGGCTATTGCACTGCCAGTTTTCCTACTGAGCTATAAAGGACAGTTTCCACATATTCAGAGTTACAGGATTACTATACATCGACCCTCAAGCTTCTTTCTCATGTAGCATAACCCAAAAATCTATTGCCAACAATGTTCACAGATGTACACCTTCCCCTCTACAATACAACTCAGTCAGTTTTTTTGGCTACATCATGCACTTCCATAGTGGCAGCATCAATTTCATTCCAAAGGGTGCTCAAACGTTATTGGCTCAGTCGAAGTGCCTTCCAAAGGGTGCTCTGGCGATGCTGTCTCGGCTGAATGGCCTTCCAAAGGGTGCTCTGAAGTTGTTGCCGACTCGGCTGTATGGTTCTTAGGTTTAGCTTCCTCAAACAACAGCAGAAGTAGAGTCTGCATTTTCATTCTTAAGGCAGAAGCCTCTTCAGGTTGAAACCATCCTTTGCCAAACTAACAGAAAAAAAAAACATGGAGAAAACAATAAGCCAGAAGCATCTGTGAACAGGCCAGTGTGTTGTGCAAGCAGTCAATCACACATAATATAAAATG
Organism: Guadua angustifolia; assembly: GCA_036346375.1. Taxonomy (NCBI): domain Eukaryota; kingdom Viridiplantae; phylum Streptophyta; class Magnoliopsida; order Poales; family Poaceae; genus Guadua; species Guadua angustifolia. The sequence continues at coordinate 48,183,464 of CM070505.1, read as the reverse complement.
TTGAAGACATTAACAAATAGTGACTAACCATAGAAAGGTCTTTCTTGTGAAGCCTTTCAGGTGCCTCCTCAATAAAGCGCTGCATATAGTACAGAACAAAGAGGCCACAATCGTATTCATTTTCCTGCTGTGGAACCTGGCAACAAAAGGTAAGATTGTAAGGGTAATTACAAGATCAAAGTGTGGAAGAACAAACACACCATCTAGAAACCAGATGTTCTCAACAACCATATATAAAGAAAAGAGGACATCCACTACTAAAAAATGTGGATGCCCACCTGTAATTTTATTTTTGACAATGGCCTGAACTTCTGAGTCATTGCCAATTAATTCCTCCTAATTATGGCAATTTACCGCCTGCACTTTGTAAATTGAACTTTACACCAGCTATATTAAGGATTGGTTACTAATATGGACAAATTGTCCTGGGAGCTCCAAGTGGTTGTCTTAGCACCTATTTTGCGCCAAAATTTTTCATCCTCCCATTGCTAACAAGCAATTCTCAATAATATAGGTGTATAATAGCACAGATTTCAGCAATACAGACGGTGAATGAACATCACAGGTGGGTCTGATGCAATTTTCTCAAGAGTGGTCTATATGATACTTTTGTTCCATACAATTCTGAAGCGAGCATAGGAAAGCACAAGCTATTGGCTGCTGCAGCCATATAGGCACATTCTACCAGCTAAAGATAACCTCAAAAACACATATTGAAGTACATGCATTTCAGGGGAAAGAAAGAGTTACTGCAATCGGTATCTTCTCAATTTTACGAGGAAGGTTATTCCACACCATTTCTTGTATAGGAAATTCTGCTAAAGAACCATTTTCATACAGGTAGTTCCATTCTTCTTTTAAGAACCTGCAAACAAATATACATGGCTTTAAAAATGGAATTAAAATAATACAGCGAAAATCTGACAATATCATGTAACTTTTCACACGTAGAAAGGGAAAAAAGTACTGCTTCTATGCATCATCCTCCCAATATAAGTTGCACATATCTTAAAGCAATGGAAGAGGTAAGTAATCATCATCCACCCTTTATTGATGCTTTAATATTTGTGTAACTTTCAAATAGTAATGCAAAGAATCACCTCCCAAAAAATAATAGGATGCGCTAAATAATAGTGTCCATATTCCAGAACTTAGGTTTACATCCAAATGCAAAAATATATGAAATTAGTAAGACTTCAATTATACAAGGAAAAGAATTGAAATAAAAAGTTAGCCTTTGTCACATCTGTGCGATTGTGTTGCAGTCATAGAAATAAAAACCACAGGAGTACACCAAATAACAGACCAGATACAACTGCTGAAATATTTTGAGACTACGTACCTGTCAACAACACTGAAAATCAGTCTGCTGCTATGAAACTTCAGTGAATCCAAATGAAGTATGATGGGACCTGATTGATCTTCCTTAGATGGCATACATATAATGACCAGGCTCCAGTGCATACTGACCAATTGGAACCACATAAAGAAACAGGCTCAGATTTAATAAAAGATTAGAAGTAACAGGTAGCACTAGCATAGGTAGGTTAAGAACTTAAGATATGCATTAGTGATCAGGGCATGTCACAATAAGATTTGAATCCAATCAGACCAACAGGAATACAAAATAGATAGCTCCTTCCTACCAATTCTCTAAATAGCTAGCGCTATAGCTGCGCCATAGCTTTTTAGACCCTAAATGCGAAGCTACGGGCCAATATTCCTCTATATTAGCTACAAGAGCTATAGTTAACAATAGCTACATTATATGCCGTAGCTTATAGCTAGCAATAGCTCCGCTATCCTACATAGGTACCAACGGGCCAGAACAATGGGCCTATTTTGAAATCCAAACATTACTAGAAGGCTCAAATGCATTTCTTATAAGCTTGAATTATGAGAAAACCTAGTAAAAGATCTCATCTCGCCTTTTTTCAATAATCCAGCATTCATATTTTTTAGTGATTAAGTACTTGTTGTTAAGAACATTATGATATAGTTATCTGTTACGGTTTGCATATCTTATAAGCTTGAACTATGAGAAAACCTAGTAAAAGATCTCATCTCGCCTTTTTTCAACAATCCAGCATTCATATTTTTTAGTGATTAAGCACTTGTTGTTAATAACATTATGATATCTGTTATGGTCTTTGGCATGTATTAGCATGCTTACTGATTCCGGATTTGACTCATATTCTTACTACTAAAATATTAATACCTTCTAAAGTACCCTGGTTTTATGATATGTTTGGAGGTGACTTATATTGTGTACATATTTAATTTTTAAAAAATTTAACACTAGAAACAAGATAAAGGATAGCTTTCCGCAATAGCTAGCAATAGCTGCTGTGAAATCATGATTTAAAACATTGCTTCCTACCGATTACAAGATGTAAAAAGACCCACTGTATTCTGAAATGATCAACTGGATACTAAGGCAAACAACCTGAATGATCATTTACTTCTTTATGATGAGGGTTTACAAAACTGGTACCGGGCTAGTTCCCAGTCCCCGCCAGTTTGCCGGAAACCAGCTGGAAACCGGCCAGCTTCCAGATTTTCCTCGTAAAAACATAACTCAGTGGGAATTACCAGTAATCTTAAGGAATTGCTCGGTGTCAACCATAATAAGTAATAGCTAATTATGGCTTAAACTGACATTAACTCAGCACTTTCAGTTTTTTGAACCCTGGGGATGACTGTCCCAGACTACCAGACACAGCAAACCACTGTTGCAAATCTCCTTGCTATTTGCCGAGAAGAGCTCGGTATTTGTATGGAGGCTGGGGTAGTGAAAAAATGAGATGAACTAAGGCTTTGGCAGGAGTCACGTACAGGACCTACTATTTTGTAGTTGTATGTTGAGCTCTTTATTCCTTGATGCCTAGGCATATGAATTAAACCATATTAAAATTGTTTAAAAAAGGTACTGGAAAAGGATAATAAATGAAGGTCCCTTCCTCTCTCTAACCAAACAGGTTACAGCTTGTCAGTCTCACATTGGATATTATTTTCCAATATACACATCTTTGCAGTGTTACTGAGTAAAATACCAGCTAATAGATATACCTATCTAAAGTAATGTATATTTACAAAAGACACAACAAAATTGCTTACTCTGCATGCACAGGCAACAATATATATGCCTTTTGAAATATATCTACACCTTTCCACCATCTTCTCAGTTTCAAGAAATAAGCAGCCTTGTCCACCTTCAGAGTAAGAAATTTAAAAAGTTCAATAAATAACTAGCGCAAAGAAAGATATGACACATGAACATATGTTGATATAGCTTAGTGACAGACATATCAAATTTTCATTATATTTCATTTTACTATGAAAAAGGTATACAAATTTATTGCAAGCAGTAGATCATATGTTGATATAGCTTAGTGACAGAAGTCAGAACACTATCCACCTTCAGAGTAAGAAACCAAAAAGGTTCAATACAGAACAAACTAGACTTGGGTTAAACCTGTCATGTCTCATGTGCAGCACTTAGGGGAGTGGTATAGCATGGTAGTGTTCACGTTGTACTGGAGCACACACACTTACTATTCACTAATGATTAGTTCCATTTATTAGGGAATAGGTGATTTGCTTGGTGAGGAAGGTTTGATTCGTTGGACATCAATCTATTAGAACATCTCCAATTCTCCACCATGGATCAATGCTCCAACCATCGATGTAACTATGTAAAAGAAATATAGAGAAATATGACACCTCAGTCCACATGGTTGCTACAAAAAGGGCTATGGTAGCTTCAGTTTAAATGTGTGGGCCCAGTGAAGTGAGGTGCCAAGCCAAGCCACAGTGGAGAGGAGAGTGGTGGGAGCTTCAAGTGGTTTAAGATCTTGTGGGCCCATCCTGAATCGCCCACATACTGGAGTGGAAGACTCCTTCTAAATGCTTAAGCTTATGTGGAGTACTCTCTCATGGAGCTACGACTTTAAGCTACTATGCATTGGAGATACTCCTAGGTTATTTTTTATTAGTCAGTTTCCTTATTATTATGGAAAATTTGGTTATTTAGCACCGAAAGATCACCACTTCCGCTATACATACACCACTGAAAGAATCTGGTGCACTTCAATACCACTGAAGGATGTTACCGTTAGTTTTTCTACCATTCTGTGAGCTTCCATTAGCCCCTTTTCATTTTCTGCATTTGTTTAGCAAGAAAACAATTATGAAACCCCTGGATTGCCCTTGGCTCTATCTATAAAACCCGATGGCCCTTGCTCCCGCTGTTATCGCCACCGAGCGAAGCGACCACGCTGAGTGCAGGACATCGCGGCTCTGCCTGGAGGGAGGCGTTAGAATGTTGCTTCCGTTCCGATGCCGGTAAGGATGCTCGGAGCTTGTCAAGGCAGCACGGTGGGCTGGCCAGGTCAGGATTCTTGAGGTGAACAAGAACAAGAAGATGGTTGTGCTTAGACAAAGAGAGGTCTATATTTTTTTTCTGTGTAGATCTGAAAAAGAATTCGAGGTAATAAGAGAGAATCAGTTCATTGGTTGCTTAAATTATTTGTTTCACTGCCACCAATTGTTGTGCTCAAATTTGGGTCTAGAACTTGTCCAATTTCTCTATGGTATAGATTGGGGAATGGAAGCTAGCCCAAACAAGGAGACTGGAGAACACTGGGGATGCAGAGTGGCGGCTCGATGGCTCAACCCAGCAGACAAAGCACACCAACACTGCTGCAGGAGTGAAGACCAAGGCCATTGGTGTCCAACAGCACTGTACGTATATTTGCTATTGTGACCATGCACCAGTGTTATCACGTCGCGTGACGCCTAGTCGTCGACTAGGCGGCCGGCGGGAGGCGCCATGGCCGGGCACCTCGCCTGAAGAGAGCCAGGCATTGCGCCTCCGCCTTCCAGCTCACTGGTCGTTGCTTCCCCACCAGATCTAGGCTCACCGATGCCAGATTCGGGCTTATTGGCGCCAGATCCGGCTCACTGCACGGATCCGTGATCACCTCGGCCGGGCTTCACTGCCACCTCTCGCTTCCTCGGTAGCTTCACTGCGTTAGATCGAGAGAGGGAAAGGGGGTGGCGGAGTGAGGGATCGAGAGAGGGGAGATGTCGGCGTATTCCACCGGATAGGACCTCGTCAATGAACAGGGTTGACTACTCCCTAGGTGGAAGGTATGGTTCGGTAGAGGGCATCTTCGTGGCTGGAAACCCTAATGTCTCTCCACGATGGATCCCGGGAATCAACAGACTAATGGACACGGTGATGTACCCAGGTTTAGACCCCCAGCGTGGAAAATAGCCCTATGTCCTGCCAAGTCTTTTTTGAGGAAGTGTGGAGGCGAATACAAGGGTTCTCCTCTGTGTCTTTCATCCATGCCTCTCCTCTATGCACCGAGGCGCCCTTATATAGACGAGCCGGCCTGGGCAGGGGAGAAGGTGACGCTATACTTAGGGCCTGTTTGGTAGAGCTCCAGATCCCAGCTTTTCCTGAGATCTGAAACTTGTAGGCTAAAATAAAGTAAATTAAGTTTATATTTTTGGCCTAAAATATAAACAAGATGATACATCTAAACATTCTTAATGTATTCACAGCTCCAGCTTCACGGATCTGTGGAGCTAGGAAAACCCAGCTCCACCAGATCCACGGATCTGGTGGAGCTGGAGCCGTACCAAACAGGCCCTTATCTACAACACATTAATTACACCCATCATTCCAACTTCCACGTCGACCCACGACTCATTTATTACTCAGGCCTCTGTGGCCTCGTCCTTCAAACCTCATTTAATGTCGGTGAGTGGCTTCGCCCGGTCCGCCTGAGATATGACGCTCCTGCGACAGGTTTGATAAGAGGCGTCAGAGGGACAAGCCGTCGTCGTGTCGATAGTAGAATCCTTCACAATTAATGACCCTAACACAAGGTGCCATGAGAGGGAGACTTCAAGGCGTAGCCTTCCTCTCATTCTTTTGGTTGCCTCCGTGGCCTGACAAGGGGGGGCCAGACGCCTGCCTACTTGCCAGGCCATCTCATAAGTCGACGCCCGGCAGGCAGGGCATGATCGCCCGCCATCCTGCCAGAGCACCACAGGGGCCGCTCGCCCGGCGAGCATGGCGTGATCGCCCGCCGCCGCCCAGGCCACGCGTTCTCGCCCGTGAGCGGCGTGATCACCCGCCGCCGCCAGGCACCACGCTGGCCGCCGCCCGACGAAGCGAGCGTGATCGCCGCCGCTCACAAGGGGCCACGCGGCTCCTCGCCCGACAGGCGGGCATGATCGCCACCTACCCGCCAAAGCCGCTAAGCCGGGCCAGCCGCTTAGGCCTATTACTTACTACGGAGAGGGTACCGGTGCAAAGCACACCGACAAGAGCCCCTGTGGCCGCCCCGAACACGCCGATTGCTTTTCAGACCTTATTTAATGCCAGTGCGTTCCTGGATGGGCCCACCACTTCTGCGCATGCAACCGCTTCGGTCCTCCCCACTTCCATCGATTTTTCTTGGGACCCGAAACGCTGCGTCTTTTGCCTGTTTACGAACCGTCTTCGTGGGGGGTCTATATACATACTTTGCTTTTTGCCCTTTCCATCTTCCTTTGCTCAAAGAACCTTGTTTCCGCTTCAATGGCGCAGCCTCTCCGTGCTTCCACTGCTGGCCAGAGAAGGGTGGATTTTGCTGCTAAGATGGCACCCGAGGGCTCCCTGCACCTTCGCCAGGGGACCCTCGTGCCAGGCTGCGAGCCAGGGGAGATCATCGTCTTCACCTGGGGGCTTATGGCGGGCTTGGTGCCGCCATTCTCCAAATTTTTCCTCACCATCCTCCACTTCTACGAGATCCATCATCTTCATCTCTCCCCCAACTCCATCGTCCTTCTCTCCACCTTCGCTTACCTCTGCGAGATGTTCGTGGGGGTAATGCACAATCTTCCCCTTTTTCGCTATTTCTTCACTTGCCGCAGCTCTCCCGACAGCGGGGTCGCAGGGAGCTGCCACTTCCGCCTCCACGATGGGTCGGCCCCGCCACATTCCTTCCACCAGCGCCCAACTCGAAGAATGGCGAGCGATCGCTCTACATCGGCGACGACAATGGGTCGACCTTCTTGGGTGTTTTGCGGCGGGCGGAAGTCCGCGAGCCGGAGCTCGCCTGCTGAGGAGACGGCGGAGCTTCGGCGATGGCGCCCGCATCAATCGGCTATGGGCGCCGATTGAGTATTGGTAGTCCGAGACTTCGTGGTTTCGGAGGAACGAATACTGCTGCCGTCGTCGTCCGCCTGCATGGCGATACACAGGGGACGACGACGTGACGCGCACATACCCGGGCAGTAAGTCCTGTTGCTCTCCTTTTGAATGCATATTCTTCTTCGCGGTCATCATCCATTAATATTTCTGTCTTCTTTTGGTGTCAGGTGAGGGAAACCTGGATGGTCCTGCCCTCTCCAGATGGCTATCTGGCCGATTCCTTGATGCTTAAGCGACACGAATTTCCGGCCGAGGTCCGGCCGCTCTGCGATCTCGAGTTCGCAGAGCACCTCCGGATCATCCAAATTCTTTCCGCGATGGACTCCATCGTCCTCGCGTGGTGCTACCGCTGCCCTTGGTGATTAGGGACCACCGGCCGACAACCGAGCACGTGCAAACGGCCGATCGCTCCGGACGCCCCGGGCGTGGACCCCTAAAGGGTCTGCACCGGGGCCCAATTTCGCTGCCGCTTCGCCGCTTCGCGAAGCTGAAGGCGCCAAGCGGCGACATCTCGTCTGGGCGCGGCGCTGCTACCTTCTTCCAATACGTTGTACAGACGACATCGACTCCACCGGCGCCAACGATGGGCGCCGTCCAATTCTTCTGGTGCTCGCCGAGCGGGCTTATGTGGTGATCACTTCTTCGACTTCAAGTCGCCCGAGGGCGGATCGCTAAGGTGCCCCAGTTGCAGGCAGATATCCGCAGGCCAACAGACACGGCGGCACTTCGCTCAAGGGTAGCTGGCGGCTCGGGCCATCGGATCGACGCCATCGACCAGACTTACTCCCCGCCCGATCACCCCGCCGCCTGCCACTGCGGCGCATGCGCTTCTCGCCGAGCTTGGCGAAGCGCTCGCAGCCGCGAGCACTCTCCTCACGGCAGCTACCCAACGCGAAGCCCACATGACACAACAAGTGGCGGAATTGCGGGGGGAGCTGGAGAGGAAAGAGGCGCAGCTGGCCCAAGAGAGGGCCACCGGGGCGACCTTACTTGCCCGGGTGTAGGAGGCCGAGGCAGCGCGGAGGGAGGCGGCAGACGATCAGCGGCGGGCGCTGCACAATATCGCGACCATGCTCCGGCCATCATACCAGCGCATGGCGAGGGTCTTGGCGCCGCTAGGTGCGGACCTTCGCGAGCCGCTTAAGCCCACGGCGATGCAGTACGCCCACTGCATCACCCGGGTCGCTGAGGCGCTCTCCGGCCTGCCAGTCGCCATGGCCGCCCACTCCGTCCAGGAAGGGCAGTAGGTAGCTAGGGCCACCACAACCTTCGTGCCGCGACGCCGCCTTCAACCCAATGACCGTCGCGGACGGTATCGAGGGGAACGAGGCTCAGGCGCAGGCGCGCGTGCACGAGGCCGCGGAACACATCGTCAGCATGATGGCTGCGGAGGCCCCGGACCTTGGCGCAGCAGCAGCGGAGCCGAGGCCGAAGAGGATGACGGAGGCATTCAAGTCATCAACGACGACTGATGGCCCGGGCCGCTTCCTTTTGCTTTCTTCATTTCGTCTCGTTCCTGTTTTTTTGTATGCCAGAACAATATTAGCCATTGTAATGAAGTTGGCATTTTTTGGTTTCACCTAGGCATGTTCATCTGTTCGTGCTTTAGTTGTGCTTGCTCAACTAAATCTTTGGGCGATCAACCCCCAGCCTTGTCATGATGCGAACCTAAACACTCAGGTTAGGTCCGTACTTAGGCATTTTTTGACTAATTGCAATAACGCGAACAAAGATTACGCAGAACAGGCAGGATATAGACAAGCAAAGTCTTGAGTTTCTGCGTAAGGGTGTCACTGACTCTTGCCCTTTTGGGACTTATATCCTCGTCATCTCTTGGAACCTGACCGCAGCGTCGCGCAACAAGGAAGCGAGCTTCCAGGAGCAGTATCGGACTTGCGGTGCTCAAGGGCGACAGCCAATGGTGCCATGAGCCGAAAGGGGTGTCGCGAGCAGCGTTTGAGTCATCGTACACACTCGCACTTTGGCCACCCGTCCTTGCGACACAAATGCTGGGCATTTCCTTTCATCAGCGAGGAGCCATCAGGTTACCAGAGCCAGTGACAACCACGCATAATTCAACCCAATGGGGTGCAAATGCGAAAGATAAGTCAACACTGTTAAGGCGAGCAACTTATCTTTGCCATAGGCCACTGGGCGACCATCCTCCAGGCTGGTCATGGAAGCCAACACTCGGCGAGCAAGGCGTGGTCGCCCACCTGCCCGCCGGACCCACACGTGGGCTTCTCGCCAGGCGAGTAGGGCATGATCGCCCGCCCGCTTGCCAGGGGGCCACGTGGGCCTCTCACCCGGCGGGCAGGGCATGATCGCCCACCTGCTCGCCCGGCTGCCACGGGGTTACTTTGGATGCTTGAGCTATGGGCGCCCCGGCACTTCATCTGCAATTAACGCATGGCTACTGAAAGCACAAGTAAGCATTACGCAAAGCATGCAGAAAACATATTAAAGAACGCAAGTCCTCGCGTGGGTATGTCATGGTCCTTTTCTTTGGAACTTAGGCTCTTGTGATTCGGAATTAGCCCGCGGCGTTGTGTGGCATGGGAGCAGGTTCCCAGGAGTGGTATTGGGCTTGTGGTGCTCATGGTGACGACCAATGATATTGTGGAGCCGAACCGGTGCGCGAGCAGATTTGAGTCACCGTGCCACACTCAAGGCTCTCGTCGCCCGTCCGCAAGACGCTAATGCCGTGTTACCGCAGACGACAAGGAGCGCTAAACCGCCGTAACACATGACATTCCCGCGCGATATTTCCCACCAGGGGACAAGCAAGGAGAATAAAGCAGAAGCTTTCAAAGCAAATAACTTGGCTACCGCCAGTAGCCGCCGATCAGCTGGGGGGAAACTCGCCCACACAACCGATCAAAACGAACCACTGGGGACTTACAGCTTTTAGGGGTAAAACTTTCGCAACAACTCCATGTTGAAAGAGTTGGCCAGCTCTTCATCATCTTCAGTGGCCAATCGGACCGCCCCGAGTCGAGATACTGAGACCACCTTAAAGGGGCCCTCCCACCGGGAAGACAGTTTGTGGAGCCCGGCATGCGTCTGGATTCTACGCAAGACCAGGTCACCAACTGCCAGTGTTCTCTCGCAGACCCGGGTGGTGTGGTACCGCCTGAGACTTTGCTGGTAACAGGCGGCGCGCAAGGCCGCCCGGTCGCTCACCTCCTCTAGAAGGTTGACATCTTCACCGCAGTGGTCTTCTTGTCCTTCCTCGCTGAACGCCGAGACGCGTGGCGAACCGAACGACACGGACGGAGGACAACCGCGCCAGAGACCGGGAAGAAGGGCATTTCGCCGATCGCCCGGGCGTGGTTCGATGTGACCACAAAGATACCGGAGTTCTTCCGCCCACCGCGCTTCGCTTATGGAGCCGATCAATGCTCGTCTTCAAGCCTTCAACACCGGTAAGAAGCACGCCACTTGGCCATTGGTCTTGGGATGGGCCACCGAAGCAAAGCATATCTTGGTGCCCATCTCTTCGCAGAACTCCAGGAAAGCCGCATTGGTGAACTGAGTGTCGTTGTCGGTGATGATGCGATTGGCGACTCCAAAGCGGGTGAAGATCCCGTGGATGAACTTAATAAAGAATGAAGCCGTGATGGCATCGTGACGCTTCGCCGACCCACTTGGTGAACTTGTCGATGGCGCATTTAACAGCGGGTGAAGCTCCCAAATGGCCCACGGAACGGGCTCAGATATCAAATTTCTGCATCGCGAACGCCAGAGAGCGGGATGGTTTGCAGAGCTTGAGCTGGTTGGTGAATTTGCCTGGCGAAGAATTGGCATGCTTCGCATTTCCTCATCACCGCAAGCATCCCGGAGGCGATGAGGCCAATAAAATCCTTGGCGAACGCTTCTTCGAAACAAGCGCCCCGTGGGACATATAGCTCCCCGACATGCCTCCATGGATATCGAGAGAGCGGCGCTACCTCTTCCCGAAAGTGATGCACTTCAAGAGAATTCGCTTCGCTCCAATGCATATAGGTCCCCACCCACCGAGTATAGCACTTGGCCTTGCGTGCTATCTTCTCACCGAGGCATCATCGTCGGGATCTCGGCCTCAAGAAGAAGGCTAGGATGGGGTCCATCCATTGACCTTCCCGGCCAAGAGTGGCGATCACACGGTGATTGCCTGGGTACTCCGCTTGGCCAGGCTTTTCCCCAGGTGCCGCATCGGCGGCACCGCCTTCTCTCCCGGACCAAGGGGCTAAGACGGGTGCGTTGCCTACCCTCCCTGAGTCGAAGGTCGTGACAGCCGCACCACCACTCGCACCTGGATCGGAGGCCGCGATAGCTACACCATCCTCCCCGCTTGGAGTGGGGGCAACGACGGACGGTCGTGATAGTCTTTCTTCAAAGACTCCGATCGGAGCAGAGGCTCTTGAGGACGCGAGCTGCGAGAGCCCGTCCGCCAGATGGTTGTCGCGTCAAGAGATATGGATATATCCCAGTCCTTCGAAGTGGCGCTCCATCTTCCTGACCTCCGCCAAGTAGGCGGCCATGGTAGGATCAGAGCATTGAAATTCCTTCCGCGCTTGGTTGATGACCAGCAGGGAGTCGCCTTTAACCTGGAGGCGCCGGACGTCTAACGCCGAGGCGACGCGCCATTTCGCCAATGAGCCCTCGATTCAAAGAATATTATTGGTGGCCTTGAAGTCGAGGGCGACCACGCATCGAGGGTATCACGGCCGAGGAGACCACGACAACCCCAAATTTCGCGCTTTTGAGCTCAAGGAACCGTCAAGAACAAGGTCCGGGGAAGGCGCGGTGCTTCTTCACCAGAGGGGCGGCGAGTCCACTCGGCAATGAACTCCGCCAACTTCTGGCTCTTGATGGCGGTGCGGGGTACAAACTTGAGACAGAATTCCCCCAGCTCCACCGACCACTTGGCGATGCGGCCTTCTGCTTCCCGGTTGTGAAGGATCTCTCGCAGGGGGTAGGCAGTGACCACCGTGACTTCTCGCCCTTGAAAATAGTGCCGCAGCTTCCTAGACACCACCAGGACGGCGTACAACATCTTCTGCGCTTGCGGGTATCTGGTCTCTGCCTCGTGTAGCACCTTGCTGACGTAGTAGACCGGCTTCTGGATGCCTTCCCTCTCCGCCACCAGTACTGTGCTCACCACTGCCGAGGTAGCAGCAATGTACAGGAGCAATAGTTCGCCGGGCTAAGGGGCGACCAGTACTGGCGGGGAGGAGAGGTACTGCTTCAAGTCTTCAAATGCTTGTTGAGCCTCCTCAGTCCACTTGAAGTGGTTCGTCTTCTTTAGTAGTTTGAAAAGGGGCAGGCTTCTCTCTCCCAGTCGGGCAATAAATTGCCCGAGGGAGGCCAGGCGACCAGCCAGGCACTGCACCTGCTTGAGCCGAATGGGCGGCTTCATGTGTTCGATGGCCGCTATCTTGTCAGGATTGACCTCGATGCCCCGCCTGGACACGAGGAACCCTAGCAGCTTTCCGGAGGGCACGCTGAACACGCACTTCTCGGGGTTGAGCTTCAAGCAATTCTTCCGGACGTTGGCAAAGGTTTCCTCCAGGTCTTCGATCAGTTCTTCGCTCTTTTTCACTTTTACGACCAGGTTGTCGACGTACACCTCAAGATTGCGCCCTATCTGTGGACGGAAAGTAATATGCATAGCACGTTGGTAAGTAGAACCCGCATTTTTTAACCCAAAAGCCATTCTGACATAACAATAAACGCCCCTAGGTGTTACAAAAGCGGTTTTGTCTTCGTCTTCTGCCGCCATGCTAATCTGATGGTACCCAGAGTACGCATCCAGAAAGCACAGCAGTTCACATCCTACCGTGGAGTCGACGATGAGATCGACGCGCGGCAAGGGGTAAGGGTCCTTCGGGCAGGCTTTGTTGAGGTCGGTGAAATCGACGCACATTCGCCACTTCCTGTTGGACTTTGTGACAAGCACAGGGTTGGCAAGCCACTCAGGATGAGAGACCTCCCGGATGATCCTTGCGCGCAGCAGCTTCTCTACCTCCTCCCGAATGGCGTCTTGGCGCTCCGGTGCTTGGCGTCGGACCTTCCGCGATCGGGCGCACTCGGGAACGAGCGATCGCTGCTCGACACCTCCTGGGGACCCCAGTCATATCGGACGGTTGCCAGGCGAACACGTCGGAATTAGACCAGAGGAAGGTGACGAGCGCGTCTTCCTATTTGGCACTAAGGTTGGCGCCAATGAAGACGGGCTTCCCGGGCTCGCCCCCACTCAGGGAGACCACCTTCACCTCGCCGGCCGAGCCGGGCGAGTGCTTGGTCTCATACCGAGGGCTCCTGAAGGCGGCATCAGCCGGCTTCACGCAGGTGGCACCGGCCAGGTCTAGAGCGTGCTTGTGGCAACGCAAAGCCTCTGGCCTATCCACCCGAACGGCTATGGGGCCGCCAGGCCCTGGCATCTTCACCACCATGTAACCATAGTGGGTTGCCGCCATGAACTTGGCCAACGTGGGTCGGCAAAGTATGGCATTGTACAGGAGGTCAAAGTCGGCAACTTCGAAGTCGACCAGCTCCGTACGATTGTTGCTTTCCTCCCCGAAGGTGAGGGGCGCGGAGGCGACTGCCCATGCCGACCATGCTACTCGGCTACGCCAGAAGGGCAAGGCGGTAGCAGCTCTTTGGTTCGCACCTAGAGCGCCTGAAATGCTTCAAAGGACAGGAGGTTGATGGAGCTCCCTCCGTCCATCAGCACCCGGCCGAGCTTCACGTTCCGGATCGTAGGAGAAGCCACGATCGGAAGGTGACCTATGCCGGCGGTGCTCTTAGGGCGGTCAACCCGACTGAAGGTGATCGGCTCCTCCAACCACTTCAGCATCCGACACGCCCCTGAACTCGACGTCGTAGCGCAGACCTCCCTCCTCAACTGCTTATAGGAAGCGTTGGAGGGGTAGGTGGACGAGCCGCCGTGAATGTACGCCACAGCGCGATCCGCCTACTTGAAGGCCAACAAGGCGGGATCTTCGTCTTGGTCGTTGTCGTGAGGGCGGCGCTCCTTGAGCCGCTGCTCGACCATCTTACTCACAACCCGGCAATCATCCAGGCCATGAGAGTTGGTCTGGTAGATCGGGCAGAAGGGCTCGCCCTCCTCCTCGCGGCGGTCGTTCCTCCGATCGCGGCGGTCGCCACGCCGGCCTCGGCGGTCATCCCGCCGTTCGCGGCGGTCATCCCGCCGGTCACGACGGTCGCGTTTCCATGGCCGGGCATCTTCATGCTCGCGCTCGGCGGCCAGACCCGCTGGTGGTCTCGGCCAAGGCGCCGAAGTCTTCTGCTTGCATGGTCGGGCGCCGAGGTCCCGCCGGAATCGCTGGATAAAGTCGCGCAACGACTCCCCTTTTTCCTGCTCGAAGGCATGGAGATCGTCCTTCACGCCCGGCTACGCGAAGGAGATGAAGAGGCCGCACAACTCCTCCCACGAGCGCACTGATCCTCGCGAGACTTTCAACAGCCAGGACCGGGCGGACCCCGTCAAGGCCGTTGGGAAGTAGTTGGCCATGGCCTTTTCAGACCCGCCAGCGGCACGCACCACGTTGGTGTAGATCTGCAGGAACTCCTCTGGGTTGGTGGTGCCGTCATACTTCTCGAGGGAGGCCGGGCGAAACCTTTCGGGCCACGCCACGCGGGCGCAACTGCCAGAAAACGCCCGCATCCGACGTCGTGGGGAATCTTTGTCGTCGCCTCGCCCCGCCAGAGACCGTGCCGGAGGGCGGATCATGCGGCCTCAAGGAGTCGGAGGAGCGGGCTTCCTCCTCGCTCTGAAGGTGAGAGTCGCGAGAAGAACTCTCACCCTCAGGGGCCATCCGTCCGCCGCGAGCGTAGCGACGCTGCAGGTGATCACGCAAATCACCGCCGCGCCGCTGGCGCCGGTTCTCCAGATGGGCCCTCAGGTCCCCACGGCTCCTCGCGGAGCTGGGACCTTACTCTGGCCCTCCTGGCCAGAGCGCTTCCCACTTGGGCAGCTGGAAGCTTGGGTGTGATCGACTTGCACCCGGGTACCGACGGTCCCAACCGGTCGGGCATCCCTACACGGAGCTGGGCCGCGTCCACGAGGCCAGCAATATCCCGCAGCCACGGCGTGGCCAGGGTGTCTCCTGCAAGTTCCACCGAAGGGTGGTCCAGGAGGAGATGGACCGTATGCAGGTTCTGGGACGGAGTGGCGGCCTCCATGGCCAGCCGACGCCGAACCGGGAGTTCGACCGCAGCTTGCTTGCTCAACGAAAGTGGCGTGATCGCCCCCGCCGCCAAGGGGCCACGCGGGCTCCTCGCCCGGCGGTAGGTGTGATCGTCACCGCCGCCAGGCACCACGCTGGTCGTTGCGTGGCGGCGTGATTGACCGCTGCTCGCTAGAGGCCCCGCGCTCCTCGCCCGTGAGCGGCGTGATCGCCCACCTGCCCGCCAGGCCGCTTCTTGGGCCTATTACTTCTACGGCGGAGAGGGTACCCCGGTGCAAAGTACACCGACAGGAGAAGAGTCCGCGTACGTAGGGGAGGGGGCCCAAGAGGACATCAGCGCTAGAGAGGGGAGAGGAGTCGGCTGTGGCTGGGAGCGTACGATGGAGAGGGCTGGGAGAGTCCTACGTCGAATGGACAGGGCAGCTTCAAGCTTGCGAATGAACTTATGAAAGGTGTCAACTGGGCGTCGGATGGGCCGATTAGGCCAGGCCGGACATGCGCCGAATGTCATTTTATGAATAATAAAACTGGTTGGCCATACAAAGGCAGCTTCTTCAGGGATATCCTTTGGTCGCCTAATCCTCACCTATGCGCCCACCTAGGCGCCTAGGTGTCCAGGCGCCCCAGAGACGACTCGCCCCGCCGGGGCGCCGTGATAACCTTGCCATGCACCATCACCATGTCGTGGCCTCCGGTGTCCAGCATTCCTCAGACATAACTATCTAGCTTCCCAGCTTCTTCGACTTAATTCCATGGGTGTTCATCTCTAGTGGCAGCTATCTGTTTGATGGGGAATGGCTTATTCTTGGACTGCATCACACTTGTCCAAGTATCATGCCTATTCATCTTTCTGCGCAGTCAGCTCGGTGTGAAACATGTAGTGGAATACCACATAGCAAGTGTAGCAATCACAGTATAGAAATATTGAATTTTAACAAGCAAGTAAAGGTAATAGAAGTTAGGAACTTAATACAGAAAGTTACCTTTGATGTCAGGGCTTCAAGTTTGCTAAAGAAGTATGTGTTGAAAATGTGATATTTGCCTGTTAGTCTACCAATTGATGACATCGGTCCCTGTAGGTACCTACAAGAAGTATAGTGTCAAGGGCAGTGAGCCCGAGGGTAGGAGGACCTCGCCACGAGATCGTGAGTCATTGTCCGTGATGGCCGGCCGGGTTATACCCCTTGCCGCCGTTCTTCGTCGGTGGGTTATCCCCGCCACGGCTTAGGTAGAAGAAGAGAGGATTAGATGGTAATATCTTTCTTGATTGCCAAGTGTTTGATTACAAGATATCTATAGCCTCGGCCAACCCAAAAGGAGTAACAAATTCCACTAATTAAGGACTAACCAAAATAGCTAAAAGATCTCCTACTTTCCTCCTAGCCATCGCTTGGAGGCCGTGCCCTAACGTGCTTGTCGCGTGCAAAGCAACAAGGTTCTGGGCTCGGCAGACGCCACGGGCCCTATGGCGCTGGTGTACACATGTTTGAACATGACATCTCCTCCCGTCAGCGAGAGCCTCGTCCTCGAGCTGGAATTGGGGGAACTTGGTGCGAAACGGCGCGACGTCTTCCCAGGTTGCTGATGCTGCTGACGTGCCCTTCCACTGGATGAGCACCTGATGTACGCCACGAGCCAGGCGGTACCGCACCGCGCGCTCCGGTTCTGGGCTAATGGCGCCATGATGCAGGAGCGGCAATGGTGGAGGCTCCGTCGGTGGCGGCCCCTGGTACTTCTTGAGAAGCCCCACATGGAACACATTGTGGATGCGGCGCGAGGAAGCTCGGCCGACTGGCGACCTCGTTGATGAGTTCGACGACGCGGTACGGCCCGAAGAAGCGCGGCTTCAGTTTGCCGCCCACAGCCTGAGGAAGAGACGACGCCGTGCGCCGACGAGTCGGCAAATACCAATCATCGACCGATAGGTGACGTCGCGGTGCGCACGGTCGAGTGGCGCTTCCGTACGCTGTACTCGCTCCAGACGGTAGCGGATGTCCGCAAGGAACTCCGCGCGCTCCTCCATGCTCTTGGCGACGGCCGGCACCCTGGTTTCCCCGGGTTCATATGACCGGATAGAGGGAGGATCTCGCCCGTAGACCACGCGGAAGGGTGTCCCGCAGGACGCGTCTGCACGCCGTGTTGAAGAGGAACTCCGCCCACGGAGCCACCGGAGCCACTCGCGGCTCGTCTCTCGCCAAGCACCGCAGTACAAGAGAATGACGCGGTTGGTCGACTCGGATCGCCGTCGGATGGGGTGAAACGCCGTGGTCATCTGCAGCTTGGTCCCCATCACCGCATCAACTCCCCGCCGAACGCCGACGTGAACACCGTGTCGGCCGGAGACCATGGATCGTGGAACACCGTGGAGGCGACAATGTCGTTGAAGAAAGCTCGGGCGGCCGATTCAATGAGTACGGTGTGCAATGGGATGAAATGGCGTTTTGTCTGAACCGATCCACCACGCGAGGATCACCGACTTGTCATGACCCGTGGCGGCGCCTCCACAAAGTCTAGCGACATCACCCACATGCCCCGGGAACCGGCAGCGGAAGAAGGAGACCACGGTCTTTGGTGCTCGGATTTGTAGCGCTAGCGCACTTCACACGACGCACCCAATCTCGCACAACTTGCTTCATGTTAGGAAAATGGAATTCACGGCGCAGCTGGTGGAGCGTCCGCTGTACGCCTTCGTGTCCGTCCTCATGTATGGCCCCCACGATCTCTTGTAGCATCGGGGAGTCGGCCGGGATGTACAGCCTCCCGGAAAATTGCACCATGCCGCCCACGGCGCCCGAGGGCGGTCGGTGTTCTGCTGTGATCTCGCCACGGAGAGCGATAAGGGCCGGGTGGTCCAGCTGGGCCTGCCGGAGCTTGGCGAGGAAGTCGAAGCGCGGAGCAGAGAGGGCAAGGAGTTCTCCCTCCACGGTGTCGCGCCGACAGCGGCGGCGGCGGGCGTTCGTCGCGCCCGGTTTGTACTCGACGGAGAAGTCGAAGCCCAGCAGCTTGCCAACCCAGTGGTCTTTGCGGAATGGTGGCTGTTACCGTCAGCAGTACTTCAAGTCAGAGTGATTCGTCTTGACGGTGAAACGGCGCCCAGAGGTATGGCCGCCGATGGCGCACCGCCGACCAAGCCAATGAGTTCACGCCGAGGTCGCCAGGCTTGATGTCGAGGTGCCACCACCGGAAGAAGGCGATCGGATGCCCTCCGGATGAGGACAGACTAAACCCGTGGGGACGACGCGTCGACTCGACGACAAAGGGTTTGTCGGTTCGCATAGCGAGCACCGGCGCCGAGGTGACCGCCTCCTTGAGGGCGAGGAAGGCCGAGGCAGCCTCAGGACCCCACGCGAAGCCCTCCTTCTTGAGTAGCGCGGTGAGCGGCGCGGCGATGGAGCCGTAGTTGTGGATGAACTTGCGGTAGTATCCCGCGAGCCCAAGGAAGCCGCGCACCGCCCGCGCCGAGCGAAGTACCGGCCAGTCGTGAATGGCCTGCACCTTGGCGGAGTCCATGGCCACCCCCGCCTCCGAGATCGTGTGGCCGAGGTAGGTGACGGAGGCGACCCCGAACGCACACTTGGAGCGCTTGACGAAGAGGGTGTGCCGACGAAGCTCGCTAAGGGCGGCGCGGAGGTGACGCAGGTGGTCGGCCCATGACTTGCTGTAGATCAAGATGTCGTCAAAGAAAACAAGTACAAACCGGCGAAGAAACGGGCGCAAGACGTCGTTCATGAGCGCCTGAAATGTGGCCGGGGCGTTGCAGAGTCCGAACGGCATCACCAGGAATTCATAGAGGCCGTCGTGTGTACGGAACGCCGTCTTGTGAACATCCTCCGGCCTCATGCGCACTTGGTGGTACCCCGAGCGCAAGTCGAGCTTGGTGAAGTACTTGGCGCCATGGAGCTCATCCAAGAGCTCGTCGACGACGGGGATCGGGAACGCGTCCTTGACCGTCACCGCGTTGAGGGCGCGGTAGTCGACGCAGAATCTCCACGAGCCGTCCGGCTTCTTGACGAGAAGGACCGGCGAGGAGAATGCGGAGTCGCTGCGCCGGACGATGCCATTCTCGATCATGGTCTCGCATCGCCGCTCCATTTCGATCTTGTGGTGGCCGGATATTCAGAGGTCAAGATCGCCATCGGGCGCGGTGTCCGCTGAGGATGATGCGCGCGCTTCGGCCACGCAGCGGAGGCAGTTCGGCTCGGCGAACACGCCGACGAAGGATGCAAGCGGCTTCGTCGAGGAGGGGCTCGTCATCGCATGGCAGAGTGGATCTGTGGCGGTGTCGGCGGTGCGACGCTGCGCCAAAGAGACTGGCTGTCCGCCACCGTGAACTCCATGGTCCCGCGCCACGTTCGCATAATAGCGCCTAAGGTAGCGCCATTGAGTGCCTAGCACTGTGTCATGGCTGGGGCATGATGTACAAGTCGGCCGCGAACAACGCATTGCCGATGACGATGGGCGCTGGCGCAGAACGCCCGGCAGCGATCCGCTCACCGTTAGGCCGCAGCCACCGAGGCCGAGGCTCGACGGCGAGCCGCCATTGTCTTCTTGCCGCCCGATGAAACAGTGGGTGGAGCCCGTGTCGATGAGGGCGATCAACGTGGCCGCGCCCAACTGCACCTCGAGTTGGAGAGTGCCGCACACTCGAACGCCGGCGACGGCGTGGAGGGAGTAGACGGTGCCTCTCGGCGGGCTCGCTCACCGGCTCGGCGCGTCGATGTAGAAGATCGTGGCAGACTCTGTTGTGGCGCGGAGTATGGCTCGTTGCGATTATAGCAGAGGCCGAGGCGCGCTGCTTCGCCGCCTCCGTCGAGGCGCTTGCCCCGCCTCGTGGTGGTGGTGGCGCCAGAGTGCGGCGGCGCTGAAGTCTTGGCGGCGCTGGCATGCGCGCCGGCCGGACGGGCGCAGTGAGGGCCGCCAAGACGCTGATGCGCGCGGCGTGTGGTTCGAAGGCTGCTGGCGCAGCTTGCCGGGGCGGAGTTGAGACGGTCCACTCGACCGGCCTAACGCCCGTCGCGAGACTCATGGCGCCGCGAGGTCTCCGCGTGGAGGCGCACTGGTGGTGGCGAGTGGCAACAAGTCACGGCAGAGTCAAGACCACCGGCCTTCCCGAGCGGCCAACAGCGAGGAGAAGCGCTGGCGGTTGAGTACTCTCGACCGTCCCGTCTTGGCGGCTTTCGGTGAGCTCGAGCGATGGGCGGACCGCAAAGACGGGCAAACGCAGTTCAGAATTCCTTGAAGCGCCCCATGGCGGCGTTCCCTCGTCCTCGGAGCCGGATGAACCACGGTTGGGCCACATCCTCCGGGTTGTCTGACGCCATCCACACCTTCTCCTCCGGCATGGTGCGTTCTTTGGCGGAATATGACTCGCACCGATTGATGAAAATCGATGGGTCGGACTTGCCGTCGGCGCGGAAAGTCCATCTTCTGGAACCGCGGGCGATCCGTGGCGTCCGGCGCCGTCGTGGTGGAGCCGAGTCGGCCGACGAGCCGACCTTCTCCTTCATGCCCGCCATGTCGGTCGCATCGTTGACATGGCGGTGGTCGTGGATCGGAGCATCGTGCATCACATCGGCCATGGTGGGTTGATCGCCATCACCCATGGTTGACGGGCGCGGACGCTGCCGTGGACGAAGAGGAAGGAGATGGAGGCGGCGGGCGCGCGTGGAGGTGCGGTGGAAGATTGGATGGAGGTGGTGGGAGAGGATCGACGAGACCGAGATACCAGTTGTCAAGGGCAATGAGCAGGGTAGGAGGACCTCGCCACGAGATCGAGCCGCCGTCCGTGATGGCCGGCCCGGTTATACCCCTTGCCGCCGTTCTTCGTCGCTGGGTTATCCCCCGCCCGGCTTAGGTAGAAGAAGAGAGAGGATTAGATGGTAATATCTTTCTTGATTGCCAAGTGTTTGATTACAGCATATCTATAGCCTCCGGCTCAACCCAAAAGGAGTAACAAATTCCACTAATTAAGGACTAACCAAAATAGCTAAAAGATCTCCTACTTTCCCTCCTAGCCACTGCTGGAGGCCGTGCCCTGCGTGCTTGTCGCGCGTGCAGCAGCGCGTTCCTGGGCTCGGCGCACGTCACGGGCCCTATGGCGCCTGGTGTACACATGTTTGAACATGACATATAGTTATGACCATTGTGAACAAGGCCACAAAATAGGAATTTAGGATGTTCAATGCACATGCCAGAACACAGAAATGTCTATCCTCAGAGTGCCTAAAACACCAGAAGGGCAGCAAATTACTACTGCAAGATGTCACACTTTTTTTTCATTATAATCTGCATAGTCACAATTTTCGAGGTACATTGGTACAATCCTATCATGATCCTAGGATCCCGATCTTGTCAACAGGAAAAAGATCCCGCCTAGGATTCTGATACTGGCAACCTTGGCTATCAACTGATGCATAGATACACAACTTCATTATGATCAATTGTTCTTGTTACTTGCTTATTGTCAGCACAGGTATCAGTAACTAAGAAGAACAATACTTACATAATGAAGAAGTTCATTATAGGTGAGGACAGCAATGATTCAGGCTCGAGGCATTTTATGTCGTCATGGGAAAGCTCAACAGAATCAGGGTGTTCCCTGACGGCAAGGGAAAAAGAATATAACCATCAACTACATATCAAAATCAGTAAGTCAAAGAATTCTATTAGTTCAAATGCTAACCTTGAAGGATAGTATATCTTCATTGCATCCCTATAGAAGTATCGGAATTAGCCAATAGTAGTAAAAAACTTGCAGAAGATACTAAATGTAAAACATAGCCATTGTTTATGTTGTATACACTGAATCACAAGCCGACCTAGAGTATGGAGCAGGTAAAATACGATTTAAAATTGCTTATGGGAGCTCCCATATGGGAAAAATGGAAAGTTGTATCAACATATTTACCATTTACTGGAAGTTTTTACTGCAGATTCTGAATGGCGTGCATCCCCATCAAGTAGAACAACCTCTTGATCCTGAACCATGATGCAAAAATCAGACCAAACTTGTGGGAAGAGTAACCTGATAACAATTGCAAGCAAACCATAACTAGCTTAGCTTACTGTTTCTAGAAGCTGGCATGGCAAATATTTACTACCGTTAGTCAGTTACCATAGGATTTCACTATATGAACAATTAAGAAAAACTCCAAAAGAGAAGTAAAAGCATGGATATTTGTATTAATAGGTCATTGTAATTACAGGATAGCACAGGTCTAACTGAAACCCTATCACAAGCATTTCAAGTATTGAAAACTGTCAGCAGTTTTTCTTTTCTTTTCTGGTACTCCCCAAAAAAAATCACAATACCCTTTTTCCCGTATAAATCACCAATAATGAGCACAGGCAATATGGTTCAAAAAAAAAAAACTTACAGCTACAACTCTATATAAGTACTAACACAATCCAAAAAGATTGTTTTTTTAATGGGCATGGTCCCCAAAATACAGCTTTGACTGCTAGTTTTTATTTTCTAAATGTTAATAACGTATTATAAATTTATAATAGAGGATTATGTGCCCATATGAGTGCATCATTATTCTACATTTGTAACAGACACATAAGCCAGTGTGCTTCTGTTGTATGGGTTTGACATACTAACTAGTGTCTTGTCAGCAATAGTGCGCGACATCAGCTTGCCGGGTTGACATGGCACCCTAGCAGTGGTATGCTGGTATCCACTCACTACTTTCCGCATGCAGCTGGGATGCTTTTTTCTCTTCAGATGGCTGCAAGAATGCTTAGCTGGGTGCTACCAGGTTGTTTCAATAAAAAAAAAGGTTGGCATAATTCTCCGAAAAGATTTCTTTCCATATTTTTATGACTTTTCTTTGTTTCCCAGAATTAGTGATTTGAATTTGCTTTGTATACACATTGTAGATCAGTATTTAAGATTTTCTACTGGTGGCATCCAGCGGAGATGGGCAGTCTGGTGGCAATTATCCTATGCTGTTGGCCAAATGGATAGCTACCAAGTACCCACATTTACATGTAGTCCATTGCATACTCTATGTACAACATCCAAAAACTTCAAACAAAATCCATGGATGTACCACGATGTGTGCAGTGTACCATCTGCATAATTTCAGTCAAATTCATCCATAGTTGAGAGAGACACAAATACATATAGTGCATATGTTTAGTAAATTGTGCAGCATATTCATATCACTACACCAATGAAAATTTTCATTTTTTTCAGATGTAGTACATATACATGAAGTGTGCAATGCACTACATTTGAAAGTGGGTAGTTACCCACATGGACAGCAGCACTTCACAAGTGCACTACATGTATATATGTACACAGCACTCGTCTTATTTTGTTCTTACAACTATGTATAGGTGCAATCGGGTGGAATATGGTCGGATATTAGTTTTATATTGTATAAATAACAAGGAATTCAGATTGTATGTGTTTTAAAAACAAATATATGTACACCCACATACCATGCCCATATCTTAGGGCCCACATGTCTTTCACACCGATGGTATACATGTGGGTAAGTAGAAGTGTAGCTATTTTTACAGGAAAATCTGAACACAGCAGCTCATCTGTACATTTTTCACTGTGAATCTATTGACTAATGTGCCACCTCCATTCTATCCTGATCAAGCCACGTGACTGGATACCTACTGTTCCCTTTCTTCTTTTTTCTTCCTGGCGCCCTTCTTCCTCCACTCTCGGATGCCTACCAGGCTACCATTGCTGTCTATTTCTCTTCCTTCTCTCATGCTTCCACCAAGCTCCAACCTAGCCATGGCTGTCTCGTTCTCTTGGATGCCTGCCATGGCTGTCTAGCTCTCTTCCTTCTCTCATGCTTCCACCAGGCTCCAACCTAGCCATGGCTGTCTCGTTCTCTTGGATGCCCGCAAGCATGGATGCAATATCACTCTAGGAAGTAGCCCAACTTGCACTTCATGGGCTTAAATGGTATGTTCTGCTCCTTTGTATGTGGCCACAGGTATTTGACGTGTGTCGCACTGTGTCAGACATGTGCCAGTGCCTATGCTGGGATGCGTTTTCACATGGGAATTTTTTTTTGGATTCACAAGTCCAAGTAACACTGCCAACAACAGGATAGGATCGCTGGCAACAAAATACTTAGCGATGAGGATTGGAGAGTAATGAGGTGAGGGCTAGGTTAGATGTTAATAATTATCTCTTAGGAATATCTTTACTAATATAAAAAAGGAGTTGGCGGTGGTGGCGACTATGGTGGCGGTATGTCATCCCTTTACAACCTCCCCAAAAAACCTCTAACAAAAAAAGAAAAAAAAAGTTAACTTCTAACAAAATTTATTCTTATCTTAACAACCTCCTCCATCAGGCCCATTCTCTTCATTGTCATCAAGTGAGGTTAACACTCCCAGCACTAGTGGGCCCAAATTTGGCTGCGTGAGATGTGGTACGGGGATGATGATGCTGCAAGTGACGTTAGACGAGGTCAATGATGCAAGCCTGACATGGTAGGGGGCTGCGGGTGCAGCATAGACTGAAAGCATGAAAACGGAGAGGCAACGCAAGCTGTAGTCGAGCTTTGACTGGGGCATGGCGCCAAAGCCAAGGACGTACGTGGTATCTCTTGAATCCAAATTCGAACAAAACTATTTGAAGTGTGCACTACTGCACTGCACTAATGCAGGTGCATTAATGAATTCACGCATTTGGATGAGGTACGCGAAATCTTTTTTTTTTACTTACCTGAATATCACCCCACAAACAGAGAAGTTGCAAGATGCAACCAGCCAAACTTAGCGACAGTATGACAACTTAATGCCTATATTATCTCATAGAACCGTAGATGCACTGCTGGGTCACCGATATACTAGGAAACCTTGAGTGACATGGTACAGTAGACAACGCGACAGTCTGACAGAAGGATGGTAAGTAACCATTTGACAAAACTAAGGTGCTGCTCATGTGGGCAGCTGTCAATTTTCATTTATGCTTATGTAATTTTGGCAACAAATATTTACAGTTTTTTACCAACAAATTACATTTGAAATTAGTCAAAGATCTTGGAGACCGTAAGTCCATGACAATATATCTGTGAACAGAGCATACACTAACGGTCAAAGTTCAAAAAGTTTTGACCAGCATGCATACAAAAAAAAATGACATTTCATTTGGACAAAGAATAATACGCAACGTAACCTCAACATCTTGGCCATCGATCTTAA
The DNA here is from genome assembly GCA_036346375.1 of Guadua angustifolia. Lineage (NCBI taxonomy): Eukaryota > Viridiplantae > Streptophyta > Magnoliopsida > Poales > Poaceae > Guadua > Guadua angustifolia. Next base: position 48,157,877 of record CM070505.1, on the reverse strand, counting down.
CAGTACAAGACTCAACCCCATCACAATGAAGGAAAGTTGGCATATTGATGTCAGTCTACAATTATAATGAACCATTTAGGGCAATAAAGTTGACGGTCCAATCTTGGACCATGAGCAAAAAGGTGGCATGATCATTACAAATTAATATTCCTTAAATTAATATTCCTTCCTCTTAATTGAAATTATAGTAGTATTTCCATATTATTAACCAGCATGAGAGAGACAGTGAAAAACAAAACAAATTATCTTATCTAGTTCTGATGCCAAAAATTGAAGAAATGTAGAAAGTATGTTCTAACCTTTCTTGATCTCAATCGCATTGAAAAGTTAACTGCAGCAGCTCCTTTCCTAGAAGAGCTCGGATCATTACATGATTCAATACAACAATATAATCCAAATAATACATAATAGATGACAGAAGTTAATATAAATCTATCATACACGCATGAGCTGTGATCATTTATACAACATTTACCATAATGTTTCCATTGATCAAACACAATTACAACTGCGCACAAGGACATGGTATAATGATGGTTCAGATATGTACATGGAGTCCCTTCCAGCACATAACATGTTCAAGTATTCTATGGTATGTAATTCTCAATCAGGATAAAGCAAACACATGTACACATTGGTTGATGAATAATTGGGGCACACATGTGAACATGACAGATGAATACGGAAAAGTTTCCTTTTAGAAGTCAACTTAGATTATTTGAGGAATCCCAGGTTCTGTTTTTAAAATTTTTTTATTCATTCCATAATGGTTTGTCTTTGTATTTGCAAATAAATCATTTTGTATTCAATTTTGAAAATGATGAAAAAATCGCATTCAAATCCAAAAGATTAAACAAAAAAATATGTGTGTGATCTAGCTACTATATCTGAAACAAATTGACCATCATTAGAAAAATGAATGAATTAATGAATTTCAAAAGAACAATAACAAAGCTGAGAAAGCAATCATCCACTTCCCTGAACCTATAGTACACTTTGATAACTTAAGCACACTACCTAGCTTTCCTTGGATAGATGCATATATCTCTTAAATCATCTGAAACCGAATAAATGAAGAGAAAGGAGTCCACTGTACTCCTAAAAACTACATATTATTTAAGTGAACATGCATTCCATCGAAGCATCAATATCAGTTACATAACTGCAATGCATCCGTAATTTATTTAAATACACAGAAACATAGCATAAATAGCATGGGACCATCTTTGTGAGTTCTTTTAGTTCAATTCATAAATCAGTGTTTCGTGGTGTCGTTAAGTCATGCGCGTTTGATATTACTGAAAGTAATAAAGTATGTTATCTAACCGAAACTTTCACATTTGCTTAATAGCTATCACTATCAGGTATGAAGGATGTGAATTTTGATAGATCTACGCACCATATGCAACAAGGCATGACTATTTAGACTATTGGAAGTGCAGCTTGACCAGTGTAGCAGAAGAGTTTATACTTTATACATACTAACCTTTTTCGAGAAGGTGTGGGGGCATGTTTACATATCCTACTATGGCCATTATCCTTGCAGTCATCATCAGCAGACATATTTTCCATCTTGGAAAAGTTGTCAATGTATGATTCTTCATGAGACAAATCTACTGGTTGTCTAGCTGGCTTACAAGACTCTTCCTCCTGACACAACTTCCCTTCATTTTCTACAAAAGTTTTATGCTCGCCAGGGCTTGTCATTGTTATTTCCAGACAAGATACATCAGTGCCTGTCTAATGTCAAGAAAATAAAACACCTGCCCAGAATACATAGATATAAGTACTAGTGTACTACACAATAACACAATTACCTCTTCATCCATCCTAGACGCAAATATGAAACCAGATTTGGTTACTCCATGATTTTTGTAGGAATCACTAGCCAAACCTACAAGTGGTAAGGAAGTAAAAAAAAATTGAATAGAAAATTAATCAATTAAGGAGAATATTATAATAGAAATTCATGTTGGCAAACTGGCCAAGTATCATGAAACAAAGAAATATGATCTGACAACTGTTCAGGCTTTCTGCCTGCTTAATTTTTATTGTAGCACTGACATGCCCTAATTATCTCTAATGATGGGGTCCTAAAGTTTGGGAATAAACTCAAAAGAATTAATTTATGTTTCTTTTATTGACAGGTATAAGTTTATCATGAGCTGTAAGTACAATGCAATTTAAAAAGCATAGTAGTTCCTTGGCATCCTAGAGCTTTGGGCATCATTTGCTCTAACCAATCTATTTCAATTATTTCTCGGTTTCATCAATATGTTAATCAGCTACATGGAATATCACATGGCACTGGTATGACTCAGATTAGATCAAATATTGAAGAAAAATATGAACTAAAAGCTGAGTATTCTCATTTCAGGAACTGGCATACAATGTGCTACTCTTCCACATCATTTTTTATTTATCTCATATGAACTACACAAACTTGCCTTGCATTTCACGTGTGTTTGATCTTGAGAGCACAGGGTTTAGGCTGTAAGTAGAAGGTTAAAGGATTGGAAAGGAGCTTAGCCATATTTTAAGAGAGGAAAGAAACAAAAGAGATGCATCCGAAAGAAGTTCATAAACATTGTAATTAATTTACCAAAAGAAAAAAGAAATCATAAACATTGTAATTAATTTACCAAAAGAAAAAAGAAAAAAACAAAGAAAGGAATATTGGGCCCAAAACCAAGAGAGAGCATATAACCAGCCAACACTGGCAATGCAGTACGCAACAGCATTTAGTGCAACATGTAAGAAAGATAAGCAAGAACGAATTTTAGGTCTAGAATATCAAGATCTCCATAATAATCATCTAACCACTACAGTTGGTCTAATAAAAGCAAAGATGTGTACATCCAGACAAAAATGGACCATGCTAAGAATTATCAGTTTCTATAAAATGGTATGGGGAAACATTCAGGTCGGTAGCTGCCAAAACCATAAATCAATCTCATACCAGATGATTCTGCACATCTTGACTGAATTATCCTTTCGCATCTGTCACCATCCTGCAAGACAACATTACATGATCAAGCTTACTAAGTGCCCCTCTTTCGTAACGCTTACTCTATACATACACAATTATAGCATTTAACGGATAAGGTGCCTAGTCCACTTCACATATTGCACAAAATGCTCTTCCAGATTAGACGTCAACGAGCAATTCGAGTATTCACTCTAGCAAGATGGGTTTTTGAGCAGGAGAGCTGCTATTATGTCATTGAAGAAGAAGTATCGCGTTTACAGAATAGCATAGCAGAAAGAGATAAAGGGCTAGTAAGAATTTAATTTGGATTTCAGTTCTTTTTTGTAACCAACACACACCCAAGATGGAAACTTGGAGTTCTCTCACTACTGCATATAACTCGCAGGCATTTCGTCGAATGGAAGCTTGAAACGCCCAAATCGGAGCAAACCAGACAGACCGAATCTTTAACCCACGCCGCCGCACACCAAGAAAATGATATGAAACAGGAAGAATGTCCCACCGGCTCGCCGTGGCAGTCGTGTGGACGCGGGGGCCGGGAAGAGGGCGATGGCGGAGCCTGGCGGCGAGCGAGCTCGCGGTGGACGGCGCATAGTGTGAGGCGAAACTTCTTGCCACCGTCGGGGAGGCGGCCGTCGATGCCTCCGTCGAGCACTTCCTGCATGCGCTGTGACTTGTCCTGCAGCTCCCGGTTGGGGAGTAGGCGCAGCTCCTCGTTGTCCCCCTCCCCGCCGCTGTGGTCCCCCGCCTCGCCGCCGGAGAGCTTGTCCGGTGAATCCGTGGCCATTGCACTCGCCACCCTGGTGCGGAGCGGCTTCTTGCCTCCGTAAAGGGCGGACAAAGTGAGAGAGGAGGGGAAGTTGGGGGAGAGGGGGGAGGCGGACGATGAGACGACGAGCCTGACAGCTGGGGACGCGCGCGTAGGGTGGATTGGTGGAATTCTAGTAGAACCAATTTTTCAAGCTTTGTCCAATATTAACACAATTTGATATCTTCTTAGTTATAGTTTAAAAGTATTTTTAATCAAGCTAACTAGCTTAGTTGAGCTAAAGCAAAATCTAATTTCATTTGAAATTAATTAATTTTATTGTTTAACCACGAACGACTGTAATTAGAGCAATTTTAAACTGAGCCACGAGCTCTACCAACGAGCTTTTTTTAGCCCTCCGTGTGGGGTAGTAGAGGATGGTTCGATAAAAAGTGGATGGCACATGGGGCTATATATTGTAAGGAAATTTGGAGTGCTTTATGGCATAAGCATTGCTAAGTGATTAGGTGAGAAACTATGTCGTGGTCTATTCATATTTATAATGAGTATTTCAGTGTGTTACTTAGATTTAAGTTTGAAATAAGCTTGTTTTAATTTTGAAAAATTTGAGTTGAGTGGTCGTAGATTCCCAAAGTGGCCATGGTCTTGTCCAGAGTAGTCATGACTTTGTCTTGAGTGGTCATGACTTTATCCAGAGTGGTTATGACTTTGTCTTGATTGGTTATGATCTTACCCAGAGTGGTAATGGCTTGGGTTTGAGTGGTCTTGAGTTGTTGTGACCTTTGAATGGTCTTGATTTATCGTAACATTTTAGGGAGTCGTCGTGACCTCTCCAAGAGTAGTCGCAATCAAGAGTAACTTTGAGTGCTCACGGTCAAGAGTGGTCACAGCCATGAGTGGTCACAGTCTAAATGATCCAAGGTGAGATCTGTAGATGTTTGACTAGTTACTGATATTTGTGAGATTTCTGTTACATGTTATCTTGTGCATTGCTCTGAGATGTTTTGTTTGTCTGTATTGGTTACAGGACTTTAGAGTTAGGTCATAGTAAGGTGAAAAAGACCGAGACTAGGTTAGTAGAGTTGAGGCCCAGATGGTAAAACTGATACCGAAAGATGACTAAGGCTACAGAGTTGCTACAAACTATGTGACAAGTGGATAGATGAGATGCTAACTTAAATCCCACTCAAGCGAAGGAGGATCGTTGGATCAAAGGTTCGCGAGTAGAGTAGAGGGTAAGTTAATATTAAAGGGTATAGTCAAAACCTGTTACGTTGTTGTATTTCGGGTTAGCCTATATATGAGTGAGTGAGTGAATCTCAACCCTTGATGAAGTTTCTTAAAGGCTAAGAGGTCATCTAAGAATAGAGGTTGCTCCTGGTATGCTATAAATAGAGTGGTAGAGGGATGCCTCTGCACCAACTCTGTCTTAAGCAAGTTCGAGAAAAGTCGTAGAGAAGGGTTCTCTAGTTTTTTTATGCTCCTTTGAACTTTGCCCACTTGAAAGTGTGGCTTTGTAACCATCCTTTACTAAGTAATACAAGATCTATGTTTATCAATGTTCTAAAATTTATTTTAAGTTCTTGCATTTTTACTTGGTTCTTTCTTACAACTTGAGCCTTACTTCACCTCCTTCTATCTGCTATATTTTACTGGATCTAGGATGCATAAGTGGTTGAAGAATTCACCAGAATATGTTCCAACCCAATAAGATCTATTAAAACGTACTTTTGCCAAAGTATTGGTCTTCTTACTTTTTGAGTTTTTGATCTCTCTAATTTCTTTCTATCTTGATCTTGTGCTACCAACAATGTATGATTGATAAATAATTTTTTTACAAATCATATCCAATCATCTAAGCAATCTTTTAACAAAATCTCCAAGCTCTTCTTAAGAAATCAGTTAATGGCTTGAAAATAGATGATTCTTGGCATATCTCATCTTGCATGTTTGAGAGATATTTCTTTGGTATTCTTATTTGCTATGACATGTGGGAGATCATCTTAATCATCAAATCCACACGAGTAAGCTCAGGGTGAAGTTTGTGAGTTTTTTCCCATCTTCATACAACCTTCCTTCAAACTGAGAAAGGTCAAAACTTTAACATCAATCCTTGCGATTGAAGGTAGGTTCCTGATATCTATAGATAGGTGCACACAAAGTTTCATAGGATTTGAATTAATCGATCAAAAGTTATCTTGATTCTTACTTTTTTGAAATTGTGTTGATTTTATTGCTTATCTTGATTTTATTGTTCACCTAGGAGTACTAGACTTTTGTCCAGTATTGGCCTAGCTAAGCCCTTTGGTTGGCTCTTATAGCTAGAGAAGTAGCATGAAATTTTTTAGAGGAAATTTTATTTGGCTCCTAAGCTTGCTCGTGGGAATTTGATGATCAAGATAGATCTAGATGGTCTCCCATATGTCACAACAAACAAGAATCCTAAAGATATTGCCTTCAAATATGCAAGATACGATCTACCTCAAATCCTTCCTTCCCAAGCAAAAACTCAGTTTCTTGAGAGAACTCTTGATGATCATGAAAGAGCTTGCCTAAATAATTAGGTAATGATCTCTAGAGGATACATCCATCAATTACTCATCCTTGGCAACACAAGATCAAGAGTAAAAGAAACCAATAAGAAAGATCAAGAATAAAGAAGGAGCAAGATCAGAAACGAAAGCCAAATCTTGAGCACAAAATTGATCTTTATTTCAGAGCAACATGGATGATTACAATGCCTCTCCTCCTAAGGACAAAGCTCCCAAGGAGCACACACACACCATGCAAGAAAACAAAATCTTATAGAAGCCCTAATCTAGAGTCTTGGAACTTTAAGGCTTAGAGCTTCACCTTCCACTATATCTCCTTATATAGTAGAGGCAATACTAGCTCTAGACCTAAACACACAAATGGATACCATCCATTCTTACCCAGGCTAACCCGAAACCTAACACTCTTAACGGGTTTTCCACTCACACAAGCATCTTCTCAAAGTGACTATTACATTAATACCAAATCTTCTTCACGTGTCTGAATTTGTGTCCAACTCCACATTAGCGTGACCTAAACTACTTAGGCCACCACCGCGATTTTCAAACTACCTTGACCGCTGGTATTAGACAAATTATTAATTTTCTCCCATGACCGATCTTCCTTCTCCTCGATGCATCATGTTGTTTTGCGCTTTCCACGTGGACCCAATGACTTGCCATCAAGCCTCTCACGCATCTGGACTCCCCTGAACTATCCTCGCTTGTAAACGGGCCCAAGTCACTTGACGCCCCACATGTCCTTGACGGCTTCACCATGGCCGCATCAGCTTCTTTGACTATTTTAAACCTCAACTCCTTCCTAAACCTAGTCCTAGTTCATGACGTTGCCCACCATATCCATCATCAGTGCAACATGCTTCGGTCCCTTATCTTCTTGACTTGCAACCACTTCCTAGCCTTAGTTGTCTTTTAGCGTCCCTCAACCATTCTTGACCTCAGCTCTCCTAGTTTAGTTCCGATTTCGCCTTTGCCTCACCTTGACCTAGCCCCGAAGACTTGTAACCAACATAGATACGAAACATACCACATAGCACACTGTTCACAACAACATGCATTAATCAATACATAGTACAAACATTAAGCTTAAGTCGCAGTAAAGTCAGCACTACCGCCTCGAGGGCCAGTAGTACCGTATCCTCGGCACTATCGCTGCTAGTTGGCCGGTAGTGCCCCTCGCACCAATCAACCCTGAGAGACACCTCTCTGAAAAATAACTACCACCACTGGAGACTGATAGTACCGCGCCCCCGGTACTACTGCTCCCAGATGGTCAGTAGTGCCACATGTGTCTAACCCTAGAGAAAACACCTTTGTAAAAAGATTACCGCTCTCGCAGGCTAGTAGTGTCGCCCTGTTGGCACTACTGCCACTACAAGGGTGGTAGTGTCGCCTAATACTAACAGTGTCTCAAATTGCTTCAAATCAAAATTGAATTCAAATCAAACTCAAAATTGAATCAAAATGAAACTCAAACTCGAGCACAACATGCTTAAACATAATCAATAACTCATCATCAACAAGGATAGACCACTATATGGTCTTTCATAGTTATATGGGGAAGATGAGAGTGAGTCTAAGGCATAGTGTTCTCTTCATAAACTATCCAGTTTTTAGTTTCTCGACTTCATCTTCTCAGTTTGTATTTCTAGTTTTAGTGAAGTTTATTCGAAAGTTTTTTGCACTTAATTTAAAATTAACTTGACTTGAACCAGATTTACACTTAAAATTAATTCACTCATTAAGGGGGAGTTTCGAGAAGCTTTTCTTTCTTTATGCATTGCATATAGACTTTATTTTCTATCGTAAATGAGCTTTGTCTATTATGCAAATGAATTCTAATTCATGTTATGCACCTTGCTACTTTTCTAAGGTTAATTGCTAACTTATTCTTGTCTAAGTTAATATTACTTTATTGTGCTAAGCTTGATAAAAAATTAAAACTTGAGCCTTAATGAAAATTTGATGAAACTTGTAGTTTTTACTTGCTATATTCTCACTAGGTGCATTCGACATGTTTTGTGGAATCTTGGATTTCTATTAGAGTCCCTAGAGTAACTTGGGCAAAGATAGTTTGTTTCATACTAGAACCTTTCAAATTGCCCATGAATCTAAGTGCTAAAATAATCAAATATTGACTTATGTATTCTAAGATTGATCTCAACACTATACATTCACAAGACAACTTCCCATTGCACTTTGGATAAACTTGGAATGTACTATGTATGACTAAGGCCCCCTTCGTTTCAGCTTAAATACAGCTTCTGCTTAAATAAAAGCGGATTGTGGGCCAAATAGTAGGATTCTAGACAGCTTCTTTAAGAATCAGAATCTAATTTGTACACAGAATCAGAAGCTGTCACCCACTTGATTCTGCGGATTCTGACTCAGATTCTGCGAGTTCTGCCTCCCACGAGTTGTCGCAGGCACAAGAGCTTCCACCGTCGTCCCTATACCCCTCCACCACCCTCATTCGCTCATCCGTCACCGACACCGATCAACAATCAACACAAACAATCAGGATTGCCGAACGACCAGATTCTCTAGTCAGCAGATTCTTCAGACAGCTGCTTCTCCAGACAGCTGACTACAATTCAAAATCTGCATAATCAGAAGCTGTCCCAAAGAGGGCCCAAGACTATTCTTTTAAGTGTTATTCTAGAGATGGTTGACTATGTCATGAGTCAAACAAATATTGAGTAATGTGAAAACAAACAAAAATGAAAAAGAGAGTGAAGACTTAGAAGCCTTTGTCGATGACTCCTAGTCGAGAATGTGCATTACTAGGATAAGTTTTCCAAATCTCATTGTGTGTGTAAAAGTAAAAATGAGGAAGCGAGTGAAGCTTAGGGGGCCTTTGTCAATGGATCCTAGTCATGGATGTGCTTTGCTAAGATAAGCTCTCTAAACCTCTTTGTGTGCATTAAAATCTTAAATTTGTATTCATAAAAGATAATTGAGCATGAAGGTTCTCTTATGCACTTATAGCTCTCCAAAGTATTGACTAAGTTGAACACTAGGTTATCCATTTGATCTATAGCACAGCTTTGCTTCTAGTCTAGAGATTATGCTAAGTGTTGCTCTTGTTGAAATTATGTTAAAATAGCATAGTATTATTTTTGCATGCTAGCATGGATATTAAAATATGCAATTAGATATGACTTTGTTTAGTATAATCTGAACTTGAGTAGTTTAGTGTTATACTTTGCTCTTTGTGGTCATTTGGATAATCTTCAAAAGCTCTTCTTGGATGCATTTCATGCATATATGCTTTCTTTGATGCCTATATTGCCAAAATGGGGAGAAATATGGAAAAGTCATATTTCATAAGGAGAAATGTATCTTGCTTTTTATAGTCATGATGAAAAATTGTTTTTTTATTTGGATCATAAGCAAAGTTGATGTATCTTGTTTATAATGTTCATGATGAAAATTTGTTATTTTATTTGGATCATAAGCAAAGTTAAGCTTCTGTTAGTTTTTCTTGGTTTTTAGAGCATTTGTGGATAACTGTTCTTTCCTAGTGTTGCTCTAAATCTTATCTTGTCAAGTTGGTCATGATCTTTGTTTTCTTTTGCATCTGAACTAAGTGTGGTTTTGCAATAAAAATGTTTCTTCCTCCTTTTTTTTAAAAACTCAAATTCATGCATTTTGATATTTGTCAATATACTCATCAAGAGGGAGATTGAGAGATCATATGATGGTCTATCCATATTTGTGACGAGTATTTGATTGTGTTTAAGCATGTAGTGCTTAGGTTTGAGTTTGAAATAAGCTTGTTTTTGCTTTGAGCAATTTGAGTTGAGTGGTCGTAGAGCCTTAGAGTGGTCATGACTTTGTAATGAGTAATCGTGGTCTTATCCAAAATAGTCATAACTTTATCTTGAGTGGCTATGGCATTGTCTAGAGTAGTCATGGCTTTGCCTTAAGTGGTTATGGCATGTCCAAAGTGGTCATGACTTTGTCTTAAGTGGCTATTGTCGGGACCCAAATATGCAAATTCGAACCCTCTGTATATTTCGCACTAGTTCAGGATCACGCTAGTGCACACATGCTCAACATAGATGAATATCACGTTCATACTCAATGATAACATAATAAAAACTTTATCAAAGTTTAATATAACTGTTAAACGACCTTATGGTTCACCTTACATGAGTACTCCTCATAGAGCTAAGACTGTAAAGCAAATAAATAGCAGCGCAAATAAGCATAAGTGTAGAAAACCCTTCAACTGCCATAGGCAACTGACAAGGTTCACATCATAGTTATTCGCCTCTTCCTGATACTCTTCCTCAAAAGCAGGCGTTGCTTCTTTTACAACTGGTGATAATTTTTTGCAAGGGGTTATTACATAAAGCACTCAACAAGCCGTGCATAGAATGCAAGTCTAACATACTATATGTATAGTTTAGTACAAAGAATAGGCTACAAACTCATTTTGCATAACAACATTTGTAAAGGGATATCATAAATAGATTGGAATACAGTACAACGAATAATAACAATAATAACTTTTGCAATTGTTTTCCAATAACTAATTCATAACCTTATTCCACATTTCAACATCCATTCCCATATTTGTTTTGATAAAATCTAACCCTTGACTATTATCACCGAGCAATGCTCAATACCGCGAGCACAGCTATTCGAATAGGTTTTATACTCTGCAGAGGTTATACACTTTATCCATAAGATACAATTATATACCACAAAGGTGAGTGATTATAACAAAGCTTTTCCAATGTCTATCTAAATCCGATACTATCCGCTAAGGATTCAACACTGGTGGGACTGGTTACACATCCAGGGCCCCCCTCTTGCGCCATGTGAGCCAACCCGTGTGAGGACTGGTTATCACTACCTAGGTTTCATACCACCACTAATAGTACCAAAGTTTAGAATCAACAGATTAATCAGTTAGGTCTGTCCCATACCAGACTTATGGTTGTATGAATGACTCAGTTCAAATTCTTGCAAAGTTAAGTTCTTAATTGATCAAGGCAAGACTAACTAAAAATCATCATAACCATGAACCAACAATTATTATAAAAAGCAATACGACCGCCAAGTGCCACATTGGCTCACCAAAAATAAATGCCACTAGCCTCGGTCTAAATCATTTTACCACCCCGATTGATTTACCATGCACCACGTGCCATCAACAACACCAACATTATGTGACAACACCCGACACACAAGTTAATAAACATGTTCCATAGTCATTAAGCAAGTTTAATCATTTACATTTAAAATAATGACTTGTTGCATGACTAAGCATACTACTTGTATTCTAACTACCCACATTGGCAATTATAGCTACCAATTAACATTAAACCATTTTAGGGTGACAATGAGATATGACATACGAGATATGCTATGCACCGGCTGACACAAGTTGTGTACGTGGCACCATTGGATTGGTGACACGTGGCACATATTCAATGGATGCGATTAAGACATGTGGCGCGATGATCTCAACCGTTCACACTTGACGGGTGGTAGAGATCGAAGGCGATGACATTAATGATAACCGATGGCGGCGACACCTCAGTTCTCGTGTGACACGAGGTTATCACGAGATTGGCCTGGTGCGTGGTGCGATCACAACTGTTCGGTTTGAATCCAATGGACTAGATCTAACAATGCGGCAACACTGGCAGGGATACGTTGCACGATCTGAATCGATCGGCATGGATCCAACGGCGGTGGCAGACAAAGCTACGGCGCACTCACACGACAAGATCTAGACCCTCTATCCTAGATTCGATGGCTAAGATTTACCCTAACACAATTCTACACGACGCAATTTGAACCACACAATCAAGATCTAATGGCTACGGTAGACGGAGCGGTTTACTGTTGGCACGACGACGTGGCTTGATCCTGACCACTGATTGCAGATTCGACAGTCCTCGAGCTCCCTAACAATGATGGTAGTATGGCGGTGAAGTCTTCACTGAATAGGAAGACGATGACCCGCGGCACAGTGTTCTAGGGGTCCTCCGACGATTCCTTCTCCTCGGTTCAACGCAGCTCGGTGAGGTGAACACGGATCTGGACTCGAATGTGACAGAGGGCGACGGACAATGGTAGCAACAGCGAAAAATCATGGCAACATGAAGCACAGCTATGGTGAGCTTTTGTGGGTGAATGGCGGTGGCTTGGGAGGTGTGCAAGGGGGCTACAAATGCGTCTCGGTGTGTGCAACATAGGGGCGTTGGCACAATAAATAGGGGCCTCAATGAGTACAAACGGGGCGAAAACAGATTTCAAGGATCGCGGGATACGGCGGCTTGGCGTATTTGAACGAAGCCGATGTGGCGCAATCTCAAGCGCACACGCGGCGACGGATCGATGGCTAGGGACACACGGGTGACGCGACGCGATGACAGTCGTCCGATCAAGATCCAACAGCTGATAGGTTTAGGGTTAGGGTTTTGGTGAGGAAGTAGGCTACCAGGCGGCTTGGGCTGGGTCCATGGGCTCGGCCCAGAACTATTCACACAATTTTAAAGTCCTTTTTGAATTAAAATAATTTAGCAAAATAAGATAAGCCAAATAAAATAACAAAAATATTAGGGAAAATTCGGAAAAAAAATTCAAAAAATATTTTAAGATATTTAGAACCCAAATAAAATATTTCTAACAAAATATCACCAATAATTTTCACTAAACAAAAAAAGATAGCAAAAGGCTTAATTCAATAAATTCAAAATAAATCTAATAAAATTCTAGAAAAATCAATCAAAAGGGAAGATCATAATAAATTCAATAAAAGCAAAATTGGGGATGTTACAATTATGGCCTTGCCCAAAGTGTTCATGGCTTGGCTTTGAGTGGTCTTGAGTGGTTATGACCTCTGAGTGGTCCTGGCCTTGAGTGGTCCTATTTGGTCGTAACCTTTTGTGGAGTGGTCGTGACCTCTCCAAGTGTGGTCACAGCTTAGAGTGACTTTGAGTGATCACAGCTAAGAGTGGTCACAACCATGAGTGGTGATAGTATAAATAATCCAAGGTGGGATCTTTAGATATTTGACTAGTCATTGATATTTGTGCGATTACTGTTATATGTTATCTGGTGCATTGCTATATGATGTTTTGCTAGTCTACATTAGTTGCAGGACTTTAGAGCTAGGTCATAGTGAGGTGGAGGAGACCGAAACTAGGCTAGAAGAGCTGAGGTCTAAATGGTCAAGGTGACGCTGGAAGATAACAAAGGCCAGAGAGTTGCTGTAAGTCTGGATGACAAGTGGTTGAATAAGATACTAACTTAAGCCTACTTAAGCGAACGAAGATCATTGGATCAAGGATTCACAGATGGAGTATAAAGGGTATGGTCAAAACCCATTATGTTATTGGATTGCTGGCTAGCCCATGTATAAGTGAGAGAGTGAATCTCAATCCTTGATGAGGTTTCTTGTGGGTCAAGAAGATTATATAAGAGTGGAGGTTGCTCCTAGTGTACTATAAATAGAGGGGTAGAGGGATGCCTCTGCACCAACTCTGTTTGAACCATGTCTGAGAGAAGTCTTAGATAAGGGTTCCCTGGTTCCTTTATGCTACTTTGAGCTTTGCCTACTTGAAAGTGTGGCTTTGTAACCATCCTTCTCTAAGCAATGGAAGATCCAAATTCATCTATGTTCTGAAATTTGTTCAAGTCTTGCATTTTTTTACTTAGTTCTTTTCTTGCAACTTGAGCATTGCTTCACCTCTTTCTATCTGCTATGTTTTACTAGATATAGGACACATAAGTGGTTGAGGAATTTATCCAGAATATGTTCCAACACAGCAAGATTCGTTAGAATGTACTTTTGCCCAATTGTTGGTCCTCTTCCTTTTTGAGTTTTTGATCTCTCTAGTTTCTCTTTCTTGATCTTGTTCTACCAATGATGAGTGAATAATGGATGAATTTTCTGTAGATTATATCTCAATCATCTAGACAAGCTTTTAACAAGATCTCTAAGGCTATTCTCAAGAAACTAGTTATTGGCTTGAAAAGGGAGAATTCTTGGCAAATCTCATCTTGCATGTTTGAGGGGTGTTTCTTTGGTATTCTTGCTTGTTGTGACATGTGGGGGATCATCTAAGATCATCTTGACAATCAATCTCCACGAGCAAGCTTAGAGTGAGTTTGTGAGTTTCTCCCCATCTTGGCACAACCTTCCACTAAAAAAGGTCAAAACTTTGATATCAATCCTTGCGATTGAATGTTGGAATAGGTTCCTGACATCCATAGAAATGTGCATACAAAGTTTCACGAGATTTGAATTAGCTAATCAAAAGTTATCTCAATTATTGTTTTTTTGAAATAGTGATGATTTTACTGTTCATCTTGAATTTACTATTCACTCAATAGTACTGGACTTTTGCGCAATGCTATCCTAGCCGAGCATATTGGTTGGCTCTTTAAGCTAAAGAAGTGGTTTGAAATTTTTGAGGGAAAATTTTATTTGACTCCTATTCACCCCTCTCTAGTCACCATTTCCAGTCCTATAGGGGGACTAGCGCTCAGATGTACACTACCCATTAGATCTCAATTATGACATTGTTCTTAGTCGTTCAATTTGGTGCAACAAAGAAAACCAAAAGCGCAACAATTAGTTTGTAAGTTTGCAACAAATCAAATCCAAATGTAACAAAAATGTAGTAAGATGTTCGATTTGCAAAAAAAAAGCTGCAACAAAAATGATAATGAGCATAACAATGATTATTAAGCATGCAACAAAACCCTATTTTTGTGGCAACAAATCTTAGCAACAAAGGGCTGCAACAAAATCATAGCTACTAATTGCAACAAAAAAATGTTTGGTGCAACAATTGACAAAACAAATGCAACAAAACACTAACTACAATATTTTTTCGAGTACATGTTGCAATAAAATGAAACACTTCTTTATATATTTAAGAAAAACTTGATACAAAAAAATTGAGAAAACGCATGCAACAAAATCCATCAAAAGAGGAGGTAGTAGTACCCAAGTGAGGATGGGCACTCAATCGCATCGAAACACAAACATTCCTGCCCTAATAGTAGCACATTGATTATGCAAACTAATCCCAAATTGAGAGGCTCAAACACTTCACTCGACCAGACCAACTTACATCTTCCAACACCCAAACCCCTCAACAATATAACAAAGGACCTACCAAATGGAACCAAACCACACAAAGGGCACAAGAACCAAGCCCCTTAGTGCTCCAATGTCGGGCCCCGAATCTACAAATCCGGACCCTCTATGTATTCTGCACTAGTCCAGGATCACGCTAGTGCACACAGTTAAACAGGGTTTAAAGTACCAAAATTATACACAGCGAAATATTAATAAAGTACTTCAAACATGTATATAGACGAGTTGTACGACCTTATGGTCTTCCTTACAATAGTTTGCCACGCAGGGCTTACATAAATCAGAGACATAAGAATTCAACAACGGAAAATTAAACATCGTGATGATCCATCCTCTACCACAGGCACCCTGACGAGGCTTGCTCCCTAGTTTTCTGGCTCATCAACAATTTCCTCCTTCCACACAGGCGTAGACTCTTCCTCTAGTAAATTGTTGTTCGCAAGGGTGAGTACACACCGTACTCAACAAGTCATGCACAGAATGCAGTTCTATTACTATATGCATGGCTTGTTACAAAGGAATGGCTTAATTGGTTATTTTGCATTTCATCAATATTTTAACTCACTATTTATTTAGATTTAAAGCGGCAAAACTATAATCATATAATAAGTTTCTCAATTGTTTTCCACATAATTTTGGACACACAGTCCTTAATCAACTTTGTTCTTCTACTCTGGCACATAGCCTTGCACTCCATTTTATTTTCAAAACTCTACCCTTGACTGTAATCCCCGAGCTTTGTCCAGTTCCGTGGACTCGGCTATTCGAATAGTTTCGACACACTTTGCAGAGGTTGTACACTTTACCCACAAGATACAGTCGCTCACCACACAGGTGATTGATTGTAACAAAGCTTTTCAGAGACTTCTAGCTCAACCTAGGAACCTCTCCGGGTTGCCTCAATTCACTATCACTTCCCTCACACAGAGCCGAAGTATAGGACCGACGAACACCGTTGGATAGGGTACCAAGCCGTAGCAGTGCACGCTCCCCATCTGATTACCCCGTGTAACTGCCACCCCAAGGTATCAAAGGTGAGATATCAGAATTCTACTAAACTAGGTCTTCCCATTCAGACATGTGGTTGTACGAGTGACTCAGGTCAAAGGCTTGCAAGGTGAAGTCCATAACTGACCAAGGCAAGACATCCTTCTCTCAAAATTGGCACACAGCCCTCACAACACTCAACCCTCCCAAATGCCACTAAGGCCCACCTGGCACAAAGCCTCGGTCCACTTGCCTCAGTCTAAATCAATTTCCATCCCAAGTTGTTTAACGGTGCGACACATGCCCGTAATCATCCTTCATGTAGAACCACACAGGTCTCTACATTCCGATATCATTACCAACAACATTCCACCTTTTATCAAAATGCATTCACTATTTCTTTAGTCAATGTTGCTTTTGTATTCAAAAAGATTATTCACGTTATATGCATGGCTAAGCAACTATTCACGGTCTAGCCTCCCATGTTGGCACAATATTAATAACCAACTAAGATTACCAAACTTAGGGCATCAAAGGAAATTATGGCATACAAATATTAGTGACAAGGTGGCAATAACAAATAGGTTGATTTAACTAATTCACCCCAAATTATTTAAGTCCATTTTTAATTAAATTAGCATGCATAGTTTGAAATCAAAATATATTTTCAAAACTTAGGAGCAAAATGGTCAAAGCACAACTTGCCTTCAAACAGTGGCTGGTCCTGATCCGGAGCTGGTCTTGTTATGGAAGTTATGGAAGTTCGGATGCGATACGCAGATCATAACGGCAACAGACTCCTCATCGACCACGATTTAGCACTCCAACCCACTATATAAGGGCAAGGTGGGTAAACGACATCTGGGACAACTCTTAAACAACAGCCATCTAGAGCCTGACACGCAGGAAGATCTTCAAGCAAGACATCCAATAGCCATAGCCTAGCCACCCCCATATCCATCTTCTCCTTGTAACTAGAGCTAATCTTTCTGATCTGTAAGTTGTTCATCAATCTCATACATCATCCACATAGGAGTAGGGTGTTACTCGACCAAAAGGTCCAAACTTGTCTACATCGTGTGCCCCCGATCTTGTGTTTGACTCTGTGCATCTCGAAGGTACATGAATATAAGTGTGTTGTCGATCACTAACCTTCGACAACTTGGTACTCCTCTCTAGCGTCACTGCAGTTTATTCGTATCGACCGAAGCAAAGGCAGAGTGGCTAGATCTAGAGCTCCTTAGAGTTGATGTCCATGGTGACCGACAAATCTAGAGAGAGAGGCTATGGTGGAATGGCGAGATCTATAGGTCCTTAGTGGCAGTAACGGCTTTGACTAGTCAAGGTTGACGATGGTGCGGCCATGACAATGGATGCGATGAGGTCAATGATGGTGTGGTCATGTGGGTGGAGGCATTACACTACAAGAAACAGTGAAAAATTCGTGGGTTTTTTTAAATTCGTGGGCCAAACCAAAACCCACGAATTTATATATATAAATTCGTCGGTTTCCAAAAAAACCCACGTATTTAATTAAATTTGTGGGCCAAAAAAATACCCACGAATTTATTACTTAAATTCGTGGGTTTAGGAACATCTGAAGCAATTTAAGTAAATTAAATGCCACGTGGCCCACAATTTAAGCATGATGGTAATTACCCTTGCTTGTCTCGTCTCCTCTATCTCTCTTGGCGTCTCGACCTAGCCTTGTTCTTGATCTCGATCCCAGCGCCGCCCTTGACCCTTGCCGCCTCCGGCCAGCCTTGCCGCCCGCCCGCGCCCGCCTCGCCCACTTTGGCGCGCCATCTCCCGGCCGCGCTCTCGCCGACCCGCCCGGCCGTGTCGCCATCCCCGAGTTCAGTGGCGCCCGCCGTCGCCGGCGCCACGCCCGCCGTCCTCGAACCCCAGCGCGCCCTGCCCCGTCCCCATGATCGGCCCGCAAGACGCCCGACCCGCTCTCCCGTCCCTCGAGCTTGCAATCAACCGTCGGCGCTCTCCTCCTCATGGCGTGGCGGCTCGTCCTCCGTGGCAGGCGGTCCTCCTCCTCTGCGGCTCACGGCTCTAGTCCTCCTCCTCCGGACGTCCGCCCGCTCCTCGGCTCCTCTCACTTCCGACTCGGCCCTCGGCGTGAGCCGAGCAATTGAGCAAGGTAATTCGTTTCGGTTGCTTTTGTCTAATTATCGTTTGTGAAAAGTTTGTGGTGGCTCCTAGGTTTTAGCTCATGACTATGAATTGGTAGGTAATTCTGTGGTAATATGTTATATATGATGCTTGATGGGTGGTGTGTAATCTTATGTCTTTGAGTGGATGTCCAGATCATTAGGGGAGGTCATGGCGAAATTTTTTTAAATGCTTTAGGGTTGCTTTCTTTTAGTTATGTATTGCTGCCTTTTGTTTGTTTTTAAATACCATGTTGAGGTTTCCTCAGAAGTGGGCATGATTCTTTCTCAAAAACATACAAGGGTCGCTACAAGATCCATTGGCAGTGTTTTTCTTGTGAATGGAGTGGTAGGTAAAGTCATAATTCATTGACTTTGGCTATTTCATTAGTTTATCACATGATTTTTCTCTTGCAAACAACATGGTAATATTTTCTTACTAGGGTGATTTAAATATTCGGGCATGAAGATGTCTTGATAGCGATAATGAATGTCGACTTTAGTCGTTCACATGAAACACAAACACTCACTACCAATGTTCTCTTGGTTATTTATTGGTTAAATATAGGACCATTTGAACTGTTTATTTTGTAAATTACAATAACTCTTGTCATTAACATGTTCTTTGGTGCGTAGGATCTCTTGCTAGGCACATGTAAAAAAATGCGATGAATCGATTTTGTCCTAGAAGCTGTAAGGTATAGAAGCACACATACTCTTATTTATTCTTGAAAGCAGAGAGTAAGTTTATGATGATAGTATCAAACATGCATTTTGAAGAGGGCCAAGGCTAGCGACATTTACGAATTCGATTCTAGATGGGATTACATTTACATATGCGAGTTTTGAGATTTTATAGAAATTTTGGTATATTTTTTTAGATTCGAAGGATGTTGTAAACCTAAGTCATCTGAAGTCATTACATTTTGCTTGATTTCGGTTTATTTTTACGTGTTCATGCACAAAGATCTTGCTTCTACTAGCCTATGCCATTGTTTATTAATATTTCTTTCAACAACTTTTATATCCTTAGTGAAAAATTAGTGGGTTTGCGTCGAGCAGTAGAGAGCCTAGGCGTCACCCGTTAAGAACGGCGCATCTCACATTTGCTTGTGAGTCTTGTGGTTCGGAATTATCGGCGAGAATGTTGGTCGTTGCATGGGGCGTGTGGCGTGCGGCGATCGAACGTGATTTGGCCGCATAACCTGTTGTTCTCCGGCGCACCCGGCATGAGGCATGCGTTTGGAGAACGGCGGGGTTATCTTCGCCAAAATTCGTTCGATTCAGAAGCGACGCCACAGTGTCGCATGCAACAACCTCCATTCTGGGTGGGTTTAGAACACATCTTTCCTAACAGGTTGTCTTTGTCACCTAAGCCACGGTTAAATGCGTTGACATCGTTTCATTTGTTTAGCTTTGAGAATGGGTGACGATCGAAGGCGATGTATGACGGATGGAGGAGTGATGGGGGCACACAAGGGAATGGGGGCGGATCACGGATGCTTTCTTGAAGCAAGCATTATTTGGAGGAGCTGAATATGTGTATTGCCGTGTACCCTCTGCGAGAATAACAGCTACTACTGACAAGGATATAGTGCGATATCACATTTGCAAAAGCGGGTTCATGTCTAACTATTTGGTGTGGCACCGTCATGGAGAGGCCGCAGGCGTGCCATTGAGTCGGACCATGGGGAGGATGACGATCGGATGGAAGAGATCTTTGCATGATCTTGGCGGGGATTGAATTTAACTTCGGGGAGGGTCACGGTAGGAGGAGGTTAAGGAATTCTATAGGCTACTTGGCGCCTCGGATGCGGTCGCATGACTTGACCAATGTGACCGCCCTGCGGCGGTTACACGGCTTATGTCGATGAAGTCGAAGTTCAACTTTTGAACAAATGCTTCAACGCTTTGCTTGAACTTATGAATGATGTCCTTCCGCCTAACCACAAGATGCCAAAGGATTTGTACCAATCGAAAAAGTTGATGGCGGCCTCGGGATGAATTACGGAAGATTGATGTGTGCGAGAATAATTGCATCTTTGTTCGGAAGGATCATGACAAGGATACTCATTGTATGCATTGCGGTATGTGTAGATTCGTTGAGGTGGTAGATGAGGAAGGGTATCGGTGACTACAAAGGTCACGACTAAACAACCGGTACATGCCGATCACGGATAGGCTTAAGCGGTTGTACATGTTAAAAGTAGCAATGAAACATATGCGGTGGCACAAAGAAGGTAAGCGTGAGGACCGAGACCCGATATGATGGTGCATCCGTCGATGGCGAGGCATGGCGGGCATTGGACCGATTCGATCTTTGCATTTACAAGCGACCCTAGGAGTGTCCGTCTTGGTTTGTCCACGGACGGTTTCACACCTTCGACAAGCGCTAGCCCTACTCTTGTTGGCGGTCTTCATCATGCCATACAATCTTCCACGAGATTTGCTTGAAAGAGGGCTTCATATTCCTTGCTCTTGTCATTCCGGTCCTAAGCATCCAGGAAGGATCTCAATGTGTTCATCGGCCCTTAATTGACGAAAAAAAGTTGTGGCGAGGGAAAAGGCATACGACAGCGTTCTTTGGTAGAGAATTTACCTTACGAGCCGCATACGTGGTCGGTCCATGATTTGTTGGCATATGGCATTTGGGCATTTGGTGTGTTCATGGTCGCTGTGTTGTCCGGTTTGTATGGTGACTCGATGCATTCAGCTCACGCACGGTAAAAGATCACATTCTTCGATTGCCATAGGCGGTGGCTTCCGGCGAGGCACCCTTTCGAGAACGATGCCAAAGCATTTGAAAAGGAAAGAAAGTTAAAAAGGGTCACGGGCGACTCACGGGAGAGGAGATAGTGAATGGCATAGTCGGCTAGAACGATCTCTGAAGTGGGTTTCACGGCTATGGAAAGGAGCACAACTGGACTCATATTTCTTTTCTTTGGGAGCTGCCTTCTAAAGCTTTGATTCTGCTGCATAACATAGATTTGATACACCAAGAGCGCAATGTGGTAGAAAGCATCATAAGCATGGTGTTTGATGTAACGGACAAAACAAAGGATAATGTGAGTGCTAGGAAAGACATGGGTGATCATTGTGCTAGGCCGTGGCTCGAGGTTAAAGTTGGTTTAAATGGAAATGAGAGCCGCCACGAGCTCCATCTTGTGTGAAGCCGTAAGACCGTAAACAGATTTTGAGGTGGATGAAAACTCTAAAATTTTCTCGATCGCTATGCATCTAACATAAAGCAGTTTGTGAATGTCAACCAGGTAAGCTAAGCGGGCTAAAGAGTCATGATTACCATATTATCATGGAAAGACTTGTTCGGTAATGTTTCGTGGCTATTTTGATAATGAGTTGTGGAGGATGTTAGCGAGCTCGATTACTTCTATAAGCGGATATCGCTAAGGAAATCTCGAAGGCGTTGATGCGAAGTTAGAGAAGGGAATTCCTTTGCTTGTATGCAAGATGGAAAAACTTTCCCACTGGTTTTATGAATGTGATGCAACATCTGCTGGTGCATTTGCCTTGGGAAGCGATGGTTGGAGGTCCCACTGATTCGGATGGATGTATAGTCGAAAGGGAGTTGAAAAAGCTTAGAGCTACGGCGCAACAAGGCAAGGGTAGAGGGTGTATCGCAGAGGCTTATGCAAGTAAAGAGATCACAAACTTCTCAACAAAGTATTTCGTGATCAAGCACAACGTGAGTGCCCCTACGAGTCGACTGCGTGCAGCGGAAGAAGAACCGCAGCGAACTTAAGCTTTTTCAATGCAAGGGTCAACTGTTGGGTCGTATACTCGCACACCATGTTGAGTATGAGGTGGAACTCGCCATGCTTTACATGTTGATAACATGGTAGAAGTTGAAAAATATTTTGAGTAAGTGACTTTTGAATTATGTTTTCAACATTTCAATGTAGTGTCCTTTTAACCGGGAATAAATGACGCAGAGTGTTTGACAAAGAAAATTGAAGTCAACTCGACAACCCACAAGTAAGCAATTGGATAACCTACGTCGTGATGGGTTGAAAAGCGCCCAAGCTTAGTGCAATGGTTCCACAACATGTAATTTGACTATTTATTCATTTTTTAAAATGAATTGTTGTAGTAACTTAATATTAGACTAACAAAGATGCATATTGCTATATAGTGTATGCGTGATGCCTCCGCCCACGAGGATGTCCGGCAGCTCTCACATGGTGATGTGGCGGCAAGGAGCTATAGTCGCTATGATGTAAACGGGTTCCGTTTTGAACAACGAAATTAGAAGCTAGCCGTCCACTTGCGGCCACTTCAAACAATGGAGTAGTCACAGCGTCGTTCGATTCAGCGGTAATATATTAGACTACTACGGTGTTGTACAAAACATAATTGAGTATACCTTTGGGGTGCCAAAGAACTGAAGGTTGTGTTTTTGATTGCCATTGGTTCGATCCACACAAGCACACGTGTCGATGACTTTGGGATGGTGGAGGTGAAGCATAGTTCGCGCTTCGAGGCCACATCAATAACATTGTGCTTGCACATCGGGTTGAGCAGTGTACTACGAGCTATCCTCACCGTAGCTTGAAGGCTTGGTGGGTTGTATTTAAAGTTAACCTCAAGTATATCCTCCGGGGATGTTTCATGCGTGCAAAGCAACGAGAAGATGATGTGGGTGATGTATATCAAGAAGAAGCTATGGGGATTCTTTCCTTGTCTCCGACGGGCAGGACTCGATCAATTACCTACCGATGCTAGACATAATAACAGATGAACCGGGCCCTTCACGGATCTGCCGTAAAAAGTCGATAAGGATTGCACGTCTTCAAGCACGTCTCAATGAAATGCGAGTCATGAAGCGATTCGGCGCCGACGACTTTTGATATGTATATTTTGTAAGATGTGCTTGATGAGTGGAAGTGGAATGACCTGTTTGATATCGATGTTCTATTACAATTAATGGTACATGAGGAAGCGCAATTTTAGTCACGGTCACAAGAAGCTTCTCTTTTCTCTTAAGAGTGCCACTAGTTTATTCGCTTTCTTATGGTAATTTCTTCTTTATTTGTTTCAATTTGTACCTTTGCACTAATTTCTCCTTTATTTGTTTCAATGCCATCTTTGAGAAGAATGTCATATTTGAGTTCTATTTCCTTGACAATATCTTGTTGCAAGTAATTGGTAACTAAAGAATAAATTGTGAAATTATCAAACCTGGTGTGGTTGATGATACCAAGTAAAGGACAATAACAACTATTTTTACAAGTTATTGTTGTCTCATTCATTTTTGCAAGTTATTGAAAATTATTTGTAGACCTGTGTACTAACTCTTGTCAAATTTGAACAGATGAGTATGTTCAGGCATCAGGTTGACAAGCTTAAAGGCAAGTTTAGCGGGTCGTCCTCCAAAAGGTCGAGGAGCAGGGGTTCGATGCTCAGGACTCGACGGCCGGCAGCGCCATGTTTGCTGGGGCTGCGCATATTAGACAATGGCGAGAGCAGCTCAGAGGTGCCGATGGCGAGCACGAGAATAGCTGGGGAGCACCACAGGCAGGACGAGGCGAGTGGGGGTTCGAGGCGAGGGGGTGGGATGTGAGGATGAGGACTTGGGCGAGGCGACGACGAGGAGGGCGTTGGGGTGGTGGCGGTGGGACAGCAGATCTGACGCCGAGGCCGAGGCAGCAGCGAATCGGAGTTGGCGGCGACCTTAGAGCCCGATTGAAGAGGCGGGACTTCTTGGTACCATCGGTATATCGTAGTATTGGATTAGCATTTAATATCCATATTTACATTGTAATGTCTATGAACTAATGATTTGCATTTCAGGTTTAAATAAAAGCGTCTCGGTTCGTCCGAGATGCAACCCGCCGATAGGAGGTTGATAGAGCTACACGGAGCAGTATGATTATATCTTTCATGTCTTTTCTTTTAGCATGAGCTAAGTGACAACTTATTGTTTTCATGCATCTTTGTCTTGTATTTTTGTTGTAGGCACTGGAAAGAGCCGGGTTGGACTAGGAGGGCCACATTACAAAGGTTAACGCCGTCTTTTGGAGCCCTTGTCGCTACTACTACCCTGGCATGGTTGAGTCGGCAGGATAGATTCATGACCCTGGCTGGAAGCACTTGGGCGTTGAAGAATAACGTGGAAGAAGCGAAGACAACCAAACATGTCGTATGCAATGGGGCAAGCTTCGGGTGAGTTTGCGTTATGTATTTACTCTATTTGAGTATTGCTTTAAATGCAAATACAATTTGACAATGTGTAATCTATGCAGAGAGGTTCCGCTTGAGAACGAAGACGATTACAACACTTGTGAAGAAGGCCAAAAGCGTCTTCAATAGGGCGGCACAAAAGGTTGTCGGAGATTCGTTCAAAGAATGCACGGATTCAAGCATCATCCATTTTACAAGAGGGTGAAGAAGGTGAACATGAGAAGACCGAGGCGAGGAGGATACACCGACAGAACAAGAGTATCTCGAGCTCGGATCGATTGGATAATGAAGGATATGGAGGCTTGGAGGTGGATGTGCGTCTTGGGCGTCGGTGGATTTTCAAGAAAAATCAAATAGAAATCGAGGGAACAGAAGAAGTAAAATGGGGAAGCACAAATACGGTATGACGGACACATTGGCCTAGAACAACGCATGGTAAATATCGGTATTATAATTGTTAGTGAATTTGTCACTATATTTCTAACTTTGCACAGTAGGAGGTGAAAGTGGGAGTACTCCCACTTTTGTCGAAGTTTACATCCGGGGCACCAAGGCGAGGATCCACAGAACCGGATGCTTTGTGCGGCGACTAGGCTCTGCGAGGATGGTAAGTATAAATGACACAATATGTTTGTGCAAATTTACATCCGGAGCACCAATATCTTTGTTTTGCGATGTCATATGCGAAGAAATGACACAACGTCATGGGCGGAGTTTGATTGGAGAGTCGCGCGATCGATGTGGAAGCGTTGTACCCACCTTTGGGGGGCCTAAAGCATGGAAGGTTCGTTAATAAAACTGATTTTTATTGTTTTCGCTCTCTGAATAACAAAAATGTTGCATGGTCACATTTCAATTATATATCGTTTGTAGGTGGGCCATGGGGGCGGAGTTGTGGACTGCGATAAATCGTCCACGAGGCTCGACTTAAATCCGAGAGTCTTGCTCGCTCGTCGAGGACCACACGAGAAGCACAAGCACAGGAGGATGCTCGTCAAGCGCGAGAGGAGGCTCGTCAAGTGCGAGATGAGGCTCGTCAAGCGCGAGAGGTCTCAGAATACATGACAATGTATCTGCAGGTACAATCTCAACTTTAAACAAATCGCTCAATTGTACATTTGTGATTAAAATCTAACAAACAATCTATATGCAGACAAGAATGTCACAATCTCTTGGATCTCTTGGACCTAACGTGCGGCGTTTAGCCCTCTGTTATGGCCGGTAAAGATACTTGAGTTCATTACTCTCTAATTTACTTAGCTCGTAAAATCACATTCCGCACATTTGCGGCCACCACCACAAGGAGAAGCATCACCTCTTTGGGATCGAGGCACCACCCTAGGAGATGCACCTCGGGTTATATGAAATTGTCACATGCATTCTTTATTTTTAAAAACTCTATTCTCAGTATACTTTATATCACAAACTATGATCCACAGAGCTCCCGGCCTCCTCGTCCTTTCTACATGTTCACTCCACAGATCAGCCACCTTACAGAGGAGAGGCACCTGAGTAAAGACGGATCGGTTCAATTCGTTATTCAAAATTTGAACTAATGATTTATATGTCGCATAATGTACTGTCTATGCCTTACAGGCTCCCACCTCCAAACCCGTTCTATATGTACCGACCACCTATGCCGGGCCAAGGAATGCCTATGTACTTCAACCCGTGGGCCTGCAGCCACCTCAGATGACACCTCGGGCGACACCACGGTATTTGTCTATTCATCGATGCTTAGGTGCTTATGATGGTATGAATATCAAACATCCACATCATTACTTTCTTTAACGATATACTTCATTTATGCGGTTGGTGAGCTTTGGTTGTGGTTTGGGTCTTCCACCACCTATTAGAACTTACAAAGCACAAGACATCTTTGGAACTCTTTTTCATCTATATGGTGATGTGCTTCAACAAAAAAAGCTTTAGGTGGCATATCCTCTCGTCCCGCCAACTAAGAAAAGCTCTGCCGAAGCCAAACCGAACTCTTGTTATATGGCATATCCTCTTTTACCTACTAGGCGATCGGTCAAAACAGTGTTATATGGGTTGGGAAAGTCTTTAGTCCATTGGCGTGAGAACAAAAGCGGCGTAGACTCTTGTTTTGTATGTAGCAATAGCCTTGTTGTGGACCGCCCTACTTAATTTACCTTTACCTTTTTATTTACTAACTAGTAGTGCATTCCCGACACCGTGCTAAGATGAGTTCATTCCACTAAAATACCTTTGAATAGCCGGGGATATCATTGCTAGAATTGCCACACTTTAGCATATTGTCTAACGTGTGTGACTCTACTACAATTGTCATTTCAAACCGGACTTAGTTAATTTCCTGCGGCTGGTGTAATTGATCCTCAAAGAATATATTTCAAAAGCGAGCGAGAAGATCGGTGGGAATCTAAGTCAACAAAGCATACTTACTCTAGAGCATAGGCAACCCCAAGAGAACCATTTTCTGCATACTCTATGAATGAAGCCAGTGGTTAAAATTGCTTATATATATAGATTAGATTGGTTTGTTAATTTAGATAGCTTGTGTCCTTAATTGCTATCAGATTATAGAACCTACCATTGAATACTAGTGCATCATTTTCCTTCATATAGATTGTTGCCATTGGTTCTATTGAATGCTTAAAAGATTAATCTTGAACTTGCGGGTTTACGGGTCACGCCCTCCGGACGCGTACTAACAGCGACATCATAGAAGACATCTTGAGCAATATTGGCGGTGGTGGTAGCGCCCACAACTCCAACAACCCCGAGGCATGAATTCCATTGTGAGCTCGATTGGTGTATATTTGTTGGACTTTATGAATTGTTGTGATGGATACCTTGTGAGCGACTTATTGTGATGGACCGAAATTTTGTTGTGATGTACGACTTGTTGTGGTGTATGACTTGTTGTGATGGATCTGCATGGCGATGAGGATCTGCTAGAATGTCTCCTTACGGTTTCTTGTGAGATTGATATATATATTATAGCTGCAAATATGTTTTTTGTCTGTGAGTGGATGTCCTATTTACTAGAGAGGTCATGCCGAAATTTTGTACATTCGGTGACTTAGTATGAGTATGGAATTTTGTATTTTGAGTGTTATGTGGCATGTCTTGTATTTTGGTTGCCAATCCATTGAGATAGCGCAAGTGTGGAATTTGTGGTCAAATTGAGTGAGGAAAATATGAACATAGCTAAGGAAGACACTCCGGAGGAAAGTAAATATCTAGCATCTACCTATTTTGTTGCTACAGATCTGTTCTTTATATATGTTGTTCTATTTGTAGAATACCACATTAACTAATTTATATTGTGCAATAAGCTTTATTGGAATGCTCCCAAAAAATGTAACAGCTGCTGAGATGATTGATTTGTTTACAAAATATGGGAATATCAAGGACTTGCAAATTTTGAGAGGTTCACAACAAACTAGCAAAGGTAAAATTTTCTTGTGGAAAGAGTTGCTTTTCCTATTGATTGAAAGGAAGATCATTTTTGTTTTAGACCTTCTGCACATTTTGATTAACAAGCTGTGGATGTTGCGGTACATTTGTGCCTTTCGAAGTATGAAACAATAGAGCAAGCTGTGGCAGCTATTGAAGCTCTAAATGGGAAGCACCAAATAGAGGTTTGTGAAAAGTTAAGTATTCCAAATAATTTGTCTTGACTTGTGGGGATAGTCTTATGCTTGGCTCTCTGAAAAACATAATGCGTACCCAACTATAATTGGGTTGTGCTTATGCGATCCAGCTTTTTTTAGTTGAAATCTTGCAAGGCATCTCAAAAAGAAAAGAAAGGTAAAAAAAGAAAAAAAAGAAAAGAAAGATAGATAGAAAAAGAAGCGATCTTGCAAGCTTTGGTCCAAAAACTTTGCCAAGCACCACATTGTTAAAAAAAATCTTGCATTTCTTTGTGCCATGGCGCTTTTCAATATATAAAGAAGAGTATTTTATGGAGCTTATACAGAATGCAATTGAAGAAGTGAGAACGCTCATTGTGATTCTGAAGATGCCCTAAAATGTTAGCTTGAAATATCGTGGTTGCATTCTTCATGCCTTGCATAGTACAATTTGGCATATGTATTTGCTTCTTTATGCTCTAGAACTTGTACTCTTGTGTTACAAGTTGAATAGCCTACCATTTTAATTTATTTTTTCATTCAAGCGCTTGCGTTTGATCGACACCTCTCTTTTTCATCTGGTCATTACAGATTTGCATTTTGCTATCTTTGTCATGGAGGATTCGATGTAAACACGAATGATTCTTTCTCGGGATTCCACTAGAAGAGGCATACTTGCAATCTAGGCTAGTTTTCATGGCTCAACAGAAAGAAAAGGAATTAAGCAAGGAAGGCTACCAATTGATGGCTGCTTTTATTTGATGGGTACAATGCAGACCCCACAGAACTCTCCTATCTAATGAAGTTTGTGTGATCTTGTAAGTGACAAACATACTCTTTTGAATCTGCATGCACTTGGAATGCTTTTTTTGTATGTCTCAATGATCCAAAATTTAGTAGCTTGACATTTAGTAGTTTCAAATCTTGCTATTACATCTGGGCAATCGGTGTGTTTATTGTTAAAAAAGAATATCGAGAACGAAGCAACATCATTGATCTGAATTCTTAAGTTCGTTGACAAATGATAATATGTCTTTATGATGACTAAAATCTACAATAAAGGCGATAACTTAAGATCATAAATACGTGTGGATATTTGGGGCTTCAAGATGTGAATTGCATTATTTTTACGGTGGGAATATATCGTGGCATTCTTCAATTCATTTTTCGGAGGAATATATCGTGGCATTCTTCAATTCAGTTGGTCAAATTTAGGTGACGATATATGGCCTATAAGAGAAGAGCAAATTTGATTTTTAATTTGTTTGTAATTAGAAAAATCTGTAAGAGATCTTTTGGATTATGATAAGGTTTTGATTTTGCGAGAAAATATTAAGAACCTTTGTTCTTTAGCATGTCTTAGCCTCCTTTAAAACATGAACTAATATGCTATATGCAGGTATTAGTTATTTGAGAATTGTTGATGTTTCAAAGGAGGCCCTTTTATTATTTCTTTGGTATCATGTGCTTGAAACTCTGAGCGCCACCTTTTGGATTTTAAGTAGGTAGCTATACCCAAACTTTGTGTAGAGCACAAATACTGGTTTGAACTTGCCAAAATGCACCCACCATAAACTTACACTACAATCCAATCTTGATATATTAGATTTGAAATGTTTTTCACCTAAGCAAATTAAAGTGGTTTCATTTGACACTCACTAAACATTGTATTTGGTCCTTTGTCAAGCAACATTATTTTTTTTATTATGGTATCTTTGTTCTTAAAGTATACCTAAGGTGAGAACATGGCAACATGCTATTTGATTTTGAGTTTCCTTGTCAACAATTGCACAAAAGCGCTCACAGGTACTAACATAATTTGTTGTTTGTGATTTGCCTGTAGTCTTGATATGATGTTGCTATTTGTGCTTGAGACAAACACAAGTGTTCTTGAGCTCGCTTGGACCACACTTTTTCCACAAATTTCACTAATCTTCTGGACATCTTGACGATGTACTGGTATTTTGTTTAGCATCACACACCATGTTTGAAAGTATTTTTGCGTAAGCATCTTAGAAGTTAAGAGCTAGGCACGAAAAGAGCCCTTCTTTGGGTGGTTACGCTGGTGTCACCTAGCCCTATAAACTTGGGCAGCCTAGTATTGTAGACTAATAATTATAAATTTGAGCAAGCCACAATTTTTGGGGCTCACACTACAGTTTAATCGGCCCTAAACATCGAGTTGGTTAAGGCTAGCCAAGATTTGCTCAAATGTAGTTGTTGGAAATGTGTTTTATTCACTTTGCTCGCTCATTTTGTTACGACAGTGTGGGTTGCTTCATCTCCTTATGCTGCAAAGCTAACAATGTTTATAAGCTAAAAATCTTTTCTTTCTGTTGGGACTTTGTTTTCACATCAAAATGTACAATGAGCTTGTATCAAGCACTATTCTTTGAGGGGACCTTATGCCTCGAAGACTTCATTTGTAAAACTCACGAGGTATGATGAATCCTTGGTTTCTATACTATTCTTTTTTCTCCATTTTTGTTGCTTTACTAATATATATTATATTTGCCTTGAGATCATCAAGAGGAAACATTGAAATTAATTGAGACTTTTGTGGACAAAGCAAGATTTACCACACATTGGGAAAGCAGTTTGTTCCTCCGATGATGGATCTGTTCTTGGCGATTATGCTAGAAATGTGCACGATGCAAGAGAATCGAAGTTACGTCCTGTTTGCGACAATTATAAACAAGTATGCCTCTTGTTTGATACCCATTTTGTGTTTTGTGTAGATGGAAATTCAAATCGTTGGTAGTGGCTGAATCACTAGCGCTTTCTACTTTACCAATTTTCATGTTCTTTGTGTCCCTTTTTTAGGATAAAACTCACAAACATTTATATATAGTTTCCAATGGTAAATTTTTTTTACTGCGGTACAAAGGTGAAATGCTTGAAGATGTGCCTCGCATATTTGAGGCTGTTTTCGATGTACTCTTGAGGTAGGAATACTATCTCGCTAAGTCATTTTTGCTCTTGATCATGTTCAATTAACAGAGATTTTACTTTTGTTACTGTCTTGCGGATGATTACTAAGAACTTGAAGATTATCCCGAGCATCGCCTTAAATTTTTTCATTGCTTCGTGCTATTGGCACCCATTGCTTCAAGTGTTAATTCAACTTTCAAGTCGAGGTTAGTACTAGGTACTAGCTATTTTCAATTGTTCATTTGCCTTGGTGTTATTTATCAATAGACAATGACTACTAAGTACTAGCTATTTTCAATTATTCATTTGCCTTTGGTGTCATTTATCTATAAATGACATCCCAAATTTCTTTTGTTTTATCGATTATTGGATTTGTTTGGTTCAGAATTGAAGCTTGTGATTGATTCGATCAATTGGGCATTTAGACATCTGAGAGAAACATTGCGAGACCGGCCTTAGTCTATTGTTGGAAATGGTAGAGAATTTTCAGGTAGAAATTATGGTCCATACTTTGTTGCTGTATATAATTATTTGAAAGCTTCTTGTTTGATGTGATTCTCTTGCGAGCTTGAGATTCCAAAATCAGTTCTACAAAACCTATTTTTGAATATTGAGCAAGAGATTTTTGCAGTTCTCACAGATACATTCCACAAGCACGGCTTCAAGCTTCATGTTTTGGTGCTACAACACTTGTTTTGTGTGGTACTTGCCCTAATAAAGCATGAAGCGCAAAATTGGTTTTAAGCTGTTTTGGCTAGAGGGTACTCGCAAAGTGCAAAATTACTTTGCAATGCCATTTCTCTACTCTAGATTGAATAGGCTTCTTGATTTACTATCCTTGAAACTTGAGTGATTTGTTGATTCTTGTTGCTTGGGCTTTATGGATTTGCAGGAGCCAAAAGTTGAGGTTGAACAAAACACATTCTTCTTGATAACCCTAAAGAGCGAGTCAATACTTGATAGTTGACCGTTCGAGAGATCGGTACATGGTGAACATACTGTATATCTTTCAACTTCTAAGCACGTGCTACATTTAATATGGTGCTCTTTGTTCTGTTTGGTTCATGTTCATCATTTCTTTGGTATCGCACATTGTGCCCATCATTCACGAATGGACCTATGATACCATGTGCCATGATCGCTATGCATGGATGGTAACAAATCGTACATGAGGTGAGCATACAATCAAACATCTTGACTTTCTAATGTAGGATTACGTTACATTGTTTCTTTTGATGGTTACTAGATTCTTATATGTGTGAAAGAAAAGGTTCCGAGTAAAAATGGTTGACCCAAAAAAAGGAGGTCTGTTAGAAGACCATGATCCAAGATGGCTTGAACTTGACATGCAAATTTTGAAAATGCAACTAGACAAATAGCATATACCAAATAAAGCGCTTTATAGTGCCATGTACCAAATCTCATGCTTCTACCATCGTATATATTAATATTCTCATGAATTCAGATAATCTTTACTTCATGTCTTATTTTCCCTACTAGTTTAGAACTTCAAATTCAAATTTAAACGGTTGAACTAATTTCTTAGGACCACAGTTTTTTTGCTTCCAGATTAATGAAGGTTATACCAAATAGTGTTACATCACGTGTGCTTCATTTGAACTAATATAATCTAGCTAACCTGGCTTAAATTAACCTAATGCGATATGGAAGAATTCTTTGTCCTCGCACACTATTCTGACTAATTCATGTTTTTCTCAACAAACTGGCTATTTAAATGAAATGGGTTCATATGTCTTTCTGAGAAGGCATGTCTTAAACTATGTTAACATAAACTGAAAAGTTGGGATTGTATTAGGCTGATTAGTGACAACTGATTAGTAACTGCACATAAAATGTTCTAAACCGACCAGCCCATCTTTGGCTGTGTTATTTTTTAACTACAAAACAAGCAAGTAAAGTAGTACTGCATTGGAGAGGATGGACAGTTTTTGAGTTAACCCTGAAACAGAAATAATTTGAAGTGACAACTTAATTCCCTAGACAAACTTAAATCTTTCTCTGAAAACCTATTTGCAAGTCAGAAGCATTGATTTTCCTTTTGTTTAGTTGGATGCTTCTGTTGAGTTGGATGAGTACATTTTTACGGTTATGTTCTGAATTCTTGATTTAGTGTTCATTGCTTTGCTTAAATTATCGAGGCGGTGGAGAGCTATCTACTAGAGATTTACAAAAATGGTTCAAGCTCTTCCTCGATCAAATGATCAAATTGACAAGCTTTCTCTGCATGTTGAGGTTGGTTGTTATATTTTCTATGATAAGCTTCAAAACTTTTAAGAGTTGTACTTACCTACTCTTGCACTATTTTTCTTCTAAAGATGGAGAATTGCTGACTAGTGGCTTCTAAGGATGTAGTAATATCATGTGATCTGGTTGATTGTCTTCTAGAATTGCTTTTATAATTTTGTTATATGCCTTACTTGATGTCACCGCCCGATTTGCATCTCATAAATTAATATTGACTGTACAATACATAAATTAATATTCATTTTTAGGCCATATATTTTATCTGTCGATGTGGATATATATATATTTTTTGTACAAATATACATTAAATTGTGGGCCCATAAATACCCACTAATTTAACAGATTAAATCGTGGTTTTATTTGGCCCACTTAATTTAACTAAATCGTGAGTTTCTCTTGCCCACTAATTTAACTAAATTAAATGGGTTTATTTGCCCATTTAATTTAACTAAATAAATGAGTTTTTTTGTCGCCAATTTAATTTAGTTAAATGAGTTTTTGGTGACCCAATTTAAATAAATAAATGAGCTTTTGGTGACCCACGAATTTAAATAAATTCGTGGGTTTTTTGGAACCCACGAATTTAACAGTTAAATTCGTGGGTATTTTCAGTAACCCACGAATTTAATTTAAATTCGTGGGTACCCACGAATTTAATTGATTAAATTCATTGAGTTAAATTTGTGAACTAAATTCGACGGTTTGCCCATGAATTTAACATAAATTCGTGGGTTTTGGCCTAAATTCGTGGGTTTTTGGCCCACGAATTTTTCCCTGTTCCTTGTAGTGTTAGTCGTGGTCAGTTGTGTGGGCAGAGGTGGCGGTCCATGGTGGTGCGCGTGGAGGCTTCGATGTCAATGATGGTATGGCTGTGCAGGCTTTGACAAATGGACTCATTCAGTTTTTTACCATGCAGAACTCGATCCCTCTAATTTCTTGGGTTCTAGAAGATTTTTTGTTAGCCTCTCCCCTTCCAGCAATTGAACCTAAGGCTAAGGTGCCAAAAATTGTTCTAGCACTTCCTCTTGACACTACATTGCACATGTCCTTATGTGCTTGGACCTTATTTTCTCCTATTGTGTATGATGATGGTGGTATATGTGAGTTACTAGCTCCTTCCCCTTTTGTCCACATCAATGCAGTTGTTCCTACCGCATCCTTTCTCGTTCATAGCACCTCATCCCCAGGCAACATGTATCTTTTCACAAGCTCAAAATAAGCCTAATTAACCTTCCCATAATCCTCTTACCCAACATGTTAGGGCTTTTCAATGATTCATCTTCTCGAACCCATTGATAGAGAAGGTAGTAGTGAGAGCAATGAGGTATTTACAACTTTTCAACCTCACATGGTGAGTTGCATCTTTGATTCTTCTCTTGTCACCTTCATAGCAAATGTAATACTTTTCTCAAAGCATGTTAGAGATGGTGCTTGTGAGAACAAGTTGCTTGGATGATGATCTAAGGGATGTTAAAGTTGTCTGATGGAAAGCCATCGTAGGTTGCTGATGGATGTCATTGTGGTTGATGACATGGACAAGCCAATAGAATTGTTTCTAAGATTGCAAAATTAGGAACGTCATAATAGTGTTTTGAGACCAGGACTAACAGGGAACATTTTTGTGTGAAAAGATAGTATTTTGTGGGGGATGATGACCTATAAGTGAGAAAAGGATCAGTTCCTTTGTATTTTTTTTGTGTCGAAGATTTGCCTCTATCGTTGACATTCAAATTGCTGCCATGATAATCCTCCCTTGATTGCCATTGTACCTAATCATTTTTCCACACTTTGCAAGTAATTGCAAAAATGTGCTTCTATCACTCATTAGCTTGGTATGAATGAAAGGGAACTATTTGTGTACTCTGATTTGCACCTCTCAAACCTGAAAACATATTCTAGGTGTAAAGGTATGTGTAGATGCAATATTTTTTAATTTCACACATTACCACTATTGCATGTGCTATAGTATCAAGAAAAGTACTAACAATAGTAAGTGGATGGACCTTGGGAGGTGCCTCCATGATAGCATGGTTACCGGAGATAGGGTTTGGAATCATGTGATAGGAGGTGTGTAATCAATAGAGATTGAATTTACAAGGTGAAAGAATGTGGAGTGATCAACGGCCTGGGGCACTGGCAAGGTGTGGTGGAGGAAGTGGTTGGGTGAGGAGGGTGATGCCGCGTGGAGGGAGAGGACCAGTCTAGTGACAGAGGAAATGGTTGGATGAGGAGGGGGATGGAGGAGGCGGTAGGAAGGTAAAGAGGGGTTGGATTTTCTCTCCTTTTCTTCCATAGAAGGGTGTAAGTTCGAGGAGGCCAACTATAGAGGATGAATAGGCGGTTTTAAATGTGAAAGCGTAAATCAAATGGTATTATCCAATTAAGGTCTAAATCATCTGGTCCCAACTATGAGTACAAATAATCTAAGTCTATATTAAAGTTTCCAGTCTTAGGGAAACAAGCAACTAATTCAATTCTAAGAATGTAAAATAAGCCAAAGGAAACAAACCAAAAAAATGACAAGTGCTCTTTTAGGATAACAAGCAACCTAACTCTAAGGAATAAAACCCATAAGCATCCAGAGCAATACAAAAGAAAGGAAAAACTGAAATAAAATATAATACGTAATATACAGATCAGCTCTCCCTCATAGAAGGCTGTAAGGGCACACGACTCCAAGCTCACTCCTCAAGGCAACAAACCTAGAGCTATCTAGAGGTTTGGTAAAGATATCAGCCAATTAGTGGTCACTCTCTATAAACTGGAGCACTATGTCTCCCTTCTCCGCATGGTCTCTAGGGAAGTGATATCTAACATCAATGTGCTTAGTCCGGGAATGCTGCATTGGGTTCTTTGCAATGCAGATAGCAGAAGTGTTATCACAGAAAAGTGGAACACTCTCTATCTCTAACCCAAAGTCCTACAAGGTAGATCTCATCCAGAGGACCAGGCTACAGTTACATACTCGGCCTCAGCGGTAGACTGTGCAACACCGGATTGCTTCCTAGATGACCAAGAAACAAGAGAAGTGCTAATAAATTGGCAAGTGCCAGAAGTGCTCTTCTTATCTATCCTACAACTGGCAAAGTCTACATTAGAAAAGACTCTAAGGGATAGATAAGAAAAAGAAGAGTACCAAATACCATAATCAATGGTAGCTCGAAGGTACCTGAAGATGCGCTTTACCGCCTGTCGATGAGAGGTGCGAGGAGAAGCCTGAAAACGAACGCACATACACACGGTAAAGTGTATGTCCGGCCGTGAGGCAGTAAGATATAAGAGGGAGCCAATCATGCTCCGGAACTCCTTCTGATCAGCAGGCTCACCATCCTCATTGGGCTCGAGGACATCAGTAGTGGACATAGGAGTCATCACAGGCTTTCTATCAGATATATCAAACTGCCTCAAGAGGTTCCGAGTGTACTTACCTTGGTGCAGGAAAATACCCTCCTGAGTCTGCTTGATTTGGAAACCGAGAAAGTAGCTCAACTTGCCCATCATACTCATCTCAAACTCTATGCTCATCACCTCAGAAAACTGAGAAGAATAGAATGAGAAGAGCCACCAAAGATAATATCGTCCACATAAATTTGAACGAGAAGGAAATGAGAATCCTGGTGTCTGATGAACAAAGTTTTGTCTACTATATCTATTTTGAAACCATGACTGAGAAGATAGGACTTAAACCTCTCATACCATGCTCTAGGGGCCTGCTTAAGTCCATACAAGGCTTTGGAAAGTTTGTAGATATGGTTTGGATATTTGGGGTTCTCAAATCTTGGAGATTGC
This sequence comes from Guadua angustifolia, assembly GCA_036346375.1. Lineage (NCBI taxonomy): Eukaryota > Viridiplantae > Streptophyta > Magnoliopsida > Poales > Poaceae > Guadua > Guadua angustifolia. The sequence continues at coordinate 48,120,491 of CM070505.1, read as the reverse complement.
TTAACATAAACCTTTTTCTCAATAAAGCCATTGAGGAATGCACTCTTCACATTCATTTGATAGAGCTTGAAGCCCTGGAATGCAGAAAATGCAAGCTGGATCCTAATCGCCTCTAGTCTATCTACAGGGGTAAAAGTCTCCTCAAAGTCAAGACCCTCAATCTGAGTGAAGCACTGTGCAACTAGCCTAGCCTTGTAGCGAATGACTACCCTATCCTCACTCTACTTGTTTTTGAACACCCACTTGGTCCCCATGACATTATGACCAAATAGGGGTTCTACAAGCTGCCAGATTTTGTTTCTCTCAAAGTTTTCGAGTTCCTCATGCATAGCATTAATCCATGATTCTTCGGATAATGCATGAGTAACATCTTTTGGCTCAAAAGAAGCAACAAAGGTAGAATAAAGGCAGAAAGAAGATAAGCCTGATTTTGAGCACGTCACACGCTCAAACAGATCACCAATGATCTGCTCAGGTGGATAAGAACGCTGAATGTGGTGGGGAGGACCAGCAGCATAAGTGGCCTCTACTTCTCGAGCAGAAGAGGTAGGAACAGAGCCACTCGCTGAAGGAGAGTCGGAAGGCAAGAGCTAGTCGCAGAAATGGAAACAGGAGGCACCTCAGGTGTAGAGGGAACTAGATCTGGTGGAACACCATCACCTCCATCATCCTCATCCTCTATAAAAATGGTCTCGGAGGGATAAAAAGAGTTTGAAATATCGGGTCTAGCTCATGGGCCAGCTTCATCAAAGGTCACGTCACAGGTCTCTTTGATCCTATTCGCATCACAACTCCAAACTCTATAGCTACGAGAAGAAGTCGTGTAACTCAGAAAAATACCATTAGAAGAACGAGATTCAAACTCATCTAGATTACCAGACTTCAAGATAAAACACTTGCAATCAAATATGCGAAAATGAGAAACACTGGGCTTTCGCCCATACCTCAACTCGTAAGAAGTGCGATGCAAATGTTCTCTCAAGAAAATGTGATTAGAAACATAACAAGCAGTAGCTATAGCCTCAGCCCAAAACTTCCTGAGAGTACTATACTCGTCTAGCATTGTCCTAGCCATCTCAACCAGAGTCCTGTTCTTCCTTTCCACTATGCCATTTTGCTTAGGGGCGTAAGGAGAAGAGAACTGATACTCTAAATCAGACTCCACACAAAAACTTTCAAAGTAGGAATTCTTGAACTTCGTGCCGTTATCACTGGGTATAGCACATAATGCACCTGGGAGCTCAATAGACAACCTACTAACAAATCCCTTGAAGTGAGAAAAAGTCTCATCCTTTGAGGCCATGAAAAATACTCAAGAATACCTCGAAAAATCATTAACAATGACAAGGACATACCATTTCCCTTCTGATGATTGCACTCTAGCTGGATCAACAGTGTCAATATGTAAAGTTGTCCTGGTGCATCAGTCATCACTACGATGACCGGAGGATGAGAAACAGTAACCATCTTGCCATGTTGGCAGAGAGTGCAAACTAAGTCTTTGAACATCTTGTGTTTGGGCAAACTACAAATAAGATCGTGGCTGCTAACTCTACAAACTCAGAAGCAATCAAACACCGAAGAGAGTCTCCAAAAGAAACAGAAAAATCAACACAAAAGACTCTCCCAAATCTAGAAATCCCGCAAACTAACTCTCCTAATGAATCAAGGATTCTACAAGCATTACTCTTAAAGCATACCTTGAAAGAGTCATCGATAAGCTGAGAAACAAAAGCAAATTATATTGCAGCTTACTCACAAAGGCAACGTCTTTAAAAATAAAATTTTTATTAATGTAGATGGTACCTTTAGCAATGACTCTACCTGAAGAAGCATCCCCAAAAGTGATCAACTCATCACCGGAGGCTCGGACTAGGGAAGAGAATCAACGGGAGTCTCCGGTCATATGGCGAGAACAACCGGAGTCAACAATCCAAACATCTCCCTTCTCCATCTGGCAAACCTGATCAAGCCAAAAGAGAGAGAGAGAGAGGACTCAGTACTAGGATAAAGTGAAGACTTGGGAACCTAATACTGAATCACACAATGCCTCAAAGTACCAGCTACGTACAAAAGAAGAAGACTGGACTCTAATTCTCTCTGACACTCAACTCTCACAAGATCAGAAGAAGCAACTCTAGTAGAAGATCTATGAGCTGTCACTGGTTTGGCCTGCTGTGGTGTAAAGGCTAGACCATCTCAATGAGGCTGTCTAAATCTCCTACCTGAAAACACCTCACGCCGCTGATATCTACCTCGATGGAAAAAATGAGGAATATCAAGAGAACGATGGAAAGACTGACCACGAGCAACTTTAGGACTAAAACTAACTGAACAGCATGAAAACCGAGTCTGGATGCTGCCCAAAAATAGGCGACTATCTAACTTGTCCAGAAGCAGTGTGTGCCTTAGGAGCACTTAGAGTCTGGGGATGACCCTGAATACCCCTAAGAGTAGCAACATGCTCACGCCTTGTGATCTTGTGCGCCTAAAATAGAAATATACTAGGTGACCATCCTTCTTACAGAAGATGCATGAATACTTCACCTTGCTAGAGGCAGAAGTGACAAGAGAAGCACCTATTTGCTCAGAAGTCCCATGGATAACCCTAGCAGACCTAAACACAGTGGTACTCTCCCTAGAAGCTACCACAATCTCTCCACTCTTGGAGCCATGCATAATGGTAGGAGGATGAGTCCTAGCGTGCTCCAAGTAGTCAAATCCTAGACCCTGATTAAATTTGCTAATTTTTTATTGGTCTAGAATAAGGCTTAGCTTTTTCTTGCCTTGTACAAACTTCTCGAGAGTGCTCATGAGATACTCACACTCTCGGAAGAGAGAGGCGCGTGAAGAACAGGGGTGAGAGGAAGAAGAAGAACCAGAAAGAAAAGAAGAAACACCAGCACATGCATTTTTCTCCCTCAGCACGACTGCCTCAATCTTGAGGGCCTCACAAGAAATGCAAGGAGCTTCTCTAATTCTATGGGCTTGGTTTTCTAACTTCTTCCTAAGTTCGACTTGGATTTTATCTAAGTCTCCCTCAATTACAAAACAATGCAAGCAACTCTTATGTGACTTATCTAGTAAGTTCTTATCAAGTTTAGCACACTTGATATTTAAAACTTTATTGTCAAGTTTTAGTTGCTTACAGCCCTCACATGAGCTGACAGGGTCCTTAGAAGCATGCATTTCAAGCTCATCGTTTATAGAAGAAAACTTCCTAAGGTGAGCACTCATGGCATCAATTTCAGCAAGTAACTTGGGGCAATTTGAGCAAGGAGTAGACTGAGCATGAAGAAAACTAGCATCCAAAGAAGAAACATCAATAGAACAAATGCTAGAATTCTTCGACCTAAGACTTTCAAGTTCAATTTGCACACTATCATGCAAAGTTCTTAGGTTTTCTAGCTCCACAAGCAAAGCATCACACAACACACAATCAACAGTGACTCGGGAGGGAGAAGATCTAAGAGAAGCTAACTCCTGAGTCAAGGTACCTACTTCTTTCACAAGCTCCATACACCTAACTCTAGCTCTAGCATGAAATTTTCCTAGCTTACAGAAAGCTTCATTGAGTTGGTCGTAGGTGGGTACCTTGTCCGAGTCGCTATAGAGCTCGGAGTCGCTAATGCCGTTGGCGTCTGCCATGAAGCACATACCAGAGAAGTCGTCACCACCTTTCTTCTCTTGTGGACCATCCTCGCCTTCATCGCTTCATGTCTCTGTGTCAGAGAGGCTGATGTTGTCGAGGGCGGCAAGGAGACGGTGGAAGAGCTTCTTGTTCTTCGAGAAGTTTCAGTACTTCTTCTTGTGCGCCAGCTCACGAACCGGAGACTTCTTGTCGGTGTAGTCGTTCTTGCTGGAATCGCCGGAGTCATTCTTGCCCTTCTCCAGCTTGGGACAATTTGCTTGAATGTGGTTAGGACCACCACATTCGAAGCAGGTGATCATGCCACCCCTCTTCCTCTCTCTCATCCTCTTGTATGCATGAGAATTTGCGAGCTAAAAGAGCAAACTCATTTAAAAAAAAATTTCAGTTGGTCATCGCTTAGCTCGCAAAGGGCGGAGAGAGAAAATCCGATAGAAGAATTGAAAGAAGATCTATTGGGATCAGTGACCGAGGCTATCGACTGTGATTTCGTCTTGCGAGAGACGATGTCGATCTCATGAGTCTTGAGTCGGGAATAGAGCTCGTCAAGAGTCAAGGTCGACAAGTTGGTAGTATCCTTGATGGTACTCACATTCATCTCCCAAACATGAATATCGAGTGTAGTCAGAAAATATCGAGCATTGTTCGAGTCAAGGTATGTGCAACCGACAGCTCAGAGATCACTCAAAATCTTTGTGAAATGACCAAAACACTCATCAAGGCTCTCTCGCCAACGTATTGTTCAAATTTGTTATATTCACGCTTGTGCTGATCCCGCCTCACGGTTTTGATTTAGGTAGTGACCTTATGGTAAGCAGCAAGGGTCACCAAAATCTCGCGAGCGAATCGCAGGTGAGCAATCCTATCATACTCACTATGGCTGAGTTCCTGTATGAGAATATTCCTTGCCTTAGCATTTACCTCAACATCAGCCAAATTACCGGCTATGACGTTCTCATCGACAGGAACCTCATACGGGAGCTTCACCTTCTGCCATATCAGGAAGCCCTAGGCAGTGATGTATGACTCCATCCAAGACTTCCAAAAAAGAAAATCGACTCCAGAAAAGATGAGAGGCTTGGTGGAATATTTGTCCGTCGCCATGGTTCTCGAGACCGGTCAAGATCTATGGAAGAGCAAAACTGGCTCTGATACCAATTGAAGGATCGAGATGGTGAACAGAGGGGGGTGAATGGTCGCAAACAAAATTTTTCCTACAAAATACTCCAACTAAGACCTGGAAAAGATCACGCAAAAGAAATTGTGAAAAACCCGAATAACTTGACAACTATGTGTACCCCTAGCTTGCATGGATGAGAACCATGGAATATGTGAGGATTTTTGAGTTACAATCCTGGTTGTCAAGTATCCAAAACAAAAGAAATTAATTTAACTCTTGCTTTTAGAAAGGAGATTGAGCCAAACTACAAAAGTCACTTTCAGAAAAATAAAAGCAGAATTTCCTAGAACTATCCTCAGTTGGAGCAGGTGGTTGGTGGATTCTGGTTCTATAAAAATTTTGGAAAATTTTCTTCCTATGAGAAAATATGTGCTGAAGCACTCCACCAAATATCACCTCAAAAATCCATGTAGAAAAATCAGCAAAAATCAAATATCATAAAGTGTTAGGAACTTCGAGTAGAAAGTTTAGGGCTAGGTTTTCACATCATGACGCCCAAACGGTGAAACTAGTAGACTCCAAAATTTTTCCACGGATGGATATGAGAGTTCCACACCTTATTCAATAATAATCACTTAAAAATAATTTTCTATATTTTTTTAAAAATAAAAAACTGACTGCTGCGCGAAGAACATGTTCTGGACAGAGATGCAACTTGATAGAAAACTTGTTCTCTAGTCTACCCTAGAGTGCAAAAGAGATGTAAAACCATATGAACACACTCAAGACATCCAAGATCAGTAGCATTTAGAAGGAGGGGAGGCAAATCCAAATTGCAAGAAAGTAAATTGTGAGAAAGTAAATTACAGGAATTTAAATGCTGAATTTAAATACTGAATTTAAGACATAAATAAATGCGTAATGTAAACTCAAGCATAAATGAAAAGATTTGCATTTCTGAAAGGAGGAGGTTTACAAAGCCTCACAACAAGGTGGGCAAAGCTCAAAGGATTACAAAAATCTCTACAACCTTCAAGGGGAGGAGGCTACCCCTCTACCCCTATTTATACTACTCTTGGGCCTCTTGCCACCCTTGGATGAGTCCCTCAACCCTAGAGTACTTATCTAAGGGCTAGGATTAACCCACTCACACAGCCATGCAAGGGTTAACCCAAAACCTACATACATAACGGGTTTTCTTGCATGGTTTTCAAAGCATGCTACCTAGACCCGCTAACCTATCAACTAGACCGTAATCTGACGGCCTTCCTTGATCCACGCAGTGTCTAGCTAGCATCTCCTCCTTTCCTTGTCTTCTTGGCTTGCCCGGATTCCGTCTCCGATCATCTTCCGACGATCTCTCGACCGTCTAAACCTTTGATGCTCCTCATCTAGTCCCGGTCATCCTCCGCCTCACCATGATATAGCACCGTCATCCTGCAGCCATCAAAGACAAGGAAAACCCATCATATAGCAATGTACAAAAGATATGCAATAATCATCACAAAATCCGGTGGTATCGGACTGCCTAAGACCTGAAAAACACACCCTCTCACACTACACTAGGGTCTGGTGCTACCGCCTAGCCGGTAGCACTTGGAAAAGCAACCAACACACAAATTCTTCAAATCAAAAATCCAATTCAAATCAAACTCAATTTAAAATCAAACCAAGCTCAAATCTCGTCAATTACTCATCACAACAAGGATAGACCTCTACATGGTTTTTCACACTACACTAAGTCATCCTTCCGTGTGAACCTCTTCGCTTCCCATTTCGTTGCACTCGCATCACTCGTGTGTCGCTCCCAGACTACCTGCCTCCTACGTGGATTCTCTCTAAGCTACAGTTTATGTGCGTCTTGTATGTCCGCGCTGCATCTCCCGTGGCCTACACTGCATCTCTTGTTACAAGATAAACAACCCAACACAGTAATTTGATCTTTCACAAATAAATTATTCCATCATAAATATTTTATTCCATGAAAAATATTGTTTTGAAATTAATCATCACGCATATACATCACAAATAGAATTAAAAAGTCAGGATCCGAATATGCAAATTCGGATCCTATGTGTATTGCACTAGTTCAAGATCACCCTAGTGCTCATAGGGTCAACATAGATGAATATCACAATTATACACAACAAAAACTTAATAAAAGACTTTATTTATTGAATATAAAATTGTTGACTAACCTTATAGTCGACTTTACATGACTGTGCCACGCAAAGCTAAACTATAAATATTAAATTAAAATAGCAATGAAGGAGAATATATAAATAAACCCCTCAGCATGGCACAGACATCTGACAAGGCTATACCATTCGTCTCCTTCTACCACTCCTCCACTAGAGCTAGTATAGACTTCTCTTCAACCGATGATTTTGCTACGGCAAAGGTGAGTACATAAAGTACTCAACAAGTTGTGCATATAATACAAGTCTAACATAACTATATGTAAGGCTTATTCCAATGGATGACTGATATGCTTACTTTGCAATAAAGCAGCATTTACAAATGAATATAATAAATAGATTGAAATAACAGTGAAACAAATAACAATAAATAATAACTTGGCACATAGTTCTAAACCAACTTCAATATTTTCAATAGCACAATGCCTCCTTTCCCAAATTTTATTTCATAAAATCTAACTCTTGACTAAAATTTCCAAACATTGCCCAATACTGTGGACACAACTATCCGAATAGATTTATACTCAACAGAAGTTATACACTTTACCCACATGGTATGATCAAACTATACTATCGGACATAACATGTACCCATTGACTTGCGACTAGTAGATCATAATAAAGCCTTTTCGAGACTTCGTCATAACATTGACCCTCCTGATAAGTCTAAACTCGCTATTCCTTCCCTCACTCAAAGCAAAAGAATAGGAGGGACATACCATTGGACAAATGTGAGGTCGTGTTGCACGCACAAATTCCCCATAACCGCACACTTAGTTTGGTTATCCACTTGAGGCATCAAATGTTAAGACTAGGTAACTTATTTAGTTAGGTCCATTCCATTCTAGACATGTGGTTACATGATTAGCCCAATTCAATGGTTTGCAAGGTTAAATCCTTAATTGACTGAGGCAAAAACATCCAACAATTCACTTATAGAAATCACCTTACATTTACTCATAAAACAACATGTCAATCCGATGCCACATAGGCCCACCATGACGCATAGTCCCTTGCCATATACCCCAGTCTAAATGATTTTACCACTCTAGTTGATTATCATGCAATACATGACACACTCTTTCATAACACATGATCAATATTCCATTGGTTAAAATTGATTTGAACTTTCAAAATAATATCAATAACTCGTTGCATGGCTTAACACACTATTCACAATCTTACCAACCCACGTTGGCATCAATTAGAAACCAATTAATAAATAAACTATCCTAGGGTGACAAATAATCATGTCATACAAATAACAAGGAAGGTATAACTAACTCAATTGGGTTGAATAACTAGATCCCAAACTAATTGAAAACAATTCTAATCATAAGATATCATGCAATAATTTAAAACAACATAGTATTTGTAAATTTTGGTTCAACATGATCAAATCATAACTTGCCTTGGAGAAGCTCCTATTCCTACTTTAGACTTTGCTCTTGAATCAATGCTTCACCTTCAACCGCTTTGAAAACTTCGACCTCTACACAAATTAAGATAAAAAAACCAAATAAATACAAACAAGAGAGCAAAAAAAATTTACAAATATTTAGAAACTTGAATTGTCTCAATTGGAGCTCATATCAGAAAGAACCGGCTATCGAAAGTTCAAATAAAAGAAAAATTAAAAAATAGAAAATCCATATTTTTTGAATTGTTTTTCTTCTGACAAACCCGAATAATGATGTCATGCTCACATCAGCACCGACTTTCCTGAATAAAAATAACCCCAAAAATCTATTCAGTTGGCATATGGGCCTTGAGTCCATAGATCGGGTCCATGAGATTGATTGTTCTACCATGGACTCGGCTCACAAGATCCATTTAACCAATGGGTGGGACTGGTTACATGCTGACGTGGCTAACCGACTCGGCCAACACCTCAAATGACAACATAGTAGCATTAAATCAAGATTGATCCAATGGCCAATAGATGCTAGGGTTAACCGACCTGATCTCAATCATTGATTGGAATCGGACGGCCAAGATGTTATAGTTTTGCGGGATTGGGATACAACTTTATCTTAAGGTATATTAGGAACCTGTAACCACCACTATCATCTTTGGCACTCCATGCAAACACACAATCCTTGATATATAACTCTATCAAATGATCTCCTAAATAAGTAGTCTTAACTGGTATGAAATGAGCTACTTTGGTCAAACGATCTACTGTAACCCATATGGAATTATATCCACTCTAAGTTATAAATAAACCGGTATTAAAATCCGTACTAATTTCCTCCCACTTCCTCTCAGGAGTATTTAATGGCTTTAGCAAACCAGTAGGTCTTTGCTAAATTGCCTTCACTCTCTAACACACATCACACAAAGTAATATGTTTGGCAACTTCACGTTTCATATTAGGCCACCAAAACCTTTCCTTAAGATCCTGATACATCTTATTACTTCCCAGAGGAATCGAGTACTTCGAATCATGAGCTTCCTCAAGAATTAACTGCTTTAGCTCCTTTCGATTAGATATGCAAATTCGACTCTTGAACCACATAGTTCCTTGATATTTCAAAGTAAAATCTTTAGCTTTGCCTTCATCTATTCTGGACTTAATTCTTTTGATCTTATTGAATATCTAAATATGGGATATGAGTATGCACTAGAAACTTAAAAGACTACACTGTATGTGCTTAAGCAAGCATTTAGAAATTCTGGATATTGTGGGCCTAGTTCAATGTGATAAGATATACGCGGAGGGGCTATCTCTATATTGGGAAAGACTCGATCGTTTTCCTGTTACGAGGAAACCAACTCGAGTACGCCTGATATCTAGGGAAGTTTGGATATGCTGCGAAGACCATGTGACGATGGACTCCTCATAGGCTACGATCTGATATCACAAACCAATTACAACTCGACCTGAGGCAAGGCTACCCTGACTATATAAGGATGATGGTAGGCATCCTTAGGAGAAAGAAAGAAGCAATTCTCAAACTATAAGCCATCCAAAGCTAGATAAGTAAGAAAACCGGTTGAGTAGAGCATCCAAGAGCTAACAAGCAGAACTTCATCAAATCCTCAGCCATAGCTTAGCCACCCCCAAGTTCAATCTTCGTTGTAATTAGAGCTAGGTATTCTGCTTTGTACTCTGTTCATCAACCCCACACATCATCTATACAGGTGTAGAGTATTACTTCATCTGGAGGCCCGAACCTGTCTACATCATGTGCCCCCGATTTCATGCCTAACTTTAATAATTTCAAAGGTACGCAAAGCTATAAGTTTATTATCAATTTCTAACCTTAGACAGTTGGTGCGCTAGGTAGGGGCCTTCAACTGTTTTTGCATATCAGACAAGTTTTCGGTGCATGTTCACAGCACAATCTCCGATGTTGACCCTTGCAGCGACTCCCGCTCGATGGCCTTCATCAACTGAACTCCGGTAGTGAGATCTGAGATCACCTTCAGAGCCATACTTTATCGATGGGGGGAGACCGGGGATCTTGAGTACATCGGCTTCATCGAGTGCCACTCCTAGGACCCATGCCGAGAGGTGTGCTTCATAGACTTCAACCCTATGGAGCCTAGCGTCTTCAAATATGTTGAGATAGACAGTGATGGCCTCAACATCTTGAACAACAGTTAGAGCAGCAATCGAACAGATCGATGTATGTTCATGGCCGGAACCAACAAGGGAGCTACTGTCGAAAATTCCCAAGAGAGGGAACCAGGGATAGACACCATAGGTGGCCAGGGTCACCAAATCCCCCTGTGCACACCTCATGATCCTAGCACGATGACAACTACAGCACAGATGAACGCCAACGCTGTTTCCCACGACACTACAGATCATCAGAGAGATCTAACTGCTGCGGCTACAATCGGGATTGTGGCCAATCTATTGAGGCAACTCAACCTTGATAATCCAGCGATGCTCCACCCATGGGCGTCGAGTTTCCAGGGAAAACAGATTCTTCAGCAGCGCAACCACAACGACGGGCCCAACTGCGTCCTAGGAGTAGCATCCCATCAAAGCCACAACAGCAACATCTTCAGTACCCCTGAGACAAATGTCCAGTGCGTTCATATGCTGCTGAAATATCTTCCACCACTGGATCTGGGAAACTAGATAACTCCAGTGTTCGACCAGATGAAAATGCTACTCGATGCAGTGCAAGCTCAGACCACTCGAGTAGCCAACTCAAGGTTCGGATGCCCCAACCAACAGGGTGACAGAAGCTAGCTGTTGGGACCATCTCACGATAATCATCGAGCAACGAGATTGGCGGTGGCTAGCTCTAGCCATCGCACCTTTAGGACAGCTCACTCCAACCTCCACTAGAGATGCCATAGGGATCTTCGAGACCATATTCCTCACGATCGATGGGATTTGCGGGACATCCTCTGCAATCAAAGGGAAGAACGTGACCATGAAGAACGAGAGTGACTGGAAAATGAGTCCTTGCTTTCAACGGGCCAATCTCCCATGCGCTAAGCCTGACGAGGTGAATCTCCACCTTCAAGGGGCCACTCGCTGGCACGACACAGGTTCCCTCCTCGATAAGACACATGCCAATGGCAGTGAGGACGTCGATGAGGGGTGCAAAGCGTTCACTACCGAGCTACATGCGGTCAAATGGCCTAACAAGTTCAAGCCAGGCCCTGTTGAAAAATACTCAAGCAAAATCAACCCTATCGAATTGCTACAGATCTACACCATAGTTATGGGGGCTGCTAGAGGAAATGAGAGGGTGATGACCAACTACTTACTTACCACCTTGGATGGCGTAGCAAGGTCTTAGTTACTCAACCTCCCACCTCAATCGATATCATCATGGGCAGAGTTACGGGCCTAGTTCATCACCAATTTTTAGGGTACGTATGAACGCCCCGGAACTCACAATGACTTGCATCAGGTGATATAGAAGTAAGGAGAGTCATTGCGTGGCTTCATCCGACTCTTCAGCGATAAGCGCAACTTGATACCTAACATCTCAGATGAGGCAGTCATTGTGGCCTTCAAGAACAGTGTTAAGGATAAAGAGTTGAAGGGAAATCTTCCTACTCAAAAGATCAGAATCACCAAAGAGCTCTTCAAGTTGGCAGATAAGTACGCCATACATGCTGAGGCTCAAGACCATCTCGACGACCCCAAGCCTGACAACGACAAGCCTGAATCATCCAAGCAAGGGGTGAAGAAGAACAAAAAACCATGGGGAGAAATGCAAAAGTGACTCCACTATAGCCACGGTTGAAAGGGGCAAGGCACGCAATATCGGTGACAACAAAGGCCAAACCCGTGGAGATAACAAATACTGCCCAATCCATTATACAAACAAACACAACTTCGAAGAATGATAGGTGATCAGCAAAAATATCCAAGAGAAGCTTAAGGCCACCCTCACTGAGTGCAAAATCGAGCAGGCTAAAGATAAGCCCGAGGACGATGAGCCCAAATACTATGGGGCTGATCACAAGCTGGAGTACATTTTTTGGGGATCTGCCATGTACGAATCCAAAAAATAGTATAAGGCAGTAGAAAGAGAGGTCAACCTGGCCGTTCCAACTCTCAGATTCCTCAAGTGGTCAAAAGTATCGATCACCTTCGACTAGTCAGATCACCGAGCTGTGGTTTCACACCCAAGAAGATATCCCATGGTAGTCGAGCCCACTATCGTCAATGTTAAGGTCGCTCGAACCCTAGTTGATGGAGGTAGCTCACTAAACCTTATCTTCACGAAGACACTGGAGAACATGGGGATCCCCCCGAACAGACATAAAGGCTGGAGCCAAGCTGTTCCACATCATAACTCCGCGGTTATCATCAATACCGCTTGGCCAGATTGAGCTGCCGGTCACATTTGTCACGCTGGACAATTTCCACACTGAAAAGATCGTCTTTGATGTGGTGCCTATAACGTGATCCTAGGCGCTCAATACTAGCCAAATTCATGGCAGTAGTATACTACAGACCGTCAAGATGCCAGCACCAAAGGGAGTCCTTACCATCAAGGGGGACGAGCGTGCTGTGGTCAGGTGTGACAAGAAGAGCGTCGAGATGGCTGAGCATCTCTGCAGATTGGCAGCCAGTGCCGACGGCAAAGGAGCTAAGTGCCAAAAATCCAATAGTAGTGATCAAGCTCCCGTTTCCAACAGCGCCGCCAAGAACCCGATCGACAATGGCAAGAAGGACAAGAAGACCAGCAGAGGTGTCAAAACGATGCCCTTAGATCCGTTGGAGCCTTCCAAGATGATCAAGATGGGCGCTGATCTTGACCCTAAATAGGAACGCAAACTCATCACCTTTCTTCGGGAAAACTGCGATGTGTTTCATGGCAACCATCCGACATGCCCAGGGTCCTTAAGGAGGTGATCGAACATCGACTGGCTATGGAACCAAGCGCCAAACCTGCGGTGCAGAAGCAACATAGATTCATGGAAGATGGGAAACATGCCATACAAGAGGAGGTCAACAAACTCTTGAAGGCTGGCTTCATCCGAGAAGTCCGTCAATGAACGTGGCTGGCAAACCCTGTCCTCATTAAGAAGCCCAATGGCAAGTGTATGATGTGCGTCAGCTACACCGATCTCAACAAAGGCTCTAAGGATCCTTTTCCTCTCCCTCGCATTGACCAAATAGTAGACTCTACTGTAGGCTGCAAAGCGCTAAATTTTCTAGATGCCTATTCAGGGCGACCGAGAGGTAACAGGGTGAATTGCATAGTGGGCGTTCAAGCTCAACGAGTTTAAGGTCGATTTTGTACTGCGGACTAGTGTCAGGTCAGGGGTTTTAGTGGACTTCATCGCGGAATGGACGCACATCGAGGAAAAGGAGCACAAGACAGTTGATGACCACTGGACTATAGTCTTCGATGGATCGCTCACACTTCAAGGCTCGCGGTTGGGCATCATGCTCAAATCCCCGACAGGTGAGAAGCTCAAATATGTCATCCAACTCAATTTTCAAGCTTCAAATAACGTTACAAAATACGAGGGACTAGTCAACAGGCTCCGAATAGTGGCATCACTTGGGATCAAATGATTACTCGTGAAAGTGGACTCACAGCTACTCATAAACCAAATGCAGAAGGAGTACCAATGCTTGGATGACAACATGGTAGCATACCTGAATGAACTTCACAAGCTAGAGCACAAGTTCGAAAAGCTCAAGGTAAGGCATATTAGGCGAAGTGATAGCTCTACCACCGATGAACTTGCCAGACTCGCTTCGTCTCGTTCACTTGCGCCTATAGGAGTCTTCATTGAGAAACTCCTTAAACCATATGTCTCCCCTATACAGGAGATAGATGCTGCCCAACTCGACCAGCAGACTAGTCGAGTCAGTGAGGCAGAATCTGCAGACACAGAAGCTGCACTACTCGAACGCGAGCCAACTTGGATAACCCCATTCCATACCTATCTCAAAGGTCGAGAGATCCCTGACGATGATGCCTCAGCCGAGAAAATTGCATGTTAGTCCAAGCTACACACATTGGTAAATGGTAGACTCTACCAGAAATGGAGTAATGGAATCTTGATGAAGTGCATCACTCAGAAAGAAGGCAGTAAAATATTGCTCGATGTCCATGGAGGCATCTGCGGCAACCATATGTCCTAAAGCACTCTAGTCGAAAAAGTTTTCCGACAAGGATTCTATTGGCTAACTGCTCTCTAAGACACTTGCGAGCTGGTGAAAAAGTACGAAAGCTACCAATTTTATGGCAAGCAAACCACCCAACTAGCCCAGGCCCTGCAAACTATTCCTCCATCTTGGCCTTTCTTCATCTGGGGCATGGATATCTTGGGACCTTTCCCGAGAACCCAAGGAGGTTACAGGTTCTTGTTCGTGGCAATCGACATGCTCACCAAGTGGATCGAAGTCGAACCCATCAGGAACATTACCTCAGAAGTGGCTAAGAAGTTCATGAGGAGCATCGTTACTCGATTCGACATCCCCAATTGAGTAATCACAAACAATGGTAGCCAGTTCAAGAGCAATGCTTTCATAGTCTTTTGCGAAGAATTGGGTATCAAATTTTGCTTCACCTCTGTAGCCCATCCTTAGAGTAACGGTCAGGGCGAACGTGCCAATGAAATAGTTCTACAGGGGATTAAGACTCGCATATTCGATAGGCACATGGCTTATTCGACCCTGTAGGCAAAAGAGCTCCCCTCGGTGCTATAGGTCGTTCGCACATCGACTACTCGGGCCACTGGTGAAACACCATTTTTCTTGGTCTACAGAGCAGAAGCAGTGCTTCCAACCAAATTAATGTTCAGGTCATCTCGTATAGACAACTACTAGAAAAGGAACAAGAGCAGACGTGAACCGATGGCATAAATCTACTCGAAGAGTATAGGGATCGAGCATCCATTCGAGTAGCCAAGTATCAGCAAGCTTTACGTAGATATCATGGCCAGAGAATCCAGGAAAGAGTGCTCACTGCCGGAGACTTATTACTACGAAAGGTGCAGAAGCAAGACAACCGTAATAAGCTATCACCTAAGTGGGAGGGTCACTACATGGTGATCGAAGCCACTCGACCAGGATCAGCACGGCTATCTACGACAGATGGAATGATACTGGACATGGAATATCGATCAACTAAGAAGATTTCATACATAAAGGAAAAAGACAGTGCATTTGATGCATTAGACAACAAAAGTTTAGGTGAGTAAAAATTTATTAAATTCACTAACAAAAGTTATTTTTTTACATTTTGAGACAGGTCTCCTATGACTGCTTGTCCTTGGAGGCATCACGCCGCCTCCCCTGCATCCATAGGGACTGGAAAAGAAGGGTCCCGGTGATGGGCCTGCGCCCTCTATACGGGCCGAATGAAGTGGTGAAGACTCAATCGCTTGTCGATGGAGAAGGCGACCTCTCTGTTGCCAAAAGCCTTTGGGCACTGTAAGGGCTTGGAGGGCGAGCAGGCGCTGGACCGATGAAACCATTTTGAGCTTCACCTCCTCCGACAGCATCGATAGCCTCACCTTCTTCTCCTCGTGTACCGATGGTGGTATCTGCTCTCACAAAGGAAGCAGAAGTGGCATCATCTTCTTTGACAATGAGGTGTAGCTCGTTGGTAACCTCATCTTCCTCCTCCGGCCAAACCTCCCTCTCAATGGCCTCCCAGTCGATCTCTTCCTCCTCATTAGAGGAAATGATGATCCATCCCTAGGAAATGATGGCCAGCGGTGTAGGGGGAGGGGATTCCCCAAGGATCTTTGTGGATGCAAATGGCAGGGGAGTGGAAGCCATGAGAGCAATTAAAAAAGCTAAGGCATCACAAGCAGAAAGAAAAAGAAGAAGAGGAGTTCTGTTAGGAGACTACAAGTTCCATCCATTTATAGCTCAAGGAATGGGTTGGGCTGAAGCTTCAACCTATCTAGATTCGCATCGGTCCCAATCTACGAGGCATCTTTTTGCACTTCCACATAAATGCGAGAACTGAAGAGACGCTAAGTTATGATGTGCCGCACAGAAGCTGAAGGAACGCGAAAGCTGTAACAGTGTGAAATCATTATAACAGAGTGAAATAATGCTGAGCTTTACATGTATACTTGGGGGCTTATGCGCCTGAGTGTATGGTCAAAGGCTACCATCTATGATGCTTACGCTCTACTTTCTCCTCGATATAGTCATCGAACAGAAAGTCAAAGGGCTACATCATGCATTTATTAGCGCATTTGCTCTACCATCACCTCGATGCGCTCATCGAGTAGAAGGTTGAGAGTTACATCGCTTGATTGTTCTGAAACCTAGCTCCATTCATGGCTCGACAAATCTATCGAGTAAGAGGTTCAGGGTGGCAACAATTGTCTATGATGCTAATGCTCCACTTTTTACCTGATCCTACTATCGGGTAAAGAGTCGGGGCACGCCTTTGTGCTCATGTCAATCTACTCCCTACTCGATGGCATCATTGAGTAAGGAGTCGGGGCCTGCAGGTAACTCGATACCTTGTTCCATTTCCTGGTTGATACAATTGTTGAGCGAGGAACTGTAGGCACAGTTTCCTTATTTCCTTTGCATGCGATTCTTTATTTTTTTTACATGCAGATTTTTTGCACACATTTATTGGATTGCATACTTAGCATGTCAGCAAACAAAACCAAAGCGCGGCTATGCTTGAATCCGATGACGAGCAATTCTATCCAACACGCATACAAGCATGTAACAACCCAAAATTTGGCTCTTTATTTAGTTAATAGTGTTATATTGCAAATTGTGTGATTTGTGAATTTCCTGGATTTATTTGGATTTTCTGAGATTTATTTGAACTATTTTAAATTAAAGTATATTGCTTCTGCCAAAGATTAATTATAAATATATAAGTTTAAAATAAAGTTTTGCCAAAAATATTTTATCCAATTCCAGAATGTCTCAAAGTATTTTTGAGATTTTTCTGGGATTTTTATTGATATTCTTACTGCCCTAAATAAATCAAATCTATTTTCAGTATTTAATTTAAAAGAAAACTCGGGAAATTCAGTTAGAACAGTAATGGGCCGAAACCCACTACTGTGCTGTCGCTGAGCACCGTTTAGCCTGTCCGGCCCATCTTCTAGAAGCAGCCGCGTGGACCGTTAGATCGCCATCCTACAGCCTTTATTAAGCCATGTAGCCGCCAAACCCTAACCATGCGCCACCGTTGGATCATCATCGGTCGGTCGTCCTTTGGCGCGTTGAAGCAAAACCCTAGGGGCCTTAGCCGTTGGATCGTGGATGGACGCTCGTGATTATCTGCTACAGTAAAGGGCATCTTCAAATCTTCGCCGTTGGATTTGCGTTCAGATCGGATTGAACCACGTCTTCGTAAATCTCGCCTGTTGATCGCCGATCGAACGGTCGAGAGGAGTTCATCTCCGAGTCATCGTCGGAGTCCAGGTGCGATACGACGCCGCCGCCGTGCGTCGTTAGGTTTTCGGATTACGCGCACGCCGAGGGTATTTATGTAGAGCCGCACCCCTTCCGAGGCTCCTCATCCTCTGTCGCATCTTTTCCCTAAAGCGCCACCACCGGAGAGTCCGCCACGGAAGCTTGCGAGCTCGCCGAAGTTCAAGACCGTGCCGTCGCGTTGTTTCTTCGGTTTGTGTCACCGTCAAGCCGTCAGCCACCGCATTCGCCCCAGCTCCAGATTCGCCACAACGAGACGGATCCGAGCCGCCACTTCTTCATCGCCGGAGATCGCCGCAACGCCGTAGGCCATGTCATCTTCCCCAAGTCCGGCTAAGTTCCACTGCCGTGCAACCATCACTGTGCTCGAGCACTGTCAGCCGTTGGATCACCGTCGAGCGCACCGGATCGGGCCACGTCGCCTCGGAAAGCAGTAACCCACTCGGGTAAGCGGTCATCATCCGATCGTCGGTGCACGATGTAGATTGTGCCACGTAGTAGGTTAATCGGTGGTTGTTGGATTCGGGTAGACGCACCAGATTGCGCCTCAGCTCAACCAATCGGGCTTTGCCGCGTGGTGCACTGATGATGCATTAAATCATATTTTCTTTTATAAAAATAATTCGGGATATTATTGATTTTCCAATTTTATGCATTTTCAGGAATTTGAATCTTCCGAGAGCTCGTTCTCCCTCATACGAACTCCGATTGAGGTGATTCAAATTTCTAAAAATTTGTAAAATTGAGATCTATCTATTGGTGAATTTTATTTGATTTTTAGAGTTTGTTTGCTCTCTGTTTTGGTATTTATTTTGCATTCTCCTTCATTTCGCGTAGACGATAAATTGTGCGATGCATCCGGGGAAGATTCATCAACTCAAGACCAAGGTCCAGAGCATGGATAAGGGTTTTCCTAAGGCAAGTTGTACTTTGATCATGTTGCACCCATGTTTAGATAGTTGCTATTTTGTTTTACTATATTGCATGTTATTTCAATCATACAAATGATTTCAACCTAAATTGGGATTTAGATATCATACCCTTTGAATTACACCCTACCTAGTCAATTGTTTGCCATGATTCATTTGTCACCCTAGATTGGTTTATTATAGTTGGTTACTAATAGAATCAACATGGGATGGTTAGATCGGATTAGATTGCTTAGCCATGCCACGTCATCACATATTCATGAATCACTGATTATTAATCTTGATTAATGAAATATGAAACAATGATATGAATTTGTTTGTCATGTGTGGTCACACAAAGAGATTGAGTTGTTGTGGCGAGGAGGTCACGCAACGATGTTGATTTGTATATAGCACGTGGTGCTTGGTAACCAACTGGGTTAGTAATCACTTAGATTAAAGCAAGTGGAAAGGGCAGGTGTGCCAGGGTGGGCCCGATGGACAGAGGGTATGTGCAAGTCTTGCTTTGATCAACTCTAAGGACTTAACCTTGCGGGCCTTTGACCTGAGTCAATCATGCAACCACATGTCTGTTATGGGGCAGCCTGGCTGAATAATTTGTAATGTCTTAGCTTGAGTACTATCTTGGTGGTGTGGGTCCGAGTGTACGGAGGAAACTCACATGGCGCAAGAGGGGGGCCCTGTTGTGGTGGTGTAACCCTTGTGTTGAAACCTCGGTGGGTAATCTTAGGTTAAGGCGAACATTGTAAAAGCTTTGTTACGATCATTCGCCTGTGTGGTGCATGGTTGTATCGTGTGGGTAAAGTGCATAACCTCTACAGAGTGTACAATCTATTCGGATAGCCGTGCTCACGGTATTGAGCAATGCTGGGGGATTACAGTCAAGGGTTTAGACTTTTGAAAAATGAAAACTTGGGATGGATGGCAGGTTGCCATGGGAATTTGAATCTTGACTTAGGATGAGAAACTTGGTTTGCTTGAGAAACACTGAATCTATCTATTACTGTTATTTGTTTTACTCTCTTTTCATTCTATTTATTGTATTTGTTCATAAATGCTGCTTTACTGCAAAATAGCCATTGTTAGCCATTCCTTTGGAATAAGCCTTGCATATAGTTATGTAGAATTGCATTCTGTGCACAACTTGTTGAGTGCTTTATGTACTCACCCTTACCTACAACATCATCAGTGCTGAAGAAGGTGTACCATGAAGAGACGAATGTTTAGGGTGCGAGCCTTGTCAGTTGCTTGTGGTATATTGAGGGTTTATCTCGTCTTCATTTCATTGCAGATTCAATTTGTTGTTCAGCCTTGTGAGGCATTGTTAAGTAAGTTGACCATAAGGTCATTCAGTTAGTAATATTTAGTATATAATGTCTTTTATCTTATTTCCGCTGTGTATGATTGTGATATTCACTAATGTTGAGCCTGTGTGCACTAGCGTGATCCTTGACTAGTGCAGTATACATAAAGGGTCCGGATTTGCATATTCGGGTCCCGACAAAGGTGGTATTAGAGCCATACTAACTGTAGGTCTTGACCCTAGATAGTCTGGTCGTCTCTATACGCCCTTCAAAATTATTTTCTAAAAAAAAAGTAAAAGACCTAACCTAGAAGAATAATGTGTTCTTGACTTATCTCATTCTTCTATCTCTGTCCTTACCAAAAATTCTCTCCTTTCCCTTGCTGAAATTTCTTTCTCTTACCTCTACTGAATTGAGTTAAAATCTTACCTGAGTTGTCTTGAGTAGAAAACGCTATACCACACTTTAGGAGATGGCATCGAGTGCCTGCTGCTACCATAATGATCACGAAGGAAAGAATCATCAAGCTCATGGAAGAGCGGATCAAGGAGGTGTATCAAGAGCTAGAAGACTCAGTACTTCAAGTAGCCAGTTGAGACTCATGTGTGGGATCGCGTTTCCTAAGATAGGAGTGTCGCCCATGTAGATGGTAGTTTTGTGTGTTTAGGTTGAATTGGTTCCTCTTGATTGCTGGGTGTGTAGTATGTGTTGCAAAGCTTTTAGGCTTATATAAGCAACCATACCAAGTTAATAATATTGATTGCTTAAGTTATTGAGTTAAACCTATCTCCCCGATAATAGGATCTCTACTTCTTACCTATGCTATTTCCCTCTTCCCTAACCCCTTGAGGTAATCAAGCAGATGGTTCAGATTAGTGATAGCAATGGAGCTAGTGGAAGTGGGAAATCAACTCAGTGGAAACTCTAAGGATGGATTAGTTCTTCAACCGTCACTACAGATAGATATGCAGAGTTTTAGAGAGTTTTTGGTTACTCAGATTCAGTTAATGCAAGCAATGATGAAGCAAATACAAAATATGACCAATCAAGCTAATGTTAGTAAAGCATCTCGAACTGTTATCAATGATCCCTGTGTTGACTCAAGGATATCAGAATTCATAGGGACTTGTCCGCCAACGTTTTCAAGAAATGTTTCACCTTCGGAAGCAGAAGATTGGCTCAAGACCATTGAAAGGAAGCTATTCATAGCTCAGTGTAGAAGTGATGAGAAGGTCTTGTATGCTTCATATCAGATACGAGGAGTTGCCGCGAAATGGTGGAAAAGCTATTGTGCTCACCATAAAGCCCCACAGGATATCGCTTGGAATGAATTTATTGTTGTCTTTCATGATCTCTTTGCTCCACCGAGGAATGGTATGATCATAGTGAATTCAGAGAAGAACGCAACCCCTAGCCTTGTTTGAAATCTAGACATTGTGCTATTGTAACATCCCAAAATTCGGGTTTTCAAAAATTTATATTTGAATTAGCTTTCCAAAAATTTTACATCAATCTTATTTGATTAAAGAAGCTTAATTTAGAATTTTCTAAATCTAAAACAATTTAATGTGCCTCCTGTGTGCATCAAGTAATTTAAAATTTAGTTTTTACAGTGTTCTTTTTATCTCAGGGAATTTTCCAAATTTGAGATTGCTAAAAACTAATTAAAATTATTAATTTAAACACTTGGATGTTAATTGGATTTTTAATTTGAATTATTAATTGTTCGAGCAATTCTATATCCAAATTTCAATTCAAACCTTTCCTTTGAAATTCTATTTAAATTCAAAATTTGGATTTTCCTCGGTGTTTTAATTAACTTGGCATCCATATCCTTCCGAAATTAAAGTTAAATCCTTTTCCGTTCGCAAAGTCAGAATTTCCAATTCCGGTCTTTATTCAAAATTTCACCTGAGTTCCAAAATACTCCAAAAATCTCAAAATTCATAGAATCAGGTTTCAAATATTCTAAAATGATTTTTGGAATTTTTTCAAGATTTATAGAATCCCTTTGATATTTTATCTCTCGCGTTTTTTATCAAATCCATTATTTTTGTCCCGAAATAATCTAAATTCCAAAGTTCATCCAAAAATAGTGAAACCAATTTTATTGGGTTCCATTCTATTAATTATGATTTTTAGAATCTTTTTTGGAATTTTTAGATCTTGTTATTTATTTTATCTCGCGCGCTTTAAAAATTTCACTGTTCATCTTCCCCAAAGCGACCAGCTGTGCAGAGTTCAACTTCCCATGTCTGCGCTCCATTTTCAAAACTCCATATCTCTCAAAATATTGCACCAAATCAAGTGGGAGCTAAAGCATCGCGAAGGTATTGATGAGAGGAACAAGTTCCAAGTCGTTACCCGTCCTCAATCCGCGCGTAGCAGCCGCAATTAAGCGTTAATGGCAATTTATTGCTTGGTCAATATCTCGGGCGTCTCTTCACCTCCCGAGACGTGTGAGTACCCAAAAGTTGCGTATTGACATCCTCTATCCCGTGCTCACCTTTCCCAGTTGATTCTGTTAGAACCGATAAATACTCACGCGATCGCAGTGGACACAACTATCACTTGCGCGTGGAACTCAAGAATATGAACACAGGAAGAACACTCGTTTGTGAGACCGAACTCTACTTGGCCTCTTTTCTTCTCATTCATTTAACACTAAGTACATAGTTTAAATAGGACATACATGTGTATACATGCTGCAGCCACGAGCCCCGTCACGCATGCGACCACACGCCTCCGCCGTGCATTGCTCCGAGGACTCGGTGCCCACATCTTCACCACACGCCTCTCGCAAAGCCCACGATCTTGAGGACTTGGCCAACAACGACACAGCTATTTACTAGCTCCACCATGCATTACTTGACTCGGTTGCCTCATCTTCTAGCTGTTTCATGCATACGCACGCACCCATGCAACATGATACTAAACTCAAACATGCAGTTACACTCAAGGAGAGGCCACTAACTCAACTAAACATGCATGCACTCTCAACTAACAAACACATGAGACTAATTCAAATAACTACACATGCATGTGCACACAACTATTGGCTTCACTCATTGCGATCGATCCATTTGCGCCAAGACGCCATGCATGCGGCTAACTTGAACTCGGTCACTCACGGCTGAACACAAAATAAACGTTAAACAATCTAAACAACAAGATTAAATCCAACAGATTCAGCATTGTTTCCCTTTCCAAAACTCAAGAAAACCCGATGCCGGCGTCCTCCAAAGACATCGGTGAGCCATCTTTTGCTCCGGTGAGTTTCCGGGTAATCCGACTGCGTCACTTTGTGTCTTTTGCTTCCATGATCACAACCATTCAGTTGGATTTGATTTTTGTTGCAGTTTGACCCCCGAATTTTGAGTTTGTTCGTCGTCGGTCGTCGCTCCGTTCGTCGTCGATTCCTCCCAAACCGGTAATCCCCAATCAAATTCCTTTTAGATGTAGCCTAGTATAATCTTGCTCTACGCTGTGCTCTCGCTGGTTTTGAGAAATTTCGCAGTTTAATTGTGTTTTGGCCACCATGCCATTCGGGCCATTTTTGGTCGCTCCGGTTGTCCATGGCGCGCTGCCCTAAACCTCCCGTGGCGGTGGCGTGCCCAGGCTCCCCCTCACCTTGCCGCCCCACCCCACCCCTTGGCCGCCCTTCCCTTGGCGAGTGCGCCACCGCCGTGAGCCGTCCGAGCCGCCGCTAAGCCACCATCGTGCTGCCATCCCGTGCCATCCTGGCCCCGTCCGATTGCCCAGCATGCCTCCTCATGTCGCCGCGCCCCTCCTGTACCTCCTGGCCGGTTCCCCATGCTGCCCCCTCGCCGAAGCACCGCGCAGCCGTGCCGCTGAACGTCGGCCTGTTTTGGCGACGCGTTCCTGGTCGGCTCGTCATGATTTTTGGTGATCCGACTACCTCACCTCGTGCTCTATGGTCTCCTTTGTCTCTCTTTCAAATTTCGTGCAATTTGGCTCATGGAATCAAAAGTTACGGCCGCCCAAAGATCAAATTTTGCCGAAGGCTGTTCTCCCTCGTTTTTGCGAGTTTGGCCATGAAATTTTTATGGTAGACTCCTGGTGATGTCCTCTACATGGTTCTCATCCTATCTCATGGTTTTGATCTCGTGAGTTTGTGTAGAAAAATCTTTTCCCCAATCAGATTGCGTTGCAGACAGCCAAAAACTTCCTTGCGCGTTCCCCGTTGATCCAGAATGTAAAACTCAGATCCGTTTATGTCATATTGTGCCAAATGATCCCATATAGCTCTCTATAAAATTTGGTTAGGTTTCATCTATTATTTTAATAGTTATGACCGTTTGATCTATTAGCTTCGAGAGCCGTTCATCGGCAGTTTGTGATCAATCCGATGGGTCGCTGCCAAATCTGCCTATTTTGTTGAGTTCGTCTCATCACGTTATATGCGATGGATATTTCCCTTTTGCTGTTGCATCTACTGAAATTTTTTTATTCGTCGGCCGCCGCCTTTTGCCGCCGTCGCGCGTCGTATTGTGCCGCCAACCATTTTGGTTTGTCATGGCCATGTCATGACCTCGCTGCCCTATCTTTCAACCGCCAGTCGCCACCTTGTTGTTTCATGAGCGTTCCATCATCGCTTCACTTTCGTCGTTAACGTTTCGCCGTTAACGTTCCATCGTTAACGTTCCGCTGTTAATGTTCGTCGTTAACGTCCCGCCGTTAACGCTTTGCTCTCATCACATGTGTGCATGCAAGTAAAGGCCCTAGTGTGATGTCATCATCTTTTTTATCGCCTTGATGTGATCTAGCCCTATCACCTTGAGTTTAGACCCATCTTCTTATCATCGCCGTCTTGTCATCATCAAGCCTTTTCATCGATGTATGACTGAACCCCATATCGAATCGCGGTGGATGTTGATCCCACTTGTCCTTGTCTTATCTTTGAAAATCTAATCTACCATTGATCAGGAAATCATTTATGGACTTGGTTGATACACCATTGCCCATATGTCAATATCTGTCCAATCGAGTTAATTAATCTCGAAGGATATTCCCTGGAATATACTTCGTTCTCCCCTAATTATCAGTCTTTTCCTTTCTGATAAATCTTCTGAAAGTCTGTTCTCTTTCATCCGATCTTTGATCAAATCTATTCAAGTTCCTAAATTCAATCCCTTTCATTCAGTACCAATCTAATCTTAATTTGGAGTTTATTTGAATTGCCTTTTGAGATTTGTTGTATTTGTGCTTCTTTGTCATTAGACGTGTCGTCCAGAAGTTACCCGAAGTAGCTGAAGGACGAGGAAGTCGAAGCATTCGATTGAAGAGCAAAAGGTTGAGGAAGTCGAAGATCAATTTAAAAAGAGTAAAGAGCAGTTTATAGCAAGTGCTAGGCAAGTTGTGTTTTGATCATATTGCTCCCAGTTTTACAAATTTACTTTGATTCAAATTATTGCATGCTAGTTCAAGATTAAAATGATTTAAATTAAGTTGGGATTAGTTATTCAATCCAATTGCTAATATCACCTTACCTTGATTATTTGTATGCCATAATTCATTTGTCACCCTAAGATGGTTGATTAATAATTGGTTGTTATTACTTGCAAACATGGGATGGTTAGACCGTGTATAACTGCTTAGCCATGCCACGCAACTCATGTCTTTTGAAAATAAAAGGTTAATACTGATTAATTGATTATGAAATGTGTTTGTGAAATGGTGTGACGTGTTGCCACACGATGATGTTGATATGTGGAACCAGTGTGGTTCTACATGGATGTTGAGTTGTTGTTGGCATTATGTTGCGCAATAATCAATTGGGGTGGTAAAATATTTTAGACTAAGGCAAGTGGCAAGAGTGGCATTGATATGTCGCTTTGGTATTTGGCGGCATTGTTGGTGAATTTTGTGATAGTATTGTTGGTAAATTATGTGATGGTATTGTTGATGAATTATTCGGGGTAGTCTTGCCTTGGTCACCCTAAGGACTTAACCTTGCAAGCCTTTGAACTGAGTCACTCGTACAACCACTTGTCTGGTATGGGACACACCTAGTTTAGTAGGATTCTAATATCTCACCTTTGATACCTCGGGGTGGCGATCCATTGTGGGGTATTGTATGGGGAGCGATATCGTGATCTGACTTAGTACCCATCCAACGTTGTTCGTCGGTCCAATACTTCGGCTCAGTGTGAGGGAAGTGATAGTGAAGGCAACCCGGACAGGTTCCTAGGTTGAGCTAGAAGTTTCTGAAAGGCTTTGTTATGATCGCTCATTCGCATACTCTTGTATGGCAATTCACGGCTGACGTGGTGAGTTGATTGTATCTTGTGGGTAAAGTGTACAACCTCTGGAGAGTGTAAAAACTATTTGAATAGCCGTGTTCACGGTATTATACATTGCTCGGGGATTACAGTCAAGGGTTAGATTTTGATAAAAATGAGGTTGGGAATGTGGACAATGTGATATGGAAATTTGTTAAGGATGAGAAATGTTTTACTTGAGAATGATTACGAAATTTATTTTGAGTATTATTTGTTTTACTGCTTTTCCATCTATTATGATTATTTGTGAATGATGCTTTATTGCAAAAGAACCATTCAGCCATTCCTTTGGAATAAGCCATGTATGTAGTAATAGAATTGCATTCTGTGCACGACTTGTTGAGTACGGTTGTGTACTCACCCTTGCTATAACAAAACATCACCAGTTGAGGAGAAGTCTTTGTCTTCAAAGAAGGAGAAGTTCTGCAAGTAGGTGAATATCTAGGAGTTGAACCTTGTCAAATGCCTGGGGTATTTTGATGGGATTCACCGACATTCTTCATTCCGCTGCTGTTCGTTTTACTCTGAGTTGTAGCCTTCTAGTCTTCACAATTGTAAGTTAACTTTAAGGTTGTTCAACATGTTATATTAATAGATGAATACTTTATTTATTATTCCGTTGTGTATGATTGTGATATTTATCTTTGTTAACTGTGGGCACTAGCTATCGATCACGGGACTAGTCTTTGAAAACACTGAGAGGGTTCGGATTGCAATTCGGGTCCCGATAGCTATGAAGTCTGACCAACCAAACAATTTAGAAGATCGTGCATGCATTATTTGTGGAGAAATAGGACATACCAGCAGCGAACATGGGATCAATTGCTCGATTGTGAAGGAAGCCATTCTCTGGAGAGTGCCCTCTGAAGCAACCGATACAGAATTATAAGAGTGATGATGATGAGTATACAGTTGCACCCATCAAGGCAAAACGATGCAAACGGTTGTGCTACTATTGTCAAGAAGAAGGCCATTTTGTCAAGCAATGCCCACAGAGAGAACAAGTAATTCCTATAGCCATGGATATATCGGAAGTTACCTCAGTCCGGTACATAACGCCAAGAGCGAGTGGTGAAATTGCGAGAGAAATTTGCCTAGAGAACCAATTAAAGAAAAGGTGT
Source organism: Guadua angustifolia (assembly GCA_036346375.1). Lineage (NCBI taxonomy): Eukaryota > Viridiplantae > Streptophyta > Magnoliopsida > Poales > Poaceae > Guadua > Guadua angustifolia. The sequence goes on along the minus strand of CM070505.1, from coordinate 48,093,005 downwards.
TTAAGCAAAGACACTATTCCGGTCAACGAATGCTCAAGAAAGAAAGTTCACCCTAGACTCTGCTATATTTGCCACAAACCTGAGCATTTTGCCAATAAATGCCCTCAAAGGAAAGCAACCGCGTTGGTTCAAGTCAATCCCAACTCCGTCCCTGTCAAAGCCCCAGCGTCAATGCTAAATCAAGAAAGTCGGGAGTCATGAGCTTACTTAGTGCAATACCGTAACCCTACTTGTAAAGTAAAGAGATTAGTGATGAATTATGTGTAAAGGTTTCCTTGTCAGGAGAAATAAAAGTAGAAATGTTTGATACATTGGTATACGGAGTATTGGAATGAGAAGCAATAATGTAAAATGATGATTAGATGTTTCTCTAAGAGTATTCCTGTGTTTATGGTTCACGTGAAAATGATACATGTGTAATGGTGGCTAGTTTAGTGGTACCCAGGATGATCTTGTTAACCAGAGGGTTTGTCATTAAGTGCCCAGTTGTGTCACATTTACCCAGGATATTGAGAGTTCAGTGCTTATTGAGTGAGTAGAGTTCCAAGCAAAACATATTGTAATTGGATACTTAGACCTTTGACGGTGTTCCTGAAATTAGTTGGATGCTCAAACATGAGGCTATTTTAGTGAAGAGTATATCGAGTTAAAACCCTGAATGTGGAAAAAAGGGGGGTTTCAAGTGATGACAGTTTGTGTTAGCCAGCTGATGGATAATAGTGCGGAATTTGCCAATTAGAAGATGCGCCAGTTGTCAGAGAATACCTTGATATATTTTCCAAGAAATTGCCTAGTATACCGTCATATCGGAAGATCAAGTTCGTGAGCGAATTAGTGCCTGATACATCACCAATAGCGAAAAGATCATGTCAAATGTCTGCTAATGAATTAGTGGAAAAGTATACGAAGAGTTACTAGTAAGAACTCTAAGAAGACCTGGTACGTACCATGGGAGCTCTAGTTTATCAAAAAGGAAAATGGAAGATCGGGAGAGTGCACTGAATCGTGCTCTAAATGAAGAAAAGATCGAAAACAAGTATCCAATGTCAGGATCAACAACGTGTTTGGACAGTTAAGAAGAGAGTTGGAATTTCTTTAGGATAAAACTTCACTCCAGCTATCATCAATTGAGGAGTCAAGTGAAGGATGTTTCTAGGATTGCGTTCTCTATGCGATATGGACAGTATAAGTTTTGGCTATAACTCCTGGGTTGATCAATGCCCCCTCATACTTCATGGATATGAGGAGTAAGGTGTTTATGGATTATTTGGATAAATTCATGCTTACCATATAGATGACATTCTAGTATACTCTAAAGACAAGAAAACATGCAGAACCTTGAGATGAGTTTTTGAAAGAGCAGCAGTCGTACGCTAAGTTCAGCAGGTATGATTTCTAGAAGAAAAAGATTGAATTTCGTTAGCCACGCAAAGACTGCTAAAGGGGTTGATGTTGAAACAAGCAAGGTGGAAGTTGTGTTACATTGGAAGCAACCAAAGTTCGTTACTTAGATTAGAAGTTCTAGGAATGGCAAGATATTATTGCTAGTTCATAGAAGGGTTTCAACAACAACTAGACCTCTTATGTGATTGTTGAAGAGAAAAGTTGCATGGACGCTAGGGTGTGAAAAGAGTTTTCGGAAGTTGAAGAAAGCGGTTAACGTCAACACCTGTGTAGTATTACTAGCTGAGCGGAGCAGTTTCGACATATATGGTGATGCTTCTAGACATGATCTGGGATGCGAATCGGCGTAAAATGGTAAGGTTGTTGCCTATGCGATCAGGCAATTGAGACATCACGAGGAGAATTACCCTACGTATGACTTGGAGTTAGCTATCATAGTGCACGATTTGAAAATATGGTGTCACTATCTCAACGGAAATAGATGTGAATCGTAAGAGTCTAAACTATATATTTACTCAGTCAGACCTTAATATGGAATAAAGAAAATGACTAAAAAGGATCAAAGATTCTATTGTCAGAATCCATGGGCATTCTAGTGAGGCCAAAGTGGTAGTCGACATTTGAGTTATGAGGCTGCAGTGCAAATATGTTGATAATGAGCGGTCAACCAAGGTTATGCAAAGAATTCGAGAAGCTGAAATTGGAGGTCATTCGACAAAGTTTCATAGCTGCCTTGGAAATAAAACCAACATTTAAAGATTAGCTCACAGGAAGTTTGAAAGGAGAAGAAATACAAAATCAAGTTAAGGAAAGAAGAAGACTTAGCCAAGAAACAGAATTTTGAGTGATTAGGATATACCATAAGGATTTAAGGTCGAACCTGTGTGCCGGATAGGAAGATCCTAAGCAGATGATACTTGAGGAAACCCATGATTCTAAGTAATTGGTTCATCCAGAAAGTGCCAAGAGGTAATGAGGTAAAGAAAAAGTATTGGTGGTCTAAAATGAAGAGCGAAGCTATGGGATAGGATGCCCTATGTGATGTGTGTCAGCGAATAAAGGTAATGCATTAGAGACCTAAAGGTTCGTTGCAAGCATTATAGATCCCTGAGTGGAAATGGGAGGCACATCATTAAAAGGATCCCTAGTGTGAATTGACCATAAAGGATACGAATTCGGAGAAATCGTCGTTGATTGCCTTACCAAAGTTGCTCGTTCCATATCGCTGAAGACTATGTATTCAAAAGATCATTTGGCAGATCTGTATATGTCAGGGATTGAGTGACTGCAGGAGATGCCCCAGAAGATTATGTCCGATAGAGGTATCCAATTTATCTCGAGGTTTTAGAACAAGTTACATGAAGCAATGGAGACTCGCTTGAATTTCAGCACCGCATATCATCCTCAGACAGATGGTCAGACAGAAAAAGTTAATCAGATTCTAGAGGATATGTTGAGAGCTTGTGCGATATCTTACGCCACGTCTTGGGATAAATGCTTGCCATATGCAGAGTTCAGTTATAACAATAATTACCAGGCTAGTTTGCAAATGTCACCATTTGAAGCCTTATATGGTCGTGTCTGTCGTACCCCGTTAAATTGGACTGAAACGGGAGAGCGTTCAGTGTTTGGGCCTGAGATTCTCAAGGAGGCCAAAGAACAAGTTGCCATGATCAGGGAAAAACTGAACGCAGCGCAGTCAAGGCAGAAGAGCTATACCGACAATCGCCGCTGTGATTTGAGCTTTGAGCCCAATGATTTTGTGTATCTCAGAGTCACTCCTCTTAAAGGTGTTAAAAGGTTCTATGCCAAAGGAAAGCTTGCACCCAGGTTCGTTGGGCCGTTTAATATATTGAGTCGTCGAGGAGAGGTTGCATATCAATTGGAATTGCCCAGTCACTGATTATTAATCTTGATTAATGAAATATGAAACAATGATATGAATTTGTGTGTCATGTGTGGTCACACAAAGAGATTGAGTTGTTGTGGCGAGGAGGTCACGAAACGATGTTGATTTGTGTATAGCACGTGGTGCTTGGTAACCAACTGGGTTAGTAATCACTTAGATTAAAGCAAGTGGAAAGGGCAGGTGTGCCAGGGTGGGCCCGATGGGCAGAGGGTATGTGCAAGTCTTGCTTTGATCAACTCTAAGGACTTAACCTTGCGAGCCTTTGACCCGAGTCAATCATGCAACTACATGTCTGTTATGGGGCAGCCTTGCTGAATAATTTGTAATGTCTTAGCTTGAGTACTATCTTAGTGGTGTGGGTCCGGGTGTACGGAGGAAACTCACATGGCGCAAGAGGGGGGCTCTGTTGTGGTGGTGTAACCCTTCAGTGTTGAAACCTCAGCGGGTAGTACCGGGTTAAGGCAGAACATTGTAATGGCTTTGTTACGATCATTCGCCTGTGTGGTGCATGGTTATATCGTGTGGGTAAAGTGCATAACCTCTACAGAGTGTACAATCTATTCGGATAGCCGTGCTCACGGTATTGAGCATTGCTCGGGGATTACAGTCAAGGGTTTAGACTTTTGAAAAATGAAAACTTGGGATGGATGGCAGGTTGCCATGGGAATTTGAATCTTGACTTAGGATGAGAAACTTGGTTTGCTTGAGAAACACTGATTCTATCTATTACTGTTATTTGTTTTACTGTCTTTTCAATCTATTTATTGTATTTGTTCATAAATGCTGCTTTACTGCAAAATAGCCATTGTTAGCCATTCCTTTGGAATAAGCCTTGCATATAGTTATGTAGAATTGCATTCTGTGCACAACTTATTGAGTGCTTTATGTACTCACCCTTGCCTACAACATCATCAGTGCTGAAGAAGGTGTACCATGAAGAGACGAATGTTTAGGGTGCGAGCCTTGTTAGTTACCTGTGGTATTCTGAGGGGTTTATCTACGTCTTCATTTCCGCTGCAGTTCAATTTATTGTTCAGCCTTGTGAGGCTTTGTTAAGTAAGTTGACCATAAGGTCATTCAGTTAGTAATATTTAGTATATAATGTCTTTTATCTTATTTCCGCTGTGTATGATTGTGATATTCACTAATGTTGAGCCTGTGTGCACTAGCGTGATCCTGGACTAGTGCAGTATACACAGAGGGTCCGGATTTGCATATTCGGGTCCCGACAAAGCACCAGATTGTCAGACATCTAAAGCTAAGACGAAGCCTTTAGTCAGTTCTACATGTGCTGTTAAGCAAGTTCACGTTTGCTACAACGTTTGACTCATTTGGTCGATGAAGACTTGCAAAAAATATGTAGTTTCAATTTGACTTAATTAACATTTATGTTATGTACGGTCCCTTCGAATGTAAGCTCAGGGGCTTAGCTATCTGACAAAAAAATTTTAGCCTTGTGTACAGATACAATTATCAACAAAGCTGGTTGCTGAGAGTCTATGAATGCTATGTCAAATTTGCACCTAGTTGTGTTACTCTATTTCATCAACAAGGAATAGCAGGCAAAGCACTATAGAAAGGCAAATCAATTAGCATTGTCATTAAAGATGCAGTGGTGGCATTACAAGTGATATGGTTAGGCCTAAAGAACTCTAGCTAGCATTGTCAAGAGATAGCTCTAGCTGGGCCCTATCAATCCTTTCTTCCTCAGCTCCTCGATCTTCTAAGCATAATGCGCATTGCGAGGGGTTGAAGGAGGGACTTTCATCCAAAGGTCAATCAGATTAAGGAGGAGTAGTCGATAGGCAAGAGGGTTGTTCACTGTGTCTGAAGAGGTGCTGTAAAACCACCAATTTTTCCAATCTGACTACCATGAAGAAGTAACGGGAACAAGGATGTACGAACTAAACACTCCGCTATGGAGGTGGAAACCGGCACCCCCAACAACATCATTTTTCATCGCCCTCTTTAGATTGTAGAAGTGACAAAACAGATTGAGGCTGGGCTTGATACCCAGAAAGGCCTTACAAAGGTGGACAAACACACTGAGCATCCTAATCGAATTGGGGCTTAGGTAGAAAAGTTGGATCTGGTAAAAGTCCAAAACATCAAGCAAGAATTGGGAAGGGTGAGAACTGAGTCTGCAGCAAAAGAAAGCCTCAAACACAACAGTTTCATCCTCATCCTTAGGGTTGGGATATGAATCATCGAGTGACGGCCTCTAGTGGAAGAACTCGCGAGGAGGAAAAAAGCCATCTTTCTCCAATTCGACGAGATGCCTTTCTATCATCATCGATTTCTGCCATATTTTTTTGGAAGGTCTCAACATCAAAGATTGCTTCAGCCGTCTCAGGTTCCTTCCTCGGTGGCAGAACAGCTTCGGCACTGGCAGAAGGGCTGGACACCATTGAGATAGGTGTGAGATGGATTCTTCAAAGGTGGCGATGCTAGGGCTTAAGGAGCATGATGAAGGTTTCGAGGACAAGGCTGTAGGGGAAAAGAGCAGGAATGGTTGAAGTTCTGGATCTGGGAATTTATAATCCAAAACCCCTTCAAGCGAACGGTTCACTCCCCGCCATACGGCACCTTGATTGATAAGAAAAGTGGGATGATGGTGCCGCACCAGTTGTGGTGTTGTAGATGAGAGCAATAAATGTTCAACTACCCAACATTTATAATTTTTGATTTATATTCTAACTCTGCTCAGAGTCGAGTCAATGAGTTGGCATCAAGTAACATGTGGTTACCCTAAGAACTCGAGTTGGACTGGCAGCAAGGCGCTCAACCCAGCACATTCTTACTCAATACTTAGTGATTCCCACACTACTCGAGTCGTTCAACCACAGGCAGGCAAGGCATTACTCGACCAAGTCAGAACTTGGCAGTAATCGACTTGGTGCTTTAAACGAACCCTCCACTAAATAGAGTTCGGGGCTGCTGTCGAATATCTAAATATGGGGTATGAGAATGCACCGGAAACTTAAAGACTACACCGTATGTGCTCAAGCAAGCATCTGGAAACTCTGGATATCGCGGGCTCAGATCAATGGGATAAGATATACGCGGAGGGAGTATCTCCATATTGGAAAGGACTCGATTATTTTCCTGTTACAAGGAAACCAACTCAAGTATGCATGATATCTAGGGAAGTTTGGATATGCTGCAATGACCACGCGACGATGGACTCCTCATCGGCTACGATCTGATATCACAAACTAACTACAACTCAACCTGAGGCAAGGCTACCCTAACTATATAAGGACGAGGGTAAGAATCTCTAGGAGAAAGAAGAAGCAATTCTTGGACTATAAGCCATCCAGAGCTAGACAAGCGAGAAGACCCTTTGAGCAGAGTATCCAAGAGTTGACTAACTGCGCTTCGTCGAATCCTTAGCCATAGCTTAGCCACCCCCCAAGTTCAATCTTCATTTTAATTAGAGCTAGGTGTTCCGCTTTGTACTTTACACATCGATCCCATACATCAACCATACAGGAGTAGAGTATTACTCCATTCGAAGACTCGAACCTATCTACATCGTGTGTCCCCGATTTCATGCCTGACTTTGCTAAATTCGAACGTACCCAAAGCTATAAGTTTATTGTCGATTTCTAACATTCGACGGATCTTTTCATCTTCTTTATGACTTTCTTGGATCTAATTCTCTAAAGTCGGCTTTACTTCCAACGTAGCTATGAATATTTTTGGAACCACTTCCAATTTCAACTTCATATTAGCACTATGCTATTATGAATTAGGATATCATGTACCACATTAGCTTTTCTAGGGTTACAGTGGATTCTCACGTTATAAATCCTTTATCAACTCCAACCATCTCATCTGTCTCATATTAAGATCTGATACTTCAAACTCTTATGGTCCATATATATCTCCCATCTATTTTTGATGAGATAATAACACCACAACTTCAAAGCATGCACTATGACAGCTAAGTCCAAATCATGTGCTAGATAATTCTCCTCATGTGGTCTCCATTTCCTTATTGCATAAGCAACAACCTTGCCTTTCTACATCAACACACATCCAAGTCCTTGACTGAAAACATAACAATAAATATTAAAACTGTTCTGAACATCCAGCAACACTACCACTAGTGTTGTTGTTAGACAATTTTTTAATTCCTAAAAACTCTTCTCACACTCTAGTGTCTATGCAACTTCTTTTTCTATTCCAACAACTGCGTAAGGGGTTTAGCTATTATTGAAAATCCCTCAATAAATCAACAGTAATATCTTGCTATTCCTAGAAAACTACAAATCTGGGTAACTGACTTCAGTTGCTCCCAATATAATATCGCTTCCACTTTGCTTGGGTTGATAGAAACTCCTTTAACAGTCATAACATGACCTAGGAATTCAACTTCCTTTTTTCCAAAAGTCACACTTACTGAACTTAGCATACACCTATTATTCTTGAAGCTTCTCAAGAACCAATCTCAAATGTTTTGCATGCTCTTCTTCAGATTTGGAGTATACTAGAATGTCATATATGAACATGACCACAAACTTGTCTAAATATTCTATGAAAATCTTATTCATCATATTCATGAAATATGCAGGAGCATTGGTCAATCCAAAAGACATGATCGTAAACTCATAATGTCTATATAGCATGGAGAACACGGTCTTAGGCACATCCTCAGCACGAATTTTTAATTAATGATATCCTGATCAAAGATCTATCATGGAGAAAACTCCAGCTCCTCTTAATTGATCAAACAAATCATTAATCCTGGATAGTTGATACTTATTCTTGATCACCACTTCATTAAGTGCACAATAATCAATACACATTATTAAACTTTCATCTTTCTTTCTGACAAATAAAATAGGCACACCCCACAAAGACAAACTAGGACTTACAAAAACTTTTTCTAGCAGCTCTTCAGTCTACTTCTCTATTTTGACCAACTTATCGGAAGGCATCCGATACAATCTCTTTGTTATGGGGGCTATATTAGGCATTAATTGAAGCACAAACTCAATATCTCGATCTGGTGGTATACTAGATTCAATATCTTGATCTAGTGGTGTACTAGGCCAATCATCAGTAAACACATTCGGATACTCACTAACAACTAGTACATCCTCCAACCTGATAGTTTTAACACTGTTAGCCATAAACTGACCACCACAAACTACGGTCACTTGAAATTCTAGTTTTTTGCCTTTAAGACTTTCAACTGACACCACTATTCAACAACAATCCAAAATAGCCTTATACTTGGATAGCCAATCCATTCCGAGAATAACATCTAGGGCCTGGGTTTCCAAAATAATAAGGTTTGCTAGGAGCTCTATTCCATCAATAAGCAATTTAACTCCCAGACAACCTAGGTTAAATCGGAGTTCTAATCTAGGGGATTAGACTAATAGCTTGCACTTAAGGTTTATAACATCCAACCCATTCCCAATAGCAAAACTCGAGAAACAAAAGAATGCGAAGCTCTATAATCAAATAAAACTGTTGTAGGTACTGAGTTAATCAGAAACTTACCCAATACGATGTCTGACGCTTCCTAAGCTCTATTAGTTGTGATATGGTTGACTCAACCTCTCACAGTTTCTTGGGGCATAGCTGCAGTTTGACTTGATCTACAGTTTCCTCAACCCATTCCCAATAGCAAAACTCGAGAAACAAAAGAATGCGAAGCTCTATAATCAAATAAAACTATTGTAGGCACTACAAGAAACAGGGAAAAATTCGTGGGTTTTTTTAAATTCGTTGGTCAAAAAAAACCCCACGAATTTACAGATTTAAATTTGTCGGTCTATAAAAAACCCACGAATTTAATTAAATTCGTGGGCCACCTGTAGGGACCCACGAATTTAATTAAATTCGTGGGTTTTTTACAGGCTGCAATTTAATGAAATTAAATGGGCTTGCGAGCCACGAATTTAAGTGTTGGCCGAGAGAACCGCACTGTGGCGCAAGCCGACTAATTTCCTCCCATTCCGCTCTTGTAATTTCCTCCCCATTCCAGCTCCGTAATCTCCTCCCCATTCGCCCCCCGTCTTGCGCCCATGATCGCCGCGCCCTCGCCCGCCCGCCCGCCCTTGGCTCCTCTTTTTCCTCCTAGTGCAGCCTACCTCTCCCTACTCCCAGCCGCCCCTGCAATTTCCCTGGCCGAAGCCCTCCTGGCGCCTTGCACACCCAGCCGCCCTGGCCTTCCTCCTATCGCCCCTCCCCTGGCGCCTTACCCTCCCTGCGCCTCCTCTCCCGGGCAAGAAGAAGAAGAAGAAGGAGCGGCAAGAAGAAGAAGAAGCGAGCAGCAAAGCGTGTGGCGTGGCGACCGACCTCCCCTCCGGCCAGTTCGGCGCGCCGCCTGCCTCCCTCCGTGACCTTCCCTCCCCCGGCGAAGTGCTGTCGGGACCGAATATGCAAATCCGGACCCTCTGTGTATTCAGCACTAGTCCAGGATCGCGCTAGTGCACACAGTCTCAACATAGATGAAATATCACAATCGTACACAACGGAATAATAAAAGTAATACAATTACATAATATAAAACTGTTGAACGACCTTAAGGTCGACCTTACACTTGAGAGGCCTTGATGGCTTTAACTCCAAATAGGTAAACAGTAGCGGAACGAAGAGCATTGGTGAATCCCATCAATATGCCACAGGCAACTGACAAGGTTCAACTCCTAGATATTCGCCTCCTCGTGGAACTTCTCCTCCTTCGAAGTTATAGTCATCTTCTCATCTGATGATTTGTTGTTTGCAAGGGGGGTGAGTACACACAGTACTTAACAAGTCATGCACAGAATGCAGTTCTATTACTACATGCATGGCTTATTCCAAAGGAATGGCTGAATGGTTCTTTTGCAATAAAGTAGCGTTCACAAATAATCATAGTAGAAAGAAAAGCAGTAAAACAAGTAATATCAATAATAAATTTCGCAATCATTCTCAAGTGAAGCATTTCTCAACCTTAACCAAGTTCCATATCACCTTATCCACATTCCCAACCTCATTTTTATCAAAATCTAACCCTTGACTGTAATCCCCGAGCAATGCTCAATACCGTGAGCACGGCTATTCGAATAGTTTTTACACTCTGCAGAGGTTATACACTTTACCCACAAGATATAATCAACTCACCACGTCAGCCGTGAAATGCCATACAAGAGTATGCGAATGAGCGATCATAACAAAGCCTTTCCAAAGATCCGTCTAAACCCAGTACTGCCCGCCAAGGTTTCAACACTGGAGGGACTGGTTACCACACCTAGGGTCCCCCTCTTGCGCCATGTGAGTTCTCACCCGCTCCTCTGGGCCCCACACCACCATGACAGTACCAAAGAATAGATTTCACAGTTTACTCAGCTAGGTCCGTCCCATTCCGGAACTTGTGGTTGTATGAAAGACTCAGTTCAAAGGCTTGCAAGGTTAAGTCCTTAGTTGACCGAGGCAAGACTAACCAAAAGTTCATCACATCAACATGTCATAATACCAAATGCGACCGCCCAATTGCCACTATTGGCCCACCGGAAACAATCTAAAACCAAATGCGACCGCCCAATTGCCACTCTTAGCCCATCGGAAACAATCTTGCCACTTGCCTCGGTCTAAATCACTTTCCCACCCAGGTCCTTTACCATGCACCACGTGCCATCATCAACTCAATAACACATGTCACATTCTCAAAAACACGTTCCATATCTCATTAAGTCAATATTAACTTTAATTTTCCAAAATCATGACAAATCTACGTGGCAGGGCTAAGCACACTACATACGGTCTAATTAACCCATGTTGGCAAATTATTAATGTCCAACTATTAACCCACAATCTAGGGTGACAAATGAATCATGGCATACAAATAATAGCGACAAGGTGGCAATAACAAGTAGGTTGATTATCTAATCCCAGATTAATTGAAATCAGTTTATTTCAAACTAGCATGCAATAATTTCAAACGAAATAATTTTAAAAATGGGATCAATATGGTCAAAGCACAACTTGTCCGCCCTTGCAATTTTATTATTCTTTACTCTTTATCTTCGATCCTTGATCGTCGATCTTCAATCTCCGCTTGCTTGATTCTCGGCTCCTTCGAGCGACTTCCAGCAACGCGTCTAACGATAAACAAACACAAATACAACAAAACTCAAAAGGCAAATCAAGTAAACTCCAAATTAAGAACGAATAGCATTGGGCACAACGGCTTACATGAAATTAGGAACTTGAATGGATTAGGTCGATGATTAGACAAAAGAGAACGGCTTTCGGAAAATACATCAAGAGAAAGATTAATAAGCGGGAAAGAAGGAATAATATCTCGAAGAATATTTCTTCCGAAGTTATTATCTTGATTGGATAGCCGATGTCATATGGACTCTCGATCTATAGACCGGGTCCACGAAGTTACGTTAGTTCGCCATGAACTAAGCAGATGCTCAAGGTTGACTTTCGTTGACCGAACGGCACCGTCAACCAAGAGGAAGATAGACTGATAGACTAGGTCTGGCACAAGAATATGTCGTATGGCTAATGGTCTATCGACCAAGACCACGAATGAATTCTAGGTTAATGGCAGATTAGATTTCAATGATAAGACAAGGACGGATGGGATCGACATCCACTATGGTTCGATCCGGAGGTTAGTCTTACATCGGGGACGAAACTCGACAACGATGAGGCGGTTATGACAGGAATACGAGGCTGAACTCAACGTGATGGGCTAGATCACAATAAGGCGATAGAAAAGGTAAGGACATCACATTAGGGCTTTCACTTGCATGCACCCATGCGATGACAGCGATACGATGAGAGCAAAGCGTTAACGGTGGAGCGTTAGCGGCAGAACGTTAACGGCAAACGTTAACAGCGAACGTTAACGATGAATATGAAGCGTTAACAGAACACCTATGAGATTACAAGGTGGCGACCATCGGTACAATGGTAGGGCAGCGAGGTCATGACATGGCTCATGTTTGATTTGCGATCTGCGAGGTACTCACGTCATGACGCACCGTCAACGACAAATTGGACCAAAGGTTGAGTTAGGGTTAGAGCGAAATGATTCAAGTTTGGATACACTTGGCATAGGGTAGAACGGTAGGGTTGGCTCTGCGATTAAAGCTTATCAAGGATGGCGAACCGAAACGCGAACCGATGCAAAGGACTAAACCGAAAGACGACGGTTAGATACTAGCTTATGGCTTTGACGGCAACCGGGGATCCAATGCACTCCTAAAATGGACTAAATAGTGAATGGAGACCCACTGGACAGGACAACATGGCCGAAGCGAACTAAATTGGGTGGCGGCAAAAGACGGCGCACGGCGGCGGCAAAAGGCGGCGGCCGACGAATAAAAAAAATTTCGGTAGATGCAACAGCAAAGGAGAAGTGTCCATCACGTAGGACGCGATGAGACGAACTCAACAATATAGGCGGATTTGGCGGCGACCCACCGGATTGATCACAAACTGCCGATGAACGGCTCCCGGAGCTAATAGATCAAACTGTCATAACTATTAACATACTAGATGGAACCTAACCAAATTTTACAGAGCGCTATCTGGGATCATTTGGCACAATATGACATGAACAGATCTGAGTTTTACCTTCTGGATCAACGGGGAATGCGCGACGAAGTTTCAGCCGCCCGCAACGCAGTCTGATCGGGGAAGATTGATTTTTCTGCACAAATCCTGCTAGTAAAACCATGAGTTAGGGTGAGCACTGCTGGGGACATCAAAAGGAGCCTACCATAAAAATTTCACGGTCAAACTCGCAAAAACGAGGGAGAACGGGCTCCGGCAAGATTTGATCTTTGGGCGGCCGTAACTTTTGATCCCGTAGATGAAATTGCACCAAATTTGGATGAGAGACAGAGGGTACCATAGAGCACGCCGTGGCGAAGACGGATCTTGAAAAGAGTTGACGAGTTGACGGGGAACGCGCCTCAAACTATGGCCGACGTGCGGCGGCGCTTCAGAGCTCTCGACGGTGGTTTTAGGGTTTGGAAAAATTCATCTAAGGTTGGGAGAACGTGGGAGAGGCCATGGGAGGTCTACTAGGGCTTGGGGTGGCGGCTAGGTCAAGGAAATAATTTTTTTAGAGGAGAAACAGGCTTAAAACCGGACTTGGGGCACAGGAAAACCGAGCGGGCGACGTGGCGCATTTCCGGGCGGCGGATTGGAATCGGAGGGCTGTGGCGGTTCGGTGACGTGGCCGAACGAGGAGTCGACACGTGGCAGTGCAAGAAGGAGTTCTAGAAATTCATTTAATTCAAGAAAAATAGAAAAATTATCAGGAAAATTCTATAAAATATTTTGAGACATTTTGAACTCAAATAAAATATTTTCAACAAAACTTTATATAAATTTTTCCAAATTTTTAATTAATTCCATAAAGGACTTAATTCAAATTAATTCATTTGAGGCAATAAAAATACCAGAAAAATTCTAGAAAAATTCTAGAAAATATTTTGGGACATTTTGGAACTCAAATAAAATGTTTTCAGAAGAACTTTATTTTCTTTTGAAATATTTAATTACTTTAAGTAAAAGGCTTAGTTTAAATTAATTTGAATAATTCCAAATAAATTCCAATAATTCTAAAAAATACAAAGAAAATCCTAGAAGCACAAGGAACCAAAATAAAACTGAATTTAATTTAATTGAGGTTTATATTAGTCAATCTAAATTAATTTGACTTTAGAAAATTCTAGATTAAGCTTTAATTAAGCGAGAAAATTATCGCGAATTTTTGGGGAGCTAAACTTCACAAAATATTTTTGAAAACCCAAATTTTGGGATGTTACAGTGCCCCTCATGCCCTTCCTGTGGTGAGGACTCAACCCTAGGTTCCATTGAGATGCTTGGTTTCTAGTATGCATGCTAGGTGTTCGCTGAAATGCTTAGCTAGGGTTCTTGTCATGGAGTTTTATTGGTGGTTTGGTTGTGTATGGAATGGATTAGAGGTGGAACCCTAGAAGCCAACCCAAGTTTCAAGAGTAGACAGACTGCAGAAGAGCCAAGCAAGGAAAGCTGTCCTCAGGCTCGCGATATTTGGACCGTCTAATGGAGATCCAAGGGCTGTGTGAAATCTGACTGAATTTTTTGGGGAAAACATTCACATGATGGATAGGCAATCCCTTTATTTATTTCAATTCTCAATTTCAGAGGTTTGTTTTGCTTCCCGTGATAGTACTTTTGAGTGTAATGCTTATATATTGTGGGGCAAATTTTGCTTATGACTATGATCTCGATTGTAGTTTCACTATTCACTTGTTAATACTGGTCTATGTTTGTGTAGTAGTGCACACATGATCAATGGTCGGGAAAACTCCTTAAGAAGTCTGTTCATGCTTTCGAATTTCACTTTGCAGCCTTCTCCGTGGCCTATCCATGGTTCTTGAGTTGCAAGATTGTTCGTGTCTTGACCTTTTTTTACCAAACACAAACGATATTATTTTTATCTTCTAAAATGTTTGAAATGAATTACGTAAGCGGTTTTGATTGACAATAGCTGATTAATATCTTCTCTGTTTACACTTTCATTAATTATTTCCCGTAGTGGTTGCTATTCCATGTATTATTTCTTGAAGTTTATTATGTTGACTAAAATAAAATTAGTACCCAATCGCAGCTTGTAAGATCGAACAACCGACTCCCATTCACTTCGCTAGTGATTTTTATTCTCAAGAAGCAACAATTGAAAAGTTTGTCTCTCGTAATGAGCATGGTACGGAAGAGGTGGAATTGATGGAGGTGGAATTTTCAAAGATTTCATGGAAAATATCACTCGGCGACTTTTGAAGTGCAAGATGGTCTATTCAAGGAATCTGTTCCTTTTAGTCAATATCTTTGATCCAAAGGCAAGAGCTTCATTATAGTCACTATCGTATTAATGCATGTCATATTTGATGCATCATGCATTTTATTGATTTGTGGTGGTATGCTTGTAGCTTTGGTATGCAATAGCTAAAAACTGGTGGAAATACTATAATGTACTTGCATAATTGGTTTAAAGTCACGCAGTTTTATGATTCAATTATGATGCCTCGTGTGTGTTTCTTTGTGATATTTTTTTCCTTTTGTAGGAAGCTACCGATCATCTTCGTACCCAAACCCGGCTCAGATTGGTTCATGAACAACATCTGCAATATTTCCATTTTCTTGGAAGTCTCCTTGTGAAGGTACTTTGCCATATATCTTCAGGCATTCAACCTAGTAGATATTAGTTTAATTAACTTTCAGAGCTTGTATATCTGGCATTCTGACATCTTTCTGTTGTTTGTGATAATGCTTACCAATCTAGTTTTTTTCCCTGATACTTCTTATCTATCCAGTTGTTTCTGATAGTGCCTATCTTTTAATTGTTATAATTCCAGGAAAGGATTACTGACGTGATGAAGTCCCAAAAGAAGAGGCGAGAAGAAATACAAAGGCGTGTTGGTATGAGACTTTTTCCTGTTCTTTTGCATGTAGTTTTGTTCTTACTTCTATTTGATTTAAATTCTCTCAGAATTTGCTTATTGAAGCTGTTGTTCTCGATCGAGTTACGAGAAAAGAACATGGCTTCCATTGAGCTTGATACAAAGGTATGCTCAGAGGAAACTAGTTACATTTATGAAATATACTTCTTAGAAGGGATTGCGAAAGCTCCTTGCATTTCCCATCTTATTACATAGTACACAAAGGTCAAGACCCAAAAATAACTAATCATTTTTTGGAAACTTTGTAATTTACACCCAATTAATCACCCTATTTTAGAATGTGTGCAATAAGATATATGAATAACTCGATGCTAGTAGTTGGTGCAATATTTACAAGGCACACATACTTATGCAATGCCGTTCCTTGTATCTAGACACTTACCACATGTAATTATTTTGTCTGGAGTTATCACAAGGCAATTATAAAAGTTTTCTGTATGCTTTCTGTTTGACATTTCATTGATAGATATTGGAGATGGAAAAGGATGTGAAGAAACTTGAAAAAGATGCTATTCGTGCTGCCAGAGAATATGAAAACAGTGAGTTGGTGTTACAATAAATTCTTTTCCTGCTTCCAACAATTTGTAAACTAAAAATGTTATTAGTTGGTACAATATTTAATGGGGGAAACGACTAGGCTTCCTTGATATTTGGCTTGCTATGAAATATGAATGATGCCTTGGTCTTTGGGTCTACAAATTCTATGCTGTTTCTTAACCCAGACGTTTTGCAGGAGTATCAAAACCGTCAACGTGAGGTACAACAGTTCTACAAGTTTACTGAATTTGAATGCGTGATTGATTATCTAAGGATCTGCTAGAATATCTTCTTTTGGTTTGAGAGATTGATATATATATTATAACTGCAAATGTTTTTTTGTCTGCTGAGTGGATGTCCTATTTACTAGAGAGGTCATGCCGAAATTTTGTATATTTTGGTGACTTAGTTTTTGTTGAATTATGATCCAAATTCAGAAGAAGGCTAACCTTTGGTAATTCAGTTACCAATAAGGTTTAATACATTGCATTTATTCAGTACAGTAACATGGTATTACCTGTATATGTTTACGATGCTCATGCAGATGCAGACTCTGCTAAAAATGTTAGGTATGGAAATGGCCTTTCCAATATATCTATTCACATTTCTTTCTTGTTTTCAGGATTGGTCATAATTTCCTTTTTGTTTTTGTTCTATCCTATCCTAAAAGTGCTGTTGGCAGCTGAAAAAATACCCTAACATCATTCTCTTTACAGCTATGCGTTCCTTATCTTGTATGGGATTGCGTGCTGCAATCAAGTTTGGGGTGTCATTGCTAGTCTAATAATGAATCCTCCATTTGTTGGGGCTACTATTTCTGTTGTTACTCTTGTAATTTCCTTCAGCTTTCTTTGTTTCTCGACCATGCCCGACTCTTAAGGTTGGTATTTTATGCACCAAAATCAGCAAACTTTAATGAACCGAGCATTCTTTGTTCTTGCTCCCTTTTTCATCTGTAGATTTGAAGTAATAATACTTTTGAAATTTGAATCAGATGATGGAGGATGCTGTTCATTTCCTTAGCAAGGATACAGTTGTTAAACCGGTTTCAACCCAGCCTTGCTAGTTTTATTTTTTGTTAGCGTCTAATGCTGAGAATATCAACATTTTAGTGCTTAGTCTATTGCATCTAAGTTCTATCATATACAAGACCAGATCATGCATCTTTTACAAGTAATTAATTGTTTCATAGTTCCATTTCCTTGTACATATTTCTTGATGCATTTCTGACTATTCACCACCTATCTGGAGCAGGTAAATATTCCTGCAGCTTATCTCAGTGCCAGCATGGAGTGGTCTGAGCAGCAGGAAATATTAAGAGGACTAATGTCTTGTACACGCACCTACAAGTTGTTGTATGTCACTCCAGAAAAAATAGCTAAGTAAGTGGAGTGTTGCAAATTGTGGCTTACAAGTCTGATGTGGTTATATTTGGATTCAGCAACATCATCTCCTGACCGCCGTTTCAAAGTTATCCTTTTGTAATATAGTGTAACTCTCAAACTTAAAACTTCATATGACCATTGGATGTGTGATTGATTATCTATCCTAAAAGTGTTGTTGGATGTGTGATTGATTATCTAAGGATCTGGTAGAATGTTTTCTTTTGGTTTGAGAGATTGATATATATATTATAATTGCAAATGCTTTTTTGTCTGCTGAGAGGATGTCCTATTTACTAGAGAGGTCATGCCGAAATTTTGTATATTTCGGTGACTTAGTTTTTGTTGAATTATGATCCAAATTCAGAAGAAGGCTAACTTCTGTCGGAGCGGAATCACACTCAATACATATAACCATATCAATCACGCATATATATATCATGGGCACCGGCCAGCAAACTTCACTATTTTCAGGAATTTTACACTAGGTCATTGCCTTATATATGTTCATCTTGTAAGCTGTTGCGAGTTGATCTCTCCACGATTTGTAAACATTCCTGAAAATAGTGAAGTTTGCTGGCCGGTGCCCATGATATATATATGCGTGATTGATATGGTTATATGTATTGAGTGTGATATCGATATGGATATATATATATGTATTGAGTGTGATATCGATATGGATATATATATATTTTTTTTGTATAAATGTCTGATAAATTCGTGAGCCATTTAAAACCCACTTAATTTAATATTTAATTTAAGGTACCCACAATTTAAGTTAAATTAAATGAGTTTTTAGCCCACGAATTTAACAGTTAAATTCATGGGTTTTTTCAGTAACCCACGAATTTAATTTAAATTTGTGGGTACCCACGAATTTAATTGATTAATTTCATCGAGTTAAATTCGTGAACTAAATTCGACGATTTGCCCACGAATTTACCTTAAATTCGTGGGTTTTAGCCTAAATTCGTGGGTTTTTGGCCCATGAATTTTTCCCTATTTCTTGTAGTGAGGTACTGAGTTAACCAGAAACTTACCCAGTATGATGTCGGACACTTCCTAAGCTCTATTAGTTGTGATATGGTTGACTCAACCTCTCACTGTTTCTTAGTGCATAGCTGCAGTTTGACTTGATCTACAGTTTCCTCCTAGCGCACGTGCCTTTGCAGGTGTAGAACCAAGGTTGAAATGAACAGGAGTAATACCTCCACTCTGGGGACAGTTATTGACAAAATGTCCCTTTCATGGCAACTGTAACAAATGCTTGACTAATGATTGTTGATTTCCACCTGGTGCATTACTCGCCTGAGCAGGTGTTTGGAAATTCTAACCAGATGGACACAATGCAAGGGACGGCGTCTTGAACATAGCTTTGGGTTGAAACCAAACAAACTGATGAGGGGGAACTCCCACTATTTGTTTGTTCAGACCACCTCCTTACTGAACCATCATGCGCTTGCGGTTGTCATTCAACTCCTTGTGCTTATCTTCCAGAATAAGCGCCTTGTTGATCAACTCCTGAAAATCTGGGAAATTTGGGTAATTAACCCAATTTGCAATCCAGAATTTAGTCCCTTCATAAAATGAGACTATGTTGCTTGGGCTAATCGATGTGATCTCGATCGTTGATCGGAATCAATGGCTAGGATGTTAGGGTTTCGCAGGATTAGGCGAAGATGACGGAACGAGCCGACAAGGGCTAGGCTGCAGTAGGACCGAGGCACACACGGGACTGGGCTGGCGTGCAAAAATGGGCTAGGCCTGATGGGGTTCAGCCCAAACACTATTCAAAGCATTTTTCAACATTTGCTAATTTAAAATAATTCTAGAAATCAAAATAATTAAAATAAAGTAGCAAAAATATCGAAAAATTCTTGAAAATTTTAAAAAATATTTTAGAACATTTGGAACTCAAATAAAATATATTTTTTAAATTTTATTCAAACTTTTCAAACATTTAAATAATATTGATATTAAGTTAATTAAAAAATGTGAAATAAATTCCAAATAAATGCTAGAAAATTCAAAAAATTCCCAAAATTCATAAAATGCACAAATAACAATATTAAATTATTTTAATCAAAAAATGGGGATGTTACATAACACTAATCAATATCATACTCAACAAAGGAGTTAGTCTCACATTTAGATTTTTCATTAACAACATAAACAATTTATTGGTGCTTGCACTTTCAAAGGGGTAACAACAAGAAGACTGATAAAATTGTCCAAAGTGGCATACACGAGTTACACATTCTATTAAGTGCCATATTATTGATTACATTCTATGTAATGGCAAGTACTCAAAGACCAATCCAATGGGTTGCAATGATCAATTCCCCTGAAATAACATTTCCTTTTGTATGAGTTCCATTATGGTAGCACTCCATAATTAGCTTTTGATTTTAAAATGAGGAATTTTAGTGCATTGTAGAAAAATCTTCTAAATAATCAAAAGAACTGTTATTTTGTATTTTATTTTAAATCATTTAATTCTGATTGAGGGATAGGTTACAAATATAATTAATTCTTAAGTCTTACAAACCAGAGGTCACGATTTAAATCCCAAAATATAATAATGAAAAATTGACCCATCCTATGAATGCTAAGAATGTAACTCTGGTCATCTCCTAGAGAAACAGAGTGTCACACTGCCAGGAAATTTTGGGAGCCTAGGCAAGCTTAACTACGGTCAATAAATACAAACAAGTCCATATACCCATCACACAAGCAAAATTAATAAGTATAAAAAGTTTTTCTTTATGAAAAGAATAGTTCAATACATATGTGAACATTTTATTGTAAAAAAAGAAAAATAAATCAAGTATCTCACTACGACACTACCAACGCTTCGATGATTAAGCAAGAAAAGTCCAACCACACACTAAAAGAAACTCTACAAGATAAAAATATGTTGATTAGTGCATCATATAACATAAAAAATATATTTAAATTGATGTATTGAAGTTGTGCTTCACATACCACAAATGTTCTAATCACCGTTGGTGACACGAACGCCATCGACAGCACCATCACTGCCACCACTAGCATGCGGTAGTGCTGCAGATGCTGGCTGATCACCTTTGTGCCACCGCCGTTCACACCACCTCCTCCTCCGCCGTTGGTGACGCCTACCACCATGGCCATTTGGTGGAGCTTGTGCCTACTTAACGGACAGTTTTATGGATGTATCTCCCTCCCTTGTCTCCCTCGAGACTCAAGAGTGGTGGAAAGGTATACATGTATACTATACATAGTGTCTTGTGATTTGGATGTGTTCAAACATTCAAGGAGGAGAGAGATGGACTTGGCAAGGCTTCTCAATTCTCCTAGTCACACATGCGTAGACAGGCTCGTATGGATTATTTTAAAGAGTTTTTCTTGATGGTAAGTTGGCAGTGAGCCTGGGTAGGAGCCTAGCCTACCTGGGAGCTAGCTCTACCTATGTTTTGAACCATTTACTCTTCACTCCATGCTAGCCCTAAAGAAACGTTAGACCAAACTGTCAAATAAACCCAATTTCCTCTGTGCTGGTCAAGTTAGGCCTAGGTCAAATGTGCCTAGCTGGATCGAGACCTAACTAGGCCATCCCATTTTAGTTGGAAATCTAAACCATGTCGAGCTGGCTTGAATGGTCTTGACTTTCAACACAACCAAAGCCACTTATGAGTTTTAATTTTCGAGGCTCTTCACTTGTAACTGCAGCCAAGAATCTCGTCCGTGTCATTCATCTATCCTTCTATCTGACATACTCCCTCCCTAAGACTTATTTTAATTTTGCACAAGGATTAAGAAGATGCCAAAATTTAAAAAGGTGTGTGAGAAAATAATTTATGTAACCTTCATTATTATCTTAGAAAAATAAATGAGAATACTCTACGTGGGTGGTAATAAATCAATGCATATGATAGAGACAAAGTAAATAGAGGTATTATTGGCATTGAAAATATGATGAAGGATTTAAATGGCTCAAACACATGCAAACACCAGGTTTAAGAGATTCGTGGTGTGCTAGCCGATTTGATCTTGTAATCGGCAAGAAAGTTATAATCTAAATAGCTATGTCAGCCAATAAGGTTTTTTCAATATAGATCTAATCTAAACATCTATTTAACCAATTAGATCATGTGTAACAACAAATCTAACCAGCTGATTATGGCTTGTCAGATGGTTTGGTAAAAGCAAATTTTCTTGAAAATGGTGATGCGTAGCAAGATCGGAGAAAAGCATACCTAGATAAATTGGCGTAATCGAAGATGATCAACAACTAGCGATGCGCAACTTTATTAATCAAAAATGAATTACAAAGTCTAAATTACAAAAGCTACTCCTAGTCGACAAAAAGTAAATAAAAGTATATGCGAGTTGTTTGATTGATTATTGTTATTTTTCTTCGGCTCACTTCTGTCCCTTTTTATAGCATATAGATTGATCATATCCTTCTTCGATCCGTCATATGAATTGTATACGCCTCCACTTCTTGATAGGTAAATGTCGGGACCCGAATTCGCATTCTGGAAACCCTCTGTGTTTTCAGCACTAGTCCCAGGATCAGTAGCTAGTGCCCACAGTTAACAAAGATGAATATCACAATCATACACAATGGAATAATAAATAAAGAATTCATCTTTTAATATAACATGTTGAACAACCTTAAGGTCAACTTACAATTGTGAAGCTTAGATGGCTTCAACTTAGAGTAAAACGAACATCAGCAGAACGAAGAACGTCGGTGAATCCCGTCAAAATACCACAGGCATCTGACAAGGTTCAACTCCTAGATATTCGCCTTTTTGCAGAACTTCTCCTTCTTCGAAGACAAAGACTTCTTCTCAACTGGTGATGTTTTGTTATAGCAAGGGTGAGTACACAACCGTACTCAACAAGTCGTGCACAGAATGCAAGTATAAATAACTATATGCACAGCTTGTTCCAATTGAATGGCTGAATTGGCTATTTTGCATAAAACAACATTTCCAAATGAATATCATAAATAGATTGAAAAGCAGTAAAACAAGTAATACCCATAAATTTCGTAATCATTCTCAAGTAAAGCATTTCTTTTCCTTAACCAATTTCCATCTCACATTGTCCACATTCCCAATCTCATTTTTATCAAGATCTAACCCTTGACTGTAATTCCTGAGCTTTGTCCAATTCCGTGGACTCGGCTATTCGAATAGTTTTTACACTCTGCAGAGGTTGTACACTTTACCCACAAGATACAATCAACTCACCACGTCAGCCGTGAATCGCCATACAAGAGTATGCGACTGAGCAATCATAACAAAGCCTTTCAGAAACTTCTAGCTCAACCTAGAAACCTCTCCGGGTTGCCTTCACTATCACTTCCCTCACACTGAGCCGATGTATAGGATAGACGAACACCGTTGGATAGGGTACCAAGCCGTAGCACAGGCAAACTCCCCCATACAATTACCCCCGTGTAACTGCCACCCCGAGGTATCAAAGGTGAGATATCAGAATCCTACTAAACAAAGTCTTCCCATTCAGACATGTGGTTGTACGAGTGACTCAGGTCAAAGGCTTACAAGATGAAGTCCTTAACTGACCAAGGCAAGACATCCTTCTCTCAAAATTGGCACACAACCCTCACAACACTCAACCCTCCCAAATGCCACAATGGCCCACCTGGCGTAAAGCCACTTGCCACTTACCCCAGTCTAAATCCTTTACCACCCCAGTTGATTACTGAGCAACACATGCCAACAATAACTCAACATCCATATAGAACCACACTGGTTCCACATATCAACATCATCATGTGGCAACACGTCACACCATTTCACAAACACATTTCATAATCCATTGATCAGTATTAACCTTTTATTTTCAAAAGACATGAGTTGCGTGGCATGGCTAAGCAATTATACACGGTCTAACCATCCCACGTTGGCAAGTAATAACAACCAACTAACAATCAACCATCTTAGGGTGACAAATGAATTATGGCATACAAATAATCATGGTAAGGTGATATTAGCAATTGGATTGAATAAGTAACCCAAATTAATTTAAATCATTTTAATCTTGAACTAGCATGCAATAATTTGAATCAAAGTAAATTTGTAAAACTGGGAGCAACATGATCAAAGCACAACTTACCTGGCACTTGCTATAAACTGCTCTGTACTCTTTTTAATTGATTTTCGGCTTCCTCAACCTTTGGCTCTTCAATCAAATGCTTCGACTTCCTCATCCTTCAGCTACTTCGGGTAACTTCTGGACGACACGTCTAACGACAAAGAAGCACAAATACAACAAAACTAAAAAGCAATTCAAATAAACTCCAATTTAATATTAGATTGGTACTGAATGGAAGGGATTGAATTTAGGAATTTAGATTTGATCGAAGATTGGATGAAAGAGAACAGGCTTTTAGAAGATTTATCGAGAAGGTTACGACTGATAATTAGGAAAGAACGGAGTATATTCCAGGGAATATCCTTCGAGATTAATTAACTCGATTGGAGAGATATTGACATATGGGCTCTCGATCTATAGATCGGGTCCACGAGAATGATTTGGTTCATGATGAACTAAACTCAGGCACAGTGTTGACTAAGTAGATACACAACCAAACAAAAGAAAGATAGGCTGATAGATTAGATATGGCACAAGGATATGACACATGGCCAATGGTCTAGCGACCAAGTCCATGAATGATTTCCCAATCAATGGCATATTAAATTTTCAAAGATAAGACAAGGACAAGTAGGGTCGACATCCACTGCGATTCGATGTGGGGTTCAGTCATACATCGATGAAAAGGCTCGATGATGACAAGACGGCGATGATAAGAAGACGGGGCTAAACTCAATGCGATAGAGCTAGATCACATCAAGGCGATAGAAAAGATGATGACATCGCACTAGGACCTTTACTTGCATGCACATATGTGATGAGAGCAAAGCGTTAACGGCGGGACGTTAATGATGAAACGTTAACAGCGGAACGTTAATGATGGAACATTAATGGCGAAACGTTAATGGCGGAACGTTAACGGCGGAACGTTAACGATGGAGGTGAAGCGTTAACAGAACACTTATGAGATTACAAGGTGGCGACCATCGGTATAATGGTAGGGCAACGAGGTCATGATGTGGCTCATGTTTGATTTGCAATCTGCGAGATACACATATCGTGACGCAACAACAAATTGGACCTAGGGTTACGTCCGGGTTTGAGCGAAACGATTCAAGGATGGATGCACTTGACATAGGGTAGAATGGTAGGGTTGGCTCTGCGATTAAAGGTTACCAAAGATGGCGAACCGAAATGCGCACCGATACGAAGGACTAGGCCAAAAGATGACGGTAAATTCTAGAACATGGCTTTGACGGCAATCGGAAATCAAATGAACTTCATCGATGGGCAAAATAGGGGATAATGATCTACTGGACACAATGGCCTGGCCACGACAAACCAAAATGGTTGGCGGCACAAGACGACGCGCGGCGGTGGCAAAAAGGCGACGGGTAACGAATATTAAACTTTTCGGAGGATGGAACTACAAAGGGAAAGTGAGCACCACATAGAACGCGATGACACGAACTCAACGGTATGGCCGGATTTGGCGGCAACCCAACGGACAGATCACAATCTGCCGACGAACGGCTGCCGAAGCCAAAAGATCAAACGGTCACAACTATTAAGGTACTGCATGAAACCTAACCAAATTTTATAGAAAGATATCTGGGATCATTTGGCACAATATGACGTGAACGGATCTGAGTTTTACCTTCTGGATCAACGAGGAATGCACGACAAAGTTTTCTGCCGTTGGAACGCAGTCTGATCGGGGAAGATTGATTTTTCTACACAAATCCCACAGCAAAACCTTGAGTTAGGATGAGCACCGCGTAGAGGACATCAAGATGAGTCTACAAAAAAAGATTCATGATCAAATTCACAAAAACAAAGGAGAACGAGCAGAAACAAGATTTGAGATTGGAACGGCCATAACTTTTGATTCCATAGATGAAACTGCATCAAATTTAGAGGGAAGACAGATGGTACCATGGGGCACGAGGTGACATAGCTGGATCTCAGAAAAACTCCCCCAGCTGATGAGGAACGCGATGCCAAAACTGGCTGACGTGGGGCGGCAATCGGGGCGATGCGGCGGCGCGGCTGCGCGGTTCGCCGGTGAGAGGGCGGCAGCCGGGATGGGACAGCGCGTGCATGGAGTGCGTCTGGGGCTGGGGAACACAGGGGAGGGCGCGGCTTGGACGGAGCAGCACCGGAGAGGCGGCGTGGTGCTTGTCTACGCTGGCGGCAAAGGCGGCGCATGGCGCCGGTGCGGCTTCGGCGGCGGGGAAGGGCGGCCAAGGGGTGGGGTGGGCGCGGCGACATGCGGGGATGCCCATGGGAACGACGGCCGGCGGCGAGGACGACGGCCGACGCGACCAAAAACCGTTCGGATGGCATGGTGCCCGAAAACATGATAAAACACGGAATTTTCCGAAACTAGCGAGAGCACGGCGTAGAGCAAGATATACTAGGCTATATCTAGAAGGAATTTGATTGGGGATTACCAATTTGGGAGGAATCGACGACGAACGGAGCCCGATTTACAACGAACAAACGCAAATTCCCGATGCGATTCTTGACGAAACCTGGATTTTCCTTAGGGGTTATGATCTACACACTAATGCGCACAAGATCACGCGAACGAAAGTCAATTTGCCTTACCGGATCAAAAGATGGCACGGTGATGCCAACGGAGGACGTCCGGTGACCGTTTCTTTGATTTTTGGAAGGGCAACTCTTCTGGAAATGGAGGGCAAGGGTGAGCGCTGTGTTGAGAAGTCTGAGACGCGCAATTTGGGTGGTCACACACATTGAGGGAAGGAGAAATGGAAGAGTTATGGCTTAAACAAGAAACAGCAAAGAATTGATTGCTGCAACCGTTTCACTTGATTTCAGAGGGGGTAATTGTAGGAGAATTGAAGTCCTTGATGACACGGTCGTTTTGCAACTGACTTCACTTGATTTCGTTGAGAATTGCAAAAGATATGAGCATTTGAAGTTTGGGCTAGACATGGTGTAATATCCCTAAATTTTGATTAATTTAATTTAAATGGTTTAAATGAATTTTTGAGAATTTCTGGAATTTAGTTGGATTTATTTGAATATTTGGAAATAGACTTTTCTCTGGGAATTAATTTAATAATGAAAAGTTTTAATAAAATATAAATGGAAATATTTTATTTGAGCTTAAAATGTCCTAAAATATTTTTTGGAATTTTTCTGATATTTTAAGTGCCTCAAATAATTTAAATGAATATTCAAAATTAGTTTTATTCGAAAAACCATTAAAATTCGGTGGAACAGTAACGGGCCGTCTCTCCACCGTGTGATCTTGATCGTGTGGTCACGAATTGCTCGTGTCGTTTCATTTCTCATGCCGTTAGATCTTCATCCTACGCACGAGATGAGGCCACGTCGTTTCGTTTCGTCTTCCGAACGTTACTGCCGCCGCCGTCATTCCGGCGAGAAACCGACGCATTTACTCGCCGTTTGAGCTCGCACGTCGAGGCTATAAAGCCCGTGCGGTACCTGGCCGGAAAGCTCTTCGCCGTGCGCACCCGTAGCCCTAACCCACACCGTCTCCCTCAACGCCGTTGAGTCGCACGACCTCGCCGTAGTACCGAAGCAATTTCGCCACTGTTGTGGCCGCTCCGGTGACTCTCTGCTGCAACCAAGGACACCGGAGTACTCCTCAAGCTGAGACGCATCCGAAGGACTACTTCATCTCACCGGAATCGCACTAGAACGCCGTCGCTTGGGTCTTCTTCCTCATCTTCGGCAGCATTTCCTCGCCGCGCCTTCGCCGAGTTTGCGAGCTACCTCGACCGCCCGATCTGCATCCAACGACGGAGGTGAGTCCACGTATCCCTCTGTGATAGAGACCAGAACAGTGTTGTTTTTGATCTCAGCCGTAGGATTCGTAATGGAGGGCTAGGATAGTGCCACGTGCCCGAAGAAGGGACTGCCCACGTGTGCTTAAAATTTGTGTTAGCTAATAGCCGTTGGATCCATATCGAATGGTCTGGAGTTAGCCATGTAGATGCAGTAACAGTAAACCCCATCTTCAATTGTTGGTCGTTCGATCTTGATCGTGTGGTCGTGATGCGGCCACATCGCCTATTTAACAGTAGCTATTAATTAGCGTAGAAAATCTATCGCAATCCGAGCCGTAGATTTTGAATCGAACGGACCGGATTCCACCGTGCGCCGAGCCAGTCTCGTGTCAACGCGTGTACGCGAGAATCGAGGCGTCAGCGCCGCCGCTGCAGTCGACGTCATTGATTTACTTTCAGCCGCATGATTTAGATCCAAAGGTTAGCATAGCGCCACGTGTCAGCACCGCGGTAGAGATCAGAAGTGTCGGTGCGATCTTGGTCGTTGATCGTGTCGCACGAATCTTGGCGTTTGACCGGGCCAGTTGAGTTACTGTTCGGTCTGTTTCCTGGCCGTTAGATCTTGATCCAGTGGACGAATTTGCGCCACGTGTCACCACCGGAGTAAATCGAGCCGAATCGACGTTAGATCGTGACCGTTCGTTTTGAATCGGACGGTCAGGAATAAATGACTTCTCGGTTGATAGTTCACCGACACGTGTCACGGCGAGAATTTGCCACGTGTCCGAGGATGACGTCAGCAGTGGGGCCCACATGTCAGACTTGGCACGGTGGTTGCTGACGTCAACAGTGACGTCATGCTGACGTCATAATTAATTTTAAAATATATATTTCGGTAGAAAAATCAATTCGGTGTTGACGTCATAATTAGCTATGCTGACGTCATAATTCTTGGATTTTATAAAAATAAATAAAGAAATTCGGTTTATTCTTTTTGAGTTATTTTCAAACTTTGTATAGCTATAACTTCTGCGTTTTAACTCCGATTTGAGTGATTTCAATTTCTAAAAATTTGTAAAATCAAGACCTATTTATTGGTGAATTTTGTGGAATTTTTATAGTTGAGTTTGCTCTCTGTAAAATCTATTTATTGTGTGTATAATTGTTTTGGGTAGACGCTGATTTGTCGGAGAACTTCGAGGGGGAATTTCCTGCACAAGAATTTACTCCGGACCAGGATCAGCAACTCTTTGAAGGCAAGTTATGCTTTGACCATGTTGCTCCTACTTTTAGAAACTTATTTTTGCTTTAAACTATGCATGCTAATTCAACTTAAAATGGATTTAATTATTTTGGGTGAATTAGCTAATCAACCTAATTGTTTATGCCACCTTGTTATTATTATTCATATGCCATGATCTCTTGATAACCTAAGTTGGGAATATTAGTTGGTTGATTGTAGTGCGCCAACACGGGAGGCTAGACCCTGAATAGATGCTTAGCCATGCCTATAACGTGAACATTTCTATTTGGATTACAAAAGTAACATTGACTATGGAATAGTGAATGCATTTTGATAAAAGGTGAAATGATGTTGGTATTGAGACTGGAATGTAGAACCTGTGTGGATTTACATGAAAGAGGATTACAGCCATGTGATGCACCGATAAATGACTTGGGGTGGAATTGATTTAGACTGGGGCAAGTGGACCGAGGCTTTGTGCCAGGTGGGCCTTTGTAGCAACTGGGGATGGGTTGAGTGTTGTGAGGGCTGTGTGCCAAATTGAGAGAAGGATGTCTTGCCTTGGTCAATTAAGGACCTTATCTTGCAAGCCTTTGACCTGAGTCTCTCGTACAACCACATGTCTGAATGGGAAGACCTAGCTTAGTAAGGTTCTGATGTCTTACCTTTGATACCTTGGGGTGGCAGTTACAAGGGGGTAATCATGCGGGAGCGTGCACATGCTTGACTTGGTACCCTATCCAGCGGTGTTAAATCGGTCCTATACTTCGGCTCTGAGTGAGGGAAGTGATAGTGAAGGCAACACAGAGAGGTTCTTAGGCTGAGATAGAAGTCTCTGAAAAGCTTTGTTACGGTTAATCGCCTTTGTGGTGTGTGACTGTATCTTGTGGGTAAAGTGTACAACCTCTGCAGAGTGTTAAAACTGTTCGAATAGCCGAGTCCACGGAAATGGACAATGCTCGAGGATTACAGTCAACGGGTAGTGTTTGAAAATAAAATGGAAGGGGTGACTGTGTGTCAAAGAAAGATGATTAGGGACTGTGTGTCCAAACTATTGTGGAAAAACAACTTGAGGCATATAATGATAATATGGTTTTGATGCTTTCAATCTATATAGATAGTAGTTTTAAAATATTGTTGCAAAAGCAAAATTAACCAATCGAGCCTTTCCTTTGTAACAAGCCGTGCATGTAGTACATAGAACTGCATTCTGTGCATGACTTGTTGAGTACGGTGTGTACTCACCCTTGCGGACAAACTTACCAGAAGAAGAAACTACGCCTGCCTATGAAGAGGAGTTTATTGAGGAGCTGGAGAACTAGGGAAGCAAGTCTCAGTCGGGGCGTCTGTGGAAGAAGATGGAGCACCACGAGACTTATTTTATTCCGCTGTTGAACTTTTGTTATTTGATAATTGTAAGCCCTGCGTGGCATATCTATTGTAAGGATGACCATAAGGTCGTACACTCGTTTATATAAATGGTTGAAGTACTTTAATGTTATTCCATTGTGTATGTGATTGGTACTTTAAACCCTGTTTAGCTTTGTGTGCACTAAGCGATCTGGACTAGTCTTTGAATACACAGAGTGTCCGGATTTGCAAATTTGGGGCACGACACATGGGTGCCAAATTGCATTAGAGAGGAGCTAGGGAAGAAGATGAACAGTGTTTCGGGGCATATGAATAGTAAATTTCGTTTGGCCTTGGCCCAAGAGTGTGGGAAAAGATTAAATCCGAATTTGGAAGAATAATATGAATTTAAATGGAATTTCAAAGGAAAGGTTTGAAATGGAATTTGGATATAGAATTGCCCGAATAATTAATAATTCAAATTAAAAATCCAATAAAAATCAAATTAATATCCAAATGTTTAAATTAATAATTTTAATTAATTTTTAGCAAATCTCAAATTTGGGAAATTCCCTGAGATACAAAGAACACTGTAAAAACTAAATATTAAATTACTTGATGCATACAAAAGGCACATTAAATTGTTTTAGATTTAGAAAATTCTAAATTAAGCTTCTTTAATCAAATAAGATTGATGTAAAATTTTTGGAAAGCTAATTTAAATATAAATTTTTGAAAACCCAAATTTTAGGATGTTACAAACCTCCCCCCTTAACAGAATCTCATCCCCGAGATTCGGCTGACTAAAGAGTAGGTTCGGAGAAACCCGACCTTCGAGGCTCTTGCACTTGCAGTCAACTGCACACTTGACAGAATTGCTTTGAGGTCAAACGCTGGATAACATCCTTCTACTGGGTCAAATTCTGATAGGCTGCTCCTTGCAGGCAAGATCCTTTTGCAAACTTAATTGGCTTCAACTGGGTCTACTTTCTGGCATATGAAACACTTCTTCCACTAAGGTCCTTGGAAGACAATCTGCACTCTTCCTAACAACGCTGACAACATCCATTGTTAAGCAACCTTTTATTTATCCACTGACACTTGATTCTTTGCTTCTCTTGGAAACTAGACAAGCTACTCCTGACGGTGAAAGCAACTTGCTATTCTGCGGTCTTGATCAAAGATTGAACATCATTTCTGTTGAGTTGGTTCTTGAGAACAGCTCTTGATCTGAGGAACTCAAGCTGATTGATAATTGCTTCACAGCAATTCAAAGTCTTGAACGATTCCTTGATCCTTGCAAATTCACTACCAATGACCTTCGGAGTAAGGGACATTGATCGAAATGAATCTGGTAACTTTTAACATCACGACTAAGTCATGGGATTCTGAAGGTTCTGAATTAGTTTTATCTTATTGGACTTGTCAAAAGCATGGATAAAATACCATCTCTGTTGATCTGTTGGTTTGATACTATCTTTGTCGGTTTGGTTCTCAAGTAGCGACTGGAAATTCTATATCAGCTAGATATTCTTTCCATAGTGAATTAATGCTTCAATTACCACTGAAGTAAAGGTACTAGTCTTCAATATGCTAAATCAACAAATTTTTTCTCTACATCACATTACTAAGAACTCAGGCTCTATGGCCAACATACACATGAACATTATCTGGTAAAGTGAATGCTTAAAGACATATCAAATCCTTTATTGCCATTAATACTTTTGTTTTAGAATTCTGGATACATTTATTCCACAAATAGGAATTGCTAAGAGAATTCCTTGACATTACTCTTATAGACTAGAGTATGGCATCACGGCTTTGGGAACTTCTTGGTAGCTTCATCAGTCAACCGTCTTTTCTTCAACTACTTCTTGGAACAATCAGCTTCTGTTGTTGCTTCAGGCATACCTGGCAATACAGGCTCAACCGAGGTAGCTTCAGGGACAATCTCAATTCCACAAGGTATTTCATATTTGAACGGGCATTGCTTGGCAAAGTGACCTCTTTTACGGCAGGCATAGCATAATCGATTCTTTGATGCTTCACCATGCGATCTTGGTTTTACGCTTCGAGCTGCACTAATTTCTGAGATGACTGAAGGTAATGTGGATGCTTGATGCTTCTGGGAACATCGTTTGGCATAATGACCTCGTTTACCACAAAGGAAACATCTTACTGGTGACCTTGACTTGCTTCTTTTCTGCGGTAGCTTGCTAGATTCTTGGTATTTCTCTTTTAACTGCTCTTGTGACAAGGCATGGGTAGATGACAACATGCCTTTCTTTGCTAACTCCTGAACCATAATGGCTTAGAAATTTTCTCATTGTCGTTGCATTGTAGAGGTCAGCACTGAATACATAGCACACGGGCTTGTGCAATGATCTTGTCTTTCACAAAGAAAACATGTAATCTTATTATTCGGACATTCTCCAAGAGGATGGTTCCCTTCACAACTGGAACAATTGATATGATGCTCGTCCGAGGTATGTCCTTTGACTCCACAACGGGTACATGCACGATCCTCTGATTTGCCTAGTTGGCAACACTTTAAAGAACAACGTCCAGATTGGTTGTGGTATGCAGGAGTAGCATATTCCTTTGACTTGGTTGCACCTTTCAACGGAGCATGAAACTCACGAAACGTAGTAGTGAATTCCTTCCAAGTGATAGTCAGATCCTTATTGTGGATAACACGGTAGTTTTTCCACCAAGCTAATGCTGCACCTTCTAACTGACTGGTGGCATATATAACCTTATCTTTATCATCACACTGTATGGAAGATAGCTTCTTCTCCATGACTTGAATCCAAGTTTCTGTACCTTGTAGAGAGGTGAATTCTTCAAAAATGGGTGGCTTAGTTTCTATGAACTTTGCAAACTTGCATTGAGAACGCACTGTTGAATTTTCAACCGGTGGAACAATGCTATTGATTTCATTATTGTTCATCTTTTGCATCACTATCTGCATACAAAGAGTTTGGGTGACAAAGAACTGGTGCAATTACTAATACGTCACTGCTGGTACTGGAGATTGCTTTTGGTCAACATGTGCTCTAATATTGATACTGGCGGCAACATCTGAACTGACTTGGACTGCTTCAGAAATACTGCCAAGGTTGATACTAGATAACTTCTCCATCTGTTGACTGACCAAGGTTAATAGGCAAGAAGAAAAAGCATAGATAAGTAACCAAGAACTATTACGGGGATTAGGTTTAACCCAAAACCTCAATTTATACAACCATTATTTATAACTTGATATGGCCGCTCACAAAAGCCTAAGGGCCATGTGACACATACTGCAAACTCAGCAAACAGAAAACCAAATTAACCTAAGCACACAAGTCTAACGTCTAGAAAGGGTAACACTCCTAACTTAGACAAACGCGACTCTCACACATGAGTCTCAACGGCTACTCAAGCACCGATTCTTCAAATTTCTTGAACACTTCATCGGCACTCTTTCCTTGAGCTCGACGATTCCTGTCTTCACGATCTTAAGGTTTAGCAACGGCACTCAGTGCTTTCTCCTAAAGTGTGAAAAAACGTTATCTATTTCAGGCTACTAAGGTATTCGATTACATCTATTTCCCATCCTTTAAACGGCTAAGGCTTAATAATCGAAAGTAAAACCGATGCTAGAGCTAATTGCAAAATTTCAAATTTCTAACAAGTTCGGTAGCCTTTGTAATACTAGAGGCAATCTTCCAATATTGTCAGCCAGAAATATCCAGTTCACCTTAGTAGTATTTCATCTCATGAGCCGATTGATGTATTCCACATATTCCTTCAAGCACTTTACCCATTGCCACCTTAGCTTCGTCAGCTCCAAGATATCTTAACAACAAACCCTCTAAAGTCCAATAATAGAGTACATTATCAAGCAAGACACATTCTATGACTTGTCTCTTAATTTTTGGATAGGTGGGTTTGAAGGATCGGTCAAATAATCCATTATTTTTACCCTCCAATCATCTGTAGTGACACATATTACTGTTTTGTCTATCGGCTCATAGTCTTCTAATTGGCCAAAAACTTTGTAGCCTGATGCTTATTGAGTTAATAAGTTAGCCTTGTCATTCAATTCATGAGGTATATGACACATTGAAAAGAAGGTAAACGAGCCGATTATATTGAGGCACTGCTCTAAATATTTGATCAAGACTTCATCATAAAAGTTATATTCTCTCTTAATCTTCTGAACCACCAACAAAGAATCACCGTAGGTCTCAGCAGAATCAACTCCGATATTGTTGAGTAACTCTATACCTTTAAGCAATGCTTCATATTCGGTTTGATTATTGAAACATTTACAATTTAGCCTAAACACAAACTCAAAACTATATTCTTTTGGTAAAATTAAAACTATTCCGATACCATCACCTTCTCAGCATACTGATTCATCAAAAAATAATTGCCAAGGAGCAATATATACTAGATCAACATTCATGTTAGTTTCATGTCATGTAATAAAATCAGCAATTGCCTGACCTTTAACAGCCTTTAGCGATTCGTATGTTAGATCGAACTCGATCAACGTACATGCCCACTTGCCAAGTCAACCTCGTAAAATTAGAGTTAATAAAACATATTTTGTAACATCAGTTTTACAAAAAAACCTTACAAGTTGGTACTAAAATATAATGTCTTAACTTGGTGCAAGCAAAATATAATGATAAGCAATGCTTTTATGCAAAAGGATACATGGCTTCTGCATCGATGAACCATTGGCTCAAGTAGAAAATAACCCGCCCTTTGCCATTAATTTCTTGCTCCAAAAAAGCTCCAATTATCATCTCTTCAGCCAGTATATATAATTTAAATAATATGCCTTTTTGAGGTGCGGCTAAAACTAGAGGCTTGCACAAATACTCCTTTATGCTTTCAAAAGCCCTTTGTTGATTGACTCCCTAAATAAATTCTTTATTTTCTTTTAACCTTAGCAATGGGGTAAATGAACTAATTTGGCTAGATAAATTTGAAATAAAATGCTGCAAATAATTAATCTTGCCAATCAACTTCTGTAAATCCTTTTTGTAATCTGGTGTCTTGGTATTGGCTATAGCTTTGAAACTTTCTTGATTAACCTCAATCCCTTTTTAATGGACCATAAAGCCTAAAAGGCATCTAACCGATACACCAAAAGTACACTTGTATGGATTCATCTTCAAGCCGTATGCCCTTGTTTTCTTGAACACTGTTTCCAAATTAGCTAGATGCTGAAAATCTTCCTTGGACTTCATCACAACATTATCAATGTAAATCTCCACCATACAGTCAATTAAATCATATGAAAGATTAAATTCATAATACGTTGATATGTTGCACCAGCATTCCTTAAACTGAATGTCTTGACCACCCACTTGAACAAACCTAGGGCACTAGAAAGTTGTCTGGGATGTCAGCTTTAGCCATAAATATTTGGTTATAACTAGCATTAATTGCCATCCATAAAACTGATGAACTTATTTCCAAATGTAGTATCAATAAGCATATCGGCTATAGGCATCGGATACTCATCTTTAGGTGTGACTTTATTTAAATCTCTAAAATCGACACACACTCTGAGTTTATCATTTTTCTTCATAACAGGAATGATACTGGAAACCCACTCAGCATATCAGCAAGGCTTGATAAACTTAGCCTCCAACAATCACTCAATTTCTTCTTTTATTGTATTATACATGGTCGGGTTAAATCATCCAGGAGATTGTTTAAATGACTGATATCCTGATTTTAGAGGTAGCGGATGTTCAACTAGCCATCGGCTCAAACTAGGCAGCTCATGATATTCCCAAGCAAAACAATCTTTATAAATTTTCAACAGCTTGACCAACTTTTCTTTATAATATGTTGATAATTTTGAACTAATAAAATTTGGTCTTTTTCTATCACCATCACCTATATTGACCTTATCTAGAAAATTAGTTGATGTGAATCCCTAGCCTTATTTCTCGACCTATTAAAAGTCTTCAATGGCCTCATAGCTATCTGTTGTTTGATAATAGCTTCATATTTTATCTTGTAAAGCTTTTATTGCCAATTTGGACTCCATCAACATAAAATTTCACCTATCCGATCAAGTGTGCTTAGCCTTACATTGATCGGTACGAGCCTAGTTTTGTTGATGGAGATAAAATCACAATCTTCCAGAGCATTACCTGGTATGCACTCTACCTTGTCATATTTCCAATTCGCATATGAATTGGCCATGCCTATATGAGCCAATGTATCAACTTGAACCACTTCAACTTCATCTCCATTCCATTGAATGAGCATTTGATGCATGGTCAACGGGATGCAGTAGTTGGCATGAATCCAATCTTGTCCCAACAGAATGCTGTAATTTCCCTTAGTGTAACCACAAAAAAGATGACCTGCACAGTTTTATTGCTAACTATAAACTCTGTTACCATGACCCTGTTTACTTTTGTGGGATCGCTTGTGAAGTCATTTAAAATTATGTTAGTTTTAATAAGATCTTTATCGGACTTACCCAACTTTTTGCATGAGCATTCTTGATATCGATTTATCATTGATATGAACTTTTAAATATAATGGCTTCATATGCTGATGATCATCTTAAGGTTTTTCAAAAATTACATCTTGAGCACACAAGCATAACTGAGTAAAAGTTTCTATAGCTGATGTAGTACTTATTTTGAACTTGGCCGATAGAGTGAACACCATGTTGATGAGAGTCATCTCAAATCACAGCGCAATCTAAATCATCAGCCAACCAAAATTCATCCTCAACCGGTTATTTTCTCCTCCATTCCTCTTTAGCTATTTTCATCGGTCGGGGCTCGTTAAAATCTTCATCCCTTCATTTTTTTCTACTCAACCTCCGTGATTTCTTGGGTCCTTAGCCTCTGAGGTCATCTGCGTTGAGATCAACTAAGCCAGGAGGACACCATCTAGGCTTTGGTTTAATCGGCTCACGTATTTTTCCAACCAGATCAACCTTAGTTGTAGATCTTAGCCCTTCATTTGGTCATGTTTGCTCCTAGATCAACCTCAAAGCCTTTCGTGGACCGATCTCCTATTGATCTATTCAACATGGCCCTGCATCAGCTAAGATATCGTGTCTTTAGCCGACCGTCTTTGCTAGTCACCTTGGTGGGGGTAATATTCCATCGGACAAGTGTATGATGACGGTAAAGCTAACCTCCTCTCCCAACATAATTGCTAAAAAGGGCAATGTTGGTGAGTTTTTTCAAGGTTATTGGGGCAATACATGTTATCTGGTCGATGTATAGGATAACGTGGGCTATTGTTTCTCCTTTCATATTTCTCCAATAACAGGGAGAAAATTGGTTTTGGCTTGTGAATTAGCTTTTGGGTGGCAATGCTTTCTCAACCTTGTACCACTTGCCAATTTGCAAGTCTCCCTTTGGCTTGATAGTCTGTGAATTCTTCCCTTCATGGTCAGTTTCTATTTTAAGTGAGTCAACTATGATTTTTAGAGTCTTCCTGCTGCTAGAGCTTGACTGAATGTTAACATGCGCACAATCTTTGACCATGTATCTTGCATCGGCTCTATCTCCTTCGCAAAGCATTGGATAATGTTGATCGGGAATGGGTTTGCATCCAATTGCATCATCGGCTC
Organism: Guadua angustifolia; assembly: GCA_036346375.1. Classification (NCBI taxonomy): domain Eukaryota; kingdom Viridiplantae; phylum Streptophyta; class Magnoliopsida; order Poales; family Poaceae; genus Guadua; species Guadua angustifolia. The sequence goes on along the minus strand of CM070505.1, from coordinate 48,055,205 downwards.
TTCTGTGAATTTTAGTCAGCTGTCTTTTATGGTCGATTGTACCTACTGTCAAAAAATATTACAATCATTAGTATTATGAGAAAGATAATGATGCCACTTGCAATACCTTCACTTTTTAATCTCTTTAGCCAACAATACAGTTGTCCTTCAGGCAACCGTATTATCTTCCCTTGAAGCAATAAATAAAAAATGTGGTTGCACATCGAGAGGTCAAAAGCATATTTCACCTCCGACCAATTATTGGTTGGTTCAAACCATGAATAGACAAAAGATTTCTTGGAACCCTTAACCTATTTGGATATATTTATTTTAGGCTCATCATCTTTCGATGAATCACTTGAGCCATTTTGATGAGGTTAACTTTGGTTTTATCTTTATCCTTGCTATTATTATTTTTGAACTTATCCCTAAAAGCTCTATCAGTGAATCAACCTTCTTGAGCTGATAACTGATATAGAAGATGAAGGATCGAGATGGCGAACAGAGGGGGGGGGGTGAATGGTCGCAAATAAATTTTCCCAAAAATACTCTAACTAAAACCTTGACAAGATCGCGCAAAGAAAACCGGTGTTCCTCAAATTCGCAAAACCCACAAAAACCGGAACGACTAGACAACTATGTGTATCCCTAGCTTACATGGATGAGATCCATAGAATATGTGAGGGATTTTTCAATCACAATTCTGGTTGTCAAGTGTCCAAATAAAGAGGAATCAATTCAAATACTTCTTTTCTAAAAGAGATCAAGCCAAGACACAAAAGTCTCTTTTAGAAAAGCAAAAGCAGATATTTCCAGAAGCTGACTTTAATTTGAACAGGAGTTTGGTGGGTTTCTGCTGCTCAAACAATTATGAGAATTTTTTTCCCTATGAGAAGATGAGTCATGAATCTCTCTACCAAATTTCAGATCAAAAATCCATGTAGAAAAAGCATCATAAATCTATGAACACAGACAGTCAGGAACTTCGAGCAGAAAATTTGGGGCTCGGTTTTCACCTCATGGTGCCCAAACGGTGCAACAAGTGAACTCCAAAATTTTTCTACAGATGTATATGGGAGTCCCACACAATATTCAATAGGAATCACTTAAAAATGATTTTTCTAGATTTTTCTAAAAACCAAACACTAACTGCTGCGCGAAGAACAAGTTCTGGACAGAGTTGGAACTTGAAAGAAAAGATAATCTCTACTCAATCAAAGAGTGCAAAAGAGATGTAAAACTATATGAACACACTCAAAACATCCAAGATCAGCATTTAGAAGGAGAGGAGGCAAATCCAAATTGCATGAATGTAGATTGCGGGAAAGTAAATGCGTAACGTAAATGCTGAATTTAAATTGCGTAAAGTAAAGACATAATGTAAATGCGGAATTTAAATTCACAATAATGTAAAGAAATTTCTTTGTATTTCTGGTGGGAAGGTTTACAAAGCCTTACTTCATGTATATGGGAGCAACTCAAACCTTCAAGGGGAGGAGGCCACTCCTCCACCCCTATTTATACTACTCTTGGGCCACCTACCACCCTTGGATGAGTCCCTCAACCCTAGGACACTCATCTAAGGGCTAGGATTAAACCACTCACATAGCCATGCAAGGGCTAACCCAAAACCCACACACATACCGGGTTTTCTTGCACGGTTTTCAAAGCATACTATCTAGACCCGCTAACCTCCGACGCTCCTCGCCTAGTCCCGGTCATCCTCCGCCTCACCATGACCTAGCACCGTCGCCCTGCAACCATCAAAGACAAGGAAAAACCTTTCACATAGCAATGCCCACAAAGATATTCAATGATTATCCCAAAATCATTAATGGAACATAATTGCGCTCAATGGTCTGGTGCTACTGCCCCAGGCCGGTAGCACTGGAAAAGCACCCCAACACTCAAATTGCTTCACGTAGAAAATCCAATTCAAATCAAACTCAATTTCAAAACAACCCAAGCTCAAATCTCGTCAATTACTCATCACACACAAGGATAGACCCCCACATGGTCTTTCAATCTCCCCCTTGATGAGTATATTGACAAACACATGAAAAGGCATAAGTTTTGAGTTTGAATAAGGAGAAGAAAGCAATTTGAATGCAAAGCCATACTTGATCAAAGAAATAGGAATCAAGAACATGATCAAGTTGGCAACTTATGATCTATTAAAGATAGCAAAGATTAACAAAGATCATAAGAAATAAGAAGAATTCAAGTGCAAGAATCAAGTGCAAAATGATGCCTTTTCTACGATTTCTCCCCCTTTTAGCAATATAGGCATCAAGATGGCATTTTTCTTTTCTCCCTTTTTTTGTTGTTTTTATGCAAGTAATGCAGCCTAAGGGAGCTTTGAAGATTATACATGTGACCAACAAGACAAGTTATGATACCAAGCTAAGTTATGGCAAAAATAGACTAAGCTAAGGCATGTCCAAGTGCAAATAAACATTTTGCTAGCAAGATTTAATTAAAACCATGTAATTTTTAGCAAGATTGAACATGAGCAACACTTGTCATTAGTTTCAAAATTAGAAGTAAAGCCATTCAAAGGATCAAATGGAAAGCCTAGAGTTCAACCTACTCAACACTTTGGAGAATCTAGAAGTTCATACAAGGTCCTTCGAGCTTATTTTTGTTTTTTTTTGTATGCAAATTTTTCTTTGAATCTTGAAAGACATAGCGGGGTGCAAATGTTTGACATTATTTGCATTCTTTACCCACGTATGTTTTTTTTGCATTGTTTAAAGCAATTGACTCAAGCCATAATCGATCATCTCAAGAGGAACTCTTAAGAGAATGATCTTGGTCATACACAACACATTCCAAGTTCATCTCAAGTGCAATGAGAAGTCGTTTTGTGAATGTGAGGTGTTGAGTCTAATGCACACAAAAAGAGTCAATTTTGCTTTACTTTCATTTTAGCATTTTCATTGTTAAGCTAGTGAAGGACTCAAGTATGGATCAAACAAGATTCACCCAAGTTGCTATAGGGACTCTAGAGAATTCCAGAATTTCGCAAATCATGGCAAAAACACCTAGAGAAGAAACTTAGCAAGTAAACGCAACATGTTTTATCAAGTTTTTCTTTTAACGCTCATTTTTCAATTTTTGTAAGCTTAGCAAGATAAATGAACTTGGACATATCTAAGCAAGTAATTTTCTTCATAATATAGCATGGTGTATAAAAGGAAACATGGATCATTTGAATAATAGACAAAGCTCATAAAATGAAAAATCAAGTCTATATGCAATGCATGAGACAGATTCTTAAACTCTCCCTCAACATGTGATTCCATTTTAAGCACAAATCTGGTTCAAATTGAGTTATTAGAAAGATTAAGCTCAAGAAAGGTCGAAAAGAACTCAATTAAAGCCAAAAACACAGAATGGAGGGAAGAAGTCAAGAAACTGCGAACTGGGTAGCTATACAGTATAGAAAAGATGGTAGAGAACACTACGGCTCAGACTCGCTCTCATCTTCCCCAATGACTAACATAGGGAAGCTGCCTCTAGATCCCAAACTAAGGAGTGCACACAGACCTGTCTACCAGGGGCCCAACACTGCTAGACTTATAAGGCGTGAGGGAACTCAACCTAGAGAGAAGAGAGAACAACTAATTAAGCATGATAGCAACCTAAAGCACAAGATGAGAGGTCCATGCAAAAGCATGCCGAAGTCTAAGTGATGTGAACTCATAACTCTAAGGAATAAAACCCATAAGCACCCGAGCAAAACAAAAGAAAGGAAAAACTGAAATAAAATATAATACATAATATCTGGATCGGCTCCCCTCACGAGAAGGCCGTAAGGGCACACAACTCCAAGCTCACTCCTCAAGGCAACAAACCTAGAGCTATCCAAAGGTTTGGTAAAAATATCGACCAACCGGTGGTCACCTCCTGGCCGAAGCACTATGTCTCCTTTCTCCACATGGTCTCTAAGGAAGTGATATCTAATATCAATGTGCTTGGTTAGGAGTGTTTGACCGGTTCTTGGCAATGCAAATAGCGAAGAGTTATCACGAAAAGTGGAACACTCTCTATCTCTAACCCAAAGTCCATAAGGTCGATCTCATCGAGAGCACAGCTCAAAGAATCGTCTGCTGACAACATACTAAACGGTGGATTGTGGTGTGCAACTCCGGACCGCTTCTTAGACACCAAGAAACAAGAGAAGTGCCAATGAATTAGCAAGTGCCAGAAGTGCTCTTCCTATCTATCCTCTGACCGCAAAGTCAACATCGAGAAAAGGCTCTAAGGGATAGACAAGAGGAAGAAGAGTACCAGATACCATAGTCAATGGTAGCTCGAAGGTACTGAAGATGCGCTTCACCTTTGGCGATGAGAGCGCGAGGAGAAGCTCTGAAGCGAGCACACATACACACAAACAAAGTGTATGTCCCCATGAGGCGAGAAGATACAAGAGAGAGCCAATCATTCTCCGAAACTCCTTTTGATCAGCAGGCTCACCATCCTCATCGGGCTCGAGGACAGCAGTGGTGGCCATAGAAGTCATCACAGGCTTCCCATCAGACATATCAAACCGTCTCAGGAGGTCCCGAGTGTACTTACCTTGGTGCAGGAAAGTACCCTCCCGAGTCTGCTTGATTTGGAAGCCGAGGAAGTAGCTCAACTGACCCATCATACTCATATCAAATTATGTGCTCATCACCTCAGAAAAATGAGACACAAGAGACTGAGATGAGCCACCAAAGATAATATCGTCCACATAAATCTGGATGAGAAGGAAATGAGAATCCTGATGTCTGATGAATAGAGTTTTGTCTACTATACCCATTTTGAAACCATGACTGAGAAGATAGGACTTAAGCCTCTCATACCAAGCTCTAGGGGCCTGCTTAAGTCCATACAAGGCTTTGGAAAGCTTGTAGACATGGTTCGGGTATTTGGGGTTCTCAAATCCTAGAGGCTGCTTGACATACACCTCTTCCTCAATGAAGCCATTGAGGAATGCACTCTTGACATCCATTTGATAGAGCTTGAAGCCTTGGGATGCAGAGAATGCAAGCAGGATTCTAATCACCTCTAGTCTAGCTCTGAGGGCAAAGGTCTCCTCAAAGTCAAGACCCTCAACTTTGAGTGAAGCCACTGTGCAACTAGCCTAGCCTTATTATAACGACAACCCCATCCTCACTCTGCTTGTTTTTGAACACCCACTTGGTCCCAATGACATTATGACCAGATGGGGGCTCTACAAGCTGCCAAACTTTGTTCCTCTCAAAGTTTTCCAGTTCCTCATGCATAGCATTAATCCATGATTCATCGGATAATGCATGAGTAACATCCTTTGGCTCAAAAGAGGCAACAAAGGCAGAGTGAAGGCAGAAAGAAGATAAGCCTGATTTTGAGCGCGTCACCCACTCAAACAGATCACCAATGATCTGCTCAGGTGGATGAGAACGCTGAATGTGGTGAGGAGGTCCAGAAGCAGATGTGGCCTCTACCTCTTGAGCAGAAGAGGAAGGAACAGAGCCACTTGCTGAAGGAGAGTCTGAAGGCAAAGGTTGATCTTCCTGAGGTGCAGAAATGGAAACAGGAGGCACGTCAGGTGTAGAGGAGACTGGATCAGGTGGAGCACCATCATATCCATCATCCTCATCCACAACAAAGATGGTCTCAGAGGGATAAGAAGAGCCTGAAATATCAGGTCTAGCTCCTAGGCTAGCCTCATCAAAGGTCACGTCACAGGTCTCTATGATCCTATTCGCATCACAACTCCAGACCCTATAGCTACGAGAGGAAGTCGAGTAACCCAGAAAGATACCATCAGAAGAACGAGACTCAAACTTATCTAGGTTACCAGACTTCAAGATAAAACACTTGCAACCAAAAATGCGAAAATGAGAAACACTAGGCTTTCGCCCATACCTCAACTCATAAGAAGTACGATGCAAATGTGCTCTCAAGAAAACGCGATTGGAAACATGACAAGCAGTAGCTATAGCCTCAGCCCAAAACTTCCTAGGAGTCTCAGACTCATCTAGCATCGCCCCGCCATCTCAACGAGGTCCTGTTCTTCCTTTCCACTACGCCATTTCTTTGGTAGCGAAGAAGAGGAGAAGCGATGCTCTAAACCAGACTCCCACAGAAACTCTCAAAGTAGGAATTCTTGAACTCGGTGCCATTATCACTGCGTATAGCTCGTAATGCACAGGGAGCTCAATAGACAACCTACTAACAAATCCTGAAGTGAGAAAAAGTCTCATCCTTGAGGCCATGAAAAATACCCAAGAATACCTCAAAAATCATCAACAATGACAAGGACATACCACTTCCCTCCTGCCGATCAAGACTCTAGCTGGACCAACTCACTCTGGATCGGAGGATGAGAAGCAATAACCATCTTGCCATGTAAATTTGGGAGAGCAAACTAAGTCTTTGACCATCTTGAGTTTGGGCAAACCACGAATAAGATCGCGGTTGCTAACTCTGGTCAAATGATCAAAACCAATGTGACCAAGTCTCCTATGCCGAAGGAGAGATCACGGGACTCGAAGCAATCAAACACCAAGAGAGTCTCCGGAAGAAGCAGAAAAATCAGCACGAAAGACTCTCCCAAATCTAGAAATCCATAAACTAACTCTCCGATGAATCAAGGATTCTACAAGCATTACACTTAAAGCTTACCTCGAAAGAGTCATCGATAAGTCGAGAAAGCGAAAGCAAATTATATTGCAGCTTACTCACTAAGGCAACGTCCTTAAGAATAAAATTTTCATTAATGCAGACGATACCTTTAGCAATGACTCTACCTGAAGAAGCATCCCCAAAAGTGATCAACTCATCACCGGGGGCTAGGACTAGGGAAGAGAACCAACGAGAGTCTCCGATCATATGGCGAGAACAACCGGAGTCAACAATCCAAACATCTCCCTTCCCCATCCGACGAACCTGATCAAGTCAAAGGAGAGAGAGAAGACTCAGTACTGGGATAAAGTGAAGACCTAGGAACCCAATACTGAATTACACAACGTCTCAAAGTACCAGCCATAGAGAAAGAAGACTGGACTCTAGTGTCTCTCTGACGCTCGACTCTAACAAGATCAGAGGAAGCAACTCTAGTAGAAGATCTAGAAGCTGTCACTGGTTTGGCCCGCTGTGGTGCAAAGGCCGGACCATCCCAACAAGGCTGCCTAAATCTCCTATCCGAAAACACCTCACGCCGCTGATATCTACCTCGATGGAAAAAACAAGGAATATCAAGAGGACGGCGGAAAGACTGACCACGAGCAACTCCAGGACTAAAACTCGACTGAACAGCATGAAAACCGAGTCTAGGACGCTGCCCAAAAACAGGCGACTCTCTAACCTGTCTAGTAGCAGTGTGCGCCTTAGGAGCACTCAGAGTCTGGGGATGACCCTGAATACCCCTAAGAGCAGCAACACGCTCACGCCTGGTGATCTTGGCGCATCTAAAACAGAAATTTACTAGGTGACCATCCTTCTTACAGAAGGTGCATGAATACTTCGCCTTGCTAGAGGCAGAAGTGACAGGAGAAGCACCCTTCTACTCAGAAGTCTTATGGACAACCCCAGCAGACCTAAACACAGTGGTACTCACCTTGGGAGCTACCACTATCTCTCCACTCTTGGAGGCACGTACAACTGAAGGCGGATGCGCCCGTGCGTGCTCCAAGTAATCAAATCCTAGACCTTGATTGAATCTGCTAATTTTGGACTGGTCTAGAATGAGATTGAGCTTCTTCTTGCCTCCAACAAATTTCTCGAGAGTGCTCATAAAATACTGACACTCTCGGAAAAGTGAGGCGCATGAAGAGCACGGGGAAGGAGTAGAAGAAGAGTAAAAGAAGAGGATCGAACAGCGCGTACATATTTTTCCCTATACACGGCTGCCTCAAATTTGAGAGACTCACAGGAAGCACAAGAAGCGTCTCTAATTCTACCAACCTGGGCCTCTAACTTCTTCCTAAGCTCTGCGTGGACCTTATCCACGTCATCCTTAACCCCAATACACGGCAAGCAACCATTATTTGACTTAACTAGTAAGTCCTTAGCAAGTTGAGCACACTTGGCATTCAACGCTTCATTATCAAGTTTTAGTTGCTTACAGCCCTCACATGAGCTGACTGGGTCCTTAGAAGCATGCAATTCAAATTCATCATTTCTAGTAGAAAGCTTCCTAAGGTGACAACTCATGGTATCAATTTCAGCAAGTAGCTTAGGGCAATTTTCACAAGATGCAGTTGTGTGAGAATGAAGAAAACTAGTGTCTAGAGGGGAAATATCAACAGTACAAGTGCTAGCATTCTTCGACCTAAGATTTTCAAGTTCAGTTTGCACACTATCATGCAAAGTCTTTAGGTTCTCAAGCTCCACAAGCAAAGCATCACACAAGGAAAAATCATCAGTGACTCGGGAGGGAGAAGATCTAAGAGAAGCTAACTCCCGAGTCAAGGTATCTACTTCCTTCTCAAGCTCCATAACCCTAGCTCTAGCTCTAGCATGAAATTTTCCTAATTTGCAAAAAGCTTCATTGAGCTGGTCATAGGAAGGTACCTCGTCCGAGTCGCTGTAGAGCTCGGAGTCGCTGATGTCGTTGGTGTTTGCCATGAAGCACATGCTGGAGAAGTCGCCGCCGCCTTTCTTCTCTTGCGGATCATTCTCGCCTTCATCGCTCCATGTCTCCGTGTCGGAGAGGCTGATGTCGTCGAGGGCGGCGAGGACGCGGTGCAAGAGCTTCTTGTTCTTTGAGAAGTTGCGGTACTTCTTCTCGTGCGCCGGCTCACGAACTGGAGGCTTCTTGTTGCAGTTCTTGTCGGTGTAGTCGTTCTTGCCGGAACTGCCAGAGTCGTTCTTGCCCTTCTCCAGTTTGGGACAATTCGCTCGAATGTGGTTGGGGCCGCCACATTCGAAGCAGGTGATCCCACCACCTCTCTTCCTCTCTCTCACCCTCTTGTAGGCGTGAGAAAAGTTGCGAGCTAAAAGAGCAAGCTTAGTTTCTAGAAACTTGTCCAGTTGGTCATCGCTTAGCTCGCAAAGTGCAGAGAGGGAAAAACCAACAGAGGAATCAAGAGAAGATTCAATGGGATCGGTGACCAAGGCCATCGACTGTGATTTCGTATTGCGAGAGACGACGTCGATCTCATGAGTCTTGAGTCGGGAATAGAGCCCGTCAAGAGTCAAGGTCGACAAGTCGGTAGTATTCTTGATGGTGGTCACTTTCATTTCCCAAACACGAAGATCGAGTGCGGTCAAGAAGTGACGAGCATTATCCGAGTCGAGGTATGTGCAACCAAGCGCACGGAGATCGCTCAAAATTTTAGTAAATCGACCAAAACACTCGTCAAGACTCTCACCAGCGTGTTGTTCAAACTTGTTGTACTCACGCTTGTGTTGATCCTGCCTCACGGTCTTGATTTGGGTAGTGCCCTCATGGTATGCATCGAGGGTCACCCAAATCTCATGAGCGGATCGCAGGCGAGAGATCCGATCATACTCACTGTGGCTGAGTCCCTGTATAAGAATGTTCCTCGCCTTAGCATTTGCCTCAACGTCAGCTATATTGCCGACCGTGACGTTCTCATCGGCAGGAACCTCATATGGGAGCTTCACCTTCTGCCATATCAGGAAGCCCTGGGCAGTGATGTATGACTCCATCCGGGATTTCCAAAAATAAAAATCGACACCGCAAAAGATGAGAGGCTTGGTGGAATACTTGTCTGTCGCCATGGCTCTCGAGAGCTAGTCAAGATCTATGGAAGAGCAAAATCGGCTCTGATACCAATTGAAGGATCGAGATGGCGAACAGAGGGGGGGTGAATGGTCGCAAATAAATTTCCCAAAAATACTCCAACTAAAACCTTGACAAGATCGCGCAAAGAAAACCGGTGCTCCTCAAATTCGCAAAACCCGCAAAAACCGGAACGACTAGACAACTATGTGTATCCCTAGCTTACATGGATGAGATCCACAAAATATGTGAGGGATTTTTCAATCACAATCCTGGTTGTCAAGTGTCCAAATAAAGAGGAATCAATTCAAATACTTCTTTTCTAAAAGAGATCAAGCCAAGACACAAAAGTCTCTTTTAGAAAAGCAAAAGCATATATTTCCAGAAGCTGTCTTTAATTTGAACAGGAGGTTGGTAGGTTTATGCTGCTCAAAAAATTATGAGAAATTTTCTCCCTATGACAAGATGAGTCATGAAGCTCTATACCAAATTTTAGATCAAAAAGCCATGTATAAAAATCATCATAAATCTATGAACACAGACAGTCAGGAACTTTGAGCAGAAAATTTGGGGCTCGGTTTTCACCTCATGGCTCCCAAAAGGTGCAACAAGTGAACTCCAAAAGTTTTCTACAGATGTATATGGGAGTTCCTCACAAGCTAAAAGAATAATCACTCAAAAATGATTTTTCTAGATTTTTCTAAAAATCAAAGACTAACTGCTGAGTGAAGAACAAGTTCTGGACAGAGTTGGAACTTGAAAGAAAAGATAATCTCTACTCAATCAAAGAGTGCAAAAGAGATGTAAAACCACATGAACACACTCAAAACATCCAAGATCAGCATTTAGAAGGAGGGTAGGTAAATCCAAATTGCATGAATGTAGATTGCGGGAAAGTAAATGCGTAACGTAAATGCTGAATTTAAATTGTGCAAAGTAAAGATATAATCAAATGCGGAATTTAAATTCACAATAATGTAAAGAAATTTCTTTGTATTTCTGGTGGGAAGGTTTACAAAGCCTCACTTCATGTGGGCAAAGCTCAAAGGAGCAACTCAAACCTTCAAGGGGAGGAGGCCACCCCTCCACCCCTATTTATACTACTCTTGGGCCACCTACCACCCTTGGATGAGTCCCTCAACCCTAGGACACTCATCTAAGGGCTAGGATTAACCCACTCACACAGCCATGCAAGGGCTAACCCAAAACCCACACACATACCGGGTTTTCTTGCACGGTTTTCAAAGCATACTACCTAGACCCGCTAACCTATCAACTAGACCGCAATCCGACGGCCCTCATTGATCCACGTGGCATCTAGCTAGCATCATCTCCTTTCCTTGTCTTCTTGGCTTGCCCGGACTCCGTCTCCGATCATCTTCCGGTGATCTCCCAACCGTCTGGACCTCCGACGCTCCTGTTTAGTCCCGGTCATCCTCCGCCTCACCATGACCTAGCACCGTCGCCCTGCAACCATCGAAGACAAGGAAAAACCTTTCACATAGCAATGCCCACAAAGATATTCAATGATTATCCCAAAATCATTAATGGAACATAATTGCACTCAATGGTCCGGTGCTACTGCCCCCAGGCCGTTAGCACTGGAAAAGCACCCCAACACTCAAATTGCTTCATAGAGAAAATCCAATTCAAATCAAACTCAATTTCAAAACAACCCAAGCTCAAATCTCGTCAATTACTCATCACACACAAGGATAGACCCCCACATGGTCTTTCAGAAGATGACTTAAATCAGTAAAATCATATCACCGAATTTCTTCTTTAGTTAGGGAATTAAGCCTTAGAAGGCAAAATCAACTAGCTGATTATCTGGTAGGGTAACGCTAAAACACCGATTTCTTACCTCTCTAAATCTTTTAATGTAATCTTTGACTGATTCTCCAAACTTCTATCGAGTAGAACTTAAGTTCAAAATTCTAAGTTCTAAACTCTAGCAAAAAATATTTGTGGAATCGGCTTTCCAAATCAGTCCAAGAGTTGACTGAATTTGGGGGGCAAATTTGTGAACCACATAAAAGCAACCCCTGACAAAGATAGCATAAATAATTTCACCCTCAACCCATCGATCTGAGCTGTTCTCTGCATTGTGTGATGAAACGTCCAACATGTTCTAGATTGGTGATGGAATCGTCTCCTGAAAATTTTGCAAAATCAGGTACCTTGAATTTATTAGGATATGGTATTCAATCTATGTAGTTAGGATATGGCTTTTGATAACCTGTAACCTTTCCATTAGGCTGTACTCCAAATTGGTCTCATAATACGATAGATATCTTATTGGTCCAATCGACTATCTGAGCTGATTGTAATTAAGAAACTTGCCAATTATAATCATAATTGGCTTATTGCCCCCAAGTGTTAGCTCAAGTTGTGGGTCATATGGGCATCCATAGTCGATGTTAGATCCTCTAGTCATTTGCCCAAGCAATGGAACAACGGGCTCTGAGTACGTCACAATGCTATATGGGGCTAAATTTCTTTATGGGATCGGCTCATGACATTCTGGATGTACTTGAGGCTCTATCGATTGTGGAAAAATATAAAACAGGGCTAACAGCAGTAAACCGGCTTGAGATTCCAACTTAGCCCTATCAATATGCATGTAGTAATGCAGGATTGCACTTGCACCAGGATCCTGTGGCAAAATCACAGTTGGTTGGATTGGCAATAGAGTCGGAGTCAGAACCAATGGCTTAGGAGCGACTACTGGACCAAAACTCTATGTGTTTGCTGGTACCAAATAGACCAAATAATTTGGCAAAGCTTGCATCGGATCTAGCAAATTTCTAACCAATGCCAACTCCTGAGCAATGGCTTTAACACTATTGGCTATCATTGGCTTAAGAGTTGTTACTAAGGCCAACGATTGGTTGATCAAAACATGATGTACAGATTGATTAATCATAACAGATAATTCAGCTTGTGCAGACATGTATCAGCTTAACAATGTGTTAGTAGTTTCTGAGTCACCAAAGGGATTGACGGTCGGTAGCACGGTCTTCTAAGTAATGCCACGTCAAGTCTTATGATAACAATTCAACATTATCTCCTCAAGCACAGCTTTTTGATCTTCAATCTCCTAGCATTGTTCTGGTGTCAAATCATCCAGTATTGGGACAATTATAGCATCAGAATTGACATTGAATAGGGGAATCAACTTGCTAGAAGAAGTTATCGTGTCAACAAAGCACAGGAACAGTAAAATCAGCATAGGAATAGTAAAATCAGCATGACTTCAAAATGAAAATCCGGTGAATCTTTTGATCAACTGTTCCAAACTCAGTGAAACTTTCTAGACACCTTTCTATGGATGTTAGGAACCTATTCCAACCTTCAATCGCAAGGATCAATGTCGAAGTTCTAACCTTCTTCCAATTTGATGAAGAGTGTACAAGAACGGGTACAAAAATAAAAACTTGGCCCTTAGTTAGGTCGTGGGTTCTTGATGATCAAGATGATCCTAGATGGCTTTCCACATGTCACAGCAAGCTAGAACGCAAGAAAAGAACACCAAAAATCTGATCTTTCAATAATCATCCTCTTAAGAAAAAAGATCAGTTTCTTGCAAGGAAGAACAAAAGATTTTCCTAGATGATTGGGATATGGTTTGAAGAAGACTTATCCATCAATCATTCATCCTTGGCAAAAGATACACAAGCAATTAGAAGAAAGGGAAGCAAATCCAACATGCATGGGAGTAAATTGCAAGAATGTAAATTGCGGAATTTAAAGACTTAATGTAGATGCAGAGAATAAATTTAGAGTTGAGAGGAATGAATTTTTATTTCTGGAAGGGAGATTTACAAAGCCTCACAACCAAGTGGGCAAAACTCAATAGAGCATCAAAACCTCTAAAACCTTCAAGATGAGGAAGGCTACCCCTACCCCTCTATTTATACTACTCTTGAGTCATCCTCCACCTTTGGATGAGTTCCTTCTACCCTAAAGATTACCATCAAGGGCTAGGATTGACTCACTCACTCATACATGGGCTAACCTAAAAACCTCTAACATAACAGGTTTTGCACGCTTCTCAAAGCATACTAACTAGATCCGCTACTCTATCACCTAGACCACGATCCAACAGCCCTCCTTGATCTGAGTAGCTCCTAGCTAGCATCTCATCCATTTCTTATCATCTAGGTTTGTACCAACTCCGTCTCTCATCATCTTCGGTGATCCACGACCGTTTGGACCTCCGGCTCACCTCGCCTAGTCCCGATCATCCTTCGCCTCACCGTGACCTAGCACCATCATCTTACAAGCATTAAAAACAAGGAAACACTTCACATAGCATTGTCCAAAATGATATGCAATAAATCTCATGCACTTTGAAAATTTAAATCTCAAAATTTGCTCTAAAAGTCGGCACTACCGCCCTTGGGGCTGGTAGTACCACTCAGCTAGCACTACCACCCCAGCATGGCCGGTAGTGCTACTTACATTCAAACCCCACGAATACCCTCTCTGTAAAATAACTGCTACCCCCTGGACCAGTACTACCGTAGGGCCGACACTACTGCCCTCCCAGGCCGGTAGTGCCATCCTTAGCTTGTCAGCCCTCAAATAGCTTCAAATTGAGATCCAATCCGAATCAAACTCAAACTCAAGCACAACATTCTAAAACGCAGTCAATTACTCATCACCATCAAGCATAGACCTCCACATGGCCTTTCAGTTGGTGTCGAAATATGATGAAGGTGAATGACCATGTGGAGGTCTATCCATGTTTGTGATGAGTTGTTGACATTGTGCAAGTGGTGTTTGAGTTTGAGGTTGATTCAAAGTTTGATTAAAGCTTTTGGGAGAAAGTGTCCAGCATTTGCAGTACAACCAGCCTAGGGGCGGTAGCATCGGTCTAGTATACGCGGTAACACCGGCCTTAGGTCGATGTGAAAATTCTAGAGAGATGTTTTCTAAGGGATGACTGAAGTGCAGTACTACTGGCCTAGGGGCAGTAGCACCGGTCTACAATGGGCGGTAGCATTGGGCCTCTACTATAGCTAGTGTGAAAATTTCAAACAGCAACTTTTCTCTGTTTTGGCTGTAGGGTGGTGCTACAAGCCTGGGAGCGGTAGCACCAGCCCTAATGAGCGAGATCGAATATATTTGATGATTTTGTGATGATTATTTGTAGGATCGATAATACTAACCTAGCAATCAGTGGGGGTGAATGATTGCGCGGAAGCTAAAATCAAATTTTTGATTATTTTTGAAACACCCCAATTAACTGATTCGGATTCGACAAAAAAAAACAGAATGATGCACGTCCACTAAAATAGAAATTACCGAAGATCCAACCGTTGGATTGATATGAAATTTTAACAGTAGAAACTAGATTCTATTTCGAAATTAACAAAATAGGAATTAGTTTGATTGGATCTACGGATCTAAAGATATTACCTTCGAAATTTTGATTGAAATAATAATGACGGGAATTGATCTTGATGGAGTATTCTTTTCTACCAATATACCGATCCTCTACTTTTACAATTCGGCAGAACTTACGCGCTTCTTGATATCTTCAGAAACTTCAGAAGGAAATACCGAACACTGATAACAGGATATTGTCGCTGCTCCTGAACTTCTGAGAAAATTTCTAGTTGTATCTGAACTCTAGTTGTCGCTTCTGCAACTCGATTGTTTCCTGCACATCAAGAAAACACAACAGCGACTGCCAAGATAACAAAGTTCCAGCAAAAGAACCAAGGTAGATCAAAATAACACAGAGGTTTGGTCCTGCCTCAACTGCGCAATGTGTGGCAAGGAAGTTTGGTCGCCGGAACCGAGACATACGCGAGAATGCCATCCAGGGACTAGACGCCAGGAGCAAGCAAATTATCTAGTCGCTTTGCATTCAACAGCAAAACATGCATGCAACGATCCCCTTTTTGTTGATCAGCCGCAAGGATCAAAGAGCTCTTCTATTCGCCGTCAATCTTCTAGTCGCCTAGACAGACTTCAAGGCACACGTCAGCCTTCAACCGAGGAAATCAAAACGCCATGCACTCGTCGTATCATGCATGCACGCTCGGCCACAAAGAAAGCTGAACTTCTAGTCACCAGCAACAATGCACAGCCACCGCAAAAACGCTTGTCGCATGAAAAACGGCTGCCGCCGCCCAAAAGCAATAATTTCATTGATTAGGTTTCAAGCCCTTTTATACAACTCAAAACCCTAAAGTAAATACATGTATGCATATCAATCTGGCCCAATAACACATGGCCCAATATATGCCTACAATCCAAAACATGCACATGTACGGCCCACCTGGCGCATCCACGTGACTAACCATCCTCCGTGTGCACCGTTCTCTAGCCCGAACGTCCCGCATAACATCCTCGACCACCAGGACCTCGATTCCTCCCTGAACCTAGTCCCGAACCTCAGTTCCTCCATGAACCTAGTTCCGGTTCCGTCATCGACCACGTTCGCCCTCGGGTAACACCTGCACACGAATAAACAACAAACGAATCCGAGCACGAGTCCACGACTCGACTCAAAGTCAATCCATGCAACCACTCACACGAGCGCATTGCATCAAGCAAAATCATTAACATGCTATCCCAGCATATCAATTAATCAACTAAAACAATACATGCACAAACACCACACATGCCATGATCGCAACCACTTTGCAATGCCAATTTCATCATTTAGCCAATTTTTCAGCACATGATTTCACAATCTCCCCCTTGATGAAAACATTGGCAACACTATTTGGAACTGAACATTGGCATTCACCTCACAAGAAAATTTTTTAGAAATTTATTTTAAAACCAAAAAGGCAAAGTGAAAAATCTCCCCCTAAAAAGAAGAAATAATCTCCCCCTAAAAAGAAGAGAAAATAAAGGAAGAAAAATGTGTGTGTGAATGTGCAATATGTGTCCAAAAATTTCCAAAATTCTCCCCCTTTGACTCCAAAATTCTCCCCCTTTGACAATGGATTCATCAAGAATACAAAAGAGAGAACAAAATCTTTTTGTTTGTTTTTAGTTTGTCATTTTTTTATGTACTGAGCATTATAGGTCATCCACAAATGTAACAATTTTATCACCAAGTCATGCTATCAAAAGTACTTGCACCCTCAAATCTACATATACACAATGTAGAGTAAGCATAAATAGAAATCAAGTACTATTAACGATTTTTTGCGTGGCATGATCTCCCTTTCTCAACAACCTTAAAACCTGAAGACATTGATTTTTTTTGTGCACTTTATTTGTGCTTAAAAAAAACTGATTCATGAATTGATTGCAACAATAACAATTGCAAGGAATTATATGCACCATTAGCCTTACTTTTCAACCATGCCAAGCAATCACAAGCTTAAGGTTTCATGGTTTCGGTCATACACAACCTCTTCCAAGTTCATATCAGAGTGCAATGATAAGCAGTCTCGTAAAGAAGAAGTGCGATTGTACATAACTTTTTTCTTGCATTTATCAACAATCACTCTTTGAGCTTTAGCACTTAACTTTCATATTTAACACTTTTTGAGCAGGATCAAGATAGCCAAGAAAGTTCAACCATGACAAGATTTAATTCAAGTTGTCATTCCATTTAAATAGTCATGTCATAAACTACACCATATATGCATAAACATGAAGTTGCAAAGATCTTGAAACATAAGCATGGCTTCAAATGACATATGTGTATGAAATACAATGCTCAGTACTTTTTCATTTTTTTTATTTTTTGTTTTTCACTTAAGAAACAATAAAATAAAAGACATGTTACAAAATATTACAAAAACTTTCAAAAACTCCCCCTAAAAAATAACCCATTGGGTGAACCACCCCAAGTTCTCCCTGAATAAAAGCAAAACAAGAAGAAGACAAAGGTTTTATGAAAATGTCTGCCAATTGATGTTCAGTATCCACATGATGAAGCACAATATTTCCCTTTTCTACATGATCTCTAAGAAAGTGAAATCTGATCTCAATGTGTTTTGTTCTAGAATGTTGCACGGGGTTCTTAGCAATGCATATTGCCTTTGGTGTTATCACACAAAGAGGAACACTATCCAAATTAACCCCATAATCTTTAAGTGTAGCTACTATCCAAAGAATTTGAGAACAACAACTAGCAGCTGACCACATATTCAGATTCAAGCAGCTTGATTGTGCAATGAATATTGTTTTCTAGATGACCATGCAAAAAGAGAATTACCCAAGAAATGACATGAGCCAGATGTACTTTTTCTATCAATTCTACAACCTCCAAAATCAGCATCAAAGAATGCTCTTAAACTAATGCATGAGGAAGCAGAAAGCCATATGCCAAAGTCTTGAGTACCATGAAGATACCTGAAAATCCGCTTGACAGCTTGTCGATGTGAAATACGTGGGGAAGCTTGAAAGCGAGCACACAAGCACACAGCAAATTGAATATCCGGCCTTGATGCAGTGAGATATAAAAGTGAGCCTATCATGCTTCTGTATTCCTTTTGATCAACCATCTCACTATCTTCATCCGGATCAAGTGTGCAAGTGCCTCCCATGGGTGTCATGATAAACTTGCGATTTTCCATCCCAAAGCGGCAAGCAAATCTTTTGTGTACTTACTTTGATGAATAAAAGTACCTTCCTTCGTTTGTTTGATTTGCAGTCCCAAAAAGTAAGTTAACTCACCCATCATACTCATCTCAAATTCCTTCCTCATGGTTTCTGAAAACTTAGACACTAAAACATGAGAGGAACCACCAAAAATAATATCATCAACATAAATCTAAACGAATAGTTGATCATTGCCTTGCTTGAGTAAAAAGAGAGTTTTGTCAACTTTTCCCATTGTAAACCCCTTTTCAAGTAAAAAGGTTTTTAACCTATCATACCATGCACTAGGGGCTTGTTTTAATCCATACAGAGCTTTTGACAATTTGAACACATGATTTGGATACTTGGAATTCTCAAAACCAGGTGGTTGCTTAACATATACCTCCTCATTAATATAGCCATTTAGAAAAGCACTTTTCATATCCATTTAATACAATTTAAAACCTTTAGATGCAGCAAATGTAAAGAATTCTAATGGCTTCAATTCTAGCAACAAGAGCAAAGGTTTCATCAAAATCTAAATCTTTAACTTGAGTAAATCCTTGAGCAACCAATCTAGCTTTATTCCTAACAACAACACCATCCTCACTTTGTTTGTTTTTGAAAACCCATCTAGTTCCAATTATATTAAAATCAGGAGGAGGTGGAACAAGTTTCCAGACTTTATTACGCTCAAAATTCTCTAATTCCTCATGCATGGCATTGATCCAAGATTCGTCTGTTAATGCATGAGATATATCTTTGGGTTCCAAAGAAGCAACAAAAGCAGAGTGAGTATGAGAATCAGGAGCAATGAACCTGGATCGGGTGACTCTCTCATTTAAATCTCCAATCATCTGTTCAGATGGATGTCTCCTTTGAATGTGCAAAGGAGCTGCAACTTCAGAAACTTCTTCTTTACCTTCTTCATTTTCAGCATGTACAGATGATGGTGTGACTTGAGGATGCTCAGCTGTAGGTGATGTAGTGGTAGGTGCCAAAGGTGCTACAGTTGGTTGTGCAATAAGAATCAACACTTCATCCTTAACATCATCATCATCATCATCTTCATTAACAAATATATTCTCCCCCTGAACATGTGCACCTGTACCTGCATCAATTGGACTAGTACCTGGACTAGTCTCATCAAAAGTAACTTCAAAGGTTTCTATAATTTTGTTAGTCTCCAAAACAAGTGCACGATAGCCACGTGTATGAGCAGGATATCCAAGAAAAATACCATCTGTTCATCTAGCTTCAAATTTATCAAGACTTCCAGATTTTAAGACAAAGCATTTGCATCCAAAAACTCTGAAATGAGATACACTAGGCCTATAACCAAAACGAAGCTCATAAGGAGTCTTGCCTAGTTTCGATCTCAAAAACACTCTATTAGAAACATAGCATGCAGTTGAAATCGCTTCAGCCCAAAACTTCCTAGGAGTGTGATGTTCATCTAGCAAAGTTCTAGCCATCTCAACCAAAGTCCTATTTTTTCTTTCAACTACACCATTTTGTTGAGGCACTCTAGGTGAAGAAAATTGATGATCAATTCCTTTTTCAACACAAAAGTGATCAAAAGAAGAATTTTTAAACTCAGTTCCATTATCACTTCTAATAGCTCTTAGTGCTCCTGAGTGATCAACAGATAATCTAATAACAAGACATCTAAAATGACTAAAAGCCTCATCTTTAGATACCATAAAATAAACCCAAGAATATCTAGAATAATCATCAACGATAACAAGTACATACCATTTGCCTCCAAAAGATTGAACACGAGAAGGTCCAACCTTGTCAAGATGTAGTAGCTGTCCTGGAGCATTTGTCATATCCATGGTAAGAGGTGGATGAGAACCTGCAATCATCTTACAATGTCTACAAGAAGAGCATACTAAATTGTTATCACCCTTAAGCTTAGGCAAGCCACGAATGAGATCTAAACCACTCACACGAGTAAGATGATCAAAACCAACGTGACCAAGTCTACGATGCCAAAAGAATAAATCTTTAGAAACATTGGCAATTAGACACCTATGCTTAGAAGAAGGTGATACATCAAAATCTGCTTTGAATACCCTTCCAAAGCAAGAAATCCTGAACACAAGATCACCTGAAGCATCTAAAATTTTGCATTCATTTTTGTTGAAACATACTTCGAGATCTTCATGAATCATTTGTGAGACAGAAAGCAAGTTGTATTTCAAGTTTTCAACAAGAGCCACATCCTTAAACATAAACTTGTCATTTACCTTTACTGTACCTTTTGCCACAATAGAGGTGGAAGAAGCATCTCCAAAAGTAACACTTTCAGCACGAGATGCACGAGTAAGGGAGGAGAACCAATTCTTATCACCGGACAAGTGGCGCGACCATCCGGAATCCACTAGCCAAATGTTCTCCTTCCTCGCGTAAGAAGCCTACATAAAAGTAGGAAATGTCGAGGCCTCAGTACTGGGGTTAGAAATAAAGCATTTAGGAATCCAATACTGAGACACACGACAAGTAGGCACAACACGAGTACGTTTGTTCAAAAAATCAGATTTTCCCTTTCCCGTGTTTCTTGCAACAAAAGGTGTTTGCATCACCCTAGGAACAAAATGAGGAGTAAAATATGCCTTCCTAAAATTAGACCTAGCCTTAGCCTTTTCTTTCTTTTGCTGTTTGGCTAGCCTAAAGCAAAAGTCTACTAAATGTCCATCTCTACCACAATGAGTGCAAGTGTACTTACCATGATGTTTAGCTTTAGAAGTAGAAGCAATATTTGCATTCATCATAGTAGAAGATAAAACTCCAGCAGACTTAAAAACAGTTTTTTTAGGCTCATTGACAATTTCAAATTTTCCACTTTCAAGTGTCTTAACAACAGTGGGAGCATGTGATTTATGATGAGCATAAGAATCAAAACCTAAACCTTTGTGATGAGTGCTAACTTTTGATTGATCCAAAATCAAGTTTAGGTTTTTCTTTCCTTTAGTGAAACGTTCTAAAGATTTTTCCAAGTAATCAACCTTTCGAGAAAGAGTTAAACAATTATTACATGGAACGTCCACTTTTTCTTTTTGCTTGCGACAAGTTGAGCATGAAAGAACCTCATGTGTGAGCAACACATCTGTCATTTGAGAAACCCTAGCATTTGCATCATACAACTTCAATTCTAGTATAGAGCATTTAGAACATGGAGTTGAATCAAGTAAATCAATGGTAGAACAACTAGCATGTTTAACAAATTTCTCATTTTTCTTATTTTCAGCATTAACTTGCTCTAACAAGGTAACATGTTCTTTCCTAAGCAAAGTAAACTCATTGTAAATTAAGTCACATGATTTGCAAGCATCATCATCAGGAATCAAGGTTTTAAGTCTAGCAATTTCAGCATTCAATGACTCCACAATAATATCATGTTTCTTAATTTTCTTGTCACGTTTATCAAGCAATTTACCAAGACGAGCAACAGCAACAGCTAATTCATCGTAAGAAGGTTCTACCTCATTGAAATCGCTATCGTGATCATCCTCAGTGAAACTATCGCTGCTTTTAGCCATTAGACACAACCCCGTAAAATCATGCTTGCTTGGAGTTGCATCGTCCTCACTGCTCTCCGAATCCACATCGCTCAAATTGACTTGTTCAAGAGCAGAAAGAACCCGGTGGACAATTTTGCGATTGATGAAGTTCTTCTTTCTATCACTTGAAGAGGACTTCTTTTTCTCTCTTCTTTTGTCCTTGTCCTTCTCCTCCTTTGATGCTTTACCTGCAAGTTTAGGACAATTTGAACGAATGTGGTTGAGATCACCACACTCATAGCACCTTGGAGGGCCACCATCGACTCTCTTCCTCATTCTCACATTCTGCAAAGCTTTATTAAAACGAAAAGAGAGTAGTGCCAAGTCTTCTTCGGGAAATTCTTCAATCTGTTCATCGGTTAGTGAACACAAGGAAGACAAAGCAAAACTTGAAGAAGCATTATTCTGAGACATGCTAGATTGAGACGTCAATGCAATTGATTTATGATCGTTCTTCCTAGCAAAAACATCCAATTCATGAGTTTTTAATTTAGAGAAAAGAACATCTAAAGTAAGTGTGCTCATGACAGTTGATTCTCTAATGGATGTAACTTTCATCTCCCAAATTGACATGTCTAATGCACCAAGCAATTGTCTAGCATTAGCAAAGCTGACATCAAAGCTAACTCCAACAAAGACGCAAATTGCTAAGAATTTTATTAAAGCGTGCAAAGAAATCATCTAGTGACTCACCTGGTTTCATCTCAAATCGCATGTATTCTTTCTTATATATATCCTGACGAACCTCTTTGACAGTGTTAGAACCCTCATGATAATCACAAAGAGATTTCCATACCTCATATGCCGACTTGAGATGGATCACGCGGTCGAAGTCGCTTCTTCCCAATCCTTGGATGATCAAATTTCGTGCTTTGCTATTTGCTTCAATATGTGCTTGATTGGTTTCGTTGACTTCATCAATCTCGGGTACTTGATATGGCTTATACACCTTCTCCCAAATTGCAAAGCCCTGAGCTTGGATGTACGCTTTCATCTTCGCTTTCCAAAACTGAAAATCAACACTATCGAAAACACAAGGTTTTGTCGAATACGTATCCATCGCTACAGTTTCTAATCACCGGTTAAGATTAATTAAAAAAAACTAGACTCTGATACCACTTGTAGGATCGATATATAAACTAGCAATCAGAGGGGGGTGAATGATTGCGCAGAAGCTAAAATCAAATTTTTGATTATTTTGAAACACCCCAATTAACTGATTCGGATTCGACAAAAAAAAACAGAATGATGCGCGTCCACTAAAATAGTAATTACTGAAGATCCAATCGTTGGATTGATATGAAATTTTAACAGTAGAAACTAGATTCAATTTTGAAATTAAAAAAATAGGAATCAGTTTGATCGGATCTACGGATCTAAAGATATTACCTTTGTAATTTTGACTGAAATAATAATGACGGGAATTGATCTTGATGGAGTATTCTTTTCTACCAATATACCGATCCTCTGCTTTTACAATTCGGTAGAACTTACGCGCTTCTTGATATCTTCAGAAACTTCAGAAGGAAATATGTAAGGACCCGAATTCACCCATTCGGACCCACTGTGTTTTACCGCACTAGTCCCAGGATCAATCGCTAGTGCACATAGCTTAACATCGGTAAGCATCAAATCATACACAACGATAAGAATAATAAGACTTTATTTATTAAATATAACTAGTGTACGATCTTATGATCACTTACAATATTCAGCCTCACAAGGCAATAGTAAGACCAATGAGACAAATGCGCGGAAAGACAAGAGAAGACGTAGATGTCCCATCAAGACACCACAAAGCGTCGACAAGGATTGGCCTAGTGACACGCGCCCACCGAAAATCCTCCTCCAATAACGAAGATGATTCCTCCATCGTTGTTGGTTGTTAAGCAAGGGTGAGTACACCAACACGTACTCAACAAGTTGTGCATGTAATGCAATGCTATCATAGCTATATGCAAGCTTATTCCAAAGGAAAGGCTAACGGTTCATTTGCGAGAAAGCGACCTTTAAGAACACATACGATACATAGATTGAAAAGACAAGAAACAAATAATAACAAATAAATAGATTCAGTGATTCTCAAATAAACCCAAGTTTTCCATCCTAAATCAAGTTCCTTTATCCACATGGCATCCCCGCCATCCCTTCCAGATTATCCATTTTAATTAACTACCCTTGACTGTAATCCCGAGCATGGTTCAATACCGTGAGCACGGCTATCTGAGCAGTTTGTACACTCGCAGAGGTTATGCACTTTACCCACATGATACAACCATGCACCACACGGTGAACGATTATAACAAAGCCTTTACAATGCATCCTCTTAACCAAGTGCTACCGCTAAGGTTTCAACCTCAAGGGTTACACCACCACAACAGGCGCCCTCTTGCGCCATGTGAGCCACTCCCGAGCACGGATTGGTTACCACCACCGGGTCTCGAGCCACCACGATAGCACTCAAGTTAAGCATTTGCAAATTAGTCACTAGGTCTGCCCCATAATGAACATGTGGTTGCATGATAGACTCAGTCAAAGGCTCGCAAGGTTAAGTCCTTAGGATTGATTAAAGCAAGACATACACATACCCTCAGCTCCTCTGAGCCCACCCTGGCACACTTGCCCTTTCCACTTGCTTCAATCTTAAAATGATTAAACCCCCGGTTGGTTACCAAAGCACCACGTGCTACTCACAAATCAACATCGTTGTGTGACCTCCCCGCCACAACAACTTAATCTCTTCGTGTGACCACACATGACACACAAATTATCATCATTGTTCCATATTCCATTAGTCAAAATTTATACTCAACATTTCATGTACATGTGATGACATGGCATGGCTAAGCATTTCTATTCCGGTCTAACCATCCATGTTGATTTCAGTATTAACCAACTATAATGAACCAACCTAAGGTGACAAGTGGATTATGGCATACAAATAGCAAGGTAGGGTGTAATTCAAAGGGGTACAATATCTAAATCCCAATTTAAGTGGAAATCATTTATACGAGTGAAATAACATGCAATATAGTTAAAACAAAATAGCAATTTTTCCTAACATGGGTGCAACATGATCAAAGCACAACTTGCCTTGGTTAAGCTCCTGCTCTTGGTCTAGAAATTGCTCTTGAGTTGCCTGCTCCTCCTCCGAAGCCTCGCACAATTCAACGTCTACGCGAATCGAGAAGGAATAGCAAATAAACACCAAAACCAAAGAACAAATGAACTTAAAAATTCAAATAAAAGCCACCATTAGAAATATATCAATTTTACAAATTTTTAGGAATTTGAATGACCTAAATTGGAGTTCGTATGCAAAAGTTATAGCGTTTAGAAGTTTTGAAAATAAACTAAACTCTGAAATTAGAAATTCCAAATTTTTCTGAATTATTTTTATAAGGAAAATACGGATTTCCGACGTCAGCTGACACATGTGCTCACGTGTACAGCCACACAGTGCCAACGCGACGCCACCTCAGCAATGCGGTCTACGTGGCGCCACGTGTCGACGAAGTATCAACCCACCTCAGCCGGCGACGTGGACGATTCCTGGCGCTTCGATGAGGATCCGACGGCTCCTGAGGCTCGAGCTTGGCGACGATGCGGCGGCGACGTGGTTCACTGGAGACAAAGACGATGACCCCCCTCACGGTGCTCCGGTGCTCTCCGTTGACAAAGGGACGGCGGTTCGGGTGCGGCGTGACACGAGGAACCTGTTGGTGGTACCGGTGCGGCGGATGGTGGCTTGACGACGATGGAACACGGTGGAGAGCTTCTCGGAAACTCCGGTGAGCTCTTGTGACTCCCCTGGCGTTCCTCCGATGACGGCGCAAGGGCGAATAGATGCGGTGGCTCTGGATGATCCTCGGGAGGTACTCGGGGGTCTTTAAATACCCAGCACGGCGAGGTAAACACGGAAGGAAAGGCGGCAGCGGCGTTCGAGTCGGAGACGGCGGCGGTGCCCGAGTCCTGCACGGACACGACGACCAATGGTCGTCAGATCAAGATCCGACGGCCCGGACTGCTTTAGGGTTTCCTAACCTACGCGTGATGATAAAGGCCGTTGGATCTAGATCCAACGGTCCGCAATAATCCCCTTAAATCACGACCGGCC
Source organism: Guadua angustifolia (assembly GCA_036346375.1). NCBI lineage: Eukaryota > Viridiplantae > Streptophyta > Magnoliopsida > Poales > Poaceae > Guadua > Guadua angustifolia. Next base: position 48,029,263 of record CM070505.1, on the reverse strand, counting down.
TGAATTTCCTGGTTTTCCAATTAAAATTAATCCGAGAAAATAAATTGATTTATTTTAGGCAGTAAAAATACTCTAAAAATTCCAAGAAAAATCTCAAAAATATTTTGAGACATTCTGGACTTAAATAAAATATTTTTGGCAAAACTTTATTTTGCAAATTTCTTTTTATAATTATTTCTTGACGAAAGGTAATTTATTTTAATTCAAAATAATTCAAATAAATCTCAGAAAATCCAAATAAATCCAGAAAATTCACACAAATCATAAATTGTAATAAAATAATATTTAATAATTGAAAGGTCAAAAATTAGGATGTTACAAACCTCCCCCCTTAACGGAATCTCGACCCCGAGATTCAGGGCTGACTAGAGAATAGGTTCGGGAATTCTGCTTTCAGATCTTCTTCACACTCCCAGGTTGTTTCGTTTTCGGAATGGTTACTCCACTGAACTCTACAAAAGCGAGTGGATTTATTTCTGGTTCTACGCTCCATTACATCCAGAATCTTAATAGGCTGCTCTTTATAAGTCAGATCCTCGTGTAACTCGATAGCTTCTAACGGAGTCTGCTCTGCTGGCACTCTGAGACATTTCTTAAGTTGCGACACATGAAACACATCATGCACTCCTGCTAATGCTAGGGCAACTCCAACTGATACACAACCTCTCCTCTGCGGCTCAAGATCTTAAATGGTCCTACGTACCTAGGTGCGAGTTTTCCTTTAACGCTGAACCTTTTCACACCTTTCAAGGGAGTGACTTTGAGATACACAAAATCGTTGGGTTCAAAACTCAACTCACGACGACGATTATCAGCATAACTCTTCTGCCTCGATTGTGCCATTCTCAATCTTTCCCTGATCATGGCAACTTGCTCCTCAGCCTCTCTAAGCAACTCCGGTCCAAATACCGAACGCTCACCCGTTTCATTCCAATTTAATGGGGTACGTCAAGTACGACCATATAAGGCTTCAAATGGTGACATTTGCAAACTAGCCTGGTAGCTATTATTGTAAGTGAACTCTGCATGCGGCAGGCATCTATCCCACGCTATACTGTACGATATCGCACAAGCTCTCAGCATATCTTCTAAAATCTGATTAACTCTTTATGCCTGACCATCTGTCTGTGGATGATAAGCGGTACTGAAATTCAGACGAGTTCCCATTGCTTCATGCAATTTATCCCAAAATCTTGAGGTAAATTGAGTACCTCGATCCGATACAATTTTCTTAGGTACACCATGTAAACATACAATTCTTGACATGTATAATTCTGCCAATTGATCCCCTGAATAAGTTGTCTTCACTGGAATAAAGTGGGCAACTTTAGTCAACCGGTCAATGATGACCCATATGGAATCATAACCTCTTTGAGTCTTGGGTAGTCCGGTGATAAAATCCATACCAATCTCCTTCCACTTCCATTCAGGAATCTTTAATGGCTGCAAAAGTCCTGCGGGCTTTTGATGCATCGCTTTTACTCTCTAACATACATCGCATAGTGCAACATGCTCAGCTACTTCACGTTTCATACTCGGCCACCAAAATTTCTTCTTAAGGTCTTGGTACATCTTGACACTTCCAGGGTGAATAGAATACCTAGAATCGTGTGCTTCCTCAAGAATCAATTGCTTAAGTTCCTTTTCATTTGGCACACAAATCCAACATTTAAACCATAGGGTTCCTTGCTCATCTACCGAGAAATCTTCGGCTAAACCCTCTTCCTTCTTAGCCTTGATCCTACTGATCTTCTCATAATTACTTTATTTTTCCTTAATTTGATCCTCAAGGTTTGGCTTTACTTCTAACGCAGCTATAAATCCTTGTGGTACAACCTCTAATCTCAGCTTCTGAAATTCCTCACATAACTCCGGTTGATCGTTGACTATTAACGAATTTACACTGTGGTCTTTACGACTCAAAGCATCAGCTACCACATTAGCCTTCCCAGGATGATAATGGATTCCGACATTATAATCCTTAATTAGTTCTAACCATCTCCTTTGTCTCATATTAAGGTCTGACTGGGTAAATATGTACTTCAGGCTCTTATGATCTGTATATATCTCACATCTATTTCCGATGAGATAATGACGCCATATCTTTAAAGCATGCACTACAGCAGCTAACTCCAAATCATGCGGCTGGGTAATTCCCTTCATGCGGCCTCAATTGCCTTGATGCGTAGGCTACAACTTTGCCATTCTGCATTAAAACGCAACCAAGTCCCTGCTTTGATGCATCACAATAAATGTCGAAGCCACACTGCACATCTGGCAATACTAACACCGGTGCAGATGTTAATCACTTCTTTAACTCCTCAAAACTCTTTTCGCACTCTGGCGTCCATGCAAACTTCTTTTCTTTATTTAATAATTGCGTAAGAGGTCTCACAATCGTCGAGAATCCTTCTATGAACCGACGGTAATATCCCGCCATTCCCAGAAAACTACGGATTTGGGTAACTATCTTCGGCGGCTCCCAATTCATTACAGCTTCCACTTTACTTGGGTCCACGACAACTCCTTTAGCGGTTATCACATGGCCAAGGAATTCCACTTTCTTCTTCCAAAAGTCACATTTACTAAATTTGGCGTACAACTGTTGTTCTCGCAACTTCTCCAAAACCAATCTCAGATGTTCTGCGTGCTCTTCTTCTGACTTAGAGTATACAAGGATATCGTCTATAAAGACAACTACAAATTTATCCAAATATTCCATGAATACTTTATTCATCATGTTCATGACTCAAACTAGGTCGATAGCTGGTACGCACAGATCATAACAGTCTAGATCGTACTAAACAATAACTTAAAAATTCAACGTCAGAGCATTGCTCGACATATCCTCTTATTACAAAAGTCGGACCCATGGTCATATAGCGACGGGGACATTAACTTGGTAACTAAACTTTAGACTAAGCAAAAACCGAGAAAACACGTGATCCTAGGTGTCTGGCTATTCCTCCTCTTCACCACCTTCACCGTAGATATCGAACGGAGGGTCGCAGGCTCTTGGATAGCTATCTTCATTCTCCTGATTTTGGTTAGCGAAGAGAGAGTCGTCCTCTTGCTGTTCAGCGGCGGTGTCGACGTCAGGTATTTCTAGCACAACTTCCACGGCATCCTGGGCTTCATCTGTCGTGATGTGATTGATCCTTCCACGCATTGTCGTTTGAGGCGTCTTTACCGATCGCACCGGTACTCGATTATTTCACATCCTTTGGGGCTTTAGCTGGGGTAGTGCCTAAGTTAAAGTGAACTGGAGTAACATTTCCTTTCTTCGGACACTTGTTGGCAAAATGTCCTGGTTCGTTACAAGAGAAACATTTCTTGACAATGATCTGTGACTTCTATTTGGTGCATTGTTTCTAGTCTTTGGTGTTTGGAAATTCTGATTGGTGGGGCGAGATGACGGTGCTGATGTCTTGTTGGTCCATTGGGGTTGAATTCTGGCAAACTATTGCGGTGTCATCCTTAACCTAAGTTGATTAGGTCGCCCTGCCTGACTAGCCATCCTACGCTTACGATCTTCGCCCAATTCCTTGCGCTTATCCTCAAGGATCAAAGCCTTATTGACTAACTCCTGAAAATCAGGGAAATTGTGGGTGATCAGTCCCACCTGTAATCCCGAAGTTAAACCCTTCAAGAAACGAGACTGTCTAGCCTTATCTGTGGCTACATCTTCAGGTGCATATCGTGCTAAATGCGTAAACTTGTGCAAGTATTCGGCCACTGGCTGGCCTCCTTGCTTCAGAGCCCTAAACTCTTCCTTCTTAAGATCCATCATTCCTTCCGGGACATGATACTGACAGAAAGCAGCTAAGAACTCTTCCCAAGTAATCTCCTGGGGTGCTTCATGTGCTGCGCTATAGTTCTCCCACCATTCCGCGGCAGTCCCCTCTAGCTGGTGCGAAGCATACAACACCTTCTCGTTGCCTTCACACTGCGTGATATGCAACTTTTTCTCAATGGTTCTTAACCAATCGTCGGCTTCCAAAGGATTGGCATTGCCGGAGAATGTTGGAGGACGGGTTCTCATAAAATCTGATAATTTAGAATGAGAACGCGGCCCATTGTTGCCTTGGTGTATATTGGTGTTGCCTACGGTTTGATTGGTCATATTCTGCATTTGTTGCATCATGGTTTGCATAAGTTGAGTTTGCGCAGCTATAAAAGCTCCCAAATTTTGCACATCTACTGGTGGTGATGGCTGTAGTGGCATTCCATCATTGAACTCATCATTCCGACGAAGACCACTTCCTGAAGCTCCATGGTTACCGCGAGTGTTTACCATCTGCTTGATTTGTTTTTAGGTTAGGAAAGATAGAATTAGCATAGATAAGATGTAAGAATTCCTAATGCGGGGGAATAGGTTAAACCCAAAACTTTACATCCTTTATTAATTAACTTGGTATGGTTGCTTACAAAAGCCTAAAAGCTTTGCAACACATACTACACACTCAGCAAGCATTAAAATCCAAACTAAACACTCAACCTTAACGTCTATTACATTTGGGTAAGACTATTCCATTTGACGCGACTCAATACTTGAGTCTCAACTTAAACTAAGACTCTCACTCCTCGAGCCATCCTCCATGAGAACTTCCTAGCGGGTATGCTGGCAGTCGAGCTGGTGCTGGCGCGAACTGATCTCGGTGTCCTACAACTGGTGACGCTTCCGGCTCCTCAAACTCAGACTTCATCTCCTCTGATGATGATGGTGTGGCACAGCATCCCTCTTGTAATGCCTCCTCGAGCTCCATGATTCTCTCCTCGTAAGCTACTCGGGTTTCGTGTAGTTCCTTCTCCGCAACTCTGAGTGCTTCATAGACCGTTCTTAATTCCATGTCGGTGTCATGGGCATGAGCTTCTTGAATAGCTGTGAATCGTGCTAAGTGCACCGTAGTAGCATCCTCCCTTCGTGTAACGTACGAACGCCATGAATCTCGAACCATGGGGTGGAGTCTGAACACTGTGTCTTCCAGCTCATGGTAGTAGTCGTAGCAGATCCTCCGTAGAGCGAGTCGTGATGCCTCCTGGACACTGATCTCCCAAGTGGCTCTTCTCATCGTGATGCTGATAGGTTGGCTTGCTCTCTCACCATTTCTGGCGTAAATTAGCAGCTTGCACACCATTCCTCTTGTGGCTCCGTTGACGATCCAATCTCGGCCTTGATACGTTGGTTTGGCAAAACCTCCCAAAACTTGGAGCACCCTCCAGAGCTCTGTCGCGTAGCCTCCCTCGCACTCTACGTATGACTGTGTCCTCCTCATCTATTTAAAAGAAAAATGGATAAGTCTTCCATCTTTAATGGCCACTCCGAAAAATTTGAGGTAAATTTTAGCAAAGGTAAGGAGTAGAGAATAAGATGAGTTGAGAGTGTTGTATTAATCCAATTGTGGTTTTTCTTTTAGAAAATAGTTTTGGACACTCTACCAACAAGGGCCAAGTCCTACAGTCAGTATGCTCTGATACCACCTCTGTAAGGACCCGAATTCACCCATTCGGACCCACTGTGTTTTACCGCACTAGTCCCAGAATCAATCGCTAGTGCACACAGCTTAACATCGGTAAGCATCATATCATACACAACGATAAGAATAATAAGACTTTATTTATTAAATGTAACTAGTGTATGATCTTATGATCACTTACAATATTCAGCCTCACAAGGCAATAGTAAGACCAATGAGACAAATGCAGCGGAAAGACAGTAGAAGACGTAGATGTCCCATCAGCACACCACAGGCGTCTGACAAGGATTGGCCTAGTGACACACGTCCACCTGAAAATCCTCCTCCAATAACGAAGATGATTCCTCCACTGTTGTTGGTTGTTAAGCAAGGGTGAGTACACCAACACGTACTCAACAAGTTGTGCACAGAATGCAATGCTATCATAGCTATATGCAAGCTTATTCCAAAGGAAAGGCTAAGGGTTCATTTGCAGTAAAGCAGCCTTTAAGAACACATACGATACATAGATTGAAAAGACAGTAAAACAAATAATAACAAATAAATAGATTCAGTGATTCTCAAATAAACCCAAGTTTTCCATCCTAAATCAAGTTCCTTTATCCACATGGCATCCTGCCATCCCTTCCAGTTATCCATTTTAATTAACTACCCCTTGACTGTAATCCCCGATCATGTTTCAATACCGTGAGCACGGCTATCCGAACAGTTTGTACACTCTGCAGAGGTTATGCACTTTACCCACATGATACAACCATGCACCACACAGGTGAACGATTATAACAAAGCCTTTACAATGCATCCTCTTAACCCAGTGCTACCCGCTAAGGTTTCAACACTGAAGGGTTACACCACCACAACAGGGCCCCTCTACGCCATGTGAGCCACTCCCGAGCATGCATGGTTACCACCACCGGTCTCGAGCCACCACGATAGCACTCAAGTTAAGCATTTGCAAATTAGTCAGCTAGGCTGCCCCATAACAGACATGTGGTTGCATGATAGACTCAGGTCAAAGGCTCGCAAGGTTAAGTCCTTAGGATTGATTAAAGCAAGACATACACATACCCTCAGCTCCTCTGAGCCCACCCTGGCACACTTGCCCTTTCCACTTGCTTCAATCTTAAAATGATTAAACCCCCGGTTGGTTACCAAAGCACCACGTGCTACTCACAAATCAACATCGTTGTGTGACCTCCCCGCCACAACAACTCAATCTCTTCGTGTGACCACACATGACACACAAATTATCATCATTGTTCCATATTCCATTAGTCAAAATTTATACTCAACATTTCATGTACATGTGATGACATGGCATGGCTAAGCATTTCTATTCCGGTCTAACCATCCATGTTGATTTCAGTATTAACCAACTATAATGAACCAACCTAAGGTGACAAGTGAATTATGGCATACAAATAGCAAGGTAGGGTGTAATTCAAAGGGGTACAATATCTAAATCCCAATTTAAGTGGAAATCATTTATACGAGTGAAATAACATGCAATATAGTTAAAACAAAATAGCAATTTTTCCTAACATGGGTGCAACATGATCAAAGCACAACTTGCCTTGGTTAAGCTCCTGCTCTTGGTCTAGAAATTGCTCTTGAGTAACCTGCTCCTCCTCCGAAGCCTCGCACAATTCAACGTCTACGCGAATCGAGAAGGAATGCAAATAAACGCCAAAACCAAAGAACAAATGAACTCAAAAATTCAAATAAAAGCCACCATTAGAAAGATCTCAATTTTACAAATTTTTAGGAATTTGAATCACCTAAATCGGAGTTCGTATGCAAAAGTTATAGCGTTTAGAAGTTTTGAAAATAAACTAAACTCTGAAATTAGAAATTCCAAATTTTTCCGAATTATTTTTATAAGGAAAATACGGATTTCCGACGTCAGCTGACACATGTACTCATGTGTACAGCCACACAGCGCCAACGCGACGCCACCTCAGCAATGCGGTCTACGTGGTGCCACGTGTCGACGAAGTATCAACCCACCTCGGCCGGCGACGTGGACGATTCCTGGAGCTTCGATGAGGATCCGACGGCTCCTGAGGCTCGAGCTTGGCGACGATGCGGCGGCGGCGTGGTTCACCGGAGACGAAGACGATGACCCCCCTCACGGCGTTCCGGTGCTCTCCGGTGACAAAGGGACGGCGGTTCGGGTGCGGCGTGACACGAGGAACCTGTTGGTGGTACCGGTGCAGCGGATGGAGGCTTGACGACGACGGAACATGGCGGAGAGCTTCTCGGAAACTCCGGCGAGCTCTCGTGACTCCCCTGGCGCTCCTCCGATGACGGCGCAAGGGCGAATAGATGCGGTGGCTCTGGATGATCCTCGGGAGGTAGTCGGGGGTCTTTAAATACCCGGCACGGCGAGGTAAACACGAAAGGAAAGGTGGCGGCGGCGTTCGAGTCAGAAACAGCGGCGGTGCCCGAGTCCTGCACGGACACGACGACCAATGGTCGTCAGATCAAGATCCGACGGCCCGGACTGCTTTAGGGTTTCCTAACCTACGCGTGATGATAAAGGCCGTTGGATCTAGATCCAACGGTCCGCAATAATCCCCTTAAATCACGCATCGCCCAAGACGATAATTTGGGCGGGCCCAAGATTATTCACTCGGAATTTCCCGGTTTTCCAATTAAAATTTATCCGAGAAAATAAATTGATTTATTTAAGGCAGTAAAAATACTCTAAAAATTCCAAGAAAAATATCAAAAATATTTTGAGACATTCTGGACTTAAATAAAATATTTTTGGAAAAACTTTATTTTGCAAATTTCTTTTTATAATTATTTCTTGACGAAAGGTAATTTATTTTAATTCAAATAATTCAAATAAATCTCAGAAAATCGAAGTAAATCCAGAAAATTCACACAAATCATAAATTGTAATAAAATAATATTTAATAATTGAAAGGTCAAAAATTAGGATGTTACAAAATACCGAACACTGATAACAGGATATTGTCGCTGCTCCTGAACTTCTGAGAAAATTTCTAGTTGTATCTGAACTCTAGTCGTCGCTTCTGCAACTCGATTGTTTCCTGCACATCAAGAAAACACAACAGCGACTGCCCAGATAACAAAGTGCCAGCAAAAGAACTAAGGCGGATCGAAATAACACGAGGTTTGGTCTCGCTTAAGCTAGCAAGAATGTGCGGCAAGGAAGTTTGGCCGCCGGAACCCAGACGTACGCGAGAATGCCGTCCAGGGACCAGACGCCAGGAGCAAGCAAATTATCTAGTTGCTTTGCATTCAACAGCAAAACATGCATGCAACGATCCCCTTTTTGTTGATCAGCCGCAAGGATCAAAGAGCTCTTCTATTCGCCGTCAATCTTCTAGTCGCCTGGACAGACTTCAAGGCACACGTCAGCCTTCAACCGAGGAAATCAAAACGCCATGCACTCGTCGTATCATGCATGCACGCTCGGCCACAAAGAAAGTTGAACTTCTAGTCACCGGCAACAATGCACACCCAAGAAAAACCCTTGTCGATGAAAACGGCAACGCGCCAAAAGCAATAATTTCATTGATTAGGTTTCAAGCCCTTTTATACAACTCAAAACCCTAAAGTAAATACATGTATGCATATCAATCTGGCCCAATAACACATGGCCCAATATATGCCTACAATCCAAAACATGCACACGTACGGCCCACCTGGCGCATCCACGTGACTAACCAGCCTCCGTGTGCACCGTTCTCTAGCCCGAACGTCCCGCTTGACATCCTCAACCACCAGGACCTCGATTCCTCCCTGAACCTAGTACCGAACCTAGTTTCGGTCCCGTCATCGACCACGTTCGCCCTCGGGCAACACCTGCACACGAATAAACAACAAACGAATCCGAGCACAAGTCCACGACTTGACTCAAAGTCAATCCATGCAACCACTCACACGAGCGCATTGCATCAAGCAAAATCATTAACATGCTATCCCAGCATATCAATTAATCAACTAAAACAATACATGCACGAACACCACACATGCCATGATTGCAACCACTTTGCAATGGCAATTTCATCATTCAACCAATTTTTCAGCACATGATTTCACATTATTTCATATCTTTTTGGACATTGCTATGTGATGATTTTTCTTGTCTTTGATGGTTGCAAGATGACGGGTTTTGATCATGATGAGGCAAAGCATAACCAGGACTAGACGAGGAGCGTCGGAGGTCCAAACAGTCGAGAATTGCTAAAAGATGATCAGAGATGGAGCCACTGTAAATCTAGAAGACAAGGAATGAATGAGACACTAGCTAGGAGCTGCTTAGATCAAGGAGGGTCGTTGGACCACGGTCTAGGTGATATAGTAGCGGGTCTAGTTAGTATACTTTAAAATACGTGCAAAAACCCTTTATGTGTGTAGGTTTTGGATTAGCCCATACATGAGTGAGTGAGTCAATTCTAACCCTTGATGGTGATCCTTAGAGTAGAAAGAATTCATCCAAGGGTGGAGGGTGACTCAAAAATAGTATAAATTTTGGGTCATTTGAGCTTTGCCCACCTTGTTGTGTGGCTTTGTAAACCTCCCTTCCAAAAATCCAAAATATTTTTCCTTGTGCTTGAATTTACTTTACGTATTTACATTATGTCTTAAATTCAGCATTTAAAATCCACACTTACATTCTTACAATTTACATTTATACAATTTGAATTTGCCTCCCCTCTTTCTATATGCTTTTGGTTTTTGTGCCAAGGATGTATGTTTGATTGATGAATCTTCTTCAGATCATATTCCAATCATCTAGGCAGTTCATGCATCTTTCTTGAAAGAAACTAGTCTTGTGCTCTTGAGTGAATGATTCTTATAGATCGCGTTTGAAGGGTTTTTGACTTATGTTCTTGCTTAATATAATGTATAGAAGGTTATCCAAGATCATTTTGATCATCAAAACTCTACAAGCAAGTCTTAGATCGAGTTCTTGAGTTTTGCTCAAAGTTGGTGTGCTCTTCCTCCAAAGTGAAAAAGGTTGAAACTTTGACATCGATCCTTGCGATTAAAGGTTGGAATAAGTTCCTGACATCCTTAGGAAAACATCTACCAAGTTTCACAAATTTTTGTCTAGCCGATCAAAAGATTCCTAAAAATTTGTTTTTGGAGTTCGTGTTGGTTCTTTAGCTATTCTTGAGCCAGGTCAGACCGCCCTTCGTGCAGTCATACCGAAACTCAGTGCTACCAGGCTCACCCGCTATCATACCGGACCCTGGTTCATACCGGCCCTGCAGGAAACTCCATCAATCTCATTTGTTTCTTTTGATTGTTTTGGTTGAGGGCTGGTTTGGATTATTTTGATTAGGAAAAAAATTAATTTGGGATCATTCACCCCCCTTTGATCGCCATCTCATTCCTTCAGAAGGATTTAAATGGCTCAAACACACACAAACATCGAGTTTAAGAGGTTCGTGGTGTGCTAGCGATTTGATCCTACAATCAGCATGAAAATTATAATGTAAATAGCTATGTCAGTCGACTAGGTTTTTTCAATATAGATCTAATCTAAACAGCTATTTAGCCAATTAGATCGTGTGTAACGATAAATCTGACAAGCTTATTATGGCTGATTGGATGGTCTGCTAAAGATAGATTTTTCCAAAAAAGGCAATACGTAGCAAGATCAGATCAAAACAAACCTGGATAAATTGGCATAATCGAAGATGATTAACAATCGACGATCCACAAATTTATTGATCAAGAACGAATTATAAATCTAATTTAGAAGAGCTACTACTAGTTGATGGAAAGTAAATAAAAGTATATGTGAGTTATTTGATTAATTGTTGTAATTTTTCTTCGGCTTGTGTGGAACATATACGTCTGGGTATCTGCGTGGCAAGCCAAAAGGAGCCCAACCAGGAAGAGATGGGATGGGCTGACCGTGGAAAGGAAAGAGCTATTCGGAGAGCCCAAACGCACCTGATAAGGAAGTCTTGGAGATAGTAACTAAACCAGATTAGGCAGGATACGGTTGTAATCCAAATTGTTGCCGAAACAGATAGAGATAATCCACGAGATCCCTACCTCGTATCCAAGTGGGACTCTCTTTTGTAACCGCCCTCCTCTGCTATATAAAGGGAGGGGTGGGGGAACATGAAACATACGATCTCATCAGCTATTAGCTAGCCACATATAATTTCAGAGCACATGACTAGGGTATTATCTCCATCATGGGAGCTCGAACCTGTATACATCTGGTGTTCTTGTGCTACCATCAAGTTTGGATCCAGCGCCTAGCCCCCTTTTCTTTATTGCCGACAACAAACGTCGACAGTTGGCGCGCCAGGTAGGGGCTGCGCTAAGATCAATCGCAGCAAGCTTGATGGCGATCTTCAACAATGACTTGGCCACCTTCGCTCTGGCCCAGGTGTTTCGCTTTGGAAGCCTGGACTTCATCGTCAATGATTTTGGCCAACTCACTCTTTCGGATTCGGATCAAATCCAATCTGGAAGCGATTCTGCTCCTCTCTTAACCAACCAGCCTCTCGGATCGGGGTCATGTAAGGCCATCTGTCCCTGGACAGTAAGCCAAAAATTTGTCCCCCGTGTTGAGCAAAAACTGGCTAATGACGAGCTCCGAATAGTTAAAGATGCCCGAAAACCACTCGGATCGGAAGGTCAGTTTAATCTATCCTCATATTATTCCGAAGAAAGTTTTCAAGGCTTTCGTGGCGTCTTCGTCATCGAAGATCTGCGAACCGAGTCTCAGCAGCAGAAGGATGCTGCAAACGCTGCAGAAGAAGAGCGCCTTCGCCAAGAAAGCCACGCGAAATCACTCCAGAACAGAGGACACAACGTCGATGAAGAAATTTTGCAGACGAAGATGGGGAATCAATCAGTTTTTCATACTCCTCAGCAGAATATCGTCGCCTCCAAGACGCTCCTCGACGCTTTGGGACCAATGCTTGGTTCCGACAGCCCGCCAGCGCCGATTGTGGCTCAAGTACAGGCCATGGTGACGGCAGAGGCTATTCAACAACATCGGGAGGAGCCGGAAGGAAAAGGAGATTCCCGCACTCGCATAGTAAACTCGCAGGCTGCTAGTAGCAATACCGCTCACAGTCGGATCAGGCGCGAGCTCCAGCGAGGGGATGACGCCCGGCGAAGCATTAGCCGCGACCTCCGAATCGACTTGACTGCCCGGCGACGGGAACGAGAGGACGAAGAGCGTCGCAGGAGAAAGGACGACTACGAGCGTTTTGGCATCAGCCACGACGACCGAGGCGACCACAGAGGACGACAACTCCATGACAAGTGCAGTAGTGAAGAACGCCGGGCTAGATCACCTCTTCAGCGTTCCCCGCGCCGGCGCAGCGCCAGACCCATTGAGGGCATTCGAGCCTTCACATCTGTAAGTTCAAGCTCAATTAATTAGGTTTTGGTGTTAATGACAAATCTAGTATTGAGATTATCCATTAATGTGATTTTGGTGTTAATGACAAATCTAATATTGAGACTAACTCTTTTGATAATCATAATATTGATTAGTCTCAATTGTTAATAAATGACAAATCTTTTTATGAGACTAACTCTTTTATTGAGTATATCTTTGATTAGTCTCATCGCATTGAAAAATGGAAAACCCAAGGTATGCACTCGTATTCATTTTATAATATCTTAATGCATATTTTAGATTCAAGTTAAAGGATGAACTCTACCATTATTTAGACCTCAAGATGTGCATAATGTTTTCCATTCCATATATACATGAATGCACACATTTAGGGGGAGTTCATACTTTACCTCGATGTTTCAATAGTATTGATCTAATTCATCTTTCTATATCAGGATCATTACTTTGAAACAACCTTTTGAGTATATATAACTTGTGTAGTTGTAGTATACTCAGGTTAATATAGGATAAACTCAAATGCTATCTAAGATTAATTATGTGCATATTGATTTCAAATTCAATTATTTATATGCACATACCTAATGGAGTTTATTCTATAGTTGATGGTTTAAAATATGGGGACATATCCAGTGCAATCAGGCACTTTGGTGCAATCACCGTGCAATCCAACTAAGAAAAGTTTCAAAAAATTCTGAAAAAAATCATGGATGTACATCTCATCTTACCCCATCTACATATAAAATTTCATGATCAAATTCGTCCTGTGCTTGAAGTTACAAAAAAGAAAAATTTAGGGTGCATTTGAAATATTCAAGTTTGTCAGAAATTTGTCTTTTTTATTACTCTTAACATAGGACGAATTTGATCATAAAATTTTATATGTAGATAGAGTAAGATGATATGTACATCCACGATTTTTTTCAGAATTTTTTGAAACTTTTCTTAGTTGGATTGCACAGTGATTGCACCAAAGTGCTGATTGCACTGGATATGTCCCCTTAAAATATATTGATCCCTTTTCACCACATCACATAATATTTTGGATCATTACATTACATCAAATTGAGTATATGAAACTTGTGTAGTTAATATATACTCATATCAATTTAAATGTAATTTAAATTGTGTTCGGTTGCCATTAAATCAATAAAGAACTAATCATGAGTTGATGGTTCACTTTGTTGATCCTAGGGCAATCGAAAGTTCTTAAGTATAATGAAGTATTAGTTGCATCAAAGTTCTCAAGATATCATTTAATCATTCAAATTGATTTAGGTTGTGCTCAATTAATCTTAGAGGCATCCATTATGTGTTAATGGAGTGCAAGTGATGATTGAGACAACCATGTTTGTTGGACTAACCTTTTCCATGAGTTGTGAAGTAGGTTGAGTCTGAAAAGAGAAAGAATCGGGAACGAAAAGTCATCATGTGTTGATAAGCTTCAAGAGAAGATCCCGAAGTGAAGAGAAGGGCTAGAGAAGGTTTATCATATGTTGATGAACAACAAGAAGAAGAAGATTTGATCATGGAGAGAAGATGATTGGAAATCATAAAAGCTCCAAATGGATCGCTAGAAGCAAAGGTATAACTAGCTAGGGCTAAGGATGTTTTCCTAGTCTTTTATCGGTCTTGGTGTTTGGATGGGAGACCGGGTTGCTAGTTAGGTGCCGTACTATTAAGAGGGGTCGAGTCTTATAGCTTGAGCTTCATCATGTGTTGATGAACTCAATCTGGTTCACTCTAGCTCACTCTCTTTGTTTGGATTTTGCATGAGCTAAGTATTTGCATGTGTTGCAAATAAGGGAGCTCATGCTTGCTTCTTATTGAATCTTAATCGATTTGGTTTTTGCATGGAGCTAAGTTTTGCATGTGCTGCAAAAGGTGAGAGCTCATGCATCGGTGTTTTAGCTTGTGACTTGATCATGTGTTGATCATCACAAAAGCTAAGTAAAGTTTATTTTTTTGTGTTTGCAAATGTGGTTTGTAAATAAGCTAGAGGTTATGGGTTTCAATTCTAGAGCATGTGTTGGCATCTGCAAATGTGTTTTGCAAAGTGTCGGGATCATGTGTTGATCCTTACATGGCTAGAGGATTGATCTTATAGCTTTTCAAGTTATTTGCAAATGTGTTTTGCAAAAGTTATTTTGATCATGAGTTGATCATCATGGCTCAATATTTGATGTTAGTGACTCTTTCTAGCTTGTACTCATGCCCTTGATCAAGTCTATATGAGAGATTTCGAAAAATCATATTTTAGACTTAAATGACTACATTAGAGTTTGGTTTTGGTGACATTTAAAAATATCTATGGGTTCTTAAATCATGAAAATGGGTGAAAATTGTAGCCCTCGTGATAAGCTTCACATAGAATCAAAGATCACCTAAATCGGAGTTCGGAGTAAAAAGTTATGGCCGTTTTAGTGGCTGGTCCAGTGGTATGACCGGACTTCCTCCGGTGCGACCGGACCCTCGGTGCGACCGGGCTCCCTCCGGTGCGATTTTTCTAGAAGGTGTGTTTTCTTGCTCAATTGAGGGCGGTGCGACCGGAGGACCTCCGGTCGTACCGGGTGAGCGGTATGACCGGACTCTATCCGGTCACACCGGCCATGTAATGGTCGATTTTTCGACCGTTGCCCTGTGAGGGCCGGTCGGACCGGACTCCTCGAGATTTTTCCTGTTTTGCCCCTAAACGGCTAGTTTTCTTTGGTGGGGTATAAATAGACCCCATGGGGGGCTTGGGCAAGGTGTTGCTGGCTTGGTTGAGTATTTGGGAGAGGTGTTGCATGTGTTGCACACTCTCATTTTGATTCTTGAGCAAAAGAGTGAGACTAATTGCATGTGTTGCAATTAGGAGTGGATTGAGTGACCTCTTGTGCATGTGTTGCACTTGAGGGAGGCCTTGTGCATGTGTTGCACTTGGTGATCACCGGGAGCGCATGTGTTGTGCTCGGTGAAGTTCAAGCGAAGGATTCGACTTGTTACTCTTGGAGGTTGCCGACTCCTAGACGGCGTAGAGCATCATGCTCGGGAGCCCTCAAGGTTGTGAGACGCCCTGGCGAAGTTTGTGAAGGTTCGGGTTGAGCCTACGCGAAAGCGTGAAAAACCACATCTAGTGGAATTGAGGCGGGTGCTCATTGCGGAGCCGGTCCAAGGGTTTGGGCTAGCCTCAACGTGGACTAGGGGAGACCGCCAAGTCTCCGAACACCACGGAAAAATATCGGTTGCCTCTTGTCTCTTTTATCTTCAAGCATTTACTTTATTATATATTAATCAATTGCTTGATTGTGTTAGAATTGCTTGTATTAATTGTTTGTTCAATTTAGCAATTCTTGGATAGAGACATAATTTAGTTAGTACACTAGTGAGCCTAGTTGATTTAGGCCTTAATTGTCAAAACCTAGTTTATTGCTTCCGCATTATCTTTGATTAGGTTTTGACATAGGGGTTGATTATAGCGCATCGTTTTAGAAAGCAATTAATTTTATAAACGCCTATTCACCCCCCCTCTAGGCGCATCCTCGATCTTACAACATCCCGACTTCGCCGAGTGGTTTGGCCAGAAGGATTCAACCCCAAAGGTATAACTAAATTTGACGGAGAAAGAGATCCAAAAGCTTAGTTGCAGGTTTATTCCCTTGCGATCATGGTGGCAGGCGGCAACCATAAAGTAATGGCCAATTATCTGCCGGTTATGCTCACCCCCTCGGCTCAAGCTTGGCTCACTGGGCTTCCAGCAAACTCTATAGATTCCTGGGGAGATCTTTGTGAGCAGTTCATTACTAACTTCCAGGGCACTTACGAGCGACCGGGGACCCAATGGGACTTATATCAACTCCGCCAGAGGAGAAGCGAAACACTCCAAGAATTTATCCGACGTTTCATGCAAAACAAGAACACGATCAAGGATATTTTAGAAGCTGCAGTCATCGCGGTGTTTCAGAAAGGCGTCAACGACCTCGACCTGATCAAGAAGATGTCCCGGAAACCGACAACTTCGGTAAGGGAAATGTTCGAATTGGCAGACCGCCATGCGACCGCCTCAGATTCCTTGGCCGAGTGCCTGGATGATCATCCACGGCATAAGGACAAAAGGGACCATGCTGAGTCCTCCCGGCAGCGTGACCGGAAGCGGAAGCACGAGGAAATAGTGGCGGCAACTGATCAAGGCCGGCATCGCACACTGCGCACAGATGACTATGATGCGGTAATGGAAGCAACTTGCCCTTTCCATCCTAAGGAGAAACACGCTGCGAAAGATTGCTTTACTTTAAGAAGGTTCGCCAAAGAGTCTAGAAAGCGGCCATTCAAGGGCGAAGCAAAGGACGAAGAAAAGAAAAGGCAGGATCCCCCTGAAAATAATGAAGGCGAGTACCAGAAGACAGAGCGTGAGCTCAATTACATATTTGGGGGCTCGGTTGCCTATGAGTCAAAGCGAAAGCAGAAACTTACCGCTCGAGACATCAATGCGGTTATGCTGGCAACTCCCCAGTACCTTCGACCGCTCAGATCATCCGGATCACATTCCCTATCCCGGAAGATATCCACTGGTGCTGGACCCTGTGATCCGGAGCGTCAAACTCAAGAAAGTACTAGTTGACGGGGGGAGTGGACTCAACATCCTTTTCTCCAAAACCTTCGACGACATGAGGATTCCGCGCTCGGAGCTAAAGCGGGGCTCATCGCCGTTTCACGGAGTAATTCCCAGAACCTCTTCGGTCCCCCTCAGGCAAATCACCTTACCAGTCACGTTTCGGACCCGAGAAAATTATCAGACGGAGTACCTCAACTTCGAGGTAGCCGATTTCCAGACGGCATATCATGCCATTTTGGGAAGGCCAGGCTTAGCCAGGTTTATGGCCGTACCCCACTACACCTACCTCATTTTGAAGATGCTAGGACCAAAGGGCATTATCTCTGTCCGCGGCAACGTCAAGCAGTCCTTCGTCTTCAACAGAGAGAACTGCGATATAGCTGAAACTCAAGAGGTGGCAGCCGAAAAGAAGAAGATCCAACAATCAGCTGCACATCAACAGGATGAAGGAGAAGTCCCGGTCAAGAAACAAGCCAAGACAAGCATGAAGCCTGACGAGGGGACCAAGAAGGTAATTCTTGACCCGTCCAACTCGGCTCAAACGGCTTTGATCGGGACAAATCTCGACGCCAAATAGGAAGACGCGCTCGTCACCTTTCTGCGGGCCAACCGGGATAATTTTGCGTGGAAACCATCCGACATGCCCGGTGTCCCTAGAGAGGTGATCGAGCATTCCCTCAATGTGGACGAGAAGGCGAAGCCCATCAAGCAGCGCCTCCAATGGTTTGCTCAAGATCGCCGGGAGGCCATCAGGGAAGAAATTACTAAACTTTTAGCTGCAGGATTTATAAAAGAAGTGTATCATCCCGACTAGCTAGCGAACCCAGTTCTTGTTCGCAAAAAGAATAACAGCTAGCGTATGTGTGTTGATTATACCGATCTTAACAAAGCATGTCCGAAAGATCCTTTCGGGCTGCCCCGCATCGACCAGGTGGTAGACTCAACGGCAGGCTGCGAGCTCCTCAGTTTTTTGGACGCCTACTCAGGATATCACCAAATCCGGCTAAAAGAAGAAGACTGCATCAAGACCTCGTTCATTACTCCGTTTGGTACATTTTGCTATGTCACAATGCCGTTCGGTTTGAAAAACGCTGGTGCAACGTATCAGCGTGCAATACAGCGGTGCTTTCACACCCAAATTGGACGCAACGTGGAGGCATATGTGGATGATGTCGTCGTCAAAACCCGCACGAAGGAAGATTTAATATCCGATCTAGCTGAGACATTTGAAAGTTTAAGGGCTTACAAGATGAAGCTTAACCCAGAAAAGTGTGTCTTTGGAGTTCCCTCAGGAAAACTGCTCGGATTCATTGTGTTACAGTGGGGCATCGAGGCGAACCTAGAGAAGATCAGTGCAATTCTCAAAATGAAACCTCCGACTAGTCAGAAGGACGTCCAGAAGCTCACGGGGTGCATGGTGGCACTCGGCAGATTCATTTCCTGGCTAGGATCACGGGGAATGCCTTTTTTCAAACTTTTGAAGAAGCAGGGTAACTTCCAATGGACGCCCGAGGCGCAGCAGGCTTTTGAGGACCTCAAGACATTCTTATCTTCTCCACTAGTGTTGGTCCCTCCAACGCCCGAAGAACCCCTTTTGCTCTACATTGCAGCCACGACTCATGTAGTCAGCACCGCAATCGTAGCAGAGCGGAAGGAAGAAGGGTACCTCCAGAAGGTCCAGCGACCGGTCTATTTCATCAGCGAGGTGTTGGGTGAATCCAAGGCGCACTACCCGCAGGTACAAAAACTATTGTATGCTGTCCTGCTCGCTTCTCGCAAACTCAAGCACTACTTTCAAGAGCATTCGATTTCGGTGATCACCTCCTTTCCGATTGGGGATATACTCCACAACCGGGAAGCCACTGGAAGAATTGCAAAATGGGCGGTCGAGCTTGGGGCTTTTGAAATTTCCTTCAGACCACGAACAGCGATAAAATCTCAAGCACTCGCCGACTTCACCGCCGAGTGGGTAGAATTACAAACCCCCGCGACAACTGAAGAACTTGAATATTGGACAATGTATTTTGACGGCTCCCTCATGCTCAGCGGCGCAGGGGCCGGTGTGGTCCTTATCTCTCCAACAGGCGAACGATTGAAGTATGTCCTTCAACTCCATTTTCTGGCGTCAAACAATGCCGCCGAATACGAAGAACTCATCCACGGACTTCGCATCGCAATCTCCCTCGGCGTTCGATGACTGACAATTCGTGGCGACTCCATGTTGGTAATCAACCAGGTGCAAAAAGACTAGTCATGCGTTGAAGACAACATGGCTGCATACTGCCAAGAAGTGAGAAAGCTCGAAGACAAGTTCGATGGGCTGGAACTCATTCATGTACTTCGTCGCGACAATGAAGCAGCAGACGAGCTTGCCAGACTAAGCTCCAGTCGGGCAACAGTACCGGCTGGCGTGTTTGTCGAAGAGCTTCATAAACCTTCAATAAACCGACAACAGGAGTCAGACAAATCAGAAGAAACACTTGCCGAGGAAGAGGTCCTCATCATCAGCCCTGATTGGGCAACTCCTTTCTTAAATTATTTGCTAAGGGACGAACTCCCTGAAGATCGCGCGGAAGTAGAGCGTATCACACGACGATGCAAGAACTACGCAGTGGTAGGCGGGGAACTCTTCCGAAAGAGCGCCTCCGGAGTCCTAAGGCGATGCATATCAGAGCAAGAAGGAAAGAATCTCCTCAGAGAGATCCACTTAGGCATTTGCGGGCATCATGCAGCGTCAAGTACCCTGGTAGGCAAAGCTTGTCGACAGGGATTCTTCTGGCCAACTGCCGTATCCGATGCAGAGGACATTGTTCACACCTGCGAAGGGTGTCAGTTCTTCGCTCGCCAGATACACGTACCAGCGCAAGAATTACAAACCATTCCGATCACCTGGCCCTTTGCAGTCTGGGGGCTCGACATGGTTGGCCCCCTGAAGAAAACTCAAGGTGGTTTCACTCATCTGTTCGACGCTGTGGATAAGTTCACCAAGTGGATAGAAGCAAAGCCCGTCGCCACAATTACGGCGGCCAAGGCCAAGGAGTTCTTTCAGAAAATCGTGGTAAGATTCGGCGTGCCAAACAGGATCATCACAGACAACGGAACTCAATTCAGAGGTGAAGAATTTCAAGATTGGTGCGATGAACTCGGCATCAAGATTTGCTTCGCTTCTGTGGCTCATCCAAAAAGCAACGGTCAGGTAGAGAGGGCGAACAGCATGGTGTTGCAAGGATTAAAAGCACGAATTTTCGATCGCCTCAAGCCATATGCTACTCGATGGGTAAAAGAATTGCCTTCGGTACTCTGGGGGCTAAGAACTACTCCCAGCAGGGCTACCGGGTAGTCACCTTTTTTCCTAGTATACAACTCAGAAGCGGTCCTGCCCACCGAGTTAACTTTCGGATCTCCTCAGGTTCGGAATTACAAGGAGGCCGAGTCGGAGGAGAACAGAATGGAAGACATCGATCGGCTAGAGGAAGCAAGGGAGGTCGCTGCAATCCAGTCGGCCAAGTACCTCCAGGGCCTGCGTCGCTACCACGATCGAAATGTTCGAGGCCGCGCATTCTCTAAGGGCGATCTGGTCCTAATAAAGAACCAAAAGCACGAGCACAAGTTATCTCCAAGTTGGGAAGGCCCTTAACCGGGAAGACGGCGCTATCATCAGCAACTCATGGAACATAGAGCAGCTACGTCATTTTTACTCTTAAAGCATTGTACATTAGCTACTTTGTCCATAAATAAAATTCCCTTTTGACTTGCTACTCAATTGATGCTCAATTAAGCAGTAAGTCAGGGGCTACACCTAATAGTGTTGCGCATGCGCAACACTTTTCGGGTCATTTATTATTTCTTACATTGAGGAATGTTGTTTGAGAGTAAGATACCTTTTGACTTGCTACTCAATTAATGCTCAATTGAGCAGTAAGTCGGGGGCTACACCTAATAGTGTTGCGTATGCGCAACCCTTCTTGTGGATCGTATCGTATCCTTCCCTTTTTTCCTTATGATCGTGACTAAGTCCGAGTGATTTTTTCCTGATTGTGAAACCCTGATATATGAATGGTAAGATCTAGCGCGCCCCAGCCCGCGACGCTTGGGGGCTAGACTATTCGGTCTGGGCGCCTAGTCTAGCCCCTCGGGAAAGTCAAGAGATCAAAAAAGGGAAAAAGAAAAGGCAGACAATATTAAGATAATATTACACAAAATAATATTGTCCTAGGCGCTTGAAGTTCATATACGCCAACACACTACATTACTAATTTTTTGGCAGAAATAAAAAGAGAGAGAAACTACGCCCGGCGCGCACGCCCTACCGCCTCGATGAGAGGGTCGCGAGCCCTCATGAGCTGCGGGACGGCCTCGATCAGGGCATCGACGACGGTGGTGTTGCGGGCCACGGCCTCCATCTCCGCAAGCTCGGCCATGGCGAGAGCGAACAGCGCCCACTCCTCAGCAAGGTCGTCTTCTTCTTCGACGGGAGGCGGAGGGTTCTCGTCCTCGAAGTCGAAGACCATCTCCTCGTCGTCAGACGGAAAAGGCTCTGGAGAAGAAGCCATGAAGGCTTTGACGAAGGCAAAAACAAGGGGCAAGTTTAGAAGAGGACGATCGCTCTGTAGGATCGAAATATACTAATGTAGCAATCAGAGGGGGGGTGAATGATTGCGCGGAAGCTAAAATCAAATTTTCAAACTTTTCAAACACCCCAATTGAAACTCAAATTGCTTGGAAATCAGTTTATGCAGTTGGAAAACAAATAGACCGGCTCAGGCGACGAGAGATCACTTAGGCGACCGGTTTGGGCACTTGGGCTACCAAGAGAGCACTTGGGCCACGGTTTAGCACTTAGGCGACAAGAGATCACCTGGCGAGCGAGAGGACACACAGGCGACGGTTTGGGCACTTGGGTGAGCGAAGAGGACACCGGACGACGGTTTGGGCACTTGGGCGAGCGGCGAAAGGAGTTGGGCGACCACGCAAGCGCCTTTGTTGGCGACCAGCGCTCTGTTGGGCGACCACGCTGCTTGTTGGGCGACCACGCGCTGCGTTGGGCGACCACGACACCGCTTGTTGGGCGACGCGCGCGCGATCGGGCGACCAGACCGATATATGTCTACTAAAATAGTAATTACGGAAGATCCAGCCGTTGGATTGATGTGAAATTTTAACTGTAGAAACTAGACTCAATTCTGCAACTAACACAAAATGAATCAGATCAATACGATGTACGGATCTAAAGTTATGTCCTTCACAAGATGACTGAATCCGGGCGACCACACGAGCAGTCGGGTGAGCAGGACATCAATCTGGGCGACCACAAATTACAGAAGATCTAACCGTTGGATTGATGTGAAATTTTAACTATATAAACTAGACTCAATTACAAATCAGACCCAGTAAGAATCAATCTGATCGGATCTACGGATCAAAAGATATTACCTTCGCAAGATGATACCTTAGGAGAGAACCGAACTCCGTGATGAACTTCGTGACTGCTGTGATGAACAAAACTTCAAGCGATCGATCAACTATGCTAGAGCCAAGAACTTGTGAGAAAGGTCTTTATTTTTGATCTGGTTACAGTACTCAAACAAAAGAGTACATGAAAGGACAGGTGATGTCGCCTAGAGGGGGGGTGAATAGGCGAATTAAACTTTTACAATTTAACAAGCAGCGGAAATAAAACACCCAAAGTTTTCAGTCCGGAGTGTCCGGGGATTTTATCCGGATACTCCGGTATAAATGTCCGGACTATCCGGGTTTTAGGTTCGGACACTCCGGATTGGAGACTTTGAATGGCCGAGGGGTATAGTCCGGAGTCTCCGGACTTTTACTCCGGATACTCCGGTATAAATGTCCGGAGTCTCCGGATTGGGTACCTCGGGATGAAATTTGAAATTTCTCCAACTTTTAAACAATCTACTTGAACACAAAGATGATAAATACTAGCAGGAACCTAGATCAAGTAGATGCCTAGCGAGAAACTCAATAATCAAATAGATCGGGCAATTTCAAGATTCAAAATCAAATACTAAAGCAAGAACAAAAGTAAGCAAGAATGAAAGGCAAACTTGGAGACGATGATTTTTCACCCGAAGTTCGGATCCTTGAGGGGATCCTACGTCTCCGTTGAGGCGGCTCCGTCACACTTGAGTTGGAGTCTCTTTCAACCCTCTTACTCCCGGTGTTGCACAAATGCACTCGCCGGTTTCAACTCCTTTGACGCTTGAGCCGGGGTCTCTTTCAACCCTCTTCCTCCCGGTGTTGCACAAATGCACTCGCCGGTCTTCACTTCTTGATTCCTTCCCTTGCGGAGGCGGAATCCAACCTTCACAAACTTCCTACGGCCAACCACACGAAGAACCGGTGGCTCGTAGGTGACCTCCTAGCCGTCTAGGAGTCCTCAACCTCCAAGAGTAACAAATGCTCACGAAGAACAAGCTTGGAGATGAAATCAAGTGCTCAAACAACTCAAATCCACTCAATCTAACACCTCACTCCTCAAACCCTTCCCAACCCTTCTCTCAAAGGGGATCACTTAGATCTAAGGGTAAAGAGGTGTTTAGGGGGCTCAAGAACAAGAGGAGAACACCTCAAACCTTTGGAATAACGGCCACCTTTCAAATGGGGAGGATGGGGCTTTAAATAGAGGTCTCCAAGCAACTAGCCGTTGAAGCAATAAGAAAGTCCGGACTATCCGGACATATAGTCCGAGTATCCGGACTTAAGGTGACTTGGAGGCGAACCGAGAGGGTTAACCCGAGAGTCCGGACTAAATCCCGGATATTCCGGACATTTACCCGGAGTGTCCGGACTAAATGTCCGGATACTCCGGATTGACACACCAATTGATTTAAAACGAGCATAACTTTTGATTCCGGACTCGATTTAAGTGATTTTGGACTCTATTGAAAGCTAAGAACAAGGGCTACACAACCAACAAGGTCTCACTACCCAAATCTTAAAGGATAAATCCAGATTTCACCAAGAATCCAAGAGAGACCTACAATTTTCACTTTAGGAATCACCAACTCAACTCTCTCTAAATTTCACAAGGATGGATCATTTGAGCACTTGACACATCTAAAAGTCATTCAATGGAGCATCCTCTTAATAGTACGGCAATCCTTAGACTCAAATTCAAACGAGAAATCTAAGTCTTACATTCAATCGCATGCCGTCTTCTTTCTTAACGCGGTGCATGAAGACCTTCACCTTATAGTTGATGACATCTTCGCCTTGTCTAACTTGACTCGATTCACCTCATGAGACTCTCGTCCTATCAACCTTGACTTGATCATCCTCTCTCGACGATCTCCACGCCAAGTCGATCTTGACTTAGTCCTCAACTCTTGGTGACACCGCCGTCTTGTTGACCTCGCTTAACGATCATACTCCAAGATATCTTGGTCATCATACACACACGGGACCTAATTCTTTTCAAGTCACTCATGAAAGACATTAGTCCCAAAAGCTCAATAGATATGAACAAATTGATATTTGTGAGCAATTATACCACAAGTGTTTCATATAAAGAAGCATAATATAAATGGAAACACTTGACATAATAAATGTTCTCTACTAAGTGCATCATGATGAATATGTAATTGATCTATATGCACTAGAGAGATAATTGCCGATCGATGAATCAATTAAATCATGGCAAGGATCACAGTCTTTACTTAAATGAAGCACATGATGGAATATACATGAATTGTACATGTGCAAATAATATTTGAAATAAGAGTAAATATGTGATCCAACTCTAGATTAAACTTCACTAAGAGAGGTGCATGAGAAGATACACAACTAAGATATACATGCACCAAGTCAATCTATAGCAATGTGAAGTTTAACTCTAGTTAATACATGCATACTAAAAGCAAAGCACATAATGAACTCAAATGAATATATATACACAAATAAATATGACATGAAACAATGTGCATATATATAATCAACATGTTACTTGGAGTTCACTATGCATTTGCACAAAAGGAATGCAATAACAAATATAGAATAGATACCAAAATTGCATACCTTAACTTTGCTTAACCATTCCACTTGATTTTCCTCTAAATAGATGAGACTAA
Organism: Guadua angustifolia; assembly: GCA_036346375.1. Classification (NCBI taxonomy): domain Eukaryota; kingdom Viridiplantae; phylum Streptophyta; class Magnoliopsida; order Poales; family Poaceae; genus Guadua; species Guadua angustifolia. The sequence goes on along the minus strand of CM070505.1, from coordinate 48,003,733 downwards.
TACTCAACTTAGCAATAAACATGTTAGTCTCATAGCAATATAATCATATTAGAGGTTTGTCATTTGTTAAGCACTAAGTTAAGCATTTACTCAATTACATAGATTGTCATTATATGCGTTTGTCATTAATCACCAAAATAACATAAGTGCCTAGATGCACTTTCAATCTCCCCCTTTTTGGTGATTTATGACAAACTTATTATCAATTGCACCAAATGACAATAAAACAAGCATGAAGAAACAATAAGAGATCATACTTACAAAATATCCCTTTTTGTATCGATTAGGGGACAATTGATAAATCCATAAATTCTCCCCCTTTTGTCATTAATCCCAAAAAGATGCTTAAGAGATCCTTATTGTTCATTCAATAAATTTTCCCCCTTGATTGCACACTCAATAAAAGGATTAGGGAGAACAAGATAAAAATAAAAATAAGGAGCTAGGAATAGGACAATAATATTAAGCTCCCCCTAAATCTAGGCAACATATGATACCAATTATATCCAAGATTTAGGTAATAGATTTTTCGAAATGATACCAATTTAAATGTAGTCATGATTCACAATAAGTAAGTGATGCTTAAATCATGACATATGAATATGATTTCATATGGAGAATATTCATTCTTTAAACATTAAGATCATATAGCAAATTTATATATCTTAAGCACATGCTTATGATCCAATTAAATTATAACAATCAAGATCATGAATCAACATTGTATAATTAAGATGCACTTTCATGATCAAGAATTTCATAAATTTATCAAGGGTATACCTCTTTGCAATGTGTCACCCATATGTATCTTTTAATTCATGATAATGCCAAATGCAAGTTAGATGACAATTTTAAAAGCAATTCAGACTTAGAGAATACCTCTTGAAGAATACTAATTAATTGATACCAATTGAAACTAATTACATATACCGATTGATGATACCAATTAAAAGGAACAACACCATTTAGAATAAGACAATTGAGCATAATGGTGTGCAAGGACATTATTAAATATGGTCAAAACAAAATACGTCCCTTTGTCGGTTTTTTTGTCCACCGCATGCTCGAATCGGTCATGATCACGCTACCGACCTTAGATCCCTCGGACTATGGAGCTCTTCTCCATTTCCTTCATCCCACCGTCGAAGGTGACCCTTTTCAATTCCTTGAACATCAATAGACAAGCACACGATTTCCGGGAACAAATATCTTCTAATTTGACCCAAGTTAGTTTGATAATGTCTAGGTACAATATGCATGATATAAAATGATAAGCATGATAATACTATTTGCATGATAGATACCAATTGAAGATATCATTATACCAATTTACAATGAAAATATTTGAAACTCATTCAAATTTAATCTTGACATCCACTTGTAAGAGAGACAATGGGTAAAACACATTCAAACTCACTCTTGAACTTACAAGGGAAACTTTCTCTTTTCTGTAATAAACTCCGAGTTATGCAAGAGAGGAAACATTTTGATGCTAAGTTACAATTAAATCCAATTTCCTAAAGAACTTAGCCAAATGATGCACTTTCATTGGAATGAAAACTTAAATAGATATGCTCCACTTTGAAGCTTGGAGCAATGAATAACTTCACTTAGTTTTCATTTTGAAAGGCTTGCCAAGATTCTAATTTAAAATTCTCAAAATCTCAAAAGATGTAAATAACAGCACAAAATCGATTATAGCTTTTAAACCATCGCTCAAATGCAAAAATCATCAACGTGGAAAAGATCCGTCTCGAAATTCTCTTCGAGGGCTGTGAAGACCGAAAATTCATTTGAGCAAAGGAAAACCCCGAAAACTTGAAAATAGTGAATGCTGAACCGAAGGTTTCGGGAAAAGAAATCTCGCTTTAAAATGGTCCTTAGGATGAAAACAAGAGCAAATGAGCTCCCAAATAATTTTAAATGAATCATAGAGCCATGCATTGGGTTATCTTAGTTTTCATCACAAGGAAATACTCAAATCATCTTAAGGTAGGCAAGATTTCAAAAATGCAATGTGCTGAAAAAATTCAGTTTTGACGTTTCATCGAAGCTTTTTGACAGGGCTGAAAGAAGGTTCAAACAAAGTTCATAAATTCTGAAAAAATTAGACAATGAAGTCCAACTATAGAGGATCAATTCTTATAAAGGTGGTCCCCTCAGATTATGCTCTGATTTGGAGATACAAAAATCACAAATCAGCTCAAAACTATGCAAAAGTCTGAATTTTCAGCCTTTTGATCAAAGTGAGAAAAAGCCATAACTTTTTCAAATGAAGTTAAAAACATTTGAAATTGAGCAGAAATGTACTTTGGACTCCTGAGAAACTTTTCCAAAAAGAATTTTTCAAAAAGGAGTCTCCAATCAAAAGATATGCCAAATTTTGCTTTGTAGGTATGAATTTCAATCAAAGAGAAGAAAAGTCAAAACTTTCTCAAATAAGGTCAAAATAATTTGAAAGTTTCCAGAAATGAACTATAGACTATTTAGAAGGTTTCTCAAAAAGAATTTCCTTAAAAGCACATTTCGTTCAAAAGATATGGCAGATTGTGCTTTGGAGGCGAAAAGATAAGTTCAATTTGCGCCGAATGCTCAAAACGCAACCCGAATTGGATTTCATGGAGATTTGAACTTTTATGGCTTTGAATGAGTTAGAAATACTATTTCAAGCCAAGAAATATGAAGAAATCCAACTCGAATATCAAAACCCACAATATGCAAGAATGGGTCATTTCGGGTCAAATGAAGAATTTTGGCCAAATTCAAATAGCTATAACTTTTGAACGGTTGGTCGTTTGGAAAAATTTTGAACTAAAGAAATGCTTAAAATGACCAACCCTACGAGTTTTGTATTGACCACTTTTTCAAAAACTCAATAGATTTTAACTTATGAAAATATTTCATTTAATCCAAAATCAAGATCCTATAAGATCCATTTGAGGCCAAATTTGCTATTTTGTTTCTAAAATAGAAACTTTTACTCCGAAAGCATTGTAAAACATTTGAAATACATATTTAAGAACTTTTACAATGATTTTTACAAATATGGGCCTTTTAAACAATAATTTTGACTTTTTGACTAAAGAGGCTCATATAAAGGATATGCATGCATATGGTTTTCAACATTATTGAACAAGTATCAAATGAAGTCAAATAGCCATGAGATTTTGCAAAAAGATCCATGGACATCCAAGAGACTTCACCAAAAAGAATTTCTCAAATATCACCCTCCAATCAAAAATAGGCCATTAAGAGCATTGGAGGTTTAGTTTTGACACTAAGTCAAATAAAGTCAATAATCTCGCAAATGAGTTCAAATAAATGTGAGAATTTCTAGATATGAACTCCATATGCAAGAGAAGGTTTTCCAACAAAGATTTTCAATAAATCAATTTTATTTTGAGAGATATGGTGAAAGATGTATTTGAATCACATTAAGGATTAAGATTTTCACCAAATCCTCAAAATGGAACCAAATGAGTTTTGAATGGAAATGTGCACTTATATGGCTTCATATGAGTTAGAGAGATATTTATAAGCCAATTTGCATAATCAAATCCATTCAAATCATAAAATCCAACTTAATGCAGAGTATGCCAAATAATATCAAAAGAGAGATTTTGGTGAACTTCAAAAGGCATTTTGCAATAAACCTTGGTAAGATTCATGAAACCAATATGAAATGCTCCAAATGATCAAGATAACCATCAAGTACACCATTTAGAGCGGATTCACGAGAAAGAAGACAATTAGATTCTCGAAAGGCGTGATTTGGTCAATAAAAGCTTTAACATTCAAGAAACTCTTCATTTTACAAAAATGAGCTTAAATGGGTATTTAAGGTTTTAAAAGGTCATATGAGTTGCAAGTACCCTTGTGAGTCAAATCATAGCATGAAACTTGATTCATTTGGCACAACTCACTTAAGTGCAATAATATGACCATTATGGGTCAAATATAGTTTTTCGGTGAGTTTCAAAATCAAACAACTTTTGCTAGGTTGGTCTTTTGAAAATCTTTTCAACACAAGAATTGCTAAGAATGACCAACTCTAGGTTTTTCGTTTTGGAATTACTTTCAAAATCATTTTACATTTAATTCTATGAAAATTATAAGTTTAAATCCAAAACAAGATACAACTATCTAGGTTTTGGGCATGAAACTCATTTTCTTTTCGAAATAGATTTTGTAAAGCCAAAACCTTTGAAAAATATTTCAAAAGCATTTGTATACATTTTGCAACTAGTTTTTCATAAGAATACTAATAGTATGCAAAATTTTGAGTTTTGGCTAAATGGCTTGATTTTGAAAATATATATTAGCACTTATATAAATATGGACACATGTAGGGATGTAATATACATGGATATGAATTAACACTCCCCCTTAATGTGCCACTAACTCAAACTTGCTCAAAATTGCAATCAACACAACTAATAAGCATGAGCAAGAAAATGAACAAGTAATCTAAATTGATTTTCATGAATAACGCAAAATAACCTACACAAGGCTACAAGCTATAAGAATCAATTTAAATACTTGTTACCCGAGATGGCATTGACTCATGATGGACTTGATTATCTTCATGCTTGGTTCCAACTTGTAATTGATGAAGTCCTTATATTCTTGAAGAAGCCAAGCGTCCAATCCATCTCATATTACCTAAAAATCTTTTAGGCGGTTTTTGGTACCCAATCCTCGTTGGGTCCAACAATGTTAGTCACAATAGATTTAGGAACCCAAATGGCCCTAATTTGGATATTATTGAATTGACTAACACAATTAGAAATAGGTTTGCAATAATTATTCCTCCTAGGCAAATGATTGGCATTTTTATGAAAATGCTTAGGAGAGCAATGATACTTTGCAAAACTATTTCTAGTTTGATCTATTCTAGGCATATGATTATTAAAATTATGCATTGGCTTAGAAGATCTAGCATTTCTAGCAAATGTTTTGCTATTTTTATTTTTCCTAAGCACATGATCAACATGATTTTTCATAGTCTCAGGAAATCTAGCATTATGAGCAAATACATTTCTAGATTTATATCTCCTAAGCAATTGATTGTCATTATTTTGCATAGACTTAGAAGAATTGTCTAATTTGGTAAACACATTACCATCTTTGTCTTTCCTAAGCAAATGATGATCATTGACAATAATAGGCTTAGGAATGATACCTTTGGGACAATCCTTACCGATGTGCCCCTTTTCCCGACAATTGTAGCAAGTGTGCTTTGAGCGTTTCCTTTTCTTGACTTGCTCTTTGTTGATTTGCCTCATTGTTGATTGTTGTGGCTTGATCTCCACTTTGTTAGGGCACACGGAGGCGAAGTGGCCCTTCTTGTTGCATCCGAAGCACACAATTGTCTTCATTCTTGCATTGTGCTTCTTCTTGCTCTTCTCCCTCTCGGAGTTGTAGCCGAGTCCTCGCTTATCTTGAGGCGCCCTTGGCTTGCTCAAGATCTCATCGAGAATGGTTTTTCCTTTTACGCACTTCTTCAAGTCATTTTCTAATTTAATGACTTGCGCCTTGAGCTCTTTATTTTCCTCTACAAGATTAGCATCTAGAAACATAGAGGAACTAGAAGAAATTTTATTAGAGCAACAAGGTAAATCATCGTTAGAAGTGGATGTGCATTTATTTGATGAAGTATTAGAGTTGACATTTAAGCATTGCATTTCATCAACTAAATTACATGAAATTCCTATATCCACCTTAGGCTTATGAATTTCTTTGAGAAGGAGGGATTCATGATCTTCTTGAAGCATATTATAATTATTTTGAAGTGATTCATGTTCAAGCTTCAAAATTTTATATTTCTTTTTCTCCTTCCCAAGACATTCATTTAGCTCCTTTAACATATTGAAAAATTCTTCACAAGAAAGCTTATCATCATCATCATTATCATCATCACTTATCTCATTCTTACCTTTCGTCATGAAGCAACGGATTCGAGAAGAGAGTGAATCTTCATCGTCGCTTGAGGCGGAGGTTGAGGTTGATGGAGATGTCGGTTCTTCCTCACTTGAGCTTGAGGTGGAGCTTGATGTTTCATCTCCCGACGTCTCTTCCTTAATGCACTCCTCATTTGAAGACGTGGATGATTCAAATAGATCTTGAAGCTTTATCCACATCTCATGCGCTCTTGAGTTCGCATATGCTATCAAAAATTTCATCGCTCACAACCCAAAATAATATGTTAGTAGCTTGAGCGTCGAGATGTAGGCATTTCGTCTCTCCTTGCTTGGATCAACTTCGTTCAATGGAGACGAAAAGCCAACATTTACAATCCACCATATTTGGGGGCTCATGGATTTAAAATGAAAAGTCATAAGAGATTTCCATAAAGCATAATTTGAGCCATTTAATACAAGTAGATCATTTGAGTGCTCTACTCCTCTAGTCGACATCTTTAACTCTCTAGACGGTTAAGTCTAATAAAATGAGAGCCCTAGCTCTGATACCAATTGAAAGGACAGGTGATGTCGCCTAGAGGGGGGGTGAATAGGCGAATTAAACTTTTACAATTTAACAAGCAGAGGAAATAAAACACCCAAAGTTTTCATCCGAGTGTCCGGATTTTATCCGGATACTCAGTATAAATGTCCGGACTATCCGGGTTTTAGGTTCGGACACTCGGATTGGAGACTTTGAATGGCGAGGGTATAGTCGAGTCTCGGACTTTTACTCCGGATACTCCGATATAAATGTCCGGAGTCTCCGGATTGGGTACCTCGGGATGAAATTTGAAATTTCTCCAACTTTTAAACAATCTACTTGAACACAAAGATGATAAATACTAGCAGGAACCTAGATCAAGTAGATGCCTAGCGAGAAACTCAATAATCAAATAGATCGGGCAATTTCAAGATTCAAAATCAAATACTAAAGCAAGAACAAAAGTAAGCAAGAATGAAAGGCAAACTTGGAGACGATGATTTTTCACTCAAGTTCGGATCCTTGAGGATCCTCGTCTCCGTTGAGGCGGCTCCGTCACACTTGAGTTGGAGTCTCTTTCAACCCTCTTACTCCGGTGTTGCACAAATGCACTCGCCGGTTTCAACTCCTTTGACGCTTGAGCCGGGTCTCTTTCAACCCTCTTCCTCCGGTGTTGCACAAATGCACTCGCCGGTCTTCACTTCTTGATTCCTTCCTTGGAGGCGGAATCCAACCTTCACAAACTTCCTACGGCCAACCACACGAAGAACCGGTGGCTCGTAGGTGACCTCCTAGCCGTCTAGGAGTCCTCAACCTCCAAGAGTAACAAATGCTCACGAAGAACAAGCTTGGAGATGAAATCAAGTGCTCAAACAACTCAAATCCACTCAATCTAACACCTCACTCCTCAAACCCTTCCCAACCCTTCTCTCAAAGGGGATCACTTAGATCTAAGGGTAAAGAGGTGTTTAGGGGGCTCAAGAACAAGAGGAGAACACCTCAAACCACTGGAATAACGGCCACCTTTCAAATGGGGAGGATGGGGCTTTAAATAGAGGTCTCCAAGCAACTAGCCGTTGAAACAGCGCAAAGTCCGGACTATCCGGACATATAGTCCGGAGTATCCGGACTTAAGGTGACTTGGAGGCGAACCGAGAGGGTTAACCCGGAGAGTCCGGACTAAATCCCCGGATATTCCGGACATTTACCCCGGAGTGTCCGGACTAAATGTCCGGATACTCCGGATTGGACACAGCAGCCTGACGAAAACGAGCATAACTTTTGATTCCGGACTCCGATTTAAGTGATTTTGGACTCTATTGAAAGCTAAGAACAAGGGCTACACAACCAACAAGGTCTCACTACCCAAATCTTAAAGGATAAATCCAGATTTCACCAAGAATCCAAGAGAGACCTACAATTTTCACTTTCCGGAATCACCAACTCAACTCTCTCTCTAAATTTCACAAGGATGGATCATTTGAGCACTTGACACATCTAAAAGTCATTCAATGGAGCATCCCTCTTAATAGTACGGCAATCCTTAGACTCAAATTCAAACGAGAAATCTAAGTCTTACATTCAATCTGCATGCCGTCTTCTTTCTTAACGCCGGTGCATGAAGACCTTCACCTTATAGTTGATGACATCTTCGCCTTGTCTAACTTGACTCGATTCACCTCATGAGACTCTCGTCCTATCAACCTTGACTTGATCATCCTCTCTGACGATCTCCACGCCAAGTCGATCTTGACTTAGTCCTCAACTCTTGGTGACACCGCCGTCTTGTTGACCTCGGCTTAACGATCATACTCCAAGATATCTTGGTCATCATACACACACGGGACCTAATTCTTTTCAAGTCACTCATGAAAGACATTAGTCCCAAAAGCTCAATAGATATGAACAAATTGATATTTGTGAGCAATTAAGTACCACAAGTGTTTCATATAAAGAAGCATAATATAAATGGAAACACTTGACATAATAAATGTTCTCTACTAAGTGCATCATGATGAATATGTAATTGATCTATATGCACTAGAGAGATAATTGCCGATCTGATGAATCAATTAAATCATGGCAAGGATCACAGTCTTTACTTAAATGAAGCACATGATGGAATATACATGAATTGTACATGTGCAAATAATATTTGAAATAAGAGTAAATATGTGATCCAACTCTAGATTAAACTTCACTAAGAGAGGTGCATGAGAAGATACACAACTAAGATATACATGCACCAAGTCAATCTATAGCAATGTGAAGTTTAACTCTAGTTAATACATGCATACTAAAAGCAAAGCACATAATGAACTCAAATGAATATATATACACAAATAAATATGACATGAAACAATGTGCATATATATAATCAACATGTTACTTGGAGTTCACTATGCATTTGCACAAAAGGAATGCAATAACAAATATAGAATAGATACCAAAATTGCATACCTTAACTTTGCTTAACCATTCCACTTGATTTTCCTCTAAATAGATGAGACTAATACTCAACTTAGCAATAAACATGTTAGTCTCATAGCAATATAATCATATTAGAGGTTTGTCATTTGTTAAGCACTAAGTTAAGCATTTACTCAATTACATAGATTGTCATTATATGCGTTTGTCATTAATCACCAAAATAACATAAGTGCCTAGATGCACTTTCAGTACAACCCTAAAATCTTGCTCAAGAATAAACAGGGGACACCTCCCCCTATTTATACAGAGCAATCCTAACGAGATAGGATACAACTCCACTTCCAACATGGAAAGAGTCTGTATACGTCTCAACTTGGCCCAACATGGCCAAAAACAACTCTTGCACGTATGTACAGCCCATCTGCTGTAATTATGTGACTAACCAGCCTCCATGTGCATGTTCTCTAGCCCGAACGTCCCGCATGACACCCTCGACCACCAAGACCTCGATTCCTCTCTGAACCTAGTCCCGAACCTCAGTTCCTCCATGAACCTAGTTCCGGTCCTGTCATCGACCACGTTCGCCCTCGAGCAACACCTGCACATGAATAAACAAAAAATAATTCCGAGCACAAGTCCACGACTTGACTCAAAGTTAATCCATGCAACCACTCACATGAGTGCATTGCATCAAGCAAAACCATTATGCTATCACCAGCATAAACAAACGATCATTTGAGCACAAGTCCACGACTTGCCTCAAAAACAGTCCATGCAATCACTCACATGAGTGCATTGCATCAAACAAACTTCATCATGCTATCACCAGCATGATAAACATCTCAACATAGCACATGCATAGGCACCACACATGCCATAACCAAAATCACTTTGCAATACCAATTTCACCATTCAGCCAATTTTTCATCACATGATTTCACAATCTCCCCCTTGATGAAAACATTGGCAACACCATTTGGAAACAAACATTGGCATTCACCTCACAATGGCAACACCATTATTAAAAGAAGTAAAGTGACCAAAACACAGAAAGGAAAATCTCCCCCTACAAAGAAGAACAAAAATCTCCCCCTATCTAAAAAGAAATCTCCCCCTATGACAAAGAGAAACTCCCCCTAACAGAAAGAAGAAATGTGTGTGTGAATGTGCAATGTGTTACCAAAAATTTCTCCTTTTGATTCCAAAATTTCTCCTCCTTTGACAATGGATTCATCAAGAATGCAAAAAGAGAGCAAAAGAGAAACTTCTCCCCCTTTATGTTGATGTTTTCTTGTTTATATGTACTGAACATTATGAATCATACACAAATGTAACAACTTGATCACCAAGTCATGCTATCAACAGTACTTGCACCCTCAAATCTACACATAAACAATGTAGAGTAAGCATAACTAGAAATCAAGTACTATTAACGATTTTTTGCATGGCATGATCTCCCTTTCTCAACAATCCTAAAACCTGAAAACATTGAATTTTTGTGCACTTTATTTGTGCTTTTAAAAAAAACTGATTCATTACTTTGATTGCAATAATAACAATTGCAAGGAATTACATGCACCATCAGCCTTACTTTTTAACCATGCCAAGCAATCACAAGCTTAAGGTTTCATGGTTTCGGTCATACACAACCTCTTCCAAGTTCATATCAAAGTGCAATGATAAGCAGTCTCGTAAAGAAGAAGTGCGACAGTACATAACCTTGATCTTGCTTTTATCAACAATCACTTTTTGAACTTTAGCACTTAACTTTCATATTTAGCACTTTTTCGAGCAGGATCAAGATAGCCAAGAAAGTTCAACCATGACAAGATTTAATTCAAGTTGTCATTCCATTTAAAAAGTCATGATATAAACTACACCATATATGTATAAACAGGAAGTTGCAAAGACCCTGTAGCATAAACATGGCTTCAAATGACATATGTGTATGAAATACAATGCTCAGTACTTTTGCTGTTTTTCAATTTTTTTGTTTTTCATTTAAGAAACACACGAAACAAAAAAAAACATGTTACACAATATACAAAAACTTCAAAGAGCTCCCCCTCAAAACAACCATCTTAAAAACAACTTTCTACAGAATATCACTTGAAGGGATTAAATTGAAAATAAAAGGTTGAAAGAACAAACCTCCCCAAAAGCAACCGAAAGAAACTTTCACCAAAAAGCATTAACTCCCCCTCAAATGGATAACCAATGAAATCAACAGAGAGGAGATGATGATATACATGTGCTTGAGTTATCATGGTATGTTCAATTAAGCATAGGCATGAATCATGATAAGTGAATTCAAAGCATGAAAGGTATGATATAAAATATAACATTATTGAACATGCCAGGGGAATACAACTGAGCATATGAACAATCATTTCATCTCATGCCACAATTAGATATCTGTGAATGTAAAGAATATGAGTGTATCAAATAGCTCACAAAGTAGATGAAGAATTATTGCACATGCTTCTTGAAAACCATCTCAAGGGTGAGAACCATCCAAGTCTTGATCTCATCTTGCAAAAGACCAAGATCCACTAAGTTTCTGTTCTCCAACCCATTCCTGAAAACCTACATAGCACAAGAAGATGTCGAGGCCTCAGTACTGGGGTTAGAAATAAAGCATTTAGGAATCCAGTACTGAGACACACGACGAGTAGGCACAACACGAGTATGCTTGCTCACACAATCAGATTTGCCCTTTCCCGTGTTTCTTGCAACAAAAGGGGTTTTCATCACCCTAGGCACAACACGAGTATGCTTGTTTACAAAATCAGATTTGCCCTTTCCCGTGTTTCTTACAACAAAAGGTGTTTGCATCACCCTAGGCACAAAATGAGGAGTAAAATGTGCCTTCCTGAAATTAGACCTAGCCTTAGTCTTCTCTTTCTTTTGCTGTTTGGCTAGTCTAAAGCAAAAATCTACTAAGTGTCCATCTCTACCACAATGAGTGCAAGTATACTTCACATAATGTTTAGCTTTAGGAACAGAAGTAACATTTGCATTCACCATAGTAGAAGATAACACACCAGCAGACTTGAAAACAGTTTTCTTAGGCTCATTGACAATTTCGAATTTTCCATTTTCAAGTGTCTTCACAACAGTTGGAGCATGTGATTTATGATGAGCATAGGAATCAAAACCTAAACCTTTGTGATGAGTACTGACTTTTGATTGATCCAAAATCATGTTTAGGTTTTTCTTTCCTGAAGTGAACCGTTCTAAAGATTTTTCCAAGTAATCAACCTTTCGCGAAAGAGTTAAACAGTTATTACATGGAACGTCCACTTTTCCTTTCTGTTTGCGACAAGTTGAGCATGAGAGAACTTTATGAGTGAGCATAGCATCTGTCATTTGAGAAACCCTAGCATTTGCATCATGCAACTTCAATTCCATTATAGCACATTTAGAACAATGAGTTGTATCATGCAAATCAACAGTTGAACAGCTAGCATTTTTAACATGTTTCTCATTTTCTTTCTTTTCAGCATTGACTTGTTCTAACAAAGAAATATGTTCTTTCCTAAGCACAGTAAGCTCACTGTAGATTAAGTCACATGATTTGCAAGCATCATCATCAGGAATTAAAGATTTAAGTCTAGCAATTTCAGCATGCAAAGATTCCACAAGAACATCATGTTTCTTAATTTTCTTGTCGCGTTTGTCAAGCAATTTTCTAAGACGAGCAACAGCAATAGCTAAATCATCGTAAGAAGGTTCTACCTCATTGAAGTCACTGTCATGATCATCCTCGGTGTAGCTTTCATCACTTCTAGCCATGAGACACAATCCTGTCAAATCATGCTTGCTTAGAACCATTGTATCATCCTCGCTACTCTCTGAATCCACATCACTTAAGTTCACTTGTTCAAGAGCAGAAAGAACCCGATGAACAACCTTTTTGTTGATGAAGCTCTTTTTCTTTCTATCACTTGGTGAAGACTTCTTCTTTTCTTTTCTTCATCATTGTCCTTTTCCTCCTTGATGCTTTACCCGCAAGCTTAGGACAATTTGATCTAATGTGATTGAGGTCACCACACTCATAGCATCTTGGAGGGCCACCACCAACTCTCTTTCTCATTCTCACATTCTGCAAAGCTTTGTTAAACCGAGAAGAGAGTAGTGCCAAGTCTTCTTCAGGAAATTCTTCGATCTGTTCATTAGTTAGTGAAGACAAAGAGGACAAAGCAAAGCTTGAAGAAGCATTGTTCATGCTAGATTGTGAAGTTAGTGCAATTGATTTATGATATGTTTTCCTAGTAAGAACATCTAACTCATGAGTTTTTAATTTTCAGAATAGTACATCTAAAGTGAGTGAACTCATGACAGTGGATTCTCTAATAGATGTAACTTTCATCTCCCAAATAGACATGTCTAATGCACCAAGCAATTGTCTAGCATTTGTAGCCTCATCAAAGAAAACTCCAACAGCACGTAAATTGCTAAGAATTTTATTGAACCGTGCAAAGAAATCATCTAGAGACTCACCAGGCTTCATCTCAAATCGCATGTATTCTTTCTTATAAATATCTTGCCTAACCTCTTTGACAGTGTTAGAACCTTCATGATAATCACAAAGAGATTTCCATACCTCATATGCAGACTTGAGATGAATCACACGATCAAAATCACTTCTTCCTAGTCCTTGGATGATCAAATTCCTTGCTTTGCTGTTTGCTTCAACATGTGCTCGATTGGTGTCATTGACTGCATCATTTTCAGGAACATTGTATGGCTTATACACCTTCTCCCAGATTGCAAAGCCCTGAGCTTGAATGTATGCCTCCATCTTTGCTTTCCAAAACTGAAAATCAACACCATCGAAAACACAAGGTTTTGTCGAATACCTATCCATCGCTACGGTTTCTAATCACTAGTTAAGATTAATTAGAAAAACCTTGGCTCTGATACCACTTGTAGGATCGAAATATACTAATGTAGCAATCAGAGGGGGGTGAATGATTGCGCGAAAGCTAAAATCAAATTTTCAAACTTTTCAAACACCCCAATTGAAACTCAAATTGCTTGGAAATCAGTTTATGCAGTTGGGAAACAAATAGACCGATCTGGCGACCAAGAGATCACTTAGGCGACGGTTTGGGCACTGGGCTGAAGAGAGCACTTGGGCGACGGTTTAGCACTTAGGCGACCGGTTTGGGCACTTGGCGACGAAGAGATCACTGGCGGCGATGAGGACACTGGCGACCGGTTTGGGCACTTGGGCGGCGAGAGGACACACCGACGACCAGTTTGGGCACTTGGGTGAGCAGGCGAAGCAGGTTGGGCGACCACGCGCCTTTGTTGGCGACCACGCGCCTTTGTTGGCGACCACGCGCGATCAGGCGGCCAGACCGATATATATCTACTAAAATAGTAATTACAGAAGATCCAGCCGTTGTATTGAAGTGAAATTTTAACTGTAGAAACTAGACTCAATTCTGCAACTAACACAAAACAAATCAGGTCAATCGGATGTACGGATCTAAAGTTATGTCCTTCGCAAGATGACTAAATCCGGGCGACCACACGAGCAGTCGGGCGAGCAAGACATCAATCTGGGCAACCACAAATTACAGAAGATCTAACCGTTGGATTGATGTGAAATTTTAACTATATAAACTAGACTCAATTATGAATCAGACCCAGTAAGATATTACCTTCGCAAGATGATACCTTTGCAGAGAACCGAACTCCGTGATGAACTTCGTGACTGTTGTGATGAACAAAACTTCAAGCGATCGATCAACTATGCCGGAGCCAAGAACTTGTGAGAAAGGTCTTTATTTTTGATCTGGTTACAGTACTCAAACAAAAGAGTACAACCCTAAAATCTTGCTCAAGAATAAACAGGGGACACCTCCCCCTATTTATACAGTGCAATCCTAACGAGATAGGATACAACTCCACTTCCAACATGGAAAGAGTCTGTATACGTCTCAACTTGGCCCAACATGGCCAAAAACAACTCTTGCACGTATGTACAGCCCATCTGCTGTAATTATGTGACTAACCAGCCTCCATGTGCATGTTCTCTAGCCCGAACGTCCCGCATGACATCCTCGACCACCAAGACCTCGATTCCTCTCTGAACCTAGTCCCGAACCTCAGTTCCTCCATGAACCTAGTTCCGGTCCTGTCATCGACCACGTTCGCCCTCGAGCAACACCTGCACATGAATAAACAAAAAACAATTCCGAGCACAAGTCCATGACTTGACTCAAAGTTAATCCATGCAACCACTCACATGAGTGTATTGCATCAAGCAAAACCATTATGCTATCACCAGCATAAACAAACGATCATTTGAGCACAAGTCCACGACTTACCTCAAAAACAGTCCATGCAACCACTCACATGAGTGCATTGCATCAAACAAACTTCATCATGCTATCACCAGCATGATAAACATCTCAACATAGCACATGCACAGGCACCACACATGCCATAACCAAAATCACTTTGCAATGCCAATTTCACCATTCAGCCAATTTTTCATCACATGATTTCACACGCTCGAATAGCGGTGACGCCCTTACGAACGAAGAACAAAAGATAAAGCAGCAAGAAGGAAAAACAAAATGAAGAATTTGCGGTGATCAAGAAAACGTACGCAAGCTCCGGAACGGCAGATGAAGGAGCGCTTGAAGAAGAAGAGACAACTGAATTGCGGTAGTGCGCCTGCAGCCCGCTACGCTCGAGGCAAGACTCATCCTTATAAAGGAGTGACGTCAGCCTCTGCCTCAGGCGGGAAACGCTTCGCCTTCTATGTGTACAGGGCACGGCTTAGTGCATGATTCAATATGGGCCAGGCGGCGCGCACGATGGATGCTATGCGAACAGGAACCACAAGGTGGGCCGGATTCGGTTTTTGGACACAATAAGCCCCACGGAGGGCCGAAGGCCAAAAAACCGGGTCAAGAACGAGAACCAGGGACTTCCTAAATCAAGCTCAGTCTCAGAAGAAAGAAAAAGGGCCCCACGACTATAGCATTTAAAAACAAGAAACGGTATGAATAATCAAGCATCCCTTCAAACAAGCAAAAAGAGCAAGTACAGTCCGGGCCTCAGAATATAATACTCACGCAACACCCAAATCCAGGTTTTCAACTAGAGCTGAGGTGGTGTCCCGAACCTCGTCAACAAGGGCAAGCACTTGGTCATCGTCAACAGTACAGGCGAAACCCTCCTTGATTGCTTCAAGCTCTACTCTAAGATACAGGGACTTTGTTATGGCCAATGCTTGGCAGGCGCTTGTGGTCGCTACGTCCTTCAAATGTGCCACCAGCTTCTCATGCCCTTCTGCCAGCCGATGGATTGTGGCGTCTGCGTCATATGGGATCGCGCTGGGTCCGGCCTCGTCAGGACTCAGCATCCTCAGCAGGCTCTCAGAGCCTTCTTGAATCTTATCAACCCCCAGCTCAGTAGACTTGATCTTCTCGTCAAGAACGCGGCCCGGGCTCATGAGTTGACTTGCAATCGCATAACCATTCGGATTAATTCAAGGTCGCCGCCAAATAGAAGAGGAAAATAAGAAACGAGTCGGGAGTAAACCTTCCAGTTCTCTCTTCAGCGCTGCCACCTCAGTTTTGGCTTCTTCTTCAGACTTCCTTAGCTTCTCAACCTGCTCATCGGAGGACTTGAGCTTCACTTGAAGGTTTGCAGCAGCAAGAGACAGAAGTCGGGACAAGGCAGGGCGGAGTTAAGGAGATGCTAAAACACAAGGCGAAGCAGTCGGACAAAGGAGTCACCATCAAGGGAGGTCGTCAGATTCAGTTTCTCCGCCTCGAAGTCGGAAACATGGGCTCGAAGCTTTTCCAGCTCTTCTCGGTTCCTGACCCAAACCCGGTTGAGCTCCTCTTGTAGGTGGACGCGGACTTCCTCGACTTCATCTTCATAGAGCTTCCTCATCTTGGTCCTCTGGATCAGTTCCCGGATAAGGGCGTTCCGGTCTCGAGCAAGTTTTGACAGACGCTGTAGACAGCGACAAGAACGAAGGAGGCACATTATGCATTATACATGGAGATACCTAGCGACAACTCGGCATAGGCAACTTACGCCGCCAAGACGATAACAGGTGAAGGCGGCGTCGCAAAACGACGCCCACTCCTCATTCTTGTCCCCCTCTTCAAAGTTCCTCCCCTGATCGTGTTTATCGAAGAAAGCGATCTGTATCGGAGAGGCGGGGCGGGGAAGCGGGGGGAGTTCTTCTATCGGTGGCGAGTGGCAGGAGGACTGAGGAAGATCTTCTGGCAAAGGATCAACAGTAGGACCGGCGACAGCTTCAGAAGGTGCATCCTGGGCAGTCGGCTCAGGAGGCGTGTCCTGGGCAGTCGGCTCTGGAGGGGTCGGTGGCCGGGGATTGGTTGGGTCCGAGCCAGCCTCGATGTTCATGGTCGCAGTGGCATGCGGAGGATCGGTTGCCGACTGCTCCACGACCGCCTCAGAGGTAGCAGGCTCAGCTGTGTCCGACGCACGGGCCTCCGGCCCGCCCACAACGTCTTCAGCAACCTCTTCCTAGTGCTCCGGGCGCGGCACCTCTGCAGGGATCTTGCTGGCGGGCTCCCTGAAGAAACAGTTAGTCAGGACATGGTGCGAAGGAAGAAGAAAGAATGAACAAGGAAACTAACCTGCCGGATCTCGTTATTTTGAATGATGAGTTCTTCCGGGCGGAAGTACAACCAGAAGAACCAGTTTGAACATCTGGAATGGAGGACAAAGGGTCCTTGGTCGGGCATGGAGGCGGAGGCATGCTGCCAACCGAATGCCGGGCCGGAGGCTCCGGGGCCACTGGGGTCTCGGTGGGACTTGAAGATGACGAAGTAGAGAGACACGCTGCTGCCGAGTCTCGAACCTTTGGGCCTCTAGTCAGGTGCACGTTTGCCGCTGCCTTTTTCCTCTCCTCCTTGGACATCTGCACGGCCAGACGTTTTCCCCGGACCGGGGGTCTTCAGCTTCGGTCGCTTTACTCTTCTTAGCGATGGGAGTCGGGGATGAGGAGCGGGTAGGTCGACTCCGCTTGGCGTTTTTGTGCACTGGAAACTCGGGCAGCGGCGCATCAGAGAAGAAGGCATCGCGATCCTACAGGCGCAGATGGCGTAGTTTCAATCACAACCAAACATCAACCAAGAGATTCAGTTCAAGGGAACGAGAAGGCATCTTACCGGAGGTGGCGGATTCGATTTCTTGAAGGGCCTTGGGCATCCCTCATTGTTGATCCGAACGCCCGGAGCGAACAAATCGGCCACACGACCCAGAAGTTCCTCCCTTGGAATTGGCTTAGGTACCTCCCGGGTAGGATTGCTTGGTCCTTCATGTGCATACCCAAGATGAACCCGTTCCTTAAGAGGCTGGACTCGGTGTGAGCCAAAATTGAGGATGACGGCTACCCCAGTAAGTCTGTCCTTCTTCAAATCAGCGATCATGCACAAAAGGTCTACCACTTGGTCCATCCCTTCACCCGTGGGAAGCGAGGTCCAATTGATTGATGGTTTGGGAGGCGCTCTGGAAAAAGCAGGCAAAGACCGGAAAAAGCAGGCAAAGAGGGTTTGGGATTGGAGCAATAAAACCACTCCCGGTGCCAGCCTTTGTTGGAAGTTCTGAAAGGGATATCCAGGTAAGCTTTCCTCAAGCCATCCCTTAGCTGGAAACCGGCACCTCCAACTGTTTTGGGGGATTTTTTGCTGGGGAAAGGCTTAAGAAGGAAAAGGTGGCGAAAAAGATTGAAATGTGGGCAGACGCCAAGAAATGCCTCGCAAAGGTGAACAAAAATGGCAATCTGAAAGATGGAATTGGGATTGAGATGTGTCAATTCAATTCCATAAAATTCAAGAAGGCCTCGAAAGAAGGGGCAAGCGGGAAGGCCAAATCCGCGCAAAAAGAAAGATTCAAAGACAACCACCTCTTCGGAGCGAGGAGTAGGGCAAGATTCACCGGCGGCAGGACGAGTAGAAAGCAAGACCAATGGGGGAAAAACGCCGGCGCGAACCAGTTCCTCCAACCGCTTCTCCGTTGTCACGGAGACGGCCCAATCCTTGGCCGACGCGGATGAGGAAACATCCTTGGGAGATGGAGAAGACATTTTGCGGATGGCATTACCTTGCAATCGTGTTGGATTAGGAAGATGAAGGCTGCAAACCCTAGCGGCGGATTTCGCGAGGGGAGCGCCAAACGAAAAGAAGAGGAGGGAGCAAACGAGCACAATGCGCAGAAAACCGTCTCAGTCGCTCCTGGTTCCATATTTATAGGGAACGATGCTATCCATTCTTTTTAAGCGGGAAAATGCTTTGCTCTATGCATAATTTGAGGGTTGCCCGAGGGTACACTTCAAGATGGGCCTAAGGCGCTGCGATGAATCATGCAAGATAGGCTCGATTGGGCGAAAATTAATTTGGGAGACGGTACGCTCCATGACGAGCCAAAAGCCAATGACCGCATTAGACGGGATTTGGGTACCTTCCAAATATAGACATCCTCTTATGATATGTCATATAACGGGCCATATGCTGGACACCGTTTGAAACGGGATCAGATATCATAAAGATAGTCTAAAAAGGCAAAAATTTGGTGGTACACCTCATGACAGGCCAAAAGCTGTGCGCTCAGGCGTACAGGTGCCCCGCGGCTAAAAGCCAACCTGAGCGGAGACATTCTCCAAACCGAGTTGCGTGCTGACCCGAAAAAGAATCGGGTTGGGAACCACTCGGAGCAGTGCCACGTGGATCTCTAACGAGTCCTTCACGGCCTACTCGCCCACTGTAGGGCACTCGGCGGCATGAAAGACCAGTCAGGAAGCCTTGGAAGAAAGAGGGCAATCCAGCCGCAAAGCACTCGGGGGCTACTGTGGAACATATACGTCCGGGTATCTACGTGGCAAGCCAAAAGGAGCCCAACCAGGAAGAGATGGGATGGGCTGACCGTGGAAAGGAAAGAGCTATTCGGAGAGCCCAAACGCACCCGATAAGGAAGTCTTGGAGATAGTAACTAAACCAGATTAGGCAGGATACAGTTGTAATCCAAATTGTTGCCGAAACGGATAGAGATAATCCACGAGATCCCTACCTCGTATCCGAGTGGGACACTCTTTTGTAACCGCCCTCCTCTGCTATATAAAGGGAGGGGCGGGGGAACATGAAACATACGATCTCATCAGCTATTAGCTAGCCACATATAATTTCAGAGCACAGGACTAGGGTATTATCTCCATCGTGGGAGCCCGAACCTGTATACATCTGGTGTTCTTGTGCTACCATCAAGTTTGGATCCAGCGCCTAGCCCCCTTTTCTTTATTGCCGACAACAAACGTCGACAGCTTGCCTCTGTTCCTTTTTATAGGCCGATCGCATCCTTCTCTGATCCGTCATATGAACCGTATCAGCCTCCACTTCTTGATAGGTGAAGTTCCTTCTTTGAATCAATATCAGCTAGAATTTCAAATTTAAATCAACTTTTCCCTCTTCAAACCAATATCAGCCAAAAATATCTAATTTTATCCTTAACCTGATAAATTGGTTATACCTTGCCAAATTTTAGTAGTAACAGGTATATATGAAAAAACCTTATTAAATATACATATAACTCTTATATTTATCAACAAGACCTTTGAAAACATATACCTTATACTCCCTCCGGTCATAAATAGTTATCGTTTTGGACATAGTTGTAGTCAAACATTCGAAATTTTGATGGTCAATATCTTTTTAAATATTTAAATTGAATACATAAAATTCATATATGTAGATTTGCCTCGAAAAGTCCTTTCATAATATTATAATTTTATTTAATTTTATAAATATATTATAATTAAAATTAATAATGAAAGTTATATTTTAAAGATCGTATCGATATACAAAAGACTACTGGTGACCTAAGGAGTAATTCTCCACGAAGAACTAGTTGTTTCAATCCGGCACGCTTTCCCGGGCGTTTTTCTATGTGAGCACTGAGCACCACCAATCGCTCCCCATTCTATTCAATTGTGCAGTCTTGTTTACTAGTAAGCAGTAGTAGAGAATGGCAGGGATGCGACTACTTCTTTCTTCTCCTTCCCTTCCTCCTCTGCAACCCATGCATAATTTAAGACATGTATTTTTGAATGCATGGCTTGTACACATATATACATAACCATATATATTAACTGTATATATAAACTTTGGTCGTCGTGCTCCAGCAAAGCTCAGAGAGTCGTCGCCGCCACGTTCTTGAGTCCCAACAGCAAAGACAAGAGAGACGGCAGTGTACTCGCATTTCTTGTAGATCCACATATCTCAGATTCCTCTTCCTCTTCCAGCACACCTGTCTTTTCTTGGCAATCCCAATGCAGCGTGAGAATTGATTAGCATTGATCGATCATATAGGTTTGTTGCGAGGCAGGCGCGGCGCGTTCGGTTCTTGCTCTTGATCTGTGTAGGTGGTAGCTTCTTATGCGATCTATGGTAAGGTTCATGGCTTCTTCTGTTCTTTTTCTTTCGTTCTTGTTATGTTCATGGTTGCTGTGTGTCGTTGGTTTGAGTAACTATTGACTTCTTGGGGGTGTCTTATTTAAGAAAACTGGAATGCCTGTTATCTTACATGATTTACCATGTTTACATCAAATCATTTGTTTTTGGCCAAAAATTTTCTTAGAAAAAAAATACCTTGATCTTTTTTTTTTGTGTACCCTAAAATGCTCCCATAGTTTCTTCTGAAGCAAAGGAAGTTTCCATGCAATTAGCTCTCCTCTTAACGAGCTGGAAGGATCTTTCACTTTGGAATATGGATTTTTTAAAGCAGAAGACGTGTTGTGATCTGAGAATTGGAAGGTTTGTCAAGGTCTTATCTTGGGGAGGTTTTGTTTAGCAGAGTTTGGTTTGTTCTTTTAACCCCACGTGATTCGACGCAAACATGATAAATAATGTTAAAAAAAAGGCATTTCTACGGTGTATATGAACTTGCTTGAATTCTACTTAAGGAGTCCTCTGGATTTTGTTCAGGTTAGAAATGGATGGAGCTCCAAGGTCATAATACTATAGTTTAATTCTTGTTGTTCTGTTCTGTTTTATTTTCATTTTTTTTTTCTAGAGAAGACGGCATACAGAAGTAACAAAACCGTGCCCTGTTTCCATCATCATTTTCAGTAACTCTTACTATAATACCTTGTTTTCAACAGAAGAAAATGACAACGGCAGAATAACCCTCCTCTTGGGTTACTTCAGAACATGGTTGCATTATTAGTGCGCAAGCTAATGGAACTCTTTTTTTTGGTCTGCAGAATTTATGGACTTTTTTGTCGCCACTTTTTTAAATTAGTGTTCGAGTAAATTTCATAAAACTAAGGTTTCTGGTATAAACTATCAGAAAATTACAGATTTTAATTTCTATTTTATAAAACTGCACAGATTTTAAGAGAACTTGTGTCACAAAGCTATACGTTGTAGAATTATTTTTTTTTTGTAACGGGTCTGACGGTGTGAACCCACATGGCAGCCTCATGCACCCTCATTTGCCGTTTCACTTATGCGTGAGGCTATCATATGGATCCAAACTGTCAGACCCGTTACAAAAAATGGTTAATTTTAAAATATGTAATTTTGTGATATAATTTCTCATGAAATCTGTAATTTTGTGAAATTAAAGCTAAAATCTGTAGTTTTTTTTTTATAATTTATAAAAATCGTGTAGTTTTATGAAATTACTCTAGCCTTCGGAATATTTGTTGGAGGTTGCTTCAGATGATCAGATCAATAAGCTATTGGAACCCATTTGTCTTCTAGTCTGAGGAGTTGACTCCAAATTGATCAAGATTACGAATCCATGAACATTAATGACATAATGCTTTTTGAACAATTTGGTGCTAAGCGCTCCCCTCCACTCTCAAATCATGCAGTAGTATACAATGAGGACTCTGCTCCAAGCTCAAGTCGGTGGTGGTCGTGCTGCCGCATCCGCCGGCAACACAGCAAACACCGTGGCGACCTCGGGCACCACTCCTCCTCCCTCCTCGACGTTGCAGTCAACTGGCGCTTCGCCGACGCCGCCCGACTCTTCTTCCACTCCTCCTTCTCCTTCATCGTCCTCCGCTCCGCCGCCGCCTTCCCCCTCATCTGCGACTCCGCCGCCATCTTCTCCTTCATCGCCACCGCCATCACCGCCACTTGCGCCGCCTCCTTCACCGGTTGCCACTGCCCCTCCGGCACCGGTGGAGTCACCTCCCCTCCACCAACCCCGTTGCCTCCCCCGCCACCGTCCCCGGTATCGGTGTCCGCTCCCCCGCCTCCCACCGCCGCCGAACCTCCCCCACCAGACAATGCCTCATCCCCGCCTCCAACCGCTGCCGAACCTCCCCCACCAGACAATGCCTCATCCCCGCCTCCCACCGCCACCGAACCTCCCACACCGGACAATGCCTCACCCCCGCCTCCCACCGCCGCCGAACCTCCCCCACCGGACAAGGCCTCACCCCCGCCTTCCTCCATGCAGGCGCCACCACCGAGGTCCGCTCCCCCGCCGCGCTCACATGCCACGCCACCTTCTTCGAGCGCGGCTCCTCCACCAATCGCCGCGCCGCCCACAGCGTCTCCAGTGGACACCACACCACCGCCACGGCACTCTGTCGTGGCTTCTGCCCCGCCTCCGCCAACCTGGACGAGCTCACCGGCGACGGCGCTCTCGTCTTCAGCTGCCGCTGTAACGCCACCTGCAGTGGATAACAGCGTGCCTGTACCGCCCAGCGGTGGCGGGCTGAGCTCCGGCGCCACTGCAGCCGTCGCGGTCGTGGTGGTGATCGCCTTCCTCAGCTTCGCCGGTGTGTGTGTCTGCCAGTCGAAGCGGCGGAAGCGGAAGCACTCCGACCGGTACTACCCCGGCTTCGTCGTGCCGACCTACACGCCGCAGCATATGTCCGGCGAGGCGCCGTTCCTGAGGGCGCCATCGGCGCCGGGGTCCATGAACTTCAGCATGGGCGGCAGCCAGGGCATGTCACCGATGACGAGCCAGGCGTACGGGCATCAGCAACAGCGGCTCGCCTCGGCGAACTACAGCAGCACGACAGGGAGCCAGGGGCCGGCGAGGAGCGTGGCAGCGTCGGGCGAACTGAGCGTGGGCAACACAAAGGCGTTCACGTTCGACGAACTGTACGACATCACGGGCGGGTTCGCGCGCGACAACATCCTGGGCGAGGGCGGGTTCGGGTGCGTGTTCAAGGGCACGCTCGCCGACGGCAATGTGGTTGCCGTGAAACAGCTCAAGGGCGGGGGCGGGCAGGGTGAGCGCGAGTTCCAGGCCGAGGTGGAGATCATCAGCCGCGTGCACCATCGCCACCTCGTCTCCCTCGTCGGCTACTGCATCGCCGAGGACCACCGCCTCCTCGTCTACGACTTCGTTTCCAACAACACGCTGCACCACCACCTCCATGGTAGTTCACTTCTTGTAAATTCTTATGGCTTTTGTGGTTTAGCTTTTCTACTTATGGTCGCTTAATGTATGAATCACTTATGTTTGTGTGCTTACAGGGAGGGGAAGGCCGGTGATGGACTGGCCGATGAGGGTCAAGATTGCGGCGGGTTCAGCGCGCGGATTGGCCTACCTACATGAGGATTGTAAGACGGATTCTCTGCCCGAAGTTTAGCTTGGTTATTTCAGTGTTTGTTCAGTTGGAATTGATGCTTAAATAGTCTTTTTTTCTCTCTCTTTTATTCGTTGTTGTTACAGGTCATCCAAGGATCATCCACAGAGACATCAAGTCATCAAACATCCTGCTTGATGACAACTTTGAAGCTCAGGTTTGTTCTTACTGCAAAACTGCCATCTTTCTGAACAAATCAGCTGCTGGGGATGGTATGTTCTGTTCCTGACGAGACTTGAATGAATGCTATGTTCATGACCCAGGTTGCGGATTTCGGGCTTGCCAGGCTAGCAGAGAATGACGTCACTCATATCTCGACGCGTGTGATGGGCACATTCGGGTAATGCATCTCTCCAGTAGTTCTAGCACAATCATTCATATCAGCAAGTAGAAAAAGTGGAAATCATTCTTTGTTTCTTGTGCATTCAGGTACTTGGCTCCAGAATATGCATCGACTGGGAAGCTGACAGAAAAATCAGACGTGTTCTCCTTCGGCGTCGTGCTTCTGGAGCTCATCACTGGTCGGAAACCCGTTGATTCATCCCGTCCCATCGGCGACGAGAGCCTCGTGGAGTGGGTAAGCTCTTGCACTAGTACCACCAGTACTAGCAAATATCTAAAATTTCTCTTCTCACCTGCACAATTCTACTGTCGTATTGGTCAGTGACGACATGCTATTCCTCATCATACTCCTCTTACAGTCTAGGCCACTGCTAAACCAAGCTATCGAGAACCGGGAGTTTGATGAACTAGTCGACCCTCGACTTAATGGGAACTACGACGAGGTTGAGATGTTCCGGATGATTGAGGTGGCTGCAGCGTGCATCCGGCACTCGGCTGCCAGGAGGCCCAAGATGGGGCAGGTACTGATGACATCGACTTTCACTGTAGCAAAACTGGCAAGCTGAAATATACGCTTTGCACATATTCAATGCATCACATGAAATTCACGACCACTGATTCCCCGGCCTATTTTCAGGTTGTCAGTGTTGGAGCAAATCCTGATTTACTTCTTCAAGTTGATCACCAGATCCTTCTTCAGTTCACAACCTGCGCACAAAACTGATATAACCAGAGACTCTGAATATCAGCGATAGCACTTTTGTCGGACGGGAGCAGTCACGACAATACGCGCAAGAGCGAACAGAGGCGACTTGTGTTTTTCAATTTTCCTGGCAATACTTTGGCCAGCTTTTCTGCTTTGTATTTATAGTAGAGAAGGCATAACAAAACTTAATTTACATTGATTCGACTCGGCAAAGAAACCGAGTCCCGCTGGATTCATATTTCCGAATCCTACCGCTATACGACTCAGAGTAACCATCGTTACCAAACAAAACTGAAAAACTCGATAACAAGATTATGTCTAACAAATCACCCCTAATCTTGTTATACCGATCTCACGTCAACTACCCCAAGTTTCGACGTAATTCTAAAAATCGACTCGCCCAACGGCTTGGTCGAATATCAGCGATCCGTTCTTCTCGTTCTACGTGTTTGACTTCTATCTTCCCTTCTTCCACACACTCCGAATAAAATGATATCTCGGATCGATATGTTTACTCGGGTATGATGAATCTGGTTCTTACTTAGGGCAATGGCTGATTTGTTATCAACAAACAACTCTACTATCTTCGGTTGTTCCTTCTTCGATCGGACAACAACCGACCCAATAAATAGCTTGACACGCTGCCGCCTGCAGCTATGTATTCTGCTTCACACGAGGAAAGAGCAACAATTACCGCTTCGAGATACCCAAGTTACAAGGTTCGACCAAGGTAGAACATCGATCCCATTGTGCTCCTCCCGTCATCGATGTCTCCCCATGGTCTTTGCCGCGAGATCTGTCGATTTCCACTTCTCTTCTTTGCGCCTCTCATACAAACATCCATGATTCAGGTTCCTTTCACATAGCGCAAAATATGTTTCACAACCGCAAGATGTCGAAACAGAGGCGCCGCCATGAATCTATCGACCATGCCGACAAAGAAAAGCTATGTCGGTCTTGTATTCACCAAGTATCTTAAGCTCCCAACAAGGCTTCGATACTTGGTTCCATCCATCGCTGCACTTGTTTCATCCTTCCTTAACTTGAGCCTATTTTCCATAGGAGTGGCACAAGGATTGCGATCTACCATTCCAGCTACTTCGAATTTTCTTTGCATAGCCCGACCGATTCAAGGTGATGCCATTATCGCTCTGTTTCACCTCAATTCCAAGATAGTAGCTTAACATACCCAGATCACTCATGTCAAGCACCTTTTCATCTGTTCTTTGAACTCCTTCATCATTGTCATGCTTGAGCCTGTGATGATTAAATCATCCACATATACTCCTACTAGTAACAACAAGTCTCCTCTTTTCTTCTTGTATAAAGCATGATCAACTCCGACTTCTCTCAAAGCCCAACGAAATCGTTGTCTTGTCTAACTTGGAGTTCCACGCTCTTGGCGCTTGACGCAGCCCATAGAGAGCTTTCCTTAACTTCGAACTACTCCGGTCTCCTGTCATCATCATATCCCGGAGGTTGAGCTACATATACCTCTTCTTCCAAATCGCCATTCAAAATGCAGATTTTACATCCATGTGATGTAATTCCCAACCTTCTCCTGCTGCCATTGCAATAAGAAACCCGATCGTTTCCAATCTTGCCACCGGAGCAAAGACCTCATCAAAGTCTACTCCCCGTCATTGCATATCCTTTGCCACCAATCTGGCTTTGTACTTTAAAATCTTCCCATGTGCATCCTTCTTTACCTTGAACACCCATTTAAGTCCAATGGGTTTGTGTTTATCGTAACCGAGCTTTTTCCCAAGTCTTGTTACTAAGAATTGCCTTCATCTCTTCATCCATTGCTAGTTTCGGTGCTTTGTTCTCGGTGCTTCTTCAATACTTGCGGGTTCTTCAAAGACACCAAGCAGACACACGCACGAGTATTCCAAAGTGACTTCTTGAGTCGATTCATACAAATCTTGTATGGTTGAAATCTTCGTGGTGGTGTCTCTTCAAGAACGCTTGAAAGACTTGTCTTCGACTCCGAGAGCCACTACTCTCCTCGATGATCTGGTGCTCGGTGTTGCCGATACTTCATTATCAGCTCTGACCCTTCTCGAGATTGAGTCGACGGCTCTTCTTCTTGACCACCTTCCTCTTGTGTTTGGACTCATCGTCTCGATGCTTCATCGAGTTGACCTCAATTCAACTTGGAATATATCTCCGTTGTTGCCGCCTAACTCGCCTCGATCATCATGTTGTGTCCAGCCGTGCTTCATCTTCTTGGAAAATCACGTCACGGGATACATGCACTTTGTTTTTGACAGATCATACAATCGATAGGCCTTTGATCCTGTTTCATACCCCAAGAATACCATTGGTATCTGCGATCTTCTAGCTTCTTCAGATGTGGTCTCACATCTCTTACATGTCTTTCGACAACCAAAAGTGCGTAAGTGATGCACTTTAGGTTTCTGTGATACCAAGCTTCATAAGGAGTTTGTCCTCAACACTTTTTGTTCTTTGCTCGGTTTAAGAGGTAAATACTGCCGCCACCGCCTCTCCCCAAAATCTCCCCGGCATTGCTTTATTCTTCAAAAGACTTCTAGCAATGCAACAATGGTTTGATTTCTCCGCTCGCTACTCCGCTCACGAGGAGAGTAAGGTGTCACAATTGATGTGTGATGCCAAGTTCACCAAATATTCCTCAAACTCGTGGAGATGAATTCTCCCCGATCCGCTCGAACGCCCTCGGCTTACACTGTGATTCCATCTCACTTTGGCCTTGACTAGCTTGAATGCTTTAAAAGCCCGATCCTTGAGCCGAGTAGTATCGCCCACATGAATCTCGAGTGATCGTCGACCATCGACTTCTTACACTGGAGTTGCGGAGAAATCGGACCGCACAAATCTGCATGAACAAGTTCCACTGCTCGCTTTCAAAACTTGCACTCTGGGAAAGGAATTTCGTCTTTGCTTTCCTACCAAGCATGCTTCACACACCGATCCAAATGATCAATGCACGGCAAACCTTCAACCATTTTAGATTTTCACATCTCCGCAGTTGTTCTGAAATTTATATGTCCATACCGAGCATGCCATAACCACTCTTTGTCTCCTTTGATGGTTAAAAGGCAGACAGGATCAGATTGACTAAGTTCAATACATACACCGATTCTGACCTCTTTATCTTGGTTACCATCTTTCATCTTCATCAAAAATACACATTGTGCCTTCATGTATCACAGTCTTGTATCCTTGTTCATCAAGCTGCCCCAAACCGACTATATTGCTTTGCACAAGGATGGAATGTAAAACACGTTTGATAATATATGGTGTTCTTCGCTTTTACCTTTGAACAGGGCTGTCCTCTACCATGAATCTCTACATTGGACCCATCTCCAAACTTCACAAAACCACGTCTTGATGTGTCAAGATCATAGAAAATGCCTCGACATCTGTCATGTGGTTCTTGGCCCCAGATCTAGATACCAAGTGTCCGCAGATTTACGCTCTTCTTTTCTCAATGTGGGCTTTATTCCATCTTCTTTCAACAGAACCATCTCTCAAACTTGCTCAAGATGTTGCTTTATACGTGCTTGCAGCCATGTAGAGAACCGGTCTTTCTCTGGTTTCTTCTCGATGTAAAACACCTTCTCCTTCTTAGGTCTCCTCGCATTCAGAGGCAAAATGCCCATAGATATCGCAGGTTGTAGCATTTGATTTTGATTTGTCAAATTTGCGATATGGCCCGCATCTCCATCTTCAGAGTTCTTTCTTGCAGTGCGGCTTGGCCTCTGAATATTCAGCTTGTCTCGCCGTAACCTCGTCCTCGCCACGACCTTGGCGCGACCCTTCCTCGCCACTTCCTCTCCTCTGCCGCTACTTGATGCTTCGTCACCACCTTTGCCTTTTATACCGACGCATCAAGTTTTGGCGCTAACATTAGCTGGTTACCTTCATCCATCGTCTGGCGTCGTCCCTTCATCGTTTCTTCAAATGCCCGAAGTCTGCCGACTGCTTCTGAGACTGACATGGCCGAGAGGTCTCCCCATTGCTCAATTGTTCCCACAATTGGCATGAACTTGTCGTCATCGCGCTAAACAACTTCGACAACGCCGATTCCTTCATTTTAGCGCCAAGAGATCGGACTTCACTTACCAGTGTGGTAAGTCGCATTGAAAACTTGTTGATGCTCTCATCATCTTCCATGTTCAGCCGATTGAACTGTCTTTTCAACACTTGGACACGGGCTTGTCGGACACGATCTTCCCCAACACGCATTTCCTTTAGCGTGTTCCATGCCTCTCTCGCCGTATCCTTCTGTGCTATCACCATTAGTACCTCGTCTGGAACGGATTGAGCAAGAGCCGCCAGAGCACCTTGATCCGTTTCTGGATCAATTTCATTAGCTCCTTCAATTGCAGCCCAGACTCCGAGAGAGTTGAGTAAGATCTTCATCTTCATAGCCCATACGCCGTAGTTTGATTCAGTCAGCATAGGGTATTGAATCGGGACGCTTGCTCTGGTTGCCGGCGCTCTGACTTGGAGAGCCATGATCAGATAATCCCAGTTGCTCTGATACCACTTGTTGGAGCAAATCCTGATTTACTTCTTCAAGTTGATCACCAGATCCTTCTTCAGTTCACAACCTGCGCACAAAACTGATATAACCAGAGACTCTGAATATCAGTGATAGCACTTTTGTCGGACGGGAGCAGTCACGACAATACGCGCAAGAGCGAACAGAGGCGACTTGTGTTTTTCAATTTTCCTGGCAATACTTTGGCCAGCTTTTCTGCTTTGTATTTATAGTAGAGAAGGCATAACAAAACTTAATTTACATTGATTCGGACTCTGGCAGCAAACCGAGTCCTGACTGGATTCATATTTCCGAATCCTACTGCTATACGACTCAGAGTAACCATCGTTACCAAACAAAACTGAAAAACTACTGATAACAAGATTATGTCTAACAGTCAGAGTCCTTGACAGCCTGACTGACGTTGACCTAAGCAATGGTGTACAGCCAGGGAAGAGCCAGATGTTCAATGTTGCAAACACGGCGGACATCAGGCAGTTCCAGAGGATGGCATTCGGCAGCCAGGATTTCAGCTCGGAGTACAGCCAATCCAGGTCCAGCATGGGCAGCAGGAGGGATATCTAGTTTTAAAAAAAGTCAATAAAGCTTCCCCAGAAGCATTTTTCCCTAGTTTGGGTGATCTTGTTTTTGTTGATATGTTCATTCTTTACTGTTCTTTCATTATCTTACTATTTATCTGTTTCTTTGATATGTACATTGACAGAACATACACACATGATAATGTATTGTTAGCTACTATGGATGAGATTTTTGGTTTGTACTCAAATCGGTATCAGAATTTTACAAAAATATCAGATTGATTTTCAATTTATGACATCTACCATCTCCTAATCTTTCTATTGCTCCATATTATCCTTCAAAAAAAGGTCCTCCCTATTTACTTGTCATATCAGTTTGTTGCAAAAAAAAGGGGTTCAGAAAACAAAAATAGGAAAGCATCCGGGTAGCTAACAATAGGGCCTGCCTGCAATTAAATTTGCCTCTCCATGTGGTTTGCTGAAATATTTATTGAAAAATATTACAAATTGCACATGAACCAGTTAAGAAAGGTGGGTGTGGGTCCTTGGTAAGGAAATTCAAATTGGTAGTACTAGTTCTGACAAATCTAAAATGCAAAGCACAAGGTACTGTCATAGTCATAGTCACAATTCCTAAACTGCACTCCATGCTTGAAGTTAACAAAACCAGGACCAGCTGCACTACTCAAAGATGACTCAATTGCTAACTTAACACAATTGCTACGTACCACTGTCAGTAACTAGGGATGAGTCCATTGTCCCCAAGAAAAAGAGAGGGACAAATCCATTCATCAAACAACAGTACGAATGCTAACATTGAGTTTCAGTATTTTCGGAGTTGCTCGTTTTGTGTTTTCCTTGCATGCAGTTTCAGGCCTACAAACTCTTGTTACAGCTCCAAGCATTCCCTGTTTGCTCGAAAGTCAATTTTGTTCTACTGCCTTTTTCAAATACAATTTGGTTTTATTTTTTTATGGCAACCCACATAATTAACCCAGGGTAACGGCTGTAACCCTGTCATTACCTCTGAGATAATTATACTGATCTGGATATATTAGCTAATAAAACATCAAACAGACCCAATATTTTATCAGTAATACACCGTATTCAGAGTGTGACATCAAAAAACAATAATTAGAGACTGAAATAGAAGGTTTATTACATTCCATTGCCACGCAACCTATATGTTCAATACATTAATTAAACATAAGATCTAAGTAAAACAAAAATGTAATATCAAAAGTACTAATTACCCTAACAACTGATAAAGCCGATGTACGATCTACTCAACGATCTATTCCTTCTGATAGCCTACATCTTGATAGTACTGATCTTGTGGGTGCTCCTCTCCCCATGCCTCTTAGACGAAACCATTAAGATCCATGTCCCAACCGGATGCTTGACCACTAGAACCATTCTCCAAGCAAAGGGGGGATTTAGCAAGAGTATGTACAAAAGTACTCGATCAACAAGCATTAATTGTAAAATGTATTATATGAAGTTTTTCCTCCACATCCATTTCAAATGCTATCCACAAACTCTGGTGCAACTTTTCTTCAAAAACCATTTTCAGAAAATAAAGTTTTTTATTAGGAAAGTTATGTTATTGATTTTACTTATCCAAAGATGCTACTAGCACCTGTATATGAGTTAGACTTAGTTTCCGTAGCCGTTAATCCAAGAGACAGGCATGAATTCATGATTTGACCCTGTGTAGGTATGTACCATTTTACCCATAGCGAACTCAACTGCAGCTAAGAACCCAGAACGTTTATCACTACTGAGGTATTAGATCTCCAACCCTGATAGCCAATGAGTAGTGGTATCCTCGATTATTCCCCACCTACTCTCAACATACCAGTTGTACTTCCGACTAATTACGTAGTACAATACGACAGTACTCCACCCTGAGCTTTACATATAGAGCCCCAAAAAATCAACCACACCTAATTTTCTCCCTCACTGGATCGATGGCGCATACCAGCTTCACACCTCTCTTAATTATCTATTTTTATCCCAATGCGGAAATCATATATAACACCTTCAAAGGACAACATTTTCTGGTCGTTTCTACACACTATGGTTGATACGAGTATTATGGATCATTGTCCGAGTGTAGTGATTTATCCTTATATCATATCCTATGTAGAGGGCCCCACTGGTATGACAATCCTTCTCATCGGCACCCTTTACCCACTACATATATATAATTCCAACAAATCCTTTGAATCACTACATATATATAATTCCAACAAATCCTTAATTCAAAGACTGCCTCACCAGTTCATCACCAATTCAACTTATCAATCAACAATTACTACCGCAGCAGTTTACAATTATCCATCTTTTCAACAATGTCTGATTTGAGGTTTTATTTTAAAAGATACTTTTCCATGCATTGATGATATTTGAAAACATTCAAAAACGATTTCACAAATATGATCAAGGGAAGCTTGTCTAGATTAAAGTGACCATAAGCATCGTTAAACGGTTGTAGTAGATGATCTGTTACTAGATTTATATATATTCTTGATATTACAATAATGCCATATTTTAGGTGGCTAATAGATTTTTACACATTTTATGGCATCCAACCTTTTCTTTGATTTCATTTAAATTAATACAAGTAGGCTGCTTATTTTAACTTAGGATAGATTAATTTGTTGCATCTTGATCTGGTGCATTTTAAATTTTGAGGTATTTTAGCTTGTTGTATTTTTAATTTGGATATTATAGCTTGCTGTACTTTAAATTGGCATATTTTAATCTGCACGGTTTATTAGATTTTTGGGTTGTGATTTCATCTTAATAATAGCATTATCTTCTGTTTTGAATTATTGTGGTAATTGCTAGTTTTATACACACCTTTGAAATTTGTTGGATATTTTAATTTGATGGATTTTATTTAAAAGACTGATAAATTAGATTGTTAAATTTCTTATCGGATTTTAATATAGGTATAATTAATTTGACTGATACACGGATCTAATTTTCTCTCCCTTTTTCTTTTCTCTTCTTTCTTTTTCTCCACTTTTATTTACTTTTTTTCTTTTCTCCTTCTTCATTCTTTTCTTTCTCTTCTCCTTTATATCCTCCCCTTCTTGATCTTATCATTTCTCACCATCTCCACTCTATCTCTCCCTCTCTTCATCCCTCTCCTCTAGCTTCCGCTGCCCAACATCACCATTCGGTAATACCCAAGCCGGATGCCGGCTCCCCTGGGCCGCTCAGCCTCCACCCCTGAGCACCCGACCTATGCCGCCCTTCCTCAACCATTGATCTCCTGCGTTGCTTTGGCTCGGCCACCCCGACCATCTTCCTACAGTCCCGAGCCACCTCCTCGAGCTGCTGCCTCCCGAATTTGCCTGACCTTTGGCCTTCTCTTGGGCCCAGTCCCACCAACCCCGCTCCCTAGCCTCTCCTCCCTCTGGCCTAACTCGTAACCCTGTAGGCGCCTCCGTCGCTATCACCAAGATCTGCCTACGCTTACCTACCTCACTCGTGTGCTTGGGTGGCCTTGCCCTATCGACATCTAGTACACCTTGTGTGCGCATGTGCTGGGCTGACTTCGGCCTATGCGCCCTCTGCTCAGCCTTATGGCACCGAGCTCCAGATCTAGTCACCAGCTGCTAGCTCCCCGCTCCTTTACTGGCCTTTGGCTCCCCCTCTCCCCGCTTTTTCTTCTACTTACTTTCTTATTGAGATGTGCATAATTATTTAGCCACATGTATGATTTAATGTGGTTGAATGATGCAATTCGGTAGATGATGCAAATGGGTTGGTGCTCGGGTTTGGCAGTGTGGTGGCAACACTCGCGATCTCTCGTACGCCAGGGAGTATGCGGGGTGAATCGGCACGTATTGCATCGCCCCTAAGCTAATTTACCCCCTAAAGCCACTATTATGCTAGTATCATTTTACTCTGCACTGGTTTTCTGCTGCAATCTCTGTGTTGGTGCTAGCCAAGAATGGTGAGTTACCTGCAGGCTACAGTTGTGGGAAAGAAATGGAAAATGCAGGCTATGGTGTGATGGTGTTGGTGATGGAGATGTAGCCGGTCATGATCTCCATGCTCCTGGCTCCTTTTCTTGCTTGTGGCTTAGTGGCCTTCTAGTTCCTCCTTACTTGGCCTCCTAGTTCTTGGCTCCTTGGTGCCTGATTGGGGCTTCTGCTCCTGATAGTTGCTCCTTGCTTCTTGCTTTGGGGCTTTGCTACTAGAGGTGGCTTTGTGCTTGTGTGCTTGAGATGGCTTTGGCTTAAAGGGGAAGGAATTGGGGCTGTGGCTTGTGGGGTTTGCTTCAGCTGGAGGCTAGTCTTGTGGCTTTATGCTTGGAGTGAAATGCCTTAAGAAAGAAGTGGTTGTTGGGAGGTGGCTTTGGCTATAAGGTCTATCCATCGTAATAGTGGCTTATGTCTATCCTTTTGCTATGCGGTTTTTACCCTTTTACGGTAGAATTTATTTTTCTATTGTGCGATATTGTCTACTAATAAATTTTAGGTTTTTATAATTGTCGAGTGATGAACCCTAATTTCATGAGGTATTTTGTCCCAGACGAATCTGGTATTTCAGTGAGCAATACCATCTCATACGGGTCTGATGGCAACTCTACTTTTTATAAATTTTCTTGTCACTTTAATTTATTACTTTTAGTTCTATATGCACAATTGATTAGTTAACATATGCAGGATTAAAACTGAAGATCAAACAAAGATTAGATTTTAGGAATTTAACATTTTGAAAATTTTTATTTTTGAGATGTAATTGATTATTCATGTAATTTGTATCTTGGGAATGTAACTAAGTATTCTTGTGTATTGAAATTAATATCGGTGTACAAAATCTGTAATAAATAAAATGTATGATTACTTTTTGCTAATTAATTTAATTTAATGAGTTATTAATTTATGTTGATGATATCCTGTGCACAAATAATAGCCTAGGTTATTTCACTTTTGTTATAGCTTCACAATCATTGACCATTTAGACCTCAACTACTCCCTATGCTTAGTCACCAATCGCCATGCCATCGCACATGGCTATCCTTAAGTACCTACACCTAGAAGAACTATAGACCAAAGCAATCATTAGCAAGCACAAGAACAACAGAATTGTATCATCAATAGCCTCAGCAAATGTAACATCCTAATTTTTGCCTTTGAATTATTTTTGTGCAATTTATCATTTTTGGGAATGTTCTGAATTTAATTTGCAATTTATATTAACTAATAATATGGAATTTACATTTTTTAAAAAAGTATTTAATATGGATAAAGTTTAAGTGAACATGAGCCAAAAATATTTTATTTAGGTTCTGAATGTTTAAAAATATTTTATAGAATTTTTTGGGGTTTTTTCTGAGTTTATTGGCTATTTATTTGAAGCCATCTATATTTTTTGTATCTAATTTAAAGAAAAATCATTTGAAAATCCGGAAATATGCTTTGGGCTGAAACCCTCTAGTCTAGCCTAAGGAAAGCTGGGCTAAAGCCCAAGCTGTGTGGCCTAGAGCAGAAGCCTACCAACGCCAGCTCGGCCCGTGCACGTGTCACTAATAGGTGGGACTCACCTGTCACTTGAGTTGTTCCCATGCACGGTGCAGACTTGAAATGTGCCACCATGTCCACTACAAACAAAATTGCCACAGTGGTCAAGGCACAGACGTTGAGGGGTTTCAAAGGGAGCATCGGGTATGATATGAACCATAGAGTTGACTTCTTAAATCAATCGAAACCCTAGAGTCACTATTTGCCCAGATTTGGAGATTTTTCAAAAGCAATGTCGTGAGTTCTTCATTCATTTGATGTGTATGGTGAGCCTCAAAGCCCAAAATCGGTTCTGTCAAGTTCATCGTTGCACGTTCTACCTAGTGCACACCTCGGTTTGGCCATAGCTTTGTTGACAGCCACATTGCTGTGGAGCCCTAGCCACTGCTTTGGAGGTCACTGCCATCATCGCTAGAGAGGTCCATTGGCTGTGCCGTTCACGTCATGTTGATTGCCAGATCGTGAGCTTCCTAGTTGTATTGAATGGGTCACCGATGTTCGCCACTAGTGACCGTAGGGCCAGTGCACCATCTGGGTGATGTGGCCGAGACCCAGTGCTACCACATGTCAGATGACATCAACGGGGCCTGGCCCACATGTTAGCCTTAGTGGTCTTTGTCTTTTCAAAAATAAATCAGCCAAAAATCTAAAAATAGCTTATGACATCAACATGACGTTATAATTAGTTTTTTCTTTAGAAAATAATATCAAAATTCTTAGAAAATCCTTTTTCTACCTTTTTTGTTCATAATTTTTTAAAGTTTGTTCTCCTTCATACAAGGTCTGATTGAGGCGATTCAAATTTCTAAATTGATGTTCTTTATTTTGGTTAATTTTCTATTATTTTTTGGAGTTTTCATTTTTATATTTTGTATTTATTTTAGTATTCACCACTCGTTTTGCGTAGACATTGAAGTGCTAAGAGCGTTCGAATGTGAAGAGTTGACTCAAGCTTAAGGTCCAAATCAAAATCATTAGTTGTTCCAAGGTAAATTGTGATTTAATCATGTTGAGCCTAGTTTTACAAATTCTATATTGTTTTAATCTATTGCATGTTATTTGATGCTTCTAACTATTTTTAATTAATTTGGAAATTAGCTATTTAACCCAATTAGATTATACCTAGCTTGTTATTTGTTATGACATGATTATTTGTCACACTAAGATGGATAATTATTAGTTGGTTAGATACCAACGTGTGTTGGTTAAATTGTGTGTAGTTTGCTTATCCATGCCACATACAACTGATATCTTTTAAAAGTGCAAATTCAATTTAACTAATGGAATGTAGCACATGTTTTTGAAAAGGGTGTGTCATGTGT
The DNA here is from genome assembly GCA_036346375.1 of Guadua angustifolia. Classification (NCBI taxonomy): domain Eukaryota; kingdom Viridiplantae; phylum Streptophyta; class Magnoliopsida; order Poales; family Poaceae; genus Guadua; species Guadua angustifolia. Next base: position 47,966,266 of record CM070505.1, on the reverse strand, counting down.
TGTCAGCTAATGACGTTGAGTTGTTGATGGCATGTGTTGCATGCTAATCAATTAGGGTGGCAAATGATTTTAGATTGGGGTAAATGGTAAGAGCACTACCACAAAACAACACATAGGTGATGCCTTATTTGTAGCGGTTCTTTTGGAACCGTCACAAATACACTTATCTGTGGTGGTTCTAAAGTTGAAAATGGCGAGAAGACTATTTGTGGTGGTTTTCCTTTAGAACTGTCACAAATAACTGATTATTTGTGGCGGTTTTTCTTTGGAAATGTCACAAATAATCACGAGACTATTTGTGGCGGTTTTTGAAAAGAACCGCCACAAATAATAACATAATCTGTGGTCGTTTTTCTTTGAAACCGCCACTGATAATTTGTGGCAGTTTTAGGGAAAAATCACCACTGATAATATTAATATTTGTAGCGGTTTTGTGTTAAAACTACCACTGATATTATTTTAAAACCACCACAAATAATACTCCTATAAGTACCCCTTGCAGCCACACCATGGTCATCTTCCTCCCCGAGTCAAAACAAGGACTAGCTGATTTCATATTTCGTTTTGCAAAGATTTTTGTGCTTCTACTTTCTGTAATTGTTCAAAGGTGTGTGATTCGTTCTCCTCTCTTTATTTGTGCTGATATCGTTGCAATTTAATGCTTAGAGCTAGTTTAATTAAGGTTTAGATGCAAGGTTTAGATTTAGTTTGTTTTTATTTACCTAGCATTTTGTGGATGATGAATTTATTATCTTCCTCCATTAGATTAAGTTGTCTACCTTTTTTGGATGATTAAATATGATCAAGTATATATGCAATTTAATTAATTAAAATTATTGGCTATTAACAAAAAATAAATTTTAGTTAATATGGTAGATGGGTGATCTTGAAATTGGCTTGTATTTTGAAATGATGATCGAGTATATTATGTAGCTCATTCGGAGGTTAAATTTAATTTTGGCTAGGTATGAGCATATATGAAAATGAAGTAAATAAGATTTGTTTTAATTACCATTAATTTCTTACCATTAGCGCGTGTATATACATCTTGCTCCATTAGTGGCTATTGTTAGCCAATTTTTATCAAGTGTATATCAAATTTATTTAATTACGATTATTGGATATTAATAAAAATTAAAATTTAGCTAATATGGTAGATGGGTAATCATTAAGCTGGCTTGCATTTGGAGATAATGAATTTATTATCTAGCACTTTCAGAGGATAAATTTAATTTTGACTAGGTATGAGCACATATAAAAATTAAGTAAATAAGATTTTTTTTGTAATTACCATTAATTTTTTACCATTAGTGTGTGCATGTACATCTTGCTTCATTAGTGGCTATTGTTAGCAAATTTTAATTAAGATTATTTGATATGAATAATTGATTACATTAATTAATTATTGTAGATGGACCGATGTTGGATGTACAATGCGAATCGTTACAGCCGAGAATACATCGATGGCGTTTCTTCTTTTCTAAGAGCCGCCGAGGAGAACAACTTGCAAAAGAAGATGAAGTACATACATTGTCCATGCATTGATTGCAAGAATGAGAAGATGTTTTCAGATAAAGACCATATCCACTTGCACTTGATTCGTAGGGTTTTTGTACCTGGCTATACAAGTTGGATAAGGCACGGCGAAGAGGAGATCATACTTCAATGTGTTAACGTTGATGACAACGGAGCCGGCAATATGGCAGATGACATCAATTATGGATCCGATGAGGATAGGTTGGTCGTCGATGATGATAATAATTTAGCTCGAATGTTGCGTGATGCAAAAGAGAACTACACTAGTCAGAGAGAGATTAATCAATTCAAGAGTTTGATGGAGGACTCGACAAAACTTTTGTTCCCGGGTTGCAAGGAGGAATACACAAAGTTGCACGCCGTGCTTTCACTGCTGAAATTGAAGGCAGGCAATGGTTTGTTGGACAAGAGTTTCACGGTGTTGTTACATCTCTTAGCGGACATGCTTCCAAAGGGAAACGTGTTGCCTAAAACCACGTATCTAGCTAAGAAGGTTGTATGTCTCTTGGGATTGAAAGTAGAAAGAATACATGCATGTCCAAACGACTGTATACTCTATCGCAAAGACTATGCAGACAGGCATGTATGTCCGGTGTGCAAAGCATCGCGATACAAGCGTAAGGGCGATGACAGCGAAGGTATCGAGGTGAAGAAAGGAGCTCTTGCTAAAGTGGTGTGGTATTTGCCAGTAATACCTCATTTGAAGCGTTTATTTGGAAACAAAAAGCACGCCAAATTGATGCGATGGAACTCGGAAGAGCGTAAGAGGGATGGAAAACTGAGACACCCTGCTAATTCTGCCTAGTGGAGAAACATCGATAGGCTCTTCAGGGAGAACTTTGGAAACGAACCGAGGAATATAAGGCTTGGCTTGAGTACGGATGGAATGAATCCTTTCAGTAACATGAGCAGCATTCATAGCACTTGACCTGTGACTCTCTGTATCTATAACCTTCCTCCTTGGTTGTGTATGAAACGAAAGTACATTATGATGTCGTTGCTTATCCATGGGTTGAGACAACCTGGCAATGATATTGATGTATACCTACAACCTTTGGTGGAAGATCTTGTGACACTGTGGAACGAAGGTGTACAGGTATGGGACGAGTACAGACGGGGATACTTCACTCTACGTGCATTGTTGTTCTGCACCATCAATATTTACCTGCCCTTGGTAACCTGTCCGGTCGTACTTATGTGGTCCACCTTCAAGAACAGAATGGGAGTCTCAGATGAGCTAGTGATGCACTTTGATGTCTCCTAGTTCATCTTGCTAGTACTCGGTTTGGATGAGTTAGTCTCTCCTTTTTCAAGGGACAAGATTAATTCTGTAGTGCATGCACTCCCTTTGGAAAAAGTGCCGGGACCGGATAGTTTTAATGGCATGTTCCTCAAGAAATGCTGGCACATCATTGCAGAAGACTTCTATATTCTCTGTGACCAATTCTACTCAGAGAATATAAATATTCAGCCCATCAATGGATTTTTCACAGTCCTGGTTCCAAAGAAAACTTCACCTCAATAAGTGTCTGACTATAGACCAATCTCTCTGATTAATTCAAGCATCAAACTCATTTCTAAGATCCTCGCCAACAGGTTCTAGAAAGTAATCGCCCAATTAGTTCATTAAAACTAATATGATTTATCAAAACTAGAACTATTCAGAACTGCCTTGCGTGGGCATTTGAATGCATTCACCAATGTCACCATAGTGCAAGACAGTGTGTCATCATTAAACTAGATTTTGAAAAGGCCTTCGACACTATTTATGCCATTTATCACATGATATCACAAAAAGGTATTCCCCAAAAATGGATTGCTTGGATTCACAAAATCCTATCCTCAGTGCAAGCATCCATTCTTCTCAATGACAAGCTGGGCAACCATTTCAACTATAAGAGGGGAGTAAGATATGGAGATCCTTTATCACCACTGTTATTTGTCCTAGCGGTAGATCTCCTTCAATGCATTGTCAATAGAGCAACGTAGTTAGAGATCATTTAGTTCCCAATTCCCAATACCTCCGGCTCGGACTACCCAATTATTCAATATGCTGATGATACTCTTCTTATAATGTCAGCGTGCACCAGACAACTCTTCTATCTCAAAGGTCTACTTCAAACTTACATGAATTCAATGGGTCTCAAAATAAATTTTCACAAATCTTCCATGTACCCGATAAATGTGAATGCTAGCATGTTCACCATTTTAGCTTGCACTTTTCGATGTTTTGATAGACAATTGCCTTTCACCTACCTTGGTCTTACCATGTGAACCTTTTGACTAAAGGTCACGGATTTTTCTCCCTTAATCCACAAAATTGAAAATCGTCTTTCAAGCAACATGGCATTCCTTTTCTATGGAGGAAGACTTGCAATACTCAACTCAATTATGTCCATGCTTCCAACTTATCTCATATGTACCCGCAAGCTACCAGTAACAGTTATCAACCGCATAGACATGGCTCAAAGACACTGCCTCTAGAGAAGATCACATGCTTTACAAATTAGAAGTCCATCCCTAATATCTTAGAGCAAAGTTTGCCCTCCAAAAGATAAACGTGGCCTTGGTGTCCTTAATCTAAGAATTCAAAACAGAGCTTTGTTACTCAAACACCTCCATAATTTCTACAACAAGAAGGATACTCCTTGGGTGCAACTAATTTGGTCATCTTACTATCACAACAGCCCACCTCACTCACAACCTAACATGGGTTCCATCTAGTGGAAGGATGTTATGAAATTGAGTGACCATTATAGATGGGTGGCCTCAACTATCATTGGTTTGGGGAAGACGGTTATCTTCTGGAAAGATCTATGGAATAACACTCTCCCCATTCTTTGATATCCGGCCCTCTACTCCTTTGCTAAAGAGCCAAACATATCAGTCTGGGCTTTTATGCAGTTGGAAGACCGGCTGAATCACTTCAATCTCCCACTATCCGAACAAGCATTCCAGGAGCTGCAACACCTCACCATCTTTCATCAACAAGTTCATTGCTCAGACATGCTACAAGATCAGTGGACTTATATCTGGGGCAACGCAAAAAACAAGGCACAAAAATATTACAGACACTTATTTCGGGTTGTCCCAACCCCGTCACTGCTTTGTTGGATATGAAAGTCAAGATGCAAGCCCAAACTTAGAATCTTTGCCTGGCTACTGATTCAAGACCACCCAAACACTAAACAAATGCTGATTCAAAGATTATACTACATGGGGCAAGATTATAACTATGTTTTTTGCACTCAATCAGAGTTAGAATCAACCAAATATCTATTTTTCACTTGTTCCTTCAGTTCACAATGGGGGGACTCTCTCAACAATCATTGGAACACATCCTTGGACATTATTAACATGATTCAGCAGGCTAAAAGAAACTCCACTCAACCCTACTTCATGGAAATTTTCATTCTGGCTTATTGGGAGATCTAGAAACAACAAAATAATCTCATTTTCAACTAGCTTTGTGTCACTTCAATCTTCGAAGAACAACTTTGTACATCACGCTAGGTTGCACCTGGCCATGTTGAAAGAACCTCTCTCAACTCACTTTTTGACCTGGATTTGCTCCCTTTAATTTTGTCTTTCTTTCTCTTGCTATTTGTTTTCCCTTCTCTTCTCTCATTCTCTCCCAGGTATGCTCCAAGGTTTGTATTGTACAATCTATTTTAATTTATGCTGACCTCCAGTAGTAGTCTCTCCTGTTGTTTCTTTCAAAAAAGAACTTGTAAGCATTATTGTTGATCTTTGTAGCACTTTAAAGGGTCCATCACCTCGTGACATTAGCTTAGACTTATGTTGTTTTGGAAATCAATCCTTAACATAAATGCAACCTGACTATGTCGCCTTCTTGGAATAACACCTCATTCCTGTAATGCCGCAGATGAAATTTTCTTGTGTAGTACTACAGTTAAGTTTTCTCCCCACCCCTTTTTCTTTTTCCCCCTTCCCTCCTCCCTCCCCTCACCCGACAGCTCTTCCTCCCCCTTTCCTTTTCCCCCACTCGGCTGCCTCCTCCTTCCTCCAAGTGCTGGTGCCTCCCTCCTCCTCCAAGCCAGCACCTCCTCCTCCCTACTGTCGGCGCCTCCCTGCTCCACCAGCCGGTGCCTCCCTCCCCCTCCAGCCGGCGCCTCCTTCCTCCCTCTTGCGAGTAGTAGCAACTCTCCCCTCTTCCCCTTCCTTGTGAGTAAGGGAGGTGAGAATTTCTTGGTTTTGGGAGTGTGCATGCTGTTCTAATGGAGGTATCTAGCTGATATGGATGTTCTAGGGATTGGATTTTGAAGTTTTTTTGGGGGAGGAGTGGCTCTAGGTTTTGAAGGAAAGATTTCTATTTTCGGGTTGAGCATTACCTGTTCGTTAGGGCTGTGTTTCGAGCTAGTTAAAAGTATTTTCTAAATATTTGGTTGCAGAGGAAGTTGTAACTCATCGTTTCCTCTTTAATCTGAGACTAAGAACACTAAATTTTGTTTATCCAATCAAAAGATATGGTCATTTTAGTGCTGGCTGTCCTGATTATACTCATGTTGATAGCTGAAACTTTGAGCTGCTGTTTAAAGCTAGATGCAGATCGAATTAGAATTTTTGATTGTCTAGAGAAAGCTTGAAAATTTTCTTTAGAGTAAGAAAATATTCTTGTTTGCTTGATTTGGATTCAAGAATCAATAGTTATGCTATTTTGAAGTACACTGTCCTGAAATCTGAAGCTGTTGAAGGTTCATATTTTAGACTGAGATTCAGAGTGCAATTCGAGGACTTTAAGTCTACCTCCTGAATGAATGGTTATATGATAAATATATATTATCCTCTTGTAGTCATTTAGAGTGCAAGAACTCAATTTTTTGTTTAGTCATTTAGGAGATATGCTCATTTTAGTACAGACTGTCCAGAACTAGTGTCAATGCATATAACCTCTGTTCATTTCTGATCTGGGAATTATTGATGCATCTCCTGAGTAAATGGCTGTATGATAAATATAGGTTATCCTCTTGTGATCATTTAGAGTACAAGAATCTATTTTTTGGCTTTGCCAATTGAATGTTATGCTCATATTTATGCATACTGTCCAGAACTAGAGTTAATGCATGTAACGTCTGTTCATCTCTGATCTAGAAATTATTGGTGCATTTTCTGAATGAATGGCTATAGAATAAGTGTAGATTATCCTCTTGTGGTCATTTAGAGCACAAGAACTCAATTTTTGGTGCAGCCATTTAGGAGATATGCTTATTTCTATGTTTGCTGTCCAGATTTCCTTTAGCTAGGATTTGGGGGTATTTTTGAAATAGAGCGTAGATGCGCTATGTGATGTTGTGGTTTGTATAGTTTTGAAAATGAGTATGTAAATATTATTTTCAAGTGGTGTAGCTTTAGGAGTGGCTTCATCCTCATGCCACCCCACTCCTCGAGGTTAAAGGCAAGTGTATCATGTAGATTACGTGCTAGAAGAATTTATGGTCTTCTTGCTAGTGTTCTCCATTACAAGATATTCATGAGAGTGATTGTGCTTGATATGATGCAAATGCTAAGAGTATGAATTTAAAGAATATGTCAATGCTTATGGATTTGCTATGAGAATGAAAATACAGTTTGCATTGTGATTCATTTCATTTACAATTGTGCATACATAACAGAAGAGGTGTCCTGATTGGGCCTCTATGTCTCACACGTAGTGAGACATGAAAGTCCTATTTCGGTAGACCCCTCCATGGGCTGGAAGGGAATGAGAGGGTGTACACTGACGGGTGAGCACCTAGCAATACCGGTATTAGCTATGATAATGTGCATTATGAGCATGCATGTGCATTGCATGGTTAAAGGGTAAAGAATGTTAAGTTATAATGTTGCTCTTATATGCCAAGGTCTTATCATGTTATAACTGTCTTAATCTTCTGCTTTAAGTTATTTGCATTAATATGATACACTTTGCTGAGTTGTATGAACTCACGCTTGTTTTTGTGATGATTCATTTTATATAGGTACCTCTAGAGCGGCATTTTGGGAGACGGGATAGCACTACTTCACCCACAATGACTATCATGTAGTTAGAGTAGTTGCCACACCTCTTAGAAATGATGTTAGGCTTAAAAGAACCTGCTTTTGAATAGATAGCATTGTAAGTAGTTGATGGCTTAGATCTCTGTATCCTTGGTTATGTGGTGTCCTCTCCGTGTAGTTTCACTCTTTGCGTCATGGTTGCCTTTTGGACTATTTGCTCTCCCATGTTAAATGCTTATTTGGTTATGTTGACTAGTTAGATGTCATGAATTGCTATATATGTGTATTGCTGTCTTGTTTGTCTGCTGAGTGGATGTCCGAGTTTTAGGGAGGTGCTGCCGAAAATTTTAGTTAAGTTCGGCAACCTACTAGTATGTTAGCTTGCTTTACTAGCCTTTCTTATGTTTTGTAATGTTGATGCTTGAGGGTGTAACATTCAGGGTACGTGGGGTGCCGGGGTGTTACAATTCCTACCCTTATCTGTGTTCTTTTTATATTGGGCTTGCAACTTCTCAATGTTTGCTTTGGTTGTTTCGTGTAGCTCATGAATCAATTAATCTGTCATTTTGGTATACAAGTTTACCTTTTTTCGAAGGTAGCAAAGGTAGTAGATCAATTGGTGTCATTTGCTTGAACTCGTAAACAACCTTGAATGGACACAACTTCGTTGTAGAATGCAAAACCCAATTGTAGGTGAACCTGATGTGCGGCAATCACTCTTCCCATAGCTTCAAGCTCTTCTTTAGTACTGCCCTCAACATTGTACATCTTAGTGTGAGGTATCGACCTCGGTTTGCCCATCAGTTTGGGGATGGAACATGTAGAAAACAATAGCTTGGTCCCAAGCTTGCTCCAAAGCTCCTTGTTACTCCATACAAGCGAATGACATCCCTGAAAAACAAACCATCAACATGAGTGGCATCATCGCTCTTATAACAATGAATAAAATGCACCATTTTTGAAAGGAAAAATTTAGGATATATCACTCCATTCATTGACACGTCAAGAAACACCACTTGTCTCATGACATGTCGCCCTAGACCCACATGTCATTGAGACAATGAGTGGCATTTCCTGAAGTGCCAATGAATGGAGCTATCTACTACAACAAAGATACTATCCCTCTCCCTCTTGGTCCTAGGCAACCTAATAGGTGAGACTTAGGTGTTTAATAGGTAGAGCATTTCCCTATGTAGTGCTTGACAACGTGCCTCATTTTTGCCAATAAAAATGTGTGGATAGAACAACCTCATTCTTTTCAACACCAAAATGTCCCATTAATCCACCTACATGTGCCTCTTGTAGCAACAAAAGATGAACAGAACTAACGGGAACACAAAGTTTGTTAGCTCCAAATAAATAGACATCATTCATCACATATTTATCCCAACATCTCCCTTCTTTGCAATTAGTATAAATGTCTTTGAAATCCAAATCAGTCGCATATAAGTCTTTTAAAGATTCCAAACTGAGAATTTTACAATCAAGTTGAGACAGTAACGTGTATCATCTAGATAATGCATCAGCAACTATATTATCTTTACCTTTCTTATGGTGCACGACATAGGAAAAGTTTCTTTAAATTCTACCCACTTAGCATATCTACGATTCAACTTACTTTGGCTACAAATATGCTTTAATGATTCATGATCCAAATGTATGATAAATTCTTTTGGTTAGAGATAATGTTGTCGTGATTCTAACACTCTAACCAAGGAATATAATTCTTTGTCGTATGTTGAGTAGTTCAAAATTGGACTTCTAAGCTTTTCACTAAAATAAGAAATGAGTTTTTTCACTAAAATAAGCAATGGGTTTTCTATCCTGCATGAAAATACCTCCAATTCCATTTGCATCACATTCTCTCCCAAAAGCCTTATCGAAGTCACGAAGTTGGAGAAGTGGATCATTAGTTAAATTCTCATTCAGTGCATTGAAGGCGTACTCTTACACTTCCCCCACTTCAAAGGCATATTCTTCTTTATCAATTCGTTCAATGGTGCAATGAGCATGCCGAAATTTCTCACAATCCAGCAGGTAAAAACCAACAAGTCCATGGAAACTTCACACTTGTGTAACTATTGTAGGTGCAGGCCACACTCCGATAGCTTCTACATTTTGTTCATCGACATCAATTCCCTAGCATAAACAAGCACTCATACAATTCCCTCACATGTAGTAACAAGTAAGAAGCAATCATTAGGCCAAATCTTTTGTTCTGTAAGTATATAATTAAATTTTCCAAGAAATGAATTCACCTATTGTCCAAATCAACAAGCACGAGCGTGTGTCATTGGACCGTGTATATTAGTTGACTCTTGCATGCATGAGTTCATGATGCCCCCATTCACAGAGTCTCAAAGTCAAGATTCTGTTAAGAGGAGAGGTTTGTAACATCCAAATTTTTTCTTATTTCAAAATCTTTTTAAGAAGTTTAGTCCACCAAAACTTTTACTATTTTATTTACTAATCAAAGCTTAATATTGGTCTTTCATAAATCAAAAATAATTTAATACAATTAATGCCTAAGTGAACAATTGTGAAAATTCTTTTATTTGTGTTCTTTATGCTTGGAAGTATTTTTTAGATTTTTCTAGGAATTTTTCAAGCACATTTTCTATTTTATTTGAACTCTTTTACATTTTTTCTTTCTAATAAGTTAAATACTAAGAATCTCTTCAGGCCAAAACCCAACCTGCTAGCCTAGTTTCCCTTGGCTAGGTCTACCAAACCCACAAGCTAACCACAACACTACTGTAATATCCTAATTTTTGCCTTTCATTAATTTATTGTGTTATTTGTGCATTTCATGGTTTTTTGAATTTATTGATTTTTATGGATTTTATTTGGATTTATTTCAAATAAAGTATAATGGTTTTTTAGAAAAATAATTAATTATAGATATAATTAATATAAAGTTTGGTTAAAATATTTAATTTGAGTTAAAAATGTCTCCAAGTATTTTTGAGATTTTTCTTAGATTTTTCCTAAAATTTTTATTGCTTTAAACTAATTAGTTCAATTATTGGATTTATTTTAAATAAGAAAACACCAAAAAATTCCATTAATAGTAATGGGTTGAGTCTATTTACTGTGTGTAAGACATGTACTATGCACCGACTTGATTTCTCTGTGGCCTAGTCTGGTTCCTGGAAGCATGTATGTCAAGTGTTGGATTGAAATCCAATGTCCCATGTGCAATTAAAACCCTAGCAGCGTTGGCTGTTAGATCAAGGAACCGGATCGAATTTTGCCATGTCACCAAGGATCGCGGCTGTTGATTAGACATGTGGACGGTGGGGATGAGGCCTAGTTTGAGCTACTGCTAAAGTCCGGGCTTCACGTGTATTCACCGCCGTGTAAGCCTTGTCGTCTGTGTAGGACTCGAATGCCAATGCTATAAATGTTGTGGTGCTTGTCTGAGGTTCCCCAATGAGCACTACATCTTTTGGTCCAATAATCGCCACCTGAGTCACTATCATTGCCGCACAAGAGCTCGCTGTTGTTCCTTGCTGCGTTGCCATCGGTTTTTGCCATGTTTTGTCATCATCGGGTGTTCGTTCGCCACTATTGAGGACAGATCTAGAATCCCCACTTCGAGGCGCATCGAATCCGTGTGCTTGCTTTGCCGATTGGTCACCAAGACACCGTCAGGCCCACCTATGTTTTGGTCTCTGGTAAGCTACCACCGTGTGAACTCGCCATCTCTTCTTGCTCATCCATCGCCGTTCAATTCCTTGTGAGCCATCAGGATGTCGCCACATCATGTGCAACCACCATTGTCCGATTCAACAGATCTCATGGATGTGCACATCGGGTGGCACTGTGGCCAATCATGCCTCTTCGTGTGGTAGGCACAGGCACCGAGGTGTCGTGGACTAGGTCCATGGTGGACTAGCGCTGAACCATGGATTGCGTCCATGAACCAAGGCGACATGTCAACCTTGGGTTAGTTAGGCTCAGTGATGACATCACCCTGATGTCATGCTGATGCAATAGAAGCCATTTTCAGAATAAAAATAATTCAAATATTATATTGTTTTCTTTGAATCTTCCGAGAGCTCGTTATCCTTCATATGAGCTCCAATTAAGGTGATTCAAATTTCTAAAAATTTATAAAATTGAGATCTATTTAATAATGAATTTTATTTGAATATTGGAGTTTCTTTTCACTCTGTTTTGGTGTTTATTTTGTTTTCTCTATTGTTTCACGTAGTTGTTGAATTGTGCAAAGCATCTAAGGAGGGTCTGTCAATGCAAGATTAGGTTCCAGAACAAGAGCAAGACCTTTTTTAAGGCAAGTTATGCTTTGATCAAGTTGAACCTAGTTTATAAAATTGCTATATTGTTTTTACTTTATTTCATGTATACAACTATTTCAAATTAAATTAGGACTTAGCTATTTTACCTAATTGATCTATACCCTACCTTTTCATTTGTGCACCATGAATTATTTGTCACCCTAGATTGGTCATTCATAGTTTATTAATACTAAAATCAACTTTGGTTGGTAAGACCGTGTTAGTATGCTTATCCATGTCACGTCATCACATGTACTTGGAATATCAGTGTTTAATCTTGACTAATGGAACATGGTTATGAATTTGTGTGTCAGGTGTTGTCACACGATGATATTGAGTTGTAGTGGCGAGGGATGTCATGCAACGATGTTGACTGGTTGATAGCACATGGTGGTTGGTAATCATCTGGGGTGGTAAACATTTAGATTGGGGCAAGTGACAAGGGGCAATGTGCCAAGGTGGACCGAAGGGCAGAAGATATGTGAAAGTCTTACCTTAGTCATTCTAAGGATTTAACTTTGCAAGTCTTTGACCTGAATCAATCTTGCAACCACATGTCTAGTATAGAACAGCCTAGCTGATTAATTTGCAATATCTTAGCTTTGGTGGTGTGAGTCCCGGGTTCACGGATTAACTCACACAATGAAGGAGCTTGTCATGGTGGTTTAGCCCTTTAGTGTTGAAATCTTAACTGATAATACTAGATTAAGACAAAGCAATATAAAGGTTTTGTTATAATCACTCACCTTTGTGGTGTATGGTTATATCATATGGGTAAAGTGCATAACCTCTACAGAGTGTGAATCTATTCGGATAGCCGTGCTTGCGGTATTGAGCATAGCTTAGGAATTACAGTAAAGGGTTAGATTTTAATTAAATGAAAACTTGGTTGGGTTGGCAGGTTTTTGTTGGAAGTTAGAAACTTGACTTATGATTGGAAACCCTGTTTACTTGAGAAATGCTCAAATTACTTATTATTGTTATTTGTTTTACTATCTTTCAATCTATTTACTGTATTCATTTATAAATGCTGGTTTATTACAAAATAACCATGTTAGACATTTCTTTGGAATAAGCCATGCATATAGAATATTAGAATTGCATTTGTGCCCCACTTGTTAAGTGCTTTAAGTACTCACTCTTGCCAACAACAACACCAATAGTTGAGGAGTGTACCCCTGTTTTGGAGGAGTACTAGGAGGACACGAGTGTTTAGGGTTGTCTATATCTTTTTATTTTGCTACATTGTCTTAGTTTATTATTCAAAGTCTAGACCTACGTGGCTTAGTAATGTAAGTTGGTCACAAGATCATACAATTAATTATATTTAATAAATGGAGTCTTTATATTATATCCTTGTGTATGATTGTGATATTTACCAACATTGAGACTGTGTGCACTAGCGTGATTCTGGACTAGTTTGGTATACACAGATGGTGCAAATTGATAAATTCAGGTCCCGATAGAGATAGTATCAAAGGCATACTAACCGTAGAACTTGGCCCTTGATAGCATGGTAGTGTCCTAGGTGTGTCCAGAATTATTTTCCAAAGACAAATATAAATTTGACTAACAAAACACTCTTGACTCTTCTTATTCTCTACTTCTCACATTTGCTGAATTTTTCATTTTCTTGCTACCGTTTTGAGTGGAGGACTCATCTATGTCTCTTTTAATAGATGACGATCGCATAGACATACGGAGAGCGCGAGGGTGGCTATGCTGTAGAGTTGTGGAAAGTTCTTTTTGTTTTGGGAGGCTTTGTGCAACCACACTACCGAGGCAACTATTGGGTCATGAACAGAGTTGAGCATGGTATCATCTATAAGATTCTCATATATGCACAAGAGGATGAGAAAGAAAGCAAGCCAATCAATATCACCATGAGGAAATCCACTTTCAAGATTGGGATATAGGGGCTTCATGACTTGCTTTGAGGTGGGGACTACTCTCATGAGCTCAAGGACACGGTGTTCAGGCTACACCTGACAAGACATGCTTCTCAGTGACAGCAGATCGACGAAAAGAAAGATGCTACTGTTGTGCACGTGAGGCTATATGAAGGATACTACTGAAGAACTGAAGATGGTGTACAAATTAAGCTTTGAGGGTCACCGAGGAGGAGTTGCATGAGACTCACATCGCATATACAGAGTGGCTCATGGAGCTAGAGGAGGCCCTTTAGGGAGGCGACCAGGCTGCACCAGAGTAGGACATCGATGAAGAAGACCCTGAGGAGATGGAGATGGAGCCAGAGGAATGTGACATACACGCGGACTTGGAGGTTCCTGTAGCTAGTCACCAGGATAGGTTTGTGCTTATGCCTGCCCACCCACTAGTGTATGAATCAGTTCAGCCCCAGCCTAGGTGGTTAGACGATTGATAGGTTTAACTTTTAGTTGAGACTCATGTGTTGATAGAACTAGGCGTCCCGATCTTTCGATGAGAGGAGGTAGCGTCGATTTGGTGGAGGACGAAGTTGGCGGCCCGACTACAACGAACCCAACTTTGCGCCTTAGCGACCGGTACACCACCCTTTTGAAGGTTATTAATCTCGCGGGAAGCGCGACCAACCTGACCACGAAGGTCTTTGTTCCTGCGAGCAATCGAAGAACCAGCAAGAACAAGGGATAACAAGCAACTCAATTGCGAATATGAATTCAGATCGATTCTGAAACAAAAATACTCGAAGTTGGGGTTCCGATGAACAAGTAGACGGGCGGCCTAGTCGGCACGTGCGAGTACAAGCAGTAGCAATGGCTAACTGAATAAAAAAACCCAAGTTAAAGTGGCGGCTGTGCAGGCCTTTATAGGTGGAAGAGGACCAGGACATACTCTAAACCCTAACCCTAGCCCTGCTGGTCTTGGCGATTCGAACAAGTTCCGAATTGGCGCCAAACAACTAGTCCGAACTGATGGTCTGAACTCGCGGTCCGAACTGGCTGGTCCGAACTGGCGGTCCGAACCGGCGGTCCGAACTGGCGTGGTCCAAACTTGCGGTCTGAACAGGCGGTCCGAACTGGCTTGGTTCGAACTGGCGGTCCGAACTGGCTGTCCAAACTTGCTGGTACGAACTGGCTGGTCCGAAGTCGCTGTCCGAACTATTGGTCCGAACTTCTTTCCTTTGTTCCTGCGGCCTCACCATCATTCCTAAGGATAATATAATCATCACAAGACTTTAGTAGCATCCAATCTTGAGAGGAGAGTAAGTGATTAACTAGAAACGACTTTACCTGATAATTAAGTTGACGAGCTCGAGCACGTGTCATTGGTCCTTGCCTCATTCCACATTGTCCATGTTGTGCAGCAGGTATGGTCGTATCATCAGAAAGGATGTCCTCATCATGTGTGGAGTCACGTCTTTAAGATGGTCAGTACCATTTTAGTAATCGCTAAGTTGGTGTGCTTAGTTTGGTTTTTCTTGTTTGTTGAGTGTGCAGTATGCGTTGCATAGCCCATAAGCTTTTGTATGCAATTGTACAAAGTATTAATAAAGTTGATCAAATTGTTGGGTTAAACCTATCTCTCCTGCCTTAGAAATTCTTAAATCTTATCTATGCTACATTTCTTTTCCCTAACCCAAGAAGCAACTAACACATGGTTAATACTCTGGCAATAACGGAGCTTCTAGAAGTGGACTTCAGCCAAGTGACAACTCCAATGATGGAGTACCATCTCAACCTTCGCCGCCAGTTGACATGTAGAACTTAGGAGCTTTTCTTGCAGCACAAACTCAACTTATGCAAACAATGATGCAACAGGTGCGAAGTGTGACAACGTAGTTAAATAACAACAACAACAACAATGCTCATCATGGCAATAATGGATCACGTCCTTACTCAAATATTCCAAATTTCATGAGGACTCATCCACTAACATTCTTTGGCAATGTTAATCCTTTGGCAGCAGATGATTGTCTTAGGACTATTGAAAGGAAGCTGCTTTGTGCCTCTCATCAATTAAAAGGAACTGCTGCCGAATGGTGGATGAATTATTGTGCTACACATGAAGCCCCACTAGAGATCACCTGGGAAGAGTTCTACTATCTTCCATTAGTACCATGTATCTGAAGAAATGATGGATCTTAAGAAGGAAGAATTTAGGGCATTGAAGTAAGGAGGTCAATCAGTGGTCATTTACTTGAACAAGTTCACTCAGCTAGCACGCTATGCCCCTGAAGATATTGCAACAGATAAAGCAAGAAAGTTTTGCTTCATGAAGGGACTAAATTGTGGGTTGCAAGTGGGATTGATTACTCATAACTTTTCTAATTTTCAGGAGTTGGTTAATAAAGCTTTAGTCTTGGTGGATAAGTGCAAGGAATTAGGTGAGGATCATAAGCGTAGGATGGCTAACCAAGAAGGGCATCCAAATCAGTTCAGATTGAGGATGACTCCACAACAGTTTTCAAGATTTCAACCACAGGCTACAAACAAGACATCAACCCCTACACCATGTCCTTACTAATTAAAATTTCTAGACACCAGTCCAAGCAAACAATGCACCAGGTGGAAATCAACAGTTTGCTGTTAAGTGTTGCTATTCTTGCAATGAGCGAGGGCACTTTGCTAATAAATGTCCAAAGAAAGGAGGAGGTATCACACCGGGTCACTTCAACTTGGGAACAACCCCTGCCAAAGCACCTGCATCAAGAGGGAACCACACAATAGGTCAAGCTAGAGCTACACCTCAAAAAACAGTGTGAGACCAAGTCAACCATATCACTAAGATGGAGCTCAGGAGGCATCAGAGGTCGTGTTGGGTAAGTTTCTGGTTAACTCAGTACATGCTATAGTTTTATTTTATTTTAGAGCTTTGCATTCGTTTGTTTCTCTGAATTTTACAATTGAGAATGGGTTGGATGTTAAGAATCATAAGTGTTTGCTATTAGTTCAAGCCCTAAGATTTGAACTTGGTCTAGCCTTAGATGTTTTGGAGTTAAGTTGCTCGTGGATGGGATATAATTCCTAACAAATCTTATCTTACTGGATACCCAAACCTTAGATATAATTCTTGGAATGAATTGGCTGTCCAAACATAAAGCTGTTTTGAATTTAAAGTGGAATTTCAAGTGACCATAGTTTGTGATGGTCATTTGATGGTAAACAGTGTGAAAGTTTCTAGCATGGAATTTGTACTAGTTGTTAGAGAACACCTGGATGTTTTTCTTGAGGATTTGCCTAGTATGCCACCAGACCAGGATATTGAGTTTATTATCGAGTTAGTGCCTAGAATAGCGCCGATACCGAAGAGACCATATCAGATGCCTACAGATGAGTTAGTTGAGATGAAGAAGTAGATCAACGAGTTGCTCGAGAAAGGTTTTATTAGACCTATTTCATCTCCATGGGGCGCACCTATTCTGTTCGTCAGGAAGAAGGATGTAAGTTTGAGGATGTGTATCAATTATCATACATTAAATGAAGTGATGATCAAGAATAAGTATCCGTTGCCTAGGATCGATGATTTGTTCGATCAGTTAAGAGAAGATGGAGTTTTCTCAAAGATAGATCTTCGATCGGATTATCATCAGTTAAAGATTCGTGTTAAGAATGTTCCTAAGATTGTGTTCTCTAAGCGATGTGGACATTATGAGTTCATGGTCATGTCTTTTGGATTGACCAATGCTCTTACATATTTCATAAACATGATAAATAAAATTTTCATGGAATATTTAGATAGGTTTGTCATTGTTTTCATTTATAACATTCTTGTTTACTCCAAATCGGGGGAAGAGTATGCAGAATATTTGAGATTGGTTCTAAAAAAGCTGCGAGAGCAGCAATTGTATGCTAAGTTTAGCAAGTGTGACTTTTGAAAGGAGAAAGTTGAATTTCTTGTCCATGTGATTACTGCTAAAGGAGTTGCTGTTAATCTGAGTAAAGTGGAAGCAATGTTGCATTGGGAAGAATCAAAGTTAGTTACTCGGATCTATAGTTTTCTGGGAATGGCAGGTTATTATCATCGATTCATAGAAGGATTTTCGACTATTACTAGACCGCTTATGCAATTGTTGAAAGAAGAAGAAAAAGTTTGCATGGACTCTAGAGTGCAAAAGGAGTTTTTAGAAATTAAAGAAGCGTCTGACGACAACACTTGTGTTAGTGTTGCTAGATGTGCAGAATAGTTTGATATATATTGTGATGCTTCTAAACAAGGTCTTGGATGTGTATTGATGTAGAATGGCAAGGTTGTTGCCTATGCGTTGAGGCAATTGAGGCCGCATGAGGAAAATTATCCTATGCATGATTGGAGTTAGCTACTGTAGTGCATGCTTTGAAGTTATGGTGTTATTATCTCATTGGAAATAGAAACGAGATATATACAGAACATAAGTGTCGGGGATTGGTTATCGCCCGTTGCGACCATCGGAGCCCGGCCAGCATCGACCATGCCCAAGCCCGGGCACCGTCCCTGCGGAGGGTCCCCTCGACCTTCCGACCTTGAGGTTAAGCTCCCCTCCCCGAGCATGCTTGCTCGGGTGTTAACGACCTTGCGACTCAGTCCGTCGAAGACACCTCGAAGTTCTCCCAAAAGCCGGGCACGGTCTGCGAGGCGGGTCCGGCATTAACTGTGGGGCCGCCCGTGGTTTGCGCGCCCGCAATACACGCTCGCTGTACCCACGTCGCGTGGTGCCCAGCGGGTGGCGCGGCAACACTCACAAGATGTCCAAGAACAGTGGAGCGCCCCCTGTAATAAATGCTTTGTTGCCTGTAATCCCCTATAAATACCCTCTCGTGCGAAGGATTGCGGGTTCCTTCTGGCTGAGTTAGCTCCATTAGACTTTCACTCTTACTTGTACGCAGCATTTGTAACCATCTTTACATATCAGTGCAATCACTGGACGTAGGGCTGTTATCTCCCCTGCGAGAGGCCCGAACCAGATCAAAAAAGTCTCCCTCTGTGCATTGCGATCGCTCCAGCTGCCTTGTCCCGTAGCTCGGTAGGGCCTCGGACGCTACACCCCTCGCGGAAAAGGGGCCCTAGGTTGATCCCTCATTCAACAAGTAAGCTCGGCGAGGGACCGGTTCCCGAATCGTCGACAGTTGGCGCCGTCCGTGGGGATCGACTGAAGTCCTTTCACGAGGAATCCCTGAGGAGATGCTGAACTCACAAGACAATCAAGACCTCTGCGTCTTCGATGACGTGGAGGACGGCGACGAATACTATGCCAGCGATGGCGTGGGTGGTGCGGCCGACCCAGAAGGCCACACCAAGACCGGGAGTCTTTCCCGGTGGTCGCAGCGAGAGCGCTTTCTCCGCAGGCCGATACCTCGCTTATAGGAAGAACATGGCGACCTCCGTGACGATCGGGACGTGCCCGATCGTCTCGAGTTCAGCCAAGGGACCGTGGTGTACGACACCACTTCGGAGTCATCCACGCGGTCCTGGTGCTCCCGCAGTGTCTACATGGTGGGAAGAGAAGGCGACCAAGGAGAGCGGCAGTCTCCAGCAGTCTCTCCCCTTCACCAGCAAAACGCTGGTGAGGTTGACCCGGAGTTGTCCCCGGGCGGGAACCCAGTGGTCGTCCACCACCAGTGTAGCAGGGGGACGGTCGCCGGGACCGGGGACCGGGTCCGCGAAGATCTCAGCCAGTACCGCTCCCTGGAGCACGTGCGCAACCGCCTTCCAAGGTCGCCCTCCGTCGCTCCTCAAAGCGCCGAGCGCTTTCGTACCATGGCGACGGTCGTGCGCGGCCTCTAGAACTTCTCCAACCAGGCGGACCTAAGGCCCATGGGGGCCTCGTGGCGAAAACCCGAAAAGCTCAAGGTCGACATAGGGCTCCCAGGACCACCTGGCCTTCAAGGGCCCCGGAGTGTTTCCCGGGGCCATCAGCGCCGCCCCGGTCGGCGCTCTCCAAGTCTGCGCCGGAGGACCAGGGAAGCAAAGACCGCACCATGAGGATGTTGGAGCAGTTCGGACGGCCTCGCGGGCTCGCAGCATGCTCGCCCGCCATGAAGCGCCTCGTGCTCCACCTCGAATCCGCAATCGTCGCGACGGCATGATGGGGTGTTCTCTCGCCTCACCTTATGCGCGAAGGACCGCCTGGGCCCTGGCCGCCACGATCGCCATGTCCAGAGGGGTCGCCATGACGGCCCGGCATTCGGATGCCGAGCCTTTTCGGCGTCCCTCCGCGATGTTAAGTGGCCGAGCAAGTTCAAGCCCGGCCACATCGAAGCGTTCAACGGACCCGTAACCCGGCGAGTTCATCTCGATTATTTCCATCGCCATCCCGGCGGCCTACCGATGAGGGGTCATGGCCAACTACCTCCCCACGGTCCTCGACGGTTCCGCCAGAACTTGGCTCTTCAACCAGAAAGAAGGATCTATCCGCTCCTGGAGGCAGCTCTCCGAGGCCCTCCGGGCGAACTTCCAGAGCTGTTATACTCGCCCGGGCAACGAGCGCGACCTCGAGCGGTTGATCCAGATGGACAAAGAGACGCTGCGCGACTTCGTCCAAAGATTTATTAAGGTGAGAAACTCCATCCCGAGCATCTCGGATGAGGCGGTCGTCCGGGCCTTCAAATTCGGGGTCCGCGATGTTCGCTTCACACAAGACCTAGAGATTCACCCCGACCTGACGGCCAACGAGCTATTCCACATGGCCGACCGCTATGCGAATGCCGACGAAGCCGTGCCTGGAGGGCCCCTCGAGCAAAAGACCCTCAGGCTCCGTAGAAAAGAAGGCTAAGACCCGGCCAGCATCGACCATGCCCAAGCCCGGGCGCCGTCCCTGCGGAGGGTCCCCCCGACCTTCCGACCTTGAGGTTAAGCTCCCCTTCCCGAGCATGCTTGCTCGGGTGTTAACGACCTTGCGACTCAGTCCGTCGAAGACACCTCGAAGTTCTCCCAAAAGTCGGGCACGGTCATGCGAGGCGGTCCCAGATTAATCGCGGGGCCGCCTGTGGTCTGCTGACGCCGCAATACACGCCGCTGTACCCATCGTCGCGTGGTGCCCGGCGGTGGCGCAGTAATGACTCACAAGATGTCCAAGAACAAAGGAGCGCCCTCGTAATAAATGCTTTGTCGCTCAGAATCCCTATAAATACCCTCTCGTGCGATGGATTGCGGGTTCTTTCTGGCTGAGTTAGCTCCACTAGACTTTCACTCTTACTTGTACGCAACATTTGTAACCATCTTTACATATCAGTGCAATCACTAGACGTAGGGCTGTTATCTCCCCTGCGAGAGGCCCGAACCAGATCAAAAAAGTCTCCCTCTGTGCTTTGCGATCGCTCCAACTACCTTGTCCCGTAGCTCGGTAGGGCCTCGGACGCTACACCCCTCGCGGAAAAGGGGCCCTAGGTTGATCCCTCATTCAACAAGTAAGCTCGGCGAGGGACCGGTTCCCGAATCGTCGACAATAAGAGTCTAAAGTAAATATTTACTCAGTTGGATCTCAACATGAGGCAAAGGAGATGGCTGAAGTTGATAAAGGATTATAATGTTGGAATCCATTATCATTTTGGTAAGGCTAATATAGTAATCGATGCTTTGAGTCGAAAGAGCCATAGTGCTAATATGATAGTGTCAGATAATCAACCAGAGTTATGCAAGGAATTTCAAATTTTGAAGATGGAAGTTGTTCCACATGGATTTCTAGCTACTTTGGAAGTGAAGTTAACAATAGAAGACCAGATTAGAGATGGTCAAACGGATGATGAAAAGATCAATATAATCAAGTCAAAGAAGGATGAAGGCTTAGCTGAGAATTCTACCGTGGATGAACAGAGTACCATGTGTTTTAAAGGTCGAATTTATATACCAAACAAGAAGGAGTTTAAGTGGTTGATTCTTGAGGAAGCTCATGATTCGAAGTATTCAATTCATCCAGGAAGCGCTAAAATATATCAAGATCTCAAGGAATTGTTTTGGTGGCCTAATATGAAGCGTGAAGTTGCTGAGTACGTTGCGCTATGTGATGTGTGTCAGAGGGTAAAAGCAATACACTAAAGGCCTACTGGTTTGTTACAGCTGTTAAAGGTTCTCAATGGAAGTGGGAGAGAATCGGTATGGATTTTATTTCTAGTTTGCTTAGAACTCAGAAAGGCTGTGATTCCAAATGGGTCATCATTGATCGATTGACTAAGGTAGCTCACTTCACACCAGTTAAGACAACTTACTCAAGAGATCACTTAGCAGAGCTATATATGTCAAGGTAAGCTACATGAAACAATGGGAACTCAATTGAATTTTAGTACAAACAGATGGTCAGACTAAGAAGGTTAATCAAATTATGGAGGATATGCTAGAACTTGTGCATTAGCTTATGCTACTTCGTGGAATAAGTGTTTGCCATATGCAAAATTAAGCTACAACAATAGTTATTAGGCAAGTTTGCAAATGTCACCATTCGAGACTTTGTATGGGCATGCCTGTCGTACTCCATTGAATTGAAATGAGATGAGAGAACGTTTGGTGTTTAGGCCTAACATTCTCAAGGAAGCTGAAGAGCAAATTGCTATGATTAGTGAAAGGTTGAAAATAGCATAGTTGAGACAGAATAGCTACACTGATAATCGTCGACATGAATTGAGCTTCGAGCCATATCATTATGTGTATCTTAGAGTTACCCCTCTGAAAGGTGTTAAAAGGTTTCACGCTAAAAGGAAACTTGCGCCAAGATATGTTGGTCTAGTCAAGATCTTATACCATCGAGGAGAGGTGGCTTATCTGTTGGAGTAGCCATAGTCATTAGCAGGTATGCATATTGTGTTTCATGTGTCACAGCTTAAGAAGTGCCTCAGAGTGCCAGCAGAGCAAATACAGTTAGAAGTAATTGAGCTGCAAGAGGATTTGACTTATAAAGAGCAACCAATCAAGGTTTTAGATGTGACGGAGTGCAAGACCAGAAACAACAAGTCAGTTCACTTTTGTAGAATACAATGGAGCAATCATTTAGAGAGTGAAGCTACCAGAGAGCGTGAAAAGGATTTGCAGTCAAAATTCCCTAACATATTCTGTAGTTAGTGTTGAATCTCGGGGTCAAGATTCTATTAAGGGGGAGGTTTGTAACAACCCAAATTTTGGCTTTTATTAATTTATTTTGTTATTTATGCATTTTATGGTTTTTTCTAAATTTTTAGATTTATTTCCAATTAAATATATTGGCCTTTTGTGAAAACTAATTAATTATAGATAAAATTAATATAAAGTTTAGCTAAAATGTTAAATTTGAGTTCAAAAAGTCTCAAAGTATTTTTTGAAGGACCATGTGGAGGTCTATCCATGTTTGTGATGAGTAATTGACTGGATTTGAGCTTGGTTCACTTTGGAATTGAGTTTGATTTGATTGGATTTTCAATTTGAAGCAATTTGAGATTTGTCTATCTTTTCCAGTACTATCGGCTTGGGGGCAGTAGCATTGGACCTTCTGAGTATGATTGATTTGATTAATGATTTTGTGATGATTATTGCATATCCTTTTGGACATTGCTATGTGATGAGTTTTTCTTGTCTTTGATGGTTGCAGGACGACGGTGCTCAATCATGGTGAAGCGGAGGATGATCGAGATTAGGCGAGGTGCGTCAGAGGTCCAAACGATCGGAGATCGCTGGAAGATGATCGGAGACGGAGTTTGTGCATGGCAAGAAGACAAGGAAAGGAGATGATGCTAGTTAGATGTCGTGTGGATCGACGAGAGCCATTGGATCGCGGTGTAGTTGATAGGTCAGAGGGTCTAGGTAGTATGCTTTGAAAAACGTGCAAAAAAACCCATTATGTGTGTGGGTTTTGGGTTAGCCCTTGCATGGCTGTGTGAGTGGGTTAATCCTAGCCCTTGCATGAGTGCTCTAGGGTTGAGGGACTCATCTAAAAATGGTAGGTAGCCCAAGAGTAGTATAAATAGAAGGGGAGGGGTAGCCTCCTCCTCTTGAAGATTGTAGAGATTTTTGTGCTCCTTTGAGCTTTGTCCATTTTGTTGTGAGGCTTTGTAAACCTCATCCTTTCATAAATGCAAATCTTTTTCATTCATGCTTGAATTTACATTACGCATTTACTTTATGTCTTAAATTCAGCATTTAAATTCCTGCAAGTTACTTTCTCACAATTTGGATTTGCCTCCCTTCCTTCTAAATGCTATTGATCTTGGATGTCTTGAGTGTGTTCATATGGTTTTACATTTCTTTTGCACTCTAGGATAGACTAGAGATCAACTTTTCTATCAAGTTGCAACTCTGTTCAGAACTTATTCTTCATGCAGCAGTCAGTGTTTGATTTTTAGAAAAATCTAGAAAAATTATTTTTGAGTGATTATTTTTGTAGAAGGTGCGGATCTCTCATATTCATCTGTGATAAAATTGGGGAGTCCACTGGTCACACCATTTGGGTGCCATGAAGAGTTTTGAGGTGATCTTTGGTGGAGTGTTTCATGACTCATTTGCTCATAGGGAGAAAAGTTCTCAAAATTTTTAGAGCATTAGAAACCTACCAACCACCTGCTCCAATTGAGGACAATTTCTGAAAAAATCTGCTTTTGCTTTTTAGAAAGTGACTTTTGTGACTTGGCTTGGTCTCCTATCTAAAAACATGCTTTTATTTGATTCCTTTTTATTTGGACACTTGACAACCAGGATTGTGATAAAAATTCCCCACATATTCCATGGTTCTCATCCATGCAAGCTAGGGGTACACATAGTTGTCTAGTTGTTTAGGTTTTGGAGGGTTGCTGAATTTGATTTGCATGATCCTTTTGAGGTCTGAGCTGGAGTATTTTTGTGGGAGAAAATTTTGTTTTGCGATCATTCAACCCCTCTGTTCACTATCTTAATCCTTCAATTGGTATCAGAGCCAATTTTGCTCTTCCATAGATCTTGACTAGTCTCAAAAGCCATGGCGACAGACAAATATTCCACCAAGCCTTCCATCTTTTCTGGAGTCAATTTTCCTTTTTGGAAGTCTTGGATGGAATCATACATCACTGCCCAGGGCTTCCTGATATGGCATAAGGTAAAGCTCCCGTGTGAGGTTACTGTCGATGAGAACGTTACGGCTGGCAATATGGCTGATGTTGAGGCAAATGCTAAGATAAGGAACATTCTCATGCAGGGACTCAGTCGTAGTGAGTATGATAGGATTGCTCACCTGCGATCCGCTCACAAGATTTATGTGACCCTCGATACTTACTATGAGGGCACTACCCAAATCAAGACCATGAAGTAGGATCAACATAAGCGTGAATATAACAAATTTGAACAATACCCTGGTGAGAGTCTTGACGAGTGCTTTGGTCGGTTTACAAAGATTTTGAGTGACCTTTGAGCAGTCGGTTGCACATACCCTGACTCGGATAATGCTCGATATTTTTTGACCGCACTCGACCTTAGAGTTTGGGAAATGAAAGTGACTACCATCAAGGACACTACCGACTTATCGACCTTAACTCTTGAAGGGCTTTATTCCCGACTCAAGACTCATGAGATCGATGTTGTCTCTTGCAAGACGAAATCTTAGTCGATGGCCTTGGTCACTGATCCCACTGGATCTTCTGTTGATCTTTCTACTGGATTTTCTCTCTCCGCCCTTTGTGAGCAAAGTGATGACCAATTGGAAAAATTTCAAAAAAATGAGCTTATTCTTTTAGCTCACAAATTCTCTCATGAATACAAGAGGGTGAGAGAGAGGAAGAGAGGTGGCATGATCACCTTCTTCGAATATGGTGGCCCCAACCACATTAGAGCGAACTGTCCCAAACTGGAGAAGGGCAAGAACTACTCCAGCGGTTTGAGCAAGATCGACTACACTGACAAGAACTGCAACAAGAAGCATCCAGCTCGTGAGCCGGCACATGAGAAGAAGTACCGCAACTTCTCAAAGAACAAGTAGCTCTTCCACTGCATCCTCACCGCCCTTGATGACATCAGCCTCTCCGACACGGAGACGTGGAGCGACGAAGACGAGGATGATCTGTAAGAGAAGAAAAGCGGTGATGAGTTCTCCGGCATGTGCTTCATGGCGGACAATAATGGCATCAGTGACTCCGAGCTCTACAGCGCCTCGAACGAGGTACCCTCCTATGAACAGCTCAATGAAGCTTTTACAAACTAGGGAAATTTCATGCTAGAGCTAGGTGTATGGAGCTTGAGAAGGAAGTAAGTATCTTGATTCGGGAGTTAGCTTCTCTTAGATCTTCTTCCTCCTGAGTCACTTATGACTGTTCTTTGTGTGATGCATTGCTTGTGAAGTTAGAGAACCTAAGGACTATGCATGATAGTGTGTTGACTGAACTAGATAGTCTTAGGTTGAAGGATGCTAGCAATGAATTTTCTAATGCCATATCTTTAGATGCTAGTTTTTGTCGGCGTATTTCACCTGACAAGATTCCGCTAGCAGGGTGTCTACTCCCTAGACGGAAATTATGGTTCGATAGAGGGCATCTTCGTGGTTGGAAACCCTATTGTCTCTCGACAAAGGATTCCGGGCCTCAGCAAGCTAGTAGACACAATGATTTACCCAGGTTCAGGCCCCCGGTGAGGGTAATGGCCTTACGTCCTCCTAGTTCTTCGTTGAGAAAATAGGGTGAGTGTTTACAAGGGTGTTCTTCATTGTCTGTTTCTCTATGCTTCTTGTTCTAGCTGGCCAGCCCCCTTCTTCATGCACCAGGGTGCCCTTATATAGACGGGCCACCCTGGGCAAGAGAGAAGGTGGCGCTATACTTATCTACAACACATTAATTACACCCATCATTCAGCTTCCACGTCGACCCACGACTCATTTATTAAGCACGCCTCTGTGGCCTTGTCCTTCGAACCTCATTTAATGTCGGTGAGAGGCCTCGCCCGGTCCGCCCGGGACAGGACGCTTCTACGACGGGTTGGTGAGAAGCGTCAAAGGGATGAGCCGTCGTCGTGTCGAAAGCTGAATCCTTCACAATTAATGACCCTGACACGAGGTGCTAGGGGAGGGAAACTTCGAGGCGAAGCCTTCCCCTCATTCCTTTGGTTGCCTTCGTGGCCTGACAAGGGGGGTCCAAACACCCGCTTGCTCGTCAGGCCACCACGCGGGCCGCCCGCCCGGCGAGTAGGGCGTGATCGCCAGTCGCCGCCGGGGGCCACGGCTGCTTTCGCCCGTGGCGTCTTCGCCAGTTGTTGCCGCCAGGTGCCACGAAGCCGCCGCCCGCCGAAAGGTGGCGTGATCGCCAGTCGCTCGCCGGGGCCACGTGGGCTTCTCGCCCGGGCGCGGTTTCGCCAGTTGCCGCGCCAGGTGCCACGCTGGCCGCCGCCCGGTGAGCGGCGTGATCTCCGTGTGCTTTCGTCGGGGGCCACGTGGGCCTTAAATTAGGCCAGGCCACTTTCTGGGCCTATTACTTCTCCGGCAGAGAGGGTACCCCGGTGCAAAGTACACCGACATTTTTCTTCTTGCTCACTCTACTCCTTCATGTGATAATTGCTCTAAATTGCTAGCTGAAATTGATGCCATGAACACTCACCTTAGGAAGTTTTCTGCTAGAAATGATGATGAAGGATCGAGATGGCGAACAGAGGGGGGGTGAATGGTCGCAAATAAATTTTCCCCCAAAATACTCCAACTAAAACCTTGAAAAAATCGCGCAAAGGAAATCGTGAAAAACCCGAACAACTAGACAACTATGTGTACCCCTAGCATGCATGGATGAGTTCCATAGAATATGTGAGGATTTTTGAGTCACAAATCTGGTTTTCTAGTGTCCAAATCAAGAAGGAATCAAATCTACCCTTGCTTTTAGAAAAAAGATCAATTCAAATCATAAAAGCCACTTTTAGAAAAGCAAAAGCAGAAATTCCAGAAACTATCTTTAATTTGAACAGGAGTTTGGTGGGTCTCTTCTGCTCAAGAAATTATGAGAAATTTTATTCCTATGAGAATATGATTCATAAAAAACTCTACCAAATTTCACTTCAAAATACCTTATAGAAAATTCATCAAAAATCAAAGAGCACAGACAGTCAGGAAACTTCGAGCAGAGAGTTTGGGGCTCGGTTTTCACCTCATGGCGCCCAAACGGTGCATCAAGTGAACTCCAAAATTTTTCTACAGATGTATATAGGAGTTACACACAAGCTCCAATGAGAATCACTCAAAAATTATTTTTCTATATTTTTATAAAAATCAAAAACTAACTGTTGTGCGAAGAACAAGTTCTGGACAAAGTTGGAACTTGAAAGAAAAGATGATCTCTACTTAATCAAAGAGTGCAAAAGAGATGTAAAACCATATGAACACACTCAAAACATCCAAGGTCAGCATTTAAAAGGAGAGGAGGCAAATCCAAATTGCATGAATGTAGATTGCGGGAAAGTAAATGCGTAACGTAAATGCTGAATTTAAATTGCGTAAAGTAAAGACATAATGTAAATGAGGAATTTAAATTCACAATAATATAAAGAAATTTCTTTGTATTTCTGGTGGGAAGGTTTACAAAGCCTCACTTCATGTGGGTAAAGCTCAAAGGAGCAACTCAAACCTTCAAGGGGAGGAGGCTACCCCTCCACCCCTATTTATACTACTCTTGGGCCACCTACCACCCTTGGATGAGTCCCTCAACCCTAGGACACTCATCTAAGGGCTAGGATTGACCCACTCACATAGCCATGCAAGGGCTAACCCAAAACCTGCACACATAATGGGTTTTCTTGCACGGTTTTCAAAGCATACTACCTAGACCCGCTAACCTATCAACTCGACCGCGATCTGACGGCCCTCATTGATCCACGCGGCATCTAGCTAGCATCATCTCCTTTCCTTGTCTTCTTGGCTTGCCCGGACTCCGTCTCTGATCATCTTCCGGTGATCTCTCGACCGTCTGGACCTCCGACGCTCCTCGCCTAGTCCCGGTCATTCTCCGCCTCACCATGACCTAGCACCGTCGCCCTGCAACCATCAAAGACAAGGAAAAACCTTTCACATAGCAATGCCCACAAAGATATTCAATGATTATCCCAAAATCATTATGCCCCCTGACCGGTAGCACTAAGAAAAGGAACCAACACTCAAATTGCTTCAAATCCAATTCACTTCAAATCAAACTCAATTTCAAATCAACCCAAGCTCAAAACTCGTCAATTACTCATCAGACACAAGGATAGACCTCCACATGGTCTTTCAATCTCCCCCTTGATGAGTATATTGACAAACACATGAAAAGGCATAAGTTTTGAGTTTGAATAAAAAGAAGAAAGAAAGCAATTTGAATGCAAAGCCAAACTTGATCAAAGATATAGAAATCAAGAACATAACCAAGTTGGCAACTAGAAATACTTATGATCTATGAAAGATAGCAAAGATTGACAAAGTTCATAAGAATTAATCAAGATGCAAAATGATGCCTTTTCTACGATTTCTCCCCCTTTTGGCAATATAGGCATCAAGATGACATTTTCTTTTCTCCCCTCTTTTTTGTTTTTATGCAAGTAATGCAGCCTAAGGGAGCTTTGAAGATTATCCAAGTGACCAACAAGACAAGTTATGATACCAAGCTAAGTTATGGCAAAAATAGACTAAGCTAAGGCATGTCCAAGTGCAAATAAATATTTTGCTAGCAAAATTTAATTAAAACCATGTCATTTTTAGCATGATTGAACATGAGCAACACTTGTCATTAGTTTCAAAACTAGAAGCAAAGCCATTCGAATGATCAAATGGAAAACCTAGAGTTCAACCTACTCAACACTTTGGGGAATCTAGAAGTGCACACAAGGTCCTTCGAGCTTTTTTTTTATTGTATGCAGATTTTTCTTTGAAGCTTTGAAAGACATAGCGGGGTGCAAATATTTGACATTATTTGCATTCTTTACCCACATATGTTTTTTTTGCATTTTTTTAAAGCAATTGACTCAAGCCATAATCGATCATCTCAAGAGAGACTCTTAAGAGAATGATCTTGGTCATACACAACCCATTCCAAGTTCATCTCAAGTGCAATGAGAAGCCATCTTTTGAATGTGAGGTGTTGAGTCTAATGCGCACAAAAAGAGTCAATTTTGCTTCACTTTCATTTTAGCATTTTCATCGTTAAGCTAGTGAAGGACTCAAGTATGGATCAAACAAGATTCACCCAAGTTGCTATAGGGACTCTATAGAATTCTAGAATTTCACAAATCATGGCAAAAACACCTAGAGAAGGAACTTAACAAGTAAACGCAACATGTTTTATCAAGTTTTTCTTTTAACGCTCATTTTTCAATTTTTGTAAGCTTAGCAAGATAAATGAACTTGGACATATCTAAGCAAGTAATTTTCTTCATAATATAGCATGGTGTATAAAATGAAACATGGATCATTTGCATAATAGACAAAGCTCATAAAATGAAAAATCAAGTCTATATGCAATGCATGAGACAGATTTATAACTCCCCCTCAACATGTGATTCCATTTTAAGCACAAATCTGGTTCAAATTGAGTTATTAGCAAGATTAAGCTCAAGATAGATCGAAAAGAACTCAATTAAAGCCAGAAACACAGAATAGAGGGAAGAAGTCAAGAAACTGTTAACTGGGTGGCTATAGAGCATAGAAAAGATGGTAGAGAATACTACGGCTCAGACTCGCTCTCATCTTCCCCAATGACTAACATAGGAAAGCTGCCTCTAGATCCCAAACTAAGGAGTGCACACAGACCCTGTCTACCCAGGGGGCCCAACACCTGCTAGACTTATAAGACTGTGAGGGAACTCAACCTAGAGAGAAGAGAGAACAGCTAATTAAGTATGATAACAACCTAAAGCACAAGATGAGAGGTCCATGCAAAGCATGCCAGAAGTCTAAGTGATGTAAACTCATAACTCTAAGGAATAAAACCCATAAGCACCCAGAGCAATACAAAAGAAAGGAAAAACTGAAATAAAATATAATACATAATATACAGATCAACTCCCCTCACGTAGGCCGTAAGGGCACACAACTCCAAGCTCACTCCTCAAGGCAACAAACCTAGAGCTATCCAAAGGCTTGGTAAAGATATCACCAACCGGTGGTCACTCTCACTAACCGGAGCACTATGTCTCCTTTCTCCACATGGTCTCTAAGGAAATGATATCTAATAGCAATGTGCTTGGTCCGGAGTGTCTGACCGGGTTCTTGGCAATGCAAATAGCGAAGTGTTATCACGTAAAAGTGGAACACTCTCTATCTCTAACCCAAAGTCCCGCAAGGTCGATCTCATCCAGAGCACTGCTACAAAGAATCGGTCTGCAAAGAACATACTCGGCCTCGCCAGAGATCAGGCGACTCGGACCGCTTCTTAGAAGACCAAGAAAAGAGAAGTGCCAATGAATTGGCAAGTGCTGAAGTGCTCTTCCTATCTATCCTCTGACCAAAGAAAGTCTGAGATCGTAAAAGGCTCTAAGAGATAGACAAGAAGAAGAAGAGTACCAAATGCCATAATCAATGGTAGCTCGAAGGTACCTGAAGATGCGCTTCACCGCCTGGCGATGAGAGACACGAGGAGAAGCCTGAAAGCGAGCGCACATACACACGGCAAAGTGTATGTCCAGCCGCGAGGCAGTAAGATACAAGAGAGAGCCAATAATGCTCCGAAACTCCTTTAGATCAGCAGGCTCACCATCCTCATCGGCAGGGAGAGCAAACTAAGTCTTTGACCATCTTGAGTTTGGGCAAAACACGAATAAGATCACGGCTACTAACTCTGGTCAAATGATCAAAGCCAATGTGACCAAATCTCCTATGCCAAAAGGAGAGATCACGGGACTCAGAAGCAATCAAACACCGAAGAGAGTCTCCAGAAGAAACAGAAAAATCAACATGAAAGACTCTCCCAAATCTAGAAATCCCGCAAACTAACTCTCCTGATGAATCAAGGATTCTACAAGCATTACACTTAAAACTTACCTCGAAAGAGTCATCGATAAGCTGAGAAACAGAAAGCAAATTATATTGTAGCTTACTCACTAAGGAAACGTCCTTAAGAAAAAAAATTTCATTAATGCAGACGGTACCTTTAGCAATGACTCTACCTGAAGAACATCCCCAAAAGTGATCAACTCATCACCGGGGGCTCGGACTAGGGAAGAGAACCAACGAGAGTCTCTGGTCATATGACGAGAACAACCGGAGTCAACAATCCAAACATCTCCCTTCCCCATCCGACGAACCTGATCAAGTCAAAGGAGAGAGAGAAGACTCGGTACTGGGATAAAGTGAGGACCTAGGAACCCAATACTGAATCATACGACGTCTCAAAGTACCAGCCACAGAAGAAGAAGACTGGACTCTAGTGTCTCTCTGACGCTCAACTCTAACATGATCAGAGGAAGCAACTCTGGTAGAAGATCTAGGAGCTATCACTGGTTTGGCCCGCCATGGTGCAAAGGCCGGACCATCCCAACGAGGCTGCCTAAATCTCCTACCCGAAAACACCTCACGCCGCTGATATCTACCTCGATGGAAAGAACAAGGAATATCAAGAGGACGGCGGTAAGACTGACCACGAGCAACTCCAGGACTAAAACTCGACTAAACATCATGAAAACCAAGTCCTGGACGCTGCCCAAAAATAGGTGACTCTCTAACCTGTCTAGTAGCAGTGTGTACCTTAGAAGCACTCAGAGTCTGGGGAGGACTCTGAATACCCCTAAGAGCAGCAACACGCTCACGCCTCGTGATCTTGGCGTGTCTAAAATAGAAATCTACTAGGTGACCATCATTCTTACAGAAGGTGCATGAATGCTTCGCCTTGCTAGAGGCAGAAGTGACAGGAGAAGCACCATTCTGCTCAAAAGTCCCATGGACAACCCTAGCAGACCTAAACACAGTGGTACTCACCCTGGGAGCTACCACTATCTCTCCACTCTTGGAGGCACGTACAACTGAAGGCGGATGCGCCCGTGCGTGCTCCAAGTAATCAAATCCTAGACCTTGATTGAATATGCTAATCTTGGACTGGTCTAGAATGAGATTGAGCTTCTTCTTGCCTCCAACAAATTTCTCGAGAGTGCTCATAAGATACTGACACTCTCGGAAAAGTGAGGCGCATGAAGAGCAAGGGGAAGGAGTAGAAGAAAAGCCAGAAGAAGAGGATCGAACAGCGCGTGCATATTTTTTCCTATACACGGCTGCCTCAAATTTGAGACTCACAGGAAGCACAAGAAGCATCTCTAATTCTACCAACCTAGGCCTCTAACTTCTTCCAAAGCTCTGCGCGGACCTTATCCACGTCATCCTTAACCCCAATACACAGCAAGCAACCATTATATGACTTAACTAGTAAGTCCTTAGCAAGTTGATCACACTTGGCATTCAAAGCTTCATTATCAAGTTTTAGTTGCTTACAGCCCTCACATGAGCTGACTGGGTCCTTAGAAGCATGCAATTCAAGTTCATCATTTCTAGTAGAAAGCTTCCTAAGGTGACAACTCATGGCATCAATTTCAGCAAGTAGCTTAGGGCAATTTTCACAAGATGCAGTTGTGTGAGTATGAACAAAACTAGCGTCTAGAGAGGAAATATCAACAGTACAAGTGCTAGCATTCTTCGACCTAAGACTTTCAAGTTCAGTTTGCACACTATCATGCAAAGTCCTTAGGTTCTCAAGCTCCACAAGCAAAGCATCACACAAGGAACAATCATCAGTGACTTGGGAGGGAGAAGATCTAAGAGAAGCTAACTATCGAGTCAAGGTATCTACTTCCTTCTCAAGCTCCATAACCCTACTAGCTCTAGCTCTAGCATGAAATTTTCCTAATTTGCAGAAAGCTTCATTGAGCTGGTCATAGGAAGGTACCTCATCCGAAGTCAGCCAAGAGCCCTGAGTCGCTGATGTCGTTGGTGTTTGCCATGAAGCACATCTTGGGAGAAGTCGCCGCCGCCTTTCTTTCTTATGGATCATCCTTGCCTTCGTCGCTCCATGTCTCCGTGTCGGAGAGGCTGATGTCGTTGAGGGCGACGAGGACGCGGTGGAAGAGCTTCTTATTCTTCGAGAAGTTGCGGTACTTCTTCTCGTGCGTCGGCTCGTGAACTAGAGGCTTCTTGTTGCAGTTCTTGTCGGTGTAGTCATTCTTGCCAGAACCGCCGGAGTCGTTCTTGCCCTTCTCCAGTTTGGGACAATTCGCTCGAATGTGGTTGGGGCCGCCACATTCAAGCAGTGATCCCACCACCTCTCTTCCTCTCTCTCACCCTCTTGTAGGTGTGAGAAAACTTATGAGCTAAAAGAGCAAGCTCGGCCGAAACTTGTCCAGCTTGGTCATCGCTAGCTCGCAAAGTGCAGAGAGGAAAAACCAACAGAGGAATCAAGAGAAGATCCAATGGGATCGGTGACCAAGGCCATCGATCGTCATTTCGTTTGCGAGAGACGACGCCGATCTCATGAGTCTTGAGTCGAATAGAGCCCGCTAAGAGTCAAAGTCGACAAGTCGGTAGTATCCTTGATGGTGGTCACCTTCATTTCCCAAACACCAAGATCGAAAAGCGGTCAAGAAGTGACGAGCATTATCCGAGTCAGGTATGTGCAACCAACCGCCCGGAGATCGCTCAAAATTTTAGTAAATCGACCAAAACACTCGTCAAGACTCTTACCGGCGTGTTGTTCAAACTTGTTGTACTCACGCTTGTGTTGATCCTGCCTCACGGTCTTGATTTGGGTAGTGCCTCATGGTATGCATCGAGGGTCACCCAAATCTCATGAGCGGATCGCAGTGAGAGATCCGATCATACTCATCGCGGCCGAGTCCTCAGATGAGAATGTTCTCGCCTTAGCATTTGCCTCAACGTCACCATATTGCGGCCGTGACGTTCTCATCGACAGGACCTCATATGGGAGCTTCACCTTCGCCATATCAGAAGCCCGGCGATGATGTATGACTCCATCCGGATTTCCAAAAGGAAAATCGACACCACAAAAAATGGGAGGCTTGGCGGAATACTTGTCTGTCGCCATGGCTCTCGAGACCGGTCAAGATCTATGGAAGAGCAAAACCGGCTCTGATTCCAATTGAAGGATCAAGATGGCGAACAGAGGGGGGTGAATGGTCGCAAATAAATTTTCCCCCAAAATACTCCAACTAAAACCTTGAAAAAATCGCGCAAAGGAAATCGTAAAAAACCCGAACAACTAGATAACTATGTGTACCCCTAGCATGCAAGGATGAGTTCCATAGAATATGTGGGGATTTTTGAGTTACAATTCTAGTTGTCTAGTATCCAAATCAAGAAGGAATCAAATCTACCCTTACTTTTAGAAAAAGATCAATTCAAATCATAAAAGCCACTTTTAGAAAAGCAAAAGCAGAAATTTCAGAAACTGACTTTAATTTGAACAGGAGTTTGGTGGATCTCTTCTACTCAAGAAATTATGAGAAATTTTTTTCCTATGAGAAGATGCGTCCTGAAGAACTACACCAAATTTCACTTCAAAATACCTTACAAAAAATTCATCAAAAATCAAAGAGCACAGACAATCAGGAAACTTCGAGCAAAGAGTTTGGGGCTCGATTTTCACCTCATGGCGCCCAAACGGTGCATCAAGTGAACTTCAAAATTTTTATACAGATGTATATAGGAGTTATGCACAAGCTCCAACAAGAATCAATCAAAAATAATTTTTCTATATTTTTATAAAAATCAAAAACTAACTGCTGTGCGAAGAACAAGTTCTGGACAGAGTTGGAACTTGAAAGAAAAGATGATCTCTACATAATCAAAGAGTGCAAAAGAGATGTAAAACCATATGAACACACTCAAAACATCCAAGGTCAACATTTAGAAGGAGGGGAGGCAAATCCAAATTGCATGAATGTAGATTGTGGGAAAGTAAATGCGTAACGTAAATGCTGAATTTAAATTGCGTAAAGTATAGACATAATGTAAATGCGGAATTTAAATTCACAATAATATAAAGAAATTTCTTTGTATTTCTGGTGGGATGGTTTACAAAGCCTCACTTCATGTGGGCAAAGCTCAAAGGAGCAACTCAAACCTTCAAGGGGAGGAGGCTACCCCTCCACCCCTATTTATACTACTCTTGGGCCACCTACCACCCTTGGATGAGTCCCTCAACCCTAGGACACTCATCTAAGGGTTAGGATTGACCCACTCACACAGCCATGCAAGGGCTAACCCAAAACCCGCACACATAATGGGTTTTCTTGCACGGTTTTCAAAGCATACTACCTAGACCCGCTAACCTATCAACTAGACCGCGATCCGACGGCCCTCATTGATCCACGCGGCATCTAGCTAGCATCATCTCCTTTCCTTGTCTTCTTGGCTTGTCCGGACTCCGTCTCCGATCATCTTCCGGTGATCTCCCGACCGTCTGGACCTCCGACGCTCCTCGCCTAGTCCCGGTCATTCTCCGCCTCACCATGACCTAGCACCGTCGCCCTGCAACCATCAAAGACAAGGAAAAACCTTTCACATAGCAATGCCTACAAAGATATTCAATGATTATCCCAAAATCATTAATCGATCATAATTGCACTCAATGGTCCGGTGCTACTGCCCCCAGGCCGGTAGCACTAAGAAAAGCAACCAACACTCAAATTGCTTCAAATCCAATTCACTTCAAATCAAACTCAATTTCAAATCAACCCAAGCTCAAAACTCGTCAATTACTCATCACACACAAGGATAGACCTGCACATGGTCTTTCAGATGAACTTGAAATGCATGCTTCTAAGGACCCAGTCAGTTCATGTGAGGGTTGTAAGCAACTAAAACTTGACAATGAATCTTTAAATGTCAAGTGTGCTCAACTTGCTAAGGACTTACTAGATAAGTCACAAAAAAGTTGCTTGCAATGTTCTGTGATTGAGGGGGACTTGGATAAAATCCAAGTCAAACTTAGTAAGAAGCTAGAAGAACAAGCCCATAGGATTAGAAATGCTCCTTGCGTTTTTTGTGAGACCCTCAAGATTGAGGCAGCTGTGTTGAGGGAGAAAAATGCACGTCCTGTTGTTCCTTCTCTTTCTGGATCTTCTTCCTCTCCACTTCCCTACTCTTCCTGTGTCTCTCTCTTCCGAGAGTGTGAGTATCTCATGAGCTCTCTTGAGAAGTTTGTAGGAGGCAAGAAGAAGCTTAATCTCATTCTAGACTAATCCAAGATTAATCGATTTAATCAGAGTCTAGGATTTGACTGCTTGGAGCATGTTAGGACTCATCCTGCTACCATTGTGCGTGGCTCCAGGAGTGGTGAGATTGTAGTTTCTCTCAGAGTGAGCACTACTGTGTTTAGGTCTGTTGGAGTCGTCCATAGGATCACTAATCAGAAGGTTGTTTCTCTTGCTACTTTAGCCTCTAGTAAGGCGAAGTATACATGCACCTTCTGTTAGAAGGATGGACACCTAGTAGATTTCTACTTCAGGTGTGCTAAGATCATGAGGCACGAGCGTGTTGCTGCTCTTAGGGGTATTTAGGGTCATCCCCAGGCTCTGGGTGCTCCTAAGGCACACATTGCTATTAGACAGGTTAGAGAGTTTCCTGTTTTTAGGCAGCGTTCAGGATTTGGTTTTCATACTGTTCATTCAAGTTTTAGTCCTAAAGCTGCTCGTGGTCAGTCTTACCGCCATCCTCTTGATATTCCTCATTTTTTCCATCGAGGTGGATATCAGCGGCGTGAGGTGTTTTCTGGTAGGAGAGTCAGGCAGCTTCACTAGGATAGTCCGGCCTTTGTACCACGGCGGGTCAACCCAGTCTCAGCTCCCAGACCTTCTACTAGGGTTGCTACTTCTGATCTTCTGAGAGTTGAGCGTCATAGGGACAGTAGAGTCTAATCTTCTTCCTATGTGGCTGGTACTTTGAGGTATCATGTGGTTCAGTATTAGGTTCCTAGGTCTTCACTTTATCTCAGTACTGAGTCCTCTCTCTCTCTTTTGGATTGATCAGGTCCATCGGATGGGGAAGGGAGATGTTTGGATTGTTGACTCTGGTTGTTCTCGTCATATGACCGGAGATTCCCGTTGGTTCTCTTTCCTATTCCTAGCCCTCGGTGATGAGTTGATCACTTTTAGGGATGCTTCTTCAGGTAGAGTCATTGCCAAAACTACTGTTTGCATTAATGAGAATTTTATTCTTAAGTATGTTGCTTTGATAAGTAAGCTGCATTATAATTTTCTTTCTGTTTCTTTACTTATTGATGAGTCTTTCGAGGTAACTTTTTAAGAGCAGTACTTGTAAAATCCTTGATTCATCAGAAGAGTTAGTTTGCAGGATTTTCAGATTTGGGAGAGTCTTTCGTGCTGATTTTTCTACTTCTTCTGGAGACTCTCTTCATTGTTTAATTGCTTCTGAGTCCCGTGATCTCTCCTTCTGGCATAG
This sequence comes from Guadua angustifolia, assembly GCA_036346375.1. Taxonomy (NCBI): domain Eukaryota; kingdom Viridiplantae; phylum Streptophyta; class Magnoliopsida; order Poales; family Poaceae; genus Guadua; species Guadua angustifolia. The sequence continues at coordinate 47,928,187 of CM070505.1, read as the reverse complement.
GAGACTTAGTCACATTGGTTTTGATTATTTGACCAGAGTTAGCAGCCACGATCTCATTCGTGGTTTGCCTAAACTGAAGATGATCAAAGACTTAGTTTGCTCTCCCTACCGACATGGCAAGATGGTTACCGCTTCTCATTCCCCAGTCACCGTAGTGATGACTGTTGCACTAGGACAACTTTTACACATGGACACTATTAGTCCAGCTAGAGTGCAGTCAGCGGGAGGGAAGTGGTATGTTCTTGTCATTATTAATGACTTTTCGAGGTATTTTTGGGTATTTTTTATGGCCTCGAAGGATGAGACCTTTTCTCACTTCAGGGGTTTTGTCAGTAGGTTGTCTATTTAGCTCCTCGGTGCCTTACAAGCTATACACAGTGATAATAGCGCAGAGTTCAAGAACTCCTACTTTGAGAGTTTCTGTGTAGAGTCTAGTTTAGAGCATCAGTTCTCCTCTCCATACTTCCCTCAGTAAAATGGTGTAGAGGAAAGGAAGAACAAAACCCTGGTTGAGATGGCTAGAATGATGCTAGATCAATACAATACTCCTAGGAAGTTTTGGACTAAGGCTATGCTACTACTTGCCATGTTTCAAATCGTGTTTTCTTGAGAGCACATTTACATCGCACTTCTTATGAGTTGAGGTATGGGAGAAAGCCCAGTGTATCTCATTTTTGTGTATTTGGATGCAAGTGTTTTATCTTGAAGTCTAGTAATCTAGATAAGTTTGAGTCTCGTTCTTTTGATAGTATTTTTCTGGGTTACTCGACTTCTTCTCGTAGCTATAGGGCCTGGAGTTGCGATGTGAATAGGATCATAGAGACCTGTGCTGTGACCTTTGATGAGGTTAGCCCAGGAGATAGACCTGATATTTTAGGCTCTTCTTATCCCTCCGAGACCATCTTTATAGAGGATGAGGATGATGGAGATGATGGTGTTCCACCTGATCCAGTCCCCTCTACATCTGAGGTGCCTCCTGTTTCCATTTCTGTACCTCAAGGAGACCAGCCCTTACCTTCAGACTCTCTTTCAGTGAGTGGCTCTGTTCCTACCTCTTCTACTCAAGAGGTAGAGGCCACTTCTGCTTTTGGTCCTCCACGCCACATTTAGCGTTCTCATCCACCTAATTAGATTATTGGTGATCTGTTTGAACGTGTGACGCGCTCAAAATCAGGCTTATCTTTTTTTTGTCTTCACTCTGCCTTTGTTTCCTCTTTCGAGCCAAAGGATGTTACTCATACATTATTTGATGAATCATGGATTAATGCTATGCATAAGGAACTGGAAAACTTTGAGAGGAACAAAGTCTAGCAGCTTGTAGAGCTTCCATCTAGTCATAATGTAATTGGGAGCAAGTGGGTGTTCAAAAACAAGCAGAGTGAGGATGGGGTTGTCATTCACAACATGGCTAGGCTAATTGCACAGGGCTTCACTCAGGTTGAGGGTTTTGACTTTGAGGAGACCTTTGCCCCTGTAGCTGGACTAGAGGTGATTATGATCCTGCTTGCATTTTCTGCATCTCAGGGCTTCAAGCTCTATCAAATGGATGTCAAGAGTGCATTCCTCAATAGCTTTATTGGGGAAGAAATATATGTTAAGCAACCTCTAGGATTTGAAAACCCCAAATACCCAAACCATGTCTGCAAGCTATCCAAAGCCTTGTATGGACTTAAGCAGGCCCCTAGAGCATGGTATGAGAGGCTTAAGTCCTATCTTCTCAGTCATGGTTTCAGAATGTGTATAGTAGACAAACTTCTATTCATTAGACACCAGGATTCTCGTTTCCTTCTCGTTCAAATTTATGTGGACGATATTATCTTTGGTAGCTCTTCTCATTCTCTTGTGTCTTAGTTTTCTGAGGTGATGAGTACAAAGTTTGAGATGAGTATGATGGGCGAGTTGAGCTACTTTCTCGGCTTCCAAATCAAACAGACTCGGGAGGGTACTTTCCTGCACCAAGGTAAGTACACTTGGGACCTCCTGAGACGGTTTGATATGTCTGATGGAAAGCCTGTGATGACTCTTATAGCCACCACTGTTGTCCTTGAGCCCGATGAGGACGGTGAGCTTGCTGATCAGAAGGAGTTCCAAAGTATGATTGGCTCCCTCTTATATCTCACTGCCTCATGACCAGATATACACTTTACTGTGTATATGTGCACTCGCATTCAGGCTTCTCCTCGCACCTTTCATCGCTAGGCAGTGAAGCGCATCTTCGGGTACTTTCGAGCTACCATTGATTATGGTATCTGGTACTCTTCTTCGTCTTGTCTATCCCTTAGAGCCTTTTCCGATAATGACTTTGTTGACTGTAGGATAGATAAAAAAGCACTTCTAGCACTTGCCAATTCATTGGCACTTGTTTCTTGGTCATCTAGGAAGCAGTCCGGAGTTACACAGTTTACCGCTGAGGCCGAGTATGTTGCTGCAGCTAGTTGCTGTAGCCAAGTGCTTTGGATGAGACCGACTTTGCGGGACTTTGGGTTAGAGATAGAGAGTGTTCTACTTTTCTGTGATAACACTTCTACTATCTGTATTGCTAAGAACTCAATGCAGCACTCCAAGATCAAGCACATTGATGTTAGATATCACTTTCTTAGAGACCATGTGGAGAAATGACATAGTGCTTCAGTTTGTGGAGAGTGACCACCAGTTGGCCGATATCTTCACTAAGCCTTTCGATAGCTCTAGGTTTGTTGCCTTGAGGAGTGAGCTTGGAGTTGTGTGCCCTTACGGCCTATTGTGAGGGGGAGCTAGTTTGTATATTATGTATTATATATCTTCTTCTAGTTTTTCCTTTCTTTTGTTTTGCTCTGGATGTTTATTGGGTTTATTCTCTAGAGTTATGAGTTCATTTCACTTAGACTTCTAGCATGCTTTGCATGTACCTCTCATCTTGTGTTTTAGGTTGCTATCATTCTTAATTAGCTGTTCTCTCTTCTCTCTAGGTTGAGTTCCCTCAGTCTTATAAGTCTAGCAGGTGTTGGGCCCCCTGGTAGATAGAGTCTGTATGCTCTCCTTAGTTTAGGATCTAGAGGCAGCTTCCCTATGTTAGTCATCGGGGAAGATGAGAGCGAGTGTAACACCCCGACACAAACCGTGCTCAGAATGTCACTATACAAACATAAAACTCAACAAAACATCCAATACACAAGCAATTTCAGCAAGCACATAATTACAAAACTCTCCACCAAAGAGAGCTAAGATCACAACATAAGCAAAGACACAAGAGGAGCAATATAATGGGTATCATATGCTTACTGCCACCAGAAAAAAAAGCATTCTGCAATCTAAATTCAGCATCCACAATAGAGCATGAATAGATTAACAATAGGGCCCAATGCATACATAGATATTCTTAAGACCAAGATAGTAAGTATTCAACATGATCCCTACAACACATCTATGAAATAGCCATAAGTACAACAATTTTAGCATCAAATTATTAACAAAATAGGTCCAGTTTTAAGTTACCACCACCAAATTTAACCATAATTCTACATACATAGAACATTACACAAATAGTTCACCCTCACAAAGTTCTTCTAAACTGAACCAAAACAAACTACCAATTAGGAAATGAGAGTAAACCGCTCCAGAACTATAAACAAGCATGTCATGACAGTGAGTGTAATGTGGAGTTAATTCCCATCCCTGGATGTCATCATCAAAGTACCTAAAACATAAAACAGCAGGCAAACATGAGTTCCAACAACTCAGCAAGTAAACATACAAGTATAACATACTAGTAGTTGATCAATAGTAAGACACAATCTTTACCAGAATCATACTAATAGGGAATGTCACTTCAAACTCATCCATGCAATGCATCATGCTATTATGCTCAAGAAATTTCTCTCTTTAAAGACTATACCGGTATAGTTGGAGTGCACACCCGTCGGTGTCGCACCCTGTCACTCCCTTCCATCCCTGTGGAGGGGCCTACTCTTACTGTCTCACTTCCATCCATCCCTGTGGATGGGACTATGAGGTAGGACTTCTTAGAAGCACTTTGGATTAGTCATATGTCCCTATATGGCTTTCTCATCGACCAGGCTCAAATCTCTTTTCATAACATGAATGCAAGTGATGCGATAAGATAACTAAATCTTTCAGATACCATGGATCATCTTCACACATGCAAGCACCAATAATACCACCAAATGCAATAACCTCATATAAATCCTCATGATAGCTAGATTGTCAAAAATAACCACAAGTAATATTATCAAATACAACCATTTCCTATTATTCAACTTTTGCACGTTATACTTGCCTCTTTACCACGCGAAGAGGTGGGGCGTGTGCTTGATGCCACACCCGAAGCTACTCCACCTACATCATACAAGCTCTTCAAATTCAAGCCCAAAATAGTACATGCAATAAATTAAAAGCATAATGCACTAAGCACCCTTCCCCGAGGTCGGTTACCCCTTCACGACAACAACGCATCGTGAGCTACCCTGGCGGTCATCCGATGTTAACAATTTGCTCTTAAGCCTAAACAGAGAAAACCACCCTTTTTGCAACACTACACAAGAATTCCTATCATTTTTTGGTTACTCACCCAATGCCACAACTCATTTGCCATGCTAAAACAGAAGCTACAATTTTAGCTTAGTCTGCCCTCTTGGACAGTCAAATTCAACAACTCATAACATATACTATATAAATTCAAATCAGTCAAATGAATACATTTCTAGCATCTATAGGAAATTTCCCATCTTTTCTAGGCAATGAGAAATTCAGATTTGGCCTTTAGCTAGCCTTAATCAATAGATTATTATAACAGCTGCAGAAGCACACTAATTCAGTACAACCGGTAGTAAAACAAGCATAACTTATGCTATACAGCTTCAAATCAAGCAAATGAAGACATTTTTAACATCTACAGGAAAATTTTCAACTTTTTCTAGGTAATGAAAATTTTTGATTCGGCCTCTAATTAGCCCTAAACAACAGATTTCCAAGACAGTTGCTATTGCATTCATTCAGATTCAATTTGCCCACTGGACAGTCAACTTCAACAACTCGTAACTTCTACTATACAATTTCAAATCAGGAAAATGAGTACATTTATAGCATCTACAGAAAATTTCCCATCTTATCTAGGCAATGAGAAATTCTGATTTGGCCTTTAGCTAAACTTAAACGACAGATTACCACAACAGCTGCAGAAACACATAGGTTCAGTACAGCCAACAGTAAAACAAGCATAACTTTTAATTGGCTGAAAAAAATGGGTGTTCTTGCTCTCAAATTAAAGCAGAGGTGACGATATATAACTTTTGTTACAACCAAACCCTTAGGAGATGCCCCTAAAATCCCCTAAAACCAGCCCTAACAGAGGGGTTAAATCTGCCCGAAAATAGGGATTGACCTAATCAGCCCTAATCCCCATCTAAATTCAACTTAAACTAAAGAACCCTAGCAAGAACTCCCTAAATACCAGCATGCAATATCAAAACCTCTCAAAAATAGCCACCAACCCCACTGGGCTTACCTCCTTCGGTTGAGGAAGATGCAAGGAAGGAGAGGATTTGCAGCTAGGAGGGAGAAGGAAGTTCGACATCCATGAGGGAGAAAGAAGAGGCCATGGTTGTTGCTACTGCCCAGGAGGAAATGGAGGAGCTGCTGCCATCCAGAAGGAAAAGAAAATGGCTGGAGAGAAGGGAAAGTGGGGCGCCAGGATGGGGGAAAGAGGGAGAGTCGAGTAGGAGAGAGGAGAATGGGGAGGGGGCGGCTGGATTGAGAGGGCTAGGGTTTTGGGAAAAAACATTAATTCTCTCCCTACAAGCCCCAAATCTCAACAAAAAAGATCCCCCCGAAGACCTGAGCATTACAACGAGTCTGAGCCGTAGTGTTTTCTACTATCTTTTCTATGCTCTATAGCGACCCAGTTTGCAGTTTCTTGACTTCTTCTCCCCATTCTGTCTTTCTGGTTTCATTTGAGTTATTTGGATCTTCTTTGAGCTTAATATTGCTAATAACTCAACTTAAATCAATTTTGTGCTTAAAATTGAATCACATATTGAGGGAGAGTATAAGAATCTGTTTTATGTATTTTCTATTTTTGAGCTTTGTTTATTATATAAATGGTCTATTTGTTCATGATATACACCATGCTACATCAATAAAAATGCTCTAGCTTAGATATGTCTAAGTTCATTTATCTTGCTAAGCTTACTAAAACTTAAAAAATGAGCTTTAAATAAATTGAATGAACCATGTTGCTTGTACTTGCTGAGTTTCTTCTCAAGCAGTATTTGCCATGATTTGTGAAATTTTGGAGTTCTCTAGAGTCCCTATAGCAATTTGGGTGAAACTAGATTGATCCATACTTGATTCCTTCATCTGCTTATCAATCAAAGTGTTAAAATGAGAATTAAGTAAAACTAACTCTTTTTATGTGCATTAGACTCGACACCTCACATTCACAAGACAGCTTCCCATTGCACTTGGGATGAACTTGGAATGTGTTGTATATGACCAAGATCATTCTCTTAAGAGTCCTTCTTGAGATGATCGAGTATAGCTTGAATCAATTGCTAACAAAAAAATCAATCAAACATATGTGGGTAAAGAATGCAAATAATGTTATACATTTGCACCCCACTATGTCTTTTGAAGTATTAAAAAAAATTTGCTTCGCATGGAAAACAAGCTCGAAGGACCTTGTATGTACTCCTAGATTCCCCAAAGTGTTGAGTAGGTTGAACTCTAGATTGTCCATTTGATCTGTTGAATGGCTTTGCTTCCAGGGTTGAAACTAATGCTAAGTGTTGCTCATGTTCAATCTTGCTAAAAATAACATATTTTAAACAAATCTTGCTAGCAAAATTTCTTATTTGCACTTGGACATGTCTTGGTTTAGTCCATTTTTTTCAGTAACTAGCTTGGTGTCATAATTTGTCTTTGTGGTCACTTGGATAATTTTCAAAACTCCATTAAGATGCATTTCATACATAAAAAGGAGAAAATGTTATATTGATGCCTATATTGCCAAAAGGAGGAGAAATCATTAGAAAAGGCATCATTAACAACAAAAATATGAACGAATCTTGATTCTTATGATATTGGTGAGTCTTTGCTATTTTCTATGGATCATAAGCATATTTGAATTTTTTTTTAGAGATTTTATGCAAAACTTTCTCTTTCTAAAGTTTAGCTTTAAAATTCTTCGCCATCTTGATCATGGCTGTGCACTCAAATTGTTTTTTTTTATCTTTCATCAAATTCAATCTTATGCCTTTTCATGTGCTTGTCAATATGCTCATTAAGGGGAGATTGAAGGACCATATGGAGGTCTATCCATGTTTGTGATGAGTAATTGACTGGATTTGAGCTTGGTTTACTTTGGAATTAAGTTTGATTTGAATTGGATTTTTAATTTGAAGCAATTTGAGGTTTGTCTGTCTTTTCCAGTACTACCATCCTGGGGGCGGTAGACTGGACCTTTTGAATGTGATTGATTTGATTAATGATTTTGTGATGATTATTGCATATCCTTTTGGACATTGCTATGTGATGGGTTTTCCTTATCTTTGATGGTTGTAGGAAGATAGTGCTCGATCATGGTGAAGTAGAGGATGATCGGGACTAAGCGAGGTGCGTCGGAGGTCCAGATAATCGGGGATCACTGGAAGATGATCAGAGACGAAGTTTGTGCAAGCTAAGAAGACAAGGAAAGGAGATTATGCTAGCTAGATGCTGCGTGGATCAACGAGAGCCGTTGGATCATGGTCTAGTTGATAGGTTATAGGGTCTAGGTAGTATGCTTTGAAAACCATGCAAGAAAACCCATTATGTGTGTGGGTTTTGGGTTAGCCCTTGTATGACTGTGTGAGTGGATTAATCCTAGCCCTTGGATGAGTGCTCTAGGGTTGACGGACTCATCCAAGAGTGGTAGATAGCCCAAGAGTAGTATAAATAAAAGGGGAGGGGTAGCCTCCTCCTCTTGAAGGTTGTAGAGATTTTTGTGCTCCTTTGAGTTTTGCCCACTTTGTTGTTAGGCTTTGTAAATCTCCTCCTTTCAAAAATGCAAATCTTTTTCATTCAAGCTTGAATTTACATTACACATTTATTTTATGTCTTAAATTCAGCATTTAAATTCCTGCAAGTTACTTTCTCGCAATTTACTTTCTCGCAATTTGGATTTGCCTCCCCTCCTTCTAAATGATGCTGATCTTGGATGTCTTGAGTGTGTTCATATGGTTTTACATTTCTTTTGCACTCTAGGATAGACTAGAGATCAACTTTTCTATCAAATTGCAACTCTGTTCAGAACTTATTCTTCACGCAGTAGTCAATGTTTGATTTTTAGAAAAATATAAAAAAAATTGAGTGACTCTTGCTGTAGAAGGTGCAGAGCTCTCATATTCATCTGTGAAAAAATTAGGGAGTCCACTGGTTGCACCATTTGGCCGCCATGAGGAGTTTTGATGTGATCTTTGGTGGAGTGCTTCACGACTCATTTGCTAATAGGGAGAAAATTTTCTAAAATTTCTAGAGCACTAGAAACCCACCAACCATCTACTCTAAGTGAGGACAATTTTTGGAAAATCTTCTTTTGCTTTTCAGAAAGTGACTTTTGTGATTTGGCTCGGTTTCCTTTCTAAAAGCAAGGTTTGATTTGATTCCTTTTTATTTGGACACTTGACAACCAGGATTGTGATAAAAAATTCCCCACATATTCCATGGTTCTCATCCATACAAGCTAGGGGTACATATAGTTGTCTAGTTGTTCGGGTTTTGGAGGGTTGCTGAATTTGATTTGCATGATTCTTTTGAGGTCTTAGTTGGAGTATTTTTGTTGGGAAAAAATTTTGTTTTGCGACCATTCACCCCCCTCTGTTCGCCATCTTGATTCTTTAGAGATTTTTCTCAAATTTTTCCTATAATTTTTATTGTTTTAAATTAATTAGTTTAATTATTGGATTTAATTTAAATAAGAAAACCACAGAAAATTTTGTTAATAGTAATGGGCCAAGTCCATTTACTGTGTGTAAGCCATGTACCATGCACCGACTTGATTTCTATGTGGCCTAGCCTGGTTTCTGGAAGCATGGATGTCGACCGTTGGATTGAAATCCAACGTCCCATGTGCAATCAAAACCCTAGCAACGTTGGCCGCTATATCTAGGAATTAGATCGGATTGTGCCACATTAGCAAGGATCACGGCCATTGAGGCTTAGTCCGAGCCACTGCAGGAGTTCGGGCTTCACGTGTTTTCACCACCGTGTAAGTCTTCGCATCCATGTAGGGCTCAAATCCCAATGCTATAAATGATGCGCTTGCTTGCCCGAGGTTCCCCGTTGGGCGCCGCATCTTTTGGTCCAAGAATCATCGCTTGAATCATCATCGTTACTGCACAACAGCTCATCATTTTTCCTTGCTAAGCTGCTATCGGTTTTGCTGTGTTTCATTGCCATCCGGTGCTCATTCGCCACTGTTGAGGACATATCCAGAATCCCCACTTCGAAGTGCATTAGTTCCGTGTGCTTGCACCTCTGGTTGGTCACCAAAACACCGTCGAGCTCACCTTCGTTTTGGTCTCTAGTAAGCCACCACCACATGAACAAACCATCGCTTCTCGCTCGTTTACCGCCGTCCGATTCTTTGCAAGCCATCAGGATGTCACCACATCGCTTGCAACCACCATCGTCAAATTTGGTAGATCTCGTGGATGTGCACCACATGTTGGTCATCAGCTCGGGAGGTGCTGCAGCCAATCGTGCCTCACTGCATGGCGGGCACAAGCGCCGAGGGGTCATGGACTGGGTCCACGGTGAACCAACACTGAACCATGGACCGCATCCATGAACCAAGGCAACGTGTTGGCCTCTGGTTGGTCAGGCTTAGTGATGACATCACCCTAACATCATGCTGATGCAATTAAAGCCTTTTTCAGAGTAAAAATATTTTGGATATTATATTGTTTTTCCAATTTTCTTATTTTTAATTTTTGAATTTTTTGAGAACCTGTTCTCCCTCATACGAGCTTTGATTGAGGTGATTCAAATTTCTAAAAATATTTAAAATTGAGATCTATTTAATGGTGAATTTTATTTGATTTTTTGAGTTTGTTTTCTCTCTATTTTAGTATTTATGTAGTTTTCTCTCTCATTTCTCATGGACGTCGAATTGTGCGAAGCATCCGAGGAGGATCCACCAACACAAGACTAGGTTCCAAACCAAAAGGAAGACCTTTTTCAAGGCAAGTTATGCTTTCATCATGTTGAACTCAGTTTATAAAATCGCTATATTATTTTTACTTTATTGGATGTTATTTCATCTATACACTATTTCATGTCAAATTGGGACTTAGCTATTATACCTAATTGATCTATACCCTACCTTGTCATTTGTACGCCATGAATTATTTGTCACCCTAGATTAGTCATTAATAGTTGGTTAATACTAAAATCAATATGGGTTGGTTAGACCGTGTTAATATACTTAGCCATGACATGTCATCACATGTACTTGGAATATCAATGTTTAATCTTGACAAATGGAATATAGAACATGATTATGAACTGGTGTGTCAGGTGTAGTCACATGATGATATTAAGTTGCAGTGGCGAGGGATGTTACGCAACGATGTTGGTGTGTTGATAGAACATGGTGCTTAGTAATCAATTGCGGTGGTAATCATTTAGATTGGGGCAAGTGGTAAGGGCCGGTGTGCCAAGGTGGACTGAAGGGCAGAGCGTATGTGGAAGTCTTACCCTAGTCATTATAAGGACTTAACCTTCCGAGCCTTTAACCCGAGTCAATCATGCAATCACATGTCCAGTATGGGATAACTTGCTGATAAGTTTGCAATATCTTAGTTTTGGTACTATGATTGGTGGTGTGAATCCTAGGTTCACGAATTAACTCAGATGGCACAGGAGGGGGCCCTATCATGGTAGTTTGGCCCTTAGTGTTGAAACCTTAGTGGGTAGTACTAGGTTAAGACAGAATATTGTAAAGACTTTGTTATAATCACTCACCTTTATGGTATATGGTTGTATCATATGGGTAAAGTGCATAACCTCTACAGAGTGTAATCTATTCACATAGCCATGCTCGCGGGATTGAGCATAGCTTAGGAATTGCAGACAAGGATTAAATTTTAATTAAATGAAAACTTGGTTGGGTTGGCAGGTTGCCGTTGGAATTTGGAAACTTGACTTAGGATTGGAAATCCTGTTTACTTGAGAAATATTGAAATTACTTATTATTGTTATTTGTTTTACTATCTTTCAATATATTTACTGTATTTATTTATAAATGTTGCTTTATTGCAAATTAACCATGTTAGCCATTCCTTTGGAATAAACTTTGCATATAAAATATTATAATTGCATTGTGCACAACTTGTTGTGTGCTTTAAGTACTCACTCTTGCCAACAACAATATCAACAGTTGAGGAGTCTACCCCTGTTTTGGAGGAGGACTACCAAGAGGACATGAGTGTTTAGGGTTCGAGCCTTATCAGTGGCCCATGGTAAACTAATAGGTTGTCTACGTCTTTTTATTCTGCTGCTTTGTCTTAGTTTATTATTCAAAGTCTATCCCTGCGTGGCTTAATAATGTAAGATGGTCATAAGATCATACAATTAGTTATATTTAATAAATAGAGTCTTTATATTATATCACTATGTATGATTGTGATATTTACCAACGTTGAGACTGTGTGCACTAGCGTGATCCTGGACTAGTGTGGTACACACAGAGGGTTTGAATTGGTAAATTTGAATCCCAACAACTACCGGCCTAGCCAAACCCGTGTGCCAGCCCATTTTCACGCTTTTGCCCATCCCACGGCATGTGAGTGCCATGTCATTGATAGGTGGGGCCTACCTTCAGGAACATTGTTCATCGTCTTCACAAAAAACTCTATCTTCACATCATGTGTATTGTTAATTTTGAGTTGTATGTTGTGATACACAAACACCAAGACCGCTATAAGTAGCGCACTAGCATCATAGGTTGCCCTCGTCCAAAGCCCTAACCTTAGCCCCAAAATTCACCATCATTGAGCCGGATTTGGAGGTTTTCACAAGTGTTGTCACCAAGCTTTTCACTAGATTCTGCCATCACTGGTGAGTTCATGTCCTCTTGGTCTACACCCTTAAGTTCACCGTCTTGCGTTTTAGCTAGTACGCACCTTCGTGTCACTAGAGCATCACGGAGAAGTGCTTTCACCATGAAGGTTGTCACCGCCGCCACTTCTGTTATGCTGTTGTTTGCCATCGACCACCAACTGGCACGATGACCATGTCATCTTGATAGTCTCATCTAGTTTGTGCTGAAGGTATGACTCAGTGGTCTAGGGAAGGTGTCAGCAAATCTTTTGCCATTCGTCAGATTCCTTCACCTCATTTTATCATTGTATCTTCGTCGGTGGTAACCATTGGTCCCCATGCCAGTGTGCATCAAGTTTACGAACTTGTCTACTTCAGATTGCGCTGCATAACATGGTCAGCATGGGTATCCCTAGAAACCCCATCGGTCGTCATGTTGCCATTAACCAGAGAGCATTGCCACCCGCCATCTTTGTCCCTAACATGGTCAGCCCACGTGGAAGCCACATGTGTGCCACATAGGTGCCATGTTAGCAGCCACACAAGCAAAAATCCAAATCAAATCTAAATAGGTTAAGTATACCATGAGCCATGTCTATGACATGTAGGACCCACATGTTAGTGAGCCAAGCTGTGCACTAAGTTTACCATAGACCATGCACTATGTCCATAGACTTGATCTATATACCATGGGTCCACATGTCAGTCTTTGGTTATTTTAGAAACTTTGGAAATTAACAAGAAATTTAGAATATTTCTTGGGCCCACTTGTTAACCTCTTAGAGAGGAATATTCTTGAAATATTCTCCTTTCTCCCTCAATTTTCAGGATTTATTTGTCTAATAAACCTTCCGAGAATCCATTCTCATTCATACGAACAACGAGTGAATCCATTCAAATTTCTAAATTTATCTAAAATCGAGCCCTACACTCTAGTATATTTTATTTGATTTTTTGGAGTTAGTTTTGTCTCTGTTTGTATTTATATTTGTTTTCATCATTCACTTCGACTCTTCGAGTAGACGTTGAAGTGTTAGAGCTTTCGAAGGAGAAGTGTTGTTTCATGATCAAGACTAGGAATTATTCCAAGGCAAATTATGTTTTGGTCATGTTATTGTTCCTAGTCCAATGGTGAGTCCCTCCTATTCTTCTGTTCTGTGTAAGGGTGGAATTGTAAGATCAGGCTTATATGAATGTTTGATATTCAGATAGAGTTTCTCAAAGATATTGTTGTGATCTTTTTAGTCATACATCGATGAGTACATGTTATGGTTGATCATATCTTGTGGGTAAAGTGTATAATCTCTGCAGAGTGTAAAATATATTCGAGTAGTCGTGTCCCTGGTTATGGACAATGCTCGAGAATTTCACATAAGGGTTAGATTTTATAAAATAAAAATTGGGAATGAGGCTATGTGCTAAGTAAAGTAAATGGAATGGGCTATGTACTAGTTCGGTTTAGTTTGACTTGGAAAATACCTAAATAACTTATTATTATAGTTCTTTGTTTTACTTGTGTTTTCTATCTATTATTGTATTCAACTACAAAATGTTGCTTTGTGCAAAAGAAGCCATATCGGCCATTCTTTCGATTAAGTCTTGTATATAGTTATACTATACTTGCATTTTGTGCACAATTTGTTGAGTATTGTATGTGCCTTCTCTTACAATAATAATCAATGAGTTGGAAAAGAAGAGTCATCACCAATTCTAGAGGAGTAATGTGAGGAGGCCTGTTATTAGGATTCAAGCCTTATCGATTGCATGTGGTAGGTCGACGGGTTGTCCACTGACATTTCCGTTCCACTGTAGTTTATCTATTTAGTGAATAAGCCCTACAAGGCATAATAAATGTAAACTCAACCACGGGATCTTCCCAATGTCTATTTATTTATCAAATCTAGTTATTTATTATTATTTCGTTGTGTATGGAGTTGATATATTTAATCTAGGTTGCCAATGTATGCACTAGCGTTATCTTGGACTAGTGCAACATACATAAAGGATCCGGATTTACATATTCGGGTCATGATAGGATGTTTATACCATGTTAGTAAAATTGTATAGCATCTGCAGAATATGAATCTATTCGAATAGTCATGTCCTGGTTATGGACATCGCTTGGTTACATCCCACAATAACTAGACATGTGTTTCAAAGTTGGTTTGAGAGTGTATGGATGGGAAATTCATGCATGTTGTTGTCCGGCGAAAGGACTTTGTCGTGGTTTAAAGTTTATGACAGCACAACGCTTGTTTATTTATGCTACTTGTGCTCTATTTTCATTTGTCATCAAATGTTAAATGCTCTTATAACTTTCTATTTGCAATCTACTATTTGTTATTGTAAATAAAAGCTTTCTTTATGCAAAACTGGAGAACTTGATAGGATAGTCACTTCAATTGATATAGCATTGCATACTACATACTTCTTCCTTAAAGGTCTTGCGGAGTACAATTCTCGTGCTTACTATTGCTTATTGAACATATTTAAAAGATGTGGAAGAAGACCCATCGTAGGATTACTTTTGTGCTGCGGTTTTGGTGATGACAACACTATTTGCTACGGATCCCCCAATCAGTTGGCTCTGGATGGGCCTAGCCATACTATGTCAAAGGGGAGTATGTATGGGCCTATGCGGTTGTTAGGCTGGGCCAAAAATTAAAATCAGCTTGAAATTATTTCACCGAAGCATTTATCTTCGGGACCATCAAAAGAACTGAAATTTTAGTGAAATTTGGAACCCTGCTCCGGAGCAAATCAACTCCTGAATTTTGCTGCCAAGAGGGTTTTAATAGAGAGCACAATTGTATATGCATGAGCTCGCACAGCTTGCTAGATACACTAAACCCGCCGCTGTGTGACCTGTGTTGAGCAGAAAACTGCTTAGGATTGTAACTTTTTGTACGAGTAATTAATAAATCTCTTTTTTCATAAAGAAATTCCTCGGATCTAAAAAACACACACACACTTGTTTCTCATTGTTTAAAGTTAACTCCTGGGAATATGCTGCTTAGAAAAGGTAAATTTGATAATTTGGTGTCTCTATAAAAGAAGTTCAGAACAATGTAAATTGCAAGGTTGATATAGGGAAGTGAGAAATGGAACGCAGTAGATGAGATCGGGCCTACAAAAATTACTCAGACGAAGTAGGAGTGCAGAAATGAAAAGAAAAAGGTGAGTAACCTTGCCCATTAAGCAAACAACATAACATGATTGCATCCCCGAGCTTTAAGCTTTAGGTCACCCCCAGCTGCTGCATGGAAAAGCTCCAAAAATCTCAATCTTGCAGTGCCATACTCTGCCAATAAAATGAAGAATAATGCTTTTTTCCCTGATTCAGGACATTTTGTTTTTGTCTAGCATAGGGTACAACATACACTCAACAATGACAGTCAACTCCCCTGGAAAAAGCAATTACTGTCAATTGCATTACTGCAAGTCTGCAACACAATGCGAATCGGTTGTCACTTGGTAGTGTGTAGCAATTCAATTTTGAAGATTAGACCATTCGCTACATTCTGTGAACAATGATTCCAAAAGTGACTACTCTCCAAAAGCCAAGAGTGGCAATATTTAAAGTAAATCAACTTCAATTGTTAGCTTACAGGATGCAAATGGTTCCACTTAAAAATAATATTTAATTGCTTCTTTTTCCTTTAGATTTTTCATTCAATCCAGTTTCTTTTCTTTTCCAACCAGGGACCCATGAGCAGATAGATCAGATCAGCTCCTTTCTCTTTAGTAGATGCATGCATACATACAAAGACCATCTAATAACATGGCACGACAATACGACATAGCCCCCCATCATTTCTCCCTTGTCCTTTTGTATGTTGGTGTCCACATAATCTTCCACACTAAAGCTGACCTCACAGGACACTTTTGCCCACAGCCTCCTCACTGCCTTGCATTCCTTCCACTCATGCTCTCACCTTATGGGCATTGGCATAGGCACCACAGCCTCACCCCTCAGCTCAAGTGCTCACCACTATTGTATCGCCGCCACCACCGTCCCTAGAGTGCAAGAATGGCGACCGCCATGCCGGCGGCGACGGCGACGACGATGCCCCTGCCGGACTACCAGGTGTCCGGTGCGGCGGCCCCGCGGCACGGTTCGGGGTCCATCGGCCCATTCTTCGCGGTGCTCGCCGCCGTGCTGGTGCTCACCGTCCTGTCCTGCCTCTTTGGCCGGGTGTGCGCGGCGCAGGCCGAGGGACCCGATGAGTGGTACGATTGCACGAGGCTTGCCCGCCGAAGATGCTGGCGGTGGCGGGCGCCTCGCCGGCCAGTGAAGCCGGCCGAGGACGTGAAACAACCGGCCGCACTGCCACTGCCCGAGCCGTGATCGATGAGGCAGGGCATGAGGGCAGCAGCTCAGGAGCTTCTTGACTTGATGCTTCTCGTCAGCTGCTGCAAGGTTAGTATGATAGGATAAAGCGATAAAAAAGATACTTTTATGCCAATATCAATGTAATACTTCTCACCTTGTTTTGAATCCCTTCCTCCTTGATGTTACTGATTAAAGTTGATTTAGTTAGCCTTCACTTGTCATTCTTTTGTAGTAAGATTATAATGTTACGGTAATTGTAGCCTCTCAGTTAATTTTGTCAGATTGGCTCATAGTCAACAGCTCAATATTCATACCAATATTTTTTACCGGTACAGCCGATTACCACCGATATTTTTTCCTTGATCTATACACATTCAAAGATTTTTTTTTTTTTTTTGCAAAAGACATTTTTCCATTTTTATCGTTCTGTTTTAAAAAGAATAAAAGTATGTTGCCCTTTATAAATGATTAAAAAAGGGGCAGAATAGGAGACACATAGGTTCCGTTTAGTCACAAGTAACACAAACAAATATAGCATGCAAATATCTAAAGCACAAGTTTCCATAATCAGGTGAGCCATTATATCAGAAACCTTAGCATTATTAGTTACAATACACTTGAGAAATTGAGATAAGGGGGTAAAAAGCATGCAACAAAATGAAATTGTACCATCAGGTAACAAGCATCTACAGGTGCAAAAGAAACGGAAAAAATAAAAATAATACACAGCCTGAAATCGCTAAAAACGAACTTTACACCAGGTATTCTCTGTCTCCTTGAGATCTATCTAAGCAATATTGTGTTATCTTGCTCTATCATCTGAACTGGAAGAACTCCATGACACCATCGAAGCAACAATCCAAGAACATCCCACAAGTTCCAGTTGGTCCATTTTTGTCATCTTTCCGGAGACAACATTCTATAAGCTGTACAAAACACAAAATCTACTTAAAAACTATCCCTGAACTTCTAGATCAGTCTCCCTCGTTACTTGCATAGCCGTGCCATCACGACGAGCAGAGATCCCAACCATCCTCTGGTGTGATGATGTCCGATGTCGTGATGACAACTGTCTTGCCACCTCCGGATCTTCAGCCTTCCCCAAGTATCTTTTCCACTGAATCTTGTTATGGAACATTGGGAAGAAGCGGATCTGGATTGCGGTGTAGCTAAAGTACGGGATTAGTGTTGCCATCACCACAAAGAGTGTCACCAACCAATATGAAAGAGCCGGCGCCAACTGTTCAATAAAGACCATGTATGCTGTTGTTGAGAACCTTGGGTCTACAGCACCATAAGCCAAGAGGAAGAGGTACCATACAGCGATGCTGCCCCATATGAATATGTGCTGGATTATGGTGAAGTAGTTCACAGAGAGCGCCATTTGGCAGTTCACAACCCATACGACACATGTGTACATGGCAACACCTAGGGCATCCAAACCCATAACATGGCCATCCTGACGGAATGCCTGGTCCTCAAGGGCAGCGGTGCAGAAGAAAAAGATTAAGATGGCATTCATTACACCATTAAACATCCAGCCAAGTATCCGACGCCAGCTGAATAATATATTCTGCACCCCTTCTTGGAAGAGCTCCGGATACTGCAAAATAACATGCAGCATATGAATTTCATTAGAAACAGCTTGGTTGAATGGAAGGAAAATGAATGTGTATAGCTCCACCAATTTAATGTAACATGAAGGATACAATGTTATCTTTGTTCAAGAAGACAGTGAAACAAACTGAAAACCCCACAAACAGGACCTATTGAAGCATCTCTAGGGTAGAAGACCTCCTTGGATTAACTAGATCATTAAATCAAATTAAAACATATACTGGGTGAACATTTTACCTAATCAAAAGGACCAAGAGCACAAGAAAAGAAGAAATTTTAAACTTACAAACAAAACATGATTATATGTAGCATTCGAGCAACCACATATAGAAAGCATATTTTCTTCAGAAATGATGAGATGGAACATGTTTCAAGAGTATGTAGGATTTGAAATGGATTTTTACCAATTTATTTACTGTTATGAAAAATCGTAGTTTTTCCAAACTGTTTGGCAATGAGGTACCTGCAGACACAGCCTGGAAGACACATCCTGATCAAACACCCCCAACGCAATGACAGGAAGGGAGGTGAAAATGACATTATACAGTGACAAGAACCAGTCATTATAAGCTGGCTTCCCTGAAAAGGATGCAAATGCTTCATACAGAAATATGGTGACTCCAAAAGTTACATTCTTGTAGAAGAAATAGCATATCTGCACCCAAAAAAAATGATCAACATGATGCTTGAATTTCAAAAGCTAATTATTAGGTCTAAACAAACATAAAGTATACCATCACTGAAATGCGTCGGTAACACCAATGCCCATGCACCAGCAGTAACCGTTCCAGGAAGCGGAATTGGGCGATAGCAACATCACTTGCCATGACAGCCTAACACGTTGTGAACAGGAACAACAAATCATTAAAAAATATTTTACAGTGGGCATAAGCACCTTCATAAAATTTATAAAGCATCAAATTAGTAACCTGCATCCCTTCAACACCACTAATGCCCACCCCTATGTCAGCTTCCTGAAGCATGCCAACATCATTTGCCCCATCACCAATTGCTAAGGTCACTTTATGTGAATGTTTAACAAGTCTTGTAACCTGCAATTGTTGCACCATGTTAATGTCTTTGCATGTATGTTTCTAGAAACAAAACTAGGAGGATTGCATGGCAAAGAGAAATATGAACTTAATAAAAGCAAAACGCTGACCAGTGCCTTCTGCTTTGGTGAAGATCGACAACATATAACCGATGCACACTTGACAGCGAGATCCAAGAACTTAAACTTGACATCATCTTCCAAAGCATAAGTTAATGATTTACCATCAATGATCAATGCAAAAGATTCAGTGCTGGGCTGACTTAAGGGTGGAATTTGTTTGATTCCATCCTCTATCTGATCCATAACCCTTTGCTTTGATGCCTGGAAACCAATAAAGAGAGAAGTAATTATGACAGTTTTTGTTGTCTAGGGCTAGCAAATATAAATGTGAATGCCTGTTCTGTTAAACTGCATTTTTTTTTGGTAAAATTTGGGAGCTATTGTTGCAAATATATTCATTCCAAAATTACAATTGTTCTTTACCTAAAATGAGTAACATAATATGCAATGATTTGAGAACAAACATAATTCAATGGTTTATTCACCTTGGCCGTGATTTGTTTGTCTCCATTTTTCTCCAATGCAATGATGTCAAGCGCTTCCAGTGTGATGATTATCTGTGTCATTCCTTGTCGAAGTAGGCTACATGCAAAGCTGAAGATTAAAAGGCACATGAATCAGAAAAGGAAATAGCCAGGTTGTACCCTTTTTTTAGAACAATAGCCAAGTTGTACTAAAAAGTTCCTTTTCCATGCAAAAATACAATAAATACCCAATATTGATAGCAGTCTCCATTTTGTCACCTGTCAGCACCCATATCTTAATCCCTGCTTGTGCAAGCTTATCTATGCATTCCGGTACCTGGATATAAATGCACATGAATACATATGAACAAGGAATATTTATTAGAACGTATTTGAGTTTAAAAAAAATGCTAGGAAAAGACAGCTGATGACAAAAAGAAGTACCCCTTTCTGGAGCTTGTCTTCAACAGCGGTGGCACCAAGAAGAAGCAAGTCCCGCTCGATGCTGTCAGCAGCCTCCTCAATATTTTCGTCTCTGTTGGCACTTACAGATGTTTTGGCAGCATTGAATTTTTCATCGAATTCCTTGTACTCTCTCTCATCCAAGATACGGTATGCAAGAACCAAGGTTCTTAGACCAGAGTCAGAATACTCATTTATGTGCCTTTTAGTCTCTTCCTCAAATTTCCTTCCAGTTGGTGCAAGCCTTTTGAACATCACACTGTTCACATGGAAATACAGATAATAAAACATTGACAGGAAAAAAACTTGGACGGTCATCTGTGATAAAGATGCAGAAA
This sequence comes from Guadua angustifolia, assembly GCA_036346375.1. Lineage (NCBI taxonomy): Eukaryota > Viridiplantae > Streptophyta > Magnoliopsida > Poales > Poaceae > Guadua > Guadua angustifolia. The sequence continues at coordinate 47,907,784 of CM070505.1, read as the reverse complement.
TTCAAAATATAGGGAACTAACCTATCAGCACCCTTACTAAGCATTAATATCCTTCCCTCTGGTTCCTTGACTATCACAGACATCCGTTTCCGTGTGCTACTAAATTCCAAGATATTTAGGAGCTCATACATTCTGTAAAATAATGTCAAAGGGTCAAATTGAGGTAATAAGGAATACCTTTTAGGGAAACAAAGAAATTTAATTTACCTATTTTTTACACCATTCTGACTTGGATCCTGTTCACGAACAATTATACTTCTCTGTGCCCTCTTGTAAAACTCAAACCCTAATTCTCTTGCTGCAATAACAAATGCAGCTTCGTCAGGGGACTCAGCTTCATATGAAACCTTCCCAGTTGCATCTATCTCAGGTATGCATGTATGACAGATGGCTAGCAGACGGAAAAAATCTCTTATCATATCGCTATTAGGCTCATGAATCCAGTTTCCATCCATAATGCGTGGGTCCTTGAAATTAAACCCTTTAACATGAGGACTTTCATCATTTTTTTTCTCCTTGTGGTCTCCACTTTCTCTCTTTTTTGAGGGAGCTTCACTTTCTATCTCATCATCTAATGGGGCCCCTTTCCTCTGAGCCATAGCTTTCTCAACTTCTGTGACACCCTGACCATAGGCCGTGCCAGCAATCGAACACTTAATAAACTCCATCATGTTACAGGTCAATGTCCCAGTCTTATCCGAGAGGATTGTATCAACTTGACCTAGTTCCTCATTTAGATTCGAAGTACGAGCGTGAGTTGGCTTGTCTGATTCTTCATGATACATTTCAATGTCCTGGTTGATGAATAAAGCCTGCAAGATCTTGACCATCTCAATAGATATGTACAAAGAAATTGGGATGAAGTAGCTGTACAACATCAAGGCTGTCAACAAGTGAAAGAATGATGCCAGAGCTGCTCGCTTCGGATCATAAAAGACAGTCGAATCGTCTGGCCGAAGATACCATCGTTTCATCTTGCCATTCCTTAAATCATCTTTGGTCCATATACCAAACAAGACTGAACCGAATAATGCAATTATGAGTAACGAAGACATCAGCAGATAAATGATTTTATCCATTTTCTTCTCAATCTTGCTCCTTTTAGATGGTGGATCAGTTGCATTTTGCATCACTTTTGTATCGTGACCTGTGAAGATGACAGCCCCATATATGAAGTCAGTGTTCCGCAGCTTTGAATCCCGAAGGAGAAGCTGTTGGGATGACAAATGATGCTGCTGGCCATTCAATTCCATAGTACCAACAAAAGAGTAGAGATTTGCATTGGGATCTTCACATTTGATCGTTTGTCTGAGATTACCAAAATTAGTATCCTCTTCTAAATTCATTGTCACCTCAAGAGCTTGTTTAATTTTCAAATTTGTTTCACCATCAAGGTTCATAGTCTCTACATAACAGATTCCATCCGGATAGTTAGATGAAAGCAGAATCAAGTCAGCAGGAAAGAAATTATCCTTCTCCACCTTTATTACATCTCCAACTTTGATATCTTTCCATTTTGTGTCTTCAAAACTGCCATTGGCTTTATGCACTTTTACTATCCGATTATTGAGCTCATGATCCTGGGTGAAGAATTGCATATATCCGCTTAACATACTAAAATATCCAAAGCTAACTAAATTTTAGAGATAATACAGCAAAATGTTTAGACTAATCTTTGTGCAAAAAAGCCATCGCAGATATGCGTGCAGCATCAACGAAATTAAAGTCATAACAAAATTTAGCTCTGCAATACCTTAATTTCCAGATAAGCTCAACACTGATCTATAATGTGTTAACAAAAAAAGATCATCTATTCACGAAAAAAAAGATGGTTTCTTGTGAAATGGTATCATGTGTCACAACTGAGATTACAAATTCTTGCTATAATCAGTTTATCAGCTACCTATTACAATGAAAAATTTTGGATACAACATCTCAAGAATGCAAAATGATGAAACTAAAAAATTTCCAACATAGTTCAGGGCATTGTTCAACACGTATTGTTTCTCTAAAAAAACTAAGTAAAACATGTTAAGTTTAGAATCGGCATACCCAAAATTTGTATTCTTCTTTTGGTATAGTTTTTTTACTTTCAGTTACCTATTGTTTCTTACACAAATTGGAATTTATCTTTTAACAAGAAAAACCAAGTTTGTATTTCCCTGCAGACTTACAACATTGATTTGTTGATATAGAAAGGAAAAAAAAGCTCTTTAGCTTTAAATTCAAACATACTTTGTCCCATCCTTAAATATGAAATCATGTAATATTTTTGCCTTTGGGTTAGAACCACCCGAACACTAAGAAAAGGAAAAGCCATACAAAAGATATGCCAAATTTGTTTCAACTCATTAAGCAGTTCATGAAACAGCCATTGAATAGATTGATTATGCTTACAATCCAGCTGAGTTCTTGTGAATCATAACTAACACACCATATGAATCAGATGAAACTCAATAAATATGATTCACAAGTGCTAGGATTTGAATGGAACGTAACAAGAACAGTACCTGGTGTTTCCTCCTCCAATCCTCAACCCCTTCTTTTGCCATGGTTGCCGCAATGACGATGCACAATGGCAGGAGTGCACTGACAGCTGTGTAGGGTGCAAGTGGGGTCAACGCGAGGATACCGGAGACCAGGAAGTAGAAGTTGGCCACTCTCCTGAATTGTTCAAATAGGGATTTGGGCAGGAAGGTAACCATCGTGTACTTAGTCGTCGATACCTCGTTCAGCGGATATCTGAAGCCCTCCACTTCATGCCTGTCCAGCTCGTTGACGTAAACAACTCGGGAGAACCCCATCGTACCAATCCGCGAGTGGTCCTCAGTGGTGCCCTTGATACATAACGCAAACGTGTACAATGCACTCAGCTTGAGCTTCAGCCTCCTCTTCCCCCCAGCCATTTCCCAAAACACAACCAAGTGACTGCACCAAGCTACTCTCAACGCCCCCAAGGGTTCAACAAGCTCAGGGTTTCTGGCTGCTGCTGAACACTCAATCTGCTCCAAGCTTATTGAACTTGAAGGAGGAAACGGGAGCCCAAAATTTCTGGACTCTCCTCTGAGCAAGAACAACTCAGATTTCAAGTGACAATCCCCTTACCCCTCCAAGAAACACCTTGCAATAAATTCCAGCCCTCCTCCCACCCAACTCCATTCCACCCCCACCTACCTAAAAAGAGCAAACAAACCACATACACAGAGAGCTGCACAAGAAACTAGACTGGACTGCACTAAGCGCAATCAAATCACTTCGCAAGAACACCTCAAGAACACGAGCTCAGGAGAGGACCTCCAAGATCCCGCACCGCCACGGCGCCTTCAGCCCAAAACCCCGGCCTCCGCCCGCCCCCGCGAGCGCCTGCCTCCCGGAATCGCGGCTCAAGGTGTCGGCTCCACCGGAGACCATGATCCATGCGCGCGTCTCCCTCGCTCGTCGCCTCCAAGAACCCGTCCCACCAAGAACGTAGCAATGCGCTTCCGCCGAGCCCCGGCGGCAACGAAGGAACGGAAACCCCACGCGGTTTCTTGCGAGGCTTTCCCTCGGCGAATCAGGGACGCGGACAAAAGGTGAAGGGGAAATTCGAAGCTTAGGGGAGAAGGAGGGGGAGGGGAGAAGACAGATCAATGGAACGGAGGAGACGGAGACGGAGAGAGTCTCGACGTGTGCGATGCGGTGGGTTGGATTTTGGTTGCTGGCGTCGCCTCTGCTGTGCTGCTGCTACCTGTCCTAGCCGGCTGGCTGCGGCTTTTTTTGGTTACGAAAAAAACTGCCTCCGGACGAGTTTTTCGAATGGCGACTGGCGACTGGTACATGTAGTAGACGAGATCTCCTCGGTCTCGCACTTTTTATTTTTCTTTCCTTGTTTTTATGTACTTACTTTTTTAGACCCATCACGTTTATTTTTTACTTGTTATCGGTTCTTGTTATTATTTCGTGAATCTTATGTTTATTTATTACTTGTTGTCGGTTCTTTCCATAGACGAGAAACATTTGCATGTACTCAATTTATTATATGCTTACACTCCTGTTGATGCTCAGTATTTTGCATATGCAATTATTAGCTTTACCATGTTTTTCCTCGAATTACTGAGCTAACTATGCCATTTGGCGATTAACCCTATCCAAATACAAGAGATTTTGTGTAAATTTTTGCTAGTACAAAAATGCCTAAAATAGGCATAAAAAGACTATTCTGGGAAACTTCTAAAAGAAAGACAATTAAGAGATAAAAACATATATTTTCAAAGGTGATGGAGTATGGGCAATACTTCAAGACGAAGAAAAAGATTGGTAGTGAGACAAATTGGTAATCTACCCATACCAGACATAGAGGCAGTTTGGAAAATTGCAACGTTGGCCTAAGTGGTTTAGATCAAGCCAAAGAGAGTATGGGCGCAAATTCAAGCTCGTTGCACTATTTAGAGCGTCATGGAGAAAGCCGCTTTGAGAAGCATGCATGTGAGTGTGTAAAACCCGTTATATATTGGGTTAGCGGGTTAGCCCATATTGATATGGATGGTATTCACTTGTTTGTTCAGGGAAGAAACTAGAGAAGAATTAGTGTACGAGATGGGAAAACAAGATTTTTTTTCCTTTATGTTTGTGAATACTCTTTGGAAGTTTTTCCCTCTTTAGAGAAGCTTTACAATCATCCATTTGGATCTAAAATAGAAATCAAATTCGTGCTCAAGATCTTGCTCTTGTTTTAATCTTCTTCCTTCTTGTTTTTTTATTTCTCTACTTGGTTTCTTTCTTTCTTGATCTTATATTACCAAGGATAAATAATTGATAGATGAATTCTTTGTAGATCATGTCCCAATCATATATGCAAGCTTCAACTTGATCATTAAAGTTTTCTTAAAAAACCAGTGTTTAACATGAGAAGGAAGAATTAATGGTAGATCTTATTCTTGCACATTTGAGGGGTGTTTCTTTGGTGTTCTTACTTGCTGTAACATATAGGAGGTCATCTAAGATCATCTTGATCATTAAATTCCCATGAGTAAGCTCAGGGTGAAGTTTGTAATTTTGATCCAATTTATGTACAACCTTCGCTAAAATTGAAAAAGTCAGAACTTTAATGTCAACCTTTACAACTTATGGTTAGCATAGATTCCTGACATCAATAGAAAGGTGTATGCAAAGTTTTACGAGTTTTGGATCATCAATAGGAAGGTGTATGCAAAGTTTTAAGAGTTTTAGATCATCCATTCAAAAGATTCAACAATTCTTAGATCTGAACTCATGCTGATTTTACTGTTCACCATGTTTTTCATGTTTATCTGCTCCCTGTAGTGCAGTAGTACAGCCCCAGAATGAGTTTATTTGAAAATTTATATTTTCACTCGTATTTAATCAAGCGGGGTTTTAGGTTGGTTATTTTAGAGAAAAATTGTTATTGATCATTCACCCCCTCTTATTGTCGTTTTTATTCTTTCAAACTTCTCTTGTGTTTGGCTTATCATTCATATGTCAGTATGTCACCAACTTGAGCAAAGAAAAAGAAAAAAGAAAAAAAAATCAAAGTATGGGAAAAAAGATGTAAAAATAGCTTGATCACAAATAGGAATATCTCATAAATTATAATATGGTGACGGTCAAGGTCCAAAATCCCGATGAAATTTTATAAATTTCAATCAAGATATCAGATTTCTATCGGGGATGAGATCCAAATCCCAGCCAAATAAAAAAATAAAAAAATGCTACAGTGATTTCGGTAATTTTGCTGAAATTTTAGAAATTTTGATTGGATTTTAACTTTTTTGGACTGGATTTTGGACAATACCTATTAAGAATTGTCGAATATCTAAATATGGGGTGTGGACATGCATCAAAAAACTCAAAGACCATACCGTATACACTCAAGCAAACATCTAGAAACTTCGAATATCACGGGCCTAGTTCTATGGGACAAGATATATGTGGAGAGAGTATCTTCATGTAGGGAAGGACTCGATCGTTTTCCCGTTACAAGGAAACTAACTCAAGTACGCCTGATATCTAAGAAAGTTTGGATATGTTGTCAAGATCTCACGATGATAGACTCCTTATTGACTATGATCTGATATTCCAAACCAACTACAACTCGACCTGAGACAAGGCTACCCCCGCTATATAAGGATGAGGGTAGGCATCCAGGAAAGGAGGCAATTCTCAGACCACAAGCCATCTAGAGCTAGACAAGCGATAAGACTTTTCGAGCAGAGCATCCAAGAGCCAATGAGCTATGTGCTTCGTCAAATCCTTAGCCATAGGCTAGCCACCCCCGAGTTCAATCTCCATTGTAACTAGAGCTAGGCATCCTACTTTGTACTCTATTCACCGATTCCATACATCATCTATACGGGAGTAGGGTATTACTCTATCTGGAGGCACGAACTTGTCTATATCGTGTGCCCCTGATTTCATACTTGACTCTGCTAAATTCTAAGGTACCCAAAGTTATAAGTTTATTATCGATTTCTAACCTTCGACATGAATGTCATCTTCTATGAAATGTTTTGGAAAAACCAAATTTTTGAGATGTTTTATAAAAATAACTAAAGCACTATTAAATTTTTATAAAAAAAATACAAGCTTAATCATGCTTTGAAAAATTTATGGTATTAGTTTTAGAAGTCTAAGATCATTCAAAAAAATATCCAAAAGAATAGAACTTCATTTGTTATACTTGAAAAATAAAAAACAGGAGGAACATATATAAATGAGGCAATAAACATGTTAGAATTTTATAAATTCGTGAGTGTGATCATGATCCAAAATTTTTAGAAGATGTTAAGCATTGCCTTAGCATTCTTTCATAAAAGTTTCAAAAATTCTAAACCTGTTTTGATTACTCAGTTAAATCTATGGAAGCGATACATATACTCAGCTTTTATCATGATAGTAGCACTTTCAGAATTTTTGAAAATTTATTAGTCTTGATCATCATTTGAAAATCTTACGGGAATATTAGTGATGTGTCAATACCATCCATAATTTTTTTTAAAATTTTCTAACGTGTTTTGAATATTTTTCATTCAATTGAAATTTGTTGTGATTTCGGTCGAAATCTCGGAAATCTTATTAAAAAAATTCAGATTTGAATTTTATTAAAATTTTATTTAAAATTTTAAAATCTCACTAAAATTTTGGATTTTGGTTGCCTAGGTTAAGGCATTAGGGACCCATGCATGCATTACTCAGGCCAATTATTTGATTATATCTGCGAGGAAACAGGCCATCGTTTTTTTTTAGGGTTTGTGCACGGAAATAGAGATGATGATGAAGCACTTGGCTTTGTACTTGGGAGGAGGACGTGGCCTGGTTATGTGAGCATTTATCAGTTCGCTTTTGTTCCGCTGGCCAGTAAATTCCTCGCTTATATGGTTTTATCTAGTGAAATTATCTAAACAAAACATATGTATGTTTAAAGATACTCCATTAGTTTAGAAATATAAGGCATATAATTTAAATGGTAAAGTTTGTTTGTAAATTTGATGAAGATTTTTCTACCATATCCATATTTATTTTCTCTCAATCATATATATTCATTACCACCTACACAAAGTATTATCTCTCATCTTTTAAGACAATTAAGTTAGGGTATCTAAGTTATTCTCTCTCATACTTTTCTCAATTTCCCGGTAGCATTGATCCTTATGCAAGGTCAAAATATATATATCTTATATTTCTAAACGTTAGGAGTATAATGTTTGGCCAAAAACCTGGTTGAAATTAACGAGAGGCTCGAGAGCCCTCCGTAGCAAAAGAAAAAAAAAAACCTCATAAAACTGAAGGATTGAGATGGCGATCAGAGAAGGGTGAATGATCCTAAATAAAATTTCTTACTTAAAATTGTCTCCCCTAAGACTTCAAAGAAAGTACTCAAAAGGAAATAAATGAGAAGAAGCAATAGCACCGAGCCCAAGAACAGCAGAAAGAACAGACTCTAAAAACAGCACGACTCAAAAGCAAATTTTGAGGAATCTTTTGATCAGTTGGACAAAAACTCATGAAACTTAGTTGATGTACTCCTAAGGATGTCAGAAATTTATTCCAACCTTCAATCATAAGGATTGACATTAAAATTCCAACCTTTTTCACTTTGAAGAAAGAACACATAAAGTTTGAGTAAAACTCAAGAACTTGATATCAGATTTACTCGTGTGGTTTTGATGATCAAGATGATCTTGAGTAACCTCTCACATGTCCTAGCAAGCATGAACATAAGTCCTAAACTCCACAAATATAATCTAGAGAATGAATCACTCAGGAACAAATGATCAGTTTCTTGCAAGAAAAACGCATAGATTGCCTAGATGATTGGGATATGATTTTAAAAAAGATTCATCCAACAATCAGCATCCTCGGTATAAAAAGCAAAAGCATGTAGAAGGTGGGGAGGCAAATCCAAATTGTATAAATGTAAATTGTAAGAAAATAAGTGCAAAATTTAAGACATAATGTAAATGCGTAAGGTAAATCCAAATATAAGAGAAAATATTTTGGATTTCTGAAAGGGAGAGGTTTACAAAGCCTCACAATAAGGTGGACAAAATTCAAAAGTGCATAAAATCCTTAAAAACCTTCAAGAGAGGGAAGACTACCCCTACCCCTCTATTTATACTACTCTTGAGTCACCCTTCATTCTTGGATGAGTTTCTTCTACCTGAAGAACCACTATCAAGAGTTAGGATTAACTCATTCACTCAAACATGGGCTAACCCGAAACCCATACACATATCGAGTTTTTGCATGCTTTTCTAAGCATACTAACTAGACCCGCTACTATATTATCTAGACTGTGATCCAACGATCATACTTGATCCGAGCAGCTCTTAGCTAGTATCTCATCCATTTCTTGTCTTTTTGGTTTGCATCGACTCCGTATCCGATCATTTTCGGTGATCATCGACCGTTTGGACCTCCGACACACTTTATCTAGTCCCAATCACTACTACAGCGAGGCTTATATCAGACGCACGATCACAGACGGTTTTGAAAAACCGTCTGTAATATGGAATATCACAGACGGTTATGTACTCAAACCGTCAGTGCTAATATCACAGACGGTTTTATATTACAGCCGTCTGTGATGTAATAACTATCACAGACGGTGTCAAAATATAACCGTCTGTGATGGCTACAGTACTCATTACAGACGGTTTCAAAGTAAAACCGTCTGTGATTTCACAGACGGTTATATAACACAACCGTCTGTAATATCTACAGTAGTCATTACAGACGGTTATATTTAGAAACCGTCTGTGATATTTCTTGCATCACAGACGGCTGTAATATAAAACCGTCTGTGATAAAACCTTCCGAGGCCGTAAAAACAGAGCCTCGTTCCATCCACTTTGTTGGTAGGGTTTCGGTTTCTATCCTAAGTGGCGGCTGCGGAAGTGATGCGATTTTTTAGAAGAAAGCCATTGATTTCGAAGGGTGATATTAGATTCCTTTGATTTTGGTGATCTAAGGTTAGTAATGAGTTCTCTAATTGCATGCATCCAATTCAATATATATCTAGGTTGGTTAGGAGAGAATTAATTTAAAGATTGTTTGGTTAGATCTAGCTTAATTGTAGCTGGATCCATATGTTGTTTGAGATATTTGGTTAGTAATGTGTTTTAATTGCATTATATTCAACATCTAGCTTGATAAGGAAGGAATTTGATGATTTTTTTAGATCTCGCTTGTAGAACCATGTGTTGGTTTTTTGATGAATAAGGTTAGCTAGTAATGGTTCTATTTGCATAATATAATATTCGATCATGATGTAGCTAGCTAGCTTGTTAAAGATAGAATTTAATGATTGTTTAGATCTAGCTTATAGATCAATTCAAGTCTTTTGGTGATCTAAGATTAGTAATGGGTTCTAATTTCATTATTATATTGAAGATTAATTTGAATTTTGTTAATTATTTCTTTGTGATGTAATTAAGGTATGTAATTGCATAATTAGTTTAAGAATGTGTGCATACGCACTACACAGTGCACTTAATATTTAACACTAAGTGTTACATGTGTAGCGTAGATGGATCGAAGCTGGATGTACGCCGAGAACCGCATTTAGTGCCGAGTACCTTAATGGCGTCTCCACTTTCAAAAGAGCCGCAGAGGAGGATATGTTTAATAAGGGGTGCAATTCATGTCATGTCCGGTGCATTGATTGCGAAAATCAAGATGTTTCAAACTCAGCAGATCGGCACACTTGATTCAAGGGGTTTCAAAAGGGCTATACATGTTGGACCGGTCATGGCGAAGAGCATAATATACGTGAAGCGAGCAAGTAGTGTTAATATCGTCGACGATGTCAATGATATGTCGGATGATCATATCGATTGTAAGCCCGATGAGGACAAGTTGCACGATGACAATTTGGATCAGATGCTACGCGATGCGTAGGAAACCTTGATGACAGGGAATATGGACAGTTCGTGGCTTAATGGAGGACTCGGAGAAACCTTTGTTCGCAGGTGCAAGTTGAAATACACAAGGTCATACAAAAGAATAAGCATGTGGTATGTAGTTATGAGAAGGGTGCATTGTCATCATGCTTACTAATTTTCATGTGTAATAATATTACATTAATGCTATTGTAAAGATGATACGACCCATCATGCTTTGTACATATGATTGTGATGATCTTTGTAAGTAGCTTGTGAAGCATCCGAATTATGTATATATGATTGTGATGATCTTTGTAAGTAGCTTGTGAAGCATCTGGATTGATGGAAAAGATGCAAGTATAAGAGCACGATTTATTCGTTAATATCAATATGATTCCAAATACACGATTCAAAGATGGCCATTCGGACATAATTGATGACAAGAATGTAATCATGTCTACTTTGGCAATATGGAAATAGTTGTATGTGATTGCTCTCGATTTTAGGGTTTGAATTGAGGATTAGAACCTCCACTTCAACCACAAGATAGCCTATATTCTCGTTAAAGACAACTTTCCCGTAAGATACAACAAAGTGGCATGCATAAGAGTCGATCGAATCGAACCGACAAGTGAATGTCAATGAATAAGATATATCACAGACGGTTCTTTAACATAACAATGGATAAAGTTATTTGTCCTGAGCGGTTATGTTACCTAACCGCTCAGGATATGTCAACATCGAGACGGTTCTATTATATAACCGTCCGTGATGTCATCAATAAGACAGACGGTTCTATTATAGAACCGTCCGTGATGTTATTAACATCACGCAGCGGTTCTATTATAGATCCGTCGTAATATTTAAACATCACTGCATCGTTCTATTATAGAACCGTCAGGATATATCATCACTGCATCGTTATATTATAGAACCGTCGTGATGTTATTTCTTCTATATATCTCCCCAGCAGATCTCATTCACCGCGCCAAACCCTAAACCTTTGAGGCGTTTTGCCTCCTGGGCGGCCTCCCCTCGGCGTCCTCCCCCCGGCGTCCCGGCCTCGGCCTCCTCCCCCCGGCGTCCTCCCCGCCTCGGCGTCCTCCCCGCCTCGGCGTCCTCGATCCCCTCGGCGTCCTCCCGGCCTCGGCGTCCTCCCCTCGGCCTCCTCCCGGCTGGCGGCCTCCCCTCGGCGTCCTCCCGGCGCGGCCTCCTCCCCTCGGCGTCCTCCCTTCGGGCTTCAACCGTGAGTATTTCTGGGACTAGCCATCGAGCTAGAGGCCGCTCGATCCGGAGGCACCGCCTGCCATTTGCTCTATTTTCGGTGTTGCTCGCTAGTTAGTGAGTTCTGGGACACTTTCTGTGATTATTCTCGGACTTGCAAAGGGGCCAGTCGATCTGCGGCTTGGGGACCTTGCGTGTGGGCTTAATGTTCAGTGATGATTTAGGGGATGGAATAGACTAATTGTGACAACAAATCTTAGCAGTCAATTTCACTTTCATATATATATATATTTGATTAGTGTGAGTTCGGCAGTGATGTTTGTTTTCTGGTTGTTTAGAGCACAGTAGCCAGTAACTAGTTAAAATGTCTTTGTTCTGGTTGGATAGGAGCGATGGTGCTGTGGTTGTACATGTTCATATGTGAGATGGTGCTGTGGTTGTACATGCTGTGGTTGTACATGGTCCTGGAATAAAACAGGGGAAACCTTTTGATCTAAAATATATATATATATATATTTGATTAGCTCTATTGCAAACCTGTCTTTATATGCTTAGTTAGTGAATATGCATATAAGATAACCAATTGAGTAGATTTATACTTAACCTGTCAAGTATTAAATCTGTTATTGAGATAAAGTTGTCACAATCTAGTCTATTACTTGTCCATTGTGGCGAGGAGGGCCTTTTAAGGCAACCCGACATCTGAGAACATTCAAACAATCAATATGAGCTTTATGCTAATTGCTTTATTCGTAATACTGTACATGTTCATATGTGAGATCCTGAGCTTCTGTTCAATTATTCTGTTAACTGTCAAATGGTTGAATCCATATGTATTTTTCTGCTTGTCTGTTGTGTGGATGTCCTAGTTTTAGGGAGGTCTTCAGCCGAATTTTTATTAAGTTCGGCAACCTCCTAGTTCGCTTCTTTTGCTAGAAGGCTAATAACAAGCCATCTAGGCTAGTTCTTTTAAAAGGCTAATAACAAGCCATCTAGGCTAGTTCTTTGAAAAGGCTAATAACAAGCCATTTAGGCTAGTTCTTTTAGATGCAAGTATAACAAACTCATTCACTCTAATGTGATTTTATTTGTTCTTCACTTTTAGTTCGCTTGAAACTATTTTAACTTGTAAAGAAGATGTCGTCCTCTAATCCATCGTCTGAAGGACATGATGTGCCCTCAAAAGAAGGATCGACCCGCGCTGCAAGAGGACCAAACAAAAGGCCAACAGACCGATATACCATTACAGAGATCGATCCAAATGATGGGGCCCCTAGAAAGCCAAAAAAGGCGGCGAATGCATTTCGGAGTATGTGTGGGATAGTAGGCCGGGAACGGGTTCCGATCACGCTATCTTCCTGGAGGTTGGTGACTATTGAGGCTCGCAATGCCTTGCTAACGGAAATATTTTCATCATTCAACATTCCAGAAGAATCCGCTCCCCTAGTGCGACGGTATGCACTGCTAGCGGCAGGAAAGGCATGGAAGACCTTTAAGCATACGCTTTACGTAGACTACGTCAAGAAGGATCTGGTTCCATACTCGAAGTATGGGTTCATTGATGAGGACACGTGGAGGCGTTTTGTTGGGATGAAGACCACAGACGAATTCGTGCGTCACAGTCAGCCCCACTGCCCGTAAGAGCAACTGTGCATCCGTTCCTCCAAGTGACATAGATGAACATAGCGGGACTTATCTTGTATGTGACATTAAGGTGGCCACGCGGTGCAATCTCCAAGTGAGAATTAGCAATGGCACCATTCCTCTGACGGCTGCTTGGGGCATGGCGTATCCATCCCCAAAGGGGACCATGGTGCATGGTACCATCATAACGCCGGGTTTCACCAAGGTCAATGTGGACGGGGTGTTTGATAGTTTCAAAATTGTCGATCTACAGAAGCCGCCGAACGACGAGATCGTGAAACTTGGGGATGCCATTGGCACATTCATCCAATGGCCTAGCAATGACATCTCCCGGTCGGCCCTTCGTCATGCAACAACCGCGACGATCCGATTCGCTTATTGTATCGCCGTCGATCGATTGGCTACTAAATCGCAGAATGAGAGCGACTCCACTTGATGTACATAATGTTGACCTCTTTCCTGCCCATTCCTCTCCGTGAAGGGTTCATACAAAACAAAGAAAGGCAAGGGCAAAAGAAGAAAGAAGCCCGGCAAGAACAAGTTGACTATCCACCGCCGAGTTGGCTAAACAATACAAGCTAGGAGAGCCGTTATTAACGAAAGGCAGTAACTTCACTTAGTATATCTTGCCAACAATTGCATAAGTGGTACACCCAAGAAGCTGGAAAGCCGAGCGTGAACGCATAATAAGTATCGCGTTAAGTTCAAGTATGAACATCTATTCAACGACTCAGCGGGGGGCTTCTTCACGGTCGATTTCCTGGACTTGTTCCATCTCTACAACCTCGACGCCATCGACGCCGCACTCATAAGATGCTGGACCTTGTAAGTGTGTGCTATCACAGTCTACATTCGTCTAATAGTGATAAATGTCCTCCAATATATATATAATCCGCCTTTGTATATATAGATACATGCAACTTGAAGCGACACAGAAGAAACTATCGATCGGTTTCCTCGACCCACATATAGTCTCAAAGCAAACAATGGATGATGATATAAACATGGTCGAGAAATACGTGATAGCGGCATTGCTAGCACAAAAAGATAAAGAATTCATACTTATACCCCATAACCCGTGGTAAGTGCTACCACATGCTATACTTTGGTGCATCTTGTGCACACAACTCTGCTTTTGTTCATTGTCCATTGTGATATACTGTGTAGGTATCACTGGTTCTCATTGTAATTGAACCGCACACAAACCGGTTAAGTATCTTGATTCCGGACGTGGCGGAAACCACGACTTGGTACCTATCGCAAAATTACTCACCGGTAATCACGCTTCCTACGATATGGTCGTGTAAGTTGTTCCGTGTTTATATTGCTATTGGAATGGCTTAGGCTAACCTTTTGTAATCTTGTAGAGCGCTCAAACACGTGAAAGATTGGACTAAACTACAACATGATTTGAACTTTCCGGTATCCGCTATACACAACAATTCTATATCAAACCCCGTAATAGTGACTCTAGAACTAACCGTAGGTTTTATTTGCAGTGCCACCAGCAAGGTCCGGGAAATAACCTATGTGGATTTTATGTTTGCTACAACATGCAAACCATCGTCGCTAAAGAAAGTAGCAATACAGTTAAAACTGCGTTGAGTCAAGCCGATTTGAGCAACATTAGAGGGAGAGTTTGTTTCTTCCTGCTCACCGAAGTAATAAATAAAAATGGCGCGTTCCACGCAGCCTTATAAGTTCTGGAGTTGTACAATTGTCAAATGGTATTCATTAATTCGGAAAATATGTCAAAAACTTGCGGTTATTCTTGTTTGTACGATGCATTGTATTGTCACATGATATTATCCTTAATACATATTTGCTCATCTTGAATGCAACAACTTAACAATGTCTTGCTTGTTGGAACTAGATGTTTTTCCTACACCCTCAGCAGAACCTCCATTATTTATGGTTTGTTGTTCGAAATTTCCATCTACTTAGGTATTCCTGCATCAATATTTACGAGACACGATTCGAGTTATAGATGTTATAATTGAATATCTGCACTTCCTGGTTATAGATAAGGTCGCTTTCTTCGCTAACCACCGCCCATAGGCTTACTCCCGCGCTTCTTTCTTCCATTCAAGTCGGTGTTCCAAAATCCTTCCGCAAGGAAGACCCGACTTGCAATCACATTTGTTCAATCTTTAATTACCCTACCTAAAGTAATCTATCAAGTACATCTACAATTTTACCAAAGTACCATGTTCGATCTCCCACCGCGGGCACGACGGTGACGCCAAGATCGTAGCATGTCGTCCGGCCATTACTCAAGACCGGGCTATACGGTGACCCTACGCAGCCACTTCAGATGGCATGAAGCAAATCACACACTCTAGTGTGTCCGGCTCGATGGAGAAAGCCGTGGTTGCCGCCGCCGCTATGTCGCTCATGGCTTTGGTTGATTTATTAGTCGAGTTCCATCAACATTATCGTAAGAAGGGGAAAAAGCGCCACAAATGTTTATATTTTAAGTCTATCCCGACGGACAAACTGCTGCCTCAATGCATATAGGAAGTGCAGATATTCAATTATAACATCTATAATCGGTTGTGCCTTATAAATATCAAGTAGAAATATTGATGGAAATTTCAACAACACCATAACTAATGGAGGTTCTGGCTGGGGTGTGGGAAAAAGGTCATCAC
This sequence comes from Guadua angustifolia, assembly GCA_036346375.1. Taxonomy (NCBI): domain Eukaryota; kingdom Viridiplantae; phylum Streptophyta; class Magnoliopsida; order Poales; family Poaceae; genus Guadua; species Guadua angustifolia. The sequence continues at coordinate 47,891,886 of CM070505.1, read as the reverse complement.
AGACGGTTCTTATTTGGAACCGTCTGTGATAATTTCATATCACAGACGGTTATAATTTGGAACCGTCATCACAGACTTATTGTTACTGACGGTTCACAAAACCGTCTCTGATGACGTTTGCGAACCGTCTGTGATGAAGTTTTCTGTAGTAGTGAATTATCCTCCGCCTTACTATGGTCTAGCACCGTCGTCATACAACAATCAAAAACAAAGAAAACACATCATATAGCATTGCTCAAAATGATATGCAATAAATCTCACACAAATTCAGAATGCATATCCCAAGAATATTGAGTAACTCTAGTCAGAGTCGAGTCGATATCGAGTAACTTGTGGCTAACCCAAGGACTCGAGGAGGGCTGATGACAGGGCGTGCGACCTGGCAACATCCCTACTCAATACTTAGCGATTCTCAATCTACTCGAATCATTCGACCAAAAGCTGACGGGGCATTACTCAACTAAGTCAGAACTTGGTAGTAATCGACCAATCGTTTAAATGAACCCTCCGCTCGATCCGGTAACATCTCTACTCGATACTTAACGATTCGCAATTTACTCAAATCATTCGACCAAAAACCGACGGGGCATTACTTGACCAAGCCAGAACTTAGCAGTAATCGACCAAGCGCTTGAATGAACCCTCTGCTAGGCAGAGTACACACTAAAGGTACCCGATGACCGGTAGTGCCTCTCCTAGTAGTCTCAACTCAAATTGTTTCAAATCAAAAATCTAATTTAAATTAAACTCAAACTAGAGCATAACAAACGTAAATTTAATCAAATACTTATCACCAACATTGATAGATCTTCACATGATCTTTCAAAAACAAAAAGGAAATTAAAGAGAGCCCTCACCTCATAATCAAATAGTATGCATCTATGCCCTACATATCTATGCATAATGTCATGCTCATAGAGCACCCTGAAGAATTTAAGAGATTTGTATGAATAGCACCATGCATGCGTTTGTAAAGTTGGCTTGGAATATTCCAGATAAAGCCAAGATAAGAGAGGACGGGTTTCCTGATCTTGACTGATGGTTCAGCTTGCGTGCAACATGTCACCATCACTGGATCTTGGGTGCCAGTCTTCCTTTCGGCTTTTGATGCATGCCACTTGTTTCGGTGCAACAATGCGCTGACATACACGTACCAAGATGACTACTGTAAATTTGCAACCACTCCGAAACGATTTTTATTAATTAATAAATTTTTGAGATTTGTTATAACTTATTTAAAAAAGAACCTGCCATCCATATGTTGCGTCTGGTTTATTTTTGGATATAAATTGAAAAAGAATTTATTGTAAAATATTCTTAAAAAGTTATAAATTAAAAATCAACCATAGTTATAAAGATAGAGATTATTTATTTATATATTGAAAATATTTTAATATAATTACTTTTTTATTTTTCTTTGGACATACTTGTGGTGTTGCAATATTCATTTATGATGGCGTTGCAGGAAAGGTTTATATTAAAAAATAGGTTGGAGGGAGTTTTTTTTTAAATAAAATGTAAAAGCTTTAACTTAAGGGAAATTGCGTTCCGTAACACATCAAAGACTAATAATATGAATGTAACATAATAAAAAAAAATCTAAGATTGACGCTAGTGCTACAAAATTTCCATTATTCCCAGTTCGCCCTCCTCACTAATCTCTACTTCGAGTAAAAAACAAGACAGTGGTTGGCTAATGCTTACACAGAAATAGTCAAATACGCAAGTCTTTAGCATAAAAGTGTGGTACTAAAATGTACTCGAGGGCTCCGTGGGTGCTGATTTTGTGGCGCCGCAAGAGTGGATGCTCCGATCGATACCAACATAAAAGAGTAGCGCAAATCAACGGCGATAAAAGAAAGAGCCGGCAATTGGTCCAGAAAATGCCGAAGCGTATGGAGGATACCTGAGAAGTGCCCAATTCCTTCCACTTAGGCCTGGCATTCGATTTAACCGAAAAATTTGGTTTCGGTTTTCGATTTATTTGAAAATTCGGTTATTTCAAAATTGAAACCGAATTATGTTTAAAAATTTCGGTAACCGACAATTCGGTTAACCGATAGTTCGGTTTCGATTTCGGTTTTAACCGAATTAACCGAACTTGGCAATGATGATGGCCGTGTCATTAGCAACTTTGTTGCTCAGGTAGTCACCGTTTGTAGCCTCCTCTTTTGACACCTGAATTTAAAGACAGTCCAGTTGTTTGTTTCATACTAAAATGCTCCTTGTGTAATTATGGTTTTAGACGTTGAGGAAAGAGCCTCTAACTGTCTATGACGATGGGAAACAGACGAGGAGCTTTCAATATGCCTCCGATTTGGTGGGTCTCTTTATCAAAATTCGGTTAACCGAGGGTTAAAACCGAATTAACCGGAAAAAGTTCGGTTATTCCATACAACCAACCGAATCAACAACCGAATAATTCGGTTTCGGTTTTTTCGGCTTCGGTTCCGATTTTAACGGTTTCGGTTTTCGATTTCCGGTTTATTTGCCCAGCCCTACTTCCACTATAACAGATACAGACCCTGTTTATTTAGGCTTAAACTTTTTAGCTTATAACTTAAAGCCATATTTTTGGTTTAATGAGCTTATAAGCTAAGATAGACTGTTTGGCATTATGGCTTTTTGATGGGATGAATGTTGTAGCTTTTTATTGAAAAGTCTAAATTACCCTTTAGGGTGTTGACTTTTCTTTAGCAGCGTGGCTTGTTGGTAGGCACGAGTCGCTAGGCACAACCCCCGTTCGTGAGTCGGCCAGACTACTGCATGGAGGCATAATCATGTACTAGCTAACTATAGCGTTGCTTGCTTGCATAAAATAGCAATCAACAGCCATGCCATTAGACTAGCATGCCATTGCAGGAAATGCAGCAAACATAACAAAAGGTTTGGAAGATGCTGGTGTCCTATGAGAAGTTAGACGATTCGCTGACCATGACTAATTCTCTGGATGATTGGACTTGCAAGACCGTGAGTTCAGATTACACTATTTTAAGACAACCTGCTCGTCCGCTGGCACAACAATAGGTATATGCGTGCCATCAATTGCCCCTATGCAATTGTTGAAATGAGAAAAGAATCTAGAATCTATAATCCCGAAGTCTTTGATGCATTATTTGAAACTCTGGATCTCTTGATTTAATATTATGTTCAGATAAACAATACAAACATTGCAAAACTTCATGAAACAATCTATGGACTGTTTCACTTGACCTCTTGAAACGATTCATGACCTATCTAACTAACTGAGGGCCACCAATTGCCCACAAAAATATAGCCAAAGATTCGGTAGAACTCATGTCCCTACTTGATTTCAAGCCATATTTTGTGACCAATGTTTCATGCAATCTGTAAAATACATGCTTACTCATTCTGAACATGTTGTAACAATCTCTTTCATCACTCGGTTGCTCCATAACCCACTCATACCCAGTCATGAGTGGTTGTCTCCTTTCTTTCTTATTTAGGTAAGTGTCATAGTAGTGCATACCAACATAACCAGCTGCTACAATAAAATCTTGAAATTGAAACTTTCTCTTTTTTCTATTCTGAACTTCACCTTCGCTGGAACCACTATCCATTGTTGACTCATCAATTTCAGTAGACGAGCTCATCTACAAACAATTTAATTGATGAATAATGTAAAATTAATAGCACAACAATTTCTAACTAGCAAAACATAATCACACATGAGAAAGTAACAACATTGCACAATAAAAAGAAATAGTCGTGATCTCATGTTGTCTCTCAAAAGGTAACATATTGTCTCTCAGAAGTTGTTTGATTCCACGACAATTTCTAACTAGCAAAACATGTCTCTCAGCCAATCAACAATATGCAAACATAACTGAAAAGATCACAAATTAAAAAGGAAGACAAAATATTTTTAATTTTTCTTCATCTTCAGATCAAATATCCTCTTGAGCCAGTTAATCTTTCCTTCATCAATCTTCATAGTGACAAACACTTCTCTATTTTCTTGCTTAGTGAAGAGTCTTGTTGCAATGAAATGTTCATCATTTCCTTCAACTACTCTAGCCTGGATAGCTATATCCATGACTTCTACTATGGATGGACCAGTAGGAGTAGAGCCACTCGCCATAATGTCTACCATACGCTTGAAATCCCTCGCTATGGGATTTTTCCTATTCTTGTTTGGGCTAGGAGTTATACTAGCTCCCCTACGCTTTGTAGGGCCATTTGGTTTATTGCCATAGTCGTTAGTGGTATCCACATTAGTGGTTGCAGCTTCAACTCCATCCTCCGAACCATCAACTTCAACAACTTTGTGGCCCACTTGTGAAGTCTCACCTGGATGGTTGAAGTGTTACCTATGACATAAGCCTTCTCAAACATGACCTCCATCTCAGCTAGGTTTTCAGGGGGTCTATCACGAAAATGCTTATGTTTTGGATGATTCTGGAAAAGAAATTCAATAACCTCAAATATAAATATAGTATTATGAAATGAAAATATATATATATATATATATATATATATATATATATATATATATATATATATATATATCAAATAGTTACCTTAATGTGGTCATCCCACCAAGCATCGGATGTAGCTATAGTTCCTTTTTGGGGATCCCAACCTAGCCCAGTGGATTTTAGTTTCAGTTCATTTCACAAGCTATATTCCTTCTTCAATGCTTCCCAATGATTCTTAAGTTGATTTCTATCATGCTTTTTCCCTGTCATCTGAAAGAACTTCTGTTGTAGGTTCTTATAACTAGTGGCACTCAAACTTCCTAATGGTCTATTACCCGGCCGCCTCTACTTTCTTCTTACAAAACTTGCAAAATGCCCTATTGTGATATGCATCCCAGTTTGCCTGGGAGATAGGAATTAGATCCATCTAGACAATATTCAATGAACTATAATGATTGAACCACAAAGTCACAGATATTAAACAAGTATATTATGTTAACAAATAGCAAGCTTGATTTAGCACAAGACACAAGGATCTAATTAAACTACTATTTTTCATGTCACAATATAAATATTTGTAGAAAAAAGAAGTACCTGCAGTATTTCTTTTTGTAAGCGCTCTTTTAATTGCAGAAATGATGACCTACCAGAAATCTATCCATAATAAAGGTTTGTAGATGTCAGAACTGTATTAACTAAATATAATTAGCAAAAAAAAACAAAGATATCTGGAAAATATTTGTCTTGACCATTTTGCTTATGTTCCTGCAGAATAGCAGCAGGCAAATATGCAGACAACCGGATGATTGGATGGCATCCATTTAAAGATGGAATGGTATAGTGATTAAGGTTCGAGTGTAGTTTAGGAATGATTAAAGTGATTAAGGTATGAGTGTAGCTACAAAATACAATTTTAGACACGCATATAGAACTAAACTATATATGCATTCTGATGACTAGCTATGCAGCATTGAACAAGATAGACATTGTTGAAGAAGTTTTAAAAGAAATGAAAGATGAAGATGTGGATCTAGGGTGGTCTGCATATAGCACACTTGCTTCCATCTACGCAAGCGTTGGTTTGGTTGAAAAAGCAATTTGTACTAAAGAAACTCGAGTGGCTTCTTGTTGTTAGTGATGGCATGCAGACTTTTGATTTCCTTATGAGCCTGTATACAATTTTAGTCATGCATATAGGTTCGAGTGTAGCTACAAAATACAAATGCATATAAAATCGACAACCCTTGAACACGTACCACCACTACAGAATTTGCCTTTAGTACCGGTTGAAAACGGCCTTTAGTACCGGTTTTTGAACCCAGATAAGCCATCCGGATCGATGCTCAAGGACATTAGTCCTGTTTTCACCCGATCGATAGAGTATCAAGACGGTTGGATATCACACGCGGCAAGATCGTGAGACCTCGAGGTTTTATCAAGACGGTTGGTGTCTCCAACCAGATCGATGATGGTCTCATCGCATTCAGATTGGTTTCTCCAACCAGATCGATGTGTCAGGTATATATAATTAATATATATATGTGTGTGTCCACTAGCTATTATATATATTTGTGTGCATTAAATCACAACTAATTAAAGCACATATAATCAATCATGCACATCGATCGATAATTAAATCATCGAACATTCATTAACAAATTTAATTACAACTAATGTATTACAATATGTACACATATTAGTTATTCTGTTCATCGATCGATCGGGATCACGTAATATTCGTTAACAACTTTAATTACATCTTTAGTCTTTCTTTTCCTTCGCTCATTGGGATCGTTACGCAGCATCGCTACCGCTAGTCGCCGACCCCGAAGCAGTTCACCGGTCCTTATCAAAGGGCCCAACCTATTTACATTTGGTTCGTGAAACTCGCCTTTCGGATTTACAATCTCATCGTAAATGAAGCCGACGAGTTGTTCTTGGATTGCTCTCACTCACACCGGTGAGAGTTCCGATCCTTGTTCCGCCAAATCTTGAGGCACCTATCATTAAGTCATTAACTAATCAATCCTTGAATTTGTAAAAGATATAAGGAGTACCTAGACATCATTAAAGCTAGTAATTATATTTACTCACCCCCTTGTCATCTTTTAGCACGCGTCATGCCCGGTTTGGGTGTGCATAAACTCACATACATAGTAGCCACATAAATTGTTGCCGTGCATTGCCTCAAGATCTCGGTGAAAAAGTTGAAAGCGTGAAATGGATGCAAAGAAACTAAGTTAACTAACTAAAAAGCTAGCATTATGATATACATACTTTAGAAGCAATTGTAATAGCAAATTTCTTCTTGAATACGCCTGCTTTTTAGCACGGAACCGTGTGAATGCACTACACATGTGATTACTTAATTGTACATGATTAGAATTTGTTTCAACCGAAGGAAATAGAACTAGTACAATAATGAAAGGAACAAGAATTAATACCGGTTGAGCATGTCGATAAAGTTTTAAAACTTTTAACCGGTCTCCTTTGTGGGTCCATAATCGTGATCCGCTACGATAGCTCGATTATAAGAAGAATCCAAAGTGAAAACTACACATATATATGTCAACGAGATAACTAATTAGTTGTAACATTATGTTATGAAAAAGGAGTAGAACGAGGATGACGTAAAACACGACTCAAATGAGTAGGGTAGAGATATCTTTGACTTATATTGTTGTCCCATTAGCGCATTGAATATGTTATTCTCTGCTTCGCTTGGGTGGTCTGTAACAGCTTTTCTCGTTGATAATTATTGGGTCCATGAAGCCTATGTCAAAGATACGATCCTTCGCATCTTTGTATCTCCATTCTACATAAGAAGAAATTAGTTAGACTTGCAAGTTAGTATAGTACAAGGGCGCCAGACGATGGTTTTTGTAAATAAGACACTTACAGACTCCAAAGAACCCAAAGATGCAACATATGTATATGAGAAAATCATGTTTTCTTAAGAAAAAAATGTACATGAGTGGGGCTAAGGATGGTGCAAGACTTGACCACAGCACACACAAAGTTCTGGCCTTGAGCAAGCAACCACAACAGGAATCAGCTAGCCACTCATAGCACCTTGTACATGCTTCGTGTTATGCGTTTAGTTATATAAATCTAATTAGCAAAAAAATGCAAAGATAACATCACAACCCAAACAAATAGGTCGATCCATGTCAACAAAAAGTTGCTCAAGTGAACATCACAGGTAGTGAAATTCAGTAGATATCTATTGTGTTCTTTGCTCCAATAATGTTGACGAAACAGTTCGTCTCTTATTCTTCTCATGTACTTTTACTCAGGCTTATTTGTTCCTATTTTGCTCAACCTTGCAGTGAGATTTTGATCTCCACAAGAAAGATTTAGACTTTGTGTTTTATATGTATCAGGCATATTGAATATATATCCAATTGGGTAGATCAGGATATACTAGATAGTGGTGAATTTTATAAAAGGAAACAATGGTGTTCATAGCAAGTAGTATACCTTCAAGTTGGGAGTTCCGATTGAATCGACGAGGAGAGGATGATGGCGACGGAGGTGGGAAGATAGAGGCATGTGCCTCTGGGTCTCATGGGGGATGACAGAGTCAGGGGAAGGAGGGCGCCGCCAACTTGTCGCGGGGAGGTCGTCGCCGGGTGTTGTGGCTGATGAGGGAGTCGGGGGAAGGAGGGCGCCGTCGGCTTGTCGCGGGGAAGGGTGCCGCCGGATCTTGTGGGGGATGAGGGAGTCGGGCGGAGGAGGGCACCGCTAGCTTGTCACTAGGGAGGAGGGCACCGCCGCTCAACCCTAGTCATGAAAGAGTACTGCACCGCTAGGTCTCCAGGCAGATGAGGGGATCCCTAGTCACGAGGGAGTACTGCGCTGCGGGTCTCTAGGGGGAGGAGGGGATCGGGGGAGAAGAGTAGCAAAAAATAGAAGACATTTTCCTTTATATATGGATGGGCATTGGTGGGTAAATATTTTAGAACTTCAATAGCAAATGCCAAATTCCAATTTGCAAAAGCAAAAAAAAGTCCCCTTTGATTGGCTTTTAGCTTATACTTATATGGAGGTTTTAGACTTTTTTTAAGCCAGGCTGAAAAGCCGTCTGTTTGTTTCGACTTTGGCTTTTTAGCTTTTAAGCTGGTGAAAAAGTCGAAACAAATAGGGCCACAATATACTAGCGAGTAGTGATGATATCTAAAAAAGGAAGAAGAAAAACTCAAATTATAACCGTGAAAAAGTCCACAGTTTCAATATACTAGTAGCGTGCCCGTGCGGGGGGCGATTACAGGAGGGGGTTGACGATTTGGGGAGGGAGGGGGCGACGATTACAGGAGGAGGGGGTTTCAGGGAGGGCTGGTTTTTCTCTGGTTTTTTATTAGATGTAGTGGCATGGTGGGTAATTTTAAGGAAACGACGCAAAAAGAAACTCTTGCATTATATAGTAGAGATAAGTGTATTAATTAAAATCATAATATGTAGTTAACAAAAACATTACAAATGTAAGCTCGCTTCATGGGGTGGGGGGGTTGGGGGATTCTTGTTTTGATCCTACATTCTCAAGTCCTATTCCTTTAGAATCTAGAATTTTCTGACGTCCCACCACTGCTACAGAACTGGCCTTCAGTACCGGTTAAAAATGGCCTTTAGTACCGGTTTTTGAACTGGTACAGACCATCTGAGACTAATGATCAAGGGCATCAGTACCGGTTCCCTCACCTGATATTGATAGAGTATCGCATCGTTGGCATAGCTCGAAGTCCCTCGAGGTTCTTATCAAGATTCGGCTGGTTGCTCCAACCGATATTGATGAGTTGTATATAATATATATATATATATATATGTGTGTGTGTGTGTGTCCACTCGCTATTATATATATATAATATGTGTGTGTTAAATCACAACTAATTAAAGCACATATAATCAATCATGCACAATTGACTGATAATTAAATCACAAACATTCATTAACAACTTTAATTACAAATAATGTATTACAATATATACACATATTAGTTCTTCTGTTCATCGGGATCACAGAACATTCATTAACAACTTTAATTACAACTTTAATCTTTATTTTCCTTCTGTTCATCGGGATCTTTTATGTGCATCGCTCTTGCTAGCCGTAGATGTCGACCCCAACAGTTCACTGGTCCTTACCGAAGGGCCCCACCTATTTACAATTGGTTCGTGAAACTTGCCTTTCAGATTTATGACCTCATCGTAAATGAAACCAATGAGTTATTCTTGGATTGCTTTCACTCACGCCGATAAGAGTTCTGAACCTTGTTCCGCCAAATATTGAGGCACATGTCATTAAGTCATTAACTAATCAATCCTTGAATTTGCACAAGATATAAGGAGTACCTAGGCATCATTAAGCTAGTAATTATATTTACTCACCCCTTTGTCACCTTTTAGCATGCAATCAGCACCTCTAGTTTGGTGTGCATAAACTCACATACATAGTAGCCACATAAATTGTTGCCCGGCGGCTGACTCAAGACCTGTGGTGAAAAAAGTTGAAAGCGTGAAATGGATGCATGGAAATTAAGTTAACTAACTAAAAAGCTAGCATTATGATATACGTACTCGAGAGGCAATTGTAATATCAAATTTCTCCTTGAATTCGCCCCTGGTTTTAGCACGGAACCATGAGAATGCACTACACACGTGATTACGAATTGTACATGATTAGAATTTGTTTCAAATGGAAAGAAATAGTACAATAACGAAAGTTACAAGAATACTGGTTGAGCATGTTGATCAAGTTTTGATACTTTTCAACTAGTTTCCTTTTCGAGTCCATAACTATGGTCAGGCTACGATCTAGCTCGATCATAAGAAGAATCCAGTGAAAACTGTACATAGATATGTCAATGTAGATAACTAATTAGTTCTAACATCGTGTTATGAAAAAGGAGTAGAACGATCCGGTACGAAAACACGTACTCGAATTCGTAGGGTAGATATACCTTTGTGCGCCCTGTATATGTTGGTCTCTGTTTTGCTTAGGTAGTCTGTAACGGTTGTCTTATTGATAACTAATGGGTCGATGAAGCCTATATCGACCCTTCTGTATCTTTGTATCTCCATTCTACATAAGAAAAAATTAGTTAGGCTTGCAAGTTAGTATAGTACAAGGGCACGCACGGTGGATTTTTGTAAATAAGACACTTATAGAGTCTAACAACTCAGCAAGGCCATGTCGAGAGCGTCTGTCTGGTATAGATCATACATGACCTTCCATTGAACAAAAAAATCACTGTCCCTGTGGAAAAAATCTTGTTCCTTGTACTTGACGGCGAACGACTCTAGACCATGCTAGGCCGCGTTCAAGTACCATTCATGGAATTGCCGCATCTTTGTTGTGCTGGAGAAGCTCCTCACGCCTGACCAATGATGCGCCCGGTGTAAATGGCCATTTTACTTGTGCATACTCAATCTTCGCCGTGCCTAATACTTGATCTGCATCAAGTCCAGTTTCATCGAAGAATTGTAGCATCTCCTTGGCCTTCTCCTCAGCTGACGTCCTCTCCTCTGACGTCTTCTTCTTGTGGCATTCCTTAGTCAATGTGCGCTCATATTGTGATAGACGAGGCATTTCTTTTTTGTCCTTCAAATTTTTAATAATCCTCAAGCCTTTATGAAATTCTTCCGTACCAGGTTGAACCTTATCTCCGTGACTTGGGTCTAAAAAATTTAGTTACCTTGCCTTGTATTATCTTGTTGGTCTCCTCCTCAGTCATATCATACGCCCGCTTCGGAAGTGGAGCCAGCTTCATAGATTGGGTGGACCCCATCTTCTTGGAAGCTGCTGGCTGAGCTGGCTGGTTTGTCTTGATTGGTGCCTTCTTGGGAGCTGCTGGCCGAGTAGGCTGGCTTGTCTTGGCCAACGTTGGAGTTGGAGTTCCGCTAAGAGGTGGAGGAGACGGGCTTCTTCTGGGGCTTATGTGTGTAGGAAGTGGTGTAGGAGTCGGGCTTCTTCTGCCATGGTCCGAGTGCAGGAGGTCTCTCCGTGGAGAGGACACGTCCACATTATCTTGAAAAATTATGTACCGTTTGCGCCACAGGATGAAATTGTGTACCACCTCTCCTAACTTCGTAATCCTATCACCTCTAGGAATTTCGAGGTCAAGGTCCGCATACACTGGGCAAACCTCCTCCACCGAGACCTTGGAGTAGCCCAACGGTATCTGTTGGCCATGGATGAGCTGCCCCGGCTTCACTAGATGAGCCATGCCATGGGCCGCCTTGAAGGAGGGGTTCCGCGCTTTGACGTGCAGCTCACAAGGTGTCTGCTGTGATATGTCGTCTATGGGATGGTGGCCCAAGTAAGCTTCCAGCAGCCCACCGGAAGCGCAGCTGCTCCGCTGCACGGAGAGGCTGATGATGTTAGGATTAATGCGAGGTTCCTGGCCCACCTCCTGCTATTAGCTCAAGACTAACTACACCTCTCTTCGGACCTCTTCTTGCATTCTTTCCTGTGTTTGATTCAGGTATTCTTCAAGCACACTGAGCTGTTGTGCCTGTCAGGCCTTGCTTCTCACTTGACTCCTATAGGTCTCGGTGTCCTGAGCGAAACCAACCTTCCACAGGATGACGCTAACGCCTCGTGTACGTCTAGGGTGCTCTGGGTTTTGTAGGGTCCTTGTTAGCTCGTCGTTCTCCTTGTTTTGCATGAAGGTGCCCTAGGAAGACTCCTCGATCAACTATACAAGCCTTCTGGCCACATCTCTCAGCACCTCCCCAAACACTGCATTGCCGTCATCGTCAAGGCTACCGTCGTGAGCATAGAATCAATGCTTTGCTCTATCGGGCCATTCCATTGTTGCGGGGTGACACCCTTCGCTAGTAGGTTCTGTTCCCTCTTCTCCCATTTGGGTATCGCCTGGCGGTAACTACCAGGGCCAAGTCGGTGGTGGTAATTCTTTTTTTGTGCATTCTGCTTGTTCTTCACACTCAAACTTTGACCTTCTTCCGAAGTCTTGTAGTTCACGAACGCATCCCAGTGATCCTGCAACTTTGGGTACTTGTTGAAGTCAGGCATTCGATTCTTCTTGATATACTCCGTGTTCAACTTCTTTTAAAAAGTGGAATGCGATGGCCATCTTCTTGAGTGTGTAACTCTTCACCTTCTCTTCGGTCCCTTTGGGGAAGGTGAATGTCTTCTTCACATTGGTCTAGAGCATGTTCTTTGTATCTTCAGGGACCTGATCCCATTTCGCTATGCTAATGGGCATGTGGTCCCTAACGTGGATGCCGCATGCCGAATTGAATGGCCCAAGCGCCCCTAGGGGTGCAAGAGGTTGGCCGTTCTCGTTGACTTCGATGATAACATGTCTTACCTCGACTTCTTGCTTGGATCTCGCTGACGTGATTGCTTGCTTAGTTGACCAGTCTGAAAGTATGGTACAATCATGAACGTATCAGAATGTTGGCTTAGCATGATAGTGAAACCGACAATCATGAACAGGTCAGAATGTTACCTCACCGGCCTTATCGGCCTTGACGACCACGGGTTGATCCACAAGGGTGGGTTCATGCTCCCCCGCCTCATAACCATCATTTCCCACAATCAAATTTCTCATAAATTCTTCTTGATCAAATCCTTCACCCGCCATTGTTGTTTCTTAGGCTAGAAGAAGGTACTGAAAATTAACGAAAATAGATCAACAAAAGGTTGCTGTCAAGATGCATTCTCCAACATTAGCAATCTTGCATACGCCAAGATTTCACATAATGTAAATTAGTTGCATCTGTAAAGATCACGTTTCATCTAAAGCTAAAATGGTGAGGAGGATGGTGGGGAAGAGAAGGTAGAGAGGACGGGCGGCGATGCCGAATATGTTCTTAACCTAAGTCGGCCAAATACTATCGACAAGTATACTTATACATTTCACATGATACATATACATTTGACATGATACATATACATTTCAAAATTCAAATACATTACATTTCACATATACTTATACATAGAAATTGCTTCAAAATTCACATATACATAGAAATTTCAAAATTCACCTAGAATTAGAAAAATTCATATGATACATATACATTTGACATGATACATATACATTTCAAAATTCAAATACATTACATTTCACATAAACTTATACATAGAAATTGCTTCAAAATTCACATATACATAGAAATTTCAAAATTCACCAAGAATTAGAAAAATTCACATGATACATATGCATTTGACATGATACATATACATTTTAAAATTCAAATACATTACATTTCACATACACTTATACATAGAAATTGCTTCAAAATTCACACATACATAGAAATTGCTTCAAAAATCATAACATGACACCAATATACTAGCAAATCTTAACATGACACCAATGTATACATGTATCATACCAAATCTTAACAGTAACCTCACATGTTGTTATTGCTAGCCATGACCCTTTATTTTATACCGGATTGAAATAGATGACACTGGCCAACTATAAGCACATATATGTGCTTGTGAAACAAACATCGCAGTAACTAATATCAATAACAGTGATGTGTCAGTTGCTTATCAATGACTTTAGAATCCAGGAGCAACCTGATAGTAAGTCAGTTAATAATATCTTTTAAGTTGTAGTGCATGTAACAGCATATGTAGCCTGACATCGTGTATGCATCGGCCGTATGAAGAAAATCTTGCAAACCCTGTAAGAACTCCGGGGAGCGTTGGTCCATGTACATCCATCACCGGTCCATCTACATTATGTTACATCAAGGTAATTGTTAGCTCATTTTCCGATAATGAATTATTGAACATTTCACAAAATCCAAATTAAACTAATATTTACTTTATTTAAAAATTATTTAAAATTTTAGGTCGATAAATTTAATTTTAGGTGAAATTTCTTTAAAAGTTAATATTTTTAAAATGACAATATTTCATCACATATTTTTTCTATAGAAATTGTTATTTTTAAGACAACTATATTTTTAAAATGACTTTATTTCATTACATGTTTTAAAAAGGACTATATTTCATTACATATTTTTCTATAAAATGATTATTTGCTCCAGTATTCATACTCGATAAGTTTTTGCAATCTACTAAAAGAATTGGTCGATCAAAATCTAGATTCAAAATTCTTCATCGATCGATGGAACCAAAACCTAAATATTAGCTAGATCCACACCTTCAATTCGAGCTACATCATAATCCAAGCAAAATCCAAGCTTACACAACAAGTTTTTATAACCTACTGAAAGAATTGATCAATCAAAGTCTATATTCAAAATTCTTCTTCGATCGATGGAACCAAAACCTAAATTTGAGCTAGATCCACACCTTCAATGCGAGCTACATTATAATCCAAGCAAATTCTAAGCTTACACAAGTTTTTGTAACCTACTTGAAAAGATCGAGCTAGATCTCTACATTCATAATCTTTCATCAATCATGGGAAAAGTTCAAATTTTCTTGATATTTCAAGTAAAGAAGAAGCTCCATTTAACACCAAATGTAGTGAGGAATGATGTTACTAACCTTAGTTAACTTGTCTTCTAGTAAAATGACCAAAATTTTGAAATTTAGGTAGCAGCTCCCCTTCCTTGAAGCTTTTGGCCGAAGTTCCACTGTTCTTGGCCCGCACTGCACTGTTCTTTGTCGAGCACAATGTACGGGGAGGAAGAAGTTTAAATTGAGAATTAGTACCAGTTGGAGGCACCAGCCGGTTTTGATGTCCCCCATGCCAGCTGGCGTGCCGTGGCTCTTTAGTACCGGTTTGTTATACGAACCGATACTAATGTTAGATAATCAGTACCGGTTGGTGCCTTGAACTGGTACTGCGTAGCCTCCGCAGCCTAGTAGCCATTGAACCGGGACTATTGTAATTGTCAGTCCCAGTTCGAGCCCAATCGGCACACTCATCACAGGATTTGCATCATCCATCATCAGTTCAAACTTAAAACGGAACAATTGTTCCTTTTAAGATTTAATATATCTACTAAAAAAAGGTACTACCTTTGTGAAAACCCGGTATAAAAAAAAGTCAGATAGCACTGTGTGCCGGGCCGGTCTTAGTGTGCGTTTTGAGCTGGACTCAGTTCGACCAGCTATTTAGGACACTCAGGAGGGGAGGGGGAGGCTGCCACCCTAGCCTTATAGCAGTTGACTTAGAACGCAAAGCCGCCACCGTCGCCCTTGCCCCTAAGTAGTGCCGTTCCCTCTCCCTGAGCACCATTGCTGCTGCCCCAGCATGTAGAGCCATCATAGTCTGCACCCCTGAGCTGCGCCATGGCCGCCGCTGCCAGCCAGATGGCCCACTATGCCTTCACCACACCTTGCTTGTGTTGGCTGTGTTCTGGCACACCCTGGCCACTACAGATGCGCACTGATTGTGCCTCGACAATGCCTTCTTCCCATTTTCATGTTTCCCATCAATCCGTGCGCCCAATTTAGAATCAGTTTGCGTCACTGTGTGCAACAGGTGACAAGAATCTTGAAGGACAATGTGCGAGAGTTTTGGCAAGTGTGAAGGAGCAAGTAATGCATGGGAACCAAGGAGCGTCATTGACATCCTTGTTTTTGACAGATCTTCGGGATGCAGGTATAACACCATAGATTGGTCTTTGTTATGTTGGTTCCATAGCGGGGTATTGTTATGGTTGATTCCTTGTTAGATGTGGGGGTTGGAGAGCACAGGGATAGGTTTTGAGAGAGATCGATATTTGTTCAATAGTGGTGCTTGTCTTCGGGTCAATGTGTGGGGTACCTATGGTCCTTTTCACGGCTTGTGAAACCTATAAAAAATATAGATTTTTATCTAAAGTTTAATTACAGTATGATAACGTAAAAGTTGCTAGAGCTATTTGAAAGCTATGGCTTATAGAAGCTTGCTATCTAGTAATCGATTTCTGCTCAGAGTAGTTACGATAATCTGCTGATTAGGGCTTGTTAATAGCCTAATTAAATTATATCCATAGCTAGAGAATGGTAGATAATTTTTTGTAGATTTCATAGTTATTATGGTTTACTACATTTAGAGTTGTATAAAAATATTTATAAAATTTTGAAGTCTGTTGTCTAGTAAAGCAATAGATCAGCCATTAGAGCTAGAAACGGAGGGTTAGATGAATTAATTAAAAAATATGGATAACTACAAAATTATTCGTAATCATCTATTGTATTTAGAAAACATATGGTTTGCTGTGTTTGGGCTCCTATTCTAGGAGTCATGGCCTTTGGACTACATGGACAGGAAAGAGTAAACTATCCAACGAGGGAGAAATCTAAGTCTGGGGTTGTGTGTAGGTACGATGTTATTAAGTTTGATGCTTGTACTATTATTACATAATTTTGAGATGGATTTATCTACTGTAGATGAGGTGTGACTTTGGGTTTGACTTCAACCTCGTGCCATTCCATTCCTCGTGGGCAAAAAGGAGTGCATAGTAGAATAATGATTTATTTAAGATGAATTGTTGTTTAAATTTATAATTGATACCTTACTGTTTTATAAAATTATTATCAATTATTGATATTATTCATGCTCATGATCTTGTTAATGATAATGAAACATGGAAAATGAATATAGTAACTTGGATTGGCAATGCATCATGTGGATAACAAGTGATCCGTGTAGCCCTCCAAGATATTCTTTGTGTGGGCATAAATAACCTATTACAGTAGACCCCTCCACAAGATCGAAGGGAATGAGAGGGTACAACATCGATAGGTGTTCATTCAGCTATATCGATATAAACTATGTGATGTGCATATGGGCATATAGACAGAATGTATTACATGATACCAAGAAAAAGAAATTAATTTCATGACTTTATTTACATGATATGTTTTCATTCTATGCTATACTTTGTTAAATCTTGGTCTCACGCTTAGTCTCGCTGCTGTTTTAATTGGTATCTTTAGTTCAGACTTGTGAGGCAAAGTTATGTAAAGTTGACTATAATGTCGGTTAACAAGTTTATATTTAATATATGAAGTGTTTTATTATGTTTTCGTTGTGTATGATTATGACATTTATCTATGTTGAATCTGTGTGCACTAGCGTAATCTTGGACTAGTGCGATATACATAGAGGGTCAGAATTTGTATATTCGGATCCCAATAATTAAGAAAAAAAACCACTTCCACGTGAGAAGAAAAAAGGTAGAATCATTGATGGACTTTGCACAAACCTTACATCAGGTGTGAAGGCTTGGGAATTTGCATTGCATTTTCACTTGAGGCAGTGAGTGTCCTTGGAATGCTACACGCCCGATCCCAGATAATTCAGTCCACCCACAACGTTTTACAGACTTTTCTATGCGACAACTTGTAGATCAATTTTAAGAAACTAAGAACTCGCACGTAATTATTTTATTAAAAAATTATCCACGAACTGCAGAAGCTTAAGCTGATAGAAAACATTAGCACAGAAAAAAAGTTTACTTTTGTATAGTTGTGATGAAGGAACAGATCAACAGAGTGCAAGAATATACTTGTCCAAGGAGAAAGATAAACCGATATAGGTTAGGTAGGAAGAGAACAAAGGAAAGGTACCAAGTTCCACAGAAATTAAGCCATGGAGTAGCATAAGAACAGTCAAATGTACGATACCCAAGCTGAAGAATATACCTTCCCTGGCCTGGTAGTTGCAGCCAAGCTAGCAGAACATTCAACTAGGGAAAATAAACTACACTATTGTTTTATTATTCGTTAGTTGACATAGAAATGATAACCACACATGGAGACAAAGTGGATTGGGTTCAGTAGGTGTGCATATGTAACATGACAAAGGTGACAACTCGCAATCAGAAAGCTCCGAATCATTGCTGATGTATGGAAAAACGTTTGCCAAAATGTGGCACATATGTTGTGGCCCTTCTAGACTCTGCATACCACTAGATTGTGCTACTACTGACCAGTCCCAGTGGATGTAGATAGTGATATCTATCCTAGGGATTATATTTTTGGTACTGCTTGAGCATATAGAAAGATAGGGGATGGGGTTTGAACCTTTTTATTCATAGTGGCTAGAAATACGATTTGTCCCTTATGGTACGGGATTTGGATTCATGATTCGCTATTTTTTTTTTCAATTTTCACTAAGAACATAAGCCTCGTACCCTAAACTGGTTCAGATTCGATGAATCCGGTTTGTGATTCGTGAGGTTTACAAGGAATCCAGTAAGAATGCTTTTATTCCAAGTAAGGAAACTGCACAAATCATAATAAATATTCTGTTATTAAAGATTACCTAGCATATGGTTGATGGGAATCGGACCTTTAGCTAGAAAACTCAGGTGCCGCATTCGTTGGACGAGCCATTGATTTGCAGACCAGAGCCTTCCTCGTATTCAGAAAATGCATAACAAGCATTGGCATTATCTTCCCTTACAACCTAATAAACCATACATTGATCTCTATTTGGACAAAAAGATGCAGCTTGCAAATTGCAACTGCCCTGAAATATTAAGGACGGCAAGTTGGCAAATCTTCTCTCTTGACAGACCTTTTGTCCCAGATAGTTGGTATAATTACCTAATCAATCAACTACTACCAATACCATCAACATATGGAATAGGTCAGACGGAACAATCACATGGAGAGTCCCTCTGTCGTGTTTCTATCTATTATATATTGTACTAGTTATGTATATTACAAGTGATGAGGTAATTTCACCCCAGTTTTTGAAGAAAAACAGTGGCAATTCTGAACTTGAATATCTTTACTTTAACAAGTTTACTTAGGTATTCTGAAAATAAAAGGTTTACTTAGGGGACGAAACTAATATCATATCTCCCAACCTAGGCAGCAAGCCTTTTTTTTTCTTTGTTAAGAAATTTGGATTTGGTATTCACAGGAATGCAAATTTTACAGCTGCATGTGGATTACCATGTCAGTATTTGACTTATTTACTCTGAACGTCATCAGCAGCCAAGCTAGCCTCACCTGATCTGAACGATTGTTTTTAGAGCGTTAGTTCTTATGTGATGTATACTTTCGGAATTAACAATTGCCTTAAGATTACAAATGTCTGATGGGTTCCAATAATTGTCAGCATTATATATTCCTGTTCCAGTTGCTTTCCCATGTTTAACAAAATCTGCAATCAACTAGGTGGTATTTAATTTGACTCTGGATAATGGAACCTATCATCGATAAAGATCTTTATTGGACATGTCGCCATCGCCAAAACATCAATAGTCTTCAAACTAAGACATGTCACATTGTCACGTATGCAACGCTGAATCAGTTGTTGAGGCCACGTAGAGCTGTTGCCATTCAAGGAAGAAGCCAAGTATTTGAGTAAGCATGCAGTAGGTAACAGCCCAATGATCGTGTATGAGTACGCAGTTTTGTGTGTTCATTTTATTGTATTGCAGACTGTAAAGAAGAGTGAAAAACTGAAAACACAGCCAAGACTACCGTGATAGTAACTGTTCAAGGAAGTTTCAGAATTCAGATCATTAAAAATCATATCCTCTGCACTCAATTTAAATGGCATGTGCTATCCACATGCCATGACCATTTGATTAAACCTCGCCAAAAATGACCATTTAACTAAAATTCATTGCTCAGCACGCTTGCAAGTGAAGAATATATTTCTTTGAGAATGCTGTGACTTGTGATCCAAAACATTTTTGCCTGCCTTATCTTGATTGCCTGATTTTTCAATTGGGTATCCTCTTCACTCTCCAGTCAATCTTCCTTGTTCTATCTTGCTCTTCTTTTCCATCTACCTTCCTTGTTTGCATTGGAGCGTCTTAAAAAGTTATTCCTTCTCGGAATGCAAGAGTACAAACAGATGTATCAAGAAGCTTGCTAGGAAAAGGCACAAGCTTCTAGAGCGTGAGAGAAACGCTAAGAATATAGAAAAGGTACGTGGTGAGCATGCATGCATACTTTCCATCTGTTTTCCTTTGTACATTCAACCCAATTCGTCTCCCTTTTAACTTTCTATCAACGAGCTTATCCACATCGTTCTGGCTGGCATCACCTGGTTGATTATCAATTTGGGGCGACCCATGCTGACAGCACAATATTATGGATTAATATCCAAAAAGTGTAGTTCTTAATATAATAACCCAAATTAGAGTATTACATCAGAAAATAGTCAGGAGATATACATGATGGCTTGCATCATAAAGTTTTTGCCAGAAGTACGATACGAAAGCACATATTACAAGCAAACTTATAACATATATCTATTTTAACAAAACTATATATCTAATCCTGGTTCTATTATAGACATTGTATGCTTCATCGTTGATGTACCAACATCCTTTGGACTAATTATATAATAAAAATCACTAGCTTCGAATCCCACTTATGGCATAATCGGGGATTATAAAAATTTGAAATCTAGAAGAAAAGATAATAGCATAAGCTTAAAAGAGATTAGAATTGGAATGCAAGAGAAGGAAAATAGAGAAAATAGTTTTGTATTATTTCTTATAGAAATTGCTTTTAGTTTCAAAATCTATTTTTCACCTATTAACATGGGCTAGAACCTCCTATAGGTTCCTTTTCCCACCACAAATCGTAACTTCCAATTCAGGAAGCCAGAGTGAATATTAACATTTTTACTCAATAGAGGGTACTACTTTACCAACAACAATGCATGATCTTATTTGCCTCGCAGTTGCACACGTTTCGTTTTACTTGTGGCCAGATTATAGAAATAGAGCTACTTCCAAAATCCATACACCTAACCTTCTCCCAGTAGATCGAAACCATACTGTTGTAGTTGAATCACGTTCGCTACTCCTCTTGCACAATATAGCGCTCAGCCCACGGCCAAACAAATATATGAATCTTCCATCTATATATTTGTCGAAGGTTAGTGATCGATAACACACTTATACTCGGATACCTTCGAGATATGCATTGTCAAATACAGTGGCGGAGCCAGAATTTTTATACGCCTAGGGCCGAAAATAGGTGACTATTACTATTGTTAAAGACTACAGAAATTTAGGTACGACAAAAGTACAGCACAAATACACAATTAAAAATAAATTTGAATTCCATACTGTATATATACCTGAACAAGTAACATAAATATGTAGAATAATGAACTAGAAATCCCAATACCATAAAAGATTTAGAATGAAGTACTTACTATTCAGTGGCTAATGAAAATTGAACCAATTCAGATTTAATCAAGTGCTTTGCATAGTGGATGATTATTTCGCATGGGTTTGCTTGATCCAAAGAAGCCAAAACAAATTATTGAATATCTTGCATGGGTTTGGGATTGCTTACAGAACATAAAGGGTGTGGCAATACAAAACAATACCAGACGGAGAGGCAGGAGCGCAGGCGAGGAGGCGGGCGGTGGTCGACGGGCATTGCTTGCCTTTGGCGGGCCGCGGCGGAGGGGTGTGGGCGAACGGCACCGATCATGTTGCGTGAGCAAAGATAGCGCCGAAGTCGTCGATCGCCGAGGACCACACGGAGATGCAGCAGAGCCACAGGCGTGGGGGGTGGGCGATGGCTCGCGGGTAGTCTTTGGGCGGAGTGGGCGAACGGCGCGCATCATGTTAACTGTCGGCCGATCGGCTACTCGGTGGATCTGCGGAACACGGTGTCGGGCGAGCCGCAAGCAACAAATGAAAGTAGTCGAGGTGCGAGAGTGCATGCAAGAGGCCGGCAGGAGTGGGGGTGATGGCACGAGCTCGGAAGAAGCAGTGACGCTGCAGCGGAGCAAAACCGAGCACCGGGTGGTGTGTGTCGGGAGCGGTCGAGTGGCGATCGGGTCAAGGGGCAGGGCGGCGGATCGCGGATCGGGTGCGTGAGCACTACTACCGCAGAGAGTGGCGGCGTGGCCTTTGTCTAACCTTCCTCGTGCTCACAACAATGCCCTAGGCGTCAAGAACTGGACGGCAAGCGCCAAAGTTAAATACAAATTGAACAGTATTTTGCACTGTTCTTTGGGCCAAGCCTGGGGCCCGGGCCCTACTTGCCCCAGGCTTGGATCCGCCCCTGGTCAAATATGCAAGAGGGGATACGCAACGTAGACAGATTCGGACCTCGTCGATGAGTAATACCCTATGTTAGAAATGAGGCTCATGTGGCTCATTTGTATCTAATGCCAAAGTTACAAAGAATAGTACCATATTGCCAGTTGAGAGAGGAGAATACCAACTTAAAAGGGAGAGCTCCCACCATGCCTTGTAATGAGGCATATGGAGGGTGACGAGCATGGCTAAAGTCACACACACACGCACGCGTGCGTATTTCGCGAATTACCGCGTATTTCCGTGTGTTTTTCCCGCGTGACTTGTGACTCGCGAGTCGCCATACCATGGATTAAATTCTTGGCACGTTTAAACTCTTTTAATGAAACCTGAGAGGTTCAATGGTCAGAACTTCCGTAGGTGGCAGACTAGAGCCAAGTTTTGGCTCATATCTCTGGGTATGTGGTGGGTGATTTTTCCTCAATACTCGCTTACGGATGAGGAGAATGCGCAGTATGAGAATGCGAATAACACCGCATTGGGCTACATTTTGACCATCTTGGCAGATCAGCTATATGATGTGTATATGGGTTACACATCTGCCAGTGAGTTGTGGTTGGCTCTCAAAAAAAATATGCAGAAGCTGAGGCTGGTCGCTGGTTGTATACGTACAAGCAACTATTCGATTTTACCATGGATGAGTCTAAATCAATTGTTGCTCAAGCGCATGACTTTCAGCTACTAGTGGGCGAGATTGCACATTTGGGATGCTTTACCTGCAAAATTTGTGGCTGCGGGCATTGTGGCTAAACTTCCCCTATCTTGGAGGAATTTTGCCACTGGTCTAAAACATAAGAGGGAAGAGATTTTTATTGAAAATCTCATTGCTGCCCTTGATGTGAAAGAAAAAGTCAAAGCCAAAGATGCACCAAAAACTTCTTCTCAGGAACCAAACAACACAAATGTGATTAAGAAGAAGGGTGGCAACAACAACAAAGGCTTGAAACCAAACAAAAATACTAGCTTCAAGAAGAAGTTTAAGAAGAAAAATATGAAGAACATTACCTGTTATGTGTGTGGAAAACATGGTCACATGGCTAAAGACTGTCGTTTCCGCAAGAACAAGCCAAATGAGCAAGGCAAGAAAATTGCCAACGTGAGTGAGGGAACTACTTCAGGAGGGTATGGTAATTCTCCTGTTGTTTTTTCAGCATGTCAATCCACTAATTGGTGGGTTGATACTGGTGCAAATGTTCACGTATGTTCTGACATATCTCTATTTTCTTCTTACCGGGCAGCAGGGGCTTCCTCCGTCCTAATAGGGAATGGGTCGCATGCTTTTGTGCGTGGTGTTGGTACGGTAGAACTGAAGCTCACTTTAGGGAAGACTGTCCGTTTAAGAAACGTGCAGCATGTGCCAACAATAAATAAGAACCTTGTCAGTGGTTCCCTATTATGTCGAGATGGCTATAAGCTAGTATTTGAGTCTAATAAAGTTGTAATGTTCAAGTTTGGAAACTTTATTGGAAAAGGTTATGAAAGCGGAGTTCTCCATCTTTGCTTTCCAAAACTGAAAATCAACACCATCGAAAACATAAGGTTTTGTCGAATACCTATCCATCGCTACGGTTTCTAATCACCAATTAAGATTAATTAGAAAAACTAGGCTCTAATACCACTTGTAGGATCGAAATATACTAACGTAGCAATCAGAGGGGGTGAATGATTGTGCGGAAGCTAATATCAAATTTTTGATGATTTTTTCTAACACACCACAATTTAAACTCAAATTGATTGGAGACCAGTTCACGCAGTCGGCGAATAGTCGGGAGACTAGTTCACGCAGTCGATGAACAGTCGGGTGACCACTTTCGCAGTTGGAGAGTAGTCGGGTGACTAGCAGAGCATTCGGGCGACCAGTTTCCGCAATCGGCGAGCAGAGTGGCAACTAGTTCACAAAAATAGTAATTTCTAAAGATCTAACCATTGGATTGATGTGAAATTTGAACTGTAGAAACTAGATTTAATTCTAAAGCTAACCCAAAAAGAATCAACTCGATCAGACCTATGGATCTCGAGATATTACCTTTGCAAAATGATACCTTTGCAAGAGACCGAACTCCGTGATGAACTTCGTGACTACTGCGACAGACAAAACTTCAGTCGATGCTCCAATCTACGCCGGACTAAAAACAACTCAAGGTGCTGAGAGCTCTTCAAATTCCTCTAGTTGCCTTCTTTATCACCAACACATGCATGCACTAGAATTTTCTAGCCGTGAAGATCCACCAAGAGATAATCAAACACCAATCAAGAAAATCTCCTGGATGCATGCAACGATCAGGCCCTGAACTTTCTTGCCGCAAGACACAAAGCTGCTCGGACTTCCTTTTTACGAGATATTCCAGCCACCGGACAAAAAAGCAATGACTGTAAAAAAGATTTTTATTTCTCTTTGTCTAACAGTACTCCAAACAAAAGAACACAAACCCTAATACCTGGCTCAAAATAAACAGGAGACACCTCCCCCTATTTATACAGAGTAATCCTAAAGAGATTAAATACAACTCCACTTCCAACATAGAAAGAGTTCGTATACATCTCAACCTGGCCCAAACATGGCCAAATACAACTCTTGCACGCGTGTATAGCCCACATGCCATACTCACGTGACTAACCAACCTCCATGTGCATGTTCTCTAGCCCGAACGTCCTGCATGACCTCCTTGACCACCAAGACTTCGATTCCTCTCTGAATCTAGTCCCGAACCTCAGTTCCTCCATGAACCTAGTTCCGGTCCCTTCATCGACCACGTTCGCCCTCGAGCAACACTTGCACATGAATAAACAAGAAACAATTCCGAGCACAAGTCCACGACTTGACCCAAAATCAATTCATGCAACCACTCACACGAGCGCATTGCATCAAGCAAAATCATTATCAAAGTCAATCCATGCAACCACTCACACGAGCGCGTTGCATCAAGCAAAACCATTATCATGCTATCACAAGCAAATCAAATAATCATCTCAACCAGCATATACACATGCACAACACATGACATGATCGCAACCACTTTGCAATGCCAATTTCATTACTAAGCCAATTTTTCAGCAAATGATTTCACATCTACGGCCCCTCAAGCGATTCGCTTTGCTCATCCCGCTCAACCTTTTGAAGAGGTAACATGAGTTAAATCCTGATGGTTGCCCCATAGTAGAGACAGTGGCAAGTACTCGATATGTACCTCTGGTCGAGGGTTGGCAAGAGAGTAGGACTCAAGCCGTAGGGCCCCGGAGATGATCCATGGAAAATTTTGCTCGATCGAGCAGAAATGGTTGCATCTGACAGAACTGTTGGTCAGTAAAGCGGTTTGTCAGCTACTAATCATGGCAGAAAAGGAAAAGCAACAAAAGAGATCAGTGTCATTTACCTTTGAAAGAATCTCTGGTCGCATCATTAACTATAGAGTACTCCCATGCCAAATGGTCCCGGCACTTCAGCGGACTAAACTGCTTCATCAAGAAGTCTTGGGCGACATGCCACTCAGAGAGACCTCTTTTCCTTAGCTCCTCGATCTTTTCGAAGTAGCGTGCATTCCGCATAGTCAACGGAGGGATTTTCGTCCAGAGCTCGGAAGAGATCGGGGAAAAAGGTGTGTAAGACAAAGGAAAATTAACTGTGTCTAGCGAAGTAATATAGAACCACCGCATCTTCCAGTCCGCCTGCTAGGAAGAAGTCACCAGCATAGGGATATAGACGCTAGCAGCACTGCTACGAAGATGGAAGCCAGTGCCCCCGACAACCTCATTTTTGGGCGACCTCTTCAAATTATAGAATTGATAGAACAAGTTGAGGCTGGGTTGGATGCCTAGGTAGGCCTCACAAAGATGCACAAAGACGCTGAGCATCATGATGGAATTAGGGCTCAGGTGAAAAAGCTGGATTCCGTAGAAGTCTAGAACATCTAGCAGAAACTTGGAAGGGGGGAAGCTGAGACTACCATAGAAAAAGGACTTGAAAACAACAGTTTCATCTTCATTTTTAGGAGTCGGATAGTCCTCGCCAGCAGAAGGCCTCCAATGGAAGAACGCTCGAGGAGGAATAAGGCCATCTTTCTCTAGCTTCGTAAGGCATTTCTCCATCACGATGGACGTTTGCCACACCTGCCGGTACATTTCGTCGCTAAAGGCTAGTCTTTTGTTGTGCTCTGCCACGACCTCCTTCTTCGGGACGACGACATTGGGGTTGGCAGAAGAGCCAGAAGCCATTGGAATAGGAAGAGGAAACTCTCAGACACAGAAAGCATAAGGGCTCAAAAAAACAAGACGGAGGCTTCGAGAGTAAGGCTGAAGGCAAAAGAATGAACGGCTACAGTTCCAAATCCAGAGATTTATAAGCCAAAAAGTGTTCAGGTACAACGGTTCATTTCCAGCCGAACGGCATGACGATCACCAAAAAAAGTGGAATGATGGCGCCGTATTCGCCGCGACGTGAACTATGAATGCTCCAACTGCTCAACGTTCAGAATTTCTGACAATGGTTTCAACTCCGCTTAGAGTCGGGTTGACTGGCCAATACCAGCAGCGCTAGGCTACCCTAACCACTCGAGTTAGGCTTGCTGCAGAGCGCTCAACCCCGCACAACCTACTCGATACTTAGCAATTTTTAACTCGCTCGAAGTATTTGACCAAAAGCAGGCGAGGCATTACTCGACCAAACCAGGTTTGGCAGTAATCGACCAAGCACTCAATGGACCCTCTGCTGAGCAAAGTTCGGGGGCTACTGTCAAATATCCCAATATGGGATATGGGCATGCACCATAAAGTCGGAAACCACGTCACATACATATTTACCAGCACCAGGATGTTCCGTATATCTCTAACCCGAGTCTGCAGGATAAGGTATACGCAGAGAGGATATCCCTTGCAGGGAAAGCTTTGATCCAACTCCCGATACAAGGAGACCTACTCGAATATGCCCAACAGTTATAGAAGTTCATATACGATACGGGGATCATAACGGCAGCATGACTCTTCATTGACTTCATCTCGATACTCTAGCCCGATATATAAGGACCAGGGAGGATGTCTTCAAGGACGAAGCTAGGAGGAGTTTAGAGAGAGTCGATCAGAAGCGAGCACAAGTCTGAAGAAGCCATTGCGACCCTTAGCGATTTAGCATAGCCATACACAAGCCATAGTCTAGCCATCCCTCATATTCGTACTTCTTCCTTGTAATTAGGGATACCCCCATTGATCTGTAATTTCTTCATCGATCTCAATCATTGCCGATACAGGAGTAGGGTATTACTCATCGACGAACCTCGAACTTGCCTACATTGTGTGTCTCCTCTTGCATGTTTGACTCTGCATATCTCGAAGATACCCGAATATAAGTGTGTTGTCGATCACTAACCTTCGACAACCGAGGAATATGGATGTTGGATTATTGAAACAAAAGGGTGAGATGAGATTTTTTTACTAAGTTTTCTCATATTTTTGGCTTATAAGATATGCATTTAGGTCTTTTAGTAATGTTGAATTTAAAAATAGGCCTAATGTTTTGACCTATAGATACATATGTAGGATAGTAGAGTGATCACTAGATATAGCGCTTGTAGCTAAGATAGCAGAACATTGGCCCGCAACTAGTTCGCCTTTGGGTCCAAAAAGCTATAGCGCAACTATAGCTAGCTATTTAAAACACTAGTTCTTGCCAGTGTTCTCCTGTTCTCGTCCTATTTGAGCTCTGGTTTTGCCTCATTTCAGGCATGAACAACTTGCAATGTCAGTGGATTTTTTGATGGATCGGTTTTTCTTAATTCTCCTTATCTTGTTGCCTCTTCGGTTTTGGAATCTGTGGTTGTGGTTGAAAACTATCTGTTGCCTTGAATTGGAAGCTTTTGGAAGATTGTAGGAGGAAGCGATCGGATGGTTTGGGCTCTGAAACTTCCGAAAGGTTATATAAGGACTTGTTTGAAAATTTATGGGCTCAAATGCAGATTCTAAAATTTTTGGGGTCTTTTTGCAAAGGATAAAAATTTTGGGCTAAAGTACAAAAGTCTGGGTTATGGTCGGAAATATGGGCTTACCCTCGACTTACACAAAAGACCTTCGAAAATTACCAGATGATGATGAAACCCAATTTGTGAGATTTGGATTGACATTGGTCGAATTCGAGGATCAAAAATAAAAAATTTTATAAAAATAGGTCTAACGGTAAAAAAATTTTAAGAGCTCCGTAGGTTTTTAATTTCAAATTGTCAATGTGGATTTTGGAATTAACTGGTTAGCAGAAGTGTGACTTTGATCAGCATCGTGATTAACTGTGACGATATTGGTATCGCAGTTACTTCACAATTACGATTGATAGATAAATTTAGTTTGAGAACCCGTCAAACCTATCTTGCAGAGAACAACACTCAAGACAGCCCCAAAAAGGAGAAACATTATTGGGTAGATGCAGTCAAGGTCTACAAAAACGGAACAGAACTCGGCATGCATGACGCTACGTTTGTTCACAGTTAACTCTCCTGATGCGTGCCGCCCACCTTGAAATCCGATCGAGAAGTTGGTCGATCCATTCGGCCAACAGCATGTGTAGAGACAGCGAACGGGTTGTGTCAATTGTCAATCCAACGTATGCTACATTCTTCTGGCTTTTCGTTTTGTGGTCGAAAGAGTTGGTGACCAGTAGGTCAACCTGTTCCTTCGTGTGCGCGGATGATTGGGAGTTCCCGGCCTAACAGCACACTTCATCTCAGAAACACACTAATGTAAGCAAATGATATCATCGTCTCACTAATCATGCAGGCCACTACGTAAGCGCAAACCCCACTAGCAGTGGCTACTATGGAATGAAAGTTTATAAATTCGCATGCAGTTCGTACAAACCGCTATCTAGGTTGCCTGATCAAATTTTTTGCTGATTCCTGGGAACTGAACTTTCCTGTAAATTTCATGCATTCCAATCGGACCGAGCGGTGTGTAACGAAGTTTGACAGCACGCACAGGAACTCTAAAAATCCTTTTGCTGCTAAGAATATGATTAAGATGTGGTTAGAAAACGGACAAATATATCCCTGCCTCTTTTCCTTTCGACATGGCGCTGACGCCGCACCTGGCAGCGATGGCATCACCGTACGTGGCGATGTTGACACGACACCGTCTTCCTTCCTTCCCTCAGTCCCTGCCCGTCGCAATTTCCCGACCAATAAAGTTGCCAAGAGAGCAAGAGACAGCCATGGACCAACCTAAAGCGACGCCGCCCAGGGGCATGGCAATATGCCAATATGGCATCCATGTAAACTGAATGCGCACGCTCAGCTCAGTCCAATCCAAACCAAAATCCTCTTCATTTCCCATGAAACGAGCCAAAGAATCTTAAAGCGAGCCGTGGTGTGTGCACGGGCACGCACAGCGCACTGGAACAAATGCTTGGCCCCTAACATCACTTCATGGCTTGGATCGATTCATGCCTGCTAGCGCTAGGCTAGGGGTACGCAAGAAGCAAGGGTACATTTGCTGATGAGGACATCTCCACAACGGATACAACCAGCGCTAACTTATCTCACCAAAATGTACAAGGACCACTCACTCGAGCTCGTGCACGCAAATTAAATTATCAGGTGAAGTCATTCCTAAGTGTTCCTACTAATGACTTAGTGAATGGAATGCTATTTAATTCTTGTGATCATGTTATTCTTATTAGGAACCAGGGAGAAGAGCCACCAAGTGCAAAGAGACTCGAATCCCAGTCGGAGGCTTGAAGGAAGTCCAAGTCAGATTCGGACTCGCAGACAGTATCAACTTCAAACATTTATAACTTTTGATCTAGAGCACTTCTGGAGGCCCACGAGTACAGGATTGAAAGATCTGCTCGTCCTCTTTCAAACGGATCTGAAATCACCTTAAAATTCCTTCCGAGTCAACGGGAAACTGCAAAACAATGGAGACTATTTTTCCTGTCCGAGTCAGTTTGGGCTGCGGGTCTTCTAATCCGAGTTGTATTAGTTAGGCCCATGTTAAGGCCTGGTGCTGCATGCCCTTGGACTATAAATAGTCAGCCACCACCATGATTAGGGTTTGGGTTTTGTTTGATTAAGTTAGCCATTGCTGCTGCTTGTACTCGCGCGTGTCGACTAGACCGCCCGTCTACTTGTTCATCGGAACCCCAATTTCGAGTGTTCTTGCTTCAGAACCAATCTACATTCATATTCGCAATTGAGTTGCTTGTTATCTCTTGTTCTTGCTGGTTCTTCGATTGCTTGCGTGAACAAAGACCTTCGTGGTCGTTGGTCGCGCTTCGCGAGATCAATAACCTTCAGAGGGTGGTGTACCGTCGCTAAGGCGCAACGTCGGTTCGTTGTAGTCGGGCCGCCAACTTCGTCCTCCACCAAATCGACGCTACCTATTCTCATCGAAAGATCGGGACGCCCCGTCCATATCAGGTGGTATCAGAGCTCAAGGTTGTTCGGTGAGAGATCTTTTCCGTTGTTTTCTTATACCTACAGTCCAGAAAATACCAAAAGAAAAATACATCTATAGGCGAGTTGTCACCCTTAATCCAAGACTCTTTGTGCCTTGCTTTTACTGCTTAGTTCTCCGCTTGTTGAATTCACGGTTGCTTCGTCGAGTTGAGTTGCTGGTCTTTAGTTTCTACCCTTAGAGTTTCGAAGTTCGAGTCACGTTTTGATCACGCTATGCTTTGAATCGAGTCGAGTCCTTAGTAGATATCGATCCAAAAAAAAGGAGAAACAAGAGTACCTTGAAGATCGCTCGCCCATCGCGTAATCGGTCGCCGAGTGCTTTCGCTCGAGTGCTCGCCATCGCGCAAAGGTTTCGCCGAGTACTCGCCATCGCGCGCAAGGTTTCGCCCAAAGTGCAAGGTTTCGCCGAGTGCTCGCCGTCGCAAG
Source organism: Guadua angustifolia (assembly GCA_036346375.1). Taxonomy (NCBI): domain Eukaryota; kingdom Viridiplantae; phylum Streptophyta; class Magnoliopsida; order Poales; family Poaceae; genus Guadua; species Guadua angustifolia. The sequence goes on along the minus strand of CM070505.1, from coordinate 47,860,617 downwards.
CGAAGGCCGCCGAGTGCTCGCCCACCGCGTGTACTGGTCGCCGAGTGCTCGCCAACTGCAACAAACTGGTCGCCCAAGTGTTCACCGACTGTGTATCAGAGAAGAAAAAGGCAAGTGCAATTTTGAAAAGCCGCACTAGATCAATTGCAAACCAAAGTTCAGAGAGAGAGAGAGAGTATCTTTTAATTACCTTTATACCCTTGGTCAAAAAAAAAGGGTGTGCGTGGTGAGTGTTGTTTGGAGTCCTTTTTGAGTCTGTTTTTCAGTTTTAGGGCTCCCACAAAAGAAAAAAAAAGAAAAAAAAGAGGAGCCCTAGCTGCTTGCTTTGTGTTGAGGACCTTCTCATTGCGTTCTATGGCATCGTTGGTGATTAGGCTTGCGTCTCTAGTGAGGTTTGAGGCTAGGACCAGCACCATACTGTCGTGGAACGTTTATTCAACTTGTTGTGACTAACGTGGTACGAGCTCTCCTTTGCTACACTTGCCAGCCACCTATAGCTCCACAGAAAAACTACAACTTACCAGGCTCTTGCGTTTGGCATCATCTGTACACCACCTCTCCAGGAGACTTTTGACTCGCGGTTGCCGACACCTCCTGCTACGGCTTGGTAAGAACTGGTAAGAGTTTGGTGATACAAGTTGAGAGTTGAGAGACAGTGCCCTTTCCTGCAATTGTTTGTTCTTTTGCTTTCTAACCATGTCAGGAATAGCGAGCAATGATGGACAGCATTCCCCTCGCACTCGGGGAATCATTCAACATTTTGAGCGCCAAGTTAAGCTGCATACAGAGGGTCTCGATGGTGATGTGCAGGTGGTAAATGAGCGGCTGGGACAGGTGGAGAAGGCTCAGATTGACACCAACGCCAGGCTGACAAATTTGGAGGTTTCTATTGGCACCATCAATACCAACTTGACGGAGGTTTTGCGGCGCCTTGAGAACATGGGCCGAGTACCTCCTGTGGCACGCGGTAATGGTGTGTTGGGCAGCGAGGTGGATGAGAACGTCGGCGACTACGCTGCTGACTCGAACTTGAGAAAGACCTCAAGACGGCGTCAACTTCACCGCAATCGCACGCAGTATGGGTCCTTTGCGCCCGGCAAGATGAGGTGCGTGACTATGATGATTCGCTGGTAAGGTTAAGTTTACCATGCCTCCTTTTGATGGTAAATATGATCCTGATGCATACCTTATATGGGAATTAGCTGTCGAACAAAAGTTTGCATGTCATGAGTATCCTGAAAACAAAAGAGTTAGAGCTGCCACTAGTGAGTTCACTGATTTTGCTTCTGTTTGGTGGAGTGAGTTTCGACGTAAGAATCCCGATGCCGCACAAAACTGGGTTGATTTGAAAAGAATCATACGAGCTAGATTTGTTCCCTCTTATTACCAGCGTGATTTGTTGAATAAGCTTCAGTTGCTTAGGCAAGATAGCAAGAGTGTAGAGGAATACTATCAGGAATTACAAATGGGCATGTTATACTGTGGTATAGAGGAGTCTCGAGGAGGTCGCTATGGCGATTTATGGGTGGGCTGAACCGTGAGATTTATGACATTCTTAGCTACAAGGATTATAATTCAATCACTCGCTTGTTTCATCTTGCTTGCCATGCTGAACGAGAAGTGCAGGGACGACGCAAATGGTCTAGCACGAGAACTCATGTTTCTGCAGGTCGTGCTAACACTTGGTCAACACGAGCTCCATCGACCACCACAAGGCAACCGATTGCACCATCCTCCAACAACAACAAGAACCGACCTCCATCTGCCGCGCCGACTGCCAAGGCTTCGGAGGTAACAAAAACTGCACCAGAGCCCGCCAGGAGCTCTGCTTCGGTTGCTTCGACTGGGATTACGAGGGATGTGCAATGTCATCAATGCAAAGGGTATGGTCACATGAGGAGTCAATGCCCAAGCAAGCGTGCCGATTAAAGCGAGACAATGGTGAGTATTCTTCTGCTAGTGATTTAGATGAAGAAACATATGCTATGCTTGCAGCTGACAATGCAGGGAGCGGAGATGATCAAGACCAGGAAGATCACATTGAAGCCGACCATGCTGACCATTATGAGAGCCTCATTGTACAGCGTGCATTGAGTGTCCAGATTGAAAATGCCGATCAAAATCAGCAGCACAACCTGTTCCAAACCTAGTGTGTCGTCAAGGAGCGATCATGTCGTGTGATCATTGACGGAGGAAGTTGCAACAACCTTGCAAGCTTGGACATGGTGGAGAAGCTTTCTTTGGAGACAAGACCGCACCCCAAATTTCTACTATGTTCAATGGTTCAACAACATTGGTAAGGTTAAGATTACACGCTTGGTGAGAGTACAATTTGCTATTGGTTCCTATCATGATTTTGCTGAATGTGATGTCGTACCTATGCAAGCATGTTCTATATTGTTAGGTAGACCATGGCAATATGATAAAAGTTCTGAATGATGGTAGAACCAACCAAGATTCTTTTGTGCATAAGGAAGGAAGATCGATTGCATCCTATGACCCCGATTCCATTCTTAAGGAGGACATTGCTAGAGCTAGTAAGCAAAAGATTGATGAAAATGCTAAAAGAAAACTTCTAGTTTCGCTTGTGATAACAAAACCGAGATCAAGTTGAAAGGTGCATGTTTTCTCGCCGCCAAACTGATGTGAAGGAACTACTTGTTGATGAATCTGTTTGCTATGCCTTAGTTTGCAAGGATGCATTGTTCTCACTTGAGAAGATACTTGCTGTTTTGCCTCCTGCTGTGACTAACCTTTTGCAGGAGTATGCTGATGTTTTTCCCAAGAACGTTTCACCAGGTTTGCCACCAATTCGAGGGATTGAGCATCAGATCGACCTCATTCCTAGCGCATCGTTGCCCAATCGAGCACCATATAGGACTAATCTGGAAGAAACTAAGGAGATACAACGCCAAGTGCAAGAACTGCTTGACAAAGGGTACGTGCGTGAATCTCTTAGTTCTTGTGCTGTTCCAGTTCTTTTAGTTCCTAAGAAGGATGGATCATGGCGCATGTGTGTGGATTGTAGAGCAATCAATAACATTACAATTAGATATCGTCATCCTATTCCTAGGTTAGATGATATGCTTGATGAATTAAGTGGCTCTACTGTGTTCTCTAAGGTTGATTTATGAGTGGTTACCACCAAATCCGCATGAAATTAGGAGATGAATGGAAAACAGCTTTCAAAACTAAGTTCGGTCTATATGAGTGGTTAGTGATGCCTTTTGGATTGACTAACGCACCTAGCACTTTCATGAGACTAATGAATGAAGTTTTGCGTGCTTTCATTGGTAGATTTGTGGTGGTATACTTTGATGATATCTTGATCTATAGCAAATCATTAGAAGAACATCTTGCTCATTTGCGTGCTGTTTTTGATGCCTTACGAGATGCACGCTTATTTGGTAACCTTAAGAAGTGCACATTTTGCACCGATCGAGTTGCTTTTCTTGGCTATGTTGTTACTCCACAGGGAATTGAAGTTGATCAAGCCAAGGTTGAGGCAATTCAGAGTTGGCCGACTCCTAAAACGGTCACACAGGTGCGGAGTTTTCTCGGACTTGCAGGATTCTATCGACGCTTCGTGAAAGATTTCAGTACAATTGCTGCACCGCTAAATGAGTTGTCCAAGAAAGGCATGGTTTTCCAATGGGGCAAGTCACATGAAGACGCCTTTGACTTGTTGAAAGAAAAGCTAACTCATGCACCACTGCTCCAACTCCCAGACTTTGGTAAGACTTTTGAACTTGAGTGTGATGCTAGTGGTATTGGGATTGGAGGCGTGCTGATCCAAGAAGGTAAGCCAGTTGCTTATTTCAGTGAGAAATTATCGGGGCCTCGTTTGAACTATTCAACTTATGATAAGGAATTATATGCACTAGTTCGAACATTAGAGACTTGGCAACATTATTTGTGGCCCAAAGAGTTTGTTATACATTCTGATCATGAATCCTTGAAGTACATTCGTAGCCAAAATAAGTTGAACCGTAGGCATGCAACATGGGTCGAATTCATTGAATCTTTTCCTTATGTTATCAAACACAAAAAGGGAAAGGATAGATAATGTCATTGCTGATGCCTTATCTCGACGCTATACCATGCTTTCACAACTAGACTTTAAAATCTTTGGCTTGGAAACAATTAAAGAGCAATATGCGCATGATGCTGATTTTCAAGATGTTTTGCTAAATTGTAAGGAAGGAAGAGTTTGGAATAAGTTCATTGTTAATGATGGGTTTGTGTTTCGTTCTAACAAGCTATGCATTCCATTGGATCTGTTAAATCTGTTGTTACTTCAGAAGCGCATGGAGGAGGACCGATGGGTCACTTTGGTGTAAAGAAAACAGAGGATGTGTTGGCTAACCATTTTTATTGGCCAAAGATGAGACTCGATGTGGAGCGCTATGTCTCTCGTTGTTCTACCTGCAATAAAGCTAAGTCACGACTGAACCCACATGGTTTATATATGCCTCTTCCTGTTCCTAGTGCTCCATGGGAGGATATTTCAATGGACTTTGTTTTAGGCCTACCTAGAACAAAGAGGGGAAGGGATAGCATATTTGTTGTCGTGGATAGGTTTTCTAAGATGGCACATTTTATACCTTGTCATAAGAGCGATGATGCTACACACATTGTTGATTTGTTTTTCAGGGAGATAGTTCGCCTACATGGAGTGCCTTCCACCATTGTATCAGACCGCGATGTGAAATTTTTGAGTCATTTTTTGCGGACGCTTTGGAAGAAACTGGGTACCAAGCTCTTGTTTTCTACTACATGTCACCCTCAAATTGATGGCCAGACTGAAGTCGTCAACAGAACATTGTCTACAATGTTGAGGGCCATTTTAAAGAAAAATTTGAAGATGTGGGAAGAGTGCCTACCTCATGTGGAGTTTGCCTACAACCGCTCAATGCATTCTACTACCAAGATGACTCCTTTTCAGACTACGGAGTAAGCAATTCTTTCAATGTTGCTGATTTGAAGCCGTACATGGGTGATGAAGATGAGCTTGAGTCGAGGACGACTCCATTTCAAGAGGGGGAGGATGATGAGGACATCTCCACAACGGATACAACCAGCGCTAACTCAACTCACCAAAATGTACAAGGACCACTCACTCGAGCTCGTGCACGCAAATTAAATTATCAGGTGAAGTCGTTCCTAAGTGTTCCTACTAATGACTTAGTGAATGGAATGCTATTTAATTTTTGTGATCATGTTATTCTTATTAGGAATCAGGGAGAAGAGCCACCAAGTGCAAAGAGACTCGAATCCCAGTCGGAGGCTTGAAGGAAGTCCAAGTCAGATTCGGACTCGTAGATAGCATCAACTTCAAACATTCATAACTTTTGATCTAGAGTACTTCTTGTAACATCCTAATTTTTGACTTTTCAATTATTAAATATTGTTTTATTGCAATTTATGATTTTTGTGAATTTTTTTTTAGAATTTTTGGATTTTCTGAGATTTATTTAAATTATTTTTGAATTAATATATATGGCTTTTGTTAAGAAATAATTAAAAGGGTAATTTAAAAATAAAGACTGCTCAGAAATATTTTATATTGAGTATAAAAGGTCTCGAAGTATTTTTGGGAAATTTCTCTTTCTCTCCGGGATTAAATTGGATTAGGAAATCGATTGTTGACCGGTGCGATTTGGAAATAACGTTCGCTGCGTGCGGGAACTCCTTCGTTTCTTCGGCATGTGTTCGACTCAAAATCTCCAGCGCGGCGCCAGGACACGGACTCTTTTCTGCGCGGACAAAAGGAAGTCTCCAGCGTTACCAAATCAAACGGGCTGGACATTGGTGCCAAAACGATCGACGGACTCGGAGTCGCATCCGCAGGCGTTGTGGCCGTAGTCGACACGAACTCGGAGTATTGTTCGGGCGGGAGTAGTACACGCGATCGCTATTTATACCGTGCCACGCAATGTCGGAAGAACCAAGCCACCAGAAACAAAGTCGCGAAGAATCAAGCGGCGGAAAAGAAGGACTTCGGTGTTTCATTTCTCGCGATGCTACAGTAACCGAAGCTATAGTATTGCGAAGCTACAGTATTTCGAAGTATAGTACACGCGAAGGTATTTTGAATTCGGCAGGGAGCGACGTCTTTCCGGCGAGCGCGCAACGCGTGGCCAATTCAATTGCGCTAGCGCCGAATCCAGTAGGGGCTCGTAAGTCCATCTGCGCGGGAGTGCAACGACGTGATCGATGGAAATTCCAGCGCAACGCCGAAGCCTTCCATGCGGGAGAAGTTTCGTGTGTCACCGATTTGGATTGGCGCCGAATTCGGCAAGCATCGAGTCCTATCCGGGCGGGAAAAGGACTCCCTGGCCTATAAAAGCAGCGCGTGGGCGTCGCCAAAACGCATGCAACCAAAACCGTGAGCGTTTGAGCTAGCTGCACCGTCGTTCGGAGGATTGCGCGAAGAACAGCAGGCGCTGCCAGAAGCTTCGCCCGGACAAGTTGTCGCCGAGACGCCTTGGGATCAGTGCCATTCGCTTTGTCGAGAAGCATCCCGTGCGCCGTAGTTCCGCCGGAGCAGCGCCAGGGAAGGAGATCGCCGTCAGGATCGTCGTCTTCTTCGAGACCGGCGAGTTTTGCACGCAGTCTAGCCATTGCCAATCGGAAGCTTCGTCCGTCGTCGGATCTTAATCGAGTGCACGGAATTCGTCCACGTCACTTCGGAATCGGTAAGCGTCTCCGATTAAATATCAGCCGTTGGATTTAAGTTGAACGGTTGATATTAGGCCACGTAGTAGATTTACCCGTAACCGTTAGATTGAGTTCATCAGTCTAGATTTCGCCACGATTTGTCCATACAAGCCGGGGCGGGAAAATTCGGATTTTCTTTATAAAAATAATTCGGAAAGATTTAGAATTTCTAATTCCAGAGTCTAGTTTATTTTCAAAACGCGAAAACTTTTGCATATGAAATCCGATTTGGGTAATTCAAGTTCCGAAAAATTTGTAAAATTGAGATCTTTCCAATGGTGGATTTTATTTGAATTTTCGAGTTCATTTGCTATTTGGTTTTGGTTTTTATTCGCTTTCTCTCTCGATTCGCGTAGACGTTGAATTGTGCGACGTTTCAGAGAAGGAGCCACCAACTCAAGAACAATTTCTAGACCAAGACTAGGAGCTTAACGAAGGCAAGTTGTGCTTTGATCATGTTGCACCCATAAATTAGATTGCATGCTATTTTGGTTTACCTTATCACTTGTTATTTCATGAGTACAAATGATTTTGACCAAGATTGGGATTTATATATTATACCCTCTTGAATTACATCCTACCTTGTTAAGTTGTATGCCATGATCCACTTGTTACCCTAGGTTGGTTAATTATAGTTGGTTAATAGAAAATCAACATGGATGGTTAGAACGGAATAGAATTGCTTAGCCATGCCACGTCATCACATGCTCATGAAATATTGCTTAATAATCTTGACTAATGGAATATGAAACAATGATGATAACTTGTGGGCCATGTGTGGTCGCACAAAGAGATTGAGTTGTTGTGACAGCGGAGTCACGCAACGATGTTGATTTGTGAAAAGCACATGGTGTTTGGTAATCAACTGGGGAGGAAAAATGATTTAGACTGGGGCAAGTGGCAAGATTGTTTATGGTGGGCCAAGACTGGCAATTGGGCGGTCGCATTTGGTGGGCCAAGAGTGGCAATTGGACGGTCGTATTTGGTTTTATGACATGTTTTGGTTGGTCTTACCTCGGTCAACTAAGGGTAGTCAATTAAAATAAACAACTGGATGGGATGGCGGGATGCCATAATGGAACTTGATTTAGGATGAAGAACTTGGGTTTATTTGAGAATCGCTGAATCTATTTACTTGTTATTATTTGTTTTACTGTCTTTTCAATCTACATTATGTATGTGTTCTTAAATGCCGCTTTACTGCAAATGAACCCTTAGCCATTCCTTTGGAATAAGCCTGCATATAGTTATAATAGAAATGCATTCTGTGCACAACTTGTTGAGTACGTGTTGGTGTACTCACCCTTGCTTAACAACCAACAACAGTGGAGGAATCATCTTCAATATTGGAGAAGGACTTTCGGTGGACGCGTGTCACTAGGCCAATCCTTGTCCATCGCCCTGTGGTGTGCTGATGGGACATCTACGTTTTCTACTACTTTCCATTGCATTTGTCTTATTGGTCTTATTATTGCCTTGCAAGGTGAATAATGTAAGTGATCATAAGATCATACACTAGTTACATTCAATCAATAAAGTCCTATTATTCTTATCGTTGTGTATGATATGATGCTTACCGATGTTAAGCTGTGTACACTAGCGTTTGATCCTGGGACTAGTGCGGAAAAACACAGTGGATTCGAATGGTTGGATTCGGGTCCTTACAGAGGTGGTATCAGAGCATACTGACTGTAGGACTTGGCCCTAGTTGGTAGAGTGTCCAAAAATTATTTTCTAAAAGGAAAAACTTAAATTGATTAAAACAACACTCTTGACTCATCTTATTCTCTACTCCCTACCTTTGCCCTTTGCTGAAATCTACTTAAATTTTTCGGGGTGGCCATTAGAAGATGAAAATCCGAGTAGAAGAGCAATCAGCTGAAGAACGTTGGGATCGATTTGTACCAGCACCAGCCCATCCGCCAGTATATCCACTAGGAAGTTCCCATGGAGGATGGCTCGAAGAGTGAAGAAACTTAGTTTAAAGTTGAAACTCAAGTATTGAGTTGCGTCAAATAGAATAGTCTTACCCAAATGTACTAGACGTTAAGGTTGAGTGTTTAGTTTGGATTTTTATGCTTGCTGGGTGTGCAGTATGTGTTGCAAAGCTTTTAGGCTTATATAAGCGACCATACCAAGTTATTAATATTGATTGCTTAAGTTATTGGGTTAAACCTATCTCCCCTGTATTAGGATCTCTACTTCTTACCTATGCTATTTTCTCTCTCACCTAACCCCTGCAAAGTAATCAAGCAGATGGTTCCGATTAGTGATAGCAATAAAGTCAGTGAAAGTGAAAACCAACTCAATAGAAACTCCAAGGATGGATTAGTTTTTCAACCATCACCACCGACAGATACGTAGAGCTTCGAAGAGTTTTGGCCGATCGACTCGTTAATCACGAGCATAATGATGAAGCAAATATGAATATGACCAATCAAAGCTAATGACAAAGAAAAGCGCCTCGAATTATTATTGGTGATCCCTGTACTAACTCAAGGTTACTAGAATTCATAAAAGACTCATCCACCAATGTTTTAAGGAAAATGTTTCACCTTTAAAAGCCAAGGATTGGCTCGAGATTATTAAGAGGAACACTACCCCTGCAGTATGTTCTAGAGCTAAACGTGGTTTTATAAAGTACTACCAACCAAATAATTTAGAAGATTGTATGTGCATTCGCTGTGGAAAAAAAACGCACCCTCCTAAACCTATCGACCTTAATCAGGAAAACAGTTAGTGGTCATCACCCACAGCAGGTTCCTTGTAATGGTGAAGAAGATCATTTTACTAGGAGATGTGTTGCGAATCAGGAAGTAATAAATCGCAAGCAAAGCATCATTGAGTGCTACAACTGTCACAATAAAGGACATTACGCTAATCGGGTCCACAGAAAAGACACATATTCTATACAGTCGTAGATATACCCGAAGTTACCACTGTCTGGTACATAACGCCAAGGGTGAACGGTTAAGTTGCGAGAGAAATTTGCCTAGAAGACCAATTGAAGAAAAGGTGTCTAAGCAATGACACGATCCCGGTCAACAAATGCATAAGAAAGAAAATCCACCATAGACTCTAATTGCCATAAACCTTAGCATTTTGTCAGTAAAAGCCCTCAAAGTAATTCTAAAATCAAGCCCTTGACCTTAGCCATTTTTTGATCATTAACTTTGTAACATCAGAAAACAACCCCTGTTGTTTCTAAGAAGATTGATCACGTCACCTGGGACAACCGTGAAGGACTTGAACACTCCGCCAACATCCGTCAGGAAGAATTCTACTTCACTTCGAAGACTTGAAGCAAGTTAGCAGCAATTTTCAAGACTTATCGAAAACCCAGAAGACATCAAGTTTTGTAAACAAACGCCCTTTTCTTGTAATTCCCGCCGACACTTTTATCGAAGAATTAAATGTATTCCTTGTGCATTCAATCCTTCCGATCAATCTTTTTGATCCCGAACATTCTATTCATTCACACCCAAAACAATTGCCAAATCAAAAGCCACCCTATGAACCTCTTGCCTAGTCCTTGCAAATCTCGAGGACGAGATTTTTGTAAGAGGGGTAGATTTGTAACATCCCGAAAATTGTAAAATAGTGAAATATTATAATATGACTTTGCCTTTTGAGTATTCTTGAGTTTTCTTGAATTTGTGATTTTCTTAATTGATTTCTTGGATATTGCAAAGATAATTAAAGAAAATGGAAGCAATTAAAAGAACAAAAGAAAAGTTGTGAATAATTTATTTTATGAAATTTCAATCTGTAGAGAAAACAATTTCTGCACTAAGAAAAATAAAAGAATAACAAATTGAATAATGAAAATGTAAAATAAAAGCAAATTGACTAGAAACAGTGTATCATCCGAATTAATGAAAAATATCCAGAGCTCATCTCCAGCTGAAAAATTTAACAAACTACCCTTGACACAGTACTTACCACTGATAAAAATCTCAGAAAATTATCAGATGGGATAAGCCTCCAAATAATTCAAAAACAGAAGCTCTGAAATTCTGAAAATCTTAATGTCAGAATTTTTATAAAATCCTGGAGCAATATCTTGAGCTAAAAATTTTACATAAGAATCCTTAGCTCAAATTATGTTGAAAAACAAATTTTTAAAAATAAATAAATTCATTTGCGTACTTTAGTAATTTAAAAACAGAATGGAAAATCCTGTGCATTATATATTGTCAGAATTTTAGTAAATAATATACACATTATTTAAATCTCAAATTTTTCCTGAAGATCGCATACTTCCAGAAGAGAATACAGAAAAAGTATGAAAAACCTCTTGCAAGGTTTATCTGGTGATTCATTGCAAATTCAGTGCACCCAGCCAGTCCATCTTTAAGTCGGTTGCCTCCCCTTTCTCTCTGCCATGTGGGCCAATTCTTTGCTAAACCCCACCGCCAGCGTCCCAAGACCTGTGCTGCACTACGGTCATCCTCTTCCTCCAGACGATCGAGCTCGGGCAAAAGATCAAGCCGCCATGCTGTTCCTCTGCGTCCACTGCGCAATCCAAAGACCGCCAAGCCACCAAAGCGCGCCACGACGCCGCCTCCACGCGGATGTCGCCCAATGTCCACGACAAGCATTCTTTGTTCTTCTTTTGTCGCGCATGGTGAAGCCCCATCCGAGCCGAATGCAGCTGCCACGCCATCCTTCTCCTTGCCCATAAATACCTCAAGATGATCACCGAAGCAGCGCTTATTTCCCCTCCTCTACTCCCTTTTCTTGACCCAACACACGAAGCTCATCCTTTTCCGCCATTGTTGAAGACCTTCAGAGCTCGGCTCAATTCAATTACGACCAATATACTCAACAACTTTCCAATTCCTTCCGCCATAGCATCCCCAAGTTCTCTCGATCAATAGCCCTCAATAAAATCTCGGGTTCTTCATGTGAAATCGTGCACGCCTCAGCGCCTCCTCTCCTCCATGGCCGGCCGACGAGTGGAGAGCTCCTGAGATTCTTCCTCGTAACCAACCCCAAAAATGGAACCAACGTGACCCCTGATGCTTTTAGTGCCATCGGTTCAAGCCCTCACGCCCTGATTCTTGCTCGCCACCGTCCACCATTAGAGCCGCCACAAGAGCTCGAAGGTAGCTCGCTCCGGTAACTCTTCCGGTGAGTCGACACCTCCCCTGGATGCGCCTCGCTGAGGTCTTGCTCCACATGCCCTAGCCTTCACGGAGCTTGCCGAGTGCCGTCGCCGCCATGCCCTAGCCGGTGCCCTGTTTTCCCTCATCGCCACGCGGACCCCCAAGTCAGTCCTCACCAAGCTCCGAGGCAAAAGGGGTAAAGGCGTCTCCTTCTGTGAAGGCGATTTTCATTTAAATTCGAATTTCAATTCGGGCCAAAATTCAAACTGTGATAACTTTCAAATACTGCTCGAATTTAGTAAAATAAATTTTAAAATCATATAAAATCCAATGGTATTAGAATATGCAAAAATATTCATGAAAGAGTTACTGTGTGAATTTCTAAAATAAAAATACCAAAATGAGCATTTATGTGTTAAGAAAAAGATTAATTTAGACTTAGCCAAAATAAATGAAAATAAATCTTTTAGAATACTTGTTCTGAAATGAGTTCAAATATATAAAAATATTTATGTTTTAGTTTAATTTCCATCATCAAATAAATCCATGCTTTAATTCGCTAAAAAGGAAATAAAAATAAATAAATCGAATGCTTAAAGAAAAATAGATTGATTTTAATAATTATAAAGAATATGACTTTCTGATTTTGATATGTGCTGAAAATGGATAATTAGACAAGACTTTTAGGATTTCTAAATAATTAAACATGTACTCAATTTCAATGCTTCATACTAGTCTTTGTATATATATACACACATACTCATGTATATGAACAAAATCATAATTAAGAAGTGTTTCATGGAAAGAATACTAGCAAAGATGTACATGAATAAGTAGAGCCCATCTTAACATATTCTTAAGTATAAGAATTCAGTGATTAACGAAAGTAACTAATTTAAATTAAGACTATATTCTTTCGTATGCATATAAACTATCGCGGCCAACACCAGATTAATGTGGGATTAGCTTTAAAACACTCTTAGGGTTATTCCCTATTAACACCTGAAAAATAAATCAAGAATCATGTATAGTGTAGCCGCAAACTTAAATTGAATATCGACCGATTTAAGGTTACCGATATGATCACTTATACTATTTCGACAATTGATAAAATAACTTATCTAAATGTTAAAATCAGTAAAATGAGTTGAGAAATACTCTACAAAGTTCATACTACCATATTCTGTAAAAAGAATCTTATTTCATTAAGGTTTGCATATTAATCTTGCTAGCTCAAAAACCATAAGTGATAATCGTTCGTTTCATTTTCTTGCCGATTCCGAATAACGTCAACTTAACAATACCACTTAAGCCTTTTCAACAATAAGTACAATGTCGCGTCTAAATCCTAAAACAAATGGAATTAACCCTGTAGCACTCTCGAAAGTATATACTGCCCTGCTATAAAAAGATAATCTCACTTCGTTGTGAATTGTATATTAATCTTAATAGCTTAATAACCCTAAGTAATCCCATTACGTTAGACCATAATGCGGATGAACGAACTTTGAGTATGAATGAGAAATCAGTTATTATGACATTTTTATCACCAGAACCTTCCCAAATATTGTGTAAATGATGTTAGTAGCCTAAATCAACAGATTAGCCTTTTATAACTAGAACATTGATTAAATATTGCTTCGAATCTGAATCTAATCAAATGGGACGAGAATCTGTTAAACCTGAAATGATTAAATTATTATAATCTTAACCTATTTTTGCGTCTTGAATTCGAAAATATAAATAAAGAAAATTCACAATCTTTGCATCTTGAATTTGTAAAATAAAATTTATGAATTCATAATGGGCAATCTCTGCTTCTTGTGAAGAATCTTTATTTGTTCTTTCTATCTACTTTCTTTTTGCCCTTATTGAAGTTTATTATTTGCTGTATTTTCCGTTGATCGACGTGTAGAACCCGACGCTGTTGATTCCATCGTCATCTCCGTCATCTTCGATTTCCATCATCGTCGTAAACAGTGATTAAGCAAGGCAAGCACCCCTTTGACCATATTGATCCCAGTATGTAATATACCTTGTTTTGCTAAACTATTTTATGCATGCGATTACTTTACGTAAATTGCTAATTTGTGGATTTGGTAGTTATACCTGTTGTCACATGAATCTCCTTTGATGATTATGAATATGTGAACCTTGTTAACCACAGATTAGGGTAGACATTACTTATTGTCATCATGGGTATATGCAATTACATAATCATGCTTAGCCATGCTTAGAAACAACGATGAATCAATGATGATGATGATCAGATCAAAAGTTGTTTCTTGGGAAATGGAAAATGTGTTTAGGTATGATACTGTTGGTTGCTGATACTTTGCTTAAAAACCCCAAAATAAAACTATGGTTTGGATGCGGGCATTTATTGGCAATAGCCGGATGTGCAAAAAGGAATTGTACGTAGTGTAGGGGGAGATTATTGCCCGTGTCAGATTAAGGACCGAACATCGTATTGTATGATCTAAGAAAATCCGTACAAACCACAAGTGTGAGGATGGGGTAGCCTTAAACCAATTAAGTTATCTAGTTTAACCTTGCACTCTGGAAGGCCGAAGTAGTGCGGGCTCTCCTTTTTAAGGTTTGCTCGACGGGGTGCCCTCACCGAGGTGTTGGGAGCCACACTTTCCAATACAACGGTGTACGCCATACTTGGGAAGTTCCAACATTCCTATGCTCTGAGTTCTTCTATCACAGTATGGGCTTAACGTCCCGTCGCTGGTGCAAAGTTAACCTAGGTAATGTAAAGGTTTTCGTCATGAACATTCTGGCCACACGCTAAAAGCGCGTGAAACATGCGGCAAAAAGAAAAGGTCATGACTTGTGGGAAAAGTTGTACACCTCTGCAGAGTTAAATCTAATCGATTAGCCGTACCCGCGGTCATGGGTGTCTTGGCGAACTGATACGAGTTAAACTTTAGTATTTTTTTTTAAAAATGGGTTTGGGTTGGATCTTGTTTTGAAACTGGTTATGATTTCATATCAATGGATTGATATCGGTGGATGAATGATTATATCAATGGACCGACTTTGTTGGACTTCATATGTGGATTATTGAATGAATGATTATGTCCTCATGTCAACGGGACGACATTGATGAATTTTATAACTGGATTATGGATTTGGATATTGGATTATTGGATATTCAATGGACTGTGAGTATTTCTTATGCTTTACTTATTTCATATCAAACTTGCTCTTATAAATTCCGTTTGCAAATAACTTGATTTACAAATTCAATTTTGCTGTATGCAAATTAACTGTAGAAGCCTTTCCTTTGAAATGGCCTGCATGTATTATAGGTTTTGCTAAAGTCTTGCGGAGTACGAAAGTACTCACCCTTGCTTATTCGTGGTTTTTAGGTGTATGCTAGCGAAGCTTCGAAGGTATGTTTCATCGCAGGATGCGGGATCTTCATCGAAGTGACCTTATCTAGGGATTTATGCCTCGTCAGTTGTCTGCGGGTTTGGATGGGCACACTACCAGGCTTTGCTTCTTTAGCTGCTATATTCTCTGAGTTGTAAAATTTCTTTGTATTCTAGTTTCCGCTTAATTATTATAATGTATGGTTGTGCTTCCAATTGTTGAAATGTGCGTACTAGCTACTGATCCAGGGACTAGTACTGCAAGCACATTAAATTTCCATTTTTGCATTTATGTAAAAATGGGGGTCGTTACATATTTATACCGTGCCACGCAATGTCGGAAGAACCAAGCCACCAGAAACAAAGTCGCGAAGAATCAAGCGGCGGAAAAGAAGGACTTTGGTGTTTCATTTCTCGCGATGCTACAGTAACCGAAGCTATAGTATTGCGAAGCTACAGTATTTCGAAGTATAGTACACGCGAAGGTATTTTGAATTCGGCAGGGAGCGACGTCTTTCCGGCAAGCGCGCAACGCGTGGCCAATTCAATTGCGCTAGCGCCGAATCCAGTAGGGGCTCGTAAGTCCATCTGCATGCGCGGGAGTGCAACGACGTGATCGATGGAAATTCCAGCGCAACGCCGAAGCCTTCCATGCGGGAGAAGTTTCGTGTGTCACCGATTTGGATTGGCGCCGAATTCGGCAAGCATCGAGTCCTATCCGGGCGGGAAAAGGACTCCCTGGCCTATAAAAGCAGCGCGTGGGCGTCGCCAAAACGCATGCAACCAAAACCGTGAGCGTTTGAGCTAGCTGCACCGTCGTTCGGAGGATTGCGCGAAGAACAGCAGGCGCTGCCAGAAGCTTCGCCCGGACAAGTTGTCGCCGAGACGCCTTGGGATCAGTGCCATTCGCTTTGTCGAGAAGCATTCCGTGCGCCGTAGTTTCGCCGGAGCAGCGCCAGGGAAGGAGATCGCCGTCAGGATCGTCGTTTTCTTCGAGACCGGCGAGTTTTGCACGCAGTCTAGCCATTGCTAATCGGAAGCTTCGTCCGTCGTTGGATCTTAATCGAGTGCACGGAATTCGTCCACGTCACTTCGGAATCGGTAAGCGTCTCCGATTAAATATCAGCCGTTGGATTTAAGTTGAACGGTTGATATTAGGCCACGTAGTAGATTTACCCGTAACCGTTAGATTGAGTTCATCAGTCTAGATTTCGCCACGATTTGTCCATACAAGCCGGGGCGGGAAAATTCGGATTTTCTTTATAAAAATAATTCGGAAAGATTTAGAATTTCTAATTCCAGAGTCTAGTTTATTTTCAAAACGCGAAAACTTTTGCATATGAAATCCGATTTGGGTAATTCAAGTTCCAAAAAATTTGTAAAATTGAGATCTTTCCAATGGTGGATTTTATTTGAATTTTCGAGTTCATTTGCTATTTGGTTTTGGTTTTTATTCGCTTTCTCTCTCGATTCGCGTAGACGTTGAATTGTGCGACGTTTCGGAGAAGGAGCCACCAACTCAAGAACAATTTCTAGACCAAGACTAGGAGCTTAACGAAGGCAAGTTGTGCTTTGATCATGTTGCACCCATAAATTAGATTGCATGCTATTTTGGTTTACCTTATCACTTGTTATTTCATGAGTACAAATGATTTTGACCTAGATTGGGATTTATATATTATACCCTCTTGAATTACATCCTACCTTGTTAAATTGTATGCCATGATCCACTTGTTACCCTAGGTTGGTTAATTATAGTTGGTTAATAGAAAATCAACATGGATGGTTAGAACGGAATAGAATTGCTTAGCCATGCCACGTCATCACATGCTCATGAAATATTGCTTAATAATCTTGACTAATGGAATATGAAACAATGATGATAACTTGTGGGCCATGTGTGGTCGCACAAAGAGATTGAGTTGTTGTGACAGCGGAGTCACGCAACGATGTTGATTTGTGAAAAGCACATGGTGTTTGGTAATCAACTGGGGAGGAAAAATGATTTAGACTGGGGCAAGTGGCAAGATTGTTTATGGTGGGCCAAGACTGGCAATTGGGCGGTCGCATTTGGTTTTTGGTGGGCCAAGAATGGCAATTGGGCGGTCGCATTTGGTGGGCTAAGAGTGGCAATTGGGCGGTCGCATTTAGTTTTTGGTGGGCCAAGAGTGGCAATTGGGCGGTCGCATTTGGTTTTTGGTGGGCCAAGAGTGGCAATTGGGCGGTCGCATTTGGTGGGC
The DNA here is from genome assembly GCA_036346375.1 of Guadua angustifolia. Taxonomy (NCBI): domain Eukaryota; kingdom Viridiplantae; phylum Streptophyta; class Magnoliopsida; order Poales; family Poaceae; genus Guadua; species Guadua angustifolia. The sequence goes on along the minus strand of CM070505.1, from coordinate 47,843,169 downwards.
CAAGAGTGGCAATTGGGCGGTTGCATTTGGTTTTTGGTGGGCCAAGAGTGGCAATTGGGCGGTCGCATTTGGTGGGCCAAGAGTGGCAATTGGGCGGTCGTATTTGGTTTTATGACATGTTTTGGTTGGTCTTACCTCGGTCAAGTAAGGATAGTCAATTAAAATAAACAACTGGATGGGATGGCGGGATGCCATAATGGAACTTGATTTAGGATGAAGAACTTGGGTTTATTTGAGAATCGCTGAATCTATTTACTTGTTATTATTTGTTTTACTGTCTTTTCAATCTACATTATGTATGTGTTCTTAAATGCCGCTTTACTGCAAATGAACCCTTAGCCATTCCTTTGGAATAAGCCTGCATATAGTTATAATAGAAATGCATTCTGTGCACAACTTGTTGAGTACGTGTTGGTGTACTCACCCTTGCTTAACAACCAACAACGATGGAGGAATCATCTTCAATATTGGAGAAGGACTTTCGGTGGACGCGTGTCACTAGGCCAATCCTTGTCGATCGCGCTGTGGTGTCTTGATGGGACATCTACGTTTTTACTACTTTCCACTTGCATTTGTCTTATTGGTCTTATTATTGCCTTGCAAGGTGAATAATGTAAGTGATCATAAGATCATACACTAGTTACATTCAATCAATAAAGTCCTATTATTCTTATCGTTGTGTATGATATGATGCTTACCGATGTTAAGCTGTGTGCACTAGCGTTTGATCCTGGGACTAGTGCGGAAAAACACAGTGGATTCGAATGGTTGGATTCAGGTCCTTACACTTCTGGTGGTCCACGAGTATAGGATTGAAAGATCTGCTCGTCCTCTTTCAAACGGATCTGAAATCACCTTGAAATTCCTTCCGAGTCAACGGGAAACTGCAAAACAATGGAGACTACTTTTCCTATCCAAGTCAGTTTGGGCTGCGGGTCTTCTAATCCGAGTTGTATTAGTTAGGCCCATGTTAAGGCCTGGTGCTGCATGTCCTTGGACTATAAATAGTCAGCCGCCACCATGATTAGGGTTTGGGTTTTGTTTGATTAAGTTAGCCATTGCTACTGCTTGTACTCATGGCGTGTCGACTAGACCGCCTGCCTACTTGTTCATCGGAACCCTAATTTCGAGTGTTCTTGCTTCGTAACCAATCTACATTCATATTCGCAATTGAGTTGTTTGTTATCTCTTGTTCTTGCCGGTTCTTCGATTACTTGCAGGAACAAAGACCTTCGTGGTCAGGTTGGTCGCGCTCGCGAGATCAATAACCTTCGAGGAGGGTGGTGTACGGCCGCTATAGCGCATAACGTCGGTTCGTTGTAGTCGGGCCGCCAACTTCGTCCTCCACCAAATCGACGCTACCTATTCTCATCGAAAGATCGGGACGCCCCGTCCATATCATTTGCATCTGCGAATCCATGCACGGCCCTACACCTCCACAGTTGTTGGTACCTTGTCAGGATCTGAATATACAAATCTGGACTCTCTGTGTATTCTGCACTAGTCCAGCATCACGCTAGTGCACACAGGCTCAATATACACTACTGCGGATCGGGTATCCACAAGCGGTTCAAAACCGCTTTCAGGAGCGGTTTTAGAACCGTTTGTAAGCAACCGCGAGTGATACCCCTTCGGCACTACAGGATGACACATCCTTGCAAGCTGTAGAACCGCTTGGAATAAGGGTATTCCAAGCAGTAGGACCGCTTGCAATTCTAATATCTACCGCTTTGCGTAAGGCTGCTTGTAAAAGTATTCCAAGCGGTATATACATTAAAAGCGGTTCTACCGCTAGTAAAATCGTTTTTAAAAGCAGCAGTACTGCTTGGGGTATGCCAATTTTAAAAGTAGTAGTACAGCTTTAACAAAAATTCCAAGCTGTACGTGTGCTTGCATTTAGCATTTCAAGCAAGTCAAAAAAATGATTACTAAATAATAGAAATACCGCTTGGAAAAACAATTGCATTAGTTTAATATATATCCACTTAACAAATATTCGCCAAATTTATAATAATATCAAGCACCCATAACATACAATCTAAACACCATAACATATAATTCCTCGAGAAAGCAACGTACCAAAGTTTCATTATCACAAATCATCCACAGGTACAATATGTGAACATCACCAAAATATATAGAGTAGAAGTACAAAGATTCTCCCCTCACATGCATGTCACATACATGGACATATACCAAAATATAACTAGAGTGCAAAATTTACTCTTCCCACAGACATGGACATATATATCTATTCGTATGCCCTACTAATACATGGAGATTGCCGCTTTCATGACTTGTAACCAAAGGAGAGGGAAAATCGTGATAAGCAATTTGGAACATGAGTTTGCACGGTTTCAGTGACCAAATCTTCATGTGACCAACATACTTTGTTCGCAATGCACAGATGGTAAAGTAATCACAAATATTCAAGATTTGCTAAAGCTGGAATTCATCAATTGATAGGACCTACAAAGATAAGATGGAAAATGTAAGGAGGCAATATTCAAATCATTCTCAAGTACTTAAGTAACACATTTACGTTGTGCTAATAATAGGAAGAAACAAACCAAGGCATTTAGATCAACATTCATGTCATCTTGGGGTGGACCATCAAGCTTTCCAGCTTTGTTAGGTCGTGATAAAAGATGAAATTCCATTAGATCAGGTGATCAAGATTCAAAGAATAATCTTTGGGCAAGATTCTTGTGCAAGTAATCGTAAAGCTTTTCAAAACCTTTCGACCAAACAAGACCGCTTGACAATACAAGCATTGATGGAAACATGTACAGGAAGAAATACACTTACAAGCACGACACACCACACCAAATGGATTTATAAGATAATCATCTCGGATGGGCCAATCCAAGACCTGAAATTAATCGAGCTTCAAGAAGAGCAACAATATCACATAGATCCTGCTCTTCTTCTAACTGATGACAGTAAATCCCAACATTGGATATCTCTATTATCTTGTTTACTTCATCTTGTCTTGACCTAGCCATCAATGACCTAAGCATACAAAATAGGAATACACATTTACAATCAAACGCTTGAAATACCAAATTATCTACGAGCCTAACAAACCATAGAGCTAAACAACAACATTTCCATGCATAGTTGTCCATATTCCATATCCATTAAAATGTTCTTCCAAAAAAGTGTAAGAGACAATTTTTACAACAAAATGTTGAAAAGTCCTTATAGTTTCATGCTACATTGCAGAGCAGAAGGACACACTCCTGCAGCTTTACCTGCACATACACATAAAGCCACTATGCAATTTCATGGTATATTGCACAGCACATGGACACCCTCCTGCAGCTTTACCAGCATATAAAGCCACTATGCAATTTTTTCCCACCACAAGAAACTATTGAGGCATTCAGAAGTTAAATTCTTATCAAGTTTTGGGTCCCTAGAGGAGTCAAATTATTAGTCATGTAAAATCAAAGTTTCTAAAGTATACTTTCCTGTTAAGTTGGTTAATTTTTTTTTAAAAAAAACCCAATGATTATTAACACTTTCAGGAACTTCACTGACTTGCAACTTGCAAGCATTTTCGTAATTGTTTAGCAATTGCATCTCAATTTCATATGCTTCTAAATTTGGTTGTGGACCCTACTGGTTTAATAAGGCATGTTTGTAGCAGCTTCCAAATGTCTCAGGCTAACCACGGTTTCCAAACCAAACTCAACATCAAACTAAGCCAGAAATTGCTGATATTACAGGCGAAATGGCCTGGCACTTTGTATGACATCTGAGCCTTACAAACTCAATGATGACATGGATTATTTTCTCCATAGAACTACTAATTCATAATTGGCAGACTTGGCAATGAGTCTGCCATTTTTTAAATTCAAAATTTGCATTTAAAATTTGGTTAATGAGATATTAGATCAGTAGCATTTGTAACATGGGTGTAATTTAATTTGAACATACTGATGGCAGAATGTGTCTAATTGCAAGTTACCATATGTTCATCTGATTGGACTCTTAAAAGATGGAAATGATATAAAATTACCTGCATTGATATTTCTTTCAATTTATGTGTAATCTGTGCATTGTCAATAAGTGTGAAACAACATCCTCTTGTCTCAACAGATGATCATCCTGGACATGCTTCCTTTCATGACCAACTCCTGCACCGCATTTTTCTGCTTTGCCCTTTGCAATATTTTCTCCTCGATAGTATCTTTGCATATAAGTCTATACACGATTACCTACAATTCCAGGTTTGAAATGAAATGTAAGGAACTGAGCTCTTACAAAATTTATTTTCAAATATTGTTGTGATTTATGAATTCAGATAATGTCCAGAGTTCTTAAAACCGGTGAGAACCAGTCAGTTAACAGAAATTAGTTGAGCATTAGTGCTACTTAAAACTATCACCGAAATTAGTGAGCATACAAGGCTTAGCAAACAAAAAAAAAGTTTAAAAAAACATAAGAAAATTACAAATGATAATATAAAAAAAATTGGGCAGAAACCAACCGAAGACTACTTTCCAGCCTACCCAGCTTGGTCCTAGAGGTTTTTTTAACCAAGATTCGGAACCATGTTTGCAACTTCTGTAATGTTGTCAACCTAAAACAAAACTCTTAACATTAATGATGACAACAGCAGCATGACTACTATACCTAAAAAATGAGTCACCACTATGCCAGTATTATTGTTTATGCAGTAATGCTCCCTACTGTGGGAGGCCATGCAAGGATGAAGAAGTCCCTGCCTAGCTGTACAGTCTAGTGATACACTAATAACAGGTCATCAGCTACACACTAATAACAAATCATTTCTCTTTCAAATGTTCAGATTCCTTTACTAATAACATAATGCTAAACAGTAACCAAATAAAGACAATGAATCTAAACTCTTAAGAGTAATGATATTGGTATTATGGTGAATCTATGTCCTATATTTTGAATGTAATAACATTCGAAGAATCAACAGGATTGGCTGTTTTAGTATGAAACTAGTATAAAAACCAATTAACGTGTTTTACAAACATTCTAGTGCTAAAATTGCAATGGGATGGAAACTTCAACCTAAAGTAAGAAAAGGAAATGACAGATTAAGAAAATTACTCAACTAGCAAGCACACTATACTGAACATTCTAACACATGAAAACAACGTATAGACTATCATATGCAGCCATTACATATCCTAAAATGTTCGTGTTTTCCTGAAATTTGTCTTCCTAAGGAAGATTCAAGAGTGTTATTACAAATGATAAAATAATGGTCCATGAGACCATGGCTAGATAAATAGTGTATAAACTGAAGTTTCAGTTACCTGAAAAGAAGAAGGTACTAGATAGAGCCATTTCTCAATTTGACTTTGCTGGGATGGTTGCTTTAATATCCTCTAAGATCATACACCGACATGGAGTTGATTCGATGATAAGCTTCTCACACAAATCACAGAAGGGCAACACAAATTGAAACATGCACATATTACTATCTTTTGTGTTCTCAGGGTAGATGTTACCCTCACAAGCACTTACCACAAAAGAGGAGAAGGAGGTGCCACCATGGGGTGGAGCAAATAGGGGACTCAGGCGGCGACAGTCGGGAGGAACCGCGTCGGGTAGGAGGAAGACCGGGAGGGCACGCCGCTCGGGAAGACGACCGAGGGGCGACGCCGAGTGGAGAGCAGTGCAGGTCGGGAGCCTCTCGGAGGGCCTGGCTGGGAAGGGCAGCAGGCAGCGCCGACCAGGAAGGGAAGCAGAGGCGGCGACGCCATCGGCGTGAGGAGGAGATGGGCTCTGGCCGGGGCAGGCAGGGCGACGCCAGGTCCTGGGGGAGCCGGCTGAGAGAGGATGGGCAGGCGCCAGGGAGGAATGGAGGGCACCGGCCAGGGAGGAATGGAGGCGGGAGCTGCGGGTGGCGGCGGCGGAACCGCAGGAGCCGGGAGGTTTCGGCAGGTGGGGAGTGAACGGGGAGGGGAATCGATCAGGCCAGGGAGTATCCAATAGGCAATAGGTTTAGGGTTTCTTTCCCTGCGAAATTTTTTAGCCTCCGCGCTCTATGCCCGCCAAAAAAAACTATTAGAAGCGGTCCAAAATATTTCCAAAGCGGTCTGAAGGCTTTTAATTTAAATTATTTTTCCAAGCGGTCAGATAGCTTAGATAGCTTATTTTAAAAGCGGCACTACAGCTTTTAATTAAAATTCTTTTTCCATGCAGTATGTTAGCTTTTAATTATTATTTTTCGAAGCAGTAATACCGCTTGCGCCAATGGGCCATCCTGTAGTGCGGGTATCACTCGCGGTTCCCCCAACCGCCTGTGGTTTGACACCACAAGCGATTGGGAAGGTGTCCAGGCAGGCTCGAGTAGCCGCCACGTGGGGGCCCTCCACAAGCGGTTTGTGTTACCAACCACTTGTGGAGAGGCTGCTAGCCAATGATAGGGAGGTGCCACGTGTGCTCTCTCCACAAGCGGTTGGAGTTACAAACCGCTTGAGGTTGACAGCACAATATTTTGATTATATTCAATATAAAATATGTTTTGAGAGGGGTTTTTGATATGGATTTTGACAATAAAAATAAATAGAACTACAGGAGTTTTTTGACACAATTAAATATATATTATTCATGCGTACTCATTCAAATAATTATAGGTTCATTTACACGAAAGTACGAACTTAATAGACTAAAAAATGGACAAGTTGATGAACACATGAAATAATTATGAGCAAATAGAAGCAAATTTTACAAGTTTTGAAGAATAAAAGGGCAAATCTTGAGCTCATTTCTTGCGTGCGTTGCTCTTTGTGTCCTTGGTCGACGTTGATGTCAATTAACCTGTCTTTATAGAAGGACAATCTCTCCAACCCTTTGTGTGGAACTCGCCTTTGGTGGATACAATCTCAACGACAATAAAGCCGATGAGTTGTTTTTGGATTGCTGCAACCCGGTGCGGCGGGATCACGCCTTGCACATCGATGTTGGGCTGACAAAGCGGGCAATAAATAAATCTCTGGACATGTAATTAAAGTGTAAGTACTAAGAAATTGACATGTGCATACTACCTCAGCGTTGCTTGTCGGCACATCGCCGTGGGTAATATTTTGCATATAGTGGCACACATGATAGCCACATAAGTTGTTTCCAGCCGTCTGTTGTAGAATCTGCGATGAAATTTGAAAAGAAAACAATTATTGGGATGAAAAATTGTTACAACATATTAATATTCTTTAATATGTACTCGAGTGCTTATTTGGACATGAAATTCGTTCTCAAAAGCTCCTTGTTGCTTCTTTCGGAACCTTGCGAATGCCCTGTGTGATGCGTTGGTATGAATAGTAATTATCAGAGTTCGAATTAGCAAGGTATTTCAATATAATAAGGAAACTATCGTATATATGTGCTATATATCTGTTTAGCATGTCAATGATATATTGATATTTTTCTACCGGAGTCCTTTTTGAGTCTTGAACAACGATCTGACTACTATCAAGCTTGATGACAAGAAGGATCTAGTGAAACCTATTCATGTATTGCAACATATATGTAACTAGCTAGTAGTATTATCAATGCCTTGGAAAAGATAAGAACGAGAGGTTGTATATATACGTACTCGAAGTGGAAGGGAAGAAGTATGTACGGTTTGTAGTGCTGTCCCAAGAATGCATCTAGAATGTAATCCTCAACAGCCTTTGGGTTGCATCCAAAGACGAACTCGTTAACAATCTCTAGGTCGATGAAGCCCACGTTGAAGATGTTCTGTTTTCTATATCGTTGTATCTCCATTCTACATAGAAAGGGATAAGTTATTAGAGTTGCAATTTTATGATATGAGAAAGCACATGGTAAAGGTATGAGCTTGACACTTACAGGCACTAGCAACTCATGAGAGACCGTTGATGGCGTCGCCATGGTAAAAATGGTAGAAGTCTTCGAATTTGAGCCATATACTGTTGTCCTCGCGATAAAAATCTTCTTGTGTGATATGGAGGGGGAACACCGTTTTCCTTGAGCGGACTCTGTTATGTACCATTCATGAAATTGCCGCATCTTGGTTGGCAGATCCTTTATCTCATTAGGGTCAATCAGCTCTCGGCCTAACTCATATTGCCATCTGACTTTTGCCATTAGGAGATCATCTGTTAATCCAAGAGCTGCAGTTGTGGAACTGAGACCTGCCTCCTTCATAAATCTGTCGAGATTCTCCTGATCTTGGTCTCTCTTCTTCGTTGCCGCCGCCACCTGACCACGTTTATTCTTCTGTGTAGCCTTTATTATTGTTCATTCATAGTTGGACGGCACAGGCAGTGGCTCTGCACGGCATGTCGCGAAGTGTTTCGCGGCTTTTGGATCAATTGGTACCTTTGGCTCTGGCTTCTTTTTTTGCGAATTGTGCAGCCAATTCTTCTTTGATGATCGCGTCATTCTCCTCCTTAGTCCTATCATATGCCCTCTTTGGAGGTTCCTTTATCTTTTTTGATCGGCTGGACTACACCTTCTTGGGAGTGGGTGGAGGAGCCCTTCTGCTATCGAGCTTCTTCCTCGGAGGAGATGGTGGAGGCGTGGTTTTCCTCGGGGGGTTCTTTTTTGTTTGAGATGCTGGTGGTGGAGTAGGGGTTCTACGTGGAGCGGGTGGTGGAGGAGGCGTGCTCTATTTTACCGGCAAGGCATTGCGTGAAGGTGATGTTGGAGGAGGCGTGCTCTGTTTTACCATCGAGGCATTGCGTGGAGGTGACGTTGGAGGAGGTGTGGGTTACCGTTGTGGAGATGACGCGTCCACACCATCTGGAAATATGATGTACCGTTTGCTCCAGAGGATGATATTGTGGAGGGCCTGTCTAAGCTTGGTCACGTCGTCGCCTCCAGCAATATCGAGTTGAAGTTCTTCAAATCTCTCAGCACCTCCTACACCGCGACCTTCGAGTAACCCGGGGGTATCTCGTTGCAGTGGAACGTCTGGCCCGACTCCACCGGAAATGCCATGTTGTAAGCCACCTTGATAGAGAGGTTACGCACAACAACGTGTAGCTCACACTGGCGGCGAACCCTTATGTCATCCACGGGATAACGGGCCAGCAAGTTGTCCGCTTCAGGGGCCCCAATGGACACGCAGCTACTCCGCCGCACAAAGGGGCTGATCATGGCGTCCGGCTGATTGCTCAGACCTAGTCCCTGAAGCTTGCTGAGGGCAATTTGTACTTGTTGCGCAACTATGTCGCCGATGCTAGCCTGGGTTACTCTGAGCTCTTATTCCAATTTGTACATTTTATACGATTCTCTTGTTTTGCTTCTTTGCCGGCTCCTGTACGTTTGCGCATCCTTGGCGAAACCGTACTTCCATGGCGTAAGCTTGCCCATACCTAGTGTCCGTCCTGGGTGCTCAGGGTTTTGAAGGGCATGTGTTAGCTCATCATTCTCCCTATTTGTCACCAACGTACCTGCCTGAGATTGCTCGACAGCTTGTACAATCCTTTGACCAGCCTCTTGCACTCCTGGTGCCATCACCAAGCTACCGTCATCTGCAAGGCTCCTCCCATGACCCATGAACCAATTGCGTAGGCGCTCTTCCCACAAAGCAGTAGCCGGTGTGATGTCCTTCGCCATTAATTCTTGTTCCCGCTTCTCCCATTTCGGTACAGCCTTGAGGTAACCACCGGTGCCAAGATGGTGGTGGTATTTCTTCATCTATGAATTAGCCTTGTTCTTCTGACTCGCGGCCTGGCCTTCAGCTGACAGCTTGTACTCCTCGAATGCTTCCCAGTGATCCGCCAATTTAGGAAATTGGTTGAAGTCAGGTCTTTCTCCATTCTGCACATACTTGCAGCTGAGAGACATCTTCCACGCCTGAAACGAGGTTGCCATCTTCTTCAAAGTATATTTCTTGGCCTTGTCTTTGGACCCTTGAGGAAATGTGAAATTTTCCTTAATATCTTGCCAGAGCAGGTCCTTGATAGCTTGAGGAACTTCGGCCCATATTCTGATGCTAATTGGGACGTGATCCCTCATGTGGTAACCGCAAGCATTGTTGTACGGCCCAACTGCTGAAAGAGGGGCAACCGGCATCCCTTCGTTGCTAACGTCGGTAAATACATGCTTTGTGGACGGCTTCTTGTTAGGTCCCCGATGCTTGGATTAGTTGCTCGATGTATTGGGCTTGAAATACACAAACATATGTATAAACGTGTTAGAGTGTATTATATTAATGAATTGCGATTAATTAACATGTCCACGGGATTATATTCTTCTGGCTATACCTCATCCTCGCCGGAACTAGTGTTACCGAACTCAGCGGCTCCAGCATCAATGGCCTCACCGGAACCAATGTTAGCCTCAGCGGCAACAGCGTTAGCATCACCTTCGATGCTACCCAGCACGATGGAGTCTAGCAAGAACTGTTCTCCCTCGTCGAAATTAGGGTCACCACGTCCTGGTTGTACCATCTATCCTAATTCCGAAAAAATGTTGACATAAATATCATATCTTTTTGGATAGCAATAACGTGTTATTATGTGTTGACTATCAATTGTAAGGCTAGCTTAACGATATTACATCACATTCTTGATATGCGACATACAAAATTTTTGACAGCAAGACTATGACGTGTGGGTCTCCATGTCACCAAATATTCTTTTACGCACAACTTTTCTGATATTAGACTTATTTGGAAGGGTTTTGTTGTAAAGAGCGCAGAGGTTTAAACTGATATGACCTCTAGAAATTTTGTGGTCGAACAAGTACAAAACAATTTTTTTTTATTTTTCAACCCTTCGGTTTTTGACGGTTTTTGATTGATTTTTCGAGTGGTTTTTGCGAAAACCATACCGCGAAAACCGAACCGGTTTTCGCGGCACGGTTTTGTTAACCCTGATTTACATGCATACCAGGTGCTAAAGTGACTAAGATAAGTTAGTTTCTTTGTATTGTTTTGTACTTGTTTGACCACAAAATTTCTAAAGGTCATATCGGTTTAAACCTTTGCGCTCTTTACAACAAAACCCTTCCAAATAAGTCTAATATCAGAAAAGTTGTGTGTAAAAGAATATTTAGTGACATGGAGACCCGCACGTCATAGTCTTACTGTCAAAAATTTTGTACGTCACATATCAATAATTGTAAGGCTAGCTTAATTATATTAATTTGGCACTGAATTTTTCATGAAAGGTCACTTACATGTACAGGAAACATATATGTACTGTATAAGATTCATTTCTTCAAACAATAATTAATATACTAGAAACCAACTTGATTGATCTCATCCACACAACAGGTACAAAAAATCAATATTACTGAATATAATGGAACATATTCAAGTGCAAATTTTGTGGAGTATTACATCACATTCAACTATTGCTATATATTGTAAAGGCATTCAATTCTTGCACTATATCATATATCATGATCTCGTCAATCGCCATCCAAATGAGCAGCACATTGACAGGCCACCATGGTGAGCGAACAGAGGAAGCACCAAGAGAAACATAGCGATACACATTGTATAGGAAGCGTCATTGGGACATTTAGTCGAACACCTTGTGGGCAGCAGAATAGAGAGGGAGGAGGAGGGCGTGCACAGTTATACCTCGGTCCTCTAGGGTGGAATGGCGAGGTGGCGTTGGCACGGTGGCGGAGGAGGCGTCGACGAGGTGGCGTCGGCGCAGTCGCGGAGGAGGCGTCGGCGAGGTCGAGTGGCACGGGGGTGGAGTGGCGCTGGGGCAATTAGTGGCAGAGGAGGGCGACGGCGTCGATGAGGACGGCGCAGTGGCGGAGGAGGGCGAGACGGCGGCGTGGGGTTTCGACGGAGGCGGCGGCGGTGAGACACAGGAGGCAATCGAGCGGGGACTTAGAAATTTTGGGGTGTGAGAGAGCGCAGGGAGTATAAGTCTATAAAGGGAACCCACTTCTACAAGCGGTTGGTATTACGAACCGCTTGTAGAAATAAAAATTAGAAGCGGTTGGTATTAAAAACCGCTTGTAGAAGTGCTCTACAAGCGATTGATAGTACTAACCGCTTGTAGAGTGCATGGTTGGGTGGGAGTGGGAAAGAACCTGTACAAGCGGTTAGTAACACAAACCGCTTGTAGAAGTGCTCTAACAAGCGGTTAGTAATACCAACCATTTGCAGAAGTAATCTATTCAAGTGGTTGGTAGTACCAACCGCTTGTAAAAGTGCTGACCAGCTAATATTCAAACGAATATGGTGCCCTTATTGGTTGACAAGAACTCTTCCTCCCCCCTGGCTAGCGCGTGGCGCTTGATTGTGGGCTCGCCCGCGTGGTCGCGGGTTCGAGCCCCGCTCACGCCCCCTAGCCTTTCTTACGGTTTTTTTATTTACTATTTAAGATTTCACTTCTACAAGCAGTTGTTACTACCAACCGCTTGTAGAAGTGATCTATTCAAGCGGTTGGTCGTATGAACCTCTTGTAAAAGTGCCGACCAGCTAATATTCAAAAGAATGTGGTGTCCTTGCTGGTTGACAAGAACTCTTCCTCCCCCCTGGCTAGCGCATGGCGCTTGAGTGCGGGCTCGCCCGCGTGGTCGCGGGTTCGAGCCCCGCTCGCGCCCCCTTGCCTTTCTTTATTTTTTTATTTACTGTTTTATGATTGTTTCCTTTCAGAGTTTGTAAAAAAGCTTTTAGCACTTTTGTGTCATTTTAGAGTTTGTAAAAATGCTTTTAGCACTTTTGTTTCGTTTCAGAGTTTGTAAAAATGCTTTTAGCACTTTAGTTTCATTTCAGAGTTTGTAAAAATGCTTTTAGCACTTTAGTTTCATTTCAGAGTTTGTAAAAATGCTTTTAGCACTTTAGTTTCGTTTCAAAGTTTGTAAAAATGCTTTTAGCACTTTAGTTTCATTCCAAATAAACATATAATACAGTAGAAGACCCGTGTTACATATACATAGTTCATACAGTAGTGGTACATCTTAAGTAGTAACGTACTTTGTCTTTACAAGTGTTCTTTCATTATGATCGCGACGTATGAAAGGAGCATCCACATCTGTGTCATTCAGGAGGCTTATGTCGACATCCACCGCAAAAGGAGGGAGCTCGTCGAACTGACTATACTCTTCCTCATCTGTAACGTCCTCAACTCCAATAATCTTTCGTTTGGCTTGGAGAACCACGTGTCGCTTTGGCTTACTACTATAATCTTTTTGCTTGTCCTTCTGCTTTTTAGGTTTGCTTGACATGTCCATTACGTAGAAGACCTGTCTCACATCGTTCGCGAGGACGAACGGTTCGCGCCTATAGCCGACTTGTGTGAGGTCCACAATTGTCATGCCATATTTGTCGACCTTCACACCGCTTGAAGTCAGTTTGACCCTGGCACTTAAATACAGGGACCTTCTGTTAGTGATATGCCCTAGAGGCGATCATGTGAGATGATTGTATCATACGTCTATGTTCATGTACTTAATCAGTTCCATGAATAAATGTCACTCCTTTGTTCATTGAGTATGACTTAATTGTGAAACATATTGGTTATATGATATTATTCTAAACGATCCCTGGTCACATATCATTATGTGGGACGATAGTGATCTGACCAGCACATGTATTGATTGATGATAATGTTTCACATACCATAGATATGGAGATATCAAATCAATAATGTGGGCACATGTTAGAGAACATGCGGTTGGATAGACCCACTCGAGACAACGATGAGATTGTTATTTTAGAAGTGCCATCAGAGTGTAGTCTCGAGTGGTATACCTATACGATCCTTTGACCTGAGATTCTTATTGATTCTCAGCATGTGTAATTGTATACTTTGGGGCTATCAAACGCTTCTCTGTAGCAAGGGAGTTATAAAGGTAGCTTACGAGTATGCCATGAAACATGACGTGAGATATAAGAGATCAAGATGGAATTTGCCCTCCTTGATAACGGAGAGATATCTCGGGCCCTCGGTGTGGATGGATAAGGAAAAGTGCATGGCCATGCCAAAGTGATTAAAGTGTTAATCACGAATTATATCCATTACATTGACGAGTGAATGGGTCGAGCTATCACAAGGATGGCACGCATCTTGCCTTGAGCTTGACTGGTATCGCGTGGCGAAAGGATTGGTATATGAGTATATCAAGGTTCACCGATACGATCACTCTGTGCATTCGGGGACAACATGTCTTGCTAGGAACCCTTGTTGTCGATGGTGCGGAAAAGAGGTTTCCAGGGCCATGGCCGTTTGCGCATGAACCTAACGGGTCACACACTTAACGGGTTGGATCATATCTGATGGATTGGATCCATTAGTGGGTTTACACGGATTTGGATTCTATGGCGTCTTAATGGATTTCTACTGTAGAAGATCCATTAGTGTGAGTCCTAGTGGGCTTCTATTGTAGAAGGCTCGTTAGTGCACTCTATATAAAGGGGCGTGGGGGGTGTGCAGCCGAGAGGTTCTCCCCACCAAAAACCCTAGCCGCACGCGTGGGTGCTAGCACACCAGCGCGCGGTGATCCTACCCTAGACGTGTGGATACCGTAGAGGCGCTGTTGCATCTGCCTCGGGCTGATTGGCGAGAACATCTACTTCCTCTACAGTGTTGCGTGCGCGATCGCAAGGAGGAGACGATCAACTCCGGCATCTACTACTGTACTTTGGAGTACGCGGGGACGCTTCACCCACTCTTCTTCTGCTGCTAACGTGCTCCAAGGGTAATGATCCATGATCCACTACTCGCATGTATCCTGGTTGAATGCGTAGAAAATTTTATTTTCGGCTAGCATAGCCTACGCGTTCTCCTACACCTTCAAAGGTCTATAGTCGAGCTCCCATATCTCTTCTATGAAACCATAATATGTATCCACCTTGCCTTTGTTGTCTTCAGCGTCTATACGGACACCGCTATTCTAGTTGGTGCTCTTGTTATCCTAGGATCTGGTGTAGAATGTGTAACCATTTATCTCGTACCCCTTGAATGTCACGATTTCACTACATGGTTCCTGAGCTAAGCGTTGCAACTGTTCATTGTCTGACCCTTTGAAAAGGATGTAGTTTTGTAACCAAGCGTCGAAAGAATCCATGTGCTTCAGTGTTATCCAATCCTCAGACCTCCCCGGGAAATCATGGTGTAGAATACTCTTGTGCTCAAGGACATACGGGGCCACTACAGTTGATTGATTCAAAACTATGAAATGTGCTTGCTTAAATGTAAGAAGATCATTGCATGCAATTGCTTTCCTTCCTAGTGTCCCTTTTCCCCGTAGCCTCCTCTCATGGCGTGATATAGGGATGCCGATCGGATTTAGATCATTAATGTAATCCACACAAAACTCAATCACCTCCTCTGTCCCATAACCCTCGGCAATGCATCCTTCCGCAGAGAAGAAGCAGTTACGGACATACTTCTTTAGCACACTCATGTACCTCTCGAAAGGGAACATGTTGTGCAGATACACGGGTCCGAGAATACCTATCTCTTTGACAAGGTGAACAGTGAGATGAACCATAATATCAAAGAATGCAGGAGGAAAGATCATCTTAAGACTAACCACACTTTGTACCACGTCATCCTGCAACTTACTTAGTTTATCTGGGTCGATGACCTTCTGTGAAACTGTGTTGAAAAAAGAACATAGCTTTGTGATTGTCCCCCGTACCCACTCGGGCAGTATGCCTCTCACAGCCACTGGGAGCAACTGTGTCATTAACACAAGACAGTCATGGGATTTCATGTGTATGATTTTATTCTCTTTCGTATTTATGAGTCTCTTTACATTCGAGGAGTATCCGAAAGGGACCTTCATACTGTTCAGGCACTCTATCATGCATTTTTCTCTTCTTTACTTAGAGTGTAGCTCGCAGGATGTAGGTAATGTTGTCCTTTCCCTCTCTTTTCCGGATGTAGGTCGTTCCTCAGTTCTAAGAGTTTAAGGTCCTTCCGAGCTTGCAGTGTATCTTTTGATTTGCCGTACATATCTATGTACCCTAGCAGGTTCAAACAGACATTCTTCGTGATGTGCATGAAGTCAAGTGAGTGACGAACCTCCATGACTTCCCAATAAGGCAAGTCCCAAAATATTGACTTCTTCCACATAGGTGCCTGACCATCCTCATTCTGCACATGTTTGCTTCCAAGACCCTTTCCTAATACTACTTTCAAATCCTTTACCATAGCAAATACACGTGGCCCACTACGATGCTGAGGTCTTGCACGAAGGTCTGGTTGCCCATTAAATTTCCTACCTTTCTTTCGCAACGGGTGACTCGTAAGAAGAAACCTACGGTGACCCATGTACACAACCTTCCGAGAGTTTTTCAGGTACATGCCGTCCGTTTTATCTAAGCACTGGATGCAGGCTCTATATCCTTTGATAGTTAGGCCCGATAGGTTACCGAGAGCAGGCCAGTCATTGATTGTTACAAATAACAATGCATGTAGGGTGAAATACTCCCTTTTGTACTCATTCCATACCCATGCACCATCCTCCCACAACGTCACAAGATCTTCAACTAATGGTTTCAAGTAGACATCGATGTCATTTCCAGGTTGCTTGGGGCCTTGGATCAACAACGGCATCATGATGTACTTTCGCTTCATGCACAGCTATGGAGGAATGTTATAGATACATAGTGTAACAGGCCAGGTGCTATGGCTGCTGCTCAATTCTCTGAAAGGATTCATCCCATCGGTACTCAACCCAAACCTTATGTTTCTCACCTCATCTGCGAAGTCCGGGTACGTCCAGTCGACTTTCCTCCACTGCGAGCCATCTGTAGGGTGTCTAAGCATCCCGTCATCGTTACGCTCTTCTTTGTGCCAACGCATCATCTAGGCATGCGCTTTGTTAGCAAACATACGTTTCAATCGGGGGATCACAGGGAAATACCACAACACTTTAGCTGGAGGTCTCTTCTTACGCTCCCCATATATTTCACCTAGATCATCACGCTTCACCTTATATCATGATTCTTTGCGCACTGGACAAACATCCAAATCGGCATACTCATTACGATACAGGATACAATTATTAGGACATGCATATATCTTCTGTACTTCCAATCCCAAAGGACAGATGACTTGTTTGGCTTCATATGTAGATTCGGGTAGAGTGTTATCTTCTGGAAGCAACTTCTTTATGAGTGATAACAACTCATCGAATCCCTTATCTGACACACCATTTGTGGCCTTCCATTGTATGAGTTCCAGTGTGGTATGCAGCTTTTTGTGGCCCTGCCCACAGTTTGGATACAAAGGAGTTCTGTGGTCCTCTAACATGCGCTGGAACTTCTCAAACTATCTTTTATCTATGTAGTCTCCCTCTCCGTCACGCAGCATCTGGTCTAGCTCATCATCACCAAAGTCATCAAGTGTATCTTCTGCGGAACAGTATTGCGTACCGTCCGGGATACTATTGAATCCACCTTCCTCTTCCTCGCCTTCTTCATCATCTTCCTAGCTAATCGCCTCTACTTCGCCATGGTTGGTCCAACAGGTATAGTTTGGCATGAAACCTCTCATGATCAAGTGGTTCATAACTTGCCATCGCTGGGAGTGCTCCTTCTCGTTCTTGCAATCTACACACAGACAACTTATGAAGCTGCCTGGGGGTAAGAATGTAACGGCCACATCGAGAAAAGCCTGCACACCATCAATGAACTCTCTCGAGCGACGGTCCGCATTGTACATCCATTGCCGGTTCATCTACACCAAGTTATAATTTCATTAAAAATTATAACAAATTTAGATACAAAAATTATAACCTAACTTATAGTTACATTTAAAATCTAAAGCTCACGGGCACTTAGATCTACCTTTGTAATTATTTTTTCTTCTTGAGTCTACAATTAATGACCATATTTTTCTTCTCCAACAAAAAAGCTCCACCTACACCTTCATCCAATTAAAGACCTACCTTTCTAATTATTTTTTATCCCTTTTCTACCTTTGTAATTATTTTTTTATCCTTCTACATTATTTTCTATTTTATTTCATACACCAATAATTACTTCCTTGCAATGTACCTAGATCTCCCCAACTTATTATGATATTTAAGATTCTAAAGCTAACAAGCACCTAGATCTAAATCTTCCGATCACCTTTACTTTGTAATGTCATATTTTGAACAAGATCTCCACCCTATATCTTCATACAACAACAAAAATAAGCATACAAAACAAATTTTGGGGTACAACTCCCTACAATTGATCATGATCTTGCCTAAAAAGTTCTAGAGTGAGCTAGCTAAGAAACACCTTTCAACAAGAACAAATCAAGATTTCACCACATCCATTGAAAATAATAGCAATATCTAGGTGAGAAGGATGTTGGCATGATGTTACTAACTTTGAAACACTTAATTTGGAGCTAATCACCCGTAATTAAAAATTTGGATAGCACCTCCCCCCAAGAACAGCACTGGGCTAGATCTTCTCTAATCGATCACCTCTGCTGGCTCGTGGAGGAAGAAGGATTTAAATGCGCTGGCAGGAGGGCTTCCAGAAGCGGTTTGAGACACAAACCAGTTCTAGATATTGCGTTCTAGAACCGATTCTTCTCTCAAACCGCTTCTGGAAATCTAGAAGCAGTTTGAGACAAGAACCGGTTCTAGAACGCAAGATCCAGAACCGGTTCGTGCCTCAGACCGCTTCTGAAAGACCTCGCCAGCACATTTAAACCCTTCCATGAGCCAGCATTTAAATGCGCTGGCGGGAGGGCTCCAGAAGCGGTTTGATACATGAACTGGTTTTGGATATTGCGTTTTAGAACCGGTTCTTGTCTCAAACCGCTTCAGAATCTGAGCGGTTTGAGACAAGAACCGATTCTAGAACGCAAGATCTAGAACCGGTTCGTGTCTCAAACTGCTCTGGAAGCCCTCTCCAGACCGTTGCCTACGAACCGCCTCTGGTGGGAACATCACAACGGGTCACCCTAAACTGCTTCTAATAGGCCGGTTGTGATGCCTAGTTCTGTAGTAGTGATAGATGAATACCACGACCATATTCAGCGATAATATAATAAAGACTTCATCAAGTTAAGTATAACTGTTAAACGACCTTATGGTCCACTTTATATGAATACGCCACACAGGGCTAAAACTGAAATAGAAGTAAACAAATAGCAATGGAAATAATCAAAAACGTAGAAACCCTTCAACTGTCACAAGCAACTAACAAGGTTCGCACCCTAGCTGCTCGCCTCCTTGCGGAACTCCTCCTCAAAAGCAGACATTGCCTCTTCTCCAACTGATGATGTTTTGTTGCAAGGGGTGAGCACATAAAACACTCAATAAGCCATGCACATAATACAAGTCTATATACTATACTTTGCATAAACCACACTTGTGAAAGAATAGCATAAATAGATTGAAAAGACGATAAAAAAATAATAACAATAATAACTTTTTCATTAGTTTCCAATAACCAATTCACAACCTATTTCCTCAGTTCATCATCCCGTTCCTACATTTGTTTTGATAAAATCTAACCCTCGACTGTAAGTATCGAGCAATGCTCTATACCGTGAGCACGGCTATTCGAATAGGTTTTATACTCTGCAGAGGTTATATACTTTAACCACAAGATATAATCATACACCACAAAGATGAGTGATCATAACAAAGCCTTTCCAATGCTTATCTAAACCCAGTACTATTCACTAAGATTTCAACACTGGTGGGACTGGTTACTACATGCAAGGCTCCCCTCTTGCGCCATGTGAGCCAACCCGTGCGAGGACTGGTTACCACTACCTGGGCCTCACACCACCACAATAGTACCAAAGTTTAGACTCAACAAATTAATCAGCTAGATCTGTCCCATATCAGACTTGTGGTTGTATGAATGACTCAATTCAAATTCTTGCAAGGTTAAGTCCTTATTTGACCAAGGCAAGACTAATAAAAAATCATCATAACCATAAACCAGAATTATTATAAAAAGCAAATGCGACTACCTATGTGTCACATTGGCCCACCACAAATACATGCCACTTGCCTCGGTCTAAATCATTTTACCACCCTAGTTGATTTACCATGCACCACGTGCCATCAACAATACTAATATTATGTGATAACACCCGACACACAAGTTAATAAATATGTTCCATAATTATTAAGCAAGATTAATCATTTGTACATAAAATGATAACTCGTTGCATAGCTAAGCATACTACTTGCGTTCTATCTACCCATATTGGCAATTATAGCTACCAATTTACATTAAGCCATTCTAGGGTGACAAATGAGATACATCATACGACATGCAAGGTGGATGTAATTCAAGTAGGTGATTAGTTACTCCCAACATATGGAAAACATTTGATAATTGAGATACTATGCAATACATTGAAACAACATAATAATTTAAAGCATAGGTTCAACTTGATCAGAGCACGACTTGCCTTCAAAGAGTTCTGGATCCTGCTTTGAAACATGATCAAGTACTGGCTCCTTAATGACAAACTCACAGGGCAACTCAACGTCTACGCGGAATGAGAGAGAAAGCAATAAATAGACAAAAAAAGAGAGCAAAATCAACTTCAAAAATTAAATAAAATTCATCAAGAAATAGAGTATAATTTTACAAATTTTTAGAAACTAGAATCACCTCAATCGGAGTTCGGATGCAAAAGATATAGCCTTGCAAAGTTTAAAATAAATGAAAAGGCACTAAAATCTAAAATTTCGATTTATCCGAATTATTTTCATACGGGAAATTCATTTTTATGATGTCAGCACAGAATTTATTTTTGGCCAAAATATTGTTCTACTGAAAATTAATTTTGACGTCATCGCTGACGTCAGCTTGACACGTGGCCCAATCACGTGCTGACACATGTCGCAACCAGAGGCTAACACGCGTCACAGCGTATGGACTCGGTCCACCGTGGCATTGGTCCATGGTGGAATGACCACACTGTGCCTGTGCACCGGTTGGCGCAAGTGCTGCCATCATCTGTACGGTTGGACCAATCAGGGAGTGACACGCAGCCCAACGCGACTGGCAGAGACTCAACGCAATCTCGTCAGTCCGATTCAAAACGAACGCCCGAGACTAAGTGATGCGATGCGGCTCTGGTTTACTGCGGGCTCGACATGTGGCTATGCTACGATCGCTGGATCCAGATTGGACGTCGATGGCAGGCAAAGCGATGGCGCAACACGCGGCACAATAAAAAACGACCAATGTGGATCTAACGGCTGACAGCGATGATGCAACACGGTGCAACTAGAACCCTATGATTAAGATGTAACGGCTGAGATCTATGCTAACATGATTATACGCAATGCAATCTACACCGTACGATTGAAATCCAACGGTGTGGGGTGAAGGACTAGTTTACTGTAGACGTGGCGACGTGGCGTGATCGCGAGCACTGGATAAAGATCGAATAGTCGATGAAGCTCTAGTTGGCGGCAATGGTGCGGCGGGGCTGACTCACCGGAGCTGAGGATGAAGGTTTCAGCAATGGCGCTCTAGGATAGATCCGGCGACGAGGAACAACGCGTTCAATGCAGCTCGACGTGGGCGACACTTCGGCAACCTCGGCAACAGCGAATGTGGACCAGCGGTGGTTGAATGAGCAGCGGAATGGCTCGGGAACTATGGTGAGCTCGAGTGGACGATCGGGGCTGTCTCGGTGTGCATGCGTTGGCCAGGAGATGTGGTGCGAGATGAGTAGCACGAGGGTGGCGGCGATGCTTTAAATAGGGGACTCGGTGTCCATGTCCGTTGCGAGAAACGCGGAGGAGGTTGTGGCGACGACGGAGTCCGGTGGGGACACGGCTTGGTGATGTGGCATCATCAGGGATGTACACGTGGGCTTGATCGGACAGACAACAGCGGGTGTTGGCGTGGTACGATGATGACCATCTGATCGAGATCGAATGGCTCCGATACTAGGGTTTCGGTAGAGCGGGCTGAATGGCCAACAGGCGCAGAAAAATGGGCCAGACCAGCTGGTTTCGGCCCAAACACTATTTAGAGGATTTTTAATTCATTTTCGAATAAAAAAATCAGAAAAATAAATAAAGCCAAAATAAATAGCAAGAAAATCTGAAAAAAAATCCAAAAAAATTCCAGAAAATACTTTATGACATTTAGAACCCAAATAAAATACTTCCAGCAAAAGATCAATAATAGATTACACAAAATAAATAAAAGACAGTAAATGGCCTAATAAAAAAACAAAAAGAATTCAATAAAATCTCAAAAAATTCAAATAAAAGGGAAAAGCACAATAAGTCCAGAAAAAGTAAAATTTAGGATGTTATAAACCTCCCCCCTTAACAGAATCTCAACCGCGAGATTCAGGGCTCACTAAGGAATAGGTTTGGAAACTCCAACTTTAGATCCTCTTCTCGCTCCAACATGGCCTCGCTCTCTGAATGATTGCTCCACTACACTCTGCAGAAACGCACTGACTTATTCTGGGTTCTTCGATTAGCTACATCCAAAATCTTGATTGGTTGCTCCTTGTAGGTTAGATCCTCCTGCAAATCAATTGACTCCAATGGCGTCTGCTCTGCGGGCACTCAAAGACTCTTCTTCAATTGAGACACATGGAATACATCATGCATTCCTGCCATTGACTATGACAATTCCAACTGGTATGCAACCTCTCCTCTGCGGCTCAAAATTTTGAACGGACTAATATATCTTGGCACAATCTTTCCTTTGGCATGAAACCTTTTCACTCCTTTGAGACGGGTTACTCTGAGATACACAAAATCTTCAGGCTCAAAGCTTAACTCTCAGCGATGATTATCAACATAACTCTCTTGCCTTGACTGAGTAGTCTTCAACCTTTCTCTAATCATGGCGATTTGTTCTTCAGCTTTCTTTAAAATATCTGATCCGAAAATCAATCTTTCCCTGGTCTCATTCCATATTAGTGGGGTGCAACAAGAACGACCATATTAAGGCTTCAAATGGCGACATTTGCAAACTAGCCTGGTAACTATTGTTGTAGCTAAACTTAGCATACGGTAAGCATTTATCCCACGTAGCAGCATAGGCTAGGGCACAAACTCTTAACATATCCTCCAAAATCTGATTGACTCTCTCGGTTTGACCATCTGTTTAAGGGTGATAAGCCATACTGAAATTCAGGTGAGTTCCCATTGTTTCATGCAACTTATTCCAAAATCTCGAGGTAAATTGAGTACCTCTGTCTGATACTACCTTCTTCGGTACACCATGTAGATACACAATCCTTGACATGTACAATTTCTCTAAACGATCTCTTGAATAGGTGGTCTTCACTGGAATAAAATGCACAATTTTAGTTGAGCGATCAATTATGACCCATATCGAATCATACCCACTCTGAGTCCTGGGTAAGCCGGTGATAAAATCCATACATATTTCCTCCCATTTCCGTTCAGGCACTTTCAAAGGTTACAACAAACCTGCTGGTCTTTGATGCATTGCCTTCACTCGCTAGCATATATCACACAAGGCAACATGCTCAGCAACTTCACGCTTCATATTCGGCCACCAAAATCTCATTTTTAGATCCTAGTGCATCTTTGCACTTCCTGGATGAATACAATACTTTGAATCATGAGCTTCTTCAAGAATCAACTGCTTTAATTCCTTCTTATGCGACACGTAGATTCGACCCCTCATCCATAAGGTTCCCTGTGCATCCAAGGTGAAATTCTTAGTTTTACCTTCGTCCATCTTAGACTTAATCCTCTTTAGTTTGGCATCATCTTTCTGCCCTTCTCTAATTTGATCCTCCAAGGTAGGCTTCACCGTTAGGGTGACTAGAAATCCCTTTGGTACTACCTCCAATCTCAGTTTCTGAAATTCCTTGCATAACTCGGGCTGATTTTTCTAAATCATCATATTAACACTATGACTTTTCCCACTTAATGCATCAGCCACAACATTAGCCTTTCTAGGGTGATAATGAATTCCCATATTATAATCTTTAATCAACTGCAACCATCTCCTCTACCTCATATTTAAGTCTAACTGAGTGAAAATATATTTTAAACTCTTATAGTCCGTGTATATTTCACAGCGATTTCGAATAAGATATTGATGCTATAACTTTAAGGCATGCACTACTGCTGCTAACACCAAGTCATGCGTCAGGTAATTCTCTTCATGTGGCCTCAACACCTTTGGCAGTAATCACATGACCATGGAATTCCAATTTCTTCTACCAAAAGTCACACTTACTAAACTTGGCATACAGTTGCTGCGCTCGAAGCTTCTCCAAAACAAGCCTCAGATGCTCTGCATGTTCTTCTTCTATCTTGGAGTAGACAAGAATGTCATCTATGAAAACGACAACAAACTTATCCAGATATTCTATGAAAACTTTATTCAATAAGTTCATGAAATATGCAGGAGCATTGGCCAATCCAAATGACATCACTGTGAACTCGTAATGACCATATCTAGTTGAAAATGCTGTCTTGGGTATGTCTTCTGCTCGGATCTTTAGCTGATGATATCCTAATCAAAGATCTATTTTGGAGAAAATTTCAACTCCTCTTAACTGATCAAACAGGTCTTCGATCTTGAGTAGCAGATACTTGTTCTTTATGATCACCTTATTTAGGTCCCCTTCGTTTCAGCTTAAATACAGCTTCTGCTTAAAATAAAAGCGGATTGTGCGCTGAATAGTAGGATTCTAGACAGCTTCTCCAAGAATCAGAATCTGATTTGTACACAGAATTAGAAGCTGTCACCCACCTGATTCTGCAGATTTTGACTCAGATTCTGCGAGTTCCGCCTCCCACGAGTCATCGCAAGCACAAGGGCTTCCGCCGTCGTCCCTAGGCCCCTTCACCACTCTCATCCGCTCATCCGTCACCGACGCCGATCAACAATCAACACAGACAATCAGGATTGCCGGACGACCAGATTATCCAATCAGCAGATTCTTCAGACAACCGCTTCTCTAGACAGCTGACTACAATTCAGAATCTGCATAATCAGAAGCTGTCCCGAAGGGGGCCTTAAAACCCAATAATCAATGCACATTCTCATGCTTCCATCCTTTTTTCGAACAAATAAAACGGGTGCTCCCCATGGCAATGAACTTGGTCTCACAAAATCTTTTTCTAGCAACTCCTCAAGCTACTTTTTCATTTCTACCAACTCATCTGTGGGAATCCGATATGGTCTCTTGGCTATTGGGGCTGTTGTCGGGACCCGAATCTGCAAATCCGGACCCTCTGTGTATTCTGCACTAGTCCAGGATCACGCTAGTGCACACAGGCTAAATAGGGTTAAAGTACCACAATCGTACACAACGGAATAATAATAAAGTACTTCAAACATGTATATAAACGAGTTGCACGACCTTATGGTCACCTTACAAATAGTCTGCCACGCAGGGCTTACATTAATCAAAGTATCAGGAAAATAACAGCGTAAAATAAAGCATCGTGGTGACCCATCACTTTGCCACAGGCAACTGACGAGGCTTGCTCCCTAGTTCTCTGGCTCCTCGACATACTCCTCTTCCCAAGCAGGCGTAGACTCTTCCTCTGATATGTTGTTGTAAGCAAGGGTGAGTACACACCATACTCAACAAGTCATGTACAGAATGCAGTTCTATTACTACATGCATGGCTTATTACAAAGGAATGGTTCATTGGGTTATTTTGCATTGAATCAGCATTTTAACTTATTATTTACTTAGATAGAAAGCAGCAAAACCATATAAATATAATAAGTATCTCAAATTGTTTTTCCACATATTTTGGACACACAGTCCTTTATCCCTGGCACACAGCCACTCATCCCCATTTTATTTTCGAAAATCTACCCCTTGACTGTAATTCCCGAGCTTTGTCCAATTCCATGGACTCGGCTATTCGAATAGTTTTGACACACTTTGCAGAGGTTGTACACTTTACCCACAAGATATAATCAACTCACCACGTCAGCCGTGAATCGCCATACAAGAGTATGCGAATGAGCAATCATAACAAAGCCTTTCAGAAACTTCTAGCTCAACCTAGAAACCTCTCTGGGTTGCCTTCACTAACACTCCCCTCACACAGAGCCGAAGTATAGGACAAGCGAACACCGTTGGATGGGTACTAAGCCGTAGCACAGATACGCTCCCCCATGCAGTCACCCCCGTGTAACTGCCGCCCTGAGGTATCAAAGGTGAGATATCAGAATCCTACTAAATTAGGTCTTCCCATTCAGCCATGTGGTTGTACGAGTGACTCAGGTCAAAGGCTTGCAAGGTGAAGTCCTTAACTGACCAAGGCAAGACATCCTTCTCTCAAAATTGGCACACAGCCCTCACAACAGTCAACCATCCCAAATGCCACGAAGGCCCACCTGGCACAAAGCTATCTTGCCACTTGCCCCAGTCCAAATCATTTCATCACCCAAGTTGATTATTGTGCAACACATGCCAACAACAACTCAACATCCATATGAAACCACACAGGCCTCCACATATCAACATCATCGTGTGGCAACACATCACACCATTTCAAAATACATTGCATATTCCATTAATCAATATTGACCTTTGTATTTCCAAAATGATGTCACTGACTTGTTGCAAGTCTAAGCAAACTAATACGTTCTATCAAACCCAGGTTGGCAATTTATTAGCTACCAACTATTAATCAATAATCCTAGGGTACACAACAAGAAACAGTGAAAAATTCGTGGGTCAAAAAAAACCCACGAATTTATTGATTTAAATTCGTCGGTTTTAAAAAAACCCACGAATTTAATTAAATTCGTGAGCCACATGCAGAGACCCACGAATTTAATTAAATTCGTGGGTTTTTTATTTGAAGCGCTGCAATTTAATTAAATAAATGAGCTTTCCGAGCCCACGAATTTAAGTCCCCATTCTAGCAAATTTGGCGACAGTGCTCCCCATTCCGCTTGATCTTGGCCAAAACATGGCGTCCTAGCAAATTCCTCCCCATTCCGCCGATCGATCGTGCGCGCCCTCGCGCCCCGCCCCCCCGCGCCCCTCGCTGACCACCGCGCGCTGGTCGGCCTCCTCTCGTGTCTCTTCTCGTGTCTCTCGGAGGCGGCTCGTAGCTCCTTCCTCTATCGTCGGGCGCCAGAAGCGGAGAAGCGCCATGTCTCGCTCGCTTCCCTACCGCTCACTTCGCCTGATCCCTTCTCGCCGATGAGAGTGCGTGCTGTGGATCCGCCGTCGCTCCCGGCGACCGTCACTTCCCCATCTCGCGGCCGCACAATCCATTCGGTAAGGCCCACAAGCTCGAGTTTGCTTCTTATAGCTTCCATGATTCTGTCGGTAGGGCAACCCTTGGTTGGTCAGCAGACGGTCAACCGGCCCCCTAGCTCGGAAGGCCTCGATCAAAGACTCGGATCAAACTCGAGGCCGCTCGACCTAGAACACAGTAACTCCGAGCTCGGGGTCCCGCGACCGAGCTCGGGATGATCCAAGGTCGATGCGTTCCCTTGGATCCGGACCGTCATCACTTGGCGATTCTGAAGCGTGGGATCATGGAGTAATCTGGTGCGCGGCGGATCGGAAGCAGTTACCACCATTTGTCAATGTGCATGAAGGCCACGATCCGAGAATTACTCTGAGCGTTGCAAGAAGAATGTGTATAAGGCGAAGCTTTGTAAACACTTAGCGGCCGCAGAACAACCCGGCACACACACTCGAGTTCAAGTCTAGACTTAGCATCGTCAAGCTTGAGCTGTAATCCTCTCTTGTACTCACAAATAGCAGGAATCACCACCGCAAGGTGACTGGAGTAGAGCTATTACCTTCTCAGGGGCTCGAACCAGTATAACCATCGGTCTCGTCCGTTGTCTCCTAGCTCCGACCATAGACCTCCTCGACCGAACCTCATCCTCGAGATGACGAGATCGTCTGCACCGAGCATCATTCCCTCTTCGGGCTGCGGACCCCGGAGAGCGAATTCCTAGCCGACGTCCTCGACAGCTGCCAAATTGAATTGATCAACTTGGTACCCAATTCCGTCCTCACCCTAGCCATCTTCTCCCATCTATGCGAGGGGTTCTGGGATTCTTCCCACCCCTCGCTCTTCTTCCTTCTTCTCCCTCTTCCGCTCAGGAAGGACCCGTGGTCGGGTGCCTCTACTTCCGACGGCCGGTCCGGGCTCAAGTGGGCCTTGCCCAAGATCCTTGGCGGGACTCTCTTGGTCCATGGTCGAGGCGCTGGTTCTACCTCAAGAAGGGGAGAAGCGGAGGCTGCGATCTGAGGAGCCGCCGTCCTTTGTGA
Organism: Guadua angustifolia; assembly: GCA_036346375.1. Classification (NCBI taxonomy): domain Eukaryota; kingdom Viridiplantae; phylum Streptophyta; class Magnoliopsida; order Poales; family Poaceae; genus Guadua; species Guadua angustifolia. The sequence goes on along the minus strand of CM070505.1, from coordinate 47,815,030 downwards.
AGAAGGAGACCCCAGAGACCGAGGACCTCGACGTCGACGCAGAAGCCATCGCCGCCATCCACATTTGCGCCACTCGCGGCCTCACCGGTCAGGCGATCACGAACGACTTTCTGCGGAACCGGGTGTCTCCCCTACGGAAGAGGTTACACCCGTTCTCCCAGATCAAGGGACGCAACGATTCGACCCGCGAGAGTTCATCTGGTAAGGTCTTCAGCCCCAAGGTTTTTGCTTGAGTTCGCACTTCTTCCTCCTCTGATGGCTCTTGTTCGTGCAGCGCCGAAGGAGTCCTGGGTCGCGGCCAGGATGCTGGAAATGTTCGGGAAACTGGCGTATGAGTATACTCTTGACGACCCGGTCCCGAAGAACGTCTTGCGACGAAAGCCCGAGGTAAGCCTTCCCCGACCTATAGCCTCATCCGAACATTTGTATATCTTTGCCTGACCCGTGCTTGCTTGTAGGATCATCAAGAGTTGTGGGAGACAGCTCGGAGACTGCTCCCCTTGCCCGACGAGAGCAAGGGCAAGAAGGGGAAGAAGAGACTCCCCTCAACCGGAGCTGACCGCCGGGAGACGAAGAGGCCCCACATCGAATGGGGTGACCGCGCCATGGTAAAGACGATCATGGCCAAGTTCCCGAGCTCGTGCCCTTGGCTTCTCGGGGCCTAACAAAGTTTCTTTCTTGGCGGAACAAAAGCGTGACGCCGCCAGACCATCGAGCCCCACTTTGTCGGGGTGATCAAGGTCGGTCATCTGGCATGGCCATGGCAGGCGGTGCGGGCTCATCGCGAGCTTCGCCTCCCCAGACCAGAGGAAGGAAGCGGAGTGCCCCCCCCGAGCTCGGGGCAACAGGACCATCGCCGGCCATCAATGAGGCAGAGGCCACTGACCCAGGTAAGACCCTGGCTTTGCATCCTGCTCCATCCCCTTGTGTTTTTACGTCTTAGTGCCTATCCTTGATTGCAGACCTCGGCGCTCGAGACCGAGCTTGCCCACTCGACAATGCACATTGTTGGGGCTAGTCCGAGTCAGGAGGAGGCAGACGCCTACATCTTGGCCCCGCCGGTCTTTGGGTCAAAAGCGCGCTCTTCTTCGGGAGCCTCATTTGGGCCAGTCGGGAGTTCGACCAAGGCCACGATAGCAGGACAAGGTGGACCCCAACTGCGATCGGTGAGGATTACTGACCGGCGTGAGACAGGTGCCCTCTCGTCGTCGATCCTCCCCGGATCGAGGGAGACATGGGTGTCCGGGCCCCTCAAGTCGCGGCGCCGCCGATCGTTGGAGGCCGTGTCACCGAAGTCCCTGAGGCCCCGCCGACCAAGATCGTGCCTGATGGCGAGACCGCGGTTCCCCAGGCCACGGAGAGCGACCACGACAATGGGAGGAGCTCCGATGACCCGGCTTGCGAACTTCCAGCCCCCGGGGGATACAATGTTCCACCCCCAGGGGTTGGGTCGGATGCCGCTGTTGCGGCAACTCCCGCCACCGAAGTGGCGGAACCCGACCACGGAGGTCGGGCGGGCTGCCATTGCCGTACCTCTGGCGGGGGGTCCGACCGGCGGCCGATGTGGAAAGATCGAAACGCCCGCCAACACGTCGTCCGTAGGCCGGACAAGGTGTCTTGCGGTGATTGAAGGCCCAGTCACGGGGACTGGGAGAAGGTTTTGAGATCAACACACTCGTCTTGGCGAAATGAGCGAGGAGTTCTCCAGTAGCGTCGGCAACCGACTCCGTGAGGTAGGAGCTTTCTTATATGTCTGTAATATGTTAAGTTGTGTGTTCTTGACAACTTCTTACGAGATCACTTTCCTTGTTTTCAAGGCGATTGGCGGCGTGACCGGGGTTTCAAGGTCTCAACGAAAGACGCAAGCGTGCTCGCCGAGATCTTGAGCGCCATGGAAGAGAGGAGACCGAAGCGCTCGAGCTCTGTAGCGACCATTGAAGTCGACGCCAGAACTCGGCGGATCAGCCGGAGCTCAACGATCTGTGTCGCACGATGGTGGCGCTGAGGTGTCCCATGCCACCGAGCTCGGGAGGACCAGATCCTCCGGCGCGAGCATGGGTTCAAGTGCAGAGAACGCAGCGCTCGAGCGACCAAAGCGCTTCGAGGCCCTTAATGCGGAGCGCGCCAAGGTCGAGCCGCTGGAGAAGGCCGCCATGAGCGAAACTTCTTCGACTTCGGACTCGAGACCCTCCGCGCCCGGTCGAGGCCCTCGAAGGCGGCGAGAACAAGCGCCGCCCAGCCGCCTTCGGACAGCGAGCACGCCAAGGTCGTGGTACTCGAGAAGCCGCCAAGAGCAAACCACCGCCACGCCACGGTGCTCGCCGACGAAGCGTGCCAAAGCCGCGCTCGCCGAGGCACCGCCAAGGAGCGACCGCCACCACGGCCAAGGCACTCGCCAACGAGCGTGCCAAGGTCGGCGTTGGAGAGGCATTCTTGCCGAGCTATCATCCTCAACCAAGGTGTCTCCCGAGCTAGAGGCCAAAGTCGCGGGGCTGGAGGAGAAGCTTGGGCGTGCCAGCAGGGCGGCGAAGACCGCCCTGGCCCAACTCAACGACGAGCGTCGCCGAGCCACGGACGCAACCAAGGAGGCCCTCCTGCAACAAACTGAAGCCTCGACGCTGCGGGCCAGAGTCGCTGAGCTCGAGCAAGAGAAGCTCACGCGCGAGATGGAGGATCTGTAGCTCAAACATCCTCGATCCTGTAAAAACATTTTGATGTTATCAATAGATTTGGGTTACCTTTTTTGAAGTGTGCCTTTCTTGTTCGCGATCAAGACCCATAGGTCGTTTGTAGATATTATGTCCTGGCCCAGCCCCCGTTGGGTCCAAGGTCGAGCAACGCCGACCTTGGACACAAGTCTAAGACGAGCAAATGACCATGACCTGCGGAATCGAGATAGAGTGCTCGCGAAAAGAAACGCAACAAACGAACTCAGTGAATAAATCACCAACTCCACGACCACGACCATGCGCGCACTCAATAGCCAAAGCTGTGGGGCTTGTACTTCAAACCCGGACGCAGGGGTGAGCTGATTGCGAAGAGTTTCGGCTTACGTTGAGCTCGAGCACTGGTGGGTGAACGTAAAGCTCGTGATACCCAAACTAAGGGGCGAATGCGAAGGTCGTGCTCGAAGAAGAATGACAGAGATGCTCATAATAAAGGAAAAAGACATGAATGGTAGAAATCGGAGAATATCCTTTTATTGAAGTTTTAAAGGTATAGAGATTACACATAAAACTTGCGAAGTTGATCTATGTTCCACGAGCTAGAGAGCTCTCTGCCATCGGGCATCGCTAGCCGTAAGCCCGTGCGATCTGTTGAAAGCGACTCTATAGGGCCCTCCCATCATGGGATAACTTGTTGGTGTTGGGCGATACCGAATCCGTCTCGGGGCTAAGTCCCCAACAAGGAGCTTCCTAGGTCGTCGAGCCAAGACGCATGTCTGCGAAGAGCTTGCAGTGTAATGCGTTGATCGTAGCAAATGCACGACATCTTACTTCTTCCATGAGGGCAAGGTCAAGAGACCGTTCTTGCTCAAGTCGGCGTGGTCGACCAAAGTCGACCTGGCGGAGCCGGCGTTACCTCCGGAGGCGGGGCGGCGGCCAAGACCAAACACGGTGAAAGGGTGTGGACCTGTTGCTCGGTGGCGTGGGTACGAATAGACCATAAGGCGGTGGGAAGTTCGTCCACCTGTGTCTTGCCAGTAGCGTTTGAGCTCATCTGCAACTTCGCCTTTTGGCGCCTTGGACGATCGTCGGTTGGCGCGCGCTCTGCGCTCCGTTGCTCGAGGATGAGCCACCGAAGCGAAGCACACTTTGGTGCCCATGCCTTCGCCAAAATTTCGGAATAATTCTTCGTAAACCGGAGTGCCATTGTCGGTGATAATTCGCATGGGACCCCATACACGGTGACCACGGACAAGCGGAAAAGCGAGCGGCTCGGCGGTGATGGTGAGACGGTTGACCTCAATCCACTTGGTGAAGGTGTCGGCGACCACGAACAGAATTTTTCCCCGGTTGCTGGGGAAAGGGGCGAGATATCCGGCCTGTGTCGTCGAAAGGCGAACAAGCGGAATGGTTTGAAGGGCGTGGTAATTGGTGCATTTTTCTCGGCGTGAAACCGACATGCTCGGCGAGTTCGGACAATATCCGAGCATCTGTAATGCCGTCGGCCAAGAATACCCCATACGGAAGGCTTTGCCGACCATAAATCTGTCTGAAGAGTCGCCCACAGAGACACGAGTGGATCTTGCTGAGTAGGTACTTACCCTCCTCCGTGGAGATGCACCGTGTCGGGGATCTGGGAGACATTCCGTCTGTAGAGTTTGCCATCCACGAGCTTGTACAAGCTTGCTCGACGCTTAATCCTGCTTCTGTTAGCGGGGTCGGGCGGCAGGTCGCCCCGTGCCAGGAAGCTGTGTATGGGCTCGGCCCATGCGGGAATACCTTCCACCACAGCAAGCACGACCTCCTGATCGGAGATAGACGGAGCCGTCAGCGTCTCGAGGATGACGTCGGGGGGTATCTCCTCGTCGGAAGAGCCGAGCTTGGAGAGAAAGTCGGCGCTGGAGTTGTCCTTCCTAGGGACATGCCTGAGCTCCAAGTTCTGGAACCACTTCTCCATCTTACGGACCTCGGCGAGATACCTTGCCATTGCATCCCCCGAGCATTGATAGTCCTTGTTGTACTGGTTGATGGCGATTGGGAGTCTCCTTCACGACCAAGCGTCAGACGCCCAGGACTTGCGGGCTCGTAAGCCCGCCAAGAGAGCTTCAGATACGCCACGTTATTAGTCGCAGAAACCCAAAACGAACCACATACCTCAACCGTCGCTTGTGGGTAAGGATAAGTATCGGCCCGGCGTTTGAAGGACCTCGAGCCGTCGAAGAACATGATCCGGGCTTCTCTTCCTCGGCCTCGAGCTCGGGGCGGCTGCGGCGTCTGTTCGACCACGGTCGGCGAGCACTTGTGACTTGATAGTGTTAAGGCCACGACACGGATGTCAACGCCACCGGTTCCATGGCCCATTTGGCTATCCGCCATATACGGATTCGCGAGATGTCACCGAGCGGAAAGTTGCTCGGGGCGACCACGGAATCGCCTAGAAGTAGTGTCGAAGCTTGCGCGAGGCCATGAGAAGCGTCTGGCGGTTTACGCACTTGCGGGTGCGCTCCTTTGGGCGTGTAAGACCTTGTCGACATAGTAAATCGGATCTTCTTTGTGCCCCGTTCGGCAACTAGGACAAGCACTTACACTTAGGCGGTGGGCGCAAGGTAGAGCGGCAACCTCTCGCCAGTCTGCGGAGTTATAAGGAGGGTGGGGATGACAGATATACCTTCATTTCGTCGAAGACATTGGGCTTCGAGTCCATTCAAAGCCCGTGCTTGCGCAGGTCTTAAAGAATGGGAGACCTCGCTCACGAGCCTCGAAATGAATCTGCGAGGCGGCCATGCGACCGGTGAGGCTTTGCACTTGCTTGATCGAGGTTGGGGGCTCCATCTTCTCGATGGCCTCGATCTTCTCCGGGTTCGGACCAACCCCCGAGCCCCCGATCATGTAGCCAAGGACCTTCCCTGATGCCGCGCCAAACACACACTTCTCGGGGTTGAGCTTGATTTTGTACCTATTCAGGTTTGCAAATGTTTCTTCAAGGTCACGGACGTGGTCGCTCCGGAGGGCTTTTGACGATGATGTCATCTCGTAAACCTCGAGGTTTCGCCCAATCTGCTGGCTCGAAGGTCTTGGTCATCGATTTGGAATGTTGCACCCGCATTACGCAGACCAAATGACATGGTCGTGTAGCAATAAGTGCCGAACGGGTGATGAAGGCAATCTTGCTCTCGTCGTCGACCGACCAGCTTGATCTGGTGGTAGCCCGAGTAAGCATCCAAGAAGCTTAGCATCTTGGCGTTGGCGGTGGAGTCGGCGATCCGTCGATGCGCGGAGGGGAAGTTGTCCTTGGGCGGCCGAGTTCAACCCGTATGATCGGCGCACATTCTCCACTTGCCACCCTTCTTACGCACGATGGCCGGGTTGGCGACCACTCGGAGTAGTCGATCTCGCGGATGAAGCCGGCCTTGAGAGCTTATCAAGGTTTTCCTTGATGACCGCAACCTTCTCCGGGAGAAGCGGCGCGATTTTTGGCGCCTGAGTCTAGAGCAGGTTCGACACAGTAACTTGTGCTCGATCACCTCCTCGGAGCGCCAGCATATCTGCGGGCTCCCAGCGAATATACCTTTGTTGGCGTGAAGGAAGGTGGCGAGCTCGAGTTCTATTTGGGACTCGGCTCGGCCGAGGCGTGGACACACTGGTCGTGTCGCCTTCCTCGGCGCAAGACGGCCTTTGTTGCCCATTGGTTGGATCGCCGCCCTCTGTAGGCGTTCTTCTCCGTCACCTCTGGACCTCATTGGGGCGGCATGCGGCGTGCGCCAGGTTTTGGTCTCATGACCATGTGCGCTGCGAGTCGCGTGTACGGTAATGATGCCGTTGGGGCTGGGAGCTTCATGCACCGATGGCCGTAATGATTGGCCGCCATAAACTTGATGAGGCAGGTCTTGAGAATAGCGTTATGCGGAGGTCGCCTCAACCACCTCAAAGGTGATCGGCTCGGTCGCGGAAGTTGTCCGAGCCGCCCGAAGGTGACGGCAAGACCACCGCCTAAGGGAGTAGTCGAGCTCGAGGAGCGATTCGAAGAAGGGATGGCGATGCTTTTGATCTTTGGCCGGGAATCTGCATCCGGTCAAGTGCTTCCGCTGACAAATTAAGAGAAGCGCCTCCGTCGACCATGACACGCCCGACCCTTTGTGTTGCTAATGGTGGGGTCACGACCAAGCGGTCTTTAAGTCTCGGGCCATACCTTGTAAGGCATCCTCCGGAGAAAAGGTGATGGTGGCCCGGCCCACTTGCAATCTTTGCTCGATGGGCTTTCTGTTGCAACTCGATAGATGGTCGAGGCGTGACCTTGATCTCGCGCTGGATGGTAGGTCGCCGAGAGCCAAGATGACATCAATCCGCGCTTCGCCTGTTGGAATTCGGTCGAGGTCGCCGGTGCTCGACCGGCGTTCACCCTTCGGTGGTCGTCATCGCCGGGAGCACGGGCATCTCACCACGCCCGTCATAGAAGGCTTCAAGCTTTCCTTGCCAAGCCCTGCAGGACCGCAGGTCGTGGCGGTATCTGTAAGCGGAAGCATTGCGCCTCGTCGTACCACAGCGCCCCCCGGCTCCTGCGGCCGAGCATCGGTCCTCCAAGGTCCAGGCCGCCGGCCTTCTTTCTGGGGCTGGCCCTGCGCCTGGCGAGACTGAGGCCGACCTTGACGAGGTCGGGTCCCGTCCCGAGTCTGATCCCGGACCTCGAGGACCTCACGCTGGCCGTCCGGCGAGACGATGACCGCGGCGAGACCTCGCCGATCCTGCGGTCACGCTTCCGCTTCTTGGGCGAAGGCGTCTTGGTGGCGCCCTTTGAATTGGACGAGCCCGGCCTCGAGTGGTTCGACCAAGCTTACCTTGGTTATGTCGCGCTTCGGTGACGGCGTCGTCGCGTTCGCGTCACTGCGTTCGCCATGCGAAAAGCAGAGGTTATGTCGCGCTTCAATGGACGGCGTCGTCGCGTTCGCGTCTGCGTTCGCCATGCGTAAAAGCAGTCGATCCGCTTACCTTGGCACGATGGTGTCCCATCGTCCTCCTCGCCCGGAGCTGTCGAACTCCCAAACGAACTCGGGGTATGACCACTTGACCTGATGGTGGGCGTATAATCGCTACGGAAATAAAAAGTAGTGCGTGTTATGAAAGTGCCAAAGTGAGAAATAAGATACAAGGGGGCATACCTGTCGCCGAACCCAGTAGAGGCCCATGGTAGGCCAGTCGATCGGGTGCTGGTGGTATAGGTCAAGTGAGTATGACGTGGGGTCAATAATTGGCCTACCAACGGGGAAGCGCTCCCAGGACCACAGCTGCAGCAGGCGTGGCTTTTGGCAGGAGCACTCGCAGTCAGCAGTTCGGAGTATGCACATATGGGAAGTCCTCTCCCGGTGGGCACCTCTGCGACCCCGATCACCTCAGTGCACATGGTACCTCCGTTCCACGCCACTCTCCGGTGTCAAGCGATGTGTCTGTGCCTTCCGTGTCTTCTTGGCCATGTACGTAGAGACAACCGTTGAGTAGGATAGGCAATTGTCTGACATACATGCAGCGAAGTTCTTATACCGCTCAATGAAATATCTTTGGGTGCCTAGTAACACACCTTCAACAATGCCCATCAATGGAAGGCATCTCATGCCTTTCATTACCCAATTGTAAATCTCTGCCAGGTTCATTATCATTATTCCATAACGGGAACCGCCCTCGTCATGCAGAAGGGACCATTTCTCCAATGGCTCGTGTTATATCCAGTCTGTGAAACTCTTTATGCTTGTCCCCGGCCTACGCTGAATGTTTGGTGCATCGGTCGGGAGCGCACACAAGGCTGTGGGGTCCTCTCCTTGCTCGTGGTAGACCATAGGGTTCCTTGATGAACTAGCACCATCCCTTGGATTCAGTGATTGCTTCTTGGTTAGTTTAGTTCATCCAGTGTCCTCCACAGCGCGTCGAACTTTCTCCGCTGGTTCTGTTTGCACAGCTACTTGAACATGTTCATAAGCTCCTTGTTCCTGAACTAACGAAAAAAATTGGCACCCATGTGCCTCATGCACCACCTGCTCTTCAGGTCTAATCACTTTGCTGCTCCCACGACGTTGAACCCTTATTGCATATCCACGATCGTCCTCAGCAACCCTGCATGTCGGTTATGGATGACACATATATCAAGGCGATCCTGAACAACTGCCAGCTTGACTATTTCAAGACACCAGTACCAGCTCTTCGTGTTTTCCCCTCCACGAAGGCCAATGCGACCGGTAGAACCTAGTTGTTGGCGTCCACCGTGATTGCAGTTAGAATCTAGCCCTTGTATTTCTCTGTGAGGAATATGCCGTCCATGCAAATGACCGGGCGACAGTGTCGAAACGCATTTATGTATGCGCCGAGGCTGAAGAAGGCCCGTTGCAAGACCCACTGACCAGCGCACACACCATCCGCGGGAAACTCCACGAGGTCGATGACCGTACCAGTATTCCTACGTGATATTGCCTTGAGCAAGTGTGGAATATTCTCGTAGGAAGCCTCGTACGTCCTGAACCGTATTTGCAAAGCTGTTCTTTTTGCTCTTCATGCCTTTCCTCCACGGCTCTGATAATAGATCGAGGCTGCAGGCACGGATTGTCCACGATCTGACCATAAAACACATTTGCTACCCAAGTGGATGACAAATTGCGGTGTTCCTGATCTGCTTCCTCCAGTTCGCAGTTATGCTCTATCACTATGGAACAATTCCAGTAGTCCTTCCACTTCGTCTTGTATGCATGCACCCGTCATAGGCACGAATCAACTACACACTTTACGTCGTAGTCTTTTTTGCTGGATTTCGCTACCCTGAATTGCCGCCGGAGAGACATTGACCAGTACTTCACCGCATCCATCACAGCCTCCTTGTCTTTATATATGGCCCCCTGCGTGACCTCGTTCTCATGATACTCCCATGTGTCTCTATTCCCTTCATTTATTGTTAGGTCTTCAAAATTATAATTAGTCCATGCACCAGGGACAGACACCTCAGGAGTATTATCCTCCTCATCTGAGTGTTCGCCATCAGGGATTTCCTCATCCGCACAGTTCTCCTCCTCCATCAAGTCAACTATGTGCTCCACCTCCTCCCCCTCGTCGGCCACCCCCTGTGCTTCCACGACTGTCTCCTCGTCCCCCTTGATCCCCTCGCCACCGCCAAACTCGTGTCCCCCGTCTCCAAGCTCCTCGCCACCTTTCATCATCGCATTCTTGCATATCTGTCTTCCCTTCCTCCGTAATATCTACCCCGACATCACGAACCTCCGACACTGATAGAGGTACCTGGTACCACTGTACTAGCAACATGAGCGGCCAGCCCCGCTCTACGGCAAACCCAACATAATTCCTCCATGACGATATCGCGTTAATAGGAATCAACTCTCCATAAAAACAGTGTTGCGTACGGCTTACTACTGCTCTAACTCGTAGCTGAACAGTCTGGGCATCCAAATTGAACATCTGAAACATCCACTTCAACAAAGCCCTGTATGTCCTATCTCTCAGCCTAGATATGCCCCATATGACTGTTGAAAATGCTGACAAATCCACTCCATCCGGCTCCTGTGCAATCTCCCTATCTCTATAAAATATTTGAAAATACAATTTCTCCGATATGCTTCCTACAACGTCGGATCGAAAAATTCATCAGTTCTCCATCTAACGCATTATGCATTACCATATAAATGTTACATTATATTGTCAATTTTTTTCTCTACTAATTTCTAATGGTGCCTGACATTTCCAAATTTTTTTACTCTACTAATTTTTTAAATACTACTTTAAAATACAATATATAAAACGTATGGTGATCATACTAAGAAATCCGACTATAAATAAGTCATTCGACTATAAACAAGTAATTCTACTACCCATTTTTTCATTACGGAATTACTACTGTATATTATTAATTTGTCCTAATCTTAAAAATTGCATATGCACATGATATATCATACTTCCTTTAATTTCTACATCGCAATTTTCGAAACATTACCCACGTAACATATGGCTAGCCTACTATGTTTCATCGTAATATTAAATTTCTAACACATTATATTTCTAAATATTGCCTAATAAATTATTTGCATAACAAAATTTCTACTATCCAATCCTACTATATTAAATTTCTAAATATTGCCTAATATTTCTACTACATTGAATCTCAACATTTCTAAATACTAAATACTATACAATCCTAATATTTCTAAATACTAAATACTACATTAAATTTCTAAATATTGCTTAATAGAAACTACCACATTAAATTTCTACATTTCTAAATACTAAATACTACACAATCCTAAAATTTCTAAATACTAAACAATCCTAAATACTAAATACTACATTAAATTTCTACATTTCTAAATACTAAATACTACACAATCCTAAAATTTCGAAATACTAGACAATCCTAAATACTAAATACTACATTAAATTTCTAAATATTGCATATAAAATTTTCGGACTTATCTCCACAAAAACAACGAAGTTACTTTTTTTCTCTACTCTCTTTTCTTTCCTCTCCTCTCCTCTTCTCTTCTCTCATCTCTTCTCTTCTCATAGCGCAGTGCTCCATTCCTCTACTCGGCCGGCGAAATGAGCACAGTCTCATGAGGTCGATTTAAGTCACTTTCTGCCCCAGTCAGCAGTGCGCCCAGGCTCGGGTGATAGGGGCCACGTCAGCTTCGGCCGTTTCCAACCATTGATCAGCCGTTAGGGAACCCTCCTATCACCCCATACTGGGGTGACGGGAGGATATTTTTGTAATTTTTTAGTTTCCGCCGATTATTTTAAAAAAAATCAAAATAAATATTAAATAAAAAATTCCTTGAGCTAATCATACTATTCTAAACGGACGGTGCTATATCAGCCCGGCGTGGTGCCTTGCGTGCCGGGTCCGGACTGGCCGTTACGCACGGCCCATTTGGCCGTCAGTAGATATGGTAAGGAAAAACGGTAATCTATTCCTTAAAAAAAAATCCCAAAATGAGCGAGCGAGCAATTTTGCGCCTCTTCTCTTCGTTTCCACCGTTCGACTTCCTCTTCTCCGGCGGCCGGCGCGGAGAGCTCCTCCTCCCCTTCCTTCCCACCGTTCTCCAGATCCCCCCCTCCCTTCCACCATTCGCGTCCCCTTTCTCCGGTGGCCGGCGCGGTGAGCTCTTCTCCTCCCCTTCTTTCGTTTCCACCGTTCTCCAGATCTCTCTCCCCCCCCCCCTTCTCCGTCTGCCAGCGCGGTGAGCTCCAGCCGGAGATTCCCCGTCAACATCCTCGTGGGGGATCATTTCTTTCTCTGAGCAACCTCAGCCAAATATTTCTTTCTACTCCAATCCATGCAGTTTGTTGCGTTGTTGAGTACTAATAGCAGTTTATTTTCCAAAATTTTTGGGGGTTCAACTGAACCCCCATGTCCCACGTTAGGTCCGCCCCTGGCTGAAGCAGTGGGCTTTAGGATGTTTCTTCCAGAGTAATCGAGTGTTTAGCGTAGAGCGTAGTGATTGCTCGCTGCTAGGGGCCCAGGAGCCGGGCGGATCGCTAAACTGCGTCGTATAGCCCTGGGTTGCGGCGCAACTAAGCAGTATTGGCTCAATTAACTAAGTGCTAGTGATCCTGTCACGAAGGGAGGGACTTGTGCTTGATCGGTTGAGCTTCGAGTTTTGTTCACCCGTGCTGAATTAGAACCTGGTCGCTAGGATATTATATCATGCTTCGTCGAGGTTGGGGATGCTGAATTGAACTTTCATTTAATCTGAGACTGGAATCTTCCATGATTCTTGTGAGTAACTGAGCTTAGTCAATGGCTTAGTAGAGAGGGCTTTGCTTTCCAACATTTCAGCTGCATTCTCGTGTTTCTTTTCTCCAGCAGTGCGTTTTTGCACATATTGGGTTTGAGTAACTCCGAATATGGCCTTGTTCTGTTTGAGGCGTGTTTATCTTTGCAGCTTGTCGTTCTCTTTCCTATGTGTGTTCACGATGCTGAAGACTTCCTATCCTTTGTTTGCAGCTTATAATATTTTGCCAGGCTGCCACGGTACGTGAGGTGCAAGCCAGCTTGGGTAGCTTTGTGGCATCTACTTCATCGTCTCGTTCGCCTCCACTATAAGCCCTTGAGCCAAAGGATGTTTGAAATTTACACTGCAAAATAAAGAATCCTATATCGGTCTACACGTTCATCTACAAACTTAGCCATGCTGACAGTTATTCTCAGGCACACCTATAAGGTGCTCTTGCCATTGCATTCTGTGTTTCTGTGCTACGGTAACTGTAAGAGTGCTGCTGTTGCTTATAATGCTATCTAAATTTGAACCATGGAGAATGCACCACGTAGCAGGAGCTTTCCAACAGATCCCAAGGAATATAAATTGTATGAGGAGATTGGAGAAGGAGTTAGTGCCACAGTGTACAGAGCTCTTTGTGTCTCACTTAATATTGTAGTTGCTATCAAAGTTCTTGATCTTGAGAAATGCAATAATGACCTGGTGAGTGGTTTGCACTTTGTTGTGTTCCATGCCAAATTTAATTGAGTTATACTTCATGAGTCATGACATTGCCTTGTCCTACCCTTCTTCCAACAAATAAGTTCTTGTTTGTGATAACACTTTTTTTGACTTCTAATATATGGTCCACAATCTAATTTTCATTCTTCAGTAATACAAATTTTGATTGTTGGATTGCTTTTGCTGTTGAAACTAGGCATGTAACATTGGGCTACCCTTCCAGAATGTCAATAATTATCCATACTTTGTGTGGTATGTTCTGAGTACCAGATATGTTATTCTCCAGCAAATGTAACCTTTCAAAAATAACTTCCCAGAAATTTGTTAACTTTTAGTCTTCTATTGAACTATGCTTCTATAGAAATGTAAGCTTCGTTCTTGGCAACATAGCAACTTTCTGTGTTAATATAAAAAAGCCCATCCTTCTAAATATTGATGGGAATTCAATTCTTTTTCGAGGTACTGCTATAAGTTGCAACAAATTTAGGTTTTTTTTTTGGTGCGAATACGTTCTTTTGGTGTTTGATAAGTGATGTATGCATCATTTCTCTTCCTTTAGACAGTTACTGGCTTACTTCTTATTTTCTCTATAAACATGCTCACTTCAAACTAATTGTCAGCTTTTTATATTTTGTGAGCTTGTGTTTCTCATCCTTTTGGAGTTTTCATTCTTTAGGATGGAATAAGACGGGAAGTTCAAACTATGCACTTGCTTGATCATCCAAATCTTCTTCGCGCATATTGCTCATTTACAAATGATCATCATCTATGGGTTGTCATGCCTTACATGGCTGCTGGATCTGCCCTCCACATTATGAAAACTTCTTTTCCGGATGGGTTTGAGGAGCCAGTCATTGCAACCCTTTTGTGGGAAGTTCTCAAAGCCCTCGTCTACCTACATTCTCAAGGGCATATTCACAGAGATGTAAAGGTAATATATTACTTATAGGTCTTTGAGTCTCCAGTTATCTCTCATAGCGGAAGTATAGTATCTAGCATAACAGAATTTAGCTAGATTTATCTTTACTGGGCATTTCTTTAACTACATTCGACCTGTTTTTGCTTTCGAGAAATGCCACTTGAGAGTTTTTCTTCAGTTCAATGCCATTCCAAAACTGTTTCCGTCAGCGAACTGTTTCACTTCCCATTATTGCACAAAGCTTATTAGTCGATTTGCTTATATATGAATCTTGAATTACTTACTAGTGCCCTTTAGCTCAAGCCTTGCGCCAGTCTTTGTGAGAGGGATGGATCAGATCATATCACGGCCTCCCCATTCCTCATGCTACTATCCACAGACGATAATGCATCCTTGGTTGCGAGCACTCCGCTAGTCCGCTGTGACTTGCAACGCAAGACTTTGGTTCTGAGAGGGAGGCAAATGCTTCTTTGTCATGGATTGGTAGTAGAACACGATGATGAGAGGAGGTGTGGGAAAAATGGAGAGGGCAGCACAATTTTGTTGCTCATGTGTTATATTGAGGGTAGAGCTGATTGCCAACCAGTGTCATTAAGATGTTGCCTAGGGAATGCCTACTTGCTGATGGTATTGTCACCTTCCCTGGTGATGGTTAGGCACCCAGCTGGGATTCCCAAGCATCCTCCAGGGCGACTAAGTGTTCCCATGGTTAGGCTGGGAGGGAGTCTTCTCTGTTTTTGTTACTGCTCTGACCCGTCAACTTATTATTATACTTTATTATTTAATTTCTGCAAAACTAGATATAATTGGTTGCCTAGGAGCCCAGTTGATCCTGCAGTGACTCACCTCTCCTAGGTGCCACTACAATCATGGTTCGAGCAACCAAAGTGGGAAAGGTGAAACTGTCTAAATTTTGGCAGAAGTCTGAAATTTAATGCCCTTTCAATGGGTGCAGTGGAAGGGACATTTTGCTGATGAAACAACTTTTGGGTTGGCATTGAGCTGAAGCAAATTGTTTTGAGTGTCTTTTCTCTGAAGAAGAAACTTTAAGTGATGTGGAAACTTTAAGTGATATGCTGCTAACTTTCCCTGGCTTAATACAATGAAAACACCAAGGTCACAAGGTTTATTACAATCCTAGATGAGTTTGATTTGCAAAAAAGAAAGAAAAGAAAATATGAATGGGCCAATTCTATCATGTATTATAAACAGTCTACTATGTTAGAAGGCATTTGATTATATTCATCATGTCTTAATAATCTGTACTGGCAGAAGATTGGTCACAGATTCTGTGTGAATACTAGGTAGTAGGGACCGCCGTACCGGTACTGGCTATTCTGATTGGCTAGTTAATGATAACCTAGCTGTGTTAATTTCTATATTTACTTTGTTCATCTTTGTGCATATGTTCTAAATTATGTTTCACATCATTAATCCATTTCAGGCTGGAAATATCCTAATAGATACAAATGGAGCTGTTAAGCTAGCAGACTTTGGAGTTTCAGCCTGCTTGTTTGACACCGGGAATAGGCAAAGAGCAAGAAATACATTTGCTGGAACCCCTTGCTGGTGAATATTCATCAACTATTGATTTGTGAACCTTTGATTTTAGTGACTAATACCGATGTCATTATTTTTCTCAATGCTCTCTGCTTATATGAGCATATTTGTGTTAATCAATAATCATACATAACCATTGTATATTGCAGGATGGCTCCTGAAGTCATGCAACAACTTCATGGTTATGATTACAAGTAAGCCCACCATTAGCAATTTTAAATCTGACTAATTAAACTGTCCTAACTGATTAGGTTCATGTTTTTGGCTATTAAATTTACAAACAGAGCTGACATTTGGTCTTTTGGGATAACGGCATTAGAACTAGCACATGGTCATGCCCCATTTTCAAAGTACCCACCAATGAAGGTTAGCATTGAATTATATTTATTTTGTGTCAATAAATTTCCCTCAAGCTACACTATTACAGAATGATAGTGGTGCATTTGTCCTATTGGTAGGTGTTGCTTATGACCTTGCAAAATGCACCACCAGGGCTAGACTACGAGAGGGACAAGCGGTTTTCAAAGGTTTGTTCTATTCGCTAAGTTTCTGTTCTGGATGATTTAGATTTTATATTAATCATGTGGATCATATTTGTAGTCTTTCAAGGATTTGGTTGCTACATGCTTAGTCAAGGATCCACACAAGCGTCCCTGTTCAGAAAAGCTCTTGAAGCATTCTTTTTTTAGGCATGTGCGATCAGCTGAATTTCTAGCACGGAGTATTCTTGATGGCCTCCCTCCACTGGGTGAACGCTTTCGGGCATTGAAGGTATAAAGTGGTGTTTATGAGGTGGCATGAAATTGCAGTAACCAGTGTGACCTTTATTTTACTCCCTTGTAGGGAAAAGAAGCTGATTTGCTTCTCAATAATAAGCTTGGTCCAGAGAGCAAGGAGCAGCTATCACAGGTTAGGGCTTGCTCTTTGGTTCTGTGAAATCTTATGTTTTCAAAATATTGGAAATCAGTGTCAATCTTCTCCACTGGGATTAATCAGAGAAGTCTTGGGGTTTGAGTTAAAATGGTGGTAGAGGTCTATGGTTGACTTTACGTTTGCTCCTTCAAAGGAAAGATAGTGAATATTTTTTCAGTTGCTGGTCTCCTACATTACATGGACATCTTTAAACAAACTACCGTTCTGCATTCTGTCTCCACTTCACATCCTACATGTGGCAAGCAGATAGAGTATGGCTTTGTTTGGTGTTGCTTGGCTTTCTAAGGTGGCTTTTGTCCACCCATTTTGGTATAATTAACTAATCGGTAATCTCTTTTGGGTTAGAGTTTGGAACTGTGATGTAGAAAGCACCTGCTTGTATTCCTCACATATCCATATTAATATGCTGGAATACAGAAACTGTTTGATCTTTCTTAGCTGTGGTTTGAACTATGCGTGCGGATTTTGTCTCAACTATTACTGACTAATACAAATATTTACATTTCAGAAAGAGTACATACGGGGCATCAGTGGTTGGAACTTTAATCTGGAGGACTTGAAAATTGCAGCTGCCCTAGTAAGAATTCAATTTTGGATGCCTGATTCTACTAGCTGTTAGGAGTCTGACTATAATCAGCTCCAAAAGGAAAATTGCTTGTGAGAAATCTGAGTTTTCTAATCTTGAGATGTATTCTTTGGCAGTTAGACAGTTCGAATGGCACATGTCATTTAGATGGTAGCAACAGCGAAGTTAAGGATGGCTCACAAGATGCTTATAATGAGCCAGAAAATTTTTATCAGGAAAGGGTCAACCATGTTGCTTCTGCAAGGCCTGAGGTACTATGGTTCCGTCGTCGTAGTTATTCAATGAAGACTCCATAAAGTAGCCTCAAGTTATTACCATTGTTGTCTAATTCTTCTAACTTAACAGAATGAGATACAAGAAGTCGAAGAATTGAATGGTGCTCTCGCCGCTTCTTTTCCAAGCCGTCCACTTGAGGCACTAAAGTATGTTCTGGAAATTCCATCATTCTGCAACATTTTCCTTCAAGTTGAATCTTGATGCTGTGGAATGATGTTACAGTTATTCTTTTTCCTCAGCATGATATGGTTTATATCTTCAACAATCTTTTTGATAAACTGTCATGTTTGTGTCGTCATAAGCAATGTTCTAAATAACAGTAAACGGTTAACGAACGGTCACTCCATGTTTAGTGTTTATACCATAGTTACTAGAAACACGGTTCATCCGAGTCACAGTATAGGATTCGGGTTTGCATTTCGTCACTTTTTCTTCCAATTTCCACTATGAACACGAACCCCGTACCATAAACCGATTCGGGTTCAATAAATCCTATTCCACGGGGGTTTATAGCGAATCCAATAACTAAAGTTTATACTGTAAGCTGCCTTGTAAATGGTTTAACTATTTAAAATTGAAAGAAATATATATGTGTTTATAGTAACAAAATAAGCATCTAATTCATCTTCTTTCATGAAGAATGGAACTACTAGGCTTTCAACAATTGTCCATAGCGGTCACATGAAAAAAAAGATAGACATTATGTGGATGTAATTAAAAAATCTTAATTGAATCAATGAACAGCTCAAGTTGCAATGGAAAGCAAAACTAGCATTCATTTCATGTATGTCATAATGTTTTATGTCATACGGCAATTTTGCAACTCTACCCAAATAAACAATCCGATAAAATCGGCCTATTAATCTTAAACAGTTGTTAAACCGAATAAATGGTCCAATAAAACGGAAAAACCTTGAAACGTCCGTAATCATGACAGGCAGTCGACCTTTACCATTTTAACGGCCGTTTACCAAGCCATAACGGCTGTTATTTCAAACACTGCTCAGAAGTCAGAATACAAAACTTATTGCTTTTTGAAGCTTCAATTAATTTAGATTTACCAATGTGGTGCAATCAATAGGAGAGTATCTTGTACCCCCTGAAGTGCATTTGGGAATGGCCGAGGTCATGTTTCTGTACAGGAAAAAAGCGATAATCATCTTTATTTTTTTAACCTTGACCAAGCAAGGTTAAAATTTGATCATTGGTGTGATGTATAGGGTGCAAATATAGTCACGGTTATTAAGTCGTCGCCTAGGCGCCGCCTAGGCATCCGGTCGCCGGAGGAAGACCGCCATGGCCGGTCGCCTCGCCTGGAGGAAGATTCGTCGCGGCCTCGTCTCTCCATCCGCACCGCCATCACCTCCCGCTGCCGTCGCTTCAAGATCTAGTGTTCACGCCTCGCCTAGGACTGGATCTGGTGGTCATGGCATCAGGGACAACTGGATCGCCGCTGTCCCCGCTGCTCCGCGTCGCCTCCACTCGTCACCCCCGTCACATACAAAGACGCGCTGTAGATCCGGATCCGGCGGTGCGGGAGGGAAGGCGGCGCCGAGGGAGGAGCAAGAAGCCGTCTTGCCGAATGGATTGGGGATAGAGAGGGAGAGAGAGGGGGAGTCGAGGGGCGGCGCCTTGCGTATCGTCGAATGGATCGCGATCGGTGGGGAGAGGGAGAGAGAAAGAGAGAGGGGCTGGGCTGGGCCGGCAAATAAAGAACGAGAAAGGGAGGGAGGGTGGGCAATTTGGATGGGCCGCAAATACGCTCAAATTGAAAGAAATGTACTATATATATATATATATATATATATTGCTGATATACTACTTTTTTTGTCGCCTAATCCTCGCCTAGGCGTCCAGGCGCCCCGGAGGCGACTCGCCTCGCCGGGGCGCCGTGATAACCATGTTGGTGCCTGAAGTTAGTGTACATGATTAGATGAGTGAATCCTACTGCTCCATCCTTCTGGAATAGAATATAAAACTGTGACTGTCTTTCCATTTTGTTTTGCTATATCAGTATATCACTGTGATGTTAATTTTGAATCTTTTGAGCTATGTTATGAAAATATCAGTGAACTGTGAAGGATCTTTACTGACTATAGTGACACAGATCTTTCTTTGACGTTTGTGGTGATGATGATCCCGACTCTACTGCTACTGATTTGAGGGTGCAGTCAAGCATGGAATCTGTATCACCTGTGCAGCAATTTCCAAAAATTGAGCATAATAGAAATGCCAACTGTAATGGTGAAAGTTTGGAAAGAAGTGTTTCTGTATCCTCAAATCTGCGTAAAAGTGGATGCCACAAGTTCTCAAGTGGTTCTCTAATACCCGAGCATGTTCTTTCTCCTTACAAGAATGTTGGTAGTGATCCAGAAAGGTAAATAGTTTATTCAGTTTTCTTTATATTTCATGCTAGTGACACTATATTTTCCTGGACCATAATGCCTTTATCTCAAATACAGTATTATGGGCTTAATTTTTAGTATATATTCCATTCTTATGTCCCATAAAGAATTCTTACTCTGTATTATATCCTGATCAAAGATGAAATATCCCATATATATTCTAACAATAGCAAATAAAAGATGAACATGTTTCAAAAAGGCAAATCATTTTAATTAAGTTTTGTTGTGTTAACCTACCATTGCTGCCTGTCAGCCAAGTCCATTCTGCTGTCTACCCAACGACTGATGCTACCAGCCTACTGACACTGTGCTGTACCTCTGCTGCCACAAACATCCTATTTTGGGACATGCAAATATTCAAGCTTATGTGGGGCATGGGCCTTAGTTTCTTTCTACAATTTGAATTCACATCAGAAAATAGTTTTGAGTCTGCACAAATATATGTATATTATTGGTATTGAAAGACTTGGTCATAGGCAAGCCTAACTGCCTAAGTGCTTAGCCTAATTACTCTTCTAAAACAAAACAATTCTGTTATTTGGCTTGGCAGAGCCATTAGGTAGAACAGATTCAATTCGGGAATTCTAATGGTTTTAGAGAATAAGATAGAAGAAAATAAAGAAGCATGGATTTACATCTTATGACAGCATTGTTAAAAGTAGCGGTGATATTGGTACCTTCAGTTTAGCTTCCTGTTCTTGTCTTCATGTTTTGCTCTTTTCTGTATTTTTTTTCTGTCTCAAGTGATTATTTTAGACTGGTAACACTTAAAAATTTTGTAACATGGAAGGGATGAGTTTCATGAGAAAAATCCAACCAACAAGAACCGCAGTGGCCCTTTATTATTCCGCCAAATGAAGGACTCACGCACCTATCTGTCTGGTAAGATGATCATGAGCCCTACACCTCACCCTCTTGCTACCTCTCTCTGTCTGTGTGTTCGCTTTCACACACATGAGTAACATGTATGATCTGGCAACTGACCAGTTTTGCTGTTTTTTTTTTTAACTTAGAGATAACTTAGAGATATCATATAATTTCTTTCTTTCATTTGTTACTTATGTTTGGCATTCAATTTGGCTTATGTCTGAGAGCAGTTGCACCTGATGAGCCATCAGAAGGAAAAGTTGTCCAGCGAAGGGGGCGTTTTCAGGTTACATCAGATAATATGGCTCAAAAGGTATTGGATTGTCTAATTAAAAAGTCAAAGGAAACTAGCATAGTGAACATTTAATTGTATTAGCTATTTTTCTTCGTTATGAGTCATGTGAACAGAACATAGCTTCGAGAGTTGATGCCTTGGATTGCTTTAGTTAGTACTACTAATTACTAAGTACCAACTGATTTTAATTGTGTTTGCTTACATTATGGGGACAAACATGTTTGAGCATATTATGTAACTGAGACCTGAAGTGATTTACAATGCTTAAGCCTTTTGAAGTAGAGGGCTAGAGGTCAAAGTGCTTTTTTTCTTGAAAATTATGTCTGGCCAGTGGATTGCTACCTATCTACAGCAACAGTGACCTTTTGTGGATGTTGAAATTTTGCTGGCTTAATTTTCTACAAAAGTAGAATCACTAAAGAATACAAATTCTGGCATTTTTTTTCAGTGCTATATGTACATTGTAAAGTGTCCAAGTCCATTTTCTACCTTGTAAGGGGGCAAACGTCTTTGCCTGTCCTATAACCAAAGATACAAAGAAGTAATCATGAGGTCTTCTCTTCTCTAATTTGAAACAGGGTATTACTGCCCCCAGGCAATCATTGTAGTTCTTGCATGCATGTTATTTTTTGTCCTTCATTCAACTATAGTTCATGCTGTCCACCATGGTATCCTCTAAAGGATTGATAGGCAGGGGTTACTGCAAGGAAAAAGCTTTTGTTTTAACATCTGGAAAAAAAACACCCAGTTCCTTTGTGCAATTGTGCTTTCAATATTACTTTTTTAGGTTTTAATTACTAGGATGCACCTAGTTTTTTACTCTAGTTTGTCAACTGTAAATGTCTTAGGTAGCTTCATCAGCAAGCAGCAACAGCAGGAAAAATCTACAAATTGGAGTAACACGACCAACTTTCAACTCATCTGCAATCCTTCCAGCGTTACAATTCTTGATGCAGCAAAATACTATGCAAAAGGTATTGGTGCATTTATTGTTTCATAGAACAATAATTGTCCAGCATTTTTACAATACGTTGTTTTTGACAGGAAGTACTAAGTAGACTAATTTCTTCAATTGAGGAAACAACTGGTACGTATGATGGCAATTGTTTACGTTAAGACTTCATCAAGATAGTTTGACAGATATACTGATATTACGGTTTCACGTGGGACATGTTTCTCTGACAGATGCTTCTGATGCAAGTATAACTGGTTCATCTCAGGTGAGAACCATGTAGTAGTTAATTATGTGCTTTCGTTTTCATATGTTACCTCAGTTCCGAGATCAATGAATATTAGTTTTTCTTGTTCATCTTAATGTTGAACAAACATGAAGTTTCTTCAATGCTTGTATTCATAGTCTTAATAACAAGAGCTGACATATGTGCAGTCATCTGGATCGCTTGTCAGAGAGAAGGAATTGCAGTCATATGTTGTCAATCTGCAGCAAAGGTATAATATCTTTCTGTAATGGTTTGGCGTATTTTAGGGCACTTGACCGAATTTGTGAAAATTTCCAGTGTTACTGAACTTGCTGAGGAATTGCAGAGATTAAAGCGCAGAAACAACCAGGTAAAAATTGTCAGCAAATATATTTGTAAGAGTTTCATTTGTTTCTTAAGTTAGCATAAACTGAACAACACATAAAAATGAGTTCATTCGTAAATGTTCTAAAGTTTTGATTTTAGATTTAAATCATGATTATACCAATATTCATCGTGGAACATTATCTAAATATTGCATCCTCTGCATGACAGCTTGAGCAGCAGATCAATGCATTGTCAAAAAAAGATAAAAGGTTGTGGAGAGATGATACCAGCATTAATATGCCCCTGTAATCCCTTTGTATAATTCAGTTCCCCAATTTTGAACTTGGTTAGCAAAATTAATTGTATTTTGGTTCGAAGTCAGGGTCGCTCATTGTAATTTGTAAGTATTTTAGCAAGTTGAAGTTATTGTAATTTTGATTTGTACAGCATGGCGTGGATTATTGGTGAGGAATAGTTCTCTCTTAAAATAATATATTGGTTACACTTTGTGAGACTAATTTGGTCTCTGATCATTCTTTTGCGTCGGATGGGCTTGTATGTTGACGCTATTTATGATGTCAGGTAGGGGTCCGAGCTTAATGAGCAATAACTGAAATGGACCAATGTGTTTGTGATTTATTTTCTAGAATTCTAGCAGGCTTCTTTGGAGCTGTCAGTAATGTAGCGATGGAGACGCTTGTGAATTTAATTTCCTGTTTCTTTGGGTTATTTCGGTTTTGCATAACATTTGGGAATGTTGTGGTAGTAGTGTGATATTGTAGTATGAATATACATTGTCTCTAAAAAACTCTAGATTCTGTATTGCAACATTTTATGACACCTGCAACAGTCGTCAATTTTTTGCTTATTTAAACGTCGCAACGATTCCCTATACGGGAGAGGAGAAAACAAGCTGCCTAATTCTTTAGCTATCAACAAGAATGATTTATTGGCCTTGCCACCTCACCTGATATGCAAGCCTGGTCATGGAGTAAGATTCATTGCATTTTTTTTTTGACAAGATTCATTGCGGTTGCTATCGTGTATTTCTGTCACATTAGGAACTGCAGGTGATCTGATCTTTAGTCCCTACTAAGATTTGAAGGGTAAAATTGGCCCCGTGGTGATAAGGAGTTATTTATTAGTTATGGAATATTGTTAAAAAGAGGATCAAATGATAAAAAAATATAGGCTTATTGTAAAACAATGATGTCCGCTGTAGATCAACCGCGATGCACTGATAGAATAGCAAACATAAACAAAGGGAGCACATACGATATAGGGATGTAAAACTATTCTCTCTCTATTAATTGATTCTCTTGTACATAGAGGGTGCTATATTCATAGTAGAAAGCATCAAGAGATAGATTCAGATTTACCTATAATGAGATAGAGTCTAAATGTATTTTAACAATTAGGACTAAGAGTCCTACTATGTCTCTAACACCCCTTTGGGCGAATACTGCATAATCCATGTCTCATCAAAAAACTCTTAAAAACCTAAAAGGAGAAAAGAGATGGAGAAAGAGTACAATGCACTCGCATACTGTGGTACATTAGTTACCTCATTAAAAACCTTTATGTAAAAAAACTTTAAGAAAAATCACTAAGTGAAAAAGAGTGCAATTTTATAATCTTTTGGATTTAAAATATTATCTTCAGGATCATGTTAAGGGTTATAGTTCAGGGATTTACTTCCTTGAACTATACATATCTTTAAGTCATCTCATTCTAATACCATACACATTTTTGAAAACTAGATATTAGCAAAGACTTAGTGAACAGATCTGTTAGATTTCACGTGACTTAGTTTGCAAAATCTTTTTTCTCACCGTTCTTCTGCAATTCATGAGGATAGAAAAATTTTAGAAGCAATATACTTCGTTACATTGCACTTTGCATAACCCATTTGCATTTGTATGACACAAGTAATACTATCTTCATAAATAATTTTAGGGGTGTCGACGGTATTAATGCCACATGACTTCTGAGTATGGCCAACCACACATCTCAGCCAAACACATGTGAGGCTTCATGTAATGCTATAATCTCTGAGTGGTTGGTAGATATTATAGGATCAAGGATAATCGATTAGAGTGGGGAGGGTGAACAGGAGATCTTTGAAATTCTTTGGCTCTAGTACAATAATTTAGCTAGAATGACAAGAATTACAATTTCTCAATAATCAAGGCCTAAATAATCTAGTTTTCATTAAGTACACCAATAAGCTAAGTCTAATGAAGTATAGCAATCATAAGAAGAAAATTAATTACTATGATCACTAGGACGTAAATAGCTCAAATTTAGTGATAAGAATGCAAACCACAAGATAAACAAAAAAAGTTTTTTCCATGGTCTCGAAGACTTGTCGATCTCCTCTAATCCACGTGAGGTAGCTTGAATGAATCAAGCCGATTCCTTGCACAATTGAGTCTTCCTCAAATCACTAGGGTAGCTCTTTCCCGCTCTAGATAGGTGAGCTCCAACCTTTACACCAATACCGTGTCTTTTCACCAACTTTTTGAAGAGATTATCGGTTTCTCCTCCAAGCCGTCTAGGAATCGGTAAACTCCAAGAGCATAGATCAATGACACTTGCTTGAAGGTACTCAAGTGTCTCAATGGCTCAAACAATGAATGCACACTTGATTGCTCGGAACAAACTCAAAATATGAAATTTAATGCTCTAGAGTGAAGAGAGACTTGATTTAT
The DNA here is from genome assembly GCA_036346375.1 of Guadua angustifolia. Lineage (NCBI taxonomy): Eukaryota > Viridiplantae > Streptophyta > Magnoliopsida > Poales > Poaceae > Guadua > Guadua angustifolia. The sequence continues at coordinate 47,789,805 of CM070505.1, read as the reverse complement.
AGTCTCCAACCACTCAACTAGCCGTTTGGAATGAATTACATAAAAAATCAACAAAGCCGGCACTACCGGCATGCAAGGTGCAGTAGTGCTAGCCCCCTTGTAACGGTCTGTTCTAAGCATTTAATGCATAGGATACTAGCCATTGCTACAGTTCTCCTGTAATACTGATATGTAAACCCTGGTAGTATCGACATTTGATCTTAGAAAAGTCTCACAACTACCTTCTTTGGAAAATAAGTACCGGCACGACACATAAATTGTGGTACTACTAGCTTGCGGTAGTGCTGGCTTTTGAACCACGGTAGTATTAGAATAGAAAAGCCACAAAAACCATTCTCAGGAATATAACTACTGCTCCTAAGGGCGGTGCTACTGACTTGCGGTAGTACCGCTATTTGGATAGCAGTCGTGGCGGTGGCATGACAAACTCAGAAAACAACACTCTTTGGAAAAAAAAGCTACTAGGCTTGTAGGGCGATACTACTGATTTACATGGCGGTAGTGCTGACTTTCTGAACTTTGTGTGAGATTTTTAGATAAGCTTTTCTTTAATACAACAACTATTTGATATGAATGAGATTTTGAGCCATGTGACCTTTAAGCAATTTCAAGCTACTAGACACCAACGGCATCTATTTCTAGTAATCCGATCTTTCTTCCAAATTTCGAGATCGGTAAAAGGATAGGAAATGGTCCTTAAATTTTATACTTTATCTTTAAACTTGAATCATTGCTAGGCATTTTATTCCATGCTTCCATCTTTTCAATGCAACGATAGGGACAATATTTTCTCATACACTTTAAAGAGAATGTTAGTCCTTTAAACTTGATTATCATTAATTACCTCATTAATTACCAAAACTCATTAAAATTAGGGTCCTGGATACTTCAATCTCCTCATTTTTGGTAATTGATGACAACCTCAACAAAGATAATGAAATAAAATTTGATTTTGAATATACATCAAGTCAAAACAAGTTGTATACTCTACATTTTCGCTTTTAAAAATATTTCACTTCTTTGAAAAGGAAAGTGATTGATATTTGAATTGAAATGCTAGCAAAGCGCAATTTATAGTTAAAGCTCCCCCTAGAGGTGTGCATAGAGATATTGAGATGAAATCATGCACACTTGTGGATTTGTTTTGAAAATTTTGGTGGAGTTTCCTCTATATAATAGGTCCAAGGAAACATGACAATATATAGCAATTGAGTAACAACAAGGTAACCATGCATGCAAGACAATATATAGCAATTGAGTTAACAAGGTAACCATGCATGCTCAACATTCAATAAGGCATATGTACGATTCAATAAACAAATGACAAACTTAAAATCCATTACAAACATCCACGATAAGATCCACAATAGATAGAAATATTTTAGTTCAAATTTCATAAAGGTTTATAAGCTTACAAGATAGCATAGATAAGAATAGCTTATCCTGTATAACATATAACTACTACCATTACTACTACTACTCTTTATTCTTCCCCCCTTTGGCATCAAGTACCAAAATTGAGAAGCCTTCAAGAGAGCACCTAGGAGGAGGGAGGAGCACGCGAGCCACACCCAAAAAGATGATGAAAGGTGACAGGGGCTTGCTCGCTGCAAAGCTGAGCCATAGAAGCATTGAGAGTATCCACATGCTCCCAAACCTCTTCGACCATAGCACAAATTTGAACTTGATAAGAGTGCTCTTGGTCAAATCTATCCATGATGTCGAAGCGGAGGCTTGCAATATTTGCTAGAATAGCATCTTGAGGTGGCTCATGAACATACTCGAGCTCATGTTCTTCTTCTTGATGATGCTGCTGCGCAAAATGCTAAAGGACTTGAGGAGGAGCCTCACGGGGCTTGTATGGCTTATGAACTATCCCAAGAGGCCCGTTGTAGTCGATCTTCCTCTTTATAAAAGCCATGATGTATGGAGTGAAGTAAATGGTCTTTACATAGTCATGTGCAGACGAGGCCATATCTCTTATGATGAAGTCCATAACATCAAACTTTTGATGCTCCATAATCTTGCTAATTAAGTTCCATGCATAGCCACGAATATCATCAAAATTACTAATCTTTGGATAAATGGTGACCCTTATGATCCTATTGATTAGGCTAGGCTATGCAAGAAGTCCTGCTAACTTTTCTAGCCATCTTCTGGCAGTAGGATCATAAAAGTTGTACATTTGAGCAAGCTCAAGCACCCATTCATTGTGAATTTGAGGATAACCACTGTGAAATATTCCCAATGCATGATCAAACTCATCCTTAGAGGTAGTGAAAATCTGACATCCAGTCATCTAGAATATTGAGTCAAAAGAATATAGGATAAACGTGGTAGCATAAAATTGGTGGATCAAATCCTCCACAAAGTCATTTCTGGCACTCAAGAGTTCATACTGACTGGCTCCCAAGAACAACTCGGGAAATCCAACGAATAAAGGCATCCTGTAGATGTGACCCAGTTGATCTACTTTTGATCAGCAAAATCTTTCTCCTTGTATATCTCATAGAACACCTATTGTTGAAACATGGTGTGAAAACGATGCTTGGTTGCGCTTTGAGGAAGGAGAAATTGGTTTTCTTCCTTTAAGGCAAAATACTTTTCACTCTTAATTTGCCTTAAATCCTCCAATGGATCGGCTTCAGGCATTTCCTCTTCATCATTGTTGTCTCATTTTACTCTTCACTTTCATCTTCACCTTCCTCTTCTTCTTCTTGTTTCTCTTCTTCTTCACTTGGATCATCTTGAGCCACCTCTTTGCCTTTCATGGATCGAGAGCTACCCATAAACTCTCTTTGCACAATCCTTCTAGTATCTCTATCCCTTATTGTGACGGCGAATGAATCATCGCTATCACTATCATTGTCACTTGGTTGGATAGGTGGATTCCTTGCTGATTTGCGAATAACAGCTCCACCACGAGGAGGGAGAGGAATTGAGGGATTCTTTCTCCTAGACATGATAGCTAAGAAAAATAGATAGACAAAGGATGAGCACTAAAATCAAGGATTATTGGAAATTTCGCAGCATAAAGGGCTTGTTCTCAGGTCTAGAAGTCTGACAATACTGCAAGAATCATGCTGGTAGTGCTAGGGTGGTACTACCGCTGCATAGGGTGTGGTACTACCGGCTTTCCTAGAATCAGAATCTTCAATTTGTGAAATCAAGTATGTAACTAAATGTAACATCCCAAAATTTGGCTATTTTGAAATTCATAAGTTATTTTGAATTTTTGAGAATGTTTGGAATTTATTTGGATTTAATTGGGATTTCTGGAATTAATTAAATAATGATTAAGTTTCTGCAAAATATAAATGGAAATATTTTATTTGAGTTCAAAATGTTCTAAAATATTTTCTGGAATTTTTCTAGAATTTTTCTGATATTTTAAATGCCACAAATGATTTAAATAAATTTTGGGAATTATTTTTATTCGGAAAAATCTGGAAAAACCGATGAACAGTAACGGACCGAGCCCACTACTGTGCGCAACGCTAAGCCTAGCCGAGCGGAACCCTAAACGCCATTCTTGTTGACCGTTGATTTCGGATCGGTCGGTTCCAATGAGGCCACGTCGTTTGAGCTTCGATTACAGGATATACTAAGTTTCATTATTCTTATGTAAGTGGGTGAGACTTCCACATGGAGTAAAGGTCGATAAGAGAGGTTTTACACTTATGCATCTCAATAGACTCACCTATAAAGATGACCCGTTTATCCTTGCGAAGCAAGCAAATCAAGTCTTCTTTGTGCATGATCCGGCTAATCCGAGGTTGCACGCTGTCCTTCATAGCAAGCAATAGATCATTGGAGTTAAAAATTGTCGACGATCGGGATCGCCTGATCGCAAAGGTGAAAACGGGGTGAGTGTGAATGAGGGACCCAGAAAGCACTTCGCTCAACAGTGGTGCGGGTGTAGGTCGTAGGAAGACGTCAACGAGCAAGGGACAACAGATTATACTTGTTCGAGCCCCCGCGAGGATAACAGCTCTACGTCCAGTCGTCTCCTGCGGTGGAGGAATTCACTAATGATGAGCACAGTGGATTACAGCTCGAGCTCGGGTGCTCTGATTGTGTACTGGTCTATCGCTAGAGTCCCCCCCTATACGCATGCCTTGCGAGATCTTATATCCTCCTGGACGCTGCCCGTAACGGACGGGCGAGATTCCCGGAGTAGTGGTCTCGTGCGCATTGAAGGTGGGCTGTAACTACTCCGGAAATGCCGCCCCACGTCTGCCTTGACGCAACTACCCAGGTCTTGGTAACTGCCGAGTAGGCGCACGCCCCTGAGCCAAGGTCAAGGCCGAGCGGGAACGGGACCCCGCCACCCGAGCTCAAGGTCGTGTGGGAACGAGCGCCGCTAGGTCGTGGTCGAGGGCCTTCGCTGCAATGTCTGGAGCCAGGGGCCCCTTTGACCACACATTGACTTGTCAGAGATTTTCCCAGTCCTCGTCAGCCAGCCCCCGAGGCTCAAGGTCATGGAAGAGACCTGGATCGACCTCGAGCCTGTAGCTACTGGGACCAGACTTCCCAATTTCTCACACCTTTGGTCGAGGTCGGGCAGAGATCACCAGAAAAAGACCTCGGCACCAGGACATCTGGCGCCCCTTGGACTTCACGACGCTAGTACGAATTCGATCGGTTAGAGGGAGTGCCTGCAACGCCTTGAAACCGCCGCCCAAACCTTAATTGCGCCTGTCAAATCGCCACCGGCACACCTTTTGAGGGACCCCAACCAACGGCGATCCGGGCCTATAAACCCAAGTCTTCTGCGACCTTCGACGAACTTCCCGATTTCCCTGCACTCCTCGACTCCTAGCCCCTGACCCGCGCAACTCTCCCTTCCTCGACCAAGCTTGAAAGCGACCGCCATGGCTAAACTCGGGAAAAGCACCATGTTGTTGGCGAGGATGAGGGAGCTCGAGAGCCTGGGTCTCCTCGACCCAGCGATGTGGAGGTTGCCAGACGGCGGGACCGAACCACACCCTAGGGACGACGAGCTCGTGTGCACCGAGCACTATGCGCTCTTCGGCCTGCAGACACCGGAGAGCGACTTCATGGCGGCAGTCCTTGCCCATTGTGAAATCGAGCTCATCAACCTGGTGCCCAATTCCATCCTCCTCCTTTCTATCTTCTCTCATCTGTGCGAGGGGTTCCTTGGAATTCTTCCTACCCCCTCGCTCTTCTTTAGCTTCTTTTCCTTGTTCCGCTCCGGGAAGGACCCCGTGGTTGGATGCCTTTACTTCCGGCTGCAGACGGGGATCCCGTGGGCCTTCCCCAAGATCCAATCTCGGGACTCCCTCGGTCCGTGGACCGAGCGGTGGTTTTACTTGAAGAAGGGTCAGACCGGGGCGCTGTCGTTCGATGGAACCCCGATCACTGGGAAGAAGGAGACCCCGGAGTCGGACGACCTGGAGGTCGATGAGGAGTCCATCGCCGCCATACACATCTGCGCCACGCGCGGCCTTACCGGGCAGGCGATCGCCTGCGACTTCCTACGGAATCGGGTTTTCCCCCTTCGGAAGAGGGAACACCCGTTCTACGAGATCACGGGGCGCGACGACATGACTCGTGAGGGCACGTCCGGTGCGTCCTCTTGCCCTGGAGACTTGTTCGCGTTCGTCCTTCGGGTCGTCTTGACGGTCTATTTTCTTGCAGCGCCGAAGGAATCCTGGGTCGCTGCCAGGATGAACGAGATGTTCGGGAAAGGGGCGCATGACTATACACTCAACGCTCCTGTCCCGAAAAACGTGCTGCGCCGGAAGGCCGAGGTAGGTACTCCCAAGCCGTCCTTCAGTTTGCACATCATTGGCGTCTTTCCCTGACTGTTCGTTGTGCTCACAGGATCACTAGGAGCTGCTCGACACGGCCAAGAGATTGCTCTCGCTGCCCGGTGGGGGCAAGAGCAAGAAGGGGAAGAAGAAGCCGCCCCCGAGCAAAGCAGACGATTGTGAGGCTAAGAAGCCCCACGTTGAATGGACCGACCGTGCAATGGTAAGGACTCCCACGGTCGAGCCCTCGAGCTTACGCTTGCGCTTCATGTTCTGACGTGTCTTTCCTACAGCAGCTGAGCGCGGCGGCCGCTGCCAGGTCTTCGAGCCCTTAGGCGGCCCAAAGGTCCCAAGAGGGGGGCCCTAGGACCTCTGCCGCGGGGAACTTAGAGCCACCGCGGGCCCTAAGGTCCCAGACCGAGGGGACCCGAAAGCGGAGCGCCCCCTCGACCTCGGGAGGTCAGGGCCTTCGCCAGCCTCCAGCGAAGCGGAGACTTCCGACCCAGGTAGGCTTCATGCTCTTCATTTGCTCAGCCATCCCTGTAACTTTTTAGCTTAGTAGTGGCTCTTAATCGCAGACCTTGAGCGCCCGAGCTCAACACCTACCCGTATTGACAATGACTATTGTCCAGGGTGAGTTCGGGTCCGACGAGGAAGAGGAGGTAGATTACGTGTTGGCACCCCGCCGACCCTTGGCCCGGGGGCGCAGGCCCTCGAGCCCCCAGAGCCAGGCTCCGGCTAGCGAGTTCGACCAAGGGCTCGACGACCCGGACGAGGAAGAGCTCCTCCTTGCGACCAGCGAGGACTATGGCACCGGTGAGGTAGACACCGACGATGACGTCGACCCGCCCGAGGCCACCGAAGAAGATGGCGCCGGAGGCGCCCTCGCCACCACCGCCGAGGTCACCCCGGCCATGGCGGTTGGGACCTCCCAAGCCACTGATCCTGAAAGCGCTCCAGCCGTGGTAAGCACTGAGGTCTGAGCCGTGGACCAGGCCAGGTCCACCGCTGAGGAGGCTAGAGGCCCTCCAGCGGCAGGAGACGGAGCCGCCACCGGGACAGAGCGTGGGGGCGAGTCGAGCCCCCTCGTGGAGGAAGCTCGAGACGCAGGCACCCATGATGGAGCGCCCAAAGGTCGCACCCCCGAAGACCCAGCGGCAGCCGCGGGCCGCGCCGCCCTAGGAACGTCGGGCAGCAGTTCTGTCGCGTATTCCCGTACACTCTTCGAGGGTCGTCTTGCTTAGGTACATGAGTTTTTCTCTGAACCTTAACTCTATTTACGCCGTTTTCTTTTCTCTCTTGCTCTTCCGTCGAGTGCCGTGTTGATCCTTTGAGTCTCGCAAGCCATCGGCTTAGTCACCCAAGGACTGCAAGGCCTTCGAACGCATTCCGACGGGCTGAAGGCCTTGCTCGACGTGCTGGAGGACCGGGAGACGGCGCGCTCCAAGCTCGTGGAGGACCTGCAAGCCTGTAACAGCCCAATTTTTTGTAAAATACGGTAAGTGAGGCTTGTCATGTTAACGTCGTCCATAATACCATTACATCCTCACTTAACTATAATCATACAAGTGTTAGGACATTCATCTTGCATAAAGAGGAAGCAACAAAATCCTGCAAAATCATTTTTCAAACTGCACACATGTATATTACCTTAGTCAATGACATGTGGGCCATATTCATGAGAGAGAGGAGAGTAGGCTGCACACCTACCATACCAATTCTTACTCTATTCACCCCTACCCCTAGTCTATGACACATGGGACCTACTTTGCATTGGAACTTGTGGGCTGCACATCTTCTCCATGACTTTTCTCACTCAAACCACCCATACCCACCCTTTTACTAACCCTATGACATGTGGGACCTAGCCCCACATGTAAGGCATGAGTGGGCAGCCTATATAAGGCCTAAACCTTTGTTTCTCCTCCCTTTTCCTGCTCATTTGCTCAGCTCAAACCAGAAAATACAGTAAGTGTGTTCTTCTCCAACCCTTGCCACTCTCCCCCACAAAATCTCCTCAAATCTTGAGTTTGAGCTTGTGCATGTTATACCATCTTGTAGCCAAGATCAAGAGCTTCAAATCCATCCAAATGGATTCTTGAGGAACCAAGTTTTGGGTAAGTGGCAATCGTTTTCTTTTCCTCCCTTGTTCTGAAATTTTTGCTCTTGGGACTCATTTCTTGCCTTTCCATGGAATCCATCCTCAAAACGTGAATCGGGGCATGCATGTCGCACGGAAGCTTGAGGAGGAGGGCTAGTTGTTGCTGCAAGCGCAAGCAAGTGAAGTCATTGTCGTCTACACGAGCTAGGAGGAGACGAACCGTGAAAGTCGGCATTGTGACATTCTTGTCATTCCTCTTGAAACCAACCGTCACCACGTGCAAAAGTAACCCCATAGTGGTAAGATCCCACCCTAGTACACCCTTTTGAAGTCCTAGTGCATTGCTATAAAATTTAGAAACCAATAGCAAAAATAGCCATTTTGAAACAGGCCTCTCAATCCGGATAGTCCGGGTATTTAATCCGGATAGTCCGGGGATTTAATCCGGATAGTCGGATATGCTAGAACAGGCATCGAGGAGGTCGGCCGGACACTCGGATTTAATCCGGATACTCGGATTTAATCCGGATAGTCCGGGATTAAATCCGGATAGTCCGGATATGCGTAACTCGTCACACCGAGGGGTCACCGACACTTGGTTAAATGTCCGGATACTCCGGACATAATTCAATAAAATGCCTCTAAAACATGAAATTTTGACAACCAAGTCCAAATTTCGCAAGACTAAATTGGTATTTTCATATTATAATCAAGTATTGTGCATCATGAGCATTTCATACATCTTTTAATCATATGCATCTTTGGATTCTTGATTTGGTGTTTATGGACTTGGGTCTTCTCGTTAGGTGTTGACGCTTCGGAAGGCACTCCCGAGTACGACTACGCCTTCGAAGTCAAGAACGAGCAGTAAGGCACTATTTTACTCCTTGACCATGATTGCTCCTACTAATTGAAATTTATGTTTTGGAAGTATTTTATCAATTGCATGCTTACTTCCAATTACAATTATGTTTGGGTAGAAATTCGTAGCTATTACCACATTGTGATGTCATTCCCGTATCGTGTTCTTTCCATGTTCCATTGTCGCCCTAGGTGGTTGGTTAATTATTATCGTATATGGGTTCGTGCGAATTGCTTAGCCATGCTTAGAACACCGTTAGAAACCGCGATAGATGGACTTACTCCATCGGTCGCAATGATTGAGAATTATTATGATGATGTTGATTTCAATTGTTGGTTAATGACTAGAGATATTGGTTAAGGACCCTAAGGATTAAATTCTGGTGATGTCTTTTTGAGTAACTATCGTGCGAACCACACGCCGTTATGGGACCGGTGTAACCAAGTACTTGTGTATGACTAGGGTATGTAAACCATGTGCACTCGGGATTCCTTGAGCTTAGTGGAGCGTCATGGAATGATCACGGAATTCCTTGGGCTTAGTGGAGCGCCAAGGAATGTCCTCGGAGTCCCTCGAACTTTGTTGAGTTGGGGATGTCCAACAACGGGTGTACTCCTTGATCCACACACACCGCACTTTGGGCACGCGGGATCGAGGGTCACACGATCATCCGGGTGGTTTAGATACACTACCATGCATCTATGGAAAATGGTTTGTCACGTTCACCTCGCCGACACATCAAAGGAAATGTGTTAATACCTTGGCTTACTGAGTGTGACGCGTGTCGTGGGTAAAGTCGTACCTCTGCAGAGTTTAAACTATTCGAATAGCTGCGTCCATGGTTAAGGACGATCTCTTGAATTGTCAGTCACTGGGCGAGTATTAAGGACTTGGTAAGAATGGGATGGGAGTGGGAAAAGAGACACAAGTATTGGAGTACTTGTGTGTGTAGTGAACCTGAGCGATGGAACTCATGGTTCGGAGAATGCTTGAAGGCATGAGATAAATGTGATTATGATGATGTTATACTATGTATTAGAATTTGCAAATGTTTATTAAATGCAATTCTTTTCAATCTATACATGTTTACGATTGATTCCAAATATTGCTTTATGCTAAAATTGCCATTTTGCCTTCCTTTGATGTAGCAACCACATGTAGATAGAAAACAGCATACAACTTATATTATTGTGCGAGTACACTCTTTGTACTCAACCGGATTGTCCACTTGCTTCAGGTGAGGATGAGGCGCTGCCCGGGGACTTTTACCGGGAAGATTTCAACAATTCTAACGTTTAGTCGCCGTTCTTGCCCCAGTTGGTTGCCTGAGGGTTTGGAGGCATGCCATGCTGGCCCTTTTGTTGTTTATCTTATGATTTCCGCTGCTACTTGATGTAATAACTCTAAATATGTCGTTATGGACAGCAGTCCTACTTTTGGTATGTAATAACGTTTATGCTTCCGCTAATTGTGTATGTGTTGTGATGTCAACTGTTGGATGAGAATGCTCGTGTTGGCGAACTATCCTGGGACCAACACGGTTATAATCACGGGACGCCCGAGGTTCCCTTGATTCACTTGAGATATGCCACGCATTTGGGTGAATCAGTGGAGTCCCGGGGACGGTTCCACACAGGCTTGTTATCAGAGCCATACTGACTGTAGGTTAGAACGGCCATGCTACGACTAGTTAGAGGGCGTTTTGAGTCAAAAATTATTTTGCTATCAAATAATTTCAGAACTGATACCATTGTGTATTCCTTTATTTCTTACCCCTCTTAGTTCTGTATCTTACCCTTATGTTCATTTGGTTATGCAAATGAGTTTCTAACCCTCTTATCCTTTTCAACGTGATAGATGAGTTTTGGGCCTTTGGTTTTAGTTACCCGCGCTGAGGATGTGGAGGGCTATCCTTCCCTCCTAAGGGATATGCTTTGGAGGGCCAATTTTACCTATGCATCAGAGTACGCGGTCTATGGTCATGCTATAGGACCTGGATTGAAGACCTACACTGCTACGGTTCATATCATCGCTAGGATGGTGACAGGGAGCATTCCCTATCACTTTCGAGCGAGTGGGACGTCCGTAGGAATGGCTATCCAAGAGGTGGCGTATGTTGCCATGTGCCATCTCCGCCATGACTTGTGGGAGCTGACATTGCCTCCTTATCAGTATTTCCCACAACGAGGACCAACAGATGAAGTCAACAGTGTTGCTGAAATTGAGATGGGAGAAGACTCTTCTATTCAACAGTTGTCGGGCTTGGTCCGTGCCTTGGACCGGGCTAATCGCTGCATTGTCCATGAGCTCTGGGAGACTCGTGCCCGTCTTCATGAGGCACAAGGGCACCTTCACCAATTTGTTCAGATTAACTTGGTGCCAAGGGACGTATTGTATGGGCGCAACTCCACGACGCCACATGATGCAGCCCCACCGCTTTCGGTTTCGCATGTACTGGGGATAGAGATCGAGGGCGTTGTGTCCAACACGCGCGCATCAATTCGGGAGGTGTGATGCGTCGGCGTGCCCGGGATTCTCCGGGGGTACCTAGGTTCTATATAGGATCGCCACAGCGTCTCACTAACCCCTTGGACCCCGAAGACACCGGATCTCCGGGATACCATCTTTTGGATGTGTTTCCCCATGGATTCCTTAGAGACATTTGAGTTGTCCCGATCAAGCCCATCGTAGAGGGCAAGTAGAGATGAGTTGGACTTATTAAATTGATGTAATAGACTATCGTATGACCCTATGCTAGCTCTTATATTTGGACTCGTCATCTTTAGCTATTGCTTTTGGTAAAGAACTTGTGCTATTGTATCGAAACCTTGTTATTTGCTCTCATGGATGATGTTGTGGCTCAAGAACCTTTTTATATTGATGTCTTTTGGAGTTGGTGCATGTTTTCTTGCTGCATACATGTAGAGTTTTAATTGTGTGATTTGCTGTCCGGATATTTTAAATTCAGCGTTGTTGTGGCTCTCCTGTTACTTGTTGCTAATTTGGTTTTGGCAACAGATGACGGGAGTTACCACTCGTTCCCAAGCTCAGCGTGAGGCGAGGCCGCCGTCCACCGGCTCCCAAGCGATCGAGGATCCGACTCGGGGTCACTCGACCACCCGAGTCCTCGTGATCGCCAAAATCAGCACCACCTCGTGGAGGAGGAACTTCCACCCTCCTACCATGGCTCAAGTCCTCGCCCGATTGAGCAAAACCGCAAGATCAAACTTTGATCCTGCAGCAGATCGCCCGTAACACGGCCTATGCCCCCCCCTTTCGAGGAGCCGAGAGGCAGACATCACGCCGCCAGCCGGACTTGGCGAAGTTTCTCCGCACGCAGCCACCAACATTCTCCCGTGCTGCGGATCCACTCGAGGCCGATGATTGGCTTCGGACTATTGAGCGCAAGCTGGCCATCGCTCAATGCCCGGACCATGAGAAAGTCCTCTATGCTTCGCATCAACTCGATGGAGCGGCGTGCGCATGGTGGGACAGCTTTACCGCCATGCAGCCCGCCGATCATGTCATCACCTGGGCGGAGTTTCGCGCGGCTTTCCGCGAGGCTCATGTTCCCGCTGGCGTTATGACAAGGAAGAAGCGTGAATTTCTTGCATTGAAGCAAGGTGGCAAGACCGTCATGGACTATCTTCACGAGTTCAACTATTTGGCTCGATATGCCCCGGACGAGGTCTCCAACGATGAGCGCAAGCAAGAGCGCTTCATGGAGGGACTTTCGGAGGAGTTGCAGCTAGAGCTCGCTGCTCACGACTTTCGAAATTTCCAGCACTTGGTCCACAAGGCTATAGTGGTGGAAGAGAAGTGGGGAAAATTGGAGGATTCGCGCAAGCGCAAGCGAGCTGCACAAAATTCAGCAAGCGGCAACTTGCAGCCACTGAGCATGGTGCGCCCCTCAATTCCAAGCTATCAAGCTCCGGCACCACCGAGACCTCCAACATTCATTGCTCGCCCACCGCAGCCAAGTCTTCCACCAACTGTAGGTGGAAATCAGCAAGGAGCCAATACTCAAGCTCGTCCAATTCTTGTTTGCTTCCAGTGCAAACAGCCGGGACACTTTGCACGCCAATGCCCACAAAAGAACCAAGCAACGTCAGGGATTCGCCCCACTATTGCACCGGGGGCAGCAACACCTTCACCTCGACCAACGCCTCCAAGAACCGCACCAACCCCACCACGTGGTCGCATCAACCATGTGACTGCCGAAGAAGCTCAGAATGCACCGGAAGTGGTGTTGGGTACGCTTTCCGTCAACTCCTACCCGACTACCGTATTATTTGATTTCGGAGCATCTCATTCGTTTATTAAAGAGAAGTTTGCTATGCATCATGAGTTCTCTATACAACCTATGCACCCACCACTTCTCATTAAAACCCCGGGATCGGAATTAAGGACCGATCGAGTCTGCCGGGAGGTAAAGATTGAAATTAATGGGGTAGAGTTCCTAGCTGATTTGATCATGATTAAGACGGAAGGGATTGAAGTTATTCTTGGGATGGATTGGCTGTCCAAACACCAAGGATGCATCAATTGTGCAAACAGATCTATTTCACTTATCAACGCAAGCGGCAGACAAGTCGTGTTTGCGTCAAGTCCAGATTTTGCTCACCTTTATGCCTTGAAGGGTGAGCCATTCCTTGGAATTAGTAGCATTCCAGTGGTGCGTGATTACCCGGATGTATTTCCGGAGGAATTGCCGGGGGTGCCACCTGACCGGGTGGTTGAGTTCGTCATTGAGCTTCTACCCGGAACGGCTCCGATATCGAAGCGACCTTACCGTATGCCTCCAAATGAGTTGATTGAGTTGAAGAAACAACTTACGGAGCTGCAAGAGAAGGGCTTCATTCGGCCGAGCTCCTCACCTTGGGGGTGCCCGGCGATATTTGTGAAGAAGAAGGATGATAGCCTGCGGATGTGTGTTGATTACCGTCCATTAAATGAGGTCACGGTCAAGAACAAGTATCCACTTCCGCGGATCGATGATTTGTTCGACCAAATGACCGGAGCCTGTGTTTTCTCCAAGATTGACTTGAGATTAGGCTACCATCAGATCAAGATTAGATCAGAAGACATTCCAAAGATGACATTCTCCACTCGTTATGGCCTATATGAGTATACCGTCATGTCTTTCGGTTTGACCAATGCACCGGCATACTTCATGAGCCTTATGAATTCAATTTTCATGGAATATCTCGACAAGTTCGTTGTCATATTCATCGATGATATTTTTATTTACTCCAAGTCTGAAGAGGAGCATGAAGTACACCTTCGGAAAGTCTTGGAAAAGTCATGAGAGAACTAACTCTATGCAAAATTCAGCAAGTGTGAATTACGGCTAAAGGAGGTTGCCTTCTTGGGCCATGTGCTATCGTAGCGGAGTTGCGATTGACCCCAAAGAAGATACAAACGGTACTTGATTGGGAGCGGCCTAAGAACACCACAGATATTCGAAGTTTTCTCGGGTTCGCGGGTTATTACCGCCGATTCGTGGAGAACTTCTCCAAAATCGCGAAGCCACTGACCGAACTTTTGAAGAAGGAGAACAAATTCGTATGGTCGGCAGAATGTGAGGCAAGCTTTCAATTGTTGAAGGTTCGCTTGACCACTGCACCTGTCTTAGTCCTGCCGGATATTCACAAGGGCTTCGACATATATTGCGATGCATCCGCCTCGAAATTTGGGTTGTGTACTTATGCAAGGAGGCCGAGTTGTGGCCTATGCATCAAGGCAATTGAGACCTCATGAGATGAATTACCCCACCCATGACTTAGAGTGGCAGCGGTAGTGCATGCTCTAAAAATCTGGCGACATTACCTCATCCAGAATCAGATTGTGAAATCTACACCGATCACAAAAGCCTGAAGTATATCTTTACTCAAGCCGATTTGAACCTGAGGCAAAGAAGGTGGCTTGAATTGATCAAAGACTATGATATGGGACTCCATTATCATCCTGGAAAGGCCAATATTGTTGCCGATGCTTTGAGCCGAAAGTCTCAATGCAATCGTCTTTCGGTAGAACTGGAATCGGACGCCATGTGCGCCGAGTTTCGAAAGCTCAATTTAGAAGTGGTTAGGGAGGGATCCCTTGCTGTCATGGAAGTTAAATCTAATCTATTGGACCAAATCAAAGAGGCTCAAAAGACAGACAAGGGCATGGCACTCATCCGAGCCCGTATTAAGCAAGGCAAGGCAAATTGCTTCACTGAGGACCCACAAGGTGTCTTGTGGTTCGGCAAACGGCTAGTGGTGCCAAATTGTAAGGAATTGAAGGCACTAATTCTTGATGAAGCTCATAACTCCTCATTTTCTATTCATCCCGGAAGCACAAAAATGTATCAAGATCTTAAGCCAAGACTTTGGTGGACCCGAATGAAACGAGAGGTTGCCCGGTATGTCGCCGAGTGCGACGTATGTCAGCGGGTGAAAGCCGACCATTTGCGTGCAGCCGGCACACTCCAACCACTGCCCATTCCTATGTGGAAGTGGGAAGAGATTGGTATGGATTTCATCACCGGGTTGCCCAAAACACAAAAAGGTTTTGATTCCATATGGGTAATCGTTGACCGATTGATTTAAGATCGCTCATTTTCTTCTGTCAAGACAGCGGATCAAAGGAGCAAGTTAGCTGAGTTATATCTTCATCGAATTGTATCTCTTCATGGTGTTCCCAAAAGAATTGTCTCAGATCGGGGTACCCAGTTTACCTCGCATTTTTGGCAATGCCTCCACAAGGCCATGGGGACTCAACTCTCTTTTAGCACCGCATATCATCCTCAAACTGATGGACAAACTGAACGAGTAAACCAAGTTCTCGAAGATATGATTAGAGCTTGTACCCTTACCTACGGCAAGAATTGGGAGAAATGCTTACCCTTCGCAGAATTCTCCTACAACAATAGCTATCAAGCTAGTCTCCGAATGAGTCCATTCGAGGCTCTTTATGGAAGGTCTTGCAAAACTCCACTCAACTGGTCTGAGTCCGGAGAGAGACCCCTCTTTGGTCCTGAACTAGTTACCGAAGCGGAAGAGCAAGTTCGATTTATTCACGAACGGTTGCGAACCGCGCAGTCTCGTCAAAAGAGCTACGCTGATCGTCGCCGTCGTGAACTCAAGTTCGAAGTTGGTGATCATGTCTACCTCAAGGTCTCACCAATGAAAGGTATTCGTCGGTTTCATGTGAAGGGAAAGCTCGCCCCTCGTTACATCGGACCTTTCCAGATTATATCCAGACGAGGAGCGGTGGCATACCAATTGGAGCTTCCACCTTCGCTAGCCGATGTGCATGATGTTTTTCATGTCTCTCAATTGAAGAAATGCCTCCGTGTCCCAACTGAAGCCACAGAGTTGGACACTCTTGAATTACAACCCGATCTGTCCTACAAGGAGCATCCCATTTGTATTCTCGACGAGAGGGAGCGCGTTACTCGAAACCACACCATCAAGTTCTTTAAGGTTCAATGGAGTAATCACACCCCTGATGAGGCCACATGGGAGCGGGAGGATCATCTTCGAGCCGAATACCCCTACCTCTTCAATGAAGCGGTGTAATCTCGAGGACGAGATTCTTTTAAGGGGGGAGGCTTGTAACAGCCCAATTTTTCGTAAAATACGGTAAGTGAGGCTTGTCATGTTAACGTCGTCCATAATACCATTACATCCTCACTTAACTATAATCATACAAGTGTTAGGACATTCATCTTGCATAAAGAGGAAGCAACAAAATCCTGCAAAATCATTTTTCAAACTGCACACATGTATATTACCTTAGTCAATGACATGTGGGCCATATTCATGAGAGAGAGGAGAGTAGGCTGCACACCTACCATACCAATTCTTACTCTATTCACCCCTACCCCTAGTCTATGACACATGGGACCTACTTTGCATTGGAACTTGTGGGCTGCACATCTTCTCCATGACTTTTCTCACTCAAACCACCCATACCCACCCTTTACTTACCCTATGACATGTGGGACCTAGCCCCACATGTAAGGCATGAGTGGGCAGCCTATATAAGGCCTAAACCTTGGTTTCTCCTCCCTTTTCCTGCTCATTTGCTCAGCTCAAACCAGAAAATACAGCAAGTGTGTTCTTCTCCAACCCTTGCCACTCTCCCCCACAAAATCCCCTCAAATCTTGAGTTTGAGCTTGTGCATGTTATACCATCTTGTAGCCAAGATCAAGAGCTTCAAATCCATCCAAATGGATTCTTGAGGAACCAAGTTTTGGGTAAGTGGCAATCGTTTTCTTTTCCTCCCTTGTTCTGAAATTTTTGCTCTTGGGACTCATTTCTTGCCTTTCCATGGAATCCATCCTCAAAACGTGAATCGGGGCATGCATGTCGCACGGAAGCTTGAGGAGGAGGGCTAGTTGTTGCTGCAAGCGCAAGCAAGTGAAGTCATTGTCGTCTACACGAGCTAGGAGGAGACGAACCGTGAAAGTCGGCATTGTGACATTCTTGTCATTCCCTCGCCGAAACCAACCGTCACCACGTGCAAAAGTAACCCCATAGTGGTAAGATCCCACCCTAGTACACCCTTTTGAAGTCCTAGTGCATTGCTATGAAGTTTAGAAACCAATAGCAAAAATAGCCATTTTGAAACAGACCTCTCAATCCGGATAGTCCGGGTATTTAATCCGGATACTCCGGGGATTTAATCCGGATAGTCCGGGGATTTAATCCGGATAGTCCAGATATGCTAGAACAGGCATCGAGCGAGCCGACACTGGGATTTAATCCGGACACTCGGATTTAATCCGGATAGTCCGGGATTAAATCCGGATAGTCCGGATATGCGTAACTCGTCACACCGAGGGGTCGGCCGGACACGGGGTTAAATGTCCGGATACTCGGACATAATTCAATAAAATGCCTCTAAAACATGAAATTTTGACAACCAAGTCCAAATTTCGCAAGACTAAATTGGTATTTTCATATTATAATCAAGTATTGTGCATCATGAGCATTTCATACATCTTTTAATCATATGCATCTTTGGATTCTTGATTTGGTGTTTATGGACTTGGGTCTTCTCGTTAGGTGTTGACGCTTGGAAGGCACTTTAGCACGACTCGCCTTCAAGTCAAGAACGAGCGACAAGGCACTATTTTACTCCTTGACCATGATTGCTCCTACTAATTGAAATTTATGTTTTGGAAGTATTTTATCAATTGCATGCTTACTTCCAATTACAATTATGTTTGGGTAGAAATTAAGTAGCTATTACCACATTGTGATGTCATTCCCAGATCGTGTTCTTTCCATGTTCCATTGTCGCCCTAGGTGGTTGGTTAATTATTATCGTATATGGGTTCGTATGTAATTGCTTAGCCATGCTTAGAACACCGTTAGAAACCGCGATAGATGGACTTACTCCATCGGTCGCAATGATTGAGAATTATTATGATGATGTTGATTTCAATTGTTGGTTAATGACTAGAGATATTGGTTAAGGACCCTAAGGATTAAATCTCGTGACGCTTTTTGAGTAACTATCATGCGTAACCACACGCCGCTTATGGGACCGGCGTAACCAAGTACTTGTGTATGACTAGGGTATGTAAACCATGTGCACTCGGGATTCCTTGAGCTTAGTGGAGCGTCAAGGAATGATCACGGAATTCCTTGGGCTTAGTGGAGCGCCAATGAATGTCCTCTGAGTCCCTCGAACTTTGTTGAGTTGGGGATGTCCAACAACGGTGTACTCCTTGATCCACACACACCGGCATCGGGCACGCGGATCGAGGGTCACGATATCCGGGTGGTTTAGATACACTACCATGCATACTGGAAAATGGTTTGTCATGTTCACCTCGGCCGACACATCAAAGGAAATGTGTTAATAGCTTGGCTTACGAGTGTGACGTGTCGTGTGGGTAAAGTCGTAACTCTGCAGAGTTTAAACTATTCGAATAGCCACGTCCATGGTTAAGGACGATCTCTTGAATTGTCAGTCACTGGGCGAGTATTAAGGACTTGGTAAGAATGGGATGGGAGTGGGAAAAGAGACACAAGTATTGGAGTACTTGTGTGTGTAGTCGAACCTGAGCGATGGAACTCATGGTTCGGAGAATGCTTGAAGGCATGAGATAAATGTGATTATGATGATGTTATACTATGTATTAGAATTTGCAAATATTTATTAAATGCAATTCTTTTCAATCTATACATGTTTACGATTGATTCCAAATATTGCTTTATGCCAAAATTGCCATTTTGCCTTCCTTTGATGTAGCAACCACATGTAGATAGAAAACAGCATACAACTTATATTATTGTGCGAGTACACTCTTTGTACTCAATCGGATTGTTCACTTGCTGCAGGTGAGGATGAGGCGCTGCCCGGGGATTTTTACCGGGCAGATTTCGACAATTCTAACGTTTAGTCGTCGTTCTTGCCCCAGTTGGTTGCCTGAGGGTTTGGGGGCTTGCCATGCTGGCCCTTTTGTTGTTTATCTTATGATTTCCGCTGCTACTTGATGTAATAACTCTAAATATATCGTTATGGACAGCAGTCCTACTTTTGGTATGTAATAACGTTTATGCTTCCGCTAATTGTGTATGTGTTGTGATGTCAACTGTTGGATGAGAATGCTCGTGTTGGCGAACTATCCTAGGACCAACACGGGTATAATCACGGGACGCCCGAGGTTCCCTTGATTCACTTGAGATATGCCACGCATTTGGGTGAATCAGTGGAGTCCCGGGGACGGTTCCCCACAAAGCCGAGCGGGAGGAGGCCGCGCAAAAGGTGGCAGATGACTCCAACGAGATCGCCGGCCTCCGCGAGGCGGTGAAGACGCTTGAAGTCTCGCACAAGGCCGAGCTGGAGCGGGCCATCGCCGCGGAGCGGGGCCACGCGACCAAGGCCCTCGAGGATGAACGCGCGAGGTCGATCAAATCGCTCGAGGCTGAACGAGCCAAGGCCGAAGAGCAACGCAAGGCCGCTGCGGACCAGGCAGCCGCCGTGCCAAGAGCCTCCCCCGAGCTTGAGGCCAAGGCCAAGGCTAAGGAACTCGAGGAGAAGCTGGGTTGGGCGAGCAAGGATGCGAAGAACTCCTTGGCCCAACTTCAAGAAGAACGCCGCCATGCGGCCGAAGCCTCAACCGAAGCCCTCCGACTCTAGGGAGAGCTCTCGACCTTAAGGGCCAAGGTCGCCGAGCTAGAGCAGGAGAAGCTTGCGTGAGAGATGGCCGACCTATAGATAGGGCTAGACTCCCTGTAAGATTTTTGCAAGAAAACGGTTCAATAGAACGACTGTATTTTGGCTAGAACAGTTTAATTGTCTTAGTTTGCTTTATCATTTGTCGACCAAGAAACTTTCCCGATCGCACTTAGCCTTTTCTGGTCGTGGTATATCTCGTCCAGCCCCCGTTGTGCGCAAGGTCGAGCGACGCCGGCCTTGGGTGCAAGTTAGAAATCCTGCAAAGAGCAAGACCTGCAAGATCGAAAAAGGCCCATAGGGAGCATGACATGGTCGCACGGGAAAAAACTTAGGATCGAGAGTGAGGCTCGAGCCACGACAACGATTTGCGCGTTGCTTGTTGGACCCGGTCCTAGGCTTAGTTCGAACCCTGTCGCAGGGGGAGCATTGATGCGAAGAGGTTCGGCTTACACGTAACTCGACCATTGGGGATGAAGGGTAAGCCCCCGACACCTAGGCCAAGAGCAAGCGTGCTCATCCGTAGGTCGGACTAAAGGGAGTCGAGCTCGAGCCAACAAAAAACACAGAAAAACCGAGAAGAGGGCAAAGTGTTTGTCGCTCGGCATGGTGTCTTTTTGGAAAAAGAGTTTTTCAAAAGAGCTAGTGGGAGTAAGGTGCAACTTGAAGAAATTCGGGAAACATCTGAAAATGTTTCAGCTCCTACTAACCCTGAACGGGAAATGCAAAATGTTGCAGAACCCGTGGTAGAGGCACCAGCCCCACGCAGGTCTACGAGGACTAGCCGTGCACCCGAGAGGTACATGTTCCTCACGATGGGACAGCGCGACGTGTTGTTGTTGGACAACGATGAGCCCAAATACTATGAGGAAGCAATGGTGGGACCAGACTCTGGGAAATGGTTGGAAGCCATGAGATCTGAAATAAAGTCTATGTATGATAATCAGGTTTGGAACTTGGTTGATCTGCTTGATGGGGTAAAACCTATCGAGTGCAAATGGGTCTTTAAGAAAAAGATAGATATGGATGGAAATGTTCACATCTATAAGGCACGATTGGTGGCTAAAGGTTTCAGGCAAATTCAAGGTGTTGATTATGATGAAACTTTTTCACCTGTCGCTATGCTTAAATCTATTCGGATCATGCTAGCAATTGCCGCATTCTATGATTGGGAATTGTGGCAAATGGATGTCAAAATGGCTTTCCTAAGTGGAAACCTAAGTAAGGATGTGTACATGACACAGCCTAAAGGTTTTGTCGATCCAAACAATGCTGGCAAGGTATGCAAGCTTCAGAAGTCTATTTATGGACTGAAGCAAGCATCTCAGAGTTGGAATCTTCGTTTTGATGAAGCAGTTAAAGAGTTTGGCTTCATCAAGAATGAAGAAGAACCTTGTATTTACAAGAAGGCTAGTGGGAGCACACTTGTGTTTTTGATCTTATATGTAGATGACATATTGTTGACTGGAAACGATATTCCAATGCTTGAAGTCAGTCCAATCTTATTTGAGAAAATGTTTTCGATGAAGGATTTAGGAGAAGCACCTACATATCGGGCATAAAGATCTATAGAGATAGATCGAGAAGGCTAATTGGATTAAGCCAAAGTACATACATTGATAAAATATTGAACGGTTCAATATGCGAGATTCCAAGAAGGGTTTCTTGCCAATGTCGCATGGTATTCATCTAAGCAAGACTCGGTGCTTCGACACCGATGAGCAAAAGAAAATGAGTGTGATTCCATATGCCTCCGCTTATTGGATCCATCATGTATGCCATGTTATGTACACGCCCAGATGTATCATATGCTCTAAGTGTTACGGCGGTATCAATCAAACCCGTGAAAGTCACTAGGCGTTGTGAAGAACATCCTCAAATACTTACGTGAGGATCGAGAACATGTTCTTGGTCTTTGGAGGAGAGGAAGAGCTGGTTGTAAAGGGTTACATCGACGCAAGCTTCCAAACCGATAAAGATGATTCACGATCGCATTCGGTTTTGTATTCTGCCTCAATGGTGGGGCAAAGGAGTGGAAAAGTTCCAAGCAAGAGACGATGGTGATTCCACGATCGAGGTCGAGTATATTGCGACTTCAAGCCGCAAAGGAGGCCGTTTGGATCACAAAATTTGTTTTCGAGTTGGGAGTTGTCGCTAGTGCATCCCTGTCGATGGACCTCTATTGTGACAATAGTGGTGCCATTGCACTGCGAAGGAGCCTAGGTCTCACCAAAAATCCAAACACATACTCAGCGTTATCACCTCATCCGAGAGATCATCGATAGAGGAGATGTGAAGATTTGCAAAGTGCACACGGATCTGAATGTCGCCGATCCACGACAAAACCTCTTCCTGTACCAAGCATGAGGCACACACAAGAGCCATGGGTATTAGATACTTGCATGATGCACTCTAGTGCAAGTGGGAGATTGTTAGTGATATGCCCTAGAGGCGATCATGTGAGATGATTGTATCATACGTCTATGTTCATGTACTTATCAGTTCCATGAATAAATGTCACTTCTTTGTTTATTGAGTATGACTTAATTATGAAACACATTGGTTATATGATATTATTCTAAACGATCCCTAGTCACATATCATTATGTGGGACAATAGTGATCGACCAAAGACATGTATTGATTGATGGTAATGTTTCACATACCATAGATATGGAGATATCAAATCAATAATGTGGGCACATGTTAGAGAACATGGGGTTGATAGACCCGCCCGAGACAACGATGAGATTGTTATCTTTGAAGTGCCATCGAGTGTAGTCTCGAGTGGTATACCTATACGATCCTTTGACCGAGATTCTTATTGATTCTCGGCATGTGTAATTGTATACTTTGGGGCTATCAAACGCTTCTCCGTAGTGGGGAGTTATAAAGGTAGCTTATTAGTATGCCATGAAACATGACGTGAGATATAAGAGATCAAGATGGAATTTGCCCCTCCTTGATAACGGGAGAGATATCTCTGGGCCCCTCGGTGTGGATGGATAAGGAAAAGTGCATGGCTATGCCAAAGTGATTAAAGTGTTAATCACGAATTATATCCATGAAATGTATTTGCGGGCGAGGTGATTAGATATAAAATCCGTGCTTACGCTGAAAGAAAATCGAGTCTCCAAATCGAATGAAAGTTACATTGACGAGTGAATGGGTCGAGCTATCACAAGGATGGCACGCATCTTGCCTTGAGCTTGACTGGTATCGCGTGGCAAAAGGATTGGTATATGAGTATATCAAGGTTCAGCCGATACGATCACTCTGTACATTCGGGGGACAACATGTCCTGCTAGGAACCACTATTGTCTGATGGTCTGGAAAAGAGATTTCCAGGGCCATGACCGTTTGCGCATGAACCTAACGGGTCACACACTTAACGGGTTGGATCATGTCCGATGGATTGGATCCATTAGTGGGTTTACACGATTTGGATCCTCTGGCGCCTTAATGGATTTCTCTTGTAGAAGATCCATTAGTGTGAGTCCTAGTGGGCTTCTATCGAGAAGGCCCGTTAGTGCACTCTATATAAAGGGCGTGGGGGTGTGCGGTAGTGAGGTTCTCCCCACCACAAACCCTAGTCGTCGCTGCATCCCACCGCCCTAAACCCTAGCCGACGCGTGGGTGCTAGCACACCAACAGCGGTGATCCTACCCTAGACGTGTGGATATCAGAGAGCGCGTTGCATCCGCCTCGGCCGATTGGCGAGAACGTCTACTTCCTCTACAGTGTTGCGTGCGCGATCGTGAGGAGGAGACGATCAACTCCGGCATCTACTACTGTACTTTGGAGATGACGCGGTGAAAAAGCCGCTCACTAAGATCAAACAACGCTAAGCTTTTGAACGGGGTTATGGCGAAATCGACGGTGAGACCTACCGGACTTGGAGAAGATGATCACTTGCATGATACTTTAGGGTCAATCTGATGACTTGAACTGGTCCGATCATCAAGGCTCAACATGGTGAACTCGGTCCTGCGACTGGTGACGGCAAAGGCTCGATGACGATGACAAAAACTGTGACGGCTTTCTTGTTAACTTTGGCGAGCTTTCATGTGGCGAAGATGGCGACTCCGGCGGCAATTCTTGGACCAAAAGATGTGGCGCTCAATGGGGAACCTCGGGCTAGCATGCGCAGCATTTATAGCGTCGGGATTCGAGCCCAACATGGATGCCAAGACTTACATGGCGGCAAAAATGTGTGAAGCCTGGACATCAGCGACAACTCAGACTAGGCCTCATCCACACCGTCCACGTTACCACTAAACGGCTGCGATCTCTAGTGACGTAGCGCAATCCAAACCGGACTCAGAATCTAAAGGATGCAATTGCTAGGGTTTCTAAAATGCTATTGACCATCGGATGACGATCCAACGGTCCACAGACAAGCTTCTAGAACTCGGGCTGAGCGCACATAGTAAATGGGCCTGGCCCAGTACTGTTCCTTGCGATTTCCACGGATTTTCCCTTTTAAATAATTCTAGAAATTAGTTGAATTAGTTTTAGGCAATAAAAATATCAGAAAAAATCCAAGAAAATTCTCATAAATACTTTGAGACATTTTGAACTTAAATAAAATATTTTTAGCAAAACTTTATATTAATTTTTATCTATATTTATCTAATTTTCAACAAAAGGCCAATATACTTATTTGAAATAATTCCAAATAAAATCCAAAAAAATCACAAGATGCACAAATCCAAAAAAAACACTGAGCTGTAAGCTCTTAATGAGTTCAATAACATGTGGCAATAGGAATTGTCCTACAGGACTCCTTGGAGAACTCATCTATATGAGTATAATCGTGAGGTCACAATTAATGGAAGTAAAGGGTATACTTTTAGAAGATATCTCATAAATTAAAATACTAGGACATGACCAGAAAGTCCTAACCTAAGGGCTAAAATAAAACCTACCTTGTACAGGGTGTTGCTAGTGGGAAGTCCCTCACACCAAGATATAGGATCAAGGCTAAAGTCCTTCGTCTGTGTAGAGTCGAAATGCTTGTAACTAGACAATGGGTTCAAACCCGAAAGGTACTTATTTGCAAACATATATACATCAATCTAGGTTAATTCTCCAACTTTCTAATTTTGGTGGGAATTGTTGTGAAATTTGGTTGAAATTTTGGAATTTGGAGCTTGGATCTTGTGCTGGTCCATTTCTTTAAATGGGCCTTACGACTACCCTGGCAAGAGAAAAAGGGGGAGGCAAGGAGGTGAGAAGAGGACTAGGTCCTCGTCTCCTAACTCTATGGCTATGGTGCCAGATGATGCGGTGGCAGGTGAGGTGGATAGGTCACAAGGAGCCTAGTGGCTTCAGCCCTCCTCCCATTATTTCTATGACCAGATCTTCCTCTCCAAAATAGAGGTTGCAATCAGATTTTACTTCTTCCTCATCTTGATTTCCTCCTTTTCTTGGGCACAGTTTTGGCTGGTGAGGGAGTACTCTGCATCATTGATTTGATGCTCAGCCGGCTGGTGAGCTTCTTATGCCTGTGAGCTCCTTGTGTTGGTAATCTTTGTCGATACACTTTGTGCACTGGGTTGCTTGTTTTTGAGCTTTGCACCCAAGGTGCTTGTTATGGTCCTTTGTGCCAAGTTGCTCAATTCCGTGCTTGTGGTGCCGAAGGCTTGGTCCTTGGTGCTGAGTTCTTGAGAGAAAATTGCATTGGGGGATTGATTGCAACACCCCAGCACCCCCAAGTGCTCTGAATGTTACACCCACAACCGAAAACACAGCAGAAGACCCTAGCGAGCAGCAGGTAGACGACTTAACAAACTAGGAGGTTAACGAATACTAAAAAAATTTCAGCAGCACCTCCCCTAAAACTCGGACATCCACTCAACAGACATAAGACAATAACAAATCAATAACAATAATACGCATAACTAAAAGGTCATGGTATCCTCTAACCATCATGACCCACTAAGCATAAGTCAGAACACCCCAAGACCTAGTATGCATGCTAATGTCACCTCACAGGATAATAATAGCAACCAAAACACATAGTTAACAATAAATTACAGCAGCTACGCTAATAGTCTAAACCAAATTTCGGCAGCATGCACCTTGTTTTTCCATGGTATTCAGCATACATATTAGAGACATAGCAAGATAGGATAAAAGGAGACAACTCTAACATGATAATTACAGGATTTCATCAATTATTCACGTCCCAAGCACAAATTAACCAACTCATACCCAATGAGGGATAAACATTTATTCATGACAAGTAACGAGGCAATAAAACCAACGTTTAGTTAAATAAGATAACCATCGCAACTATGGAAGGGGTATGACATTGTTTAAGTGAGTGATGCTAAGTGATGACGCGAGTCTAGCTCCCTTTCCCACAAGCCGGATTCAAGGTACCTAAAAAAATATTAAACAACAAGCGTGAGTTCATCACTTAGCAAAGTGTATTGCGATGGAATAAAATGATAACAAATCACATACATACGACTTACCGATCACCAACCATGGAAAACAATCCATGAAGACTTCCTCATTCACAATCTCATTTATGCAATGCAATGCATCCTGCCTCTTTGCTTAGCACATACCGGTATTGCCGAGTGCACACCCGTCGGTGTGCACCCTCTTTCCCTTCCATCCCGTAGAGGGTGCCTACTCTTACTGACTCGCTCCCATTCACAACTATGGATGGGACTACGAGGTAGGTCTTTCGTGTTCACTACGTGTGAACACAGATGCTACGTGATCGAATGGGTCGCCTCTTCCATTATGCATGCACATATGCCATAAACATGAACAAACACGCATATAACTCGATCTCTAGCAATTGCATAACCATTTAACCATTCGTATTCATCATATCACATGCAAGTATCAAACATGGAAACTTAACATAACACTTGGATAAACTGCAACATTACGAAACAATATGGCCACCCAGGCCACAACCACTACAATACACTTGCCTTCAACCTCGCAAGACGGAGTGGCGAGATGTTGACGGCACTCCCGGGGTTACACCACCTGCACATAGGTAGATTCCACTCAAAATCATGCCAACCCAACAACTACAAAACTCAGTACAACAACGATTCTACACGTCACTCCGAAAACCTGAAAACCAGAAATATGTCCATCGGGACAGCAGACTTCCAACAAGCATAACTTGAGTTTAACAACTCCAAATCAAATAAACGAGTATATTTTCTTGAAAGGAAGGAAATTTCCCACCTTTTTCTAACTATATGAAAAGCATGATTCAGTCTCTAAGTTCCTCTAATCTGCAGTTGAACACAGACTGTCCCAATCGCGACACAGTTTAGATAGCGTTCGGTAACATGGCCATAACTTTTAAACGGCTGAACGGAATTTAGTGATTTTGATCTTCGTTGAAAGGTAATTCAATTATCTAAAACTTTCGTAACAGCTGGTCCCCCAGAATATGCCTCTAACAAATTCAAAATCGCGCCCTAAAACCGTATTCCAATCTCCTCGAGAACAGAACGTGAATTAGATCTACAATCACCCTAAATCCACCAACCACAGCACCTAATTTTGGGTTTTAGGCATGAATTTCCCCCACAACTAACCAGCACCAAAACTCTACAAATGAATCCACCAAAGCATACCTCTTCTTGACGAATCAAAAGAACGACGAAATTCTCTTCTCCCGCCTACGCTCCTCCTCCAAACCGCAGGGAATCGCCGGTTTCTCCTCAGTTGAAAGAGCTCCAATGCAAGAACAGCAGGGAGAAGAAGTGGGGGAGGGAGGGGCGCTGGCCACCAGGGAAAGGGAGGGGCGCCAGCCACCAGGGAGAAGGAGGGGCGCCGGCCACCAGGGAGTGGGAGGGCGCCGTGCAGCCACAAGGAGGAGGGAGGCGGCTGCAGGAGAGGGAGGGGGCGCATGGGGGTCATGGGGAATAGTGGGCTAGGGTTAGGGTTAAATTTCTCCCCTCAAAAGGCCCAAAAGAGCACCCCCTAAAGCCCAGATTTGCTACCTCTAGCCCAAAACCCTCAACCGGGCCCTCTTAAAGCCCAAGAGATGAACTGCAATAATAAATTCTCCCCTAAAGTTCATTTGGAATATTACATTCTCCCCCCTTAAAGAAATTCGACCCCGAATTCGAAGAATGCCAAAACCAACACAAAGTCCACAAGGGAAATAAAACTCCTTTGCGACTCAACTCATCCACGCAAAGACGCAAATGGATTCAAATGATAAACCAAATTCTCAATTTAACGATCGACGAGAAGTGGTTTGACTTAGCTCAACTAAGTGCAATTTCTCACGATTCCACATTCCCCAATTTCTACTAAAAAATTTCAAGGGATAAAACTCTCTATCATTCTAGATTCCCAAGAGCTTCCTGAACAAGGAATCTCACAAGATCTTTCTCAACCTTTACCCTCAATTATACCCACTTAAGGACTCAATCATAATAATTGATATGCCAACTTCCCGTATTACCCCGCCATCGCAAAATAATCCGATACAACTCAGAAAAGCTTCTTTTGGCATTACCTGCTAAGACCTCCATATAACCAATGAAAACATACTCCCCAACTTTACACTCAATTCTAAATTCCATCTTTAATTTCATTTTAATCTCCCATCTTGAACACTCTATCGCCATTCATCGTATTCATGCTAACAAGAATGACACGTGGCTTTTCATTCTATCATGCCTCTAAACCAATTCTCAACCATCCATTCATACCATCCGTTTAATCATCGCGGGTTCCAAACTTGAACCCTAGAGACTCAAATACACAAAATCCCATCCTTTCTACTTGATTGACCTTTTTAACAAAAGGATCATAACCAACCAAGGTCATCTAAGTACCTAGCCCACTATGGCATAATTCTACCACGGGTCATTCAGCTTTAAACCACAGAGTCATATAAGACTCTTCAATCCAACATGCTTCTAGATCAATTCTGAACATCTCACTATTTCCAATCACTTAAACATTTACGGTTCCACACTGGAACCTCCAAGAATCAAAACACAGATGCCCTTGGAACAAAAGGGTCAATGTCCAACCTTGCTATTGAAACGAATAGCCCAACAGGGCACAAATCCTATTCCCTCACAATACAAAATCATATTCTACCTTCCTTCATAACTGTCTCGCGCACAGAGACAACCTCTCAAAGAAAAGGTTTACAACAGATCCAGTCATTTCAGACTGACCAAAATTGATTCCAACCCAAGAAATCGAGGGTTCCGACACACTAAAGACAATAACGCATTTCTGATCAATTCCAAGCAATCCGCCAACAAAACTATCCCCCATGGCCAAGGGAACTACAGCATCGCCCTATCCTCCCACATAGGATTGGGACCAAGACCAGAAACACCTTTCATTAACACCACTCTGAATCCATGTACGATCAACACTTAACCCCGATTAGGATTTTCATCAAAACCCTCCACACTTGGTTCTCCTTCTAGGATGATCTTGCCCAAAGAACCGAATCAATGAGCATAATCTCATTTATACTCAAACCAGGAATCCACATCCAACCATTTTCTTTCCGCACACTAGAAAGCAAAGAGAATCTCGATTCTCTTACAAAAACTAACCACTCTCCTCAACTTGAAATCAATGCAATAGAATGCACAAGGGGAACTTCACACAATTCTTCTTCAAAAACGGTCACAAAACTGAGAAGAGGATCTTCACACAATTCTTCTTAAAAAATGGTCACAAAAGAATTGGGGAGAACTAAATTCTCTTTAACAACATAAAACATTTCCATCACCTTAAACTCTATGGTGGAAAACTTCACATCGAGGAAACACTCGATTAAGAAGCAACACAACAAAACCCCACTTTTGGTAAAGAGGCAACCCACTTTCACCAAAAGAAAAAAAATATCACACAACAACCAACACCTTTCTCCCAACAGGGAGGGAAAATTTTCATTTCCCAGACGAAAATCATTTCACCAATAAGAATCTCTTTTGATACCCACAAGAGACTTCACCTTTTGGAACACTCACAAAGATCATTCCCCCTTTTTATTTAAGTCCAACTCTAGTCGAGCTAGAGACACCAATAGTTCCTATTCAAGAACTTTCAGCGCTTTCCATTACATCTAATTATTTCCTTTAAATAACATGTCCAAAGACAACAATTTTCGTGTGCTAAAAAGCACAATCCACTCATATACCTCTGAGTGTAAATTCCGTAATCATAACATGAGCTAAATATTTAGCCACCGTAGAAAAATGACATGGATCAATGAATTGGAGTAGTCCAAAGACTATCATCACACCATTTCATAATTATGCATTCTTTCTTCCTCGTAATCGTTCATCCACTAACTCCGCCGCTTGGCAAAACGCAACTAATATGGAAATTTCCATTGCACACCAAACAGAACGCTTTAAACAAAAGGCATACATCCACAAGATTACACTGACAACCTAATTTCCATAAGTATTTAGACATAAGCTCATCTTACATCCCATTATCTCTAATATACTTGCACCTTTAACATTAAAGGTTTCAATGTTCGCACTCAACGCCTTTGGGAAGCCCCAACAAGACTTAGCAAGAATTACATAACCACTCTTTCTTGGATCACTTCCTCCAGAAGTTAACCTTTCCACTGATTACATCTGTGTTCGGAAGTGTTATCACACACATTGGACCAATTCTCCCTCATCATAGTCATCAAGGAAAACGTATTATAGCTTTATCCATAATCAACCTTTCAAAAAAAACCATTTCACAAACTACATTCAAGACATCTCTTCTTGAAGCAAACTTCAATAAGATGGACATCTGCCATCCATACTCCCTATTCATCAACAATATGATCAACACAACAGATTTAAACTATTTAAGACTCCCTTAAATAGACAAAGTCTCCTCGAGACATAAATCGCCGAAATGGCTCTAAGGCCATCCGCCGCTAAAGAGCAAACCAAGCTCCAAAATATTCAATCCAATAATTCTCCGCACTTTGATTACAACCTCGACTTAGGTTATACTAGCCACACCTTATAAAAACTTATTATTACTCCACACAATCCGACCACTGAGAACACCTCGAAACAATTTAATCCCATCATCCTATTAAAACAAGTTCCTCAACCAAACTTGTTATTCCTTCGTCATCATCACTACTTTTAACCGTGGATCACCATGACCAACATAAAATTTCCTGTCATCTATCACCACAGGGTCAACCACCCTAACAACTCAATCGTTATACCAATCTCATATGGAAAGATCTTCAATCAACCTACAACTTACTCTGACTGGCGTATTTTCCTTTCCAAACAAGCCAATCAAATTTTTCCAAAGAAGCTCGACTCTCAAAAGACTTAAAAAAATGACAGGACTCAAGCCTTGTCATTCAACAGATGTCCAAACCAATCATCAAACTCTAAAATTCCACGAAGGAAAGGAGGTACACAAATAAATTCACGGAAAGGAAAAGCAAATCGGTCGAATAACACTTTTTCCTTTAAAGCCCCAAACCTTAAGTTCTCACGATTTAAGTTTTTCACCAAAACTTCAACTTGGAGAACGACAACACGAAGAAATCCATATCCTTCCCCGCCATCAACCAACGAGGCGCAACACCAAACCCCTTTTTTTCTGACTTAAACCCAAAAAGACCAAATAAGTCAAAGCCCGGAAAACTTACTCCATCAATTCTCCAATCTACAACAGAAGAACGACTCCTTTTCAACTGGGGGAATGTCCAACACAAGAAGGAATCCATCAATTCCTCTGCAAAGCAACCAAAAGAGGAGCAATAAAATATTCTTTTCTTTGTCTTAAATCCAAAAAGACCAAAGAAGACAACACCCAAATAACGTACTCCATCAACTCTCCAATCTACAACAAAAGAACAAGAACTCTCCTCACACGAGGTTATGAATCCTCCGGTGCTGACTCTCAACTGCCACACCGACCAACACGGCTACACGACAGGGCCGACATCTCTTCGATACAAAGAGTCCCACCGGACCCCACTAAGCAATTTACCACATCAAAATCATAGCCATAAATAATACCATAGCCTTATCAAGACTAACATATAACCTACCAACAAATATCAGAATAACAAAATAAGCAATGTAGCACAATGCAACGATAACCCATCCCTTTCCTACTGTGCATCAGAGTGTGTCAAGTTTTAAATTAATTAACCATTATACACCAAGTTTTAAGGTTATTGCCCTATGGCTACATTTTAAAGGTTCAACCTAAACCATGTTTCAACTTTCACACAGCAAAATTTTTTAATTCATTCTAGAATTACTCACTACATTCAAACACCACGGACCTGAAGCCCGCTCTGATACCAACTGTAACACCCCAGCACCCCCAAGTGCTCTGAATGTTACACCCACAACCGAAAACACAGCAGAAGACCCTAGCGAGCAGCAGGTAGACGACTTAACAAACTAGGAGGTTAACGAATACTAAAAAAAATTTCAGCAGCACCTCCCCTAAAACTCGGACATCCACTCAGCAGACATAAGACAATAACAAATCAATAACAATAATACGCATAACTAAAAGGTCATGGTATCCTCTAACCATCATGACCCAGCTAAGCACAAGCTGTAACACCCCGGCACCTAGTATGCCGCGAATGTCACCTCACAGGATACTAATAGCAACCAAAACACATAGTTAACAATAAATTACAGCAGCTACGCTAATAGTCTAAACCAAATTTCGGCAGCATGCACCTTGTTTTTCCATGGTTTTCAGCATACATATTAGAGACATAGCAAGATAGCATAAAAGGAGACAACTCTAACATGATAATTACAGGATTTCATCAATTATTCACGTCCCAAGCACAAATTAACCAACTCATACCCAATGAGGGATAAACATTTATTCATGACAACTAACGAGGCAATAAAACCAACGTTTAGTTAAATAAGATAACCATCGCAACTATGGAAGGGGTATGACATTGTTTAAGTGAGTGATGCTAAGTGATGACGCGTGTCTAGCTCCCTTTCCCACAAGCCGGATTCAAGGTACCTAAAAAAACATTAAACAACAAGCGTGAGTTCATCACTCAGCAAAGTGTATTGCGATGGAATAAAATGATAACAAATCACATACATACGACTTACCGATCACCAACCATGGAAAACAATCCATGAAGACTTCCTCATTCACAATCTCATTTGTGCAATGCAATGCATCCTGCCTTTTTGCTTAGCACATGCCGGTATTGCCGAGTGCACACCCGTCGGTGTGCACCCTCTTTCCCTTCCATCCCGTGGAGGGTGCCTACTCTTACTGACTCGCTCCCATTCACAACTATGGATGGGACTACGAGGTAGGTCTTTCGTGTTCACTACGTGTGAACACAGAGGCCTACATCAGAATGGGTCGCCTCTTCCATTATGCATGCACATATGCCATAAACATGAACAAACACGCATATAACTCGATCTCTAGCAATTGCATAACCATTTAACCATTCGTTTTCATCATATCACATGCAAGTATCAAACATGGAAACTTATCATAACACTTGGATAAACTGCAACATTACGAAACAATATGGCCACCCAAGCCACAACCACTACAAAACTCCGTACAACAACGATTCTACACGTCACTCCGAAAACCTGAAAACTAGAAATCTGTCCATCAGGACAGCAGACTTCCAACAAGTATAATTTGAGTTTAACAACTCCAAATCAAATAAACGAGTACATTTTCTCGAAAGGTAGGAAATTTCCCACCTTTTTCTTAGTATATGAAAAGCATGATTCAGTCTCGAAGTTCCTCTAATCTGTAGTTGAACACAGACTGTCCCAATCGCGACACAGTTTGGACAGCGTTCGGTAAAATGGCCATAACTTTTAAACGGTTGAACGGAATTTAGTGATTTTGGTCTTCATTGAAAGTTAATTCAATTATCTAAAACTTTTGCAACAGCCGGTCCCCCAGAAGACGCTTCTAACAAAATCAAAAGCGTGCCCTAAAACCGCCCTCCAATCAGCCCGAGAACAGAACGTGAATCAGATCTACAATCACCCTATATCCACCAACCACAGCACCTAATTTTGGGTTTTAGGCATGAATTTCCCCCACAACTAACCAGCACCAAAACTCTACAAAAGAATCCACTAAAGCATACCTCTTCTTGATGAATCAAAAGAACGACGAAATTCTCTTCTCCCGCCTATGCTCCTCCTCCAAACCGCAGGGAATGGCTGATTTCTCCTCGGTTGAAAGAGCTCCAATGCAAGAACAGCAGGGAGAAGAAGTGGGGGAGGGAGGGGCGCTGGCCACCTGGGAGAGGGAGGGGTGCCGGCCACCAGGGAGAGGGAGGGCGTTGTGCAGCCACAAGGAGGAGGGAGGCGGCTGCAGGAGAGGGAGGGGGCGCATGGGAGTGAGGGGGAAAAGTGGGCTAGGGTTAGGGTTAAATTTCTCCCCTCAAAAGGCCCAAAAGAACACCCCCTAAAGCCCAGATTTGCTCCCTCTAGCCCAAAACCCTCAACTGGGTCCTCCTAAAGCCCAAGAGATGAACTGCAATAATAAATTCTCCCCTAAAGTTCATTTGGAATATTACATTGATCTTGTGAAATTGATTTTTGAGGTTCACCTCTGCATTAGGAGTGTCCCTTGTGTGGAAAGGGCACTATATCTCCAGATTCCAAGCTGTTCTATCCATGGCACATTTGGTGGCAATTGGTTTTTTGGGACAGCGACACTTTTTCATGCCTTGCCCTTTCTTCTAAACAAGTTTTGAGTGCTTGTTCCTTTGTGAGTATTTTTCCAGATTGCTCTCAAATTATTGCTGCCTTTATATATGCTCGATTGATGAACTAAACAATTGTAGGAGTAACTTTGGACTTGAATTGATATATATACTTTCTGTTATTGCTAGAGAGTATTGTTTACTATTATTAAGCAAATTTACTGCTGTCAGTATGTCATGTACCTTCTTTTCAACATTGATATACATGCTGTTCTATAGTTCTGTCACCTTTTACCTTCTGGCCAAACTGTGTATTATCTGAAATTTGACCTATTGGACAATAAAAATTGATTGTAAATACTTTGTAGAGCATAATTAGGAAGGTAAGAGTTCAAGGCCACATTTACTTGGATAATTGATTAGTTCAATTGTGATAATTCGACTTAGTGTAATGGAGGTAATAGCTAGTCTCCAGCAGCCCTACACCAAGTCTGTAACACCCCGGCGCCAAACGCACCGCGAATGGTACCCAAAACTCGAAATAACTAAAGACGCCTCTATGAAAAGACTGAAAATGAATTCAATCTGTAATCTCTTAAACCGGCTTAAAACTAAGCCACCGAAATTTACAAAAAAAATTCGGCATGACCTCTTTAGAACAGAGGACATCCACTCAGCAGACAAAAGAATAATAGCAATATACGATATATCAATCACTCAAAATAGAATGAAACATTCTAGCAGGTCCTTAGGTAACCAATCACACAACAAAAAAGAAATTAATAAACTTCACCACGACAACAGCACATTACAACTGTATTGATTACATCCAAAATTAATGAATGGGTTAAATAAATTGTTGAAGACCGAAGTCATGCACGTGATACTACTCCCAACCCGACGAATCAGCTTCAAGGTACCTAAAACAGGAAGCAAACAAGCATGAGTCCAAGACTCAGCAAAGTGCAACAGTAAAGAAACGTAATACATTCAACTGGATTACAGTTACTTTAGAATTTATTATAGCCAATACTTAAATGAAATAATCAAGTACAAGAAGCAGTACCTACCTCCACTTACCACAACCAACTCAACTCAAAAGAAAAACGTAAGTAAACATTACCCATGCCTCGTTAATCATTTCTGGATGAGTCCACGACTCAATCCTCAATCTGTCACTTCCATTCCCAAAAATCAACAATTAACAACTTCAATGCAGTGCAATGAAATGCTAAATAATGCAACGCAACCATTCTTCAATTCACATAAATCAACAACTAACAATTTCAATGCAGTGCAATGAAATGCTAAATGATGCAACACAACCAGGCTTTCATTCACATAAATCAACAACTAACAATTTCAACGCAGTGCAATGAAATGCTAAATGATGCAACGCAACCATGCTTCCATTCACATCATATCTCATGCATATCTTACCTTGTCTCATTTCACCACTCACACCTCATGGTACATGATGCATTATGCATGTCTCATCTCCTCCTTAGCACATACCGGTATTGTCGAGCACCACCCATCGATGCGTGCCCTCAAACCCAACCATCCCTTGGAAGGGGCCTACCGAAACAGGACTTGCCCGCTACCCAGTAGCGGGTCCTATGCTTAACACCGCTCCCATCCACGCCAGTAGATGGGACTACGGGGTAGGATCTCCGAGCACAGCGGATTAGTCATACATTCCGTATGACTTTCTCACCGCCCTGGCTCAATGCACTTTTCATGAATGCACAGATGCACATGCCATTCCTCACATCCATATCTATATTCTCAATACTCATATCCGCATTCCCAACATTCATATTCATATTCTCAACATTCATTTTCATATTCTCGACGCTCATATCTACATGGTCACAATTATCATTAATACTCCCATTAAAGTCATAATCCATTTTTATGATCGCCAAATCATCCATTCTTATTAATCAAACCTCATTACTTCATTACTCACATTATCCCATCATACTAGTGATAATAGTATGATATCTCAAACGATAGCTCCTCATAATCGCAAGTTATCATGGCATTCAACTCTCAACACAAATCATTTCAATCAACGATGCACTTGCATCCGGTTACTTAACCTTTTCGTCAAAAGACAATTACCCTATAAGAGATATACGGGTTACACTTGCATATAAACTCGTTTCAAATAATAGCATAATCAATTAACCATTCTCATTCATCATATCGCATGCAAAATCAAACATGACAATATTAAAGTAACACATGGATAACTGTAATATTGCAAAACCTAATGGCCACCTAAGCCACAACCAATACAATGCACTTGCCTTCAACTTCTCGAGACGGTGTGGCGAGACGAAGTTGCCACACCCGGGGGTCACACCACCTGCACATACAAACATTCTACTCAAAACATACCAACAAAACGATTACAAGACATATAACGATTTCGATCCTATGACCCACTCCTGAACCCTGAAAAACAGTGATCTGCCAACCCGGGACAGCACTCGGTAAAACGGTCAGAACTTTTAGTCAGATGAACGAAACTTAGTGATTTTAGTCTCTATTGAAAGGTAATTTGATTATATACAACTTTTTCTATAGCCGACAGACCAGGAAAAGCACCGATTATTCTCAAATTTGCGACGAGCAGCAGACGAATATAATTTAACTTGTTCTGGACAGCAATCGGTAGAATAGCCATAACTTTCAAAAGGCTAAACAAAATTTAGCGATTTCAGTCTTCATTGAAAGGTAATTCAATTATCTACAACTTTTGCAATAGCCAGACCCCCAGGAAATGCTTGCAAAATTAACAATTTCGCGCTACAGCAGGGCACAAGAAACTGCTCGAAAACAAAACTGCACAACTCTAGGGTTCCACCGCTAATCCAGACCATACACAACCAATCAACCACTAAAACTCCATGGCAAGAACCCTAACCCAGCCATCCAACCACACCCAAACCCTAGTTAGGCATTAGCACAATCACCATGCATGCACAGAACAAACCCAAGCTAATATACCTCCAAGCCTATCCATGGAGGAAGAAGGGAGATGGGGGAGATGCTTGCCGGAGGAGAGGTCGACGGCGCCGGCGGGGGAAGGCTCGGCCAGGGCAACCGGTTGCTTCGGCTGCAGCTTCGGCAGGGGGACGCCGAGCCAGAGGGGAGGGCAACGCCGGCCTGGGGGAGGGAGGGTGCCGCATAGCACCAGGGGGAGGGAGGGGCGTCCATGGGAGGTGAGGGAGGCGCTGCAGAAGAGGGAGGGGGCGCAAGGGGGGAGGAGGAGTCGGGCAGCACCAGGGCAGCTGGGAGGATGAGTCAGCAGGGGGTAAAATGAAAATGGGAGGGGAGTTAGGGCTAGGGTTTCACTCTCTCCAAAAGGCCCAAAAGAGCACCCCTTCAAGCCCAGAATTTCTCCCTCTAGACCAAAACCCTCAACCGGATCCTCCTAAAGCCCAAGAGATGCACTGCAATAACATACATATATTATCCCCCTAAAGCTCACTTGGAATAATACACGCCGACTAAAATTTACCGCAAAAGCTTAACAGCCTGAAGAAAATTCCTTTACCGATAAGCCTTCGGCAAAAGCCAGAACTTTGACAAGATTCTTAAAACCGAAAGACGACAAAAACAATCCCGGCTAAAAACCCTAGTAAAACAATTTGCGGTATTATAAAGTCAGCTCTAGCTGTCCACAAAACCTGAAAATGTACAGCAATGTGTTTAATTTGATTTACTTGAACACAATATAGTGTAAATATCAAAGATATACATTTTAGGTTTTGTGGAACTTGAACACAAGATAGCTGAAACTGTACAGTAATGTGTTATACCTCTCATTTGCATTAAGTCTCAAATTCTTAATTGATGTTCCTCCTCTGATAGATATTTTTCAGTTCTATATCATGTTATACATATGAATTAGTAGTGATTACTACTTTAATTGTAGATGGACAAGAGGAAGCTTACACAGAGGAAGATTTTGCTTAGTGGTGCTACTACATATGTGGCTACTTGCATGATGATTTTGTATGTGCGGTCTTAGACCAAGTAATAGGAGAAGATGTATTACGTATGGCCCAATCAAGGAAAGTGATAAGAATAAATTCATTATCTGAATAATAAAATTTGGAAGAATGATACGACTTGTATTAAAATGATAAAACTTAATAGAGCTCCTTTCTTTAGGTTATGTCAAGTTTTGAGGGAATGTTATTTGCTCTGTGACACTATACATGTATGTGTTGAGAAGAAAGTTTCCATGTTCTTGAACACAATTGGGCACAACCTAAGGAATAGGCTAGTTGGTACCAACTTCAGTCAGTTGAAACAGTTAGCCGATATTTTGGACATGTCCTCCATGCCATATGTGAGCTACGAAATGAGCTTATTAGGCCACCTTCAATCGGGACACCAACCAAATTGCAGGAAATTCAAGATGGGATCCATACTTTAAGGTATGATAGCTAACAAGTATGCCTTAGAAATTTGCGGCCAAAATTTTGTAGTTACTAATTTATTTGACCAAATAGTATTGTATTGGAGCCATCAATAGTACAAATATAAGATCTTCTGTTAGTAAGTCTATGGAAGCATCCTTTCATGATAGGAAATCATTTGCAACTAAAAATGTGATGGTAGTGATAGATTTTGATCTTTGATTCACATATGTCTCCATTTGTGCTAAACTACTTGGCTAATCTAGTGGCTAGGTACAAAAATATCTATAGGCTTGAAGCAAGTTCATCTCAATAATTGTGCCAAGGCATTGAATGAGCATATGAAAGTGAAAGTGAGTGGCATTCAGGTTAGTAGCCACCTTAGGAAGTAGAGAAAGATTTAGGCAAAGATAAACAAACTCAAGAACTTAAGTGATGCTCTTTGGATGATGGTATCTCAACTATCAGGTTTGAGCATGAGCATTACACGGGTCATATGAAGGTAATTTGCTTCTAAGTTTCAACAACTTGAGATTGTACTTTCCTTTTTGAATCATTGCTATTATTTTAGAAGGAACATAAAAAAATTCTTTATGTGTTACTGTTGATATTTTTTGAGATAGATGATAGTGCTGGAATTTTTGTTTGTATGACTTAACAATGATACTTCTTTAATTATGACAGGACCACCCAAGGATGTTGTTTTTTTAACACTCACCTTAGCACTATCCCCTTAGCACTATCATGAGATGGCCATTATCTTTGGGAATAGAATGGCTACAATGAGCAAACAACCCTCTAGCTACAAATGTGATCAAAGTAGAAGAAGAAGCACCAGTCGATGAACATGTGGGTGTGGAAGAGGTGACAGCATTGGGGTATGGTGGAGGTGACTCCTCGGCAAGTAAACCACCAAAGAAGAGGGCCAAGATATCCATTGATGATGACTTGCTTTCTTTCATGGCCACTGGTATTGATAGATTTGCTCAAGCTATTGAGAAGGCCACTAGTTCAGATTAGTTGTGTGAGAATGTTGCAATTGTCGAGCATTGCACAAGCTTAGTATTTTAAACAAATTGGTCTGGGTAACTCGGTACATCACGAGGAAAAACCTCTAAACTATCATAGTGAAATTGTTTTAGGAGCTATGACTTATTTTGTTGCCATCCAAAATCTAGTTATAGTTGATATAGTATGAACTACTATTGTAATAGGCTCTTTTAACTCATATAGTATGAACTATCATGGCAATAGACCGATAGAAATATCTGCAATGAACTCTTATGGAAATATGCATGACTTATGTATGTACCTGTTTGCCTGATGTATGGAAATATGCTTGCCTGATGTATGTATCTATTTGCACGATGTCTTGCCTGACGTATGGAAATATGTTGATGCATGTCTCTGAAAATATTTGCAATGAACTCAAGTTGTTCTTGCTATTTACAACTTGACTGACTTCGACAAACAAATCAATACATGTGTCTAGATCCTAATTTGTGTAATAAAGTTACAACACTTTGGCCTGCACCTAAGGATTCTACATTTATGTATAATTTAAATTTTTGGAGATTGGGAAGTCAGCTGG
Organism: Guadua angustifolia; assembly: GCA_036346375.1. NCBI lineage: Eukaryota > Viridiplantae > Streptophyta > Magnoliopsida > Poales > Poaceae > Guadua > Guadua angustifolia. Next base: position 47,749,165 of record CM070505.1, on the reverse strand, counting down.
TCCTGAATGCAAAGAAGCACTTCAAGAAACAAGAAGACTTGTTGATGGACAACTTCAGTCTGTCCGCAACTCAGTTAAACAATTGTTTAGAGCAACAATGGTAATCCTCTCTCACATGAAGTGAATTTTTTTCCCTTTGACAACTTATCAATCCCATCTCATCTACAACTATTTTAATATTTTAATTTGGAGTATTCTATCACCGAATGGTCTTTACCTATTGTATCAATGCTTTCAGTATGCAAAAACCTGAATGGAGAATTGTACAAAGAGGCCAATGCCATGAATATATATAATTCTAGGTATACATGTTAGCATAGATGTCACCAGATTAGACTACTAAGAAAAAAGAACGGTGAAAGGATCTGCAAGAAGAGGATACTTTGGGCAATACAGTGGTGGTGCTAAAAAAAGGCATGGTTATTGATATAGATTATAATATTATTTCATCCCTCTAACAAAACATCATCTCAAACCATTCCATCCAATCAACCAAACAAAATCTTGTACCATCCCATTCAGACAACCAAACACTCTCCTGTACAATGGGGCTGTTTGGTAGAGCTTCAAATCCTAGCTTCACCTGAAATCTAAAACTTGTAGACTAAAATAAAGTGAATTAAGTTTATATTTTTGGTCTAAAATGTAAACAAGATGATCTATCTAAACACTCTTAATGTACTCACAACTCTAGCTCCACGGATCTGGTGGAGTTAGGAATACCCAGCTTCACCAGATCCACGAATTTGGTGGAGCTGGAGCTCTATCAAACACACCCTATCTCATCTAAGATCATCCCATCCATTCTATACCATCCCATTCATCCTTATTCACCCAACCAAATGCACCCTTAGTGTACTAGGAGTAGCACCCGCCTGTTGCTATGGGGTTGATTGTGCCTCCAAAACATGTTTGAATTTTATTAAGAAACTGATGTTTTCATTTATGCTATTCACTATTTACTTGAATCATTTGAATAAGGAAATTTAGTTTAGAGAGCAACGAAGTTTTTTGGATAATATAAATTAAAAGTTCTCCTAAATTGAACACTCCTACTATAGTTTGTGCAGTAGCGAATAAAGTAGTAACACACAAAATGTGCAAAAAGAGAGGTATGCATAGCATGAAAAAACATATATGTCTATAAACAACTAATGAGATTAAAGGCCCTCTTCCCTTGGAGATTATAAATTACCCGCAACAATCCTTAAATCATAAAAAACAAAATTCCTAGAAATTCTCTTGTTAATCTAAAGAAATATCCATTAGACGACCCAACGGCCCGTTAACATTACAACTGTGATGATCTTTCTTGTAAAATAATATGAAAATTGCTAATTTAAGGTCACCATCACCAAACATCTGTGAGGACAATTTGGTGAGGACACCTCTCGTTAATCCAGAGAAATATCCATTAGACGGCCCGCTTACATTACAACTATGATGATCATTCTTGTAAAATAATATGGAAATTGCTAATTTAAGGTCATCATCACCAAAGATTTAGTGAGCATATCTTCTCCTTGTGACAAGTAGCAGCACCTCCCCTCAAAGGCTCTCTCCTTATGATAAGCAGAATCACCTCCTTCCTTCCCCCACTTTCTTTCTCCCACAAAGACCCCCTTATTGTGACAAGTGGCATCACCTCTTTTATCCCCTTTCCACCTCAATTCCCTTCCACTCAAACTCCAAATAGTTGTTATATTTCAAATTTTCTCCTCAAATTTTTGAAAACAACTTGTCGGCATTTCGTAGTACGACCGGCAAGTAAATTTGTAAGTATAGGGGCCGCGCGCTCCCTCTCCTTGAATGGTTAGACAAAGGGAGCCCAAGATGTATACTGGTTCGGGCCGAACATCCCTACGTCCAGTTCGTGTGGTGGATTTGTATTGATCGGGGTGTAATGGACTACACAAGAGTACAAGCGGGGGCTAAGGACAGGCCCTCAGCGTTCGTCCGAGTGGAGGAGCTCGGAAATGTTTGTCTGTATCTTTGGCACGCTGGGGGTCAGATGTGTTTGCCTAGGTCGGATGGCTCGAGTGCGCAAGCCACCGTGAGCGTGGGTGCGAATACGAATTGGAGGAAGAGTGGCGATCCCCCCTTCCCTAAGGGCCCTGCCTCCCTTTATATAGGCGGAGGGGGCAGGTTACACGGGAGTTTAGAGGAAAAAGGTAGGGGTACGCTTTGCCCGGGAGTTCCTGGTCTTCGGTCTTGATGGTTGACAGGTCCCTGTTGCCCCATGCCGGGTTGGTAGACACAACGGACAATGTTCCGTTGGGAAGGTGCGCACCTGTCCTCCGCACGCCTGTCAGACGCTGACACCGTTATGATGAGCCTTGAAGCCACCTCGGGAGAGAGCGCGTCTCTCCACTGCGCCTGACGGGGTGAAGCGACCGATGCTTTGACTAAGGCGGCTCTCTGGCCACCTTGGGATGGTGCCCCCTGCCCTAGCATGGGTGTCGTGTCCATGGGGCAGGCGGCCAATTCGGAGTCGACCGGCAACGTGGCTAAGGTGGCTGAGCCGGAGCTCGTTCGGGATCCGACCTGAGACTAAGTCGGAGCCTGCGGGAATGTTCGACCCGTGGCCAGGTCGGAGGTCGTGGGAACGTCCGACCCGTGGCCAGGTCGGAGCCTGCGGGGGCGTTCGACCCGAGGCCAGGTCGGACCGCCCCTGGTGGGCCTTGAACGAGGCTGAGGGTCTTTCGTGGCCCCCCGTTGGGCCTAGAGCCGGGCCCAAATCGGATCGTCTGGTGTTCCAGCTGATATTTAGGGATAATACCATCTGTGAGGGACAGGGACTTTGGTAATACCCCCTCCAGCGCTCTGCATCGCCTCCAGTCTTGCCACCACGTGCGAACGACTGAGAGATAGTCGATCTTGAAATAGATGTATACTTTGCTGTGGGGTACCCCCAGTATGAGTATTCGTTAGTAGCCCCCGGGGCCATCCTGAAACGCGTGCGTTCGCGGATAGACCCATCGTCTTCGGCGGCGTGATTTCTTTGTATTTATGGCGACGCTTCGGCTTCTTGCACCCCCATTGATCGGGAACCACTCGGCTTCCGTGCCTTGAGAATATATACGAGAATGGCGCAGCTGCGGGAGTCGGAGGAGCCATTCACCTTACGGGTCTTCGATTGCTTTGCAACACTTGGCTTTTTGCATGGCTTCTCCCCTGGTGTTCAACTTCAGAGATGACGATGCGTCGGCGCCCCTGGGTGGGGAGGCACCTCTGGCGGAGCTTTGGGAGGACCTCGAGCTCGCCCAGGCCGAATGGGCTGAGCAAGATGCCCTCGCCCGCGACGTCGCCGCCGTTGATGCGCTGATCGACGCCGTCCCGAAGCTCATCAAGGCGTGGGATGCCCTCATCGAGGCGGTTCGGCGCGCGCGCGACGCCTAGAGCGTTGGGCCACCTTGACGTCTTCGGGTCATTTCGCTATATAAGCGAGTAGCAATCAGATAACTCGCTTCATATATATATATATATGAATGTTACTAGCCTCCGTTTGTCGAGAACTTTTGTCGACCCGATCTCTTGGAGGCCAGTTATAGCATCTCGTAACGAAGTAGCGGGTTCTCTAGGGCAACGTACGGCCAGGCTGGCGGAGTCCGATCGGCTTGGTCGGCCGGCTTGGACCGGGTGCGCGCGAGCGCACCCGGTGGGTGTAGCCCCCGAGCCCCCGGGTAGGTTGGAGAGCTAGTCGGGGGGTTACCTCGATCGGTATATACTCCTCTGAGTGAGGCAAGGACGGACCCGGTCGGCCCTGAGCCCCCGAGCGGATCGGAAGGCTGCTTTGGTCGGCAGCCCTACCGACTCGGTCGGCTAGATTTGGCTGGGTGCGCGTGAGCGCACCCGGTGAGTGTGGCCCCGAGCCCTCGAGCAAGTCGGAGAGCTGGTCGGGGGGTTACATCGATCGGGGAACATTCCACTAGGTCAGCGGGGTCCCCAATGCTTGATTGGGTCGGCGCGGGCGTCCAGGTGCTTTTGGCAGGGTTCTGGTATCCGAGTGGTGTTTCACGTCGCAGGTAGACGCGGTCTTGGTCCGCGTGGATGTCCAGATGCCTCGGCGAGGTTCTGGATTTCGGGTGGTCGTTTTACGTCATAGCTAGACGCGTTTGCAGGGCTGGTTTTACGCCGGAGCTAGGCGCGGCCTTGGTCGGCATGGATGTCCAGATGCCTCAGCGAGGTTCCAGATTCCTGGTGCTCGTTTTACGTCATAGCTAGACGCGGCCTTGGTTGACATGGATGTCCAGATGCCTTAGCGAGGTTCTGGATTCTGGGTGCTCGTTTTACGTCGTAGCTAGACGCGGCCTTAATCGGTATGGATGTCCAGATGCCTCAGCGAGGTTCTGGATTCCGGGTGCTCGTTTTACGTCGTAGCTAGACGCGGCCTTGGTCGGTATGGATGTCTAGATGCCTCAGCGAGGTTCTGGATTCCGGGTGCTCATTTTACATCGTAGCTAGACGCGGCCTTGGTCGGCGTGGATGTCCAGATGCCTCAGCGAGGTTCCGGATTCCGGGTGCTCGTTTTATGTCGTAGCTAGACGCGTTTCCAGGGCTGGTTTTACGCCGGAGCTAGGCGAAGGGCGTCCATCGTCCATCCCGAGTCCTCGTCGGGCGAGGCTATCTGCGAGAGGAGTGGCCGCTGTCTGTCCCACGTGTACGCCCCGTCCGCAGGTGTGGGACCTGGAGGGGTTGAGCAAGCGCGTGTTTACCATGCGTTGGTTTGAACATCGTGCTCGTGGAGCTACCGACGGGTGATCCGAGTGGGCCCTGGAGATCCCCCCCCCCGAGGGGGACCTTTTTCCAAGCGGATGATCCCTACGCCGGGTGTCCGACCCGCTGGGGGCGACCCATAAGAACCTTTCTTTACTTGATCCCGTGTCGGACCCCAAGCCGTCCGTCGACTTGGAGTGCAGCTGGCTGCCACCCATCGATGGGTTCCACAGGAGAGTGTGAAGTATGGTCTCGGACAAGAGTTAAGGCGATTGGGTCGTCCGCCGACCCAACTAGAGACCCACTGGGGGTTCGCCTGGTGCTCGCCCCTCGCTCGATTTGCCTGCTGGGGCGGCTTGAGATCCACTTGGTGGATTAGGCCTTCGGAACCCGCAGCGTTAGGCTAGTCGTTTGAGCGTGGGCTATTCGAGCCCTCTCGGCATCTTGAGGCCGCAGCGGCCCGGTGGGCTTTTCATACCTGTTTCTGCCCAGTCGACCCGGCCCAGAGGCAGAGATCGAGAGGTCGCGGGGCGTCTCGCCCAGAGCGGTGTCCTGATGCCTCCTGCTGGATTTTAATGCGCGTGGAGGCAATTAAATGTGAAAAGAAATTATTAGGGACCGATACGTCTCACCAGCGGCGCGGTGTGGCGTTCTGACGGGGCGTACGGCGCTTCAACCAAAACGATGCCCGCTTGACTGGCGTCCGCACGGTCGATGCTTGCTTGGCCGGTAAGTAGCCCAACGCTGGCTTGGTCTTCCATGATCGTGGATTGCCGGGCATGCTTTTTGATCTTGCTCTGATTTGCAAATTTGGAAATGGATCTTTGTGACGCCGTGGAGGCACGGCAACTGGCGGTGGAGGAGCGCGACGCGGCGGCCATGTTGCCGGGAGCAACAATGTCGGCGAAGGGGCTAGCGGAGCGGGAGCTGTCCGAGCGGACCGCCGAGCTGGCGACCCTTCGGAGGGTCGGCTAGGAGGTCTGTAACCGAGTGTTTGGAACCGCCGTGCTTGGTCCGAGCTCGCTTGCCACCACCTTAGCCCATGTGCTGGAGTACGCCGAGCGTTCGACGAGTGAGGGGATCGACTTCGGAGCTCCCTCGGCGCTCGTCTTCGTCATCCCTCATTATGATGGCATCGACCTTGCCGCTGAGGTGATCGTTGGTCGGATGTTGCCGCAGAGCGTCCTCCACCGAGAGCGGAAAAAAGTTAGATTTTTGGTCTTTAGCGATGTAAGGAGCCTCGTTGTGTAATGAATCGAAGCTCGTTTTATCGTTTTGGCCAGTCGGGCCATTCCGTAGGTCCGACTTTATCCTTTGGACTTCCCTGAGGTGGTGAACACTCGACGACCATAGCTTTAGAAACCGCAGGGGTTGTGCAAGCGTAGGTCGGTATGTCAACACCTTTGAGGAAAGCTCAAAGAAAAAACGGGGACTTAAGGAACAAAATGTTCGCTTGTACTCGACACGGGGAAGGAGTGTTCCCGACTGTGGATCACACCGCACGGGCACTCCCTTCTTCCGCGAAGTGCACTTCAAAACCGTAGCCTCTGGGGCGTAGGCCGTAGCACTTGGGTCGAGAGGGTTACCGCTAGGGGGAACCGAGCAGGCAGTCGAGTCACCGACCCGTGTAAGTGTGTGAACGTGTAGCCCCCGAGCGGTGCGTGGTGTCCATGCTGTGGTCGCCACGCAGCGCTTGAACTCGGAGGAATGGAAATTTCGTGCGGGAACGAGAAAAAGTTCTAAGGGTAGAGTTGCCTTAGATTTTTATTCCACGTGCTGGAGGCGTCGTGGTAGTTAGGCCCGTCGCTCAGCCACCAGAACGGCGAGCAGATGGGCCTTTCACCGCCTTGGGGCCGCAGCGGCCCATGCAGGTCTGCCGTCGTTACGTCGGTGCGGCCGGTCCAGCCCAGGAGTCAAAATCGAGGGTCGACTGCGGCTCGTCTCGAGCGGCGTCCTTCGCCCCCGCCCCATCGCATTTTAATGCGAGCGAAGTGGAAAGGGCACGCCCCGTCGCTACTGGCACGGAGTTAATCAAGACGGCTCCTCGCCCGACGCGGCGCCGCTTCACCAGACCGCCGCTCCTATAAATATCGCATGGAGGGGTGATGCGCGCCGCCGTTTTCCTGCCTCTTCGCCTCCTGCGCTTTGTCGCCACGCAAGAAGGAGAGGCCCTCGTGTTCAACGACGATGATGGACGGCGGTGACGATCGAGGGCTGGAAGCGGAGGCGCGGGGCGTGGGGCTCCGATGCCAAGAGGCCCGTCTGCATCGACGCCGGGTCCTCTCATCGCCTCGGCGAGGGCGTGATTACCCTCCTCGTCAATCCTCCGCATTAGGATTCCCCTTGGGAGTGAGTTTCCTTGTTGTGCTTCAGATGGTTTTGATTTCGCTGATGCTAAGTCGCTTCTTCTTTGTCTCGTGCCTCGCTCAAAGCTCATGATAGCCGCCTGTGGCACCTCCAAGTGGCCGCCTCGGTGGGGGAGGCGGACGCGGCCGGAGCGGCCTCCGGCGCTCCCCCAACGGGAGCCCGGGCGATGGATCTGGCGGCCGCAATGACGAGGCTGAAGGCCTCCTTCGACGCCCAAGCCGCAAGGGCCGCCTCCCAAGAAGCGGAGGCGCTGCGGCAGTGGGCCTGAGTCCAGGCCGCTGAGGAGGAGCTCGCGAAGACACATGAGGTGGCGCAGGCGCAACGGGCTCGGGCTGAGGTTGCCGAGGGGGAGCTCGTCTCGGCGCGCAGGGATGTGGCGACGCTGCAAGCTCGGGCCGAGGACTTCGGGGGAGATCTGGGCAGGCTGCACTCGGAGTGCTAGACCTCGCGCGAGGCCCTCCTGTCCATGCTCCGCCCAGCCTTCGAGAGCATAAGCAGGAGCCTGGAGCCGCTGGGGGTCAGGCTGAATGAGTCGCTGGACCGTACCTCGTCGGGGTATGCCTTCGGCCTCACCCAGGCGCCCGACGCCATGGCTAACCTGCCCCGCGCCTTGCGCGAGCGCTCCGCCCGTGAGGGGCGGGAAGTCACCGTCGTCGTGGCGGAGTATGTGCTGACCTGCTGTGCCAGTCGTGACGCCTCCTTCGACCCAATGGCAGCTGTTGTCGGGATCGAAGGGGACGTAAGCCCGTACGGGCCAGGGTGCGGGCTGCGGCAGAGAAGGTGGCGAAATTTGGCGACGCGTTGAAAGCAAAGGATAGCTCGGACGACGATGACGCCCTACCGAGGATCCTTCGCGCGCTGCTCGACTGCTTTTGCATGATGTAATGTATTATGGATACCTTGTTTGATATCTTGCATTTCCCTCCGTGACGAGAACTCGCCGAATGGCCGTAGCTCTTAGGAACCGTTGGGGTTGTTCGAGCGTAGGTCGAAGCGCTGATACTTCGAGGGCAACACAAGGATAGCAACGGTATTGACAACCCAAAGGCGTCCCCCGGATCGACTAAGGACCACCCTGCGCGGGCACTTCCTTTTGCCACAAAGTGCTACTTCGTAACCGTAGCCGCTGGGGCGTAGGTCGTAGCGCTTAGGCCAAAAGGGTTGCCGCTAGCTATGGTGGTCGCAATGGTCGATCGGGGCGCTGTTTTGGGCAAGTGTGCGGGCAAGCAACCTCCGAGCGGCGCATGAGGACCAGGGTGTGGTCGACACGCCGCACTTCGAACTCGGAGGACTTGCTAGAGACGAAGGAATAAAGGGGGAGTTTTTGGGATAGAATCGCCTTAACTTCACCATGGCGCAGCGTGGTGGCTGCCAATTCCCAAGACGGATGCCGGCGGCGGACCGCTTCCTTGGTCCGCCAGAATCGCACACGGAGGACCCGGAAACTCCTCTTGTAGAAGTCTTCTCGACCAGGGCGAAGGACTTCGCCCGCTGAGTGAGGCGCCGAGCCTCAGCCGGGCCGGCGGGAGGTGATCCGTCAGTCACCCGGTCGATGAAGGTCTCCTTCCAGTCGAAGTCGGCAACCAGACGCGCCGGGTTGACCCGGGTCTCAAGGCTCGATCGCTTGATACGGAGCGGCACACCCGGTGTGTCGGTCGGCTGCTCGGTTGGCGACTCCAATCGGACGGAAGGTTTGTGGACGGCAGCACACTCTACCAGCCCCCGGAGGTTCTAGTGTGCGGCCCTGGCTCTTGGGTCTTCAGGCTCGGGGATGTCGCGGAGCAGCATTGCTGCTGCAGAAACATCTTGGCTGGCGCGAGGGAAGAAAAGAAGACCGTCAGGCCCCTCAGCCAATCGATGCTGGACCTGGTGGTCACGTGCACACACAGCGCCAGGCGCGTGTGAGGGCTCGGGTTGACGCCGCTCCAGGTCAGCCGGGAGTTTGTCCAGCATGGGTCTTTTGAGCCTCCAGCCGCTCGCGCTGTTGCTAAAGCTTAGCGCGGCAAGCCCGGAGGCCCAGCTCCGTCTCTTGCGCCTTGGCGCGCCGGGCGGCGGTTCCTGGACTCACGGGGGTCACGGCCGAACCGGCCACGCCCGCCATATTGCACTCGCGAGAGTACAAGCCGTCTGTAGTGTGCTCCACGTCGGAGCTGGAGTCGTCACTGGAGGAATCCTCCAACAGCTCATGGACGGAGGCTGGCGCATAGCCAGCCATCGCCACTAGTCGCGAGCCAGCGGGGGGAAGCTTGTGCCCGTAGGGGCTTCCGCATGTCACCACCAGGAGCGGCGTGGCGCCGGACGGGCTCCGGCATCGAGGTTCGTGCGGGGGTCTCAAGCCGGAGGTCGCCGGAGGCGTCGGTGACGGAGTCCAGGCTCCTAGTGAGGGCCTGGACCCAGGAAGTGGCGGGGACGAGCACGAGCTCTCCCGCCGGAGCGGCGACGAAATTGAGGGAGCCGAAGCGGATCCAACTCCCCGATGGAAACGCACCGTCGCGGGTGAAGAAGGCCATCAAGGAGGTGACTGGGAGTCCGGAGACGAAGATGATGGTGCGCGAAGGCCCCTACGGCGCGCTAACCGCCGGCGCATGTAGTATGACCGCAAGTAAATTTATGAAGTATAGGGCCGCGGCCTCTCTTTGAATGGTTAGACGAAGGGAGCCCAAGATGTATATTGGTTCGGGCCAAACATCCCTACGTCCAGTTCGTGTGGTGGATTTGTATTGATCGGGGTGTAATGGACTACACAGGATTACAAGCGGGGCTAAGGATAGGCCCTCATCATTCGTCCGAGTGGAGGAGCTCAAAAATATTTGTCTGTATCTTTGGCACGCTGGGGGTCGGATGTGTTTGCCTAGGTCCGATGGCTCGAGTGCGCAAGCCACCGTGAGCGTGGGTGCGAATACGAATTGGAGGAAGAGTGGCGATCCTCCCTTCCCTGAGGGCCCTGCCTCCCTTTATATAGATAGACGGGGCAGGTTACACGGGAGTTTAGAGGAAAAAGGTAGGGGTACGCTACGCCCGGGAGTTCCTGTTCTTCGGTCTTGATGGTTGACAGGTCCCTGTTGCCCCATGCCGGGTTGGTAGACACAACGGATAGTGTTCCATTGGGAAGGTGCGCACCTGCCCTCCGCACGCCTGTCAGACGCTAATACCGTTATGATGAGCCCTGAAGCCGCCTCGGGAGAGAGCGCGTCTCTCCACTGCGCCTGACGGGGTGAAGCGACCGATGCTTTGACTAAGGCGGCTCTCTGGCCACCTTGGGATGGTGCCCCCTGCCCCAACATGGGTGTCGTGTCCATGGGGCAGGCGGCCAATTCGGAGTCGACCGGCGACGTGGCGAAGGTGGCTGAGCCGGAGCTCGTCCGGGATCCGACCTGTCGTGCCCCGAATTCACGGATTCGGACACTTTGTGCATATTGTACTAGTCCAGGATCACGCTAGTACACACAGGCTATACAGGTTGAAGTACCACAATCATACATAGCGGAAATAGATAATAAAGTACTTCAAGCATAATATAATCGAGTTACATGACCTTATGGTCACAGTACAATAACTCGCCACGCAGGGCGATAAATAACAACTGTATCAAGTTCAATCAGCGGAAGCAAAAGTAAAACAATGAACCCTTCTTAACCACAGGCTACCGAGTGCGGCTCAACCCCTTAATCCTCCTGGCCTTCGACGAACTCCTCCTCCCAAGCGGGTACGGCTTCTTCTTCTGAGGTTTTTGTCGATGCAAGGGTGAGTATACGACATACTCAACAAGTCATGCACAATGCAGGTCTACTACTACATGCATGGCTTATTCCAAGGGAAAGGCTTAATTGGTTATTTTGCAATAAGCAGCATTTCTTTAAACAGGTAATCCTATTAGATTAAAAGCAGTAAAACCGATATTAATAATAATTAATTTCTCAATTCCTTTCCAAGGGTTTGGCACACAGCCCTAATTTCATTCATCATCCTTTTGGCACACAGCCACCATTCCACGTTTTATTTTGAAAATCTAACCCTTGATCAGAATCACCGAAAGCAATGTCGAGATCATGACACGGCTATTCAATAGATTCACACACACTCTGCAGAGGTTTGACACTTTACCCACAGGATACGATCGCCACCACACAAAGCGATTGATTGCAACAAAGTCTTTCAGAGACTAACATTTAACCGATGAACCCTCCGACATTTCCTTCTAACACTTCCTCACTCAGAGCGAAGTTTAGACAGAGCAAGTACTGCTGAATGGGTACCAAGCCGTAGCACAGTACGCTTTCTCAGATTGCCTTGGTGTGCACCGTCACCCCGAGGTTTCAAGGGAAAGAGGTTAGAAACCTACTTAACTAGGTCCGTCCCATTCCGGACAAGTGGTTGTACACGGAACTCAGTTCAAAGGCTCGCAAGGTTAAGTCCTTAATTGTCCCGGGCAAGACATCCGTTTTATACTTCTCGGCACACTGCCTTCACAGTCTTTCATACATCCCGTTGCCACACAGGCCCACCTGGCACGAAGCCATCCTGCCACATGCCCCGGTCCAAAACATTTCCCCACCCCACGTTATATTTAAGCAACACATGCCATTGTCCACATCAATTCATGAATAGCACCGCACAGGTTACTATTCCAATTCCATCATATGACATCATCGCACTTTTTCAAAAATACGTTCCATAATTGTTTAGGCAATATTCATTTGCTATTTGAAATTCATTCATCGTGATACAAGGTGATAAGCGACTAATCACGGTCTAGCCTCCCGTGTTGGCGTTTTATTAGCCTCCAACATATTAAACATCCTAGGGTGGACAAAGATTTCAGGCATATAAACATTATAATCAAGGTGGCATAAACAATGTTTGGCTTTTAACTACCATTTCCCAATTTAACCAATAGTATTTGTATTACATAGCATGCAATAATTGAATCAAAATGTATTTGAAAATCTAGGGGCAACATGGTCAAAGCATGACTTGCCTTCAAAAGTTTGTTGGTTACGGTCAAGCTTTGCGACGGGTCTTCAAATTCTCCTTTGGCGAATTCCGGCAACTCGGAGTCTAATCGGTACAAGCAAGCACACAATAAATACTCAATACAGACAGCAAGACCATCACCAAAAATAAAATAAAAATCACCATTAAATTACAAGCAGGATAAGCAGCTAATCACGGTCTAGCCTCCCGTGTTGGCGTTTTATTAGCCTCCAACATATTAAACATCCTAGGGTGGACAAAGATTTCAGGGCATGTAAACATTATAATCAAGGTGGCATAAACAATGTTTGGCTTTTAACTACCATTTCCCAATTTAACCAATAGTATTTGTATTACATAGCATGCAATAATTGAATCAAAATATATTTGAAAATCTAGGGGCAACATGGTCAGAGCATGACTTGCCTTCAAAAAGCTGTTGGTTCTGGTCGAAGCTTTGTGACGGGTCTTCAAATTCTCCTTTGGCGAATTTCGGCAACTCGGAGTCTAATCGGTACAAGCAAGCACACAATAAATACTCAATACAGATAGCAAGACCATCACCAAAAATAAAATAAAAATCACCATTAAATAGCTTACATTTTTACAAATTTTTGGACACTGGAATCACTCGATTCCGAGTTAAAATGCGAAAGTTATAGCATTTCTAAGTTTGCTGAAATTCAATAAAGAAATAACTGAATTAAATGATTTATTTTTCTACTGAAAATCCGGATTAATTCCCACTCGGCGACACGTGTCGGCACCAGGATGAGCCACGTCACTCTCGGCCACTAACAAGTGGGCCCGGATGATGTCATGCTGACGTCAGCACGACCGGCGGTCCACCCACTGACAAGCGGGCCCGGTGAACAGTGCTGGGATCAACCAGAGACCGACACGCGGTGAGGAAGTATCGCCACGCGGCAAGATTTCTTCCCTACCGTTGGATTCAAACCAACGTCGGCCGTTATCGAAGCGCCAGACCGGCGCAACAGAGCGTTGATTGAAATCTCGCCACTGCATTCGGAGAGTTTACTGCTCATCGCACATACGTGGACACACCAGAGCCGAACGATTACCAACCAACGGCCGAGATCTACCGTGCATAATCGACTTAACTTCTACGGAGAAGACGTGGCGCAACGTCGCCCGTTGGATGAGAATCCGACGGCTACGTTATACCGAGCAGTTTACTATTCCTAAGCCTACGCGGCTCAACGAGTATCATTCGATGAAGATCCAACGGCCAAGATCTATCTCTACCGATTCGATTCGTAATTAAAAAGGAAAAACGTGGCTTTATCGTGAGCGTCCGATGCAAATCCAACGGTTGCTGGAGCTCGCGATGCGTCGAAGAAGAGCGGCGGTGCTCGATGCCGGAGTTGAAGAAGATGAAGTGGCTTGAGGCGTTCCTGGGCGTCTCTGGTCGGATGGAATGGCTCGACGGACGCGGCGTGTCACAACCAACCCAGCGAAGGTCTCAAGGGCGGCGGAAAGCGACAGACGGCGGCGAAACATGAAGGAAACCGTGGCGGGGGAGAGTGTGAACTACGACGAGCAAGTGGGAGAGCTACGGAGGACGACAGAGCTTGAGAGAAGTGGCAAATGGAGGGGATTTGCCGTGCGGCGATTTGAGTATATCATTTGCTCGGACACGTCTTGGAACTTGCGCAAAATCTCTGACATTATCTCCGGCACCCAACGGCGGGCGGCGGTGCACAGTGCGCACGCTCCCGAGGTCGTTCGGTCACATCGGCCGTTCGATCGCGATCCAACAATGAGGGTTGAATCACGGTTGGGCTAAACTAAGATATGAAAGCGCAATTGCTCGATCAAGATCCAACAATGAGGATGGGCGGCGATTAGGGTTTCGGCGTCAAGATGTTGTTGGGCTCGACTATTAATCGTAGCTAGCGATTTTCTCAAATTTTTCCAATAAAAATAATTACGAAATTCAAAGTAATTAATTGAGCACTAAAAATACCCGAAAAATTCTAGAAAAATTCCAGAAATTATTTCAAGGCATTTAGAGCTTAAATATAATATTTTCATTTATTTTTGATAAATACTTTTTCTGATATTGATTAGTCAAGAGAAGAATAATTCAATTTAATTTTTTTTTATTTAAATCCAAAAATTCAGATAAAATCAATTAAGTGCAAATAAACTTTAATTAATTCACAAAAATCCAAATAACTCCAAAAATTAAAATCGGCCAAATTTCGGGGCGTTACAAACCTACCCCCCTTAACAGAATCTCGTCCCCGAGATTCGAGGCTTAACTATAGAATAGGTTTGGGAATTCCTTTTTCAGATCTTCCTCTCGTTCCCAGGTGGCTTCACTTTCTGTGTGATTGCTCCACTGACCTCTGCAGAAACGGGTTGTCTTATTTCTTGTTTTCCGATCCATTGTATCCAGAATTTTTATCGATTGTTCCTTGTAAGTCAAGTCTTCTTGTAGTTCAACTTCTTCCAGCGATGTTTGTTCTCCAGGTACTCGAAGACACTTCTTGAGTTGCGATACATGAAAAACATTGTGTACTCCGGCTAACGACTGGGGTAACACCAGTTGATATGCGACCTCGCCTTTACGACTTACGATCTTGAACGGCCCTACATATCTTGGTGCGAGTTTTCCCTTTCTGTGAAACCTCTGGACTCCTTTAAGGGGCGTAACTCTGAGATACACATAATCTTCAGGCTCAAAGCTCAAATCCCTGCGGCGGTTGTCCGCATAACTCTTTTGCCTCGACTGTGCAATCTTTAACCTTTCTCTGATTAGTGCTATTTGCTCTTCGGCTTCTTGCAGTATGTCAGGTCCGAAGACACGACGCTCACCAGTCTCATTCCAATTTAACGGCGTCCTGCAAGGTCGACCATACAATGCTTCGAAAGGTGACATCTGAAGACTTGCCTGATAGCTATTGTTGTAACTAAACTCCGCATATGGCAAACATTTATCCCAAGTCGATGTATATGCCAACGCACAGGCTCTTAACATATCTTCTAATATTTGATTGACTCTTTCAGTCTGTCCATCTGTCTGCGGGTGATAAGCTGTACTGAAGTTCAAACGGGTGCCCATTGCTGTATGCAATTTATCCCAAAATCTTGAGGTAAATTACCTCTGTCCGATACTATCTTCCTTGGCACACCATGCAAACAAACGATCCTTGCCACGTATAGCTCGGCTAACTTATCTCCTGAATAGGTTGTCTTTACCGGTATGAAGTGTGTGACTTTTGTTAATCGATCCACGATGACCCATATGGAGTCATAACCTCCTTGCGTCCTTGGCAATCCGGTAATGAAATCCATTCCGATTTCTCCCATTTCCACTCTGGTATTTTCAATGGCTGCAGTAGTCCTGTTGGTCTCTGATGCATAGCTTTGACTCGCTGGCATACATCACATAGTGCTACGTGTTCAGCAACCTCTCTTTTCATATTCGCCACCGTAATCTCTCTTCGTGTCTTGGTACATTTTGCACTTCCGGGTTGATCGAATACTTGAGTCATGAGCTTCCTCCAAGATAATCGCTTCACTCCTTTTTGTTAGGTACACAAATACGCTCTTTCATCCACAAGGCGCCTTGTTCATCCAGCTTAAATTCTTTTGCTTGTCCTTCCTCCATCCTGGCCTTGATTCGCTTGATCTTCTCGTCGTCCTTCTGACCCTCTCTAATCTGGTCTTCCAAGATAGGCTTTACCTCTAACGCGGCCACGAATCCTTCCGGAACAACTTCCAATTTTAATCTCTGAAGATCCTTGCACAATTCTTTCTGGCCTTCTCTCACCATCGTATTTAGATTATGACTTTTCCGACTCAAGGCATCGGCCACTACATTGGCCTTGCCGGGATGATAATGGATGCCCATGTTGTAATCCTTGATCAGCTCTAACCATCTCCTTTGTCTCATGTTCAGGTCAGATTGGGTGAAAATGTATTTGAGGCTCTTATGGTCCGTGTACACCTCACATCTATTGCCGATAAGATAGTGGCGCCATATCTTCAGGGCATGCACTATAGCTGCTAACTCTAGATCGTGCGTTGGGTAATTCCCTTCATGTGGCCTTAATTGCCTTGATGCATAGGCTACTACCTTCCCATTTTGCATCAATACACATCCAAGTCCTTGGCGTGATGCATCGCAGTAAATATCAAAACTCTGATGCACATCTGGTTGTACTAACACTGGTGCTGATGTTAGTCGTTTCTTCAATTCCTGAAAACTTCTCTCACAGTCTGGTGTCCAAACAAACTTCTTTTCTTTCTTTAGCAATTGTGTAATTGGCCTGGCAATGGTGGAAAATCCCTCTATGAATCGACGGTAATAACCCGCCATTCCAAGGAAACTTCAAACTTGCGAAACTGTCCTTGGCGATTCCCAATGCAGCACTGTCTCAACCTTGCTTGGGTCCACTGCGATTCCTTCGGCAGTCATTACGTGCCCTAGGAAATCTACCTTACTCTTCCGTAAATCGTGACTCATTGAATTTCGTGATACGACTCATCGCTCTCTTAGTTTCTCCAGCACTAATCTCAAATGTTGTGCGTGTTCTTCATCCGTCCTTGAATAAACCAGAATATCATCTATGAATACGACCACAAATTTGTCTAAGTATTCCATAAATACTTTGTTCATTAAGTTCATAAAGTAAGCAGGCGCATTTGTCAATCCGAATGACATAACGGTGAACTCGTAGTGTCCATATCTTGAGGAAAACGCGGTCTTGGGTATGTCCTCTGTCTTGATTTTCAATTGGTGATATCCTGACCTGAGGTCAATTTTGGAAAATACTCCTGCTCCTCTTAATTGATCGAAAAGATCGTCTATTCGAGGTAACGGGTATTTATTCTTTATCGTCACTTCGTTAAGTGCACGATAATCCACACACATCCGAAAACTCCCATCTTTCTTCTTAACAAACAGGACCGGTGCTCCCCATGGTGATGAGCTCGGTCTAATGAATCCTTTCTCCAACAACTCCTCAATCTGTTTCTTCATCTCTACCAACTCTTCGGTGGACATCCGATATGGTCTCTTTGCTATTGGTGCTGTTCCAAGTACTAGATCAATTACAAACTCTATGTCTCTGTCTGGTGGCATTCCTGGTAATTCCTCGGGAAAGACATCTGGGTATTCACTGACCACTGGTACATCTCTTATACTGACAGTCTCCAAATTGTTTACTAACATCTGACCTCCTCGAACTGCCTTTGCTTGAAATTCCACTTTTCCACCATCAGGGCTCTCGATAGACACAACTCTCCGTCCGCAGTCTAATACAGCCTTATGTTTGGTCAACCAATCCATTCCCAGGATAACATCCAAGGTTTGGGTATCTAGTATAATAAGGTTCGCTAGGAACTCTACTCCTTTTATTATTAACTTAACTCCAGAACATCCGACCTTAGAACGGAGTTCTGATCCAGGGGATTGAACTAGGAGTGTACTTTTAAGGTTAACAATATCCAGGTCATTTGTCACGGCAAAATCTCGAGAAACGAACGAATGTGAAGCTCCTGAATCAAATAATATCAGAGTCGGCAATCGAGTTGACTAGGAACTTACCGAGCACGATGTCCCGTAGCATTCGACTTCGCTGCTGCAATGTGATTGACTCGCCTCGAGAGAATGCTTGCGGCGTAGTCCGGTGGTGCAGTCCTCGACTTCCTCCTTGGACAGGGTCTTGGTGGTGTGCTCCCTAAGTTGAAGCGCTTTGGGGTCCTCCTCCTTTCTTGGGGCACATATTGGCGAAATGTCCGGTTTACAGGCTGCGGTTAGCAAAGACCTTCCCGCCATTTCTTGATTTCCACTACCCCGATTATTAACTCGACAGAGTCTCGAGGGGTTTGTCCGGCTGGTCTTGGCATTGGCGGCGGTGTCCTGACAATGTTTCCCTGCGGAAACCTGTGGAACTGCTGAGGCATCATTCTTGGTCTTTGCTGGCCATGGCGTCCTCCCTGCTGTGCCATGCGACGTTTACGGTTATCATCCAGTTCCTTGCGCTTGTCCTCCAGTACGAGCGCCTTGTTTACCAATTCTTGAAAATCCGGGAAAGTGTGTGGGTAATCAGCCCCACCTGCAGTCCTGTGTTGAGTCCCTTCAGGAAACGGGATTGTCTGGCCTTGTCAGTCGCTACGTCTTCTGGAGCGTAGCGTGCTATTGCGTGAACTTGTTCAAATAGTCAGCCACAGATTGACCTCCTTGCTTAAGCATCCTGAATTCCTCTTTTTTCAATTCCATGATACCCTCTAGCACATGGTATTGACGAAAGGCTAAGGTGAATTCATCCCAGGTAATCTCCTGCGGGTTCTCCTCCGACCTGTCTTCTTAGATGGCCCAATTTGGTTAAGTGGGATGATCTTGGGTGTTGTTTGTTTAATCGAACAGATGGTATCCTAGGGTTGGGTTTGAAACCCTAGCGTATCTAGCCTATTGGATCTAGCAGGCATGAGCGGTCACGATCGTGTCTTGTGTGTCTGGTTGATGGCCATCAGATTAGCACCATGTGGATGGATGATATCCTACCACATCGTGCCATCGAGTTCATGTCCAACCTAGCATCGCCTTTGGCCATGCCTTGGAGTACGGGCTTTGCACAGTGTGTATGGGTTATTTAAGGAGTGCCGCCCCCATCCCAAGGATCCTCGAAGTTAACCGCATCTTTTGTCTCAAGTGCTGGAGCCTGAGACATCATCGTTCTCTTGAGATAGCTTGCTGGAGTTCGGGAGTGTGCCGTCGAGGTTTTCCACTGAGTTCTTCATCGCCGACCGTGTTGAAGTGAAGTTGAGCCCAGATCTGAACTCCTTTCGTCAAGATCTTCAAGATCGGAGTTGTTTTGAAGCTGTTCCATTAGGGATTCATCATCAGGAAGGTCGTCTTCTCCATCTCCGGCACTACACTGTTGTTCGAGCTCACCAGTGAGGTCTCACGGGAGTCCGATGAGGTGGTTGCCACTTGTCTACGATGTGGATGCCCCGTCATCTTCTTTGCTTGCATGGCGTCTATGTGGCAGTCGAGATGTTGCAGTGTCAGCAGCCACATGGTTGGTGCATGGGCCCGCATGTCGGTCATTATGACTAAGAACCGAGTGCACCATGAACTCTCTATCAGCCGTAGACGTGGTTCATGGACTGCAAGTGCCACGCGTCGGCAAGAGGGTTTTCTAGAATATTTTGTTCTGTGCTGATGTCAGTGACTGCGCAATAATTATATTTTCCATATTAAAATAATTTGATTAATTCAGACTTTTTCTAATTTTCATGTTTTTATGATTTGTGAATCTTTCGAGAGCTCGTTCTCCCTCATACAAGCTCTAATTGAAGTGATTCAATTTTTTAAAAAAATTAAACTTTTATTTGATTTTTAGAATTTATTTGCTCTCTATTTTGGTATTTATTTGGCTTTCTCTCTCGTTTTGCGTAGACGTTGAATTATGCGACGCATCCGAGAAGGACCCATCAACTCAAGACCAAGGTCCAAAGTAAGAATAAGGGCTTTTATAAGACAAGTTACACTTTGATCATATTGAACTCATGTTTATAGAATCGCTATATTGTTTTACTTTATTGCATATTATCTTATGTGTACAATTGTTTCAATTAAATTGGGACTTAGTTTATCTACATTTTGATCTATACCCTACCTTGTCATTTGTATGCCATGATCTATTGTCACCCTAAATTGGTTCATTATAGTTAGTTAATATTAAAATTAACATGGGCTGGTTAGACTATGTTAGTATGTTTAGCTATACCACATCATTACTTGTACTTGGAACATCAATGTTTAATCTTGACTAATAGAATATGGAACATGATTATGAATTGGTGTGTCAGGTATTGTCACACGATGAAAATGAGTTATAGTGACAAAGGATGTCATGTAACGATGTTGACTTGTTGATAGCATGTGGTATTTGGTAATCAACCGGGGTGGTAATCATTTAGATTGAAGGAAGTGGCAAATGGCAATGTGCCAAGATGGGCCAAATGGCAGAGAGTATGTAGAAGTTTTGTCCTAGTTATCTTAAGGACTTAACCTTACAAGCCATTGACCTGAGTCAAATATGCAACCATATGTCTGGAATGAGACAGACCTAACTGATTAATTTGTGATGTCTTAGCTTTAGTACTACCAATGGTGGTGAGGTTCGTCTTTTTATGAATCCAGATGGCACAAGAGGAGGACCCTGTTGTGGTAACCAGTCCTTTCAGTGTTGAAACCTCAATGGGTAATACTGGGTTAAGACAAAGTATTGTAAAGGCTTTATCATGATATCTACGATACACCAAAGGAAGTGTGTTAGTAACATTTGCACAAAGAGATAAACGGTTATGTTGTGTGGGTAAAGCGCATAATCTATGCAGAGTATAAAATCTATTCGGATAGTCATACTCGCGGTATTGAGTAATGCTCAAGAATTACAGTCAAAGGTTAGATTTTATAAAATGAAAACTTGGGAAGGATGGCTGGTTGCCATTGGATGGTTTGAAATTTGACTTAGAATTGGATATCTTTGTTTACTTGAGAAATGTTGTATCTATCTATTATTGATATTTGCTTTACTGTCCCTTCAATCCACTTACTGTATTAATTTACAAATGTTGCTTTACTGCAAAATAACCTTGTTATCCATTCCTTTGGAATAAACTCTGCATATAGTTATGCTAGAATTTACATTCTTTACACAACTTGTTGAGTGCTTTAAGTATTCACCCTTGCCATCAATAAATCACTAGTTGAGGAGTCTATAGCAGATTGAAGGAGGAGTATTATGAAGAGATGATTGTTTAGGGTGTGAGCCTTGTCAATTGCCTATGGTATACTGAAGGATTTATCTATGTTTTCATTCTGCTGCAGTTTAATTTGTTACCCAGCCTTACGAGGCAAAGTCATGTAAGTTGACTATAAGGTCATTTAACAAGTGTTATTTAATATATGATGCCTTTATGCTATGTATGATTGTGGTATTCATTTATGTTGAGCCTGTGTGCACTAGCATGATCCTAGGCTAGTGCGATATACACAGAGGGTCCGGATTTGCATATTCGATCCCGACAGAAATCTTTTGAATTGAAAGTTTTCTGAGTTGAAACTTTTCGAGTTGAAGCTTTCTAATTTAAAAATTTTTTATTTGAAACTTTTTGAGTTGAAAAATTTCAAGTTGAAACTTTCTAATCTAAAACATTTCGAGTCAAAAAATTTTTATTTGAAATGTTTTATTTAAATTTTTTAGTTGTAAATTTTGAGTTGAATTTTTTTGAGTTGAAACTTTCTATTTAAAATTTTTAAAGTTTAAATGTTCTAATTTTAAAATTTTGTGTTAAAGAGGGAAGAAGGGACGGGAGAAGTGAGTAGGGAAAGGGAAGGGGGTGGTGGATGGAGAAGACACATGGCATCCTTAAAAAAATGTTCTTAAATTTATTAGTTTGTTTTTAATATTAAAGTAATCATACCCAAATAATATAGCAATTGTGTTTGGTTTCAATTACGTGAGAGAGATCAATCTATAAACTAAAGAAAGGAAAGGAATAATTGCGATGGAAAGGAATCACGTAGGAAAGCGGAGGCGTATAGACACGGAGAACCGACCTGCGGCAATGAAAGGAGCCAGCAAGGCCTCCCGGAAGTGACGTCAGTGCTTGAGCCAAAGTCCATCAACACATCTCTACTACTTTTAATTAAGAGTTGGTAGCGGTCGTCTATTCTCCTTAGAACATCTGATCTATTGGATCTAGCACGAACATCTGAGATGTTGTCGAAATATTCTCCGCTTGATGTGTGTATGAAAGAAATTATACTTTATTGTATGCCTTAGGATTCTTCCTACTTTATGTATCACCCTTTTTATGATTCCATTGTAACGCACCGACACCCTACTAGTCTACACATAAGAAGCATACCCACCTGAAAGTCCAAGGAATAGGAAATGAAGCCATGTTGGTTGCGGACCTAGTTCACGAACACAAGCTGCAGGATTGCATTTAAAAATCATTAACATCTTAGATAACTCCTACATGTACACACACAACTAGGACGGCCGTGACAATAGGTTGGGTCGAGGGAGGTGGAAACAGGCTAGGGAAAAAAGATTTGGCACATAGACCTTCCAGAATTTTTACATAGATTTTCTATTTTACAAAATACAAAAAAGAAAAGAGCATAAATAAAATAGCAAACGCACTCAAAAAAATTTCTTGAAAAATTTCTAGAATAATTTGGAGAATATTTACTAGTACAAGGCTAGGCATGTGCTATAGAGATCTTGTGTACATCACAACTAGTACCCATCCTCCCTAAGCGCAAACTACTAGTTCTGAACCCCCCTTAATAGTACAAGCAAAACAAAAAAGAAAATCTATTACAGAAATAATCCAAACTTTACTCATCAGATCATTTCTAATCACAAAGTACTTAATCTTCATGCTTAACCATCAATTTGGGGATCCATTAATACTAAGAACACTTAAAATTAATATCAAGCACTAATCCAATTCGATTTTACTTGCAATATGTTTAGTCTTGATAAAATAAGGTTATTAATCACTAAAACACTAAACTCAAAGAAAATAGTGAGCTATATGCTTACATACCTTTTAAAACTAAAGTCCTAACCCGCATGTACTTTGGAGGAACCATACTTAGTGATAGTTCGCCATGATGGAGCTCAACTACTTGTTCACTCAGAAATTGTGCAACTAACAATATCTACCATAGACAGAGATGAATAGTTTATAATGTCCCATTGGAAGGGCAAAACAAACTAGCTGCATGGTTGACATGTATGGATTACATTGATTTGTATTTTACTCTATTAAGGTAGGAATTTCTATCTTTTTCTTGTTTGCAATTTGTTATAATTTTGTACAAGTTTTCTCATACGTATAAGGTGGAAGTTGTGAAGAGTCCATTCATATCATAAAACATCAAAGGTAGACTGAATTCTAAAAATACAAAATAGGTGACATTAGAATATGACAAAAAATATATATATAACCACTTGCATTTGCATGTCATTATATTAGCTAGCAATTCTTGTGTTCCTTCTGCCAAATGTTTGCTTTTATGATAGATATGCAGACCCAAGTAAACAATGATGAGTCACGAAAACTTGCAAGTTCAATCAAGTTTACCCCAACAACGATTATATTATGTCACATTGGCAACCTTTTAGGTTCTCAAATCATGAATAGTTTTCCCGTACTAGATACAATCCAAATAAACTCTGACTAAAAAACCATTGATCATGACATGCAGTACTAAATCTTATTGAGAAAAGAAATTTTCTTCTTGAAATAACTTGCAAGAGAACCACCTCTCCGGAGTGAACTTTACAAGGTCATAGATTTGTCATATCCTTCACAAATTCTAGACATATGCTTAAAGAGTGCACTTATGCGTGTGCGTGAGATGGTGTGTCCTTATATGTCTTGCTTATATGTCTTTCTTGTAATAAAAAGGATATAATACTGACGGCGATGACCAAAAATTGAGAATTAGGATATTAGCAGTTGGACATATGCCACTTGCAACATAAACAAATACATTGATTAAATAATTACTTAATTTATTTAATAGAAAAGTCCTTTGAAAATTTTCATCATCTAGATGGAGTTCCGCATGGTAGCCATAGAAAATCTTGGGAGCCAAAGGAAGACAACAACCCCACCTCCTCTTCTTCGAATTCGTGTGCCAGTTACTACTCCGCCTCGCAATTGGCTCTGCCTTTCTATGCCATTTCCCAAGCTACTATCGCCGCGGTTGTATCCTCCCAGATCTGCTTGCCTACAAGGACATCGCTTCTATAGCTCCTCCACTCAGATCTGTCGCCTTTGTTCATGCTCCTCCCAGCCACCCCCAAGATCCATCACCACTGTCTCAGCATATCTGCCCCTTGCCGTAGGGGATCCATCACTTGACTCATGTTTACGCTGCCCAGGTAATGCCACTATGTTTGGCGTCACAGCAATAGACTAAGCTTTCGGGTGGCTCGGTCGTCCAATTTTGGTGCCAAAGCTAATGGCGGACATGGAACTTTACAAATGGCAGTTCGAAATAAAACATTGTAATATCTTCTGAATATAGCCAAATATTTTTTCTTTTTAAGTAACATTTTAGAACATGTGCAATCAAAATTTCTAACATTCGATAATTAGTGTATTTAAAATGATCTAGATTGATAATTTTATCAAAAGTATTTTTCATAAATTATTATTTTTACCATGAAAAGTCAATTGTGCAATTTAAAATAGAACCTATATGGATTAACAAGCAAATTATTTAGATGACTCAACTAACAACATCCTATAGTTAAAAAATAATACACTTTATTTTCGAATAGCTCTATTACAAGCCACTCTTTTTTAAAATTGATATCTAACCATTACACTCTTCTCTTTTCTTTTTCCCTATCTTATCTTATCTGCATACGAGAAATAAGGTATTTTGCTTGTATATATAGACTAGATTCATCACAATAGATATAATCATGTTTGTTCAAAAAAATATCTGAAGCACTTATATATTTCTCAGGATTTATAAATTTTAAAATTGGATAATATAGAATCTTCTGATGAAATTATCTCTCTTTTGATTCTTGATAATCTAGTTGAGTGCATACACCTTACAGAGAATATCACTACTTTTTCTATTCTACAATATTAGTCTAAGCTCACCATACACACAACCCAAGGGAGCACTAAATCTAAAAAGAAGTAAATGATATTGAACCATGTATGCCCCTACTGAGTGGCGTACTACAGTTAGTTATCCATTTTTTATTATTAAAGCAGGGGTGCAAAGTGGAAACATTGCAATAACTACACCTTTATTCTCCTCAATAGACTTATATTGTGGGACAATGCTTTCTATGAAAATACACTTATATTGTGAGACGAAGGGAGTAACATGGTATGGTACATGCTATTATTTTCATATAAAAAATGACACAAATATAAGAATACACATTTTATTGTTTATAAGAAATTGTGTAATGGAACTAATTAAATACAAATAGAGCTAAGAAGAGAAATTAGCGCACACTATGTACATAACAATTTTGTTTATCTTAATTATTGTTCAAAACCTTATTTATGAAATTTTGGAAAGAATGCATATAAAAGATATATAACATGTGTATTCCTTTTTCAAGCTCTTCATGTCATGGTACAATAATTTTGATATTGTTGTATCCAAATGTGTGCTTATATGTGTTTCCGTAAGTTTATGTGAGCTAGATCCTAATATATAGTAAAACACTATTAAAAACATAACTATCTAGCTAAATTAACTATAAGATGTTTGTTTATCTATATAAAGTAGTGAGGAGAATTATTCAATCTCCATAGTTTTAACAATTGTTGTACAAAGAAATATATAGATGGAATTGTAGAGTTAGATGGTACTTTATTTGATAAAATAGATATTACTCCATAATTTAAGTAGAATTTTTAAATAATATTCAACTAAAAATCTTATAAAATTAATCAAATTTCTTACCATTGGATTTGCACCACAATTCGTGCTTCGACCAACTAAGCCTTTAACTTGTCCAGCTGTCTGACAGGGCTAGGGTTCAAGTTCACCTAATTTAGGGTTTTGGTTTACTAGAATACCCAACAATAGAGGGAGGAGGGTGGCGATGGGTTGGCATTTGGCGGCAAAGCAACAGTGGTGCCATTGGCTGTGGGTACGTACGAACGCGACAAAAGGTGTTAAGAGAATGGAATCATGGGAGACAATCATGAGTGGCACATTAGGTCTTAGAAAGGCAGCGGATGGTTGAGACGATTAACCTAGTGGCGGAGAATAGGGATGGTAATTTCCTCCATGGGGCAAGGTCCTGTGGGGAATTTCTCAAGGGGGGTGGGGTTGGTAGTGGTGGGAGAGAGGGGTTGAACTCCTCATGAGGGGAACGAGGTTTGGCCCTCGCTACACTAGTGGGGTGGGGATGGGGTCACTTTCCCCATGGGTACCAAGTAAAAATTATAAGTACATCATTTTGGTTATAATCTATGTTAGGATTACAAACTGAATATATAAGTTTGGATATAATTTTCAAAGCTATATTTTAAAAATACATAAATACATATAAATTAATAAATAAAGTCACATTATTTTTTAAAAGATAATTTAACCTTTGTTTAATCCCCGTGGGATTCCTCCCCCGAGAGGCCTAGAGGGCATGAGTAGGGCTACCCTAGTGTCGGATAGGGCGGGGTGTGGGAGCTTTTCTTAGGACCCCTGCACCCCATTGCCACGGTAGCGGTAGTGGGGGTGGCATCTTGTGGGGTGGGGGCATGGAGTCTTGTGGGGTGGGGGCAGAGGTGGCAGTGACTAATTAGAATTGTTATTATTTGTGGCTATAATAATAATGAGTAGGAGCAACTAAAATGTTCGATATGAATTAAATGATAGATTTTTTTAAAACAACTAATGACTAGTCATTTTCTCTATTTTTTTAAATGTAGAAGTATTTTTGTATGAAGAAATATTCTATCTTTCTAGTGTTTATGGTCCAGATTCCTCACACCCAAGCCTAGATATTGTGGAAGCACATTTTCTCCTTTTGTGGTCTAAAGGCAAACTTTTACTTTTACTTTTACTCCACCCATGTTGTCTATTTCATATGAGCGGTTAGAGTTGTAGGCCAACTGACAAGAATGATGGCCAACAGCCAAGTAAAATGACTCCCCATTCTTCATTCCTTCCCCTTTTGTTCTTCCCGTCCATGGTTGGAAAGAGCTCTCTCCCCTCCTACTTGGCACCAGTCGTTAGGCACCTTTTGTACCCAACTTAACCATCTTGTTGTTGATCTTCTGCTTAGTTTTTGCCTGTAAACTTCACAGGATACTTTCTAGCCACTGCCTTAAAGAGGGTTGATGTGAGGGGAAGTTAGGTTGCTCCACCATATCTAAATTCACCATCGAAGCTTCAGGGAGAACATTTGTTTGTAATTGAATCCATTCGACCAGTAGCTTGGGCACATAGTTTCAAGCACTAGTTTATTTCTTTTGGTTCCTTTAGGTACCTAGGGAATCAATAATGTTGTTGTGTTCGCTTCCACAAAAGAGATACATTACTCATGAATTGTATATTTTACTTTCTTTACAACTGATTCTTTATAATTTTTTGTTTCAAGATGTGGTCATGTTTGTCTCATGCTTCAATCATAATCTTCTAATGGATTATCTTACATATAGAGAAGGGAACAACATTTCTTATTTTACGTTGACTGATGATGGTTTGAGCTTTTTGAATTGCTATGGAGCTCGCGCTCAATAGGAGGGCGAGAAACTACAGACGACCATGGTCGAGAAGAATACAAGGTATGATGAATTCTCGGGCCACTGTTCAAATATGAGGATCTGACCATGGGTTTGGAATGGACAATGCATATTGAGTAGAGGCAAAGTTTGTCCTTATAACATGAAGTTAGACGATACGCTTCCAGACATCACTTCGCCCTGAAAAGTATTCTCTTATATTATGAACCTTTGATTCTAAAATTCAAATTGTTCTATATCGAACGCATAGTTGCAACAATAAATTTGAATCAGCCTTTCTACTATGTGCACCTACGTTGAGAAGGTATCTTTAGGTGTCCACATAATTAGGTATGGATATCGAGCTGAATCGACTCGATTCGGTAAACTTGTTAAGATAATGAGCCAGCTTGACTTGACTCATTATCTTAACGAGCTCAAAGCTCAACTCGGCTCGACTTGTTAAAAACT
The DNA here is from genome assembly GCA_036346375.1 of Guadua angustifolia. Lineage (NCBI taxonomy): Eukaryota > Viridiplantae > Streptophyta > Magnoliopsida > Poales > Poaceae > Guadua > Guadua angustifolia. Next base: position 47,721,361 of record CM070505.1, on the reverse strand, counting down.
CAAGTTAGCTCGAGTTGGCTCATTAAGCTCATTATAAATGTAAGCAACAAGCTAAGGGATAAGATGCATGGGTGATAGGTGCTCGTGCAACCAAGCAATACAGGGACAAGGCAGAGAGGGAAAGGGCTCTTGTGATCAAAGGAAGGACCAACCAATTCATTTTTCTTCCTTTTCAAGATCAAGAAAAGGTTGTTTCTGATGAGCATATCAAAACACTTCAAAGCTTTGGGCTGCCTAACTTTTCTTAGGGTTGCCACTTCACATTGACTCGACTTTAGGAAAATCAAGAATATCAAATCCCAACTTTCCATGCATCTTGATGTGAAAGACACTAAGATCTTGAAAGATGAGATAAGCAACTGAACAAGATAATTTTTTGTTGCGAAAGTTCTTCCCTATGAGCAAGGGAATGTAAAAAAAATACCTAAATTAGTACCATTTGGAACATCAACATCGCAATGAACAAAATCCAGGCAAAATTCCCTCCTTATGACAGAAACAAAAGTATCTGTCTATTTATCATGTTGGCAAAATTTTCACGCATGAAAGATACAGGATCAGGAAAACTTTGTACATGTTTGGTTGAAAAAATTATCTCAATTGGAATGGCATCTACATAAGAAAGCATCCAAACGAATCGTAGCAATCAAACAGTAATGAGAAAAATGAAGGCAAAATATATAGACCTAAGCAGAATAACTGAAATATTTTCTCTCTGTGAAATAATTTCTCTCTATTTTTGCTAACGAGAAATAGCAGGGAAGCACACAAGAATAGTGGAAATATTCACCAGAGAGAGCTATGCAAGAAGGCACTTGATACATCCACCAATTAAAAGGTACGAAATCACACACCCAAACAAGCACAAGCAATTTAAGCAACCATATGAACAACATTTAACTAAAAAATTAAACTAGGGAATAACATTAAGTTTTCCATGAGAGGTTTACTAGCTGGACGGACATACATGTATAACCAGTTCCAGGTTCTAGCCTTTTTGCAACTACTGCAAAACCTATATGAGAAAGACCTATAGAATTACCCGGTTCTTAGGACACGCTTCCCCCCATGAAAGCAGTAGAGGAGAACCATAGAAAATTTAAAAGCTTATAAAGGTTTCCAAACCCCACATGTTTATTCTTCAGTAGAACCAACTAGGCTCATTGTTCTTTTGCAAGTAGTCGACGGCGCCTGACAATACAGAAATTACCATACTTTGAAAATGTACGGTGCTAAGGCCTAAGTCTATACCACAATGCAGATTATTACAGCACATCATAGGAAATTGCTGCAAGTCTACAATCATATTTCATCCATAGGCAAGTTTTGAACTATTTGTAACAAATCATATTAATCTAATGTAATGCACAACTCAAAGATGACATTCATATCAATATAAGTTGACAATTCATATTCAACACATAAGAGGGAGTAACAAAGTAATGACAGAACTTTGATGAGAAGCTATAGTTAAACATGCAGAAGCTAAATAAGGACTAGTAGCTAAATAAGGACTAGTAATAGAACTTTGAAGAGAAGGTAAAGAACAGTAACAGAACTTTGATTAGACTAGCAAACTAGCTACATAAGGATAGCAAACCTTGGGAAGCTATAGTTAAACATGCAGAAGCACACTTGTTGTAACACCCTGGCACCTAATGTGCCAGAATGCCACCACAAAGACTAACTAACACCTCGGCACCTAATGTGCCAGAATGTCACCACAAAGACTAACTTAAACAACAACAAAAAAACGAATATAAGGTTAAATTACAGCAAGTACCCTAACTATTTAAACGAAATTTCAGCGGCATGTATCCTCATTATCTTGATTTCTAAGCAATAATAATAAATTCATAACACAACAGCAAAGTGGATGATAGCAACAATATGATAATCAAGGTCTCATCATCAATTCATAGCAAGGGAATAAATAAGCTACGGGACGAACAATTAATTATGGGGTTCATCACGACATAATCACCAACATAATTCAATATAAATAAACAACACCAACGTAGTTCATGAGTATTTTCAACTAGTGTGCTGAATCTAATGATGTGGTGATATTATTCCCCTTTCCCAAATGCCGAACACGTGGTACTTCCCAAATGCCGAACACGTGGTACCTAAAAAGAACATAAACAACCAGCGTGAGTTCATCACTCAGCAAAGTGTATTGCAACGAAACAAGAAAACGACATATAACATACATGTAAATAGCCTTCATGAATTAAACCATGCGAGGAACAATCCATACAAATTCTTTGATCACAATCTCAATTAGGCATTCTCATTCACATCGATGTAATGCATCATGCAATGCTCATTTCATGCTCCTTTTATTAGCACATACCGGTATTGCCGAGTGCATACCCATTGGTGTGCACCCTTACTCCCTTTCATCCCGAGGAGGGGCCTACTCTTACTTACTCCCTTTCATCCCGTGGAGGGGCCTACTTTTACTGACTCGCTCCCATTCACATCTGTGGATGGGACTACGAGGTAGGACTTTTGTGCTCACTACGTGTGAGCACAGAGGCCCGCATCGACATGGGACGCCTCTTCCATTATGAAGACACAATGCAATATTCATGTCAAGATGCAAATTACATTCGTTACTAGCAATTGCATAACCACAACCATAAACATACATCCATTCATTGTTTCAATTCTTAGGATATCATTCATGCCAATCTAATCAAATTCCAAATTAATCACATGATAAAGCAAAACGTCATTCCCACCATGCTAGTATAACATGACAACAACAATTTCATAACGCTATCAACAATTCACATCGCAATACACTTGCCTTTAACCTCTCGGATCGGAGTGGCAAGAAGTTGACGCCGTTCCTGGGATCACACCACCTGTATAAGGATGCATTCCACTCAAAAACATGCCAACAAAGCAATGCATGACTCACAACTACAACAGTTTCGCGACCCACTCCCAAAACCCGAAAAACAGAAATCTGTCCAACCAGGACAGCAGCGTTCCAACGGCCATAACTTGAGTTCTACAACTCTAAATCAAGAAAACGAATACATTTTCCTAATGTACAGGAAATTTCCCATCTTTTTTTAAGTATATAAAAAGTATAATTTGGCCTCTAAGTAGCCCTAATCTGCCGATGAACACAGACTGTACCAATCGTGACAAGAATTGGACAGCACTCGGTAAGAAGGGCATAACTTTCAAACGGCTGAACGAAATTTAGTGATTTCAATCTTCATTGAAAGGTAATTCGATTATCTACAACTTTCACAACAGCCGGGCCCCCAGAAAATGCCTTTAACAATTTCAAAATCGTGCCCTAAAACAGCACTCTAATCTGCCCGAGACAGAACGCAATAACAGATCTAACTTTCCCCAAATCTAACCAAGTGCAGCACGCAATAAGAAGCTATTAGCACCAGATTTCCCCACTAGAATAGTACCTAATCCACCCCAAAAACTCCCAATAAACATACCTCTCCTTGACGAAATGAAGAACCGACGAAAAATCTCCTTCTCCCGCCTACGATCCTTCTCCAATCCGCAGGAAACCGCCGGCTTCTCCTTGGTTGGATGAACTCCAAATCAGGAGCAATAGGGAGAGGTGAAGTGGGAGAGGGAGGGGCGGCTAGGGGAGGAACCCTAGCTTGGAGGTGCACGGCAATGGGAGAGGGGCGCATGGCAATGGGGAGAAAGGGGGCGGCGGCTACAGGGAGGAGGAGGGGTGGGGCGCATGAGGTTTGGGGGGAAGAGGGGAAGGGTTAGGGTTTGCTGCCCACTACTCCCCCACATGGGCCAGGAACCATCCACAGGAAGCCCAGAACACAATCCCTCAAGGCCCAAACTCTCCCAGACAAGCCCAAACACTCCGAAATGCCAAAAACACGACCTAAACTCTTACCGTATTGTCACAGATTAATAGATGGATGGGTAAACTATTCTCTCCCACACAAGATCAAGAATTGACCCTCCTACAAAACAACAGACAGTCCACCAAAAAAAACCGGACGAAAGCTCTCAAAACATAGAATGAAGATGAGCGATGTTACACTCTCCCCCACTTAAAGGAATTTGACCCCTAATTCAAAGAACGCCAACTCCAACAACAAAGTCCACAAGGGACTGAAACTTGAGTTCGCCCGGGCGAAGAAGCCCGCTGGAGCCTCAACCGCGATCTTCGCTTGGATCTTAACGCCAGGCGGCGTGAACGGGAAGAGGGGAAGCGACGCCGGTGTGAGGATGACTATGAACGTTTCGGCATCAACTATGATGGCCGGGACGATCGCAATGGCCGACGCGACGACCATACCGACCACAAGGATCATTATCGCCGGGCCGGGAGTGACGATGGAGATCACCGAGACAGGACGCCCCTGCGCAGATCGCCTCGACGCCGCAACAGCGGGCCCATCGATGGGGTCCGCGCGTTCACCCCCCGACTCCGCCGAGTGGTTTGGCCCGAAGGCTTCAACCCTAGGGGCATCATCAAGTTTGACGGAGAAAGAGACCCGGAGGCCTGGCTGCAAGTTTATGCCCTCGCAGTCAAGGCAGCCGGGGGCGACCAAAACGTGATGGCCAATTACCTGCCAGTCACTCTCACCGCATCAGCTCAAGCTTGGCTCACAGGACTCCCAGCGGGTTCTATTGATTCTTGGGGAGATCTCTGTGAGCAGTTCATCTCAAACTTCCAAGACACCTATGAGAGGCCTGGGACCTCATGGGACCTGTACCAACTTCATCAGAAGAAGAATGAATCCCTGCAGGAATTTATTCGGCGCTTCATGCATAAGAAAAATACCATTCGGGAAGCCTTAGAAGCGGTCATCATAGCTGCCTTCCAGAAGGGAGTCAGCGACCCCGACTTGATCAAGAAGATGTCCCGGAGTTCGCCGACCACCGTCAGGGAGATGTTTGCCTTGGTCGATCGCTATGCCACAGCCTCAGACGCCTTGGCGGAGCGCTAGGAAGATTGCCCACAGCAGAAGGACAAAAAGGACCACGCCAAGTCCTCCAAGCAAAGGGACAAGAAGCGTGGGCCTGGAGAGCTGGTCGCTGCAGCCGAGCACGGCCAGCCCCGAGTGCCGCAGAGCAACAATTACAACGAGGTAATGGATTCCGTCTGCCCTTTCCACCCCCATGGGAAGCATGCAGCCAAGGATTGCTACACCCTGAAGAGGTTTGCCCGGGAGAGTAGCAATAGGGCAAACCGGGGCAAGGGTGATGCAGCAAAAAAGTAAGATCCACCTAAAGAAGGCGAGAGCGATTACCAGGTGACCGAGCGCGAGCTCAATTATATATTCGGAGGCTCGGCTGCATATGAGTCCAAGCGGAAGTAGAAGCTTACCGCTCGGGAGGTCAACGTAGTAACACCAGCGACGCCCCAATTCCTGAGGTGGTCCGAGGTCCCGATCACATTTGATCACTCGGATCACCCCGACTGCATCCCATTCCTAGGGAGATATCCTCTGGTCCTGGACCCAGTCGTGCGCAGCGTCAAGCTCAAGAGGGTGCTGGTCGATGGAGGAAGTGGGCTCAACGTCCTTTTCTCCAAGACCTTTGATGATATGAAGATCCCTCACTCTGAGCTGAAGCGTGGATCGTCGCCATTCCACGAGGTAATCCCCGGGACCTCGACGGTGCCACTCGGGTAGATTACACTGCCGGTGACATTCCGAACCAAGGAGAACTACCGAACGGAGTACCTGAATTTCGAGGTGGCCAATTTCGAGACGGCATACCATGCCATCTTGGGAAGGCCCGGATTGGCCAGGTTCATGGCCGTCCCCCACTACGTATCTGGCACTGAAGATGCCGAGACCAAACGGCGTCATCACGGTTCGGGGGGACGTCAAGCAGTCCTTCGTGTGTGACAGGGAAAGCTGCGACCTCGCCGAGTTGCTGGTGGCGACGGCCGATGCTGAGAAGATCCGGTTGGCGGCTGCCCTTCCGCAGGGCAAAGGCGACGTCCCGGCTACAAAGCAAGCCAAGTCGGGTATGAAGCCTGACGAGGGAGTCAAAAAGGTGATTCTTGACCCGTCCAACTTGGCCTAGACAGCCTTGATTGGGATAGGGCTTGATCCCAAATAGGAAGATACGCTCGTCGCTTTCCTTCGGGCAAACCGGGATATTTTCGATTGGAAGCCATCCGACATGCCCGGTGTTCCTAGGGAGGTGATCGAGCACTCTCTCAATGTTGATGAAAAAGCAAAGCCCATCAAGCAGCGGCTCCGATGGTTCGCACAAGATCGCCGCGACGCCATCAGGGAGGAGATCACCAAACTTTTAGCCGCTAATTTCATAAAATAAGTGTATCATCCCGACTGGTTGGCGAACTCGGTCCTTGTACGCAAAAAGAATAAAAGTTGGCGCATGTGTGTCGATTACACTGATCTCAATAAGGCGTGCCCAAAGGATCCTTCGGGTTGCCCCAAGATCGATCGTAGTAGACTCGACCGTCGGAAAGTAGCTCTCGAGTTTCCTAGACGATACTCGTGGTACCACCAAATCAGTCAAGGAAGAAGATTGCATCAAGACCTCATTCATCACTCCGTTCAGTGCGTACTGCTACATCACAATGCCATTCGGGTTGAAAAACGCTGGCGCGACCTACCAGCGCGCTATACAGCGGTGTTTCCACACTCAACTCAGACGCAACGTGGAGGCATACGTAGACGACGTTGTGGTTAAAACTTGAGCGAAGGAAGATCTCACAATTGATCTGGTCGAGACGTTTGAAAGCCTAAGGGCCTTCAAGATGAAGCTCAACCCCGAGAAGTGCGTTTTCGGGGCTCCCTCGGGGAAGCTACTCGGATTTATCGTGTCTCGTCACGGTATCGAGGCAAACCCCGAGAAAATCAACGCTATTCTCAAAATGAAACCGCCGACTTGCCAGAAGGAAGTCCAGAAGCTCACGAGGTGCATGGTGACACTCGACCGGTTCATTGCTCGCCTGGGCACTCGGGGATGCCCTTTTTCAAACTCTTGAAGAAACAAGACAACTTTCAATGGACTCCCGAGGCTCAACAGGCTTTCAAGGATCTGAAAGCGCTCCTGACCACACCTCCGATATTGGTCGCGCCAGCGCCAGAAGAACCCCTTCTACTTTACATAGCGGCAACGACTCACATAGTTAGTGTCGCAATTGTTGTGGAGCGGGAGGAGGAGGGACACCTGCAGAGAATTCAGCGCCCGGTTTATTTCGTCAGTGAAGTATTGGGTGAATCCAAGACGCGGTAGCCTCAAGTGCAGAAGCTTCTATATGCGGTACTACTTGCCTCTCGTAAACTCAAGCATTACTTTCAAGAGTATTCAATTTCGGTGGTTACATCATTTCCAATTGGGGATATACTCCACAATCGTGAGTCCACTGGGAGAATCGCGAAATGGGCGGTTGAGCTTGGGGCCTTCGAAATTTCCTTCAAGCCTCGGACAGCCATCAAGTCTCAAGCGCTCGCCGACTTTGTCGCCGAGTGGACGGAGTTGCAAGATCCCGTAGCTGTGGAGGACCTTGAATACTGGATGATGTATTTCGATGATTCTCTCACGCTGAGTGGTGCGGGGGCTGGCGTGGTGATCATCTCTCCGACAGGGGAAAGGCTGAAATATGTCATTCAACTCCATTTTTCGGCATCAAACAACGCCGCCGAGTACGAGGCACTCGTACATGGTCTCCGTATCGCCATATCGCTCGGTATCCGACGATTGACGGTTCGCGAAGACTCTCAGCTGGTGATTAACCAGGTACAGAAAGAGTGGTCGCGTTGATGACAAAGATGGTCTGATAACGCCAGAGGTGCGTAAGCTGGAGGACAAGTTCGACGGGCTGGAGCTCACTCATGTGCTCCGCCGGGACAACGAAGCAACAGACGAGCTCGCCAGGGTAGGCTCCAGCTGGGCCACGGTTCCAGTCGGAATCTTCGTGGAAGAGCTTCAAGCCGACAACAAGCCGACAATGAGTCGGCAAATCAGGAGAAGTCAGCCAAGGCAGAAGTCTTGGTCATCAACCCCGACTGGACAAAACCCTATCTGGATAATCTGTTGAGGGACGAGCTTTCTGAGGATCACGTACAAGCCGAGTGCATCACGCGGCAAAGCAAAAGCTACGTGGTGGTCGGGGAGGAGCTCTTTCGAAAGAGTGCCTCCGGGATCCTTAGGCAGTGCATATCAGAGAATGAAGGGAAGAACCTCCTCAGAGAAATTCACTCGGGGATCTGCGGACATCATGCAACATCAAGCACTCTAGTGGGCAAAGCTTATCATCAAGGTTTTTTTCTAGCTGATTGCTATAACAGACGCAGAAGATTTCGTCCGCACATGCGAAGGCTGTTAGTTTTTTGCCCGACAAATTTATATACCGGCGCAAGAGCTGCAGACCGTTCCGATCACTTGGCCGTTCGCAGTCTGGGGGCTCAACATAGTCGAACCCCTCAAAAAGGCCCAGGGTGGATTTGCTTTCCTCTTCGTCGCCATCGATAAATTCACCAAATGGATTGAGGCCAAGCCAGTTGCCACAATCACTGCACTCAAAGCCAGAGAATTTTTTTCAAGAGATTGTCGCCGATTCGTGTGCCGAACAGATCATCACCGACAACGCACCCGCCGTGGTTTAAGAGTTCCAAGATCGGTGCGACGGGCTCAAGATCAAGATTTGCCGCCTCCGGGCCATCCCCGAGTAACGAGTCAAGTCAAACGCCAATGGCATGGTGCCGCAGGCCTAAAGGCTAGAATATTTGATCGTCTCAAGCCATATGTGACGAGGGCTGGGCGTCCCTTGACCGCCGCCGCCGATCAATCGGATCCTCGAGCTCGGGCGCCCCGCCACGACCAGTGCGGTCGAGGCGCCGACCTAGAGCGCTGCGGCTCGAAGCACGGCCCCGCCGACCTCGAGCTCAAAGGCCCTTGTTCGAGCCGTAGTCCGTCCTTGGATTTCAGATCAAGCATTTGACCGGCGGTTGCCCAAGGCGCGGGTCGTGGGGCAGGAGCTGGTGCATGCAACAAGTTCGGAGCAGTTACTGCCAGCCCTCAACATGCATGAAGGCCACTTCCCGGGAATCTCTCCCGTCCGTTGCGTGCAGAGGAGGTATAAAGACCAAGGATGCGCAGTCTTTTGACACACGAAGACAACACACAACACGCACTCAGAAATAGCCAAGAAAACTGCCGCAAGGCGACTGGAGTAGAGCAATTACCTCCACGGGGGCTCGAACCAGTATAAATCTCTTGCCTCCGCCGTTGTCGTCTTGTTCGACCATAACCACGTCTGCACTTTTCCTCCGCTCGAGCGGTTACCGCCGTCCCAGATCACATCGATCCCCATCCCATTTCTTGCGGTTGACGATCCCGATCGTCGACAATATGCAGCAAGATGGGTAAAAGAATTGCCTTCGGTGCTCTGGGGGCTGAGAACTACCCATAGCAGGGCTACCGGGCAGTCACTTTTTTTCCTAGTATATGGTGCGGAGGCGGTCCTACCTACCGAGTTGGCATTCGGATCCCAACGGGTTCGGAACTATAAGGAAGCCGAGTCAGAAGAAGGCCGACTAGAAGATCTCGACAAGCTGGAGGAAGCCAGAGACGTTGCATCCATCCAGTCGGCTAAGTACCTCCAGGGTTTGCGCCGCCATCACGATCGAAATGTTTGAGGTCGAGCTTTCTCTAAGGGAGATCTGGTTCTTAGAAAGAATCAGAAAAGCGAGCACAAGCTCTCCCCAAGCTGGGAAGGCCCTTACATTGTCGACGAAGTGGTGCGCCTAGGGTCTTATCGAATCAAGCGCGAGGACGGTGCAACACTCGGCAACACTTGGAACATAGAACAGCTACATCGCTTTTACACCTAAATACGCATTTCATTGTGTCATTGTAATTAAGGTCACTCTTGAGTTGCTACTTACTTGATTCTCAACTAAGCAGTAAGTCGGGGGCTACACCTGATAGTGTCTGAATGCAAACACCTATCCTTTCGAGATGCTCTTTGCCTTTTTTCTTCCTAGCGGTTGTGACTAAATCCGAGTGCAGTTAACTCCGAGTAGCGAAACTCTGAACGATGAAAGCTAGCTACCAAGATGCGTGTCTGGGAAAAAGAACCACGCGCTCACTCCCAACACTCGGGGGCTAGGCCAGTCGGGCAGAGCACACAAACAAAAAAAAAGATAACGCGCACTCAGATGGATTCAGAAACCACAAAATATATATATATAGCATCGCAGATCCATATTGAACATTATGTCCAAATTACATATTTTTACATACATATCTTAAAAAGCAGCCAAACCTACGCGGCGCGGCGCGCACGGCCCAAGGCCTCGACAAGGATGTTAGCGACCTCGAAGAGAGTCGGGACAACCTCAAGTAGGACCTCCACGGCGGCGGCGTCATGGGCGACGGCTTCCTCCTCCGCCAACTCAGCAAGGGCGAGATCAAAATCCGCCCAGAGCTCCTCCTCGTTGACCTCCGGCGCGGGAGCATCATCCCCAAAGTCGAAGTTAACTCCTCCACTGGAGGCGGAGGCGAGGGCAGAGCTGCTTCGCCACCAGAAACGGCAGAGCTAGAGGAAGACGCCATTAGAAGATTTCTAAAGACCTTGAAGATGTGAAGAACGGGTGATCACTCTGGTAACGGTGACACCCTTATATAGCCGGAGGCAGATAGGCCCAGGTCGTACCTCTACGGGAAGTGTAAACGCCTCTGAGGACACATGGGTGCCAAGGCAACATTAAAAGAGCACTAGCGCGGGAGATAAAGCGAAACGCTGACAGCGCATGAGGCCTGAGAAAACTCCTTCGGGTGCGGTGAAGCCACTCATAATCAACAATAATCACATCAAAAGAAGTGCAGTAATTACAATTCGAGTCAATATTTACAAAAGATCCAAGTCCAGATTTTCTGCCAAGGAGGAGGCCACGTCCCTAACTTCATCAAGAAGGGCGGCAGCTTGATCATCTTCGATGGAGCAGGCAAAGCCCTCCTTGACGGCCTCCAGCTCCACTCCGGGATAGAGCGACTTCACGATGGCCAATGCTTGGCTAGCACTCGTAATCGACGTCTCCCGAATGTGAGCCCTAAGCCTTTCGGGACCCGTTGACAGCCAGGAGAGGGCTTCATTCTCGTTGCTTGGCTCAGCTCCTCTAGGGCTCAGGAACTTGGTTATTTCTTCGACGGAGTCGTGGTATTTGTCGCGAAGCTCGTGAGCAGTCTTGATCTCCCCATTGAGGACATCGAACTGCGCTTGCGACTTTCTCCTGTTCTTTGCAAACCAGTCGAATTATCATTGTAAGCATCACAAACGCGAGGGATGTAGCGCCGAGTTGGGATATGTATACCTTCTATCTCCCGCATCAATTTATCGTTGTCAGCCCGAGTTTGGAACTCGGAATCCTTCAGCGCTTGGACCTGCCCGCGAAGGCTGGAAGCAGTGGACTGTTCGACTGAAGCAATGAACAAAGTCAGAAGACGATAACAATCAAGGCGGCGACTAAGCAATTGAAGGAACACCCACCCTGAAGCGCCTCCGTCAAGGCTTGGATTTGGGCCTGGAGCTTCTGCTGCTCGGCTTTGCTGTCACGTCAGACGCGCTCCAAGTCGGCCTCATACTCCTCATGCTCCCTAATCTTAGGAAGTATTTCCTTGAGGAGGGCGTCCCTCTGCTCAGAGCGGTCCCCCAGCTCCTGAAGAATTCCGGGAGAATGAAGAAAATATACCACTCAGTGCGAATGAAAGAAGAAGAAGATGGCTTACCCGGACCAGCTGGACGCCTCTGATGGCATTTTGGTAAAGCTCCTCCCTCACTTCTCATCCCCCTTGCCGAAAGCTTTCCACTTATCCTCGTGGCAGAATAAAATCTAGAGTGGAGGCTTGGGGTTGGGTGCAGGATGGGAGGGTCATCGGGGAATCTCCTCCACAGGAGGGGAAGAGCTGACGGCATCCTCGGTGTCGCTTGCCTCGTGGCGGCTCGGCGCCCAGAAGCAAAGTGAGGAGTCGCCCTCAGGTCGCCAGCCCGATAGTAGCGGGTAGGGCAGCTCGCCTGCGTTCTCGGCTGTTAAAGTCTCCGCTAAGCGCAGAAGAATTGTCGGTGAGACCGTTCCATCCTGACCTGCATCTCCCGGAGGTGCAGCAGTCGGGACCTTCATGGGAATACCCGCTGTCGGTGCCCTGATCGCCGGAGGAAAAGTCAAGCGCACGCCAAGGAAACAAGAACAAAGAGTGATAGGGGGACTAACCTGTCGGATCTCCTTATCCTCATTCCGCGCCCTTTCCGAGTGGATGAACCACTCGGGGAGGAGTCTGGAATCACTTGGGCCCGGGGAGGCCGAGGCGCCGGCTTCTTGATATACGTCCCCACAGGGCTTCGGATTGTTGGGCCCCCGGAGGGGCGTTGTGGCGCCGACGCCCGCTCGGCATCTCCCTCGGTTGCAGGCCCTTTCCTCTTCACGCTTGGTTTCTCAGATGAGGGATCAGCGGGCCGCTTCGCCGTGGCGCTCTGGCATGGAGGAGAGTGAGGAAGAGGGGGGTCCAAGGAAAAGGCAACATGATTCTGCGAAGAATGGCAAGTACAGAATCAGTCAGCAGTCGGCTGGTGATCAACGACCAAACATCAGTAAGCTTGAAGTACTCACCTCGGGAGGGGGATTCGCTAGGCAGAAGGCCCTTGGAACACCCTGGGGTAGGATCGAGACATCCGGAGCTAGAAGATCACTCATCCGGATGATGAGCGTGTCTCGATCGAGTCTTCGGAGACCTCCCGCGTTGGATCGTTCTCCCTGTATTCATACCCCAGGAAGATTCGTTCCTTGATGGGCTGCACCCGGTGAATAGCGAAGTTGGAAAGGATCCCGACGCCCGTCAGACCCGCCTCCTTCAGGTCACAGATCAAGGCGAGGAGATCGTTGACCTGGCCCATTTCATGATCCGGGAGGATTGCGGTCCAAGAAGAAGAAACTATCGGGGGCTCCCTGGAGAAGGAAGGAAGGCAAGGATCAGGGTTGGCACAATAGAACCATTCCCAGTGCCAACCCTTGTTCGAAGTCCTGAAGGGAATGGCAAAATAAAGCTTCCTCATCCCATCTCTTAGCTGGAAGCCGGCGCCTCCGACCGCCTTAGGGGTGCTCCTGGTCGGGAAGGGCTTGAGGAGGAAAAGTTGATGGAAAATATTAAAATGTGGGCGAATTCCAAGAAACGCCTCGCAAAGATGAACGAAGACGACGATGTGGAGAATTGAGTTGGGATTCAAATGAACCAACTCGATGCCATAAAAATAAAGGAGCCTGCGGAAAAAAGCACTGGACAGAAGCCCGAACCCGTGCTGGAAGAAGGACTCGAAGACGACGATCTCTTCGGGGCGAGGGGTGGGATAAGATTCACCCCAAGCCAGACGAGCGCTGATCAACGTCGCCGGTGGCATAACTCCAAGAGTGACCATCGCGTCCAGGTGCGCCTCCGTCAGTGTTGATGGGACCCAATCATGGGTCGGAGGCGGCGTGGGGGTGTCTTGGGAAGAAGGAATCGACATTCTCAGAAGGAATCATTGGCGGCGCGAGGGAAAAAACGCGGTGGCGGCTAACCCTAGCAATGAAGCTTGTAAGGAAGGCAATGAACTTTTTGGAGTCGAAGAAGCAGGGGCGTGGTGTGCGAAGGAAGACTCAAGTCATGTGCGGCGCCTCAGAACCATAAAGGGTGATGATGGATCTCGCTTGGAGTGGGGACCGTGCCTCCTCACGCACATCGCGATCAGGTCTAACAAGAGCACGCCTCATTTTGTCCTAGCCAACTGAACACCACGACTGGGGTTGGTAGCTGTCACCAGGGCAAAAATCAGTTCGGGATATGGTACACCCCACGTTGGGTCAATCGCCGATTTCCGTTCCGAACGGGATCTGGGTGCCTTCCAAATGGAAAATTGAAATGTCCCCCCATAATACGCCCCATGTCGGGTCGTTCGCTGGTTGCCGCAAGATGGAATCAGGTATTACGAGTGGATTCAAATCAAGGACTCAGAGGGTATGCCCCATGAAGGGCCAAGCTATGCACCGATATTATCGGGTATGGGTACCACTCGGCTAATCCAAGGTACGCTCCATGTTGAGCCGACTGCTGTACATGTACAGGTACCACTCGGCTAAAAGCCAAATGATGGTGCGCCCTATGACGGGCCAAGCTATGCACCGATATGATCGGTTATGGGCATCACCAAACTAATCTAAGGTACGCTCCATGTTGAGCCGACTGCTGTACATGTATAGGTACCACTTGGCTAAAAGCCAAATGATGGTTCGCCCCATGACGGGCCAAGCTATGCACCGAAATGATCCGGTATGGACATCACTAAACTAATCCAAGGCACCACTCGGCTGAAGGCCAACCCAAACGAGGATACGCTCCAGGACTGGCCAACTGCCAATCTCCTGATAAATTGGGTTGGGTATCGCTCGAAAAAGTAACCACAGGGTTATTGAGTTCTTCACGACCTCCTTGCCGACAGCATAGCACTTGGCGGAGAGAGCCTGTCAGGAAGTCGCGCTAGGGCATGGAAACATCCGGCGAGCATCATGGCGGCTGAGAAGCAACCAAGAGACGGCAACGTGATCGCGAAACACTCGGGGCTACTGTGGAATACACGAGTCCCGGGTATTTGCTTAATGGGCCGTCCGGATTATCCCAAGGGGGTGGGCTAGGTGGTTATGCGTAAGAGGACCTTCCGAAGGCCTCATTGCAGGCGCAAAGAAGGAAAGACCAGAGAAGATGTCGACAGTTAGGTGGGCAGCGCCAAGGCCAAGAAGGGCGGCTCGCTCCCAGCGAGGCATCAGGCGTGGTCGGCCATGCATGACAATCTCTCCTCTCGCCCAACCGCCTCTGAAGGCCAACCACTCCCCCTGTTGTACACCAGCGATCCTCCTCTGTCATATAAAGAGGAGGGGAGCTTCGAGAGAAAGAGAGGAGGAGAAAGATTTGTAAGAAAGAACACACTTCCATACACCAAGAAGCACCGAACGTAGGACTAGGGTATTATCTCCATCGGAGAGCCCGAACCTGGATAAATCTCCTTGTGTCTTGCGTTACCATCAAGCTCAGATCTTCCGCCTTGCCCCGATTACTCTTCTTTATTGCCGATCATAAACATCGACAATATACAAAAGCGACAATTTTTTTTGGATTGGCAAGAGTAATAACTAGTCGCATATTCTCTAGGTAACTCGAACAAAATAACTTAAACCCTGTAACTCTAAGTAACTTGAACAAAATAACTTAAACCCTAAAAATGATACTCCCAAACTGGACAATATCACAATTCACAATACCACCAAATAGTTATTGTGTTTTCTTCTATGTGATTCTCCAGATACAAAGTACAATCTAATCTTACCCGCTTAGAGGGGAACAGAAGATCATCCTCCATGTAACTTGAAGGCATGTTATCATTGATTGTACTCACAAATTTCGGATCAGCAGTACTAGCAGCAAGCTCATCACAACAGTGTGAGTGTGCCTCATGCTTCTCAACCAGATGCTGAAGAAGTTTGTTGGGGTATGGACTGCTAGACCTACCAACCTGATTTTTAGGCATTTGACAATCTGTGCGAATCTGAGAGTTTAGTAGTGATGGTATTACAGGGCCATGTCCAGCATTCTGAATATTTAAAGACTGCACCAAAGAAGAATTCTTTGCAATTAAACCATGGACCTGTGCAGAGCAAACCTCTCTTTTTCTAGAAAGAATGGTGCATCTTTCATTGGCCTCAATTAAAGCTCTTTGTGCTTTGCGATAAGCTCTGAGAGCCTCTCCTACACTTATCTGGCTACTAAGGTTCAAGAGATCGGCATTCTGCCAAAATAAAAAGGGCAAATTGACAATTTACTCTCCTCAAGGATTGGCATCATGATTTAGATTATAATATTTGTCGACGATTCGGGATAGGGGTCCCTCGCCGAGCTTACTTGTTGAATGAGGGATCAACCTAAGGCCCCTTTTCCGCGAGGGTTATCGTTTGAGAGTATGCTGAGCAACGGAATGAAGGAACGCTGGGCGACAGCGAGGCACAGGGGGTCGTTTTTGTCTGGTTCGGGCCTCTCACGGGGGAGATAATAACCCTATGTCCAGTGATTGCACTAGTATGTGAAAGTGGGTTACAATGCGCTAGCTCGGGAGGCGCTGAGCGATCCTAAGGACTCCCGTAAGCAAGCGTGGAGTGTAAGTGTGTAGTATGTATGTTCAACCTCAAAGACATGGCGGGAAGGGGTATTTATAGGGAATTACAGAGACAAACTACTTAATGCGGGCGCCCATGTGAGAGGACGCCAAAGATAGTCGCCAAGGCCACCCGCCGTACTATGCGCATATGGGTATGAGGATCGCAGATCAAGGCGGCGCAGACCGGGCAAAGACGTATCCCGGGCGCTGCGATCTCGCGCCATCGGCATTAAATGCCACGTCGCTTGTCGTGGCCCTCGAGCTTCATAGCTCGGGCCGGGCACGCGGTCGGGCATGGACGCGCTGTTCGCAGGCATGGTCTACCGCACCGGGCTTCGATGGTCGTCTAGACGCAGTACATCCAATCCCCGACAACTAGCCCCCGAGGCTAAACGGGGAAAGGTCTCGAAGAGGCCCCCGCCTTAAGCCTCAAAACTCTTCGGAAAAGAGGGATTGGAGTCATGCGGTGAAAAAGTTGTCACAGACCCGAGCTTCTCGCCGGGGTGAGGGACCTTGGTAGCGGAAGTCTGCTGCGGCACTCGAGCAACCATGCTCGGAGCGGGAACCTTGCGGCGAAGAACTGCCACGGCATCCGGGCTGCCACGCCCGGGGAGAAAAGTGCGCCCCAGCGAGATTGAGCGTACTTGGCCGAGACCTGGACCAAATAGCGCTTGTGGGCGGAGCGCGCGAAATTTTGCAGCGGTTCCTTCCTTACGGCGCGTGGCGCGCTCGGCAGTTGGAACTCGCGCTCGCCCGCCCGCTGGAGACCGAATCGCCACGCTACGCAATCGATCGCTTTACCCGCCCGCCAACTTCTCCGCCACACATTACATGGGCACGCCTCGGAAAGGCCTACTACTTTTTTTTTCATCTTCCGCGAACACTCGCCCCATTTCCTATCTTCCAAACTTCTTTCAGCATCTTTGCGCCCGCCTACCGAAGTCCTCCCATGGCGCTGTTCGGTGCGAGCAAGATCACGCGGAGAGGCTCGAGTGCTGCCGCAGATCACGGATACCTGACCCTTATTCTTGAGGGTCCGGGATGGCGAAGGAGCCCCTGCACTGCCATGACAGCGAGATAGTCTCGTGTGAGCTCTACACCGTCAACGGGCTCCGAATGCCCGAGAGCGAGTTCCTGGAGGGCGTGCTAGAGCAATGCCGGTGCGAGGTCACTCACCTGAACCCCAACTCCATCCTTGTTCTGAACATTTTCGCCCACCTCTGCGAAGGCTTCGTGGGCGTCCTTCCTACGCCGGACCTTTTCTTCCATTTTTACAACCTTTTCCATACCGGGGGCTCTTCGCCCACCGGTGCCCTATACTTCCGCCTGAGGCCCAATCGCCCGTACGAGTTCCCCGTCTTCACCCTCAAGGACTCCGTTGCGGGCTGGGCCGAGCATTGGTTCTACTCGCGAAGCCGGGGAGCTCTCTCGCGCTACACCGGAGGGGCGACGCTGAATCCGAGACGCCTGCGCGCACCGCCGTGGCCTCGAGGAGGAGCGGATCTCGATGACGATCCACGAAGCTCACAAACATGGGGCTCACCAGGCGGGATATCGCCCGTGACTTCCTTGGGAACCGGATATCCTCACGAGGCAGAGAGAGCACCCTTTCTTCAAAATCGGCGGGTGGGACGACATCACCCGCGAAGGAGAATCGGGTAAGGTCCCCTGACTCGCGGCAATTTTGTCCCGCTTATATCGCCGAGCCCGCGGCCGACCCTCGGTAATGCGGTGATGACCGTGCTTCGACTGGTCGAGAAGAGGGTCGCCGAGATGTTCGAACCCCGGCGGGCAAGGAGCTTCTGTACGACCGCCAAGTGCCGAAGAACGTGCTTGCTCGGTGCGACGTGGTAAGCCTCCCTGGCCATTTGTGCTTGGGAAGGGCATCCGAGCTTCGCTGAGTACTTGCGCACGGGAACAACATCCGAGCTACTCTGACGGCCTTCCGCTGTCCTTTGGTAGGAGAAGACCGCCCTGGAGCTGGGAGTGGCCGAGCTCAAATCCAAAGCGGGTAGTGGCGGCGTGCTCCTTCCCGCGGCCAAGGCCAAAAAAGGGAAGGTCAAAAGGTCGGCGCCGCCACCCGCAAGCACCCGAGCGTCAAAGAGGCACGCAGCAGCACATGGAGACCCCCCGAAGCGACACTTGGAGTATGCCGATCGGATGGAGGTAAGCCGTCTGAGGCTCTGGTTGAAGAATTATAGCCTGGCAATTCAGATCGAGCAAATCGAGGCGGAGGGGAGATTGATCGAGGGGATGGTGCAGGCGCGGCAGGACGCCCTCGCGAGGGAGATCGAGGACGGAGGGACCACGCGATCGAAGCCGCCAAGGCTCGGAGTTCGGGACCATCGGCCAGGCGCAACTCGTCAGAACGGAGCCCGAGCAATCGGAAAGAAGCGTTAGTGGGGTCGACATGGAGGAGGTCGACCCCCAACCGGGCGAGGATCACCCAAGCCGGCGAGAAGGCTAAACCGGTGCTTGCGGGTGCGGAGAATCCAACCACCGACGACGAGGAAGGCGCGGCCAAGGGTGAGTCCCGATACATGCTTGTCTTCAGCTTTGTTTCCGTGTGCTTCGACCCGAGCTAGCCCCACCTAACTGATGTGGGCGACATAGCTCGTAGGTCTATTTCGGACTGCCGAAAAGTGGCTTACGAGATCCTTGACAATGTCTTAGCGGCGATATGCTCCGATGCCGCCGACATTGTGATGGCCGAGGGAGTGGAGGCGGTGGAGAAGTTTGTCGCTGACGACCAAGTCGGGGCGAGACCCCTGGTCCTCCCGAGCACGGTGAACGCGCCAGAGGTGGTCGAGCTTCAAGACTCGGACGAAGAATCTGCCCAAGGAGGCTTGAAGCCCCCGAGCGAACAACATGCTCGGGGCGACCTTCCGCTGCCCCCGGGCGAGCAACGGGCCGCGGAGGGCAGCGAGAAGACCCTGAGCAAGGAGCTCGCTCAGGGAGGGAGTGAGGCGCTCCATGGCGATTCCCCTTCCCGGGGAAGCTTGCCGCCTCGAGCGGCCCGCCTTTTCGTGGACTCTGGCTTGAGCGCCCCTCCGCCGAGGTTCGAGAGGCTCAAAGGCCGCGATCTTTGAGCAATCTGGGGCTAACTCAAGCGCTAACGCTTCCAAGGTAAGGACGTTCCGTACCACCCGACTTTCCTTCTTTGGATTTTATGGGAGCCTTACTTAGGTATTTTCCGTCATGCACTTCTTGCAAAAACCCCGAACGACTTTGAAGAGGTGCTTGATCGCCCCGATTCCGTGAGCCGCCTTTTATGAAGAAAGCGGCTCAGGCCGATGGGCCGGAGGAGAAAGTGGGCGAAGCTCGAAAGGAGGTCGCCCTGCTTGAGCAAAGACACCTCGAGACGGAGCGCAGCGTCTCCGAGTCCAAGGAACGTTTCCTCGTGCTCGAGCGGGAGCTTGAGCAAGAGAGGTCGGGCTCTCGCCTGTGCAAGGAGAATGCTGCTGCCGCCGAGAAGAGGGTGCTCGCGCTCGGGCAAGAGTTGGGACAGCTGAGGCAAGCCGCCGGTGCGTCGGAGAAGGACCTTGCCCTTAGCCAGGACCGAGTCCGTGGCCTCGAGCAAGAGCTTCAACAGCGGAAGGAGCATGCCCGGACCCTGGAGGCCAGGGTGGTCGAGCTCGAGGGGTCCAGTGAGGCCAAGGAAGAACTCGAGCGGTGGAAGCGGGATGCCGGCCAGCTGGAGAAGGACCTAGCCCTTAGCCGGGAAAAGGCTCTTGGTTTCGAGCAGGAGCTCGGGCGAGAAAGGCGGCGTGCCCAAAGCCTCGAAGCCAAGGTGGCCGAACTGGAGCAAGCGGCGCGGGCTACCGCCGCCCTCGCCGACCAGGATAAAGAAGAGATCGAGCAACTCCGGGAGGAGGCCAACGAAGGTCACGAAGCCCGGCGGAAGGTGATCGATCTCCAGGCCAAAATCGCCGATTATAGGCAGAAGCTTTCCGCAGCGCTTAGGGGGGCAGTGCCCGGCCCATAGAGTTGTATATATTTTTTGTTTCGGAAAATTTTTGGGTGGCGACGTCTTGAATGAAGATTCTTCCTTGGTCGAGTGTAGTATTCTGTAGCGGGGCCTTTTTCTTTTTCCTGCGAAAGATGACCGCGAGATAGACATAGGTCGGGTCGATGCATGGGCGACATGGGCCAGAAGTGAGTTTCAAAAGGAATGACCTCGCGCCGTAAGGTGATGCTTGACGGGGAGCAACACCTTACGGCGAGTAGTGCCTTAGCGATAAAAATACGCGAGCTCGGGAACTCGCTTCCATCCAGCCCCCGCTGCGAATGATGCTCGTGTACCAAATTGTGAGCACGAGTTGGTTCGCAGGAGAGGTGAAGGAAAACACGCGGTCCCTCCGACCAAAGAACGGGCTTGTGCGAGCAACAAGCGTGGGATAGGTCGTTGGAGGGAAAACGAGCGTGTGCTGAAATTTGTTAACGCTTAGGACGCGCGTCCCTAATTTGCGGGTGTTGTTCGTTTGAAGGGAGGGCGCGTGGGCGATTGAGGAAGTGTGTAGTGAGCAGCACGCGCAAGCCGAGCTAAAAGTCGGACCGACCGAAAGGGTGTCTGTTTGCGACTTGTATCGCGCAGCGAGTAGCTACTGCAGACCAAGGTCGGCTTATCGAGACCGAAGCCTTTGGTGGTGCTCGCGCAATCTCGTGGCAGCAGGATGAAAAGGGTACCGGTCGGATGAAAGCTGTATTGGTCGAAAAAGTAGGGACGTGGATTTACGACATAACGTAAACAGATGATGAGTTTAGACATAGAACTTGCGCAGCTGGTCGATGTTCCACGAATTGGGGAGCTCGCGACCGTCCTCCATGGCAAGGCGGACAGCCCCCGGGCGCGTCGCTGAGATGACCGTGAACGGTCCTTCCCATTTGGGGGAGAGCTTGTTGGTCTTGGACAAGTCCTGAATTCGGCGTAGGACAAGGTCGCCAACCTGCAAGGGTCGTGGTCGGACTGTCTTGGTCGCGGTCTTGTGAGTGCTTGTTGGTAGACGGCTGATCGGAGCTGTGCCTTGAGGCGAGATTCTTCGGCGAGATCGAGGTCTAGGCGACGCTCACGACCTTGGTGAACGGTGTCGGCCAAATGGATCCTTGGGGATCCAAGAACGATTTCGGCGGGCAAGACGGCCTCCGCACCATAGACGAGCTGGAATGGTGTTTCGCCCGTAGCTCGGCTTGTTGTGGTGCGCACAGACCAGAGGACGGAAGGAAGCTCGTCCACCCATGACCCGCCTTTGTCGGGAGAGGTCTTTGAAGACCCTTTTCTTGATGCCCTGGAGTGTTTGGTTGTTTTGCTCTTTCTACGCTCCATTGCTCTGGGTGAGCTACAGAGGCTAAAGCAGATCTTTGTTCCTATTTCCTCGCGATGAGGCTTGAAACAAGTTCATTTGGTGAACCGAAAGTGCCATTATCCGTGATGAGGCGATTGGTACCAAGCGCTGGCCACCACGCCGGTGCGAAAAAAGCTCTTGGCTGCTTGAGCCGAGATGGTTGAAACGGGCTCGGCCTCGATCCACTTAGAGAAAGTGTCGATAGCCACGAGCAAGAATTTGCAACCCTTTCGACCACGGGGGAAAGGCCCGAGGATGTCGGCCCCTGTGTCGAGAATGGCCACGAGTGGATGGTTTGAAGCGTCTGACGGTGCCGGTGGGACTTACGAGCGTGGAATTGGCACGCCTGGCAAGTCGCCACGATCGCTCGAAAGGCCGCTTATTGTTAATAATAATATCCCAGCGAAATGCTTTGCTCACGAAGCGTTCGGAAGACGAGTGAGCTCCGCGACATCCCTTCGTGGATATCTCGAGAAGGAATTCGCCCTCTTTCGAGATATGCACTTGGAGAGGACTCCAAGTGCCCCTTTATGATAGGGCGCCCTCACGAGCTTGTAGACGGAGGATCGCTTTTCACCGAACGCCGCTCGGCTTCTTCCTCGGGCAATGTCCCATGGGCGAGATATCGATGAATGGCGCCATCCAATGCACTGCGGCGCGAGGAAGGAGACGCACTGCATGTCCTTGCGCCTCCTCTGAGGGAATGGAGGGCTTCAGACAGCGGCGGCCACGGGCGGGCGGCATCCGGGTGGTGCCTCCTCTACAAAGGGGATGGAGGGCTTGTGCAGATGCTCAACGAGCGCCCAGACAGGCGGCAATCGCGAGAACCGACCTTAGAAAGATGGTCGCCAGGAATTGTCCTTCCCGGGATGTAGAGTACTTCAAATTTCTAAAGTACCGCTCCATCTTCCTCACCTCAACCAAGTAAAGCGCCATTGAGCGATCGGAACACTGATACTCCTTGTTGACTTGGTTGATGACCAGCTGTGAATCACCTTTCACGGTCGGGCCGACTCGAAGCGCCTTGGACGCCGGAGTCCCGCCAAGAACCTTCATACTCCGCCGCATTGTTTGTTGCGGGAAGTGTAGTTGAATGACGATCGAGTCGTCTCCTTGGGGGACACAAGATAACGCCTTGACCCGAGCACTGAAAGCTCGACCCGTCTGGCACATAGTCCAAATGACCGCCTCAGATTCGTGGTCCTTGGTGGTGGGCTGGGCGGGGTTCGCCCATTCTACCACGAAGTCCGCTAGAATCGAGATTTGATCACGGTCAGGGCAGAGAAGTGGACATCGAACTCGCGAGTTCCATGGCCCACTTCGCTATCCATACATTGGCGCCCCGATTTCTTAGGATCTCCTAAGTGGAAAGTTGGTCGGGACAACGACCTTGTGAGCTTGGAAGTAGTGGCGTAGCTTCCTCGAGGCTACGAGCGGCGAGTATAAGAGTTTCGACCTCGTGGTAACGCCTTTGGTCCGTGCAACACTACCGACGTAGTACACCAGCGCTGCGTCCTTTCGCTTATCGCCAAAGACCGCTTACGGCTGGGCGTCGCGAGGTACGAAGAAAGCGCGGCTCCCAGACCTTGGCGTGGCAGATCGGAGGGTTGACAGTCTTGTTTCAGCTCCTCGAATGAGCGGTTAGCTTTGTCTGTCCAAGTGAAACCGTCATGCTTGAGGAGCGCCTTAAAGAAGGGCAAGCCGCGCTCCCCCGACCGAGAAATGAAGCGGCTTAAAGCGGCCATTCGTCCGGCCGGGTTTGAATCTCCTTACCGAGTTTGGGGGTCGATTCTTTCGATGGCTTCGATCTTTTTCGGTTGGCGCCGATGCCGCGCTACCGATGATATATCCCGAGCACTTTATCGATTTTACACCAAAACGACTTTTCGGGGTTAAGCTTTATTCGATGCCTACGGAGATTACAAAAGGTCTCCTCGAGGTCGGATATATGGCCCGAGGATTTTACTCTTAACTACGATGTCATCTACATATACCTCCGTGTTCGACCTATCGCTCTAGGAAGGTCTTTGCATCAAGCGCTGAAGGTCGCCTGCGTTAAAGTGAGACCGAAAGACATGGTCGTAGCGTAACGTGCGAAGGGCGTGATGAAGGAAGTCTTCTCGCCCCTCGAACAAAGCTAATCTGGTGATAACCCGAATATGCGTCCAGAAAGCTCATTACCTGGGATTCCGCCGTCGCGTCCACCAGCTGGTCGATGCGCGGTAGAGGGAAGTTGTCCTTCGGGCATGCGGCGTTTAAACCAGTGTGGTCGACGCACATGCGCCATTTGCCCCCCTTCTTCTTGACGACACGGATTCGCCAACCACTCCGTGTGCCCGACTTCTCTGACGAAGCCGGCCTTGAGGAGCTTTTCGAGTTCTTCCCGGATGATTGCCTGTTTCTCCGGGGAAAATCGCCTGAGCCTCTGGCGCACAGGTCTTTTGTCAGGCTGAACAGCCAGCCTGTGCTCGATCACCTCCCTTGGGACCCCGGGCATATCGGACAGTTCCCTGTTTAACACGTCCGAGTTCACGGAGGAAAGTGATGAGCTCGAGTTCCTATTTGGGGTCTAAGGAAGACCCCAAATGGAGGACCTTGGTCAGTCGGCCTCGTCGAGAGGGACCGCCTTGGTTTCTCCTTCGGGCTAGAGGGTGACTTTAGGCCGGGAAGGTGCCGTTGCTTGGTCGGGGCCACGCTGGGCAGCTGCCGACCATGTCGAGGGACTTCTCATCGCAGCTCAGGGCCGCCTGTGGTCGCCCTTCACGGTGACGACGCCTTTGGGTCCGGGGACCTTTAGGTAGTGATAGGCGTGATGCGTGGCGGCCATGAACTTGGAGAGGGCCACCTGCCTAGGATGGCGTTATAGGCCGACCTGAAGTCCACGACTTCGAAATTGACCAGCTCGGTCCGGAAGTTCGCGGTGTCCCCGAACGTTACAGTAAGATGATCCGCCCAAAGGCTTGATCGAGGTGTCGGGACAATCCCGAAGAACGGACAGCGATGCTTTTGATCTTGGAACGAGGGACTCGTGATCTCGCCCAATACCAAACGGATATGAGGTCCAAGGAGCTCCCGCCATCGATCGACCCTACCGACTTTTTTGCGTTGTTGATGGTTGGGCTCACGACCAACGGAGCTTCGGGTTTAGTCATTCCAAGGGACAATCATCCTTGGAGAACATGATGGGCAACTCGCACCATCCGAGCCGCCAGACGGGGGCCCGCCATGGGCGATGTGGCCGACCTCCGCTGACCTCCTTCAGTCCTTCGACTTATAGGCCGAGGAGCCCCGAATATGACGGCGATGTGGTTATGGGGTTCTGGTAATCCATGTCGCCGCTGCCGCCGGCGGGGCCTTTTGTTTCTTTGCTCTCCCCTTGCTTGGGAGAGTCGGCATGGGGCCCTCGCCCTTGTAGAATTTCTCCAGCGATATGCCCTGTGTCCTCTGAGCTGCGGAGGTCGTGGGTCGACCACCGATGGAGCGGGCGGAGTGCCGCCGGGGCGGCTCCTCGCCGCGACCATGGCCCTCGCGCCCTTGGTCGTCTTCGCCTTTGGTTGGCGTCGTCTTGGCCGTCGTCATGCGGGCGCGATCGACCACGCCGTATACTGCCGCCGACTGCGGGGCGTGAGCGAGCGTCGGTCGCCGACCGCGACCATGTCCGGCCAGCGCAATTTCTTCTTCTTCTTAACCTTCTTCTCCGGAGCCGGGGTCTCTTGCTCGAGGGCCTCCAGCCGGGCTGGGGTGGCGGCTTGCCCTCATCGAAAGTGCTTTTTTCCATTGCACGGCTTCGTCGGCGTTCGCGTAGTGGTCGGCCATACGAAACAGTTCGTTATCGACGTGTCGGGTGAATCTCCGTGTCTTGCGTGAAGCGGACGTCGCGACCTCGAACTTGAAGGCCCGGACCACCGCTTCGTCCGAGATGCTCGATGGAGTTCTTACCTTTATGAACCTTTAGACGGAGTCGTCGTAGCCGCTTCCTTGTCCGCTTGATGAGCCGCCGAGGTCGCGCTCGTTGCGGGCGGTGTAGCAACTTTGAAGTTCGCCATGAGGGCCTCCGAGAGCCGCCTCCACGAACGAATCGATCCTCCTTCGTTAAAGAGCCAAGTCTGGCGGAGCCGCCGAGGACCGTGGGGAGGTAGTTAGCCATGACCCCTTCGTTCGCCGCCGCCAGATGGCGTGGAGTAGATCGAGATGAATTGCCGGGGTTTTGGGTCCCGCGAAGCGCCGATGTGGCCGGGCTTGAATTTGCTTCGCCACTTGACGTCATGCGAGGACGCCGAGAAAGCCCGCATCCGAACGCCGCCATCATGGCGAGCTCTCCGGGCGCGACGGTTAGGCGACCAGGACCCAAGCGGTCCTTGGCGCACAAGGTGAGACGAGAGAACACGCCCTCATGCCGGTGTGACGGCGGCGGGTTCGATGTGGAACATACGGAGCGCCATGGCGGGCGGGCATGTCCGTGAGCCCGTGAGGCTGCCCGGGAAGTACTCCAACATCCTCATGGTGTTGACGCTGCCGCAGGTTCCCCGAGCATGGCTTCGGGGCCCTGGGCGAATGGCGTTTAACGCCCGTCGAAACATCCGGCCCCCCGAATGCCGGAAGTCTTTGGCGTCGATGTCGTGCAAGCTTTTCCATATTTTCGCCACGAGGGCCCCATGGCCGCCAGTCTGCTGGTTAGCGGTTTCGAGGTTGCGACGCATCGCCGCCATGGCGCTGAAGTCGCTCGGCGCTCGAGGAGCATCGGGGAGGCGACCTTGAAGGGCGGCGCGCCAGACTCGGGAATGGTAGCTGGGTCCTGCGAGCCGGTCTCCGGACCCGTGCCAGCCCGCCACCGGGTTGGTGGTGGACAACCGCCGGTCCACGCCCGAGGACTCCGGGTGCTCGCCGCCGCAGTTGTGCGGCGAGAGAAGGCCGCCGGAGACGGCCTGCTCGTGGTCGCCCTCCTTCCCACCATGCAAACGCGGCGGAGGACCAGATCGCACGGGCGACACCGGCGGTGTGTCGACGACGCGATCCTTTGGCCGAGCTTGAGACGGTCGGGGTAGTCCGACCGTCTGCATGTCGCCAGATTCATCCCATAGCGAGGGTATCCGGCATGAGCGAGGAAATGCTCGCCGCTGCCACCGGGAAAGACTCCGCTTTGGTGTGCCTTCGGATCGACCGCACCACCCATGCCGCCGCCGGGCGTAGTATTCGCCGCCGTCCTCCACGCCGCCGAAGACGCAGAGGTCTTGATGGTCTTGCGAGTTTGGCATCCTCGAGGATCCTTGCGGAAGGACTTCGCCGCTCCCCACGGACGGCGCCGTTGTCGACGATTCGAGACAGGGTCCTCGCCGAAGCCATTTGTTGAATGAGGATCAACCTAAGGCCCTTTTTCCGCGAGGGTTATCGCTCGAGAGTATGCCGAGCAACGAACGGCGAACGCCGCATGAGGAGCCGGGGTCGTTTTTATGCGGTTCGGGCCTCTCACGGGAGATAATAACCCACGCCCAAAGTGATTGCACTAGTATGTGAAAGTGGATTACAATGCGCTAGCTCGGGAGGCGCTGAGCGATCCTAAGGACTCCCGTAAGCAAGCGTGGAGTGTAAGTGTGTGTAGTACAGAAGGTCCAACCCTCAGCACATGGCGGGAAGGGGTATTTATAGGGAATTACAGGAGACAAACTACTTAATGCGTGGGGCGCTCCACTGTAGAGGACGCCTACAGCATAGTCGCCGCGCCACCCGCCGGGTACCATGCGACGTGGGTACAGGATCGCAGATCAAGGCGGCGCAGATCGGGCAAAGACGATCCCGGCGCGATATCTCAAGGCCACCGGCATTAAATGCCACGTCGCTTGTCGTGGGCCCCCGAGCTTCATAGCTCGGGGCAGCACGTGGTCGGGCATGGACGCGCTTTCGGGCAAGGGCATGGTACCGCACCGGCTTCGATGGTCGTCTAGACGCAGTACATCCAATCCCCGACAATATTCATCATGTGGACACTAACCAAAATTGAATTTAAAATGTTACAAAGCATTCTTAGACATAGTAAAATCGATTACAACAACAGAAACTAAAATGGATTCAATTTTCAAATAAAGGCTTGGAAGCTTCCAGGTAAAATTAGATAACGTATTTTGATATCTACATCTTGCAGATCTCATGTTTAAACAAGGAATATGGCTGACTGGTTCACAAGAGCATTTGATGAACTTCATCAACTGATTAGATGCATGTCTAATAAAACAATGAAAATCTGACCACTCTTAATAAAATAAGAGTGACAAATGAGAAAAATGATGGCTAATTCAATTTTGCACTATACTCATTAAGAGATACAAATCTTTTCAACTTTCTTATAGGCAAAAATTCAAAATATATAAAAGGACAAATTTATGGCTTTCTTCTTTGGTTATAGCTACGAGGGTAAGGAAAATAGTGGCAGCCAGCTAACTACCACCAGTTCCAAATTTACTAGTAAGGAAATAAAACATTACTTTGATAGTTGAGAAATATCATTTTGCTAGCACATTTTCACCCTAAATCAGGTTTATCATTCTCCAACCCTATAATTCTTGTAAGTTTCAGAGGGAACAGGTAAAGATCCAAGCTTGGGAAAATCATCAGAAAGCAAAAATTGAAGCTGAAATTAAGAGGATAGAGGTAAACATGTTGATGTTCTTCTACTTATTTCATGGTGATCTAACACCACTGATACTTTTCATTTGAAAACTATTGATGCAATTTACTAGTACTATACTTCTAATCAGCACTAATCATTGTAACCTACATCTATCTCTAAACAAGAGATCGTGACTTGATGCTAACTAAATACTAGGAGCACAATTGCACAAACAACAATGGAAAACAATGTATTATTATGGAAGCAAGTTAACATATGAGAAATTCTAACCTTGGAGATGACCAGAGGGGAGGAGCCCGGTGGGTGGAAGGCCGGAGGGGAGGAGCTCGGATCTAGCGGTGGAGCTCAACCAGGAGGGCGAGGAGCAAGGGCGACGGTGCAGGGCAGGGGTGGAGGCAGCGGGGTTGCCGCGGCGTAGGATGAGGGCAGCGGCTTAGCAAGCCGACTGGAGGGAAGGTGGCGGATCTAAAGTAGGAGCTCGAGCCGGAGGTGAAGTCCGTCGGGCCGGGGGCGGGGGTTGAGGCGATGTGTCAAAGCGGAGAGGAGGGGAAGCGTTAGGACGTAGGGGGCAGGGCATGTCTGAACTGAACTCTGAAGCATCGAGACGTAGGGAGTTAGGGTTACAGCATTTTTTCAACTCGCTCATTTAAATCATTAACTTAACGATCTCAAAATCCAACTCGACTCGACTCATTAAGGAACGAGTTCGAGTCGAGTCGAGTCGAGTTTCCAAGTGCTCGTTATGATGTGGACACCACATGCTTCAACGACCAAGGTGACACAAACCAATGTGTGACCGACCAAAATGGTTGCTCCAGCAACCAAAATGATGATGATTGCATACACCACCCTTCGACCAATTTACAAGGACTAATCACTCGAGCTCACGCTAAACAAATTCGTGACCAGGTGAATGCTAACTTAAGTCTCATTCTAGATTTTAACAACTTAATGGTTCTTCCAACTTCTACTTCTTTGGTGGAACTTAGGTGCAATGGAAGGGACAATGAAGAATAGTCGCCCGCATAATAGAAGTGCATGTCATGCACTGTCTGTCTTATTGCCAACATTTTTGGAGACAATCTGAATGAGCAACATGGCCATAGGCCATATCATTGGAAAGATAATGAAGTCAAGATTACATCATTTCAAACCGCTCGTTGTTTTGACTTCCGAAGCAAAAGTTATTACTATTTTCGTGGAAGGTGCACATGCTATCAAGTCTTGCATGAGAATTGAAGAGTCTTCACAATTACCAACCCGAGATGGCCTTTGGATATCCAAGAAAACTTATTTAGTTCTGGTTTGCTTTCACACCTAAACTAGGAGGGTTGTTCCTAGTATAAATAGCCAAGCACTCCAAGTCTTTTGGTAACAAAGATCAAACCCATTTCAGCTATAAGCTATCATAGCAAGTTTGCTAGTTGTTCCTCTGTCATTGCTCTTGTGAATTCTCTTGGATTCGTGGGAAGGATCTTTATGGGTCCCCCTAATTTGTGCTCTACGGTTCGGGCCATTTTGTGTGGGTTAGTTCCGGTTTGTGGTTCTACGATTGTTCGGACAAAGGGTCGAAGTTCTTGTACCTTCGGATCGTCCTCCCCATCGTATGGGTTGCAACCAACCTTGGCAGGTATAAAGCTAGTTACCTGGGCTGTTCACAGCTAGTTATCCTTGTTCTATCCTACGCTGTGAAGATCAGGCCATCCTTGTGGAGAAACTAATATGCGTTGTCGCAACAGTGATCCACCCCCACACCATTTCGTATCAAAGCTTCCGTTGACACGGTAGGATCTTCTATCTTTTATTATCCTTTGTTATCCCTGTTACTTGTGTTCCTCGTGTTCTTGTTCTTGTCCTAGAGACCAAGTCACAAAAAAAACCAAAACCTTTGTTATGGTACTGAAATTTTAGTGTTGCACATTGCAAGTTGTTATTTTATTCATATCAAAGTATTTTTGTGCTGCACTTCTATCATATCTAGTTATAATTGATTGTTCGTAAAAAAAGAAGAGAAGAAAAGATTTTAAAAAAAGAGAGAAGAAGAAAAAAAAGAAGCATAAAAAATATTAGCAAAAGAATGCATTGCAGCTAGTAGATGATGTGATTGTCAATTTTATTTACTTGCTTTGTTTGCATAGCTTCCACTTCATTTCAGTACTACAAAGTCTTTTCTTTGTTTAGCCCACCGAACTCCACTATAAACCGAGGCTAAAAGTTCTTTTGATCCCTGTTATTCAATCGCTTAATCACTTTCGATTACTATCATATTGCACAATTGCGATCTAATGAGGACGCATAAGAACATTGGTAAGCAGGAGGTGAGGTTGTGCGATTCCACAAATTTTTCCTATCCACTATATTGCCCTTACTAACATGGCAGGATCTCAGTCAAGTGTTCATGGAGGAAGTAATGGTGAACCTAAAGCCCCAGTAAGGCGTGCTGAATTACCACAAATGCAAGATACCTTGCTTGAAGCAATGCAAAGGATGCTTTGAGAGCACCTTCTAGCTGCCGGAGGTGGAGTGCCACATCAGCCGAACCCTGTTGACCAAATAGTCGAAGATGGTGATGAGAACTCTATTGGATCCCATGCTGGAGATGAGCACAACAATCCTAACCATCGGGCTCATCATAATGCCATGCTCGGGCTGCCACTGCTACCCATGGTCTTGGAGTTGGTGCCATTCCTATGCAGCAAGGACGTGGTGCTCGCGGGCGAGGTTACGGTCCCCGTGTGCACTTCGGCAATGGTCACATGATGGTTGGGCATGATCTTGAGGGTGAATGAGGTTTATGATGACAATGAAGGATATGGACAGCCACCATCACCTCGTCGTGGCATTGTTCAATGCGAAGACAATTGTCATCATGGTCATCGTGGTCAAGATGATCCTGATAGTGCCGCTCGAGTCAAGATAAGTATTCCCAAATTCACTGGAAAGGAAGACCCCGATGCTTATCTTGAGTGGGAGGAGCAATGTGATCAAATCTTTCGCATACATAACTTCTCCGATACAAAGAGGGTAAATCTTACTTGTGTTGAATTTTCTGGTTATGCACTAACATGGTGGAACTAAGTGCAGCAAAACCAACATCAGTTGGGCTTAGATTACATCAATACATGGGGGCACATGAAGCGTGTGATGAGACGTCCTTTTGTACCATCACAATATCAACGAGATCTCCGCAATAGGCTACAATGCCCTACGCAAGGATCACGCACTGTGGAAGACTATTATAAAGAGATGGAGACTCTCTTAATTCGTGTAAGGATCCAAGAAGATGAAGAATCTAAAATGGCCAGGTTTTTTAATGGTCTTAATGCTTAAATTTCTAATTTTGTTGAGATGTTTCCATACAACTGCAGGATCTAGTGGATCAAGCAAAGCGAACTGAGAGAAAGATTCGGCACCCTGGAACTTCTCGTCCTTTGACAAGTCGTTCAGCTACAACACCTTGGCATCGTTCTCAACCAAGTCAATCCCACGGAGGTTCCCAATTTCAAAATACAACAAATAGTCCATCAATTTGTGCTACTAGTGATAAGCCTTTAGCTTCTTCGGCAACATTACCGGTTGATCACAACAGCAATAGGCGCCCTGCTGCATCTACTGGAGCATCATTTGCTACACCAGCTCCCAAGCGGAACTGAGACATCGAGTGTTTCATGTGCAAGGGCGAGGGCATATTTCTTTAGAATGTCCTAGCAGGAGGGTGATGATTGTGAATGATGAAGGGCAGTGGGAATCTGAAAGTGATGGAGAAGAACATAAACGAGAGGAGGCGGAGACAAGAAATGATGAGAATGTGTGTGACATTCAAGCTGATGAAGGAGATAACAATTGTGGCACTATAAAGGATTATTGGAGTCGAGGACGACTTCTTTTCAAGAGGGGAAGGATGATGTGGACACAACATGCTTCAACGACCAAGGTGACGCAAACCAATGTGTGACTGACCAAAATGGTTGCTTCAGCAACCAAAATAATGATGATCGCATACACCACCCTTCGACCAATTTACAAGGGCCGATTACTCGAGCTCGCGCTAAACAAATTCGTGACTAGGTGAATGCTAACTTAAGTCTCATTCCAGATTTTAACAATTTAATGGTGCTTTCAACTTCTACTTCTTTGGTGGAACTTAGGTGCAATGGAAGGGACAATGAAAAATGGTCGCTTGCATAAGACAAGCGCATGTCACGCACTGTCTGTTTTTTTTGCCAACATTTCTGGAGACAATCTGAATGAGCAACATGGCCATGGGCCATATCATTGGAAAGATAATGAAGTCAAGATTATTACAGCATTTCAAACCGCTCGTCGTTTCGACTTTTGAAGCAAAAGTTATTACTATTTTCGTGGAAGGTGCACATGATGTCAAGTCTTGCATGAGAATTGAAGAGTCTTCAGAGTTACCAACCCGAGATGGCCTTTGGATATCCAAGAAGAATTGAAGAGTCTTCATAATTATCAACCACCCCGAGATGACCTTTGGATATCCAAGAAAACTTATTTAGTTCTGGTTTGCTTCACACCTAAACTAGGAGGGTTGTTCCTAGTATAAATAGCCAAGCACTCTGTCGGGACCCGAATTCGCAATCCGGAAACCCTCTGTGTTTTCAGCACTAGTCCCAGGATCAGTCGCTAGTGCCCACAGTTAACAAAGATGAATATCACAATCATACACAACGGAATAATAAATAAAGAATTCATCTTTTAATATAATATGTTGAACAACCTTAAGGTCAATTTACAATTGTGAAGCCTAGATGGCTTCAACTCAGAGTAAAACGAACAGCAGCGGAACGAAGAACGTCGGTGAATCCCATCAAAATACCATAGGCATTTGACAAGGTTCAACTCCTAGATATTCGCCTTCTTGCGGAACTTCTCCTTCTTCGAAGACAAGACTTCTCTTCAACTGGTGATGTTTTGTTATAGCAAGGGTGAGTACATAACCGTACTCAACAAGTCATGCACAAAATGCAGTTCTATTACTATATGCATGGCTTATTCCAAAGGAATGGCTGAATGGTTCTTTTGCAATAAAGCAACATTCACAAATAATCTTAATAGATAGAAAAGCAGCAAAACAATAATACCCATAATAAATTTCGTAATCATTCTTAAGTAAAGCATTTCTCATCCTTAACGAATTTCCATATCACAATGTCCACATTCCCAACCTCATTTTATTTTCAAAACTCTACCCCTTGACTGTAATCCCCGAGCAATGTCCAATACCATGACACGGCTATTGAATAGTTTTTACACTCGCAGAGGTTGTACACTTTACCCACAAGATACAATCAACTCACCACGTCAGCCGTGAATCGCCATACAAGAGTATGCGAATGAGCGATCATAACAAAGCCTTTCAGAAACTTCTAGCTCAACCTAGGAACCTCTCCGTGTTGCCTTCACTATCACTTCCCTCACACCGAGCCAAGTATAGGACCGAGCGAACACCGTTGGATGGGTACCAAGCAAAGACAGTACGCTCCCCATACTGATCACCCTCGAGGATCGCCACCCCGAGGTATGAAAGGTGAGATATCAGAATCCTACTAAACTAGGTCTGTCCCACACCAGACATGTGGTTGTACGAGTGACTCAGTTCAAAGGCTTGCAAGGTTAAGTCCTTAGGGTGACCAAGGCAAGACCACCCCGAATAATTCACCAACAATACCATCACATAATTTACCAACAACACCGCCAAATACCAAAGTGACATATCCAATGCCACTCTTGCCACTTGCCTCGGTCTAAAATATTTTACCACCCCAGTTGATTATTGCGCAACACAATGCCAACAATAACTCAACATCCATGCAGAACCACACTGGTTCCACATATCAATATCATCGTGTGGCAACACGTCACACCATTTCACAAACACATTTCATAATTCATTAATCAGTATTAACCTTTTATTTTCAAAAGACATGAGTTGCGTGGCATGGCTAAGCAATTATACACGGTCTAACCAACCCACGTTGGCAAGTAATAACAGCCAACTAATATTCAACTATCTTAGGGTGACAAATGAATTATGGCATACAAATAATCATGGCAAGGTGATATTTAGCAATTGGGTTGAATAACTAATCCCAAATTAATTTAAATCATTTTAATCTTGAACTAGCATGCAATAATTTGAATCAAAGTAAATTTGTAAAAACTGGGAGCAATATGATCAAAGCACAACTTGCCTGGCACTTGCTATAAACTGCTCTTTACTCTTTTTAATTGATCTTCGATTTCCTCAACCATTGGTTCTTCAATCGAATGCTTTGACTTCCTCGTCCTTCAGCTACTTCAGGTAACTTTTGGACGACACGTCTAACGACAAAGAAGCACAAATATAACAATTCTCAAAAGGCAATTCAAATAAACTCCAAATTAAGATTAGATTGGTACTGAGCGAACAGGATTGAATTTAGGAACTTGAATTTGATCGAAGATCGGATGAAAGAGAAACGAGCTTCGTAAGATTTATCGAGAAGGTTACGACTGGTAATTAGGGAAGAACAAAGTATATTCCAGGGAATATCCTTCGAGATTAATTAACTTGACTGGACGGATATTGATATATGGGCTCTCAATCTATAGATCGGGTCCACAAAGATATGTTAGTTCACGATGGACTAAACTGATGCTCCAAGTTGACTCTGGTTGACTAAGTGGATACACAGTCAAACAAAGGACAGATGGACTGATAGATTAGATATGGGTACAAGGATATGACATATGGCCAATGGTCTATTGACCAAGTCCATGAACGATTTCCCAATCAATGGCATATTAGATTTTCAAAGATAAGACAAGAACAAGTGGGGTCAACATCCACTGCGATTCGATAAGGGTTCAGTCATATATTGATGAACAGGCTTGATGATGACAAGATGGCGATGATAAGAAAACGGGGCTAAACTCAAGGTGATAGGGCTAAATCACATCAAAGCGATAGAAAAGATGACGACATCGCACTAGGGCCTTTACTTGCATGCACACATGTGATGAGAGCAAGGCGTTAACGGTGGAAAGTTAACGACGAAACGTTAACAGCGGAACGTTAACGATGGAACGTTAACGATGGAACGTTAACGGCGGAACGTTAACGATGAAGGTGAAGCGATGACGGGACGCTCAAGGTGGCGACCGTCGGCTGATAGATAGGGCAGCGAGGTCATGACATGGCAACTACATGGCAAATTTGTGCTGGCCGAATGGGTACTGCCGAGGCAGTTGACACGCAAAACGGAGCAACGATTTAATAGCCAAGATACAAATAAATTCTAAAAATTATAAAATTTATACTGGTATGAAGGCACTGAATTTAGATGAATTTATAAATTTGAATCACTCGATTCCGAGTTTGGATGGAGGAGAATGGATCAAACGAAGTTTAAGAAAATCCCGAAATTAAGAAATTGCACTGTAGCATCGCTACAGTGTTCCGCTTCCTGACTTCTGGCTGTTTAACAGAGAGCACCATTAGAAGCTTTTTGCACCACCATTGCCGGAGCTTGGGGACATGGCAGCGCATGGGGAGCAACAAAATGGGATTAGGATGAGGATGCGGTGCCAAGGCAAGCAACGGCTCGGCGAACGGTGGCCTGGAGCGGCACCGGCGAATAAAAAGACTTTTGGTAGATGCAACAGCAAAGGGGAAGTGTCCATCGCGTAGAACGTGACGAGACGAACTCAACAAAATAGGCAGATTTGGCGGTGACCCACCGGATTGATCACAAACTGCCGATGAACAACTCCTGGAGCTAATAGATCAAACGGTCATAACTATTAAAATAATAGATAAACCCTAACCAAATTTTGTAGATAGCTATCTGGGAATATTTGGCACAATATGACATGAACGGATCTTAATTTTACCATCTGGATCAACGGGGAACACGCGACGAAGTTTTTGGCTGTCTGCAATGCAGTCTGATCGGGGAAAAGAATTTTCTGCACAAACTCACGTGGTCAAAACCATGGGATAGGGTGAGCACCATGTAGGGGACATCACCAGGAGTCTAACATAAAAATTTCACGGCCAAACTCGCAAAAACGAGGGAGAACAGCCTTCAGCAAGATTTGATCTTTGGGCAGCCATAACTTTTGATTCCATGAACCAAATTGCATGAAATTTGAAAGGGAGATAGAGGGTACCATGAGGCACGAGGTGACATAGTTGGATCACCAAAAATCAAGACAAGCCGACCAGGAACGCGTCGCCAAAACAGGCCGATGAGGGGCGGCATGGCTACGCGGTGTTCCGGCGAGGGCGGGCTGGGCGGTCGGACGGGGGTGCAGGAGGGGCGCAGGGATGTGAGGAGGTGTGCTGGTGGTTTGACGGGCCGGATGGCACGGAAAAGCGGCGCCATGGACGACCGTGATTTGAAAGCAAGATGACCAATGGCATGGTGGCCAAAACACAATAGAACACGGAATTTCTCAAAACAAATAAAGCACGGCGAGAGAAGGATCATACTAGGCTACATCTAAAAGGAATTTGATTGGGGATTACGGTTTGAGAGGAATCGACGACTAAGCGAGCGACGAATCGACGCATTTAACAAACTCGAAATTCGAGGTCAAACTGCAACGAAAATCAAATCCGACTAGATGATTGTGATCACGGAAGCAAAAGGCACAAAGTGACGCGGTCAAATTACCCGGAAACTCACCGGAGCAAAAGATGGCTCGCCGGTGTCTTTGGAGGACGCCGGCGTCAGGTTTTCTTGAGTTTTGGGATGGGAAACGACATGGAATCAGCAGGGTAAGGTGAGCACAGGATAGAGGATGTCAATACGCACATTTCAAGTACTCACACGCCTCGGGAAGTGAAGAGACACTCGAGATATGGGCTGAGCAATGAATTGTCATTATCGCTTAATTGCGGCCGATTCACGAGGATTCAGGATGGTCAACAACTTGGAACTTGTTCCCCATCATGACGCCGTTGCGATGCGTCATTTCCCACGCGATTTGGTGCTGTATTTTAAGAGATATGGGGATTGGAAATTGAGCCAGACATGGGGCTCCTGATGTGAATAGTGCACAGGCTGGAGGTTGAAGATGAATAGTGAAAAGCCACATGTCGCTTTCTCATTGGTTGGAAGAAATGGAGGGACAAAAGCGCGAGGAATAAAATAGCAAAAATGATCTAAAAATCTTGGAAAAATTCCTAAAAATACAAGAGATTATTTGGAACCCAATAAAATTGGTTTCCTTGAATTTAGATGAGTTTTGGAATTTAGACAATTCCGGGACCAATATACTGGATTTAACGAAAGACTGCGAGAGATAAAATACCAAAGGGATTCTATAAATATTGGAAAAATTCCCAAAATCATTTTAGAATATTTGGAACCGAATTCTATGAATTTTGAGATTTTTGGAGTATTTTAGAACTCGGGTGAAATTTCGAATAAGGACCGAAATTTGAAATTCTGACTTTGCGGACGGTAAAGGATTGAACTCCAATTTCAGAAGGATATGGATACCGGGTTAATTAGAACACTGAGGAAAATCCAAAATTTGAATTTAAATGGAATTTCAAAGGAAAGGTTTGAATTGGAATTTGGATATAGAATTGCCCGAACAATTTATAATTCAAATTAAAAATCCAATAAAAATCCAATTAACATCCAAATGTTTAAATTAATAATTTTAATTAGTTTTTAGCAAATCTTAAATTTGGGAAATTCCCTGAGATACAAGGAACACTATAAAAACTAAATTTTAAATTACTTGATGTACACAGAAGGCACAATAAATTGTTTTAGATTTAGAAAATTCTAAATTAAGCTTCTTAAATCAAATAAGATTGATGTAAAATTTTTGAAAAGCAAATTTTTATATAAATTTTTGAAAGCCCAAATTTTGGGATGTTACACACTCTAAGTCTTTTGGTAACAAAGATCAAACCCATTTCAGCTATAAGCTATCATAGCAAGTTTGCTAATTGTTCCTCTATCATTGCTCTTGTGAATTCTCTTGGATTCGCGGGAAGGATCTTTACGGGTCTCCCTAATTCGTGCTCTACGGTTCCAATCATTTTGTGTGGATTAGATTCGGTTTGTGGTTCTGCGATTGTTTGGACAACGGGTCAAAGTTCTTGTACCTTCGGATTGTCTTACCCATCGTATGGGTTGCAACCAACCTTGATAGGTATAAAGCTAGTTACCTGGGCTGTTCATAGCTAGTTATCCTTATTCTATCCTACGCCGTGAATATCGGGCCATCCTTGTGGAGAAATTGATATGCGTTGGCGCAATAGTGATCCACCCCCACACCACGTTAAACTCGTGAGTTTCAAGTTTTTTTCCACCCCTACACATAATACCTAACCTAATTTTTGATATTGATAAGAGTGGTAATTACAAATTAATTCTTGAAAAAAAATGTTACAAGAATTGATTTTTTGCACTTTTAGTGTCAAAATAAACAAAAAAGGAATAAGTCCATTTTACACTCCTAAACTATGAAAAAATTCCAAATAACCCCCTAAACTATAAAATCAGCTATTTAACATCCTCAACTATCAATACTAGATTAAATCACATTCTAGGGCAGTTTTCCTTAGCTGTTTTGTATCTCCTATATAAAATTAAGGAAAAAAGTAATTCAAAATTTTTAAAACTTTTTTGTATGATTCTAAGGCAATACTTGTACTCCCATAAAAATTTTAGATTATGATCACACTTATACAATTTTATAAAATTCTGAAAAGGTTACTGTCTCAATTAAGGGTTTTATGATTTTTATTTTTATGAGATAACAAATTATGTTAAATTCATTTGAATTTTTTTGTATGATTCTAGGGGTTTACAGATAACACCATAAAAGTTTTAGATGATGATCAAATATATACAGATTAATAAAAATCTGATAGTGTTATTGTTGTTTTTACATTATCGCTAATTTTTATTTTCTGAATATATTAAATACTTTAAAATTTCTCTGAGACTTTTGGGAACATTCTAAAGATGGATTAGGGTTTAAATAAATTTTCTACAAATTTTATTCTTGTATGATTTTGAAATTTAGATATTACTTAATAAAAACTTTTATTGTTGAATCTTTGATTTGTAACATCTCGAAGTTCAAAATCATGGAAGAATAAAATTTAAGATAAATTTAATTAAACCATAATCCACCTTCATAATGTTTCCAAAAACATTCAAGAAAATTTAAAAGAATTTAATACATTTAAAAATAAAAAAGCAAGAGAAATTTAAAAATAACAATAACACTATCGATTTTTATAAGACTGTACAAGCTTTTCATCATCTAAAAATTTTATATCATATGTAAACCCTTAAGATTACACAGAAAAATTTCCAAATAAATTGAACATAATTTTGATATCTCATAAAAATCAAAATAAAAACCCTAAATTGAGACAATGACCTTGTCAGAATTTTATAAAATTGTACAATTATGATCATAGTTTAAAATTTTTATGAGAGTATAAGTATTGCTCTTAGGATTGTACGAAAAAGTTTCAAAAATTTTAAATCACCTTTTGCCTTTATTTATACATAGAAGACGTAAAACAACTAAGGAAAACGGTCAAAGGGTGTGATTTAATTTGATATTGATAGTTGAGGGTGTTAAGGGGGTGTTCGGTATAACTCTAGCTTCACCAAAATTTGTAAAATTGGTGGAGTAGGGTATTTCTAACTCTAAAAACTTATGGAGCTCAAGCTGTAGGTATATTAAAAGTATTTAGATAAATCATCTTCTCTAAATTATAGACAAAAATATAAATTTAATTTATTTTATTTTAATCTATAAACTTCAGATCTAAAGTAGAATTAGGATCTAGAGCTCTACTAAATAGAATCTAAATAACTAGTTTTATAGTTTAGAGAGTTATTCGGAGTTTTTCATAGTTCGGAGTGTAAAATAGGCTTATTAAAAAAAACCATCCTAATCGAAACACGGTAATCTATTCCGTTTAAAAAAAAAATCACAAAATGAGCGACCGAGAAATTCTCCGCCTCCTCTCTTCGTTTCCACCGTTCGATCCCTTCTCCGGCGACCGGCGCGGAGAGCTCCTCCTCCCCTTCCTTCCCACTGTTCGCCAGGTCTCCCCCTCCTTCCACCGTTCGCGTCCCCCTTCTCCGGCGGCCGGCGCGGTGAGCTCTCCTCCCCTTCCTTCGTTTCCACCTTTCTCCAGATCTCCCCCCTCCCCCTTCTCCGGCGGCCAGCGCGGTGAGCTCCAGCCGGAGATCCCCCGTCAACATCCTCGTGGGGATCATTTCTTTCCTTTGAGCAACCTCAGCCAAATCTTTCTTTCTACTCCAATCCATGCGGTATGTGCTGTGGAGTACTAATAGCAGTTTTTTTTCCAAGATTTTTGTGGGTTCAACTGAACCCCCATGCCGCACGTTAGGTCTGGCCCTGGCCGAAGCAGGGGGCTTTAGGATGTTTCTTCCAGAGCGATCGAGGGTTTAGCCTAGAGCGTAGTGATTGGTCGCTGCTAGGGGCCCAGGAGCCGGGCGGATCGCTAGACTGCGTCGTATGGCCATGGGTTGCGGCGCAACTAAGCAGTATCGGCACCACTAACTAAGTGCTAGTGATCCAGTCACGAAGGGGGGGACTTGTGCTTGATCGGTTGAGCTTCGAATTTTGCTCACTCGTGCTGAATTAGAACCTGGATGCTAGGATATTATTTCATGCTTTGTCGAGGTTGGGGATGCTGAATTGAACTTTCATTTAAGCTTAAGACTGGAATCTTCCGTGATTCTTGCGAGTAACTGAGCTTAGTCAATGGCTAAGTATAGAGGGCTTTGTTTTCCGTTTCTTTACTCCAGCAGCGCCTTTTTGCACATATTGGGTTTGAGTAACTCCGAATATGTCTTTGTTCTGTAGGCGTGTTTATCTTTGCAGCTTGTTGTTCTCTTTCCTA
Source organism: Guadua angustifolia (assembly GCA_036346375.1). Taxonomy (NCBI): domain Eukaryota; kingdom Viridiplantae; phylum Streptophyta; class Magnoliopsida; order Poales; family Poaceae; genus Guadua; species Guadua angustifolia. Next base: position 47,680,289 of record CM070505.1, on the reverse strand, counting down.
GGTGTGTTCACGGTGCTGAAGACTTCATATCCTTTGTTTGCAGCTTATAATATTCTGCCAGGCTGCCACAGTATGCCAGGTGCAAGCCCGCTTGGGTAGCTTTGTGGCGTCTACTTCATCGTCTTGTTCGCCTCCACTATAAGCCCCTGGGCCAAAGGATGTTTGAAATTTACAGTGCTAAATAAAGAATCCTATATCGGTCTACACATTCATCTACAAACTTAGCCATGCTGACAGTTATTCTCATGCACACCTATAAGGTTCTCTTGCCATCGCCTTCTGTGTTTCTGTGCTATGGAAACTGTAAGAGTGCTGCTGTTGCTTATGATGCTATCTAAATTTGAACCATGGAGCATGCACCGCGTAGCCGGAGCTTTCCAACAGATCCCAAGGAATATAAATTGTATGAGGAGATTGGAGAAGGAGTTAGTGCCACAGTGTACAGAGCTCTTTGTGTCCCACTTAATATTGTAGTTGCTATCAAAGTTCTTGATCTTGAGAAATGCAATAATGACCTGGTGAGTGGTTTGCACTTTGTTGTGTTCCATGCCAAATTTAATTGAGTTATACTTCATGACATTGCCTTGTCCTACCCTTCTTTCGACAAATAAATTCTTGTTTGTGACAACAATTTTTTTACTTCTAATATATGGTCCACAATCTAATTTTCATTCTTCAGTAATACAAATTTTGAATGTTGGATTCCTTTTGCTGTTGAAACTAGGCATGTAACATTGGGCTACCCTTCCAGAATGTCAATAATTATCTGAGTACCAGATCTGTTATTCTCCAGCACATGTCACCTTTCAAAAAGGACTTCCCTGAAATTTGATAACTTTTAGTCTTGTATTGAACTATGCTTCTATAGAAATGTAAGCTTCATTCATGGCAACATAGCAACTTTCTGTGTTAATATAAAAAAAGCCAATCCTTCAAATATTGATGAGAATTCAATTCTTTTTCAAGGTACTGCTATAAGTTTTAACAAATTTTATTTATTTATTATTTTTTTGCAAATACGTTCTTTTGGTGTTTGATAAGTGATGTATGCACCATATCTCTTCGTTTAGACAGGTACTAGCTTACTTCCTATTTTCTCTATAAACATGCTCACTTCAAACTAATTGTCAGCTTTTTATATTTTGTGAGCTTGTGCTTCTCATCCTTATGGAGTTTTCATTTTTTTAGGATGGAATAAGACGGGAAGTTCAAACCATGAGCTTGCTTGATCATCCAAATCTTCTTCGTGCATATTGCTCATTTACAAATGATCATCAGCTTTGGGTTGTCATGCCTTACATGGCTGCTGGATCTGCCCTCCACATTATGAAAACTTCTTTCCCAGATGGGTTTGAGGAGCCGGTCATTGCAACTCTTTTGTGGGAAGTTCTCAAAGCCCTCGTCTACCTACATTCTCAAGGGCATATTCACAGAGATGTAAAGGTAATATATTACTTACAGGTCTTTGAGTCTCCAATTATCTTTCATTAGAAGAAGCATAGTATCTAGCATAACAGAATTTTGGTTGATTTTTTTACTGGGCATTTCTTTAACTACATTCGACCTGTTTTTCCTTTAGAGAAATGCCACTTGAGAATTTTTCTTCAGTTCAATGCCATTCCAGAACTGTTTCCATCAGCGAAATGTTTCACTTCCTGTTATTGCACAAAGCATATTAGTTGATTTGCTTATATATGAATCTTGAATTACTTACTAGTGCCCTTTAGCTCAAGCCATGCGCCAGTCTTTGTGAGAGGGCTGGATTCAGATCATATCACGGCCTCCTCATTCCTCATGCTACTATTCACCGACGATAATGCATCCTTGGTTGCGAGCACTCCACTGTGACTTGCAACGCAAGACTTTGGTTCCGAGAGGGAGGCAAATGCTTCTTTGTCATGGATTGGTAGTAGAACATGATGATGAGAGGAGGTGTGGGAAAAATGGAGAGGGCAGCACAAGTTTGTTGCTTATGTGTTATATTTGTTGGAAAAGGCAGCTCAAAGAATTCATGGGCCAATGGGCCAAAAGGTATCATGTACAGTAGAGGATAGAAATGCAAATTACACCCTATATAAGTCTACTTTAACACCCCCCTCAAACTCAAGGTGGATCCACAACATTGAGTTTGGAGAGATGAAGATCATGCTGCGCCTTAGTTTGTGCCTTGGTGAAGAAATCCGCAATCTGAACCTCGGAAGGCACATCCTGAAGAGCAACCACCTGCTGCTGCACCTGTGACCGGACATAGGAAGCATCAATGCCAATGTGCTTGGTGAGCTCGTGCTTCACCAGATCGCGAGCAATGCTGATCGCGCCGGTACTGTCGGAGCACACTGTTATAGGGGTAGAGACAGTGACACCAAAATCTGCTAGGAGCCACCAGAACGGTTACTCTCACCACACAGAAGCCGAACTCAAACCTCGATCGAGCGAGAATTGTAGTTCTTCTTGGTCTTCCAGGCAATCAGAGAAGAACCAAGGAAGACATAATAAGCAGAGAGAGACTTACGATCAGAGGAATCACTAGCCCAGGAAGCATCGGAATAGGCCTGGTGCTGCAAAGGACTAGAGCAAGAGAAAAACAAATGGCGATCAATGGTACCACGAAGATACCGCAGGACTCGAAGGAGGTGACTGTAGTGTATCTGAGTAGGAGTCTGCATAAATTGGCTCAGGATGTGAACAACATGGGAGATGTCAGGGCGAGTGATGCCAAGGTAAACTAGACTTCCAACTAGGTGGCGGTAGCGAGTAGGATCCTCTCTTGAGTCCCGTCAGTAGGACGAAGCTAAAGGTGAAGCTCCATAGGAGTAGCAACAGTGCGTTGATCAGTGAGACATGCCCGATCAAGGAGGTCCTGAATGTACTTCCGCTAGGAGAGGTAGTAGCCCTCAGGCGTAGAAGTGACCTCAACCCTAAGGAAATACCGAAGAGGACCTAAATCAGACATCTGAAACTGCTCACTGAGACGCGCCTTCACAAAGGCGACGTACTGAGGATCACCAGTGATGAGCATATCATCCATGTAGTGAAGAAGAGTACGACCACGAGGAACGAAGAGAGCAGGGTCGTGCTCACTAGCAACAAAACCAACAATGGCGACAACAGAGGTGAAACGCTCAAACCAAGCACGAGGGGCTTGCTTAAGCCCATAGAGAGAACGACGAAGGCGACACACGTGGCCATCTGGCACAGAATAGCCAGGAGGTGGATGCATGTAGACCTCATGTAGCTCATCATGAAGAAAGGCGTTCTTCACATCAAGCTAGGAGATGGTCCACTAGCGAACAGAAGCAATGGCCACAAGTGTGTGCATAGTGGTCCTGTGAGCAACAGGAGCGAAGGTCTCCTCATAGTCACGCCCATACTCCTGCTGGAAGCCACGTGCAACGAGACGCGCCTTATAGCGCTCAATAGAGCCATCAGAGCGAGTCTTGATCTTGTAGACCCACTTGCACGTGATAAGGAGTGACAAGCGGGAAGAGGGGCAAGGTCCCAAGTGCCAGTGTGCTCTAGAGCAGCAAGCTCCTCAGCCATAGCGAATTGCCACTCAGGATGAGTAACAGCATCGTGATAGGAAGTAGGCTCAGAGGAAACGGTAGCAGGAGCAACAAAACCGTAGTGATCAGGACGACGAATCGTACTCCAATCACGAAGAGCGTACCGTGGTAAGGGACAGGAGAGGTAGACCGTGAAGTAGGAGCAGAGGGAGAGAACTCTGAGGTGGGAAAAGATGTAAAAGGAGGAGAAGCCGGACCTAGAAGGGAGGAGGAATTGGGAGGAGGTGGACGACGAGTGTAGTGGAAACGGACAGAGGGAGGCGTATAGACAAAGGGAGGCTGTTGAGGTGGCGAGGGAGAGGGTGGAGCAGCGGACGAAGGAACTAGAATGGAAGGTGAGGGTGACGGTGGCGAGGATGGAAGTAAAGGTAGAGACGGAGGAGAGGGTGATGGTGGATAGGAGGAAGCATCAGGTAGAGTGAGGAAGGAGAGCGAATCAGAAGTAGAGTGCGGGCTAGAGGAAGGATCACAAGTGAAGAAGGAGTGAGACTCATCAAAGGTGACATCTCGGGAGACCCGGATCCTGCGAGCCACAGGGTCCCAACAGTGATAACCCTTGTGCTCAGCATCGTAGCCAAGAAAAACGCACTCAACAGATTGAGTAGTTAGCTTCGTTCGCTCACGGGGCTGAAGAAACACAAAGACAACACACCCGAACGCACGAAGGTGGCTGTACTGAGGAGGCCTGCCAAAGAGACGCTCAATAGGGGTGGCACCTTGAAGAGTAGTAGAAGGCTGAAGATTCATAAGGTAGATAGCAGTAGAGACAGCCTCAGCCCAGAAGTGGGGCGGAATAGAGGAAGACAGCATCATTGCTCGAGCAGTCTCAAGAAGGTGACGATGCTTACGCTCAGAGACACCATTCTAAGCGTGAGCACCAGTACAAGAGTACTGAGGAAGGGTACCTTGCTCCAGGAGATACTGACGAAGAGAGGTGGATAGGTACTCACCAGTAGAGTCAACATGGAAGACACGAATAGGCGAGTCAAACTGTGTGCGAACCATGGCAGCGAAGGCCTGGTAGGCAGATAACACCTGATGCCGAGAGGTGAGAAGATAGATCCTAGTGTAACGAGAGAAATCATCAATAAAGATCACATAGTAGCGATGACCCCCTTTCGAAACGAAGGGAGCTGGGCCCCATACATCAGAATGAACCAAATCAAACGGCTGAAGAGACATCGAGTCACTAGTGGGATAGGGTAGCTGTAGCTGCTTGCCAAGCTTACAGCCCATACAGGACAGGGAGGTATCACCAGAAACCTTCCCAAGAACACGACTCACTAACAAAGAATGACGAGACCCACACATATGACCTAAACGATGATGCCACTGAGCAAAACTGGCGGAAGCAGGGGTGGCGAGGACAAGGACATCGAGACGGCAATGATCGGGTCAGTGGGAGGTGGGACGTGATGGAAGCGGAGGAAAGCGGCGACCAAGCTCCCAAAGACGCTGAGAGTCACGGACCCGACGGCCAGTACCAACCAGGGTCCCGGTGAGACGATCCTGAATAGAACAAGAGTCAGCCTCAAGAATGATGTGACAATCAAAGTCAGCGAGCTGGCCAGCAGGATAAGCTGTAAATCGAGGCGAGGAACATGTGAAACAGAAGGAACATGAAAATAAGAAGTGTGAAGAGTGCCCCGACCAGCAACTGAAAGGGAAGTGCCATCAGCCGTCTTAACAGACATAGGGATGGCTGAAGAACTCGGTGGGCCAAGGTGAGTGGGATCAGATGTCATATGAAAAGAAGCCCTAGAGTCAAGAATCCAAGGCAATTGTATACTTGAAGGAAGACTGGCAACAGACGGTCCTGGAGAAGGAGTTGCCCCCAGACGGCGCTCCATGTGCTCAAAGCGTTGAGTCACATCCTGCATGGCTGTGAGTAGGGCGTCTGGTGGGCGAGAGGCACCAGCTCCACCACCTCCACCCTTGCGGTTCTGAGGCCGCCTCTTGCACTGCTTAATGGTGTGCCCTGTCTTGCAGTAGTTACAACGAACCACTGCACCAACGGTGCTCACCACAGCAACAGAGCCACCCGCCAGTGCTAGGAGAGAGCAGTAGTCGCAGGATCTGTCACAGGAGGTGTGGAAGCGATCGGGATCGACAAGGAAGATGAGAGAACGCCACGAAGACGAGTCTCTCTCGCACGGATTAGGGTGGCGCCAACCGTGGACGGTCGTGTGGCGGGCAAGCCAATGAAAGCACGGAGCTGCTTGAACTCCGGTCAAAGTCGGCGGAGGAACTCAAAGAGGCGAACAACACTCTTGTGGTCCCGATGAAGGCCACAACAGTCGCAGGTCGGATTGAAAGGAGGCTCCAAGGAGTCAAGCTGATGCCACACATCGGTAATCTACTGATAAAAGGCATCGACGGTAGAGTCCAGCTCCAGTGTAGAGGTGTAGAGAGCATCGTTGCTTGGCTGGAACTGAGACTGCACACGCTCCCACATCAGCTGAGAAGAAGAGCGGCCAGATCCATGGCAAGCTCAACCTTCATGCTGCCTAAGATGACAGCAACAGCACGAGCCTCATCTGCCTGCCAGCTCTCTAGAGTCTGCAGATCGGCTACGATCGATCGATTGTCTCCGCCAGATCTGTCGCTAGAACATCCGCAGGACCGAGCACCATCCGCCCGACCACAGCCGAATCGGGCGAATCGAATCTGGGGCGAGGACGAGCTCCAGTGAGGTGACCCCATAGACGCTGGTTGTCAAGTGAGACCCGGAGCATTGTGGACCACTCTTGGAAGTTGGTCCCATCAAACATGACGGGCGGGAGAGGCATTGGTCCTGAGGTACGCATCGGTCCGGAGATACGAGATGCGATATCCATCTTAGATGAGGCTGTTGGAAGACGTGAACCAGCCGGAACTCAAGAGGAGCACCAGCACCGAAGAAGTGGCTTGTAGCTTGCGGTTTGAGTTGCTGGTTCTTTACTCATGTCCCCCTCTAGGTGACTTAGCTTGCAGCCGAGGATCTGGGAAGCACTGACAACTTATGCCACCGCGCCCAGATGGGTTGTTGCCAATGGAGCTAAAGAGGAGGCGGCCTCAGAGAAGAGTCCAGCCGTGAGAAGGCAGGCGCGTGGTGGGCCTGGTGGCCTCGAAGAGGAGCCCAGCCGTGAGAAGGCCGGTCGAGTAGCTCCATCCACGGGCGGCGGTCTGCTAGCGAGCGCCGCACTGTGTGTCAGAGCCCCGGACGGCTGGCGCGTTGGAGAGTCCAATGTTGGAGGCATGAGCCGCCACCGGGTTTATCACGAGGAACAAGAAGCAGAAGCTGGCCTTGGCCGAGAAGGAAGTCACGCACAAAGGAGTAGCGAGATGGCGGCAGCAGACGAGAGGGAGGCGGAGAACACCGATGGCAGAGGAAGAGAGGAGGGCGCTGCCGGAGGGAGCTGCAGCGGTGGTGTCGCCGGCGAAGGCAGCCGCCGTCGGCGGCGGCTGAGGAACCCTAGCTAGGGTTGCAGGGAGGCTCTGATACCATGTTGGAAAAGGCAGCTCAAAGAATTCATGGGCCAATGGGCCAAAAGGTATCATGTACACTAGAGGATAGAAATGCAAATAACACCCTATACAAGTCTACTTTAACAATATTGAGGGTAGAGCTGATTGCCAACCAGTGTCATTAAGACGTTGCCTAGGGAATGCCTAGTTGCTGACGGTATTGTCACCTTCCCTGGTGATGGTTAGGCACCCAGATGGGATTCCCATGCATCGTCCAGGGTGACTTAAGTGTTCCCATGGTTAGGCTGGGAGGGAGTCTTCTCTGTTTTTATCGCTGCTCTGACCCCTCAACTTATTATAATACTTTATTATTTAATTTCTGCAAAACTAGATATAATTGGTTGCCTAGGAGCCCAGTTGGTCCTGCAGTGACTCGCCTCTCCTGGGTGCCACTTCAATCGTGGTTTGAGCAACCAAAGTGGGAAAGGTGAAACTGTCTAAATTTTGGCAGAAGTCTGAAATTTAATGCCCTTTCAATAGGTGCGATGGAAGGGGCATTTTGCTGATGAAACAACTTTTGGGTTGGCATTGAGCTGAAGCAAATTTTTTTTACTGTCTTTTCTCTGAAGAAGAAACTTTAAGTGATGTGCTGCTAACTTTCCCTGGCTTAATACAATGAAACACCAAGGTCACAAAGGTTTATTACAATCCTAGATGAGTTTGATTTGCAAAAAAAGCAAGAAAAGAAAATATGAATGGGCTAATTGTATCATGTATTCTAAAAAGTCTCCTATGTCGGAAGGCATTTGATTATATTCATTATGTCTTAATAATCTGTACTGGCAGAAGATTGGTCATAGATTCTGTGTGAATACTAGGTAGGAGGTGCAAGTGCTGGCTATTCTGATTGGTAGTTAATGATAACCCAGCTGTTTTAATTTCTCTATTTACTTTATTCGTCTTCATGCGTGTGTTCTAAATTATGCTCCACATCACTAATCCATTTCAGGCTGGAAATATCCTAATAGATACAAATGGAGTTGTTAAGCTAGCAGACTTTGGAGTTTCAGCCTGCATGTTTGACACCGGGAATAGGCAAAGAGCAAGAAATACATTTGTTGGGACCCCTTGCTGGTGAATATTCTGCAACTATTGATTTGTGAACCTTTGTTTTAGTGTCTGATACTCTAATGTCATTATTGTTCTCATTGCTGTCTGCTCATATGAACATATTTATGTTAAGCAGTAATCATACATAACCCTTGCATATTGCAGGATGGCTCCTGAAGTCATGCAACAACAGCATGGTTATGATTACAAGTAAGTCCACGATTAGCAATTTTAAATCTGACTAATTAAACTGTCCTAACTGATTAGGTTGTTCAATTTTTTGGCTATTAAATTCACAAACAGAGCTGACATTTGGTCTTTTGGGATAACGGCATTAGAACTAGCACATGGTCACGCCCCATTTTCTAAGTACCCTCCAATGAAGGTCAGTACTGAATTATATTTATTTTGTGTCAATAAATTTCCCTCAAGCTACACTATTTCAGAATGATAGTGGTGCATTTGTCCCATTGTAGGTGTTGCTTATGACCTTGCAAAATGCACCACCGGGTCTAGACTACGAGAGGGACAAGCGGTTTTCAAAGGTTTGTTCTATTCACTAAGTTTCTGTTCTGGATGATTTAGATTTTATATTAACCATGTGGATCTTATTTGTAGTCTTTCAAGGATTTGGTTGCTACATGCTTAGTCAAGGATCCACACAAGCGTCCCTGTTCAGAAAAGCTCTTGAAGCATTCTTTTTTTAAGCATGTGCGATCAGCTGAATTTCTAGCACGGAGTATTCTTGATGGCCTTCCTCCACTGGGTGAACGCTTTAGGGCATTGAAGGTATAAATTGGTGTTTATGACGTGGCATGATATTGCCATTACCAGTGTGACCTTTATTTTACTCCCTTGTAGGGTAAAGAGGCTGACTTGCTTCTCAATAACAAGCTTGGTCCAGAGAGCAAGGAGCAGCTATCACAGGTTAGGACTTAACTCTTGGTTTGCTCCTTCAGAGGAAAGAAAGTGAATATTTTTCTAGTTGCTAGTCTACTACATTACATGACATCTTTAAATCTTTAAACAAACTACCCTTCCGCATTCTGTCTACACTTTTACATCCTACATGTGGCAAGCAGATACAGTATGGCTTTGTTTAGCATTGCTTGGCTTTTTAAGGTGGCTTTTGTTCTCCCGTTTTTGTATAATTAACTAATCGGCAATCTCTTTTGGAACTGCAACAGAAATATCTTACTAGACTTGGTTAGAACTTGGTACTGTGATGTAGCAAGCACCTGCTTGTATTTGTCACATTGCCATATTAATATGCTGGAATACAAAAACTTTTTGATCGTTCTTAGCTGTTGTTTGAACTATGCATATGGATTTTGTCTCGACTATTACTGACTAATGCAAAGATTTGCATTTCAGAAAGAGTACATACGGGGCATCAGTGGTTGGAACTTTAATCTGGAGGATTTGAAAAATGCAGCTGCCCTTGTAAGAATTCAATTTTGGGTGCCTGATTCTACTAGCTGTTAGGGGTCTGACGATAATCAGCCCCAAAAGGAAAATTGCTTGTGAGAAATCTGAGTTTTCTAATCTTGAGATGTATTCTTTGGCAGTTAGACAGTTCGAATGGTACATGCCATTTAGATGGTAGCAACAACAAAGTTAAGGATGGCTCACAAGATGCATATAATGAGCCAGAAAAAATTTATCAGGAAAGGGTCAACCATTTTGCTTCTGCAAGGCCTGAGGTACTATGGTTCCATTGTCATAGTTATTCAATGAAGACTCCATAAAGTAGCCTCAAGCTATTACATTATTGTCCAATTCTTCCAACTTTACAGGACGAGATACAAGAAGTTGAAGAATTGAATGGTGCTCTCGCCTCTTCTTTTCCAAGCCGTCCACTTGAGGCACTAAAGTATGTTCTGAAAATTCCATCAACCTGCAACATTTTTCCATCATGTTGAATCTTGATGCTGTGGAATGATGTTATAGTTATTCTTTTTCCTTAGCATGATATGGTTTACATCTTCAACAATCTGTTTGATGAACTGTCATGTTTGTGTCGTCAGCGGCAATGTTCTAAATAACGGTAAACGGTTAACAAACGGTTACTCTACCTCTACCTTTTAGTGTTTATACCATAGTTACTAGAAACATGGTTCGTCTGAGTTACTGTACAGGATTCGGGTTTGCCACTTTTTCTTTCAATTTTCATTGTGAAAACGAGCCCTGTACCCTTAACCAGTTCGGGTTGGATGAATTTGGTTCGCGATTCGCGGGAGTTTATAGCAAATCCGGTAATTATGGCTTATATGGTAAATGGTTGTACTATTTAAAATTTAGAGAAATATATACATGTGTTTACAGTAACAAAATAAGTATCTAATTTATCTTGTTTCATTGATAAAGAATGGAACTACTAGGCTATCAACAATTATCCACAGTGGTGACATGAAGAAAAAAGATGGCATGATGTGAGTGTAATTAAAAAAAAATCATAATTGAATGAATGAACAGCTCAAGTGGCAATGGAAAGCAAAACTAGTATTCATCTCCTGCATGTCATAATATTCTGTCTTATGGCAATTTTGCAACTTTACCCAAATAAATGGCCTGTTAAAAGAGGCCTATTAAACGTCAACGGCCGTTACGGTCCTATAAAATGGACAAACCTTAAAATGTCCATTATTCTAACAGGCAGTGAACCTTTACCATTTTAATGGCTGTTTACAAGGTCTTAATGGCCGTTATTTAGAACACTGGTTAGAAGCCAGAACTCAGAATATGAAACTTACTGCTTTTGAAGATTCAATTAATTTTGATTTACCAATGTGGTGCAATCAAAAGGAGAGTAACTTGTACGCCCTGAAGTGCGTCTGGGAATGGCCAAGGTCTTGTTTCTGTGGAGACAAAAAAAGGGATAATCATCTTTATTTTTTTTTAACCTTGAGCAAGCAATGTGTTGGCTTATCTTTTTTGGACAGCTAAAAATTGGATCATTGATGTGATGTATAGGGTGCAAATATATTGGTGCCTTAAGTTAGCATACATGATTAGATGAGTGAATCCTACTGCTCCATCCTTCTGGAATAGAATTTAGAACTGTGACTATTGTCTTTCTGTTTTGTTTTGCTATATCAGTATGTCACTGTGATGTTAATTAATATTTTCGCATCTTTTGAGCTGTATTATAAAAATATCAGTGAACTGTGAAGGATCTCCACTGACTATAGTGACACAGATCTTGCTTTGACGTTTGTGGCCATGATGATCCTGACTCTACTGCTACTGATTTGAGGGTGCAGCCAAGCATGGAATCTGTATCACCTGTACAGCAGTTTCCAAAAATTGAGCATCATAGAAACGCCAACTGTAATGGTGAAAGTTTTGAAAGAAGTGTTTCTGTACCCTTAATCTCAAGTGGTTCTCAAATACCCGAGCACGTCCTTTCTCCTTACACGAATGTTGGTAGTGATCCAGAAAGGTAAATGGTTTATTCAGTATTCTTTATTTTTCATGCTAGTGACACTATATTTTTCCTGGACCATATTGCCTTTATCTCAAATACAGAATTATGGGCATAATTTTTAGTGTAGATTCCATTCTTATGTCCCATAAAGAATTCTAACTCTGTATTATATCAACAAAGATGAAATATCCTATATATTTTCTAACAATATCAAATAAAAGATGAACATGCTTCAAAAAGGCAAATCATTTTAACTAAGTTTGTTGTGTTAACCTACCATTGCTGCCAGTCAGCCAAGTCCATTCTGCTATCTACCTATGGGACATATCCAGTGCAATCATGATTTTGGTGCAATCACCGTGCAATCCAGCTAAGAAAAGTTTCAAAAAATTCTGAAAAAAATCATGGATGTACATCTCATCTTACCCCATCTACATATAAAATTTCATGATCAAATTCGTCCTATGTTAAGAGTAATAAAAAAGACAAATTTCTGACAAACTTGAATAGTTCAAATGCACCCCAAATTTGTCTTTTTTGTAACTTCTAGCATAGGACGAATTTGATCATGAAATTTTATATGTAGATGGGGTAAGATGAGATATACATCCATGATTTTTTTCAGAATTTTTTGAAACTTTTCTTAGTTGGATTGCACGGTGATTGCACCAAAATCATGATTGCACTGGATATGTCCCCGTCTACCTAAGACTGATGCTACCAGCCTACTGACAGTGTGATGTACCTCTGTTACCACAAACCACCTATTTTAGGGCATGCAAATTTTTAAGCTCATGTGGGGCATGGGCTTTTCTTTCTTTTTACAATTTGAATTCACATCAGAAAATAGTTTTGCGTCTGCACAAATATATGCATATTATTGGCATTGAAAGATTTAAGTCTTAGGCAAGCTTAACTTCCTAAGTGCTTAGACTAACTGCTCTTCTAAAATAAAACACTTCTGTTATTCGGCTTGGCAGAGTCATTAGGTAGAACAGATTCCGTTCGGGAATTCTAATGGTTCTAGAAAATAAGATAGAAGTAAATAAAGAAGCATGAATTTACATCTTATGACAGCATTGTTAAATGTAGTGGTCATATTGGTACCTTCTGTATAGCTTCCTGTTCTTGTCTTCATTTTTTGCTCTTTTTTTTGTCTCAAGTGATTATTTTAGGCTTTGGTAACACTAGAAAATTTTGTAACATGGAAGGGATGAGTTTCATCAGAAAAATCGAAGCAACAAGAACCGCAGTGACCCTTTATTATTCCTCCAAATGAAGGACTCACGCACCCATCTGTCTGGTAAGATGATCATGAACCCTACACCTCGTCCTTTTGCTACTCTGTCTATCTGTGTGGTCGCTTTCACACACACACATGTATAATCTGGCAACTGACTAGTTTTGCAGTTTTTTTTTTAAAAAAAACTGGGAGATAACTTAAAGATATCATATAAATTCTTGCTTTCATTTGTTACTAATGCTTGGCATTCAATTTGGCTTGTCATGTCTGAGAGCAGTTGCACCTGATGAGCCATTAGAAGGAAAAGTTGTCCAGCGAAGGGGGCGTTTTGAGGTTACATCAGATAATATTGCTCAAAAGGTATTGGATTATCTAATTGAAATGTCAAAGGAAACTGGCATAGTGAACAGTTAATTGTATTAGCTATTTTTCTTCATCATGAGTCATGTGAACAGAACATAGCTTTAAGAGTTGCAGCCTTGGATTGCTTTAGTTAGTACTACTGCTAATTACTAAGTAGTAACTGATTTAAATTGCATTTGCTTACATTATGGGGACAAACATGTTTGAGCATATTATGTAACTGAGACCCAAGTGATTTACAATGCTTAAGGCTTTTGAAGTAGAGGGCTAGAGGTCAAAGTGCTTTTTTCTTGAAAAATTTTGTTTGGCTAGTGGAATGCCACCTATATACAGCAACAGTGACCTTTTGTGGCTGATGAAATTTTGCTTTCTTAATTTTGTACAAAAGTAGGATCGCTAAAGAATACAAATTCTGGCATTTTTTTTCGATGCTCTGTGTACATTGTAAAGTGTCCAAATCCATTTTCTACCTTGTAAGGGGCAAACTTCTTTAGCCTGTCCTATTACCAAAGAACCAAAGAAGTAATCATCAGGTCTTCTCTTCTCTGATTTGAAACAGGGTATTACTGTTCAGTGCAATCATTGTAGTTCTTGCATGCATGTTATTTTTTGTTGTTCATTCAAATATAGTTCACACTGTCCACCATGGTATCCTCTAAAGGATTGATATGCAGGGGTTACTGCAAGGAAAAAGCTTTTGTTTTGACATCTGGAAAAACCACCCAGTTCCTTTGTGCAATTGTGCTTTCAGTATTTACTTTTTTAGGTTTTAATTACTAGGATGCAACTAGTTTTTACTCTAGTTTGCCAACTATAAATGTCTTAGGTAGCTTCATCAGCAAGCAGCAGCAGCAGGAAAAATCTACCACTTGGAGTAACACGACCAACTTTCAACTCATCTGCAATCCTTCCAACATTACAATTCTTGATGCAGCAAAATACTTTGCAAAAGGTAGTGCTGCATTTATTATTTCATAGAGCAACAATTGTCCAGCATTTTCACAATACGTTGTTTTTGACAGGAAGTACTAAGTAGACTAATTTCTTCAATTGAGGAAACATCTGGTACGTATGATGGTAATTGTTTATGTTAGACTTCATCAAGATAGTTTGACAGGTATACTGATAGTACGGTTTCACGTGGGACATGTTTCTCTGACAGATACTTCTGATACAAGTATAACTGGTTCATCTCAGGTGAGAACCATGTAGTAGTTCATTATGTGCTTTTGTTTTCATATTTTACCACAAGAGACGTGAACTTTAGACAGTCAAGCAGTTCCGAGATGAATGAATATTAGTAGTTTTTCTTGTTCATTTTATTGTTGAACAAACATGAAGTTTCTTCAATGCTTGTATTCATTGTCTTAATAACAAGAGCTGATATATGTGCAGTCATCTGGATTGCTTGTCAGAGAGAAGGAATTGCAGTCATACGTTGTCAATCTGCAGCAAAGGTATAATATCTTTTTGTAATGGTTTGGCGTATTTTAGGGCACTTGACTGAATTTGTGAAAATTTCCAGTGTTACAGAACTTGCTGAGGAATTGCACAGATTAAAGCTCAGAAACAACCAGGTAGAAATTGTTAGCAAATATATTTGGAAGAGTTGCATTTGTTTCTTAAGTTTGCATAAACTGAACCACGAGATTTTCTCTAATGCTTAAAAATGAGTTCATTTGTAAATGTTCTAAAGTTTTGATTTTAGATTTAAATCATGATTATACCAACATTCATCGTGGAACATTATCTAAATATTGCATTCTCTGCATGACAGCTTGAGCAGCAGATCAATGCATTGTCAAAACAAGATAAAAGGTTGTGGAGAGAAGATACCTAGCATTGATAATATGCCCCTGTAACCCCCTTGTATAATTCAGTTACCCAATTTTGAACTTGGTTAGCAAAATTAATTGTATTTTGGTTCGAAGTCAGGGTGAGGATCGCTCACTGTAATTTGTAAGTATTTTATCAAGTTGAAATTATAATAATTTTTATTTGTACAGCTTGGCTTGGGATATTGGTGAGGAATAGTTTTCTTTCTTAAAGTAATATGTTGATGACACCTTTACTTTGGGAGACTAAATTGGTCGCGCTATTTATGATGTCTTGGTAGGGGTCCGAGCTTAATGAACAATAAACGAAATGGGCCCGTGTGTTTGTGATTTATTTTCTCGAATTCTAGCAGGCTTCTTTTGGAGCTGTCAGAGATGTATCGACGGAGACGCTTGAATTTAATTTCCTGTTTCTTTGGGTTATTTTGGTTTTGCGTAACATCTGAGAATGCTGTGGTACTTGTCTGATATTGTAGTATGAATATACATGGTCTCTGAAAAGCTCTACATTCTCTGTCGCAACATTTTATGACACCTGCAACAAACGTAATTTTTTTGCTTATTTAAAACGTCGCAACGATTCCGTACATACTAAATCTTTTACTCTAGTCTAGCTACCCATGGGAGAGGAGAAAACAAGTGGGATTTTTTTTTTAAATTATAGACATGTTGTGTTGGGGTGGGGTGGGGTGGGCAAACGGCGCTGGCGCTAGATCTACTAGGCGCTTGAGCAGAAACAAACTAGCCGGCGGAAAAGGTAGTGTGGAGAGGTGAAACAGAAGAAGAGGGGAAAGGAAAGCGGAATCGTCGATAATTTTGCAAGTACAATTTTGCTCCTTTGGATTACGTTTCGAAGACATGGTAGGTTAGCTACTAGATTAATTAGATTTGTAAGTGTTTAGCTGTGTATAGTAGTAATAGTTATATAGATATGTATATATTTTTAGATTCACAGTGGTCTTTGTATGGCTTAGAATGGATATGTATGTTTCGATATGAAAAATTATAGAAACTACGTGGGGTAGTATGTTGTTTAAAAATTAAATTTAGGTATATTTATAGTACTTGTTTTATATAGTGTAGAGTAGCTCATCGTGGTACATGGATGTAGTGATATGGGTAGGTTTAGAATTCATGAGTTGTAGTACGTGTTGGTTTACATGACGGTGTAATGTTGTGTACGTAATAACAATTTGATACAATGCTCAACAGGTATGGATGAACGAGTATAATTTAAAACACACTATGATAAAAGGTTACGCATACGGTGTACAAGAGGGTGGATTTAGGTCATTTTTAAGTGTGGTAGTTGGTAGTCATGTGTAGGTTTTGTATAACATCTTGTAACTTCATTCATGCATAATACATACCAGAAATGCGGATATGGTGGATTAACTATTTGGGCATGGATTAATTATTTTTGGACATGTGTTTATTTTCAGCATATTACTTTTGTTTTTATGTTAGCATTTATTACGCTTAGGTTACGTAACTTACGTCTCCCGCTTGAGAGTGTTTCTTTATAAATATCTTTGGAATGGCATATTTACAAGCAAGAAGTCTTGAATTGTCTATATTTTTGGACAAATCGAGGATATGTGGTTTGGGTAAGTTCCTAAGTCGTTATACAACTCTCTGATGAATTTCGATAGTATCTCCCTAATGTTCTCTAGATATACACCTCTCTTGGCCTATTGTCTAGACATGTATCTGGAGAACAGTAGTGAGGTGTTGTCGAAATTTATAGCACTTGTTTTATATAGTGTAGAGTAGCTCAACGTGGTACATGTGCGCTAGATCTACTAGGCGCTTGAGCAGAAACAAAACCAGACGACGGAAAAGGTAGTGTGGAGAGGTGAAACAGAAGAAGAGGGGAAAGGAAAGCGGAATCATCGATAATTTTGCAAGTACAATTTTGCTCCTTTGGATTACGTTTCGAAGACATGGTAGGTTAGCTACTAGATTAATTAGATTTTTAAGTGTTTAGCTGTGTATAGTAGTAATAGTTATATAGATATGTATATATTTTTAGATTCACAGTGGTCTTTGTATGGCTTAGAATGGATATGTTTCGATATGAAAAATTATAGAAACTACGTGGGGTAGTATGTTGTTTAAAAATTAAATTTAGGTATATTTATAGCACTTGTTTTATATAGTGTAGAGTAACTCATCGTGGTACATGGATGTAGTGATATGGGCTGGTTTAGAATTCATGAGTTGTAGTACGTGTTGGTTTACATGACGGTTTAATGTTGTGTACGTAATAACAATTTGATATAATGCTCAACAGTATGGATGAACGAGTATAATTTAAAACACACTATGATAAAAGGTTACGCATACGGTGCACAAGAGGGTGGATTTAGGTCATTTTTAAGTGTGGTAGTTGGCCGTCATGTGTAGGTTTTGTATAACATGTCAGAACTTCATTCATGCATAATACATACCAGAAATTGCTTATATGGTGGATTAACTATTTGGGCATGGATTAATTATTTTTGGACATGTGTTTATTTTCAGATATTACTTTTGTTTTTTATGTTAGCATTTGTTACAGCTTAGGTTCGTAACTTACGTCTCCCGTTTGAGAGTGTTTCTTTATAAATATCTTTGGAATGGCATATTTGCAAGCAAGAAGTCTCGAATTGTCTATATTTTTGGACAGTTTGAGGATATGTGGTTTGGGTAAGTTCCTAAGTCATTATACAACTCTCTGATGAATTTGATAGTATCTCCCTAGTGTTCTCTAGATATACACCTCTCTTGGCCTATTGTCGAGACGTGTATCGGAGAACGAGAGTGAGATCTTGTCGAAATTTATAGCACTTGTTTTATATAGTGTAGAGTAGCTCATCGTGGTACATGTGCGCTAGATCTACTAGGCGCTTGAGCGTAAACAAACCAAATGCGGAAAAGGTAGTGTGGAGAGGTGAAAGCAGAAGAAGAGGGAAAGGAAAGCGGAATCGCCGATAATTTTGCAAGTACAATTTTGCTCCTTTAGATTACGTTTCGAAGACATGGTAGGTTAGCTACTAGATTAATTAGATTTGTAAGTGTTTAGTTGTGTACAGTAGTAATAGTTATATAGATATGTATATATTTTTAGATTCACAGTGGTCTTTGTTTGGCTTAGAATGGATATGTTTCGATATGAAAAATTATAGAAACTACGTGGGGTAGTATGTTGTTTAAAAATTAAATTTATGTATATTTATAGCACTTATTTTATATAGTGTAGAGTAGCTCATCGTGGTACATGGATGTAGTGATATGGGTAGGTTTAGAATTCATGAGTTGTAGTACGTGTTGGTTTACATGACGGTGTAATGTTGTGTACGTAATAACAATTTGATACAATGCTCAACAGGTATGGATGAACGAGTATAATTTAAAACACACTATGATAAAAGGTTCTGCATATGGGTGCACAAGAGGGTGGATTTAGGTCATTTTTTAAGTGTGGTAGTTGGCCGTCATGTGTAGGTTTTGTATAACATGCTGTAACTTCATTCATGCATAATACATACCAGGAAATTGCTGATATGGTGGATTAACTATTTGGGCATGGATTAATTATTTTTGGACATGTGTTTATTTTCAGCATATTACTTTTGTTTTTTATGTTATCATTTGTTACAGTTAGGTTGCGTAACTTACGTCTCCCGTTTGAGAGTGTTTCTTTATAAATATGCTGGAATGGCATATTTACAAGCAAGAAGTCTCGAATTGTCTATATTTTTTGGACAGTTTGAGGATATGTGGTTTGGGTAAGTTCCTAAGCTGTTATACAACTCTACAGTAGATTTCGATAGTATCTCCCTAGTGTTCTCTAGATATACACCTTTCTTGGCCTATTGTCTAGACGTGTATTTGGAGAACAGTAGTGAGGTGCTATCGAAATTTATAGCACTTGTTTTATATAGTGTAGAGTAGCTCATCGTGGTACATGTGCACTAGATCTACTAGGCGCTTGAGCGAAACAAACCATTTTATTTGAAAAGGTAGTGTGGAGAGGTGAAAGAAGAAGAGGGAAAGGAAAGCGGAATCGCCGATAATTTTGCAAGTACAATTTTGCTCCTTTGGATTACGTTTGAAGACATGGTAGGTTAGCTACTAGATTAATTAGATTTGTAAGTGTTTAGTGTGTATAGTAGTAATAGTTATATAGATTTGTATATATTTTTAGATTCACTTGTGGTCTTTGTATGGTTTAGAATGGATATGTTTCGATATGAAAAATTATAGAAACTACGTGGGGTAGTATGTTGTTTAAAAATTAAATTTTGGTATATTTATAGCACTTGTTTTATATAGTGTAGAGTAGCTCATCGTGGTACATGGATGTAGTGATATGGGTTAGTTTAGAATTCATGAGTTGTAGTACGTGTTGGTTTACATGACGGTGTAATGTTGTGTACGTAATAACAATTTGATAGAATGCTCAACAGGTATGGATGAACGAGTATAATTTAAAACACACTATGATAAAAGGTTCTGCATATGGGTGCACAAGAGGGTGGATTTAGGTCATTTTTTAAGTGTGGTAGTTGGTCGTCATGTGTAGGTTTTGTATAACATGCTGTAACTTCATTCATGCATAATACATACCAGGAAATTGCGGATATGGTGGATTAACTATTTGGGCATGGATTAATTATTTTTGGACATGTGTTTATTTTCAGCATATTACTTTTGTTTTTTATGTTATCATTTGTTACAGTTAGGTTGCGTAACTTACGTCTCCCGTTTAAGAGTGTTTCTTTATAAATATGCTGGAATGGCATATTTACAAGCAAGAAGTCTCGAATTGTCTATATTTTTTGAACAGTTTGAGGATATGTGGTTTGGGTAAATTCGTAAGCCGTTATACAACTCTACAGTAGATTTCGATAGTACCTCCCTAGTGTTCTCTAGATATACACCTCTCTTGGCCTATTGTTGAGACGTGTATCCGGAGAGCGAGAGTGAGATGTCATTAAATTTATAGCACTTGTTTTATATAGTGTAGAGTAGCTCAACGTGGTACATGTGCGCTAGATCTACTAGGCGCTTGAGCGTAAAACAAACTAGCCGTGAAAAGGTAGTGTGGAGAGGTGAAACAGAAGAAGAGGGAAAGGAAAGCGGAATCGTCGATAATTTTGCAAGTACAATTTTGCTCCTTTGGATTACGTTCAAGACATGGTAGGTTAGCTACTAGATTAATTAGATTTGTAAGTGTTTAGTCGTGTATAGTAGTAATAGTTATATAGATATGTATATATTTTTAGATTCACAGTGGTCTTTGTATGGCTTAGAATGGATATGTATGTTTCGATATGAAAAATTATAGAAACTACGTGGGGTAGTATGTTGTTTAAAAATTAAATTTAGGTATATTTATAGTACTTGTTTTATATAGTGTAGAGTAGCTCATCGTGGTACATGGATGTAGTGATATGGGTAGGGTTAGAATTCATGAGTTGTAGTACGTGTTGGTTTACATGCGGTGTAATGTTGTGTACGTAATAACAATTTGATACAATGCTCAACAGGTATGGATGAACGAGTATAATTTAAAACACACTATGATAAAAGGTTTCGCATACGGTGTACAAGAGGGTGGATTTAGGTCATTTTTAAGTGTGGTAGTTGGTCATCATGTGTAGGTTTTGTATAACATGTCAGAACTTCATTCATGCATAATACATACCAGAAATTGCGGATATGGTGGATTAACTATTTGGGCATGGATTAATTATTTTTGGACATGTGTTTATTTTCAGCATATTACTTTTGTTTTTTATGTTAGCATTTGTTACAGTTAGGTTACGTAACTTACGTCTCCCGTTTGAGAGTGTTTCTTTATAAATATGCTGGAATGGCATATTTACAAGCAAGAAGTCTTGAATTGTCTATATTTTTTGGACAGTCTGAGGATATGTGGTTTGGGTAAGTTCCTAAGCTGTTATACAACTCTACAGTAGATTTCGATAGTATCTCCCTAATGTTCTCTAGATATACACCTCTCTTGGCCTATTGTCTAGACATGTATCTGGAGAACAGTAGTGAGGTGCTGTCGAAATTTATAGCACTTGTTTTATATAGTGTAGAGTAGCTCAACGTGGTACATGTGCGCTAGATCTACTAGGCGCTTGAGCAGAAACAAAACCAGCCGACGGAAAAGGTAGTGTGGAGAGGTGAAACAGAAGAAGAGGGGAAAGGAAAGCGGAATCATCGATAATTTTGCAAGTACAATTTTGCTCCTTTGGATTACGTTTCGAAGACATGGTAGGTTAGCTACTAGATTAATTAGATTTTTAAGTGTTTAGCTGTGTATAGTAGTAATAGTTATATAGATATGTATATATTTTTAGATTCACAGTGGTCTTTGTATGGCTTAGAATGGATATGTTTCGATATGAAAAATTATAGAAACTACGTGGGGTAGTATGTTGTTTAAAAATTAAATTTAGGTATATTTATAGCACTTGTTTTATATAGTGTAGAGTAACTCATCGTGGTACATGGATGTAGTGATATGGGCTGGTTTAGAATTCATGAGTTGTAGTACGTGTTGGTTTACATGACGGTTTAATGTTGTGTACGTAATAACAATTTGATATAATGCTCAACAGGTATGGATGAACGAGTATAATTTAAAACACACTATGATAAAAGGTTCTGCATACGGGTGCACAAGAGGGTGGATTTAGGTCATTTTTTAAGTGTGGTAGTTGGCCGTCATGTGTAGGTTTTGTATAACATGCTGTAACTTCATTCATGCATAATACATACCAGGAAATTGCTTATATGGTGGATTAACTATTTGGGCATGGATTAATTATTTTTGGACATGTGTTTATTTTCAGCATATTACTTTTGTTTTTTATGTTAGCATTTGTTACAGTTAGGTTGCGTAACTTACGTCTCCCGTTTGAGAGTGTTTCTTTATAAATATGCTGGAATGGCATATTTGCAAGCAAGAAGTCTCGAATTGTCTATATTTTTTGGACAGTTTGAGGATATGTGGTTTGGGTAAGTTCCTAAGCTGTTATACAACTCTACAGTAGATTTCGATAGTATCTCCCTAGTGTTCTCTAGATATACACCTCTCTTGGCCTATTGTCGAGACGTGTATCTGGAGAACAGTAGTGAGATACTGTCGAAATTTATAGCACTTGTTTTATATAGTGTAGAGTAGCTCATCGTGGTACATGTGCGCTAGATCTACTAGGCGCTTGAGCAGAAACAAACCAGCCGGCGGAAAAGGTAGTGTGGAGAGGTGAAACAGAAGAAGAGGGGAAAGGAAAGCGGAATCGTCGATAATTTTGCAAGTACAATTTTGCTCCTTTAGATTACGTTTCGAAGACATGGTAGGTTAGCTACTAGATTAATTAGATTTGTAAGTGTTTAGTTGTGTACAGTAGTAATAGTTATATAGATATGTATATATTTTTAGATTCACAGTGGTCTTTGTTTGGCTTAGAATGGATATGTTTCGATATGAAAAATTATAGAAACTACGTGGGGTAGTATGTTGTTTAAAAATTAAATTTATGTATATTTATAGCACTTATTTTATATAGTGTAGAGTAGCTCATCGTGGTACATGGATGTAGTGATATGGGTAGGTTTAGAATTCATGAGTTGTAGTACGTGTTGGTTTACATGACGGTGTAATGTTGTGTACGTAATAACAATTTGATACAATGCTCAATGGTATGGATGAACGAGTATAATTTAAAACACACTATGATAAAAGGTTCTGCATATGGGTGCACAAGAGGGTGGATTTAGGTCATTTTTTAAGTGTGGTAGTTGGTCGTCATGTGTAGGTTTTGTATAACATGCTGTAACTTCATTCATGCATAATACATACCAGGAAATTGCTGATATGGTGGATTAACTATTTGGGCATGGATTAATTATTTTTGGACATGTGTTTATTTTCAGCATATTACTTTTGTTTTTTATGTTATCATTTGTTACTGATTAGGTTGCGTAACTTACGCCTCCCGCTTGAGAGTGTTTCTTTATAAATATGCCGGAATGGCATATTTACAAGCAAGAAGTCTCGAATTGTCTATATTTTTTGGACAGTTTGAGGATATGTGGTTTGGGTAAGTTCCTAAGCTGTTATACAACTCTACAGTAGATTTCGATAGTATCTCCCTAGTGTTCTCTAGATATACACCTTTCTTGGCCTATTGTCTAGACGTGTATTTGGAGAACAGTAGTGAGGTGCTATCGAAATTTATAGCACTTGTTTTATATAGTGTAGAGTAGCTCATCGTGGTACATGTGCACTAGATCTACTAGGCGCTTGAGCAGAAACAAACCAGCCGGCTGAAAAGGTAGTGTGGAGAGGTGAAACAGAAGAAGAGGGGAAAGGAAAGCGGAATCGTCGATAATTTTGCAAGTACAATTTTGCTCCTTTGGATTACGTTTCGAAGACATGGTAGGTTAGCTACTAGATTAATTAGATTTGTAAGTGTTTAGCTGTGTATAGTAGTAATAGTTATATAGATTTGTATATATTTTTAGATTCACTGTGGTCTTTGTATGGTTTAGAATGGATATGTTTCGATATGAAAAATTATAGAAACTACGTGGGGTAGTATGTTGTTTAAAAATTAAATTTTGGTATATTTATAGCACTTGTTTTATATAGTGTAGAGTAGCTCATCGTGGTACATGGATGTAGTGATATGGGTTAGTTTAGAATTCATGAGTTGTAGTACGTGTTGGTTTACATGACGGTGTAATGTTGTGTACGTAATAACAATTTGATAGAATGCTCAATGGTATGGATGAACGAGTATAATTTAAAACACACTATGATAAAAGGTTCTGCATATGGGTGCACAAGAGGGTGGATTTAGGTCATTTTTTAAGTGTGGTAGTTGGTCGTCATGTGTAGGTTTTGTATAACATGTCAGAACTTCATTCATGCATAATACATACCAGAAATTGCGGATATGGTGGATTAACTATTTGGGCATGGATTAATTATTTTTGGACATGTGTTTATTTTCAGCATATTACTTTTGTTTTTATGTTATCATTTGTTACAGCTTAGGTTGCGTAACTTACGTCTCCCGTTTAAGAGTGTTTCTTTATAAATATGCTGGAATGGCATATTTACAAGCAAGAAGTCTCGAATTGTCTATATTTTTTGAACAGTTTGAGGATATGTGGTTTGGGTAAATTAAGTAGTCGTTATACAACTCTCTGAAGAGATTTCGATAGTACCTCCCTAGTGTTCTCTAGATATACACCTCTCTTGGCCTATTGTTGAGACGTGTATCTGGAGAGCAGTAGTGAGATGCTGTCGAAATTTTCTCTGAAGTTGTATAACAGCTTAGGAACTTGCTCATCCTCGAATTGTATTAGGACCAAACCTATTTAGAGAACAGGAGTCATCGTTGGTACGTCTTTAGTTAGTTAATAGATAGAATTTTCTTTAGAACAATTAAATGCTATGAATTATCTGTTCATCTGTTCCTTTACATGATTTATTGTGAAGTGCACATAATAGCTACAAATTGCTTTCGCACATGTCAAATATATAATCGTGTCAGATAAAAATACTCAAAATGTTGCAATAGCATCTGCCAAATTCAAAATTTCACGAAATTTCTATGGGACGATCCTTAGACCAACTGAGTTTTAAATAAAATATTTTCAGAGTTTGAACTGATTTAAATTTGAATTTTGAAAATTAGAAACAGTGACTAGGTTATTGAAAATCATTTTCTTGAAATACCAAAAATTTAGAAAAATCCATAAAATGCCAAAAAAATCATATCAACTTAGAAAAATCAACTTGGCAGGCTCTGTCAAAGGAAATGGCTATCCTACGATATTCTTTTGCATAAAACGAAATTTAGTCAACAGTAAGTAGTAGTAGATTTCAAACAAAATATAAAAAGCAGTTGACAAATATGTAAATAATAAGTATATAACATAAATATGAGCAACTCACTATCCTCCATGATTGTGAACAATGATCCATTCCCGGTCATAATGGCATATCTTCTAAAATAACAGTTACCCACTATTTTTCAATAAAGTTTTTGTAAAAGATCCAAGGCTAACTAAGTGATGATGCATAGCCATTCTTGATCATGAGTGCAGTTTTCTGAAAGGATTTAACTCTACAGAGGTGCACAACTTTACCCATTAGACATGACCAACCCTTGTTGCCATTATTTTCACATTTCTTTTGGTGTGTGGCAGAGAGATGATGACAAGAACCGTTACATCACCTAGACCTAACTTTGCACTAGCCCGGTGATAATTAACCCCTACTATGGCGGTTGAAATTAAATACATATAATACATAATAAAAATGACAGTCCATCCCTATCATAATCATTTTCCCTCATAGCAATGTATGCACCCTTGTCTCGATGAGAGCACCCCTTTAAGCAAACCTACCCAGAATGCCCATACTACTCTAGACTTTTAATGTGTAAAGCTAGACCTAGACAACTTAATAGGTTAAGGCTACCCCATAATATTACTTGTGGTTACATGGATGTCTTGAATTGAAACAATTCAATAGTTTGGTCATTAATCGACCTGGACGAGACCCTCCCTACACTACGTGCAAGTTCATCTCTTGCACTTCAAATTTTATAAATAACTCACCCACGTCAAACCTAGTTCTTATTTTTGTTTTTTGTACCAAGATAACAAAGGAAACCACTCAATATGTAAAACTTTACAATATTGAACAAATGTTGTAACTGACCATTTGTTTTCCCAAGTCTAAAGCATGGCTATGCATAAATATATATAATCGAGTATACCCAAGATAGACATTAATTTTTCCTAACCCTTACCTTATAGATTTCAATAATAAATTTTGCATATTTATCATGGAAGTTCCACAAAACAAGTAGGCATATCTACCGATATCCACAATATAGTTATTTTACTTAAACTACATGCACACATACATAAATTTGTAACGCAATATAAATTAAGTGAAATATTATGATCAATATGGTCAAATGAGATGCTTGCCTTGTTTACATAAATTTGTAATGCAATATAAATTAAGTGAAATATTATGATCAATATGGTCAAATGAGATGCTTGCCTTGCTTGTTGAGTTCTTCGGTTGGTTTGAGGCCAACGAGGTAGGTGTTTGGAGCATCGATATCTATACGTTGTACATCGTAAAGCAATAATAAGAATCAAACGAATCCAAATAGAGACCAAATTCAAATATTTTGTAGATATAGAAAGAGCATGATTTTAGAAAAATTTAGAATTGAGTTTCACTCAATTTAGAATGTATTTGCAGAAGTTGTGAGCATGTGAATTTAAATAAGAAAAAAATTCCCTAAAATGAGAAAGAATGTGATGTCAAAAGCATATTTTTGGAAATTATGCTTTCTTATCAAGAAGGCATAATATTAGCTAAATTTAAAGCGTATTTCTTGTTTTTGAGCAGGTAAGCTAAATTTCTCTTAGGCTGACATTTTTTATTTTCTTGAAAGTACTGACAGGTGGGGTCCACATGTGAGTGACTCATAAACAAATATCGGTTTAAATTACAAATCATGTTATTATTTTAACTTGGAACCACATGTCTGTAACACCCCGGCGCCAAGCGCACCGCGAATGCTACCAAAAACTCCAAATACGAACGACACATCTACGAAAAAAGACTGAAACTGAAATTAATCACTAAACTCTTAACTGGCCTAAAAAAACTAAGTCATCGAAATTTACAAAATTTCGGCATGAGTTCTCTAGAACAGAGGACATCCACTCAGCAGACAAAATAATAGCAGCAGATGATATCATTCTAGCAGGTCCTTAGTTAAGCAATCTCACACCCAACAGAATTTAAGAAATATCGCTACGATGAACAATAAATTACAATCACATTAATTACATTCAGGTTTGACGAATTGATTAAATAAATTACTGGAGATCGCAATCGTGCACGTGTTACTACTCCCATCCCGATGAATCAGCTTCAAGGTACCTAAAACAGGAAGCAAACAAGCGTGAGTCCAAGACTCAGCAAAGTGCATCAAATAAGAAACGCAATCGAATCCAACGAAATACCAAAACTTTGAAAAGTAACATATTCAAATACTTGATTGAACTTGGTAAATAAATGAACCAAAACTGATTCCAAATACCACAACCAACTCAGGAATTATTTAAACTGTACTCATACCTCGATAGCCACCTTTGGATGAGTCCACGACTTAATCCTCAATCTATAAATGCCATTAGCTCCACGATTTACCATTTACAGTTTCTATTTACTGCCTTCATGCTCAAGTACACAAACACATACAAAAGAAGAATCTCGTATCCATACCTCACAATCAACTCACTAAACATGATTCATTATTATCAGTGCAATGCAGATGCAAATATGCCATACCAAAAGAAGAATTCATATCCATACACCACAAAGAGAAGAATCTCATATCTATACATCACAATCAATGCATAAAGCATGATTCATCATCGACAATGCAATGCAGATTGCACAATTTCCATGCATATGATGCATCATGCATGCTTATCTCCTCTTTAGCACATACTCTGCAGATGGCCGAGTGCACACCGCTTGTGTGCACCCTCTCATTCCCTTCCACCCCGTGGTGGAGGGTGCCTACTCTTACTGACTCGCTCCCATATAACCACGTATATGAGACTACGAGGTAGGACTTTCGTGCTCACTACATGTAAGCACAGAGGCCCGCATCAGAATGGGTCGCCCCTTCCATCATGAATGCACAAATGCAATTAACATAACCAAATTTGCAATCTACATTCAGTTCTCACATTTGCATAGCCATAGCCAACTACATAAACATCAGCCACTTCTCACATCCATAAATTACCATTTTCAACATTCAAATCACATTCTCGACACTCGTATCCATATTCTCAACAAATCTCATCAACATGGTCAATCTGTCATTAACACTCGCACCAAAGACATAATTAATTTTCAAGATAGCAAATCAACTTTTCCTATTAATCCAACCTCACAACTTTATTATTCACGTTCACCTCTCATAGTAGTAAGCAATCTTATGAACGTGTGATATAGCAATATATCCATTTGGCGATTGTACGGGGTCCAACAAACAACCCACAAAGCATTCACTCCAAAGATACACTTTTCATAAACTCATATATGAAAAGACCATTCTCAACTTTCATATTCATAAGGTCACATATATCAGCAACACTCACATAACCGCCACAATCGCATATCATGACCACAATTCGAGCTATTTTCATAACGCAAATCTTATATCTTCTATGTTTCCATTAGCCTAATCATACTAGGGAGCATCATCAAGGCATACATAAAATGTAACACATAGCATATTGATAAGGCATATGATTCGTCAAGCAACACACATAACAAACAAATATTGATGCACTTCATATAATCTAGGTTTGAACGATAGCATAACCAATTAACCATTCCCATTCATCACATCGCAAACAAAATCAAACATGAAAATATTAAAATAACACATGGATAATTATATGATTGCAAAACCAAATGGCCACCTAAGCCACAACCGAAGACAATACACTTGCCTTCAACTTCTCGAGACGGTGTGGCGAGACGAGATTGCCACCCCGGGGTCACACCACCTGCACATGGATATAACCCACTCAAAACACACCCACAATTCAACACAGGACTCATCACTAAATTGGCTTCGCAACCTACTCTTAAAACCCGAAAACAGAAATCTGCCAACCGGGACAGCACTTAGTAAAATGGGCATAACTTTCAAACGGCTGAACGAAACTTAGCGATTCTGGACTTCATTGAAAGGTAATTCGATTATCTACAACTTTTTCTATAGCCGACCGACCGGGAAAAGCACCGATTATTCCCAGATTTGCGACGAACAGCAGACAGCCGCAAAAAATACTTCGCTCTGGACAGCACACGGTAAAATAACCATAACTTTCAAACGGCTGAACAAAACTTATTGATTTTGGTCTCTATTGAAAGGTAATTCAATTATCTACAACTTTCGTTATAGCCAAACCCCCAGGAAACGTTGGTAGAATTTTCAAACAGCAGCTCTAACAAGGGACGAAAATCTGCTCGAACCAGAAATCTCAAATCACTCTAATCTCTCCATTCCCCAACCTCCAACATCTCAAAATCATGAATCCTAGCTAGGCAATAGCACAAACACCTTGCATGCAAGTAATCTCACCCCCAAATTTCTAGGGTTTTACCATCCAATCTTACTCATGGGGGAAAGGAGGTGAAGGAGCCGAGGCCGGGCTGGAGAGGGGCTGGCTGCCGGCCGGAGGGGCTCGCCGGAGAGGAGTCGCCGGAGTTGCTGCTGCTACCTCGGCAGCTGCCGCTAGACACTGCTGCTGCCGCTGCTTCAAGATGTTGGGGCCGGCTGGAGAAGAGAGGCCGGCCAAGGAGAAGCTGGGCGCCAGCCGCCAGGGGAGGACATGGGCGACGCCATCCTGAGGAGAAGAAGGGCGTAGGGGGGGAAAAACGCCAGAGAGGACAAGACGCCAGGGCTTGGTTCGGCCAGGAACATGAAGAAATGAGGAAGTCAGCCCTCTCCAAGCAAATGACAGCCACACAAAATGAATGGGAGAGAGAGAGGTTAGGTGAGGGAGGTGAAATCCCCAAAAAACCCCTCCTACAACCAAAAAAATCCAACTTTAAAACCTCAGTGCAAACCAATTAAATTTCAACTCTTGGCGCGAAAAGACAATTACTCGGAAAAAAAAACAAACTTGCCGCAAGACTAGACAGCTCGGAAGATACCTCATTCTGAAAACTTGGGCAAAAATCCAACCATTTAATAAAAGAGATTTGCGGCATTACAATGTCATAGACTCATTTGTTTAAAATTTGATTAATTAGAATAACCTTAAAATTAATGATACTTTTAATGACTAGGGCCCACATGTCAATGACTCACAACTAAGGAACAGAGCTAGCACCATGGCTAAGCTTGCAAGGGGCGTGGCAGTGGAGGAAAGGCTTGGGAAAGACTAGAGATAGCTAGAGGGGTATATGGCAAAGCTTTGGATGGCAGCATACCTGAACATGGTTGGAGGTGACTGTGAAGGCTTGGAGTGGCAGGTCACTAGAGAACAATGGTGGTGTAGCAAGCTTCACATGATAGCCTAGCACTGAGTGATCTAGCATAGGAGAAGGGTGCCGTGAGCTGACCCCATCATGGAAAAGCTAGAAATGACCACGATCAAAGCTGGAGACACACCAAAGAGGGAGAGAGAGCCCAACGATAGTGAAGTTAGAGATGAAGAAGAAGACCTTGTTTCGGCACTACACTACACATTGGGCTACACCATCGTAGGGATTTTGATGACAAGGGAAAATGGCACAAGATAACAGGTGTGTTGAGGCTAGTGCTCACCAAGAAGGGGCTTGTGGAGCGACGAAGCTATTTTGGGTGGCTCAATGGAGAAAAAGAGCTCCAAGAGGGCAAAATGGGCACACCAATGTATGGAGAAGCTAAGGGAAGGATGGCAGGGCTTAAATAGGGGAGAGCAACGATACTCCGCGTCAACTTCCCCTTGGCTAGGCACTTAGTGCCCTGATTTCTCACACACACGAGCAGCTTGCAACACAGCGGTTCGTCATGCAGGGTGCTCTAGATGATGCGATGGCCCAAGCTATGAGGTAGTGAAATGACAGTGTGAGCACAGGGATAAAAGCTCTATGCATGAGACCATGGCAAGCACAACATGGACAAAGAAGATTGAAAAGTGGGCCAGGCTTACTAGTGATAGGGAGAGGTGCTTGGGCAAAACGAAAGTGGCTTGAGGGGTAATGGTTGTTGATAGGTGGTTCCGGTGTGTCAGTGAGAGGGAAGGCTGACATACGGGCCTAGGCTATTAGAGGGAGAAGGAAGAGGGTTTTGAAATTCGATTTTTTAATCAGAATTCTTATCCAAACTTTTAGGTATAGCAAACAAGTTCCAAAAATTATGAAAATTTTATAGATGGGTCCAACATGGTACTGGTGTTTGACTAAAATTTTTAGAAGCTTTTCGGTTCTGTATATTTTTAGAAATTCTTTTATTAATACTTTTTAATATAAAGTGTAGTATTTGATTTTGCAAAAATAGCAACTCAGCTAAAAAATTCACAACACTTTTTAGAAAGGCTCTTGAGACTATCTAGGACCGAAATAAATTATTTCCAGACTTTCTAAAATTTCATATTTAAATTTAAAAATTAGGAACAGTAGAAAGGAAATGAAAAAGGTATTTTCTTTAGATGCCAAAATTCCAGAAAAGCTAGAAAAATCCGAAAATTTATAACAAATGTAGAATAATAATTTGGCAACTTATCATTTCATTTGGGTTCAATTTTGGAATGTAGGCTAGGGTCCCATCCCTAGCAGCCATGTGCTGGTGGCGGTTCGGTTACAACTTGCAATCGACTTAGCATAATGTCTGCAGGCGTGCGCTAAGCATGGGAACTGTAGTGCGTGAATGCTATGGAGTGGAGGTGGCGCGTGCTGCCACAGGACCAAGGGCAGTGGCAAATATTTTTCGTTCACCCATATGAATAGTACCCCAATCTAGAACCTAATTAATAAGTCGATGATCTAGGGTCTAGGAGTAAGAATTAATCCACAAGATTAATATAATATCATAGGGATTGATGGCATACTGTTCAGCCTTGGAAAGCTTCATGCCGATAGTGTGTTGAACAATGAACTAATTAATCATCGTAGATCAATCCCGATGCCAATAAAAAATATTGAGAATATCCGAAGAATAATCACATAATAGATGAACATAAGAAATAGAGGATCTCAACTCTCTTCTCTTTGTTGATTTTAGATTAATTGTTTTGTACAATATGGTGCTATATTTACACCCAAAATCCCATATAGAAATTTTCGGAATTCGTCCGACCAAAGCACTAAGGAGGTGTTTGGGGTAGGGATATTTTATTAGATTGTTTTATAATCTAGTTCAAATTTAAACTAATCTCAAAACCTCCTTAAAAAAATTACCAGTCATCCGAACAGTAGATTTAAACTAGATCCCAAAACCTCTTAAAACATTTACCAGTCATCCGAACAGTAGAGTCCGGTTATACGCGAACACTTTCCTTAAAGCTAAAAGCACAAGCTAGCTAGCGGCAAAACATGCTTTTGGTAAAACCTACCGCCCAAACATGACTTTTTTTTTCTTTTCTTTTTTTGAACTGAACATGATTTCATTCTAGTTGTAGCGTCGTCCTCGCGAAGTCTCCATTTCAGCCCGCGCGGACGAATACCCAGTCACCTACCGCGGGAAATTTGAAATACAGTACAAGTTACGATCCGTAATTACAAATCGATACAACATGTTCATGTATTTACAAAAAACCCAGTTTTACCCGGAACCTGAAATTCCGTTTACACATACCCGGAAAATCAAATCCCGGCTAACTATTAACCGGAAAATCAAATTCCGGGTATGGGGGTTCACCCCATACCCGAAGCGAATTCGGGTATGGGTGGGGCCCCATACCCGGAAATCCATTTTCCGGCTAAAGCTTGGATTTCGTTGAGCATTGAGTGCTGAGCTTGCAGTAGATTCGTTGAGCTTGCATGCGGTCCCGCCGCATGCCATGCGCACCATTTTCCAGCAGAGCGTTGAGCTTTCCATGCAAAATTGAGCATGTAGATTCATTCATGCAGGCATCTGGGTCCCGTCCTGCTGAGAAAAGCATCACAAGGCGCGCAGAAAAGCATCACAAGGCGCTGCGCGCGAGCGTTTTCTCACCACGCGTGAGAATACGTGTTCGTTTTTCCAGCACGGCCCCGGTACATGTGTCAACGCTGCATGCAAATATTCCTTGCTTTCATTGCTTTCGTTGCATGCGTTCCATTGTAGCGCCACTCGCCCGCATGCAAAACCAGACCCCGGGTGACACGGACATGTCTCATCGACGCGCCGAAAGCCGTGAATGACTCGTTTGCTCATTTGCTCATTTGCTGTCTCGCGTTGCGCCAGGCTCATTTGCTCTCTATAAATGACGACCGCACGCAGAGCATTTCAACCAGACGCAGAGCGAGAGAATTTGGCAGCTGCTGAGAGCGTTGAGAAAATAGAAAGCTCGTAGAGAAGAGACTGGAGAAATTTAGTTGGTGTTTATATTTTGATGAAGTTTACACGAAGTTAAATTTTTTTTTTGAGTATTTCATCCGGGATTCATGTTTTGCAGGTATTCTGAGCCGTTTCGTTTGAGCAGTACGTGATGGCGGCCATTGCAGTCCCAGAGCTACTCCGTGAGTCAGTCGATGCCCCACATCGTGCGAGGGCAATTTCTGCAGGAACTATGGTCTGACGCATTACTATATTACGTGCCATCACTATTTTTGAAGATGCGTAACCACTTTGTCGTTAATGTTTCAGTTGCCCCCTCTCGCAAGCTGATCACTGCACAAGATAAAAAGCTGGACTATCGATTCCACATTCCACTAGCTCGTGCAGGTCTACTAGCATTTGCGCTCCTCATGGATGGGGCTCAGCTCGCAGGAGGCTTGACCACACCCATGCTCGCCATCGACAGTGCACTTCACCGGTCTCGTCGACCGATGGCGGCCAGAGACACACACCTTTCACTTACCGCTCGGTGAGATGTCTATCACTTTGAAGGATGTGACCATGCTAACCGCCCGCCCATCGGGGACGGGCGTTGGTTCTTCCTCGACCCAGAGATGACCGGCAAAGACTACATCGCGGAGAGGTATTACATGACATAACGTTATTTCATATTTGTAATGTGCACGATATTATCGACTCTCTTAATCCGGAGTTCATGCAGGTTCGGTGTCCCATACGAACAGAAGGAAAATGGTGTCTCCATGACTTGGCTACAGGGATTACAGGAATACAATCTATGCCCTCCTGATGCCGACGAAGCTACCGTGGGGCGCCACTACGAAGTGTACTTGTACTACTTGCTGGGTGGTGTCATGTTCACGACGACCGCCGGAGACATCATCTTCCCGCACTGGGTTTTTTGTAAATACGTGAACATGTTGTATCAATTTGTAATTACGGATCGTAACTTGTACTGTATTCCAAAATTTCCACCTACCGCTCTAGCCTGTACCAACCACCAAGCTTTCTGCCTCGATTTCTTCAATTTGCCTCTCCCTCTGCTGCATGTGTTGTTCTACTACTTGCTATACATGGCGTCGTCGGCGGCTGGGCAGAAGGAGAAGAGCCGGGTTGTCACGGACCGCCCTTTTCAGGGGTGCGTATAAATACCTTCACAGCTACCTAGAAATTTAGCTGTAGGTAACCAAGTGTACATTGCAAGACATAAATACAAATACGAGTATTTTAAAGATAATTTAAGGGCCTAACGGCCAGAGTTTTACAAAAAGTGCGGCTGGCACCGAATATATTACAGAACACCCACAGGAAAGGCTTGAGCAAATAGATCAAGGCCTTCGAAATCAAATAACATCGTCATCTACGGTCTTTTGGAGATCGCCAGCTTCATTTGAAATCTAAAGAGGGGGGGGGGGGTTGGGAGCAAGGGTGAGTACACAACCGTACTCAACAAACCACACGGAGATTCTGAATATTATATGCAGGGATAAACAAAGGTAGGTACAGGTTTCAAATATTGTGGATGCAAGTTGTAAATATCAGTTTTCATTTTACATTTGAAACACAAACCATAATTAGCAATATAACATAGGGGGGGTTATCTACAAAGTTCACATCCACGACAGCTTTTACTTATAAAAGCTACTAGGGCGCAGTTACAGGAATCACCCTAAATTAACTCAGCTTCATTAACAGGAAGCACGGCGTATTCGAATACCATTGATATCACTCTGCAGAGATGCTCAGCTTTACCCACAAGATATCATCGACCGTTAGTGCCACACGTGAATAACATGCAACTTTAATGCATGTGGCCGGGCCAGGATAATCATAGCTTTTCGTTGAACTTCCCCTTTTTAGCTCCTACCCAGTAGGGTATCCAAGATCCGCAATATTCAAGACCCACAGTCCATCGTGCGATCTGAATATTGTGGATACCCACTGTTGCGTGAACTGGTGAATGGCCTCTTCATTCACGTTCTGCCCTAGTCGCTACGCGATCCATTGCCTCGCTAGCATCACTTCCTATAGGCATTAAAAAGGGAAGTACAATGTACTGGGCTATGTTGGACCAAGTCAATAGAGTTGGTCGGACCAAGTCAACAGAGTTGGTCGGCCCAACTTGTGGTTGAGCGGAGTCTGAAGTTATTTTCTTTGCCCAAGACGTCAGTCCTTAAATGCCAAAGACTTAGCCAAATGACATTCCACAAACCATTGGTACCAACTGTACCACCACTATATCACAACCTTGGCCTCGTCATCGGTTGGGGGTTGGGCCGGCATCCACCTTCCGTGGTCCGCCCAACACTGTCCCCCAAACCATAGCAACTTTTGAAAATCAACCAAGCCAACCTTCAGAGATTAAGCATTTGTCTAAAAGTAATAATTGTATAAATTGCTACATTTACGAAGGTTCAATATTTTATATTCTAGGGTTAAAAAGGAATTTAGGTATAGCAACAGGTTTACCATTGGGGTATATCTAATCATGTCATTCGAAACTATCACATTTTCTAGTTTTCTAAAATACCAAAATAATGCAATACAAAAGTATATACATATTATTGTAACAGAACTGGGTTCAACATGTTCAAGGAGTGTGGCTTGCCTTGCGGATTTGATGGTTCGCCTAGTGAGAAGGGGTTGATGTCGTGTCCGATCCTGAACATCTCCCGCTCTTGCGATGGTTCCAACGTCTGCTCCTGCTCCAAGATTCGTGCCAACGGTCGCGTCGACGGCGAATCTAACGCAAAGAAACGCAGACGATAAATAAACGAATAAAACAAAACAAAGGAAGAAAATCAGAAAAAGAATCAGAGAGAAAATGGCCGGAACAGGGGTCAAGGGAATTTTGGGAATTTTTTGGACTTGGTATGGCGAAACGGAGATTATTTTTGGATTCAGCGGCTCGAAACGGTTAAGAAAATGTATTTTTAGCATTTTTGGGAATTTTTGGGGATTTTTTCTGAATTTTAAATTAATTTTCGGATTTTAAAACGAATTTTTAATCCGAAAAGAAATTGAAAATTCGGAATTGAAAAATGGGCTACACAGGGATTTTGGCCCATGGCCCATGCGGCTCGGCCCACGCGACGCGCGGCTGAGAAGGCTCGTGGCTGACTGGCGGGGCCTGCTTGGCAGCGACACGGAAGGGAGCGCTGACAGAGGGGGTCCGCGGGCAGCGATTGGGCGAGGGAGCTGACGGGCGAGGCCCACTTGCAGCGACGGGGAGAGGCGCTCTAACTGGTGGGGGTGGGTGGCAGTGATACGGAGGGGCGAGCGGTGGCGCGGGCGGCAGAGGCTACCGGAGCGGAGGAAGGTGATGGCGAAATCGGCGAATGAAGGTTCGGGCGCTCGGAAGATATAGAGAAAAAGGGAGAGGAGGTTGTGGTGGACTCGGAGGCGGAGAAAACGGGCTCGGGGAGGGATCGGAGGGGCGCGGCGACGGAAGGAAACCGAAGCCGGAGAAGACGACTGGTGAAGTGGCGGCTCGGCGGCTCGGACGGCGAAATAAATAGCGAGAGTTGGAGAGGGGGTTGCAGCGGTCCTGGCGCGGCGAAAATGGAGGAGACAAGGGGCTTTTATACGTGCGGGGGCGGGGAGAGAGAGAGCTCGGGCGGGGGAGAGAGAAATGGCACCGACGAGCTCGCTACAGCGACAGGACGTGGCATCCATCATGGCGATGGCGAAAATGGGTGCGGAGGGGACGTGCGCAGACCGAGCGGGATTTGTGGCGGGATTTGCGGCATAAAAAACAAGAGTTGAGCGAGCGGTGAGGTGACGGGCGAAGCTGGCTTTGGTCCAGGCGAAGTGAGGCATGAGGAGGAAGACAAGGGAGGAGGCGACGCGCGAGGTGTTGGGGGTCAGCGACAACAGGGCGGCGCGCCGCGTTGATTGTACAGTAGCTCGGGGGCTGTAATAATGGCGACGGGATTAGCGGCGGGGAAGATGGTGTTGTAGCTCGGGGCGACACGACAAGAAGGCGACAGGACGGGAAGATGACCCCTGGGAAACCAAGACGCCAATGAAAGAAAGAGGGGGAGGAATTGGGCCATGAAAAGATGATAATGGAATGCTCACATGAAAGAAGAACGCGGGCCGAGCGCAGAGGGAAGAAGAAAGGAAATCGGGCCGGAGGGAGAATAGGCCAAGGGCAAAAACGGCAGGTTCCGGATTTGGTAAGCGCCAAAAATGGTAAGCTTACCCAAAATGGAAAGGAAACAAAAGAAAGCCGAATAAAATTCCTACAAATTCGAGAAAATTCGAATAAAATCCAAATAAATAAATAATTTTGAAATTTTGGGGTGTTTCAACCTACCCCCCTTAAAATAAATCTCGTCCCCGAGATTTACTCGTCCTAGGGGAACAGGTTGGAAAATTCTGCTTCAATCCCGATTCCTTTTTCCGGTGGGTTCCCCAATAGTAAAATTCTTCCACAATTATCGGCATACTCTGTCATTTTTGTCTCCGTGTCGACTTTCAGTTGACTTGATGATTCGGATGTGCTCTCTGTAATGGAGTAACTTATTTCGCAAGTTAATCCCTTTGGGCTGCACTTGGTCTGCCAGTCGACAAAGGTATTTCCTTAACTGGAATTCCTGGGGTACATGGTGTATCTGAGTGGCTTCCTGGGTTCAACTGCAATTTGTAGATCATTTTTCTGACTTCATTGAGAACTGTATAGGGTCCAACATCTCCGGGTGTACTTTTTCCTTAATTCTGAAATCCGTGCACTGGCTTGAAGGACGCCGCTTTCAAGTAGACAAGGTCTTCACTCTAGTGACGGACATTCTCCTGCTATTTGTCTGCATGACTTCCTCGTTGTTTTAGGACAGTCTTTGGGTCTTCTCTATTGACTTTCACATGGGTTTTTGTATTATGCACATCTTATGGCCTAGAGAATTGCCTTTTCTGTTTCTTTGTCCAACTTCGTCCTTATTGTTTTATGTGGATTTCTATGTTGGGTGTGATCTGGGTTTCCTGTTCTGAACCATTTTCCTCGAAATTTCCATGTGACCCTATCATCTGTGCTAAATATATTCCTGCTAATCTTTGTTTCGGCGGAAAGCTTGCTTAATTGAAATGAGGTGCGCGATCTTGGTCAATCTGTCAGTTGTCATCCAATAATATTGAATCCCTGTCGAGTCCTTGAACATCCTTGTGAGGAAATCCATTCCGATCTCATCCCATTTCCTGTCTTGGGAAGGAGAGCTGCAGTAGACTAGGAGTCTTCTGAGGGTCAATCTTAACCTTCCAACACATATTACTATATAGGTCATTCTTGGCTGCTTTCTTTGTCAAAATCAATCCTCTTATATTTTTATTATCACATATATAGTGATAGAGCCACCATATCCCTTGCTGATTTGGCGAAAGCTCTTGAGGGGTTGGCATCTGTCAATCTTTTCCTGTACTGTTGAATGTTCTTATCTTCCTGTTGGGCGGTTTTGACTTGATCCAAAGGGGTTTGGTGGGATTCCACTGAGTGCATGGATCTGACATCTCTTTGTAGGTCAAGATTTCCTTTTTATTTCTGACTGGTTCCTCATGGTGGGTCAAGCCACTTTCTCGTCAATTTGTCTGGCTATTCTTTGAATGATTAGTGTCTTGGATATCTCTGAGGTGAAGATGCTGATTCATTTTCTTTCTGCTAACTTTGGGTTCATCTGCATGATGGCTTAATGTCCCTGGCCATTTGTAAGGATAGTGAATACTGCTGTTTCATTTCCGGGTTAACTAAATGACCTTCAGACCTTCCTCTTTTATCTTCAGTAACTAATCATGAACTTAATTCATTGAATGATCACTCTTTAGGATCTTCATACTTGAACCGAGTCTCATCCAATTCCCAGGGTTTGGGACACATGAGAAGGAGGTAAGGGCGATATGATAATCCATTTTTGCAAACAAAGGCCAACGACAAGAAGGGATGGATTGCACCAGGACTAAAAGAATCATACTGGTTGTGACTGAGCTTGGAACTTACCGATGACGTCGTTTGCGGCCTCTGTAGTTTCCTTGGTGGACACGTGGTTTATCCAAATTCTCGAGTCATTGGGATTTGGTTCGGTCCTAATGGGTACCTTCCTTCGTAGCAATCCCTGCTGCTTCTTCGGCGGCTGATGTGGTGCATTTTGTCAGTCTGACGGGATGGAATTGGAAACCTGAGCCTTGGCCACATCAGAGGGTAAATGCTTCCTAGGGCAGTGATGCTGGATATGTCCCGTCTGTCTGCAGTGAAAATAGAGAGCGATCTTATGGGGGAAATCCTCCGCATAATGGTTTCCCTTGCAATTGAAGCACTTCCCCTTCTTAAGTTGGGGCATAGCAGGTACCGGCCCCTGCTCTTCTACAGCCTGTCTTTTAGACGAAAAATTGAAGGGAAGATCTGGCATTGGTATCCTTGGCGGTATTGGGTTCTGCATCCTCAGTTGTTGTGCCTTCCTTTTCTGAGTGTTTTTCAAGTCGATCCGGGTCTCCTCGGTGATTATTAACTTGTCTACCATTGTGATCAGGTCCTCGAAGTCAAGCGCTGAAAAATGAAATTTTAAATTTTTCTGCAGACCTTTGTAAAATCTCTCTATCTTCTTGGCTTTTGTTTCCACTTCTTCAGGGGCATATCGTGCTAGTTGGTTGAATTGATGGAAGTATTCTAAAACTGTCCTTCCACTTTGGCAGAGAGCCAAAAATTCTCTTCCCTTAGCTGCCATTAAGCCGGCAGGGATGTGGGCTGCTATAAATGCTTTCTTAAATTCTGACCACGTGGTTTCTTGTCCGGATTTTTGTGCCTGAAAGTTCATCCACCAGGCGGCAGCTTGTCCTTGTAGCTGGTGCGAGGCGTATAATACTCGCTCTCGTCGAAAACCGAGTCAGGTCAAGTCTTATTTGAATGTCACTGATCCAATCATCTGCTGCGAGTGGTTCTGCTGCACTTGAAAAGACGGGTGGTCTTGTCTTCTGGAAATCAGACCACCATGATCTTCCAATATTCCCATCTGGCGCATAGTAATCATCGTGAGGGTGTCCGTGTGGTCTGGCGGCGAGTTGTTGTATCATTCTCTCCATTAGTTGGGTCTGGCGCATCTCTGCCTGATGCCTGTTCCTTTCCATCATGGCTAGCACCTGAGCTAGGTTGGTCGGGTTTTCTATGGATTCTGCTTCCTCACTGAAATGCTGGTGTGGTCCGACTCCTGCCATCTGGCTCAATCTGATTCTTATTCGGTGCTGCAGCAGGTTTTAGGCAAGCAGAAGGTAAGTAAGATTTAGAGCTTAGGTAAGGGTAGAATGAATAGGTGAGAGGCTTAGACGAATGGAAGGAGCTTTTTGAGTTGGATAGGGGTAATTGAATATTTAGCACAACACCAAATAGCAGAAAATAGCGAACATAGATTTTCATTCATACTCGTGGGTTTGTACACAATACCGTTTTAAGGTCCGGTACGACCCATGTTACATTACCAAAAGACCTATTGTAAAAGTGGTGCAATCTAAATCTAGCGATTTGTCTATGGCGGAATCTTCTTGCTATCGTCGAGCTGGGTCGGGTTCACCACCTAAAAGCGACTATTGAGAACTACTGAGGATGAGGGAACCTCGGAGCGTTATCCGCTACTACGGAAGTTTTGAAGTTAGTTGAGAATAGAAATCTTAAATCACTTTTCGAAACCGAGATCTAGGTAAGGTAGAAAAATGGGCGAGAAGAAGAGGAAGATAGCTAATATGCTCATATATTTTCGAAATCAGTTTTGTTTAAGTTTAAGTAACCTTTTTGAAAAACAATTCCTAATCCACCTTAAGGTCTTGATCTACTGGTCAAGTCAGGCTCTGATAACACTTGTCACGGACCGCTCTTTTC
The DNA here is from genome assembly GCA_036346375.1 of Guadua angustifolia. Taxonomy (NCBI): domain Eukaryota; kingdom Viridiplantae; phylum Streptophyta; class Magnoliopsida; order Poales; family Poaceae; genus Guadua; species Guadua angustifolia. The sequence goes on along the minus strand of CM070505.1, from coordinate 47,639,327 downwards.
TGGGGGTGCGTATAAATACCTTCACAACTACCCAGGAATTTAGCTGTAGGTAACCAAGCGTATATTGCAAGACATAAAAGCAAATACGAGTATTTTAAAGATAATTTAAGGGCCTAACGGCCAGAGTTTTACAAAAGGTGCGGCTGGCACCGAATATATTACAGAACACCCACAGGAAAGGCTTGAGCAGATAGATCAACGCCTTCGAAATCAAATAACATCGTCATCTACGGTCTTCTGGAGATCGCCAGCTTCATTTGAAATCTAAAGCGGGGGGTTGGGAGCAAGGGTGAGTACACAACCGTACTCAACAAACCACACGGAGATTCTGAATATTATATGCAGGGATAAACAAAGGTAGGTACAGGTTTCAAATATTGTGGATGCAAGTTGTAAATATCAGTTTTCATTTTACATTTGAAACACAAACCATAATTAGCAATATAACATGGGGGGGTTATCTGCAAAGTTCACATCCACGACAGGTTTTACTTATAAAAGCTACAGGGGTGCAGTTACAGGAATCACCCTAAATTAACTCAGCTTTATTAACCGGAAGCACGGCGTATTCGAATACCATTGATATCACTCTGCAGATATGCTCAGCTTTACCCACAAGATATCATCGACCGTTAGTGCCACACGTGAATAACATGCAACTTTAATGCATGTGGCTGGGCCGGGATAATCATAGCTTTTCGTTGAACTTCCCCTTTTTAGCTCCTACCCAGTAGGGTATCCAAGATCCGCAATATTCAAGACCCACAGTCCATCGTGCGATCTGAATATTGTGGATACCCACTGTTGCGTGAACTGGTGAATGGCCTCTTCATTCACGTTCCGCCCCGGTCGCTACGCGATCCATTGCCTCGCTAGCACCACTTCCTATAGGCATTAAAAAGGGAAGTACAATGTACTGGGCTATGTTGGACCAAGTCAACAGAGTTGGTCGGCCCAACTTGTGGTTGAGCGGGGTCTGAAGTTATTTTCTTTGCCCAAGACGTCGGTCCTTAAATGCCAAAGACTTAGCCAAATGACATTCCACAAACCATTGGTACCAACTGTACCACCACCATATCACAACCTTGGCCTCGTCATCGGTTGGGGGTTGGGCCGGCATCCACCTTCCGTGGTCCGCCCAACACTGTCCCCCAAACCGTAGCAACTTTTGAAAATCAACCAAGCCAACCTTCAGAGATTAAGCATTTGTCTAAAAGTAATAATTGTATAAATTGCTACATTTACGTAGGTTCAATATTTTATATCCTAGGGTTAAAAAGGAATTAAGGTATAGCAACAGGTTTACCATTGGGGTATATCTAATCATGTCATTCGAAACTATCACATTTTCTAGTTTTCTAAAATACCAAAATAATGCAATACAAAAGTATATACATATTATTGTAACAGAACTGGGTTCAACATGTTCAAGGAGTGTGGCTTGCCTTGCGGATTTGAGGGTTCGCCTAGTGAGAAGGGGTTGATGTCGTGTCCGGTCCTGAACATCTCCTGCTCTTGCGACGGTTCCAACGTCTGCTCCTGCTCCAAGATTCGTGCCAACGGTCGCGTCGACGGCGAATCTAACGCAAAGAAACGCAGACGATAAATAAACGAATAAAACAAAACAAAGGAAGAAAATCGGAAAAAGAATCAGAGAGAAAATGGCAGGAACAGGGGTCAAGGGAATTTTGGGAATTTTCTAGACTTGGTATGGTGAAACGGAGATCATTTTTGGATTCAGCGGCTCGAAACGATCAAGAAAATGATTCGAAAAGAAATTGAAAATTCGGAATTGAAAAATGGGCTACACACGGATTTTGGCCCATGGCCCATGCGGCTCGGCCCACACGGCGCGCGGCTGAGAAGGCTCGTGGCTGACTGGCGGGGCCTGCTTGGTAGCGACACGGAAGGGAGCGCTGACAGAGGGGATCCGCGGGCAACGATTGGGCGAGGGAACTAACGGGCGAGGCCCACTTGCAGCGACGGGGAGAGGCGCTCTGACTGGTGGGGGTGGGTGGCAGTGATACGGAGGGGTGAGCGGTGGCGCGGGCGGCAGAGGCTGCTGGAGCGGAGGAAGATGATGGCGAAATCAGCGAATGAAGGTTCGGGCGCTCGGAAGATATAGAGAAAATGGGAGAGGAGGTTGTGGTGGACTCGGAGGCGGAGAAAACGGGCTCGTGGAGGGATCGGAGGGGCGCGGCGACGGAAGGAAACCGAAGCCGGAGAAGACGACTGGCGAAGTGGCGGCTCGGCGGCTCGGATGGCGAAAGAAATAGCGAGAGATGGAGAGGGGGTTGCAGCGGTAATGGCGCGGTGAAAATGGAGGAGACAAGGGGCTTTTATATGTGCGGGGGCGGGGAGAGAGAGAGCTCGGGTGGGGGAGAGAGAAATGGCACCGGCGAGCTCGCTACAGCGACAGGACGTGGCATCCATCATGGCGACGGCGAAAATGGGTGCGGAGGGGACGTGCGCAGACCGAGCAGGATTTGTGGCGGGATTCGCGGCATAAAAAATAGGAGTTGTGCGAGCGGTGAGGTGACGGGCGAAGCTGGCTTTGGTCCGGGCAAAGTGAGGCACGAGGAGGAAGACAAGGGAGGAGGCGACGCGCGAGGTGTCGGGGGTCAGCAACAACGGGGCGGCGCGCCGCGTTGATTGTACAGTAGCTCGAGGGCGGTAATAATGGCGATGGGATTGGCGGTGGGGAAGATGGTGTTGTAGCTCGGGCGACACTGGCGATAAGAAGGCGACGGACGGGAAGATGACCTGGGTGGGGGAAACCGTCGTCACATGAAAGAAAGAGGCCGGGAGGGGAATTGGCTGCACGGAAAAAGATAATTTGGTGCTCATGTGGAAAGAAGAACGCGTCGAAAGCAGAGGGAAGAAGAAAGGAAATCGGGCCGGAGGGAGAATAGGCCAAGGGCAAAAACGGCAGGTTCCGGATTTGGTAAGCGCCAAAAATGGTAAGCTTACCCAAAATGGAAAGGAAACAAAAGAAAGCCGAATAAAATTCCTACAAATTCGAGAAAATTCGAATAAAATCGAAACAAATAAATAAATAAAAAAATTGAAATTTTGGGGTGTTTCACGGGTGTTTCACTCTAGTTGTAACGTCGTTCTCGCGAAGTCTCCCAGTCACCCACCGCTCTAGCCTGTACCAACCACGCACCAAGCTTTCTGTCTCGATTTCTTCAAGTTGCCTCTCCCTCTGCTGCTTGCGTTGTTCTACTACTTGCTATACATGGCGTCGTCGGCGGCTGGGCAGAAGGAGAAGAGCCGGGTGCTGGTGATAGGCGGTACTGGATACATCGGCAGCTTCATTGTCGCCGCCAGTGCCCGCGAGGGCCACCCCACCGCCGTCCTCGTTCGCGACACCGCGCCCGCTGACCCCGCCGTGGCAGCCGCCCTCCAGGGCTTCCGGGACGCCGGCGTCACCCTTTTCAAGGTCAGTAGCCGCCATACTTTTCTCTTTCGGTTGTCGGTGTTGGTAGTTATAACTAGGACGGTGTTATCATGGATAAAAAATGGTAGCAGAAACAATGACAACATATATTTGCTTTGGATTGGATCATTAACATTTTAGGATTTCTACCTCCATAGTAATGAACATAATTTCTGTTGTGGCATATCTATCGACAATACTGAATTCAAGGAAATTCATGAGAGGAAAGTACTTCTTTCATGCTGTTTCGATTTAGCCATTCAGAAAAATAGTCAAATTAATACTATGCCACTCTATTAGTTGGACTTCACGGCCACATGTTATTGAGGCAACGAGTAGTTTTTCCTAAAGTGCAAACTTTTAGAGTGTTATAGTATGAATTATCCTTATAGAAAAATAGTCAAATTAGGTGATTTCACCGAAAGTAAAGATTGGCCGATTTTAACACTACCTTAGAACCTGTGCAAGAGTTATTCTTAAACAAAACTACTTGGAATTTCAAGATTTCTGGGTTGGAGATCCAAATTAACTATAAAAATGCACTCAAGACTGGTTTGTCGTGTGCAAATTCACTGCACAACATGATTTCTTTATAATCTATTGCTCAAAAAACTTACCTGACAACCTGTGTTCGGCTAGAGACAAAATGTCAACGAGATTGCGCTGATTGATAAAATGTCAATGAGGTATATCTCCTAAGACAGTCATTGTGATGATTGACAAAATGCCAGTTGAGGTTTATTTGATAAGGCTGCAGCAAGCCAGCAATCTCTCTTTTTTTTTAGATAATGGAAGAATATATTAACCTTTCGATCTCTGCATCGTGAGATGCACACAGTCAAACATTTATTACAAAGTTACGGTCAAAAATGTTGTTATGAAGAAATTCATAAATAGAAGCTTAAGTAAGAAAAAAAGTTACAACAAGCAATGAAAAGATTAATAAAAAACACTCAAGCAGCGCATGGTTTTGTTTAAAATCTTCATCTATACCCAATGAAGAAGTCCCTAACTATGGCATGTATACAACTGCAAGCCACTAACATCATTTCCCGAGCCTCCTCATGCTGTAGCACAGACTATGGGTGCAACCAGTTAATGCACATATAAATAATCTGTAATAGATTAAACAATTGTTTCTTATCAAAGACAACATTGTTTTAACATAGCTAAAAAGACCAACATAAAGTGGCAGCCCCAATTAAACATTGGGCCTTTATCTCCTTTCCCAATCCTAATAGTCATGTCTCAAACATACGGGCTATTCTACTAGGAGGTGTCAGATTAGAAGTCACTTATATAACAGGCCATACGAAACGAGCAAATTGGCAATAAAAAAAGTGATGTTGGATAGTTTCCTCATTGTGACAAAAACAATATTTTTTGCTGCTAGTTCAATTTTTTTTACTTAGATTATCTTTCGTTAAGATAAACCCTTGACTTAAGTACCATAGAAAATTTTTATTTTTAAATGTACTTTAATATGTCATAGTTACCTATTTGTAATTAATTGGAATATTTTGATGCAATAAAACTACATACATTGAGTGAACAGAAAACTGTCCGTTTTGATGAAGATTCTATCGAAAAGCACCCCTTTCGGATGACAATATACCAGCAATCCTTATAATAAACTCTTGCATGACTTGTAAATTAGGTTCTATAATAACCCTACGAAAAGATATATTAAAAATCCCGAACTCATTACTTCAGCCACCTTAGAATAAATTATTACTATAATAAGGGCAATAAGCATCACTGATCAAGTCAATACTCTATGTTGATTACTTAAATCATCACCTCACGATTTGATTTGATTTTGATTGGATGTTGATGTACGGCCGTTAAATTATTGGATCAATAGGGAAATCTATATGACCATGAGAGCTTGGTGACAGCCATCAAATCCGTGGATGTGGTCATCTCGGCCGTGGGTTATGCACAGCTGGCAGATCAAACCTGCATTATCTCCGCGATCAAGGAAGCCGGGAATGTAAAGGTGACCTCACCCTCTAATTCAATAGAAATTATTATCTGTGTTCACATTATAGATTATTGTGAACACTTCACCCGCGCTATAGTTCTAATTTTGTATGCATTGAGAAGAATACGCGGTATTGATGTATCTTGGCCTGTGACATTTTCTGCGCCCAATGAATTAATTAGCTTTTATTTTTTGTTTGTAAAAGAATTCTTTATAGTTTCATTTGGGTATTGATATTAATATGATGATAAGACCTTCGTAAAAATAAAGATGAAGATAAGACTAGTCTTTCATGGTACTAACAAGCCTGCTTCGGAAAATTAAGGATATTACGCGTTTCTTCCTGTCTTTGCACAACATGGAGGACAAAGGAAAGCTCTGGAATGAAAAGCAATAATTTCTTTTTTCCCCCCCAGAAACCATGTTGAGCATGCCTACATTTTATATTTGATTTCCAGAGATTCTTCCCATCAGAGTTCGGTAATGATCCGGATCATGCACATGCTGTTGAGCCTGCAAAATCACTGTACGCTGTGAAAGCTCGTATAAGGCGTGCCGTCGAGGCTGAGGGGATTCCCTACACATATGTCTCCTCCAACTTCTTTGCTGGTTGTTTCTTGCGAAACCTTGCACAGTTTGGGGTTACCGGCCTTCCAAGAGAGAAGGTTCTCATCCCAGGTGATGGAAATGTAAAAGGTAAACCTGATCATGATGTGTTTACTAGGCGAACTTTATGTTGCTTTACTATAAAAGCAATCTCTAATTTTAGGATGACATATAAATCAAACAAGAAATAAAAATATACCTAAAGATTAGTCTATATACTTTGTTGAAAATAGGAATTTTTGCTGCGGAGGAGGACGTGGGCATCTACACTGTTAAAGCTGTAGATGATCCAAGAACCCTGAACAAGATCCTGTATCTGAGGCCACCAAGCAACATTTTGTCTCACAACGAGCTTGTCTCACTCTGGGAGAAGAAAATCGGTAAGACACTTGAGAGGATCTACATCCCCGAAGACGAAGTCCTGAAGAAGATTCAAGGTTAGAATAGTGTAGCTGCATCCCATATTTACCTGTTTTTCTCCTCCAAATGTTTGTTTCAGTTGCACTGATTTTACTCGCTCTGAATTCTTGCAGAGTCTCCACGACCACTAAATGTAGCACTGTCAGTTATCCACTCTGTCTGGTTGATGGGCGATCACACTAACTTTGAGATCGATCCGTCGTTTGGAGTTGAAGCTACCGAGCTTTACCCCAATGTTAAGTACATCACTGTGGATCAATACCTCAACAAGTTCCTTTGAAATATGAAATCCTAAGACTAGTGTGCGTGTGTGTATATATATATATATATATATGTATGTATGTATGTATGAAAATGATTCCATGCTCCCGGGAGTACGTGCTCCCACGTCCAGTATTCTGCTTAAATGATATTGTTATATCTCTTTATTCTTTTAAGCATACTCTAATACTGATTATAAGATACTTCAACATAAATTCCACAAAAAATTTCATCAAAATCGCTTTTTATAGCACAATTTGTGTATATATTCCTTTTACATATGGAAACAGGTATATAACAAAAAATAAAGGGCTCTGATGAATTTTTTCTAATCATGTCACATATATTGGAGTATCTTAGAATTATTATTGGAGTATACTGAAAGTGATAAAGGAGTATAATACGTTTGTTTATATGGTATATTAAATATGGGAGTATGTACTCCTACGAGTACAGAAAAGGCCACACACACACACACACACACACACACACACACACACACACATATATATATATATATATATATATATATATATATATTCTAATAAGAATGCTGTTTTAATTTCAAATATTTGAGACCTGAATCGTCGGCTGAATAATGAAGCCATTGTTCGGTATGCATTGCCTTTAGATTATGACTTTAAACTAGAATTTGCTAAATTTGGACAAAATTTGCTTGAGAAAACATGATTTCATCATATTGTTGGTTGAAAAAAATATTCAAACATAGTTAGTTGTAGGATGCGTACTGAATTAGTTATGAATCTAGTTCGTGCAATACATTTTTATTGCATGACAAATCATCATTTTATCGTTCTAACAGTGAAATATTCTTATGCCTCTGTACTTTGAGATAAGAACCCAAAACCGTGACTTTTTCTTTTCTTTTTTTAATTATAGTTGCGGGTTTATCTTCGAGAGAGTAATAGTCTCTATCGACTATAGGAAATTTTGTTAAACTTTGAGCCTACTTGTGAGTAGGGTTTCAAAATTCATTGAAAAGCGCTCGGATTTCACAAATTTCGCTTATACTGCGTCAGTTCAGAAAAGCATACCGTTCGGTTTACCACTCAAGTTCAAAATTTAAATTCAAAAAATTCAGAAAATTTGAAAAAAATTATCCAAAAGTTTCATAAAATTAGTATTAATAGCACTATAACCTCTGTGTGAAATTTTTTTTTGAAAAATGAAGTTTGGAGAAATGTTCCTTAAATGAATATTTTTACTTTTTTTACAATTTTTCAATCTGTCACCGATTTTCAAGAAAACTGCTCGAAATTTGCCGCTTTTCAAGCGGTTTTTGATCTTTTCATTTGAATTTCGCTTTGTTGTTTGACCAGATTTCAAATTCGTTTGACTTTCAAAAACATTCGGTTTTTGTGAATTTGGTTCAGTTTTTCGTGAATTTTAGTACCGCAAGCTCGTCGAAAATCGAGGTCGAAACGGTATCATTAACCTGCTTGTCAGTCAGACTAGAGGCTTGCTCAGCCCCTACAACACCGGGATACCACCCTATCTATGCTCTTAATACCATGCTAGGCTTTCGGTGATTGTGCGCCGATCATATTCACAAGATGCGGCAATACGTGTAACCTGTCTGTGGAAACACTGGATTTACTCCACGATTGTGCCGCCTACCCTGCACATCTTTGCGCTTGCAATATATACTTTCCTACAGTACTACCCTCCAGTCCACAATGCAAGCTAAGATGAAATCAATTGGCCGCTGGAATTGCAATCCATTCTGAGAGACCATACGGTGGTCTACTAATATTTGTGATGAGTAATTGACTATGTTCAGACTTGTAGTTTGAGTTTAAATTGTATTTGCCTTGATTTGAAGCAATTTCAGTTGCTGTCAGTTGAGGGCGGTACCACTAGTCCTAAAAGGCGATACTACCAATCTGAAGATGGCAGTAGCTATTTTCTAGGAAGGTAGTTTTTCTAGTTTGAGGAAAGTCGGCACTACCAGCGTGTTAAGGGCAGTAGTACCAGGGTGCGATACTACCGGCCCTTATGATGATAACATCACTCTTTTGGATACGTGTATACATCATGGTCCAATGACAAGAACTCATGCACATAAATTAAATCTTGAGGTGAGCTCGTTTCTCGTTGTTCATAATAATGATATTGAGGATAGGATGCTACTAAATATTTGTGATGTTTTATTACTTAAAAACATGGGAGAAGCACCACCCTTGCCATGCCAAATCAAGTCGGACTCTAAGTCATCCACAATTCGAGCTTTGTGTTTAGTTCGGAGTCAGCAGACATCACTTTATTAAAATGGACATATCTCCCTTATACGGAGTCCAATTGAGGAGTTCTTGTACTTGTTAGAAAGATAACGACGAGATTTTTCCAATGAATCTAGTTCCAGCCCTAGATTCATTGTGGATCATCCAGAATTATCAAAATAATATATCATATTACTATTTTAGGCTATTTCAGACCTTTTAAGCATATGTGGAGTTCAAGCCTAGTTTGTGTGCACCCACTAGCAGCACACAACATTAGCCACCACCTCCCTCTCATATATTCAGTAGCTGCTACCTTAGACACTTGGGTTTTGCTTAGATGACAACTAGATACTTTGTCGGTTTTTCACTGTACATCGGTTTGTGGAACCCCAACTCATATGCTTAATATTATTCGCAATTTTAGATTGCATATTTTGCGTTTTTGCTTGTGTTCTCGATTCACATGCAAGGATAAGCCTTCTTGGTGAGGTCAACCGTATTTGTGCGTGGTTGATAACCAAAGGGGCCATGGTGTAGTGATTGCAGGGTTCGAATCTATTCTAATTGGAAGCCGGATCATCAATGTCGAGTTCCCCATCAATCAATTTAGTACTATCTATTGGAAGATTGGGCCACCGTTCACATCAGGTGGTATCAGAGCCAAGGTTGCCTGATAGGTAATCCTTGTATCCCCACTTTTGTTTTGCCATCGTCCTAAAGTCCAGAAAAATTGCTCTACAAAGAGTTCTTCATTGATTCCGCTGTCCTACAACCCCCTATGCCTTTGCAATTTTTATTTTTAGTTTTGCTTATTGAGTTCATGTCCATCATCGTTGTCTTGTTGCTGGTTTGAAGTTGTGATCCTAGATTCTAGTTGTCACCTTCCATTGTCCTAGTTCCTGTTTGCACCGTTAGTCATCCCACCACTGCCAACCCTCAGAACCAAACTGAGCCCTACTCGGTTTGCCCCTACCACCGCTCTGTGATATATCGTCCCGTCCGCTCCATAAGCCCTAGATAGGTCACGAGCTATCCTGTGTCAATTGCCCTACACCGCTAGCCTCCGTTTTTCACCCGTGATCCTATTGCTAGCTTAGCCCTATCCGGAAGGAAAAAGTGAAGTCGCAAGCAATTTTAGATTGCGCAGTGTTTAGTAAAACTGGTATAACTTTTACATACGAACTCCGATTAAGGTTGTGAGGAGCCGCCCAGACTGTCCTCGGGTTATTCAAATGCCCGGTCGCCCTCATCGGATTTGGAGGCTAGCAACGGATCACCAATGGTGTTCACAGTGCTAACACCCAAGCCCAATTAGGACAACAATGATCCCATTCGAATAACTCAACAACAATCCCGGTATTCCCCCGGTATGCGATCCGAAGCTCGCCCAGGATCGCCCCGCATACCGGTTTCCATTGCCATATCAATTCAATTCGCATAAAGGGGGCAACGAACCCAAAACTTTACGACCAGACACGCAACGCGGAAGCACAACAAACGACTAAAAACCAAGACACAAAGACAAACCCGACAACCACAAAAGGCAAGAACTAACAACAGCAGATAAGACTCACAAAACAGACTAAACACAAGGTCCTGCCTAGACACAGAAATTCTACAAAATTTCGGCATGACGCCCCTAGAAGTACGGACATCCACTCAGCAGACAGAAGAACAATTAACATATCCAAATATAGCACAACCACAACCACAATATAAACAGACATGCCTGAAAACAACAACCCAGACCTGAGTTAAGCATGGCGATATATTAAAGTTCAACAACGGAAATAGCCAAGTATTTAAACATAGCCATAACATAATTTCTTGAAAGCTAACTATACAACAAAAGGACATACAAACACCAAGTTAAACCAAAATTATGACATCTCAGGAAGTGTCTCGCCTTGAACACTTAGAGGCGTTTATCGCTGAGCTAGCTTTTACTCGGTGCCCTTGACCACCGAGAAGCGAAGCAGACAGAACTCACACCCATCGGGTCCTCACTGAAAAACCACAAAGCGTACATGAGTACGAAGGTACTGCATAAGACTTACCCGTGGTCCATATATGACCGACTCAAGGAATATGCATTTGGATGTAGTAAGGTATAAGCTTAAGGTAAAAGTGCAGAAAAGCTTACTTTGTTGCATAATCAAATTCAACTACACAAATTTCAAATTCATAGCAGTTATGTACAGCACCTATTACTAAAGTGAGAGCTGAATTTAAACATTTAAGAGAGCAAATAAAATCATGAACAAGCATCAACATCAAGTATTCCAACTATTTTCAATTTAAGTTATTACTACGTTGAAGTGTCGGATGATACAAGCGTGCTCATATCCGAGAGCGCGGCAATTCGAATCGCTTATTCACCCTGCAGGGGATCATCAATCGCACGACATGTGCCACAAGGAACCTCATGTCAACCCTCCTCCCATCCATATCTACTCGTTGAACCATCCTCATGCGGCCCGAGCACCTAGCAACCTCCCTCGAGCGGCTCAAGCCTCGCTTAGCCCTCAAGAGAGACCTAGGCCTCGCCCTCAACCACGTCCAATCGCATGAGGGCATGACCCATCGAGTAGTATGCCATGAAAGGGTGGCTTACCGTACCATTATATCGGGCATGCGATCAACAAGGGGTGCTCGATCAACATGGCAAACAACGGATCGGTCCTTAACCAACACAGGCGAGACTACAACATTTGAGTCTCCACACCCAAATGATCCAACCGTCTCGCCCGGTCTCAATTTTACATTTCAGAACATAACCATATCCATTGCAACCCAATAGTGTGAAGTAATAAATCTCAAGTGATGGAGCCGTCCAGCACTTGGCCCATACCCGACCTCTAAGCATACTAAGCATGGACACAATATAATTACCCATATACTAGCTCCAAGGGAAGTGTTCAACAATTATCAATGAATGTATGTGCAGCAATTAGGTTCTAATACCATTCCCACATTTCAATTCCTAATGCATAACCTAACCATCCAATAAGCAATTCATTCACAAAAATACAATTATGATAAGGTTGAATATGCTTAGGTGCTTGCCTTGAGCTTCTGCTTGATTCTCAGTAACACACGGCCCTCCGGTACCCCCCTTGGTCACCGCCGCGTTAACCTCCGCGTGCTCGTTCTCTACACGTTCGCCATGTATGAAAAATGAGATGCATGTGATGCATATGAAATGAAAATACTAAATGCATCCTCAAGACAAATCCAAAAGTGCAAACATTCATCTCAATTGAAGAATGAAAATGCAATTGCAAGACTCCACTTCTACTCTAAAGCCTAAATCTGAAAACAACAAGCATACATCCCTAAACAGGCATAACTCTTGAATGCTTAATCTAAAAATTGATTTCTTTGACTCTAAAGGACCACAAGAGGGTGATCTAACTTTAACATACAACACAACATTCAGAATATAGATTGAAAGTTTTAACTAAACTCTGAACTTCAGCCCCAAAATCTGAATTTTCAGAAAAACTGGTTTCAGGACAGCATGTATACAAATGACCATAACTTTTTGATCACTTAGCCAAATTGAGCAAACTCAGAGCCTAAACGACCACAAGACATAGACCTACAAATTAGCTTTGGCCAATCACCCAGATTATACCCAGATAACTCCCAGTTCGGCCAGGAACAGAGGGCAGTTTCAGAGTTCAGAATACTCAGAGCTTCAGAACAGCATGCACCGATTTCAACATAAAAATTGCTATTCTTAATGGAATTGAGTAAATGATAACATTTTTACAATCTACATGAAATTTCCTACAACTCCACAGGCAATATTAATTTCTAATTCGGCCTCTAACTAATTTTTATTCACAGCTCAAGTTTCTACCCGATATCTTCAGCATTTTCAGAGCAGTAAGCACTAAAATTGCCATAACTTTTAGCTGGGTTAACGACATTGAGTGATTCCAATTGGAGATGAAATATAATTTCATTACCCACAACTTTCTCTACAGCCAACCTAGCAGGAAATGCCCGGAACTTGCTCAAATCACCACGAAACAGCAGCTACAAAATCTGCTCGAATTTCAGAACTATGCTCCAAACCCTAGAATGGCTATTCCCCAACCAAATCTCCAAATCTCTACTCACCAAAGCTCCCAACTCTACCAATGCTGCCCCCAAAACCAGAAAACACAAACCCTAGATCAAGGGAGGGCCTCACCTCATGGGAGTGAAGGAGGAAGAGGAGGAGGGAGCTGCTGCCTTGGTGGAGAAGAGGGAGGCCGGCAGCTTGGAGACAGCAGGGAGGAGGATGCCGGCCAGGGGAGAACCTGGGAGGAGTGGCTCAGTTGGGGAGGAGCTGGAGGAGACCTTGTGGTGGCTGCTTGGGGAAGGAGAGCTCCAAGAAGAGGTGCTGCACGGTTTGGGCTGAGGGAGGAGGCTGCTGATTTGTTGTGGCTGAACCTCAATTTCTTTTAGATGCTGCACACTTGACCCCACTTGGAAGCAATAGAAATGGCTAAGTCCCAGAATTTCAGCACTTGGATTCAATCTTGACGCTATGAATTAAATTAGTATTTGATGATGGATTGGGCTCAAAACTCAACCATTGCATAGAGAAAAGTTTCTAGTTTTCATTTTACTAACATGCATACTCTAGATCATTATAGGTCTTAAGTTACAAGGCTCCAACTTTGATTAAAACCATACTCGCAACCTGAAATTTCTAGCTCTTGAATTTTTGCTATGTTTGGAAATTCTTAAATGGTAGTTTGGGATAGACTCTGAAATTAGCAGTGGATCTCAAATGCGGCCAAAAACTCGGTTGGCCCTAATGTTAGCCGCATGAGTCGAATTCGAATTCGGGGCCCTGACAAATCCTCCCCCCCATAAGGGAATCTCGCCCCGAGATTCGAAAATGAGAGCATAGATGGATAGAATAGAATCTATATGGACCATGCAGCCACATACAAAAGAGATGACTTTAATTGCGAAAAGATTGGATGGCAGCGTTTACATAGCATGGAAGAATTCGGGATACATGATTTTTAAACGGTCTTCCCGCTCCCATGTGGCTTCATCTTCAGTGTGATTGCTCCACTGAATCTTGTAGAATTTGAGAGTCCTCCTACGAGTCTTGCATTCAGCTTCATCCAAAACTCGAATAGGATACTCTTGATAGGACAGATCGGGCAGAACCTCAAGCTCATCCACTTCGAGATGTTCAAAGGGAATACGGAGACACTTCTTCAATTGTGATATGTAGAAGACATCGTGGACCATCGCTAGAGTGGGAGGAAGCTCCAATTGATATGCCACTTGACCACGTCTTGCAAGGATCCGGAAAGGTCCTATGTATCGAGGTGCTAATTTTCCCTTAACCCCGAAACGATGGGTGCTCGGAGGGGAGATACCTTCAGATAGACATAATCACCAATGCTGAAAGAGAGAGGTCTTCTACGACGATCAGCATAGCTCTTTTGCCGTGATTGTGCTACCTTCAAATTTTCTTGTATGGTCTTCACCTTCTCTTCGCCGTCATGACGATTCAGCCCAAAGAATGAACGTTCTCCACTCTCGGACCAGTTCAGGGGAGGAAGAGGGTACTTGTTCCTTATGGTGACTGCGTTCAAAGGACGATAATCAACACATAGGCGAAGAGAACCGTCCTTCTTGGTCACGAAGAGAGCCGAGCAGCCCCAAGGTGAGGAGCTCGGACGAATGAATCACTTGTCCATTAGTTCCTTCAGTTGATTCTTTAATTCGGCCAATTTATCAGGCGGCATTCGATACGACCGCTTGGAAACTGGAGCAGCCCCGGGCTGAAGTTCAACTACGAACTCAATATCCCGATCGGGCAGCATCCCCGGCAATTCCGCTAGAAACACATCCGGTTATTCAGAAACCACGGGAATGGATTCTAACTCCTCATTCTATCGTCGACCAAGGTCAGACGACAAGAGTTAGACTCCACATGGTAGGGAAGAAGGAGGCACTGCTGACCCAAGAGAGGGCAACTGGGGCAACCTAGCTCGCCCGGGCGCAGGAGGCCGAGGCAGCGCAGAGGCAGGCGGTGGAGGAGCAGTGTCGCATGCTACACAACTTCGTCGTCATGCTCCAGCCGGCTTACCAGCGGATGGCGTGGTCCCTGGAGCCGCTGGGGCGGACCTCCGTGAGCCAGTAGAGCCTTCGACAATGCAGTATGCACACTGCATGACTCGAGTGGCTGAGGCGCTCAGCGGCCTGCCCGCCGCCTTAGCTGCCCGCTCTGCCCAGGAAGGATGGCAAGTCGCAATAGCTGCCGCGACCTTTGTGCTGGCGTGCTGCGCCAGTCGCGATGCTTCCTTCAATCCAATGGCCGCCGTGGCCGGCATCGAGGGAGACGAGGCTCGGGCGCAAGCGCGCGTGTGCGAGGCCGCGGAGCACGTCGCTGGGCTGATGACGGTGGAGGAGCCGAGCCTTGACGTGGCGGTGGCGGAGGCAGACGTTGAGGAGGACGACAGGCACATCCAAGTTGTGAACGACAACTGGTGGCCCGAGTCGCAGCCTTTGTTTTCTTCTTCTTTTTTGTTTTTGCTTTGCCTTCCTATATGTCAAAACTACCTTAGTAATTGTAATGAAATTGGCATCTTCTGATTTTACCTACGTGTTTATTCTTCTGCGTTTTGATTGTGTTTGCCTAACTCAACCATTGGGCGACCAGCCCCCAGCCTTGCCACGATGCGAACCTAAACACTTAGGTTAGGTTGATACTTTGGCGTTTCTTGAGTGGCTACAAGCGGCTACTACAACGCAAACAATGGTTACCCAAAACTTGCAGGATGTAGACAAATAAAGTCCTAAGTCCTTGCGCAAGGTTGTCACTGACTCCTGCCCTTTCGGAACTTATATCCTTATGATCTCTTGGAACCTAACCACAGCGTTGTGTGGCAAGGCAGCAGGTTCCCAGGAGTGGTATTGGGCTAGCGGTGCTTGCAGTGACAGCCAGCGGTGCTTCGCAGAGCCAACCCGAGGTATGTGAGACATGTTTGAGCACCGTGACACACTCACGCTCCTGGTCGCCCGTCCTTGTGGGATGCAAACGCTGGGCATATCCCTTTATCAACAAGGAGCCATCAGGTTCTCAACGCCAGTGACAACCACACACAACTCGACCCAACAGGGTGTAGGCGTAAAAGATAAGTCGATAGTGCTAAGGCAAGCAACTTATCTTGGTCATGGACCGCCGGGCGACCAGCCCCCAGGCTTGTCGTGGGGCCATCTTGAATGTTTGAATCGGGTCAGTGCTTCAGTACTTCATCTGCAATTGCACGTAGCTACTGAAAACACAAGTAGACGTTACGTGGGGCATGCAAGAAATATGTTAGAGAACGAAAGTCCCCGCACAAGGATGTCATGGTCCCTTTTTTTAGAGCTTGAGCCCCTGTGATTCGGAACCAGCCCGCGGCGTCGCGTGTCAAGGTAGCAGGTTCCCAGGAGTGGTATTGGGCCAGCGGTGCTCACGGTGACAGCCAGCAGTGCTTCGCAGAGCCAACCCGAGGTGTACGAGCCGTGTTCGAGCACCGTGCCACACTCACACTCCTGGTCGCCCGTCCCTGCTCGACGCGTACGCCGGGTGTTACCGCAGATCAACAAGGAGCGGCCAAACCGCCGGTAACCATGACACTCACGTGAAATATGACCCACTAGGGCACAAGCAGGGAAAGTAAAGTAAAAGCCTTTATGGCAAACGACTTTACTGACCGCTGGTAGTCGCCGATCAGCCAAGGGAGAGCCCACCCACACAGCTGATCGGAGCGAACTACCGGGTAGTTACAGTTCTTATGGATAAAACTTTCGCAACAACTCCAAGTTGGAGGAGTTGTCTAGCTCTTGATCATCCTCAGTGGCCAACCGGACCGCCCCGGGTCGAGATATTGAGACCACCTTGAAGGGGCCCTCCCACCGGGGAGACAGTTTGTGGAGCCTGGCATGCATCTGGATTCTGCGCAAGACCAGGTCGTCCACTGCTAGTGTTCTTTCATGGACCCAGGTGGCGTGGTACCGCCTGAGATTTTACTGGTACCGAGCGGCATGCAAGGCCGCCTGGTCGCGCACCTCCTCCAGAAGGTTGACTTCTTCACCACGGTAGTCTTCTTGTCCTTCCTCGCTAAACGCTGAGATGCGTGGAGATCCGAGTGACAGCTCGGAAGGAAGGACGGCTTCCGCACTGTAGACCAGGAAGAAGGGCGATTCTCCAGTCGCCCGACTGGACGTGGTTCGAAGTGACTACAACACAGTCGGGAGCTCTTCCGTCCACTGTGCCCCCCGCTTATGGAGTCGGTCAAACGCTCTAGTCTTCAAGCCCCTCAACACCAGCGCATTGGCGCGCTCAGCTTGGCCATTGCTCCTTGGATGGGCCACCGAAGCAAAGCATACCTTGGTGCCCATCTCATCACAAAACTCCAAGAAGGCCGTGCTGGTGAATTGAGTACCGTTGTCGGTGATGATGTGATTGGTGACTCCAAAACGGGTGAAGATTCCGTGGATGAACTTGATAGCAGCAGAAGTTATGATGGCACGTACTGCTTCGGCTTCGACCCATTTGGTGAATTTGTCGATGGCGATGAACAGGTAGGTGAAGCCCCCTATGGCCCGTGGGAACGGACCCAGGATATCCAGCCCCCAGACTGCAAACGGCCAAGAGAGCGGAATGGTTTGCAGAGCTTGGGCTAGTCGGTGGATTTGCCTGCGAAGAATTAGCATGCTTCGCATTTCCTCACCAGCTTGCAAGCATCCTGGAGGGCAGTAGGCCAATAAAATCCTTGGCGGAACGCTTTGCCGACAAGCGTCCGGCCGGACATATGGCTCCCGCACATGCCTCCATGGATATCAGAGAGCAGGCTGCTCCTCTCTTCCCGAGTGATGCACTTCAGTAGAATTCCGTTTCTTCTCCGGCGGTATAGGTCCCCACCTACTAGAGTATAGCACTTGGCCTTGCGTGCAATTTTCTCAGTTGAGGCATCATCATCGGGGATCACTCGGTCTCACAGGAAGGCTAGGATAAGATCCATCCACTGACCTTCCCGGCCAAGTGTGGTGATCACGTGGTGATCGCCCGGGTACTCCGCTTGGCCAAGCTTTTCCCCGGGTGCCGCACCAGCGGCACTGCCGCCTTCCCTCCCAAACCTGGGGGCTGAGGTGGGTGCGCTGCCTACCCTCCCTAAACTGGAGGCTGCGACAGCCGCACCGCCCTCCCCGCTTGAGTCGGAGGCCGCGGCGGCTGCATCGTCGTCCCCACATTGAATGGGGGCAGCGACGGACGGTCGCGATAGTCTTTCTTCAAAGACCCCGACCGAGACAGAGGTTCTCGAGGACACGAGCTGCGAAAGCTCATCCGCCATATGGTTGTCGCGTCGAGGAATATGGATATATCGCAGTCCTTTGAAGTGGCGCTCCATCTTTCTGACCTCCGCCAAGTAAGCGGCCATGGTAGGGTCAAAACATTGAAATTCCTTTTGCGCCTGATTGATGACTAGCAGGGAGTCGCCTTTGACTTGGAGGCACCGGACGCCCAATGCCGAGGCGGCGCGCAGCCCTGCCAGCAGGTCCTCATATTCGGCGATGTTGTTAATGGCCTTGAAGTCCAGGGCGACCACGTACTGGAGGATGTCACCAGTCGAGGTGACCAGGACCACCCCAACCCCCGCGCCTTCGAGCCTAAAGGAGCCATCAAAGAAAAAAGTCCAGGGGAAAGGCGCGGGGGTTTCTTCAGCTTCAGGAGTGGCGGGAGTCCATTCGGCAACAAACTTCACCAACTTCTGGCTCTTGATGGCGGTGCGGGGTACAAACTTGAGACAGAATTCCCCCAGCTCCACCGACCACTTGGCGATGCGGCCTTCAGCTTCCCGGTTGTGGAGGATCTCTCGTAGGGGGTAGGCAGTGACCACCGTGATCTCTCGCCCCTGGAAGTAGTGCCGCAGCTTCTTGGACGCCACCAGAACAGCGTACAACATCTTCTGTGCTTGCGGGTACCTGGTCTCTACCTCATGTAATACCTTGCTGACGTAGTAGACCGACTTCTAGATGCCTTCCCTCTCTGCCACCAATACTGCGCTCACTACTGCAGTGGTAGTGGCGATATACGGGAGCAATGGTTCGCCAGGCTTGGGGGCGACTAGTACTGGCGGGGAGGAGAGATACAGCTTCAAGTCTTCAAACGCTCGTTGAGCCTCTTCAGTCCACTCGAAGTGGTTGGTCTTCTTTAGTAGCTTGAATAGGGGCAAGCTTCTTTCTCCCAACCGGGCGATAAATCACCGAAGGGAGGCCAGGCATTGCACCTGCTTGAGCCGAACCGGCAGCTTCATATGTTCAATGGCCGCTATTTTGTCAGGGTTAGCCTCGATGCCCCACCTGGACATGAGGAACCCTAGCAGCTTCCCGGAGGGCACGCCGAATATACACTTCTCGGGGTTGAGCTTTAAGTAATGCTTCCAGAGGTTGGCGAAGGATTTCTCCAGGTCTTCAATCAGTTCCTCGCTCTTTTTAACCTTCACAACCAAGTCGTCGATGTACACCTCGAGATTTCGCCCTATCTGTGGACGGAAAGTAATATGCATGGCACGTTGATAAGTAGAACCAGCATTTTTTAATCCAAAAGCCATTCTGATATAACAATAAACACCCATGAGGGTTACAAAAGCGGTTTTTTTTCGTCTTTCGTCGCCATGCTAATCTGGTGGTACCGAGAGTACGCGTCCAGAAAGCATAGCAGCTCGCATCCCGCCATTGAGTCAACGATGAGATCGACGCGCGACAGGGGGTAAGGATCCTTTGGGCAGACCTTGTTGAGATCGGTGAAGTCGACGCACATCTGGCACTTTCCGTTGGATTTCTTGACGAGCACAGGGTTGTGTTGGGATTTTGCCCAATAGCGTATCATGCGTCACATATGATGTGGGCTTGGTAATGACGGGTCACATATGATGTGGGCTTAGCAGGCCACGTTGGACATGGGCTACAAACCTTATTGGGCCTCTAGCATAGGGGTCCAACTAGGGGGCTATATAAAGGTTGGCGGTGGAGGCTTTGAGGATGATGAGCTTCTAGGTTTTCCCCACCACCAAACCCTAGCCGTCGTCTCTCCCAAGGGTATGTGCGTGAAGTACTAGCACACCCGCGTGGATGGATTCCAATCCCTGTATGTATGGAACCTGAAAAGAGACGCGATCTGTTCGCGCACAGATTCTGGATGCTGTTTTGTTTTGCTGATTCCTGATGATCTAGAAGGAATTTGAGGGCGGGACTGGATGCGTTGGAAAGATAATTTCGTCACCTTTCAGTGAAGTGGTAGAACGCCCAAAACGGAGCTCGTATGTGGCCTGGGCATCCATTTTAAGTCAGACTGCTCCTAGAGGTCGCGAACTTCCGCAAGGACTACCGGCGCTTCATCTACCTCAACGCCGCCTATGATCCGGTCATGGGCTTGGCCATGGAGTGGAAAGGCCTTGTGGCACCAGCGAGGAGGAGGCGTGGCATGTACGGCTACTTCCACGACGCGTGGATCGATTGAGCTGGCTTCATCGACTCGTCTTCGCTGTAATCGCTTGGCGTCAGAAGGTAATGCGATCTGTGATCAATTGCTTGCAGGGTGTCCTGGGTAGTTGCGATAGAATTTGATTATATGCTAGTGTAGCATCCCGCGTTTCCCTTCAGTGGTATCAGAGCCATCCTGTTTAGTTCTTGATCTAGATCGATTTTGGTCGCATATGTGATGTGCGGGGTATTAGATACGATCTACTACCATTCTCCGTATGGCCAATTGGATCGGTTGGGGTGAACCAAACTTGATTAATAGAGATTAATCTGAAATTTAATTGATGAGATCAATTGGTTGATGGTGTGGTGAAATTCATGTGATGAATATGTGACACAAAGATTTGATCTATTTGTGATTTGCTACATTGATCAGTATAGCAATCTATTTGATACGATCAAGTCAATTGTGGGATGATGGCATGTGTATGCTGATGAGTTGCGGTGCCTATGTTGTTGCTGCGAACAGCGGGTACATGCTGCTGGTCCTGTACTCGTCGCATACTATACATGCGCTATTCGTGGTTGTGTATGGGCCGTCGTTGCAAGCAGCATATAGACATATTGGCTGAGCATGTATGTTTGCATGTAACGGTTATCGATGGATGATGGATGTATGCTTAACATGGTGGCATGCATCAGATGCATGTACTGTTGAAGCATATATGTATACGTGCATGCAAAATATAATGCTAGCTAGTATATACGGCGTGTTGGTCAGATTAAACTATGGTCTAGCCGATTTGATCGGTTAGATGGTCGTTGGGTCATGGTTACTATGCAATAGTTGCACGTGTTAATAATGATCTCAATCACGGTAAGCAGCCAAACGTTGGTCGTCCTTGCCGCCGGAAATCTTGTAGACGTGCGTGTTCCTAACTATTTGTGCCCGGACAGCTCGGTAATGAGCAAATTGTTGCTCGGGTAACTCGGTGCTGTTTGGTGGTGCCCGGTAATGCTTGGCGCTACTCGGTTTGTGCTCGGTGGAGCTCGAGTTGGTCACGGGCTGCTCGGCGCCACTCGGTACTGCTCTGTTTTGCTCTGAGGAGCTCGGGGCATGATGTGTGGTTAATGAGATTAACCCGATGGGTCTCGCTGGATATTTGTATTCGGCTTTAGGAAAATTTATGTGTCTGCATCATATGCTAGATGAGGCGTGACCGTGCGTGAATATTTAATTCACGGCTTGATAATTTTTCGTACCGTCGAGTAAGGGCTAACATGTAGTCTAGTATTGGATTGATATGATTAATTCAACAAAATTATCATGGGTAAGAATGTGAATATGATTCACAGTTCAAACCCTATCAGCTAACTAGTTAGTAGGACGACGTGATTAATGAAATATTTATTGGGTCAATTTGATTGGTCTGGAGCGGATTAATATATGCTAGCGTAGCATCCCGCATTTCCCTTCAGGTTGGCAAGCCACTCAGGGTGAGAGACTTCCCGAACGATCCCTGCGCGCAGCAGCTTCTCTACCTCCTCCCGAATGGCATCTTGCCGCTTTGGTGCCTGACGTCGGACCTTTTGGTGGACCGGGCGCACTTCGGGGAACGTTGCCAGTCGGTGCTCGATCACCTCCCTAGAGACCCCAGTCATGTCGGACAGTTGCCAGGTGAACACGTCGGAATTAGACCGGAGGAAGGTGACGAGCGCGTCTTCCTGGGCTCGCCCTCACTCAGGGAGACCACCTTCACCTCGCTGGTCGAGCCGAGCGAGGCACGGGTCTGCGCCTGAGGGGCTCCCGGAAAGGCGGCATCAGCCGACTTCACGCAGGTAG
Source organism: Guadua angustifolia (assembly GCA_036346375.1). Classification (NCBI taxonomy): domain Eukaryota; kingdom Viridiplantae; phylum Streptophyta; class Magnoliopsida; order Poales; family Poaceae; genus Guadua; species Guadua angustifolia. The sequence goes on along the minus strand of CM070505.1, from coordinate 47,617,038 downwards.
CACCGGCCAGGTCCAGTGCGTTCTTGTGGCAATGCAAAGCTTCTGGCCTGTCCACCCGGATGACTATGGGGCCACCAGGCCCTGGTATCTTCACCACCATGTATCCATAGTGGGTTGCCACCATGAACTTGGCCAACGCCGGTCGGCCAAATATGGCGTTGTACGGAAGGTCGAAATCGACGACTTCGAAGTCAACCAGCTCTGTACGGTAGTTGCTTTCCTCCTCGAAGGTGACGGGGAGGCGCACCTGGCCCAGGGGGATCGAGCCAGCCCCTAGGGCGATGCCGTAGAAGGGCAAGGCGGGGTGCAGCTCCTGGCTCGATATTTGGAGCACCCGAAATGCCTTGGAGGATAGGAGGTTGATGGAGCTCCCTCCGTCCACTAGCACCCGCCCAAGCCTCACATTCCGGATCGTGGGCGAAACCATGATCGGAAGGTGACCTAGGCCGGCAGTGCTCTCAAGGTGGTCAGCCGACTGAAAGTGATCAGCTCCTCCAACCATTTCAGTATCCAACCCGCCCCTAAGCTCGGCACCGTGGCACAGACCTCCCTCCTTAGCCGTTTGAATGTTGTGTTGGAGGGGTAGGTGGCCGAGCCACCATGAATGTATGCCACGGTTTGGTCTGCCTGTTGGAAGGCCAGCGGGGCAGGGTCGTCGTCCTGGTCATCGTCGCGGGCACGGCACTCCTTAAGCCGCTGCTCCACCATCCTACTCACAACCTGGCAGCTGGCCAGGTCGTGGGTGTTGGACCTGTGGATCGGGCAGAAGGGCCTGCCCTCCTTCTCCTCGCGGTGGTCATTCCTCCGACCACGGCGATCATCCCGCCGGTCACGATGGTCGCACCCTCACGGCCTGGTGTCCTTACGCTCGTGCTCAGCAGTCAGGAGCCGCCTGGTGTCACCCGCCTCATGCCTCCTTGCCTTCTTGCTCGCAGGGCCGGACCCTCGAGGTCGGCCTGCCTCCGCTGCGTCTCAAGATAGGGCAGACACCGCCCCCGAGCTTTTGTCGCCCGCAAGACTTGTGTGCCAGGGAGAAGAGCTCAGAGGTGGTGGTGATGTTGCGGGTGGCCATCTTCTCCCGCATCTTGTGGTCTCGAACGCCTCTCCGAATGGCGATGACGACCGACTACTCAAAAATCTGTGGGATCATGTTGCGACAATAACTGAAGCGTCAGATGAAGTCGCGCAACGATTCTCCTCTTTCCTGCTCGAGGGCATGGAGATCGTCCTCCACGCCCGGCTGTGTGTAGGAGCCTTGAAAGTTGGCGATGAAGAGCCGCACAACTCCTCCCACGAGTGTACCGATCGTCGCGAGAGGTTCAACAGCCAGGACCAGGCAGACCTCGTCAAGGCCGTTGGGAAGTAGTTGGCCATGGCCTTTTTAGACCCACCAGCAGCCTGCACCACCGTGGTGTAGATTTGCAAGAACTCTTCCAAGTTGGTGGTGCCGTCGTACTTCTCGATGGATGCTGGGTGAAACCTTTCGGGCCATGCCACGCGGCGCAGCCGTCAGGAAAACGCCTGGCACCCAACGTCGTAGGGGGAGTCATGCCGTCCACCTTAACCCTAGCCCGGAGACCGTGCTGGGGAGTGCGGATCTCAACTCCCCAAAGATTCGGAGGAGTGGATCTCCTCCTTGCTCCAAAGGTGAGAGTCACGGGAGGAGCCTTCTCCCCAGGAGCCATCCGCCTATCGTGACCTTGCTCCTAGGCATGTTGTAGGTGATTACACAAATCATCACTGCGCCACCCATGATGCTCCTCCAGATGAACCCTCAGGTCATCACGGCTCCTCGCAGAGCCGGGACCCGTGTCTTGTACACCCTTTCCTTTACTCTGGCCCTCCTGGCCAGAGTGCTTCCCGCTCGGGCGGTTGGAAGCTTGGGTGCGGTCAGCACTTACCCTTGAGCGAGGAGTGCCGATGGTACCTGACCAGTCAGGCATCCCCACACGTAGCTGGGTCGTGTCCACGAGCCCAGCAATGTCCCGAAGCCACAGCGTGGCTGGGGTGTCTCCTGCGAGTTCCATCGGAGGGTGGTCCAAGAGGAGACGAACTGCATGCAGGTTCTGGGCCGGGGTGGCCGCCTTCATGGCCAACCGTTGACGAACTGGATGTTTTGCCGTCGCTAGGGGGGCACCACTGCCTCCCTGCAGGGGCAGCGTGAGACGATCCCTCGTCCGATGGGAGCGCCGGGATGTGTCCTAGGCGTTACTAGCCTCCGCCGCCTCTTTTTGCTGTGAGTGTGAACCCGCCATCACCAGATACACTGTCCTTCCAAACAGATGACCGGGATCCGCCGGAGAGATGGCTGGGTGAGCGAACCACTAGCTCCGTACATGGCGCGCCCCTGTCGGCGTATTTCACAGGACAGGACCCTGTCAGCAGACAGAGTGTCTCCTCCAGGGGTGGAGGATAAGGTTCGGTAGAGGGCATCTTCGCAGTCGGAAACCCTAATGACTCTCGCGCGAGGGATCCCGGGGATCAACAGACCAATAAACACACCGATGTACCCAGGTTCGGACCCCCAGGGTGGGTAATAGCCTTACGTCCTGCTAGATCTTTGTTGATGTGTATCGAGTGGGTTACAATGCTTTTTTTAGTTTGTTCTCCTTCTCTTTTCTCTCTCTAATTCTTAGTTCGCTTGGCCTTGGATCCCCTCCCCCCCTCCATGCACCAGAGCTCCCTTATATAGATTGGGCTAGCTCGGGCAAGTGAGGGGATGACATCATACTGATCTATGATTCATTTATTACACACATCACTGTAGTCCTGTCCCTCAAGCCTCATTTAATGTCATTGTATGGCTTTGCCCGATCTGCCCGGGAAGTGACTTTTCTGCGATGGGTTAGGTGTGAGGCGTCAGAGGGATGGACCATCGTCGTGTCGACAGCAAAACTCTTCGCAATCAATGGCTCTGACATGGGGTGTCAGGGGAAGGAGACTTCGAGGCGAAGCCTTCTCCTTATTCTTTTTGGTTGCCCACGTGACCTGGCGATGTCCAAGGATGCATCGACCATAGTTGCATCTGCTCCAGGTGCGAAGGTAAGGTTGGACAAGTTCTTTGAACTTTTGTTCACACCATTGGTCAAGGTACTTCAAAACGCCCAGGTGCTATGGGACACGATGGCCATAGTACAAGCCGATCTGCTCAAAGAAGCGATGGCAGCACTACTAAATGTGTGCCATCTTAATGACAAAAAAGTGGTCATTGTTGTGGCCAAGGCCATGCTTGCATGTCAGGATGCATAGCGAGAAGACTAGAAAATTCTAGACAAGATGATAGCCAACACTAAGGCCAAGAATGTCAAATTTGATGAGGACACTATCAGTGTACTTTGCACTGGGGTACCCTCTCCGCCGTAGAAGTTGCAGGCCCAAAAAGCGGCCTGGCCCAGCATGGCCCTCTGGCGGGCAGGTAGGCGGTTACGCCCTGCCCGCCAGACGAGCGGCCCGCATGGCCCCTTAGCGAGCAGGTGGGCGATCATGCCTCGCCACGGGCGGCGGCCGTGTGGTGCCCTGGCGGCGGTGGGCGGTTACGCTCGCCTTGCGGGCGAGTGGCTACATGGCCCCTTGGCGGCAGTGGGTGATCATGCCCTTTCGCCACGGGCGGCGGCCAGCGTGGCCTCGGGCGGCGGTGGGCGATCGGGCCCTGTTCGTCAGGCCACAAAGACGCCCTCTACCAAACCATTCCTTCCACCCTGGAAGTAGTCAACCCTGTTCGTTGACGGGGTCCTGTCAGGTGAAATACGCCGACAGGGGCGCGCCAGGTGGCTGCTGTGAGGAGAGGGCTCGCGGCTGTGAGCGCTTCGCTAAGCTCGGCAAGTAGCGCATTCAAGCCAGTGGCGCGGGCGGCGAGGACGATCGGGCGGGGAGAGAAGAGCGGCATTGGCGACATCCATCCGGCCGCTTAAGCCGCTTAGGCGCCTTGAGCGAAGTCCCCACAGATCTGTTGGCGCTGCGGATGTCTACGCGGTTGGGGCACCTTGGCGGGCCGCCCTCGGGGGCGATTTGAAGCTGTAGGAGGTGGCTGGAACCGTAAGGCCGCTCGGGTGGGCGCCAGTAGTGGTTGGAGTCGGCGTCGGTGCAGTCGGCGCTGGAAAAGGGACGACGGGAGTCACCGCCCCAGATGAAGATGCCACCGCTCCGGGCGCGCTCGGCGAAGCGATGGAGATGGTGGCAGTAGAAGTTTGGCCCCCGGTGCAGGCCCTCTTGTGGTTCGCGCTCGGAGCGTTCGGCCGCTTGCCTACGCTTCGATCGTCGGCCTGAGGCTGGTCCCTAATCACTAAGGGTCCGCGGGCCGGCACTACGGCGGGACCGGTGGAGTCCATCGCCGGGAACGATTGGATGATCCAGAGGTGCTTTACGAACTCCAGATCGCAGAGTCGTCAGGCCTCGGCTTGAAATTCCAAGCCGCTCGGCACTGGCGGGAGCAGCTCAGATAGCCATCTTGAGGTGGCAGGGCCGTCCAGGTTTCCCTCGCCTGGCACAGAAAGAAGACAAGAATATTAGTTGATGGCGATCACGAAGAGGAATATGCATTCAAGAAAAGGGCACCAGGACTTACTGCCCGGGTACGTGCATGTCATGTCGTCGTCCCCTATATATTGCCATGCAGGGTAGGCACGACGACGGAGGGGGCTGATCCTCCGAGTCACAAAGTCCCGAACTACCAGTGCCCCAATCAGGCCGGTGCCCCGTAGCCGGTTGATGCAGGCTGCTATTGCCAGGAGCTCCGCCGTCTCCTCGGTAGGTGAGCTCCAGCTTTCGCGGACTTCCACCGTGTGCGTGGCATCCGGCGTGTCGACCCATTGTCGCCACCGACGAGCTGGCCGCCCGCCACGTCTTCCAGTTGGATTTTGGCTGGAAGGGAATGTAGCGGGGGGCCGACCCATCGCTGAGACGGAAGTGGCAGCTCCCTGCGATCCTGCTGTCGGGGGAGCTGCGGCAGGTGAAGAAGTAGCGGAAGAGAGGAAGGTTGGGCATCACCCCCACGAACATCTCGCAGAGGTAGGCGAAGGTGGTGAGATGGACGATGGAGCTGGGGGAGAGATGGAGATGATGGATTTCGTAGAAATGAAGGACGGTAAGGAAGAATTCGGAGAATAGTGGCACCAAGCCCGCTAAAAGCCCCCAGGCGAAGACGATGATTTCCCCTGGCTTGTAGCTCGGCACGAGGGTCCCCTAGCGAAGGTGGAGGGAGCCCTCGGGTGCCATCTTGGCAAGAAAATCCACCCTGCCCTGGCCAGCGGTGGAAGAAAGAAGAGGCTACGCCATTGAAGTAGAAACCAAGTTCTTTGAGCAAGGAAGATGAAAGGACAAAAGAGCAAAGTGCGAGAAGATCAGAAGGCGTGAACTGCTATGTGGGGGCACGTATATATATAGACCCCCCACGAAGACGGTTCGCGAGCAGGCAAAAGGATGCGACATTTCGGGTCCCAAGAAGAATCGGCGGAAGTGGGGAGGACTGGAACGGTTGCGTGCTTGGAAGTGGTGGGCCCATCTAGGAACGCACCGACATTAAATGCCCTGCCCGCCGGGTGAGTGGCCCGCGTGGCCCCCTGGCGAGCAGGTGGGCGATCACGCCCTACCCGCCGGGCGAGTGGCCCACATGGCCCCCTGGCGAGTAGGTGGGTGATCGGGCCCCGCTCGTCAGGCCACGAAGATGCCCTCTACCAAACCATTCCTTCCACCCTGGGAGTAGTCAACTCTATTCGTTGACGGGGTCCTGTCAGGCGAAATACGCCGACAGACACTAAGTCCTACAAGCTCAACAAGGAGGCAACTTTGAAATTGGAGTTGACCAAAAAAATTCTTGAAGCAGAACTAGATAAATTTAACATGCAAATATTGGAAGGCTAGCAAATACTAGTGGACTCCGCGTCAGCTTTGAAGACTCAAAAGCTTGAACTTGGACTGGCTGTGGTGGCTGTGAAGAAAGTCAGCTAAAATTACTCCTGTACCTAGAAGAATTGAAGATGATGAGAAGATCCTCGAAGACGTGGAGCAAACTATTGCAAAGGCTGCTGCGGTAGTGTCTAGTCTTGGGGCCAAGCTCATCAATGAATAATTAGCTTGTACTAATTTTATGTAATCGGCCAAAAAATAGTATGATGAAATGAATGTAATGGGGAATACTCATCTTGAAAATAATATTTTGACTGTAGTTTACTCTTACTATTATAGTCTATAGTCAGAAATAACCCTCCTTCACAACCAACGCTGAAAGCTACAACTCCTAAAGTTGCACCAATCGCCACTTCTGCTCCTGCTCCTCCAATGAAACAAGCACTAAGCTGATGGAACCCGTGAACGATGTGATTCGATTCGATTGGTTCAATCTAGAGGACGATGATGAGGACATTCGTTACACTGATACAACCATACCTACTGCTCCTCAACTAGATATACAAGGACCAATTATGAGAGCATGTGCTTGTCAACTCAATTATCAGGTAAAGTTGTCTTTAAGTTTATCTAATTAAACTTTTGAGAATAATCTACTACCTGATGCATGTGTTGTGCTTATACTTAGGAATAATGGTTTCGATTAGCAAGGATGCATATCTACATCAAGCAAAGTCAGAGATCAAGTGTGCCAAGTTTTGAAGCCCAATTTAGCCTCAGGATACCAACCTAAAGTAAAATGAGTGTAACTTTTGCATACGACATTCGATTGGTGAGTTATTGCACTTGATGAAATGCTTACATCGAGATCTTTCTAATGGATTTGACCTCACTAAAAAATTCATTTGAAGTACTCCACAATCACCAAAAAAAGTCAAATCAACTTTCCAGTCCAAGTCTAACTTGCGCCTTGGGCTTTGTACAAGTCTTATTTGGCCATTCCTTTGTGATGGGCAAATCCCCTTCTCTTTACCTATATATAGCTAGAGAGTCCCCCAAAATTACTTGGGTTTTGTTTAGTCGTAGTTTTTCTTGGTGAAACTATCAGGTATTCTCTTGTTCGGCTAAATCAATAGCAATACCGTGCTTTAGATCCTCACATTAATACTTCAATTATATTTGTAATTTCATATTGCTTTTGCTTTGATCTTGCTTGTTCTTTGATTGCTTGTAGTTTTTTTTATCTTCGTGATCAGGTCAACCGGGTTTTGACATAGTTGATAACAATTTGGAGTTTGGTTAAGCGATTGCTTGGTGTTGGTCATGTTTTGGTTGATAGCCAGGATCGTGAGGGTCGTCTTCACTAATTGAGAGTCATCCATCTCACCGAAAGATCGGGTGTTGGGACCGGATTTTCAAATCCGAACTCTCTATGTATAACCTGTGCTAGTTTTGGAAAAGCTAGCACACATAATGAAAATAGTAATGAAAACACATCCCGAAGGATCAAGATGGCGAACAGGGGGGGTGAATGGTCAGAACTAAAAATTTTCTCCCAAAAATAATCCAACAAGGCCGCAAAGAAAACACGCAAAAGAATCCAATCCAAATGTGCTACTTGTGCGTCAGACCAGTGCTACTGCAGGAGGACCGGTAGCACCAGAGTCTAATAGCACTGCACGAGGAGCAGTAGCACCGGGCTCAAGAACAACTGAAGAACAGATTGAAAATTAGCACGACCTAAAGCAAATTTCAATGAATCTTTTGATCAGCTAGACAAAAACTTATAAAACTTGGTAGATGTGATCCTAGGGATGTCAAGAACTTTTTCTAACTTTCAATCACAAGGATTGACGTCAAAGTTCCAACCTTTTTGCCCGGGAAGGAAGAACACACCAAGTTCTGAGCAAAGTAAAAGAACTTGATTCAAGACTTGCTCGTGGGGATTTGATAATCAAGATGATCTTGGATAGTCACCCACATGTCACAGCAAGTAAAAACACAAGTCTAAACTTGAGGAAACGTAATTTACAAGATCATTCATTCAAGAGTGCAAAAACCAATTTCTTACAAGAAAAACCACGGATTACCTAGATAATTGGGATATGATATAAAGAGAGATTCATCCATCAATCAACATCCTTGGCATAAGAATTGTAAGCATGCAGAAGAAGAGGAGGCAAATCCAAATTGCGTAATGTAAATTGCAAGAAAGTAAATGTGGAATTTAAATTGTGGAATTTAAATTAGTAATGTAAAGTACATAATGTAAATCCAGAATTTAAATCTTTGTATTTCTAGAAGGGGAGGTTTACAAAGCCTCACATTAGGTAGGCAAAGCTCAAAGGAGCACACAAAACCTCTACAACCTTCTAAGGGTGAAGGCTACCCCTTCACCCGTGTTTATACTACTCTTGGACCACCTACCACCCTTGGATGAACCTCTCAACCCTAGTTCACTCATCAAGGGCTAGGATTAACCCACTCAACTAGCCATGCAAGGGCTAACCTAAAACCCACACACATAATAGGTTTTCTTGCACGATTTTCAAAGCATACTACCTAGACCCGCTATCCTATCAACTAGACCGCGATCCGACGACATTCCTTAATCCACGTGGCATCTAGCTAACGTCTTTCCCTTTTCTTGTCTTCTAGGCTTGCCCAGACTTCGTCTCCGATCATCTTCTGACGATCCTCGACTGTTAGGACCTCCGATATTCCTTGCCTAGTCCTGGTCATCCTTCGCCTCACCATGACCTAGCACCATCGTCTTGCAACCATCAAAGACAAGGAAAATGCATCACATAGCAATGCCCAAAAAGATATGCAATAATCATCACAAAATCATTAATTAAATTAATTATGCTCAGAAGGTCTGGTGCTATCGCCCCTAGGCCGGTAGCACGACCCCTAGTAGGTCGGTGCTACCGCTCCCTGGCTGGTAGTACCGCTTTACCGCAACACCCGAAGAATGCCTCCTCTGGAATTTTCACACTGGCCAATTGGGCTGGTGCTACTGGTCCACCGGTAGCACCGGGTTGATATGGTCAAAGCACCGGTTCACTAGAACCCCCCAAAAACACCCTTTTTGGTTTTTCCATACCGCTCTAGGGTTCGGTGCTACCGCTCGTCCAGTAGCACTGCGCTACCATGGCTAGTAGTACCGGAAAAGGCAATCAAATCTCAAATTGCTTCAAATTGAGAATCCAATTCAAGTCAAACTCAAATTCAAAACAAACCAAGCTCAAATTCAGTCAAATACACATCACACACAGCTATAGACCTCCACATGGTCTTTCACATCCATATCACAAATAAAATAATATTAATTAAGCAAAAAGCTATCAATCTTATGGCCAACCATTACAACATAAATAGCCTCATAGCTTGAATTCAATAAAGTAGTAGCGGAAACAAAATAAATGCTACAGGATAAGCCCATCCATTTGCCCAACAGGCAATCAACTAGGGTATGCATCCTAGTAATATGGATCGCCTTCATCATAACCACAAGCAAAGAACTCGTAGTCACCTCCAGCTTCTGTGTACTCCTCTTTGGAAAGTTGGGATGATGCTAGGGTGAGCACAAAATGTACTCCGTAAGTTTTGGAAACATAATGCATGATAACTATATGCAAGGCTAAACAATTGATGGCATAATATGGCTCTATGAGCATAAAGCAATGTTTAACTTTAAATACAAATAGTAATTTCACAAAGCACCATTTGACCAAAATGTAGTTGCAGTAATTGAATTTGATATGACATCTAAATAGGTTTCAACCATGTGATTGGCTTCAACTGCCAAATCATAAGCCGAGAGTTCCATCCACTCACGTATTCCTAACTATCATTTTCATTTAAAATAAAACCATAAAATCTACAATGTGCAAGTGTGCCTCACATGCCCTTGGCCGTTGGTATGGCTACTTAAATAGTTTTAACTCTGCAGAGTGTATACAGCTTTACCCATAAGACGTGATTATCTCTTATTGCCATGCAATTAACACACTTTCTTTGGTGTGTTGGTAAAGAGATCATGACAAGGCCTTTACAATGTACATCCTCACTATTAACCTCACCCGCTAAGGATTCTGAATGACCATGTGGAAGTCTACTTGTGTTTGTGATGAGTTATTGACAATATTTAAAACTGATAGTATTTAAGTTTGAAGTGGATTTGAAGTTTAAATCAAAATTTGAAGAAATCTATTTGCTGTCAGTCAGGGGCGGTACGATCAGCTGTGGTCCACTCATACTGGCCAGTGTGGTTTTTCCAGAGAGGGGTTCTTTGAGTATTTAGTGGCCAGTCATACCGGCCAGGTGGCGGTATGACTGGGCATCAGTGCTACTGGGCTGGGAGTGGTAGCACAGCCATTATGAGCAAGAGTAAATTTCAATTTGTGATTTTTAATGAATTTGATTGAATATCCTTTTTGGACATTGCTATGTAAGGTGTTTCCTTGTTTTTTATGGTTGCAGGATGACAAAGCTAGATCATGGTGAGGTGGAGGATGATCGAAACTAGGTGAGGTGTGCCGAAGGTCCAGATGGAAGATCACCAAAAGATGATCGGGGACAGAGTCATGGCAAGCCTAAAAGGCAAGGAAAAGGATGAGATGCTAGCTAGACACTGCGTGGATCAAGGAGGATCGTTGAATCGTTGTCTAGTTGATAGGATAGCTGGTCTAGTTAGTGTGCTTTGAAAACCATGCAAGGAAACCCGTTATGTGTGTGGGTTTTGGGTTAGCCCTTACATGGCTGTGTGAGTGGGTTAATCCTAGCCCTTGATGGAGTGCTCTAGGGTTGAGAGACTCATTCAAGGGTGGTAGGTGGCCCAAGAGTAGTATAAATAGAGGGGTAGGGGTAGCCTTCCCTCACTCGAAAGTTTTAGAGATTGTGTGCTCCTTTGAGCTTTTGCCTACTTTGTTGTGAGGCTTTGTAAACCTCCCTTCCAAAAATGCAAATCATTTTCTTTTATGCTTGAGCTTACATTACACATTTACTTTATGTCTTAAATTTAGCATTTAAATTCTTATAATTTGGATTTTTCTCCCCTCTTTCTACATGCTTTTGGTTCTTATGCCAAGGATGGTGATTGATGGATGAATCTTCTTCAGATCATATTCCCATCATCTAGGCATCTCCATGCACCTTCTTTGCAAGAAACTGGTTTTGAGCTCTTGAATATATCATTTTTGTTGATTGTGTTTCCAAGGTTTAGGACTTGTGTTCTCGCTTGCTGTGACGTGTGGGAAGTCATCTAAGATCACCTAGATTCGGGAGAGCCTTTCATGCTGATTTTTATGCTTCTTCTAGAGACTCTCTTTAGGGTTTGATTGCTTCAGAGTCCGGTGATCTCTCCTTCTAGCATATGAGATTGGGTCACATCCATTTTGATCATTTGACCGGAGTTAGCAACCACGATCGGGTACCTTTGAGATTAACAGAGTCAAACACACAATCGGGCGCGCACGATATAGACAAGTTCGGGCCTCCTGATGGAGTAATACCCTACTCCTGTATGGATGATGTGTGAGGTTGATGAACAGAGTACGGAACAAGATGCTTAGCTCTAGTTACAAGGAAGATGAACTTGGAGTGGCTAAGCTTTGGCTAAAGGATGCTCTACTTAGATGATTTTCTCGCTTGTCTAGCTTTGGATGGCTGTAGCTTGAGAATTGCTCTTTCCAAGGTGATGTCTACCCTCACCCTTAAATAGTCGGGGCAGCTATGGTCGATTCGTAGTCGGTTGGATCTACCTGGTCGTAGTCGATGAGGAGTCCATCACTGTTATGATCTCTGTAGCGTATCCAAACTTTCGTTGCGGTCAGACATATTTGAGTAGGTTTCCTTGCCATGGAAAATGATCGAATCCTTCCCTGCATGGGATGTCCATCTCCATGTATATCTTATCCCATTAGATTGGGCCTGAGATATCTAGAGTGTCCAAGTGCTTGTAATAACATAATGGTGTGATCCTTGAGTTTATGGCATACGTCCATATCCCATATTTAGATATTCGACAGTAGCCCCCGAACTCTGCTTAGTGGACGGTCCGTTTGAGCGCTCGGTAGATTACTACCAAACTCCAGTTTGGTCAAGTAATGCCTCGCCTACTTGTGGTCGAATGATTCAAGTAGGTTGGGGAAGCGCTAAGTATCGAGTGGAATGTGCTGGGTCGAGCGCCCTGCTACCAATCCATCTCGAGCTCTTAGGGTAACCACACATTACTCGATATTGACTCATCGACTTGACTCTGAGCAGAGTTGGAATGATAATTAGAAATTTCGAATGTTGAGTAGTTGAGCATTTATTGCTCCCGTCTGTGGTGCCATGATAGGTACGACGCCATCATTCCGCTTTTCTTACCGATCAAGACGCTGTCAGCTGGAAATGAACCTTTATGCTTATAAACTTTCGGCTTATAAATCCTCAGGCTTGAAATTGTAGCCATTTCTACCTTTCACCCTCAGCCTTATTCTTGAAGCCTTCACCTCTTTGAGTCCTTGCACCACCATTCTGAGAGATCTTCTTCTTATCTTCCTCGATGGCATCCTGTCCTTCTACTAGCCCCGCAGCTGCCTTGCCGCTGAAGAGGGAACCTGAGGCGACTGGGCCAGTTTTCAGCGACGAGACCTTCCAAAAAGTATTGCAAAATTCCATGATGATAGAGAAATGTCTCGCGGAGTTGAAGGAAGGTGGCTTCATCCCTCCCCGAGAGTTCTTCCATTGGAGGTCATCTGTTGGTGAGGTCTATCCTACCCGTAAGGATGAGGATGAAACTATAGTTTTTGAGTCTTTCTTCCGTAGCGGTCTTAGATTTCCCCCTTCCAAATTACTACTCGATATTCTGGACTTCTATCAAATTCAGCTTTTCCACCTAAGCCCCAATTCGATCACGATGCTCAGTGTGTTTGTCCACTTTTGTAAGGCCTTCTTAGGTATGAGACCTAGCCTCAATTTGTTTTGCTATTTTTATAGTCTGAAGAGGGCGAGTAAGAATGAAGTTGTCAGGGGTGCCAGATTTCACCTCTGTAGTGGCGCAGCTAGTGTGTACATTTCTATTGCAGTAACTTCTTCATGGCAGTCAGATTGGAAGAAGCGGTGGTTTTACATCACCTCTCTAGACATGATCAACTTCCCCTTAGTCTATCTACCACTCTTCCTGAATCCCATCGACCTTTGGACGAAAGTCCCTCTGTCAACTGCGCGGAATGTGCATTATGTTAAGAAAATTGAGGAGCTAAGGGTGATAGGGTTAACCAGGTGGCATGTCGTCCTGGATTTTTTGACATGACAATCGAGTCCACTGAAGTGCTAGGACCATTTGTCCTGGGATTACTCCAGAGTTGACGATGCGACCAGAGACAGATCTGAAGGTAAGTAGCAATAATGCTATTTGTTGCTCTTCTGCCATAGCTGGTGGCTAACAAACTAACTTACTAACCAATAGTCCTATCAGATATGAATATCTCCTCCAGACTGAGCAAGATGTTCCAAGGCTCAAAACCGAGCCCTTGCGATGTTGAGGCATATTCACTGGCTAATCCTTGACCAGAGGTATGTACCAAACGATAACTAAACCTACCTCGTTCATGCATTTGTTGTTTTTTTAACCGAATTTGTCTTCAGGAGGCCCTGTTCATTGATGATAGTGGGCAGCTCAAGGGAGTCATCGATCTGGATGATGAGCCAACTCAAGACGATGGGCAAGCATCGGGTTCAGCTCCTACCGGTGTGGTGCCATCTGTGGATGATGCGGCGCCCGTCATAGATCCCAACAGGGTCGAACCAGCTCTAGAGCAAGAGGCGGCCGAATCTCCTCAAGCGAGGAGGTCGATGTCTCCAACACTCCATCGACCGACGAAACAGCTTCAGACTTCGTCAGCAAGACCATCCGGCCAGGTGATATTCAATCGCTCACTTGGATGCTATGATATTGCTTCTAATATATTCCAACAGATCTTGGAGGAACAGCAAACCACCTAGGGAGCTGATGCGCAGAGACTAGTAGCCACTACGCAGGCGTCCCCTCGAATAGAATCTTCATCGATCAAAGTGGTCGAAGAGGTAATGCCGCTGTCAGGTATTTATTTAGTCTGTTTACAACTTAGCATCTTGCCCATGGTAATCATGTATGGGTAGGCTCCATCTTTGTTCGCTAATCTGCCGACGCCATCCCTCCGACCAGCTGGGCTGGGCAAGAAGTCGGCTACCGGGACCAAACCGGTCCTGATGAAAGCAGCTGCCTTGGAGAAGAATGTGAGGGCGAGGCTCTAGATAGGAAAGTAAGTTTATTTCTCCATTCTTTTCACCACAATTTCTTCTTTTTCCAGGAAAATCTCATAAGAAGTCCCCTGCAGGAAGGGTGCATCCAGTGGCGCGGTCGATGGTGCCACCTCTGGACACTACACCGATTTAAAATGTTCTGTGAGCAAGCCCATCAGCAGAACGAGCAGCTCACTACCTCCAACCAACAAGTGATGAAGATGAATGATTCCAAGCTGGTAGAAAGTTGGGCTAAGCTGAAGGCAGCTAGGACTAAGGCTGAAGCATAGAGGGAGGAGGCGAAAAAATGGAAGGTAGAGGTGAAGATGCTAAGGGCTAAAAAATCTTCTTCTTACGCCGTGTGACTTAAAGCCAAAGTTGATTGAGACAAGGCGGAAGTGAACCTGAAGGTGATCGAAGGGGAAAAAGCTACAACAGATGTGGCGCTAGCAAATCTATAGTAAGGAACCCTCGAAAACATGACTTCATCAGCTCGACTTGTGACCTCGTACTTACTAGGTCTAGTGAAGAGCCACCATCCAAGCCTAGACTTCTCGATTTTGGATGAGGGCTTCGCATGTGAGGAGAACGAGGCTACCAATCACATCGAGTCCTTCAAGGGCCATTCCGAGAGGTTTGTAGCCTAGCTAGAGCTGACTCTTGATGGCAATAGTGATCAGAACCCGTAGGCTTATCATGTCAATGTAATCATACTTGTGGCGATGATGTAGCCTTTAATGAAAATACTAATTAACTTGCTTGTCTATCATGTCCTGCCTTTTATTTCCTTGTCGGTGAAGTGAAGGGGACATGAGTAGATGCAATTCTGATTAGCACTTATAGGCCTTTAGCCTTTGTTTTCGTGCGGCCCATCATGACCTAGCGTCTCTTTAGCTTCTACACTTATGTGGAAATACAGACGAACGCCTTGTAGATCGAAACTAACAGAACCTCAAGTTTGGTTACGACTCCTGGCCTGACCTGCTCCTAGAGCTATAAATACATGGGACTCATGGTCACCTGGCATAACTTATCTCTTTTATCTTCCCTTTGTTTTGCAACCCTCTAACCTCTTCAAACATCTTCATGGCTTCCTCTCCACCCTTATCTCCATTTGTAGAGATCCTCGGAGGACCCCCTCCTCTGGAGATATCTGTAGAGATTCCTCCTCTGCCTCTGGCCACAGGGCCCTTGAGGTGGATTGTCATTGTCCTCTCCGAGGATGAGGACGATGATATCAATTGGGAGGACATCGAGAAGGAGGTCTGGATCGAAGAGGAGGACAAGGATATCGATTGGGGGGCTGTCGAGAGGGAGGTTTGGCCTGAGGTGGAAGACGAGGTGACCAGCAAGCTGTGTGTCGCTGCCGAGGATGACCATGCCACCTCCATTCCTCTCACACGGGAAGATGCCACCTCCAACAACAGTGGAGAAAAAGGCAAGGCTGTCGATGGAGGTGAAGCTCAAAACAGCTTCATCGGTCTGACACTTGCTTGCCCTCCAAACCATCACATTGATCGGAGGCTTTTGGCGGTGGAGGAGTCTCCTTTCCCATCAATTGGTGGGTGGGCCTTCACCGCCTCCTCCGGCACTTACAGAGGGCGCAGGCCCATCTTGGAGGCTATCAGCTGCTAGCCCCCGAGTGAGCAGAAGAGGTGGTGTGATGCCTTCGAAGGCATGTAGCTATAGGGTCTCTACCTTAAAATGTGATAGAATGCTTTTGTTAGCGATGTAAATGAAATCAATAAAGTTTTACTTACCTAAAGTTTTTTGTTTGATCTCTTGAATGCAATATTCTCTTTTACATATGGAATTTTTTTAATTGATTGATGTTCCACGAGTTGTTCAATATCACGCCATTTGCCATAGACAATCGCTCTGATCCTGGTCGAGTAGTTTCGACTACCACATAGAGGCCTTCCCACTTAGGCGATAGCTTATTACGATTGTCTTGCTTTTGCACCTTTCGTAGTACTAAGTCCCCAGCAACGAGTGCCCTTTCCTGGATTCTTGGGCCATGATGTCTACGCAAGGCCTATTGATACTCGGCTGCTCAAATGGATGCTCGATCTCTGTACTCTTTGAGTAGATTTACGTCGTCTGCTCGCACTTGTTCTTGTTCCTTTTCTAAGTAGTTCTCCACTCGAGGTGACTTGAACGTTAACTCGATCGCAAACACTGCTTCTGCTCCATAGACCAAGAAAAATGGGGTTTCACCAGTGGCTCGGCTAATCAATGTACGAACGGCCCATATCACCGAGGGGAGTTCTTTTGCCCACCGGGTCGAGTAAGCCTTGAGTCTATCAAATATGCGGGTCTTGATCTGTAACATCCCCAAAAATTAAAATAAAGTAAGAAAATAAATTTTAGAATTAAATTATATTTATTGATGTTTTTTCTGAATTTCCTGAATTTTTCTAGATTTTTCTTGATTTTTGCTTCATTGGAAAAATGTTTACAAGTAATAGATGAACAACAAAAATAAAATCTTAAGCCAATAAAATGTATAAATCCTGGATAATCTCAAGAATTCACTATAACCACAATTATAAATTTTAAAATGTAATATCCAACATTTATGCATGAAATAAAAGCTCATTTATTGAACCATTACTAGCAATAGTGAAATGTCAGAATTTAATAGAAAAAATCATATATTATCTTGAGTTGCATATACAGTAAAAATTTCAGAAATTAATAAAATATTTTGTGATATTTAAAAATTCAAAAATAGAGAGACTAAAAATCTAGTAATCTAAATTTCAGAATTTTAGTCAATTAAATACAAAATATTTAAATAGAAAAATTTTAATGAGGATCATATCATCAATAGAAACTCTTTTAAAATGTTTCAAAAAGTTTTGAGAAGATTTAAATTCTCTGATAAATCAAAAACCAAAAATAGAAATTTGTGCAAAGTGATTTTTATAAATTCTATGAACAATATTTTTGCCTAAAATTTATATAGTATGAAGATAACTGTCAAACTATCACACAGTAAATTCATCATTAATTTTTAGATAAGAGAGTTAATCAAATCATAGTACCTTTTCTTGATCAGGCTGCTGCTCATCCTCAATCTGTGCTTCATTTCCCCCGTTTCTTTCTCTGCCAGGTGGGTCCCAATCCCTGATCAGGCCCACTTGACAGTCTCTCCTCTACGTCGTCTTCTTCCTCTGGTCTGTTGTGGCCCTGAGCTAATTCCCTTGCGCCTGCTTCTGTAGCCGCATCATTTGCCGCCTGTAGCATGAGCCACCAAGCCTTAGGCCTTATCTCTTCTCCTCCACACGGCCTTCGCCTCTGCTGATGCGAAATGTGGCCCGATCTTCCGACATGTAGTGGTAAGTCGATTGATGGAGAACTCGACGTTGACGATCCGGCTTCTAATCAGAACTGATCCGAACCCTGCAATCGCTACTCCACGGCTCCGTAGGTTATCAACCACGCACAAACACGGTTAACCTTGCCAAGAAGGCTTATCCTTGCAAGCGAATCGAGAACACAAGCAAGAACGTAGAAGAAGCAATATGAAATTATGAATTAATTCAAGCACAAGAGTTGGGGTTCCACAAACCGATGAACGACGAAAAACTGACAATGTGTCTAGTTGTAATCTAAGCAAAACCCACGACCTAAAACGATGGCTACTGAATAAAAACAGGGAGGGGTGTGAGGGGGAAGGGCTAGGGTTGTGTGCGGCTAGGGGGGGCGCACATAACTTGGGTTTGGACCCCCACACGCTTACAAGGCCAAAAACAGTGATTTCGTGTATTATTTTGATAATTCTGGCCAACTCGTGATTAGTCTGGAACTGAGACTAGATCCATTGGAAAGATCTCGTCGTTATCTTTCAAACAAGCACAAGAACTCCTCAATTGGACTCCATATGCGAAAGTTATGCCCGTTTTAGTGCAGTGCTATCCGTTGACTCCGAACTAAACTTGGAGGCCGAACTAAGTGCTTTTGGTTGTCCTGGCGGTGCTTCTCCCATGTTCCTAAGGAGTAACACATCACAAGTACTTAGTAGCATCCCATCCTTAATAATATTATTATGAATAGTGAGAAACGAGCTCACCTCATGATTTAATTGGCTCACACAAGCTCTTGTCATAGGACCATGATGTATGCGTGTATCCAAAGGAGTGATGTTCTCATCATCCTCCCCCTTTTGAATTGGAGTCGTCCTCGACCCAAGCTCATTCTCTTTTCCAATGTACGGCTTTAAATCTGAAATGTTAAATGTGGGACTAACCCCAAAATCTGTAAGCAATTCAAGCTTATATGCATTATCATTAATCTTTTCAAGTATTTTAAAAGGACCATCAGCTCGAGGCATTAATTTAGACTTTCTCAAATCTGGAAACCTATCTTTTCTCAAATGTAACCAAACAAGATCACCTGGCTCAAACGATAAATGTTTCCTACCACGCTACCAAAGAAGTCTCAGACTTTTCAGTCTTCTTTTCTATGTTTTCCATAGTTGTTTCATGCATTTTCAAAATGAATTCAGCATGCCTCTTTGCATCTAAATTTACCTTTTCAGAAGTAGGCAAGGGCAAAAGATCAATTGGAGCACGAGGATTAAACCCATACACTACCTGAAATGGACTTACCTTAGTGGTGGAGTGTACCGATCGATTGTAAGCAAACTCAACATGCGGTAAACACTCTTCCCACAACTTCAAATTCTTCTTTAAAACAGCCCACAACATGGTGGATAATGTGCGGTTAACGACCTCTATTTGTCTGTCAGTTTGGGGATGACAAGTAGTAGAAAACAACAGCTTCGTCCCCAATTTGTTCCAAAGTGACTCAAAAACTTTGCATCACGATCCGAGACAATAGTATTAGGCACTCCACGAAAGCGAACGATTTCCCTGAAAAACTAGCGTGACCCGAATCTGCAAATCCGGACCCTCTGTGTATTCTGCACTAGTCCAGGATCACGCTAGTGCACACAGTCTCAGCATAGATGAAATATCACAAACATACACAACGTAATAATAAAAGTAACTCAATTACAAAATATAAAACTATTGAACGACCTTAAGGTCGACCTTACACTTGAGAGGCCTTGATGGTTTTAACTCCAAATAGGTAAACAGCAGCGGAACGAAGAGCGTTGGTGAATCCATCAATATGCCACAGGCAACTGACAAGGTTCAACTCCTAGATATTCGCCTCCTTGTGGAACTTCTCCTCCATCGAAGTTGTAGTCATCTTCTCATCTGATGATTTGTTGTAAGCAAGGGTGAGTACACACCGTACTCAACAAGTCATGCTCAGAATGCAGTTCTATTACTACATGAATGGCTTATTACAAAGGAATGGTTCATTGGGTTATTTTGCATTGAATCAGCATTTTAACTTACTATTTACTTAGATAGAAAGCAGCAAAACCATATAAATATAATAAGTTTCTCAAATTGTTTTTCCACATATTTTTGACACACAGTTCTGAATCAAATTTCACATTTATCCTCGCACCTGACCACTCATCCCCATTTTATTTTGAAAATCTACCCTTGATTTGTAATCCCGAGCTTTGTCCAATTCCGTGGACTCGGCTATTCAATAGTTTTACACTCTGCAGAGGTTGTATACTTTACCCACAAGATACAATCAACTCACTACGTCAGCCGTGAATCGCCATACAAGAGTATGCGAAGGAGCGATCATAACAAAGCCTTTCAGAAACTTCTAGCTCAACCTAGGAACCTCTCCGGGTTGCGTTCACTATCACTTCCCTCACACAGAGCCGAAGTATAGGACAGACGAACACCGTTGGATAGGGTACTGTGTCAGTAGTACGCATCGCTCCCTATCTGATTACCCCGTAATCGCCACCCCGAGATATCAAAGGTGAGATATCGGAATCCTACTAAACTAGGTCTTCCCATTCAGACATGTGGTTGTACGAGTGACTCAGGTCAAAGGCTTGCAAGGTGAAGTCCTTAACTGACCAAGGCAAGACATCCTTCTCTCAAAATTGGCACACAGCCCTCACAACACTCAACCCTTGCAAATGCCATGAAGGCCCACCTGGCACACAGCCTCAGTCCACTTGCCGCAGTCTAAATCAATTCCCACCCCAAGTTATTTTACGGTGCAACACATGCCTGTAACCATCCTTCATGTAGAACCACACAGGTCTCTACATTCCAATATCATTACCAACAACATTCCACCTTTTATCAAAATGCATTCAATATTCCTTTAGTCAATGTTGTTTTTGTATTCAAAAAGATTATTCACGTTATATGCATGGCTAAGCAACTATTCACGGTCTAGCCTCCCGTGTTGGCACAATATTAACAACCAACTAATACTATCGAACTTAGGGCATCAAATGAAATCATGGCATACAAATACTAGTGGCAAGGCGACAATAACAAATAGGTTGATTTAACTAATTCACCCAAATTAATTAAATCCATTTCTAATTAAATTAGCAGGCATAGTTTGAATCAAAATACATTTTCAAAACTTAGGAGCAAAATGATCAAAGCACAACTTGCCTGGCCCTTGCAATTTTTATTATTCTTTACTCTTTATCTTCGATCCTTGATCCTCGATCTTCAATCTCCGCTTGCTTGATCTTCAGCTCCTTCGAACGACTTCCGGCAACACGTCTAACGATAAACAAACACAAATACAACAAAACTCAAAATGCAAATCAAGTAAACTCCAAATTAAGAACGAATAGCATTGGGCACAACGGCTTAGATGAAATTAGGAACTTGAATGGATTAGATCGATGATTAGACAAAATAGAATGGCTTTTGGAAAATACACCGAAGAGAAAGATTAATAACTGGGAAAGAAGGAATAATATTCCGAAGATTATTTCTTCCGAAGTTATTATCTTGATTGGATAGCCGATGTCATATGGACTCTCGATCTATAGACCGGGTCCACGAAGATATGTTAGTTCACGATGAACTAAACTCAGGCACGATATTGACTTTTGTTGACTGATGGAACAGATAGAGCTGGAACGCGAGAGAGATTAGGGTTTAACACGAAAGAGTGACATATGGGCTAATGGTCTATCGACCAAGTCCACGAACATTCCTAGGTCAACAATAAATTAGAGTTTGACATGAGAAGGTGACATATGGACTAATGATCTATCGACCAAGTCCACGAATAGGTTTCTGGTAGATTAATGTTTACAGAGAGAAGGCACCAACACAAAAGGTCTAAATGCGTTCGACTAGGGTTTGATCTAGGGTTCAGTCATATGACGACGAAGAGACTTGACAATGATGAGGCGGCGATGATATGAACAAATAGGAACGATAGCATGGCTCGGGCATGACCTAGGTAGGGGGTGATATATGTGGTGCTCACATCTTCGGGTTAGGGCACTAATATAGGGTTCGGCTATACAACAATGATACGATAAACGACAGCGATGATGACATAGCATCTGAGGTGATGACAAGAACTCTGCTAGGTTTAGGGTTGATTGTAGTTGACCAATTAGTGGTACCACAATCGATCACACGGCCCACGAAAAACTTGGTTCATCGAGCCGGTCTTAGGTTAGGGTTTAGGTTCGGCCACAAGCATTATATGGTGATGAGGCTAACTCATTGCATAAGATGGGGCTAGGTCACAACATGGCTATATGATACTATGGCTTTCACTTGCATGCACCCATGCGATGACAGCGTTACGATGAGAGCAAAGTGTTAACGGCGGAACGTTAATGGTGGAACGTTAATGGCGAATGTTAACAGTGAATATGAAGTGTTAACAGAACACTTATGAGATTACAAGGTGATGATCATCGGTACAACGGTAGGGCAGCGAGGTCATGACATGGCTCATGTTTGATTTGCGATCTGTGGGGTACACATGTCGTGACACAACGACAAATTGGACCAAAGGTTAAGTCCGGCTTTGAGCGAAACGATTCCAGGATGGATGCACTTGGCATAGGGTAGGATGGTAGGGTTGGCTCTGCGATTAGAGGTTACCAAGGATGGCGAACCGAAACGCGCACCGATACAAAGGACTAGGCCAAAAGACGACGGGTAGATTCTAGAACATGACTTTGACGGCAACCGGGGATCAAATGAACTTCGACGATAGGCAAAACAGGGGGTAATGATCTACTAGACACCAGGACATGGCCACGACAAACCAAAATGGTTGGTGGCACAAGACGATGCGCGGCGGTGGCAAAAAGGTGACGGTAACGAATATTAAAATTTTTGGAGGATGGAACAGCGAAGGGGAAGTGAGCATCACGTAGAACGCGGTGATACGAACTCAACGGTATAGCTGGATTTGGCGGCGACCCAACGGACAGATCACAATCTGCCGACGAACGGCTACCGGAGCCAATAGATCAAACGGTCATAACTATTAAAATAATAGATGAAACCTAACCAAATTTTACAGAGAGCTATCTGGGAATATTTGGCACAATATGACATGAACTGATCTGAGTTTTACCTTTTAGATCAACAGGGACCGCACGACGAAATTTTCGGCTGTCTGCAACGCAGTCTGATCGGAGAAAAGAATTTTTTGCACAATATCACAAGGTCAAAGCCATGGATTAGGGTGAGCACCATGTAGGGGACATCACCAGGAGTCTACACAAAAAATTTCACGGTCAAACTCGCAAAAACGAGAGAGAACAGGCAGAAACACGATTTGAGATTGGAACGGCCATAACTTTTGATTCCATAAACCAAATTGCACGAAATTTGAAAGGGAGACAGAGGGTGCCATAGTGCCCGCCGTGACACTGGTGGATCTCAAAATATCATAACGAGCCAACAAGGAACGTGACGCCAAAACAGGCTGATGTTCGGCGGCGTTTCGGAGGATGAGGGATTGATTTCCAAGGTTTAGGTGAGGTCCATGGGGTGGCATATGCGTGGGAGAGGCCATGGGAGGTCTACACAAGGTTGGGGTGGCAGCTAGGTCAAGAAAAACCGGATTTGGAGCAAAAAGGATCAAATCAACATTTATACGAGCATGTGGCGTGCGTGCACAGAATTGGGGCGACGTGGCCAATTGAGGGCCGTCCGATCGGCTCCGGACGGACGAGATTGCATGGGGAGTGGGAGTGGGCCGGCTCGGTGGGTTGGTGGGAGGAGAGAGGGAAATTAGGCCTAATGCCATTTCCAGATTTTCCATTGATTTTCGATTTAAATTAAATGCAGAAAATCAAATTAATTTATTTAGGGCAATAAAAATACCAGAAAAAAATTCCAGAAAAATTCTATAAAATATTTTGAGACATTTTTAACTCAAATAAAATATTTTCAACAAAACTTTATATAAGTTTTTTCCAAATTTTAATTAATTCCATAAAGGACTTAATTCAAATTAATTCGAAATAAATTCAAATAATTCTAAAAAAAATACAAAACAAATTAATAGAAGCACAAGGAACCCAATTAAAACTGAATTTATTTTAATTATAGTTTATATTAGTCAAATTAAATTGTTTTGACTTTAGAAAATTCCAGATTAAGCTTTAATTAAGCGAGAAAATTATCGCGAATTTTTGGGGAGCTAAATTTCACAAAATATTTTTGAAAACCCAAATTTTGGGATGTTACAAAAACAATTTAGCTATGTTTGTAGCATCATTGCTCTTGTGACAAGGTATAAAATGTGCCATTTTAGAAAAACGATCCACTACTACAAATATTCTATCCCTCCCCCTCTTTGTCCTAGGCAACCCTAAAACAAAATCCATAGAAATATCCTCCCTAAGTATACTAGGAATAGGAAGAGGCATGTAAGGACCAAGTGGATTTAAACGGGACTTAGCTTTATTGCAAGTAGTGCAGCGTGGCACGTAGCGCTCGACGTCGCGTCTCATCTTTGGCCAAAAGAAATAGGCAACCAGCACATCTTTAGTCTTTCTTACTCCAAAATGTGCCATCAAACCTCCTCCGTCCGCCTCCTGCAACAATAAAAGACGAACGGAGCTAGCTGGAATGCATAGCTTGTTAGCACGATAGAGCAAACCATCATTCAACACAAATTTATTCCATGTTTTCCCTTCTTTACAATGTTCATGCACTTCTTTGAAGTCCAAATCAGTACCATATAAATCCTTAATGGTCCCTAAACCAAAAGTCTTATGATCAAGTTGAGATAACATGGTATAACGCCTAGAAAGCACATGAGCAATCACATTGTCCTTTCCTTTCTTCTGTTTGATGACGTAAGGAAATGATTCAATATATTCTACCCATTTAGCATGTCGTTTATTCAATTTAGCTTGACTTCTAATATGTTTCAGCGATTCATGATCAGAATGTATAACAAATTCTTTGGGCCATTGATAATGTTACCATGTTTCAAGAACACAAACTAAAGCATACAATTCTTTATCATAGGTAGAATAATTCAAGCTTGGTCCACTTAATTTTTCGCTGAAATAAGGAACCGGTTTACCTTCTTGAATTAGCACACCTCCAACTCCAATCCCACTAGCATCACATTCAATTTCAAAGGTCTTACCGAAATCCGGGAGTTGAAGCAATGGAGCATAAGTGAGCTTTTCTTTCAACAATTTGAATGCTTTTTCTTGTGTAGGTCCCCATTTGAAAGCTACTCCCTTCTTTGTCAACTCATTCAACAGGGCAGCAATGGTGCTAAAATCTTGCACAAAACGCCGGTAGAACCCGGCAAGGCCATGATAGCTTCTCACCTGGGTGACAGTCTCAAGGGTCGGCCAGCTCTTTATGGCTTCAATTTTTGCTTCATCCACTTCAATTCCCTGTCGAGTAACAACATAGCCAAGAAAGAGACTCGATCTGTGCAAAAGGCGCACTTCTCAAGATTACCAAACAGACGTGCATCTCTCAAAGCATTAAAAATAGCACGCAGTTGTTCCACATGTTCTTCATGAGACTTGCTATATATCAAAATATCATCAAAGTAGATCACCACAAATTTACCAATGAAAGCACGTAAAACTTCGTTCATCAAACGCATGAAAGTGTTAGGTAAATTAGTTAAACCAAAAGGCATGGCTAACCACTGATATAACCCAAACTTAGTTTTAAATGTTGTATTCCATTCGTCTCCCAATTTCATTCTAATCTGGTGGTATCCACTACGCAAGTCAATCTTTGTGAAAATAATAGAACCACTCAACTCATCAAGCATGTCATCTAACCTAGGATGACGATAACTTATTGTAATATTATTAATGGCTCTACAATCCACACACATACGCCAACTACCGTCTTTCTTAGGAACTAAAAGAACAGGAACAACACATGGAATAAGGCTTTGTCGTACGTACCCTCGGTCCAAAAGCTCTTGGATTTGTCGCTGAATTTCCTTAGTCTCCTCCGGATTTGTCCTATATGCAGCACGGTTTGGCAAAGTCGGTCCCGAGATCAAGTCAATTTGGTGCTCAATACCTCGAATAGGTGGCAGCCCCGGGGGTATCTCAGCTGGGAACACGTCCTCATACTCCTGCAAAAGGTTAGTGACAGCAGGAGGCAAAGAGCTAGACATATCGTGAAATGAAAATAAAGCTTCTTTGCATATCAAAGCATAGCACGGTGCATCATTCTCATTAAGTTCAACAAGGTCAGATTTTGTAGCAAGCATAACACCACCTTTCAATTTAATTCCCTCGAATTTAGAACTTGATTTCTTGTCTTTCTTAGGTGGGAAAACATTCTTAGCTACTTGCTAATTTTCAGATTCTAGCGCAATCTCTTTCTTCTCATTTTCATCTCTCTCTTTATCACATTGCACAATTTCAGCAGGTGTCATAGGAAGCAAAGTGATTTTCTTTCCTTTGTGCATAAGAGTGTATTTATTACTTCTACCATGATGAGTTGCATCAGTATCAAATTCCCATGGACGGCCTAAAAAAAGTGAACATGCTTGCATAGGCACTATGTCAAAATTAGCAAAATCATGGTATGTTCCAATGGAGAATTGCACTCTCGCAGTTTGTGTTACCTTCACCTTACCGCTATTATTGAACCATTGAATATGGTAGGGATGAGTGTAACGTCCCGAAATTGACCTAAATTAAATTTTTGGAGTTATTTGAATTTTTGTGGATTTTTGGAATTTAATTGAAATTAATTGAGTTTAAATTAAACTTACCCTTCTCTTGGATAATTAAATATCAAAAAAGTACTTATCAAAAATAATTAAAAATATTTTATTTAAGCTCTAAATGCCCTAAAATATTTTCTAGAATTTTTTCTGGAATTTTTCGGGTATTTTTAGTGCCCTAAATAATAACTTTGATTTGCTGGATTTATTTTTATTGTTAAAACCAGAAAAATACCGTAGCTACAGTATTGGGCCGAGCCCAACACTGTGCTCGCGCCAGCCAAACCCTAGCGCCGCTAATCCCGGGCCGTGCGATTCCGATCGAACGGTCGTGGATGAGCCACGTCGCTTATAGCGCGTGAGTCGTTGGATCTCGGTAAGTGGCGCTAGGATGTTGCCACGCGGCACCGCAGAGCTAAACCGCTATTTCGCCCAAAGCCGCCGGATCGCAATCGGACGGTAGGGACGGGTCGAGCCGATCGGAGGGAGCATCGCAAGATCATTGCCGCCTGCTGGCCGCCGAGGATTTGTCAGGGATTTGCGCGCAACCCGAGGCTTGTCCGAGTGGGAGATATAGTCCCCTGCATGCAGCACTTCACTCCGCCCATTTTGCCTACTCACTCGTGCACTCCCGTACACCGTAGCCTTCGCTCGAGCTCGCTGGAGTAGCATCCGTTCCTCTCCTCGGTTTCCCTTGATTCCCACCATAGTCTGCCGATCTCCGCCGCAACCAAAGCTTGTCCCGAGTTCGCCGTGTCAAGATGCACCCAGTGGATCACTTCTTCACGCCGGAGGAGCCTCGCAGCGCCGCCGAGCCGGTCGTCTTCCTCGTCTCCGGTCTTCGGGAGCCGCTGCACCGCCGCCGTTCACCCCGAGCTCCAGCGACCGTCGGATCTTCATCCCACGACCAAGGTGAAGCCACGTGTATTCCTATTTGAATCGAGCTGAATTGGTATCGGTAGAAAATGGCCGTTAGATCTTAATCGTGGGGCTCTGATGAGGCCACATAGGTGCGGTGAATAGGGAATCGCCCGGGTAACCGCCGCCGTTGGATCTTCATCCAACCACGCCGTTGAGTCCACGTAGCTGCGTGGGTAGCGTTTGAATAGGGCCGTTAGATCTCGGATTTGCGGCTTGGATTAAGCCACGTAGGCTCGGTAACAGTATACCGTCCGGGTAACTGCCGCCATTGGATCTTCATCCAACCGCGCCAGTGCGTCCACGTAGCCACCCTCGACGTGTTGATAATAGCCATCGGATCTTAGATCTGTGGTTGAGATCTTGCCACGTAGCCGCGCGGACGCTCAGCCGTTGCCTTAACCGACCGTTGGATTCAAATCCAACGGCCGGGAAAATATGTGTCCACGTGGACCAGCAGTTGCGCACCGCGTGTCGAGTTCTGTGTGGACCGAGCACTGTTCCGGCGGGCCCACTTGTCAGTGTGATGCCCGCCGGGTGTGCTAACGTCAGCATGACGTCATCCGGGGCCCACATGTCAGCAACCGTGATGATGTGGCTGTCTCTGGTGCTGACACGTGTTAAGCCGTGGAATTTAACCGGATTTTTAGTAGGAAAATAAATGGAGTAATTCGGTTTAAACTCAGAATTGGGTGATTCCAGTTCCTAAAAATTTGTAAAAATGTGAACTATTTATTGGTGATTTTTATTTTATTTTTAGTGATGATATTGCTATTTGTTTTAGTATATTTATTGTGTGCACGTTTGTTCCGAGTAGACTCGAGTTGCTTAAGTCGTATGGAGAAGAATTCGAAGACCCGTCGCAGATTTCAAACCAGAATCAACTATTTTTCGAAGGCAAGTCATGCTTTGACCATATTGCCCCTAGATTTTCAAATGTATTTCAATTCAAATTATGCATGCTATGTTAATTAAAAATAACATTGAATAATTTGGGTAAAATAGATAATACACCTACCTCGTTTATGCCACCTTGTTAATATTATTTGTATGCCCTGAAATCCTTGTCACCCTAAGATATTAAATTGAGTTGGTTGCTACTATAATGCCAACACGGGAGGCTAGACTGTGATTAATCGCTTAGCCTGCTTGTTTGCGCTGAATGATTTTCAAATTTGCAAAAGAATATTGACTAAACAATTATGGAACACATTTTGGAATAATGCGATAATGCCATGAGATGGAATTGGGGGTAGCGACCTGTGTGGTTCTACTCACGCAATGAAGTGGGCATTGGCATGTGTTGCATAAATGCAAACCGGGGTGTGAAATGATTTGGACCGGGGCAAGTGGCAAGAAGGCTTCGTGCCAAGTGGGCCTGTGTGGCAACGGGATGTATTGAGATTGTAAAGGCTGTGTGCCGAGAAGTATAAAACGGATGTCTTGCCCGGGACAGTTAAGGACTTCACCTTGCGAGCCTTTGAACTGAGTTACTCATACAACCACTTGTCCGGAATGGGACGGACCTAGTTTAGTAGGGTTCTGATATCTTTCCTTTGACACCTTGGGGCGACAGTTACACCAGAGTGTAACCGTGTGGGGGAGCGTACCTGTGCTATGGCTTGGTACCCATCCAACTGTATTCGTCTGTTCTAAACTTTGGCTCTGAGTGAGGGAAGTGTTAGAAAGGCAATACTGGAGAGGTTCACAGGTTAAGTGTTAGCCTCCGAAAGATTTTGTTGTAATCAATCACCTGTGTGGTGAGCGACTGTATCCTGTGGGTAAAGTGTATAGCCTCTGCAGAGTGTGTGTTAAACCTATTCGAATAGCCGCGTCCGCAGTATTGGACAATGCTCGGGGATTACAGTCAAGGGTTAGATTTTCAAAATAAACTATGG
This sequence comes from Guadua angustifolia, assembly GCA_036346375.1. NCBI lineage: Eukaryota > Viridiplantae > Streptophyta > Magnoliopsida > Poales > Poaceae > Guadua > Guadua angustifolia. Next base: position 47,588,038 of record CM070505.1, on the reverse strand, counting down.
AATGGGTGGCTGTGTGCCAAAGACTGATAAATCCAACTTAGGGCTGAGTGCCAAACTCTTGGAAAAGAATTGAGGAATTATTTATTATGGTAATGATTTTTCCTGCTTTTAATTTAATTAAGACTATCTGTTAAAAGAAAAGCTGTTTCATGCAAAATAACCATTAAGCCTTTCCTTGGAATAAGCCATTCATGTAGTAATAGAACTGCATTGTGCATGACTTGTTGAGTATGTTGTATACTCACCCTTGCTTCAACAAAAACCTCAGAAGAAGAAGCAACACCAGTGTGGGAGGAGGAGTTTAACGAAGGTCTGGAGGATTAGGGTTGAGCCTCGTCAGTTGCCTATGGCTACGAGGGGTTTCATTATCGTACTTTTGCTTCCTCTATTGAACTTGTGCTACTGTCGCTATTTATCGTCCTGCGTGACGAATTATTGTAAGGTGACCATAAGGTCGTGTAACTTGTTATAATTATACTTGAGGTACTTATTTATTATTTCCGCTGTGTATGATTGTGGTACCTCAACTTGTTTATCCTGTGTGTACTAGCGTGATCCTGGACTAGTACAGAATACACAGAGGGTCTTGAATTGCTGATTTGGGTCCCGACAGAGTTGGTATCAGAGTCATACTGACTGTAGGACTTAACCCTAGTTAGACTGGCCGTTTTAGAAAGAATAAAAGTTAATTTCTAAAGAATAAAATTCGACAAGAATAATCAATGAAATCTTGACTTATCCCTTCTTCCTTACTTCATACCTATGCTGTATTTTGCTACTATTTTTGTGTTCCTTTAAAATTTTTAGTACTGACGCGTTGCTTTGGCAGATGCGGATGGTTCACTCCTTCGGCGAGCGTCACAGAGGCTTCGCAGCGGAGCTTTGGAGGATGCTCCAGGTGCCGGGAGGCTTCGACCGCCCTCTTTACCGGTCCCGCACCTGGGTGGTCAACGGGATCAACCGCGGTTGGGAGACGACCCTCACCTTGTACGCGTGGGAGCACGCGCGTGCTAGCCGTCCACTCCACCTCTCGGTGAGGTGGGCCAGCTACGAGGTAGGCATACAGGAGTGTGCCCGGGTAGCACTGCGTAGGGTTAGCAGGGACTACGGCTTCGAGCTGTGGGACACTGCTTTCTGTGTGCACCCGCACGCAGGTGGATCCCTTCAGGCGCGCTTGGAGCTGGAGGACGACGTTGCCGTCGTGCACTTGGGCCGGTTCGCCGCGGCTCAAGAGGAGGTCATGGACGCTACTACTGTGAAGCTGCAGGTTGTGTACCGTACCTTGGAGGAGACTGAGGTGGCCCTGCGAGAGACCAGGATGCACGCGGTGCAAAGGATCGCCGAGCTAGAGGAGGCCCTCTACGGTCACGGGGAGCCGGAGGCCGTTATGGAGCTTGACGATGAGGACGAGGAGGAGCTAGAGGAGCAGGAGCCAGAGCCTGCTCTAGAGGATCAGCAGCCAGTGGAGCCCCTAGCAGCACCAGTGGGAGGGCATGGGGATCAGTTTGCCCCAATGCCAGCTCACTCGCCAGTGTACGTGATAGGCGAGCCGCAGCCAGGATGGCTGGATGACTGAGTTCGTTGGGTCGGGTAGTTGTTGGAATTTTTGCGTTGAGACTCAGTTGTTATGAGTCGCGTCTTTAAAATTCAAACTTAGTTGTGCCATGCTATTGTAATGAACTATTTGGTTTGATGCTGTGATTGCTGGTATGGTTGCAAGGCCCTTAGGCCCTTGTAAGCGACCATACATATTTATTATCTTTGAATGGATGTTAAGGATTTAAGTTAAACCTGTTTCCCCATATAAGTTCTTCTACTTGCCTATTCCCTCCCTCTCATCTCTAAACCGTCGAAGCAATCGGCAGATGGTGAATACTCGCAACACTGGAGCCGGAGGCAGTGGCTCACGTCAAGGAGGCAGTCAGAGCAATACACCACCACCACAGGCAGCACCGCCGGTTGACATGCAGAATTTGGGAGCCTTCCTTGCAGCTCAAACTCAATTGATGCAGACAATGATGGCCACTGTACAGCAAATGAACAACCAAGCAGCCGCCAACAATCAAGCTGTTAACAATGGGCCACGTCCCTACTCGAGACTATCTGAGTTCATGAGGACACGTTCGCCTACTTTCTCAAGCAATGCTAGCCCGTTAGAGGCAGATGACTGGTTAAGGACCATCGAGAGGAAATTACATATAACACAGTGTGATGGAAATGAGAGGGTGCTTTATGCCTCTCATCAGCTAGAAGGAACAAGAAATTAATGGTGGGAAAACTATGCAAGATCGCAGAAAACCCACAGGAAATCACCTGGGAAGAATTCACCATAGCCTTTCGTCAATACCAAGTACCAGAAGGTATTATGGAACTAAAAAAGGAAGAGTTTAGAGCATTGAAACAAGGAGGCCAGACAGTGGCCGATTATTTGAATAAATTCACGCAATTGGTACGCTACGCTCCAGAAGACGTAGCAACCGACAAGGCCAGACAATACCGTTTCATGAAGGGACTTAACACAGGTTTGCAGGTGGGGTTGATTACCCACACCTTCCCTGATTTTTAAGAACAGGTAAATAAGGCACTTATATTGGAGGATAAGCGCAAGGAGCTTGATGATAACTGCAAATGCCGCATGGCACAGCAGGGAGGACTTCAAGGTCATCAGAAACCAAGGATGATACCTCAATAATTCTCCAGATTTCAGCAGGGAAACAGTGTCAGGACACCGCCGCCGATGCCGAGACCAGCAAGACAAACCTCCAGACTCCAACCAGCAGATGTCAGGAAGACGCTGCTACAATTGCAATGAGACTGGGCATTTCGCCAACGTGTGCCCAAAGAAGGGAGGGGTGACACCAGTGCGTTTCAACTTAGGAAACACGCCAGCTAAAACTCCTGCCCAAGGAGGAAGCCGAGGATCTACCCAAGCTGGAGCCACACCGCAAGCATTCACGCGAGGCAGGATTAATCACATTTCCGCAGACGAAGTCCAGAATGCCACGGACGTCGTGCTCGGTAAGTTCCTTGTCAACTCAGTGCCAGCTACAGTGTTATTCGATTCCGGAGCTTCACATTCGTTCATTTCTCGAGATTTTGCTGTGACAAATGATCTGGATATTGTTAACCTTAAAAGTACACTTCTAGTCCAATCCCCTGGATCAGAACTCCGCTCTAAGGTCGGATGTTCTGGGGTTAAGTTATTAATAAAAGGGGTAGAGTTCCTAGCGAACCTTATTATATTAGATACCTAAACCCTGGATGTTATCCTGGGAATGGATTGGTTGACTAAGCATAAGGCTGTATTAGACTGCAGGCGAAGAGTTGTGTCTATTGAGAGCCCTGATGGTAGAAAAGTGGAATTTCAAGCAACGGCAGTTCGAGAAGGACAGATGTTAATAAACAATCTGGAGACCGTCAGTATAAGAGATGTACCAGTAGTCAGTGAATACCAGATGTTTTTCCCGAGGAACTACCAGGAATGCCACCAGACAGAGACATAGAGTTTGTAATCGATTTAGTGCCTGGAACTGCACCGATAGCAAAAAGACCATATCGGATGTCCACCGAAGAGCTGGTCGAGATGAAGAAACAGATTGGGGAGTTATTGGTAAAAGGATTCATCAGGCCGAGCTCATCGCCATGGGGAGCGCCGGTTATGTTCGTCAGGAAGAAGAATGGGAGTTTTCGGATGTGTGTAGATTATCGTGCGCTTAACGAAGTGACGATAAAGAATAAATACCCGTTACCCCGGATAGATGATCTTTTTGATCAATTAAGAGGAGCAGGAGTATTCTCCAAGATCGACCTTAGGTCAGGATACCACCAGTTGAAAATCAAGACAGAGGACATACCCAAGACTGCATTTTCTTCAAGATATGGACACTACGAGTTCACCGTTATGTCCTTCGGACTGACAAATGCACCTGCTTACTTTATGAACTTGATGAACAAAGTATTTATGGAATATTTAGATAAATTTGTGGTCGTGTTCATAGACGATATTCTGGTTTACTCAAGGACGGATGAAGAGCACGCACAACATTTGAGATTAGTGTTGGAAAAGTTAAGGGAGCAACAGTTATATGCAAAATTCAATAAGTGTGATTTTTGGAAGAGTAAGGTAGATTTCCTAGGGCATGTAATGACCGCCGAGGGAATTGCAGTGGACCCAAGCAAGGTTGAGACAGTACTGCATTGGGAACCACCGAAGACGGTTACGCAGATTCGAAGTTTTCTTGGGATGGCCAGTTATTACCGTCGATTTATAGAAGGGTTTTCGACAATTGCTAGACCAATTACGCAATTGCTTAAGAAAGAGAAGAAATTTATGTGGACACCAGATTGTGAGAAAAGCTTTCAAGAGTTGAAGAAACGGCTGACATCAGCACCAGTGTTAGTTCAACCAGATGTGCACCAGAGTTTTGATATTTACTGCGATGCATCACGCCAAGGGCTTGGATGCGTGTTGATGCAAAACGGAAAGGTAGTAGCCTATGCATCAAGGCAATTAAGGCCACATGAAGGGAATTACCCGACGCATGATCTAGAACTAGCAGCCGTAGTGCATGCCCTGAAGATATGGCGTCACTATCTTATTGGTAACATGTGTGAGGTGTATACAGACCATAAAAGCCTTAAATACATTTTCACCCAATCTGACCTGAATATGAGGCAAAGGACATGGTTAGAACTAATCAAGGATTACAACATGGGTATCCATTATCATCTCGGCAAGGCCAATGTAGTGGCTGATGCCTTGAGTCAGAAAAATCATAGTCTAAATATGATAGTGGGAGAAAGCCAGGGAGAATTGTGCAAGGATCTTCAGAGGTTGAAATTGGAATTTGTTCCGGAAGGATTTGTAGCCGCTTTGGAGGTAAATCCTATCTTGGAAGACCAGATTAGAGAAGGTCAGAAGAATGATGAGAAGATCAAGCGAATCAAAGCCAAGATGGAGGAAGGGCAAGCAAAAGAATTTAAGCTGAACGAACAAGGCACGTTGAGGATGAAAGAGCGCATTTGTGTACCTAACAAAAAGGAGTTAAAGCAGTTAATACTGGAGGAAGCTCACGACTCCAAGTATTCAATTCACCCAGGAAGTGCAAAAATGTACCAAGATTTAAAAGAGAGGTTCTAGTGGCCAAATATGAAGAGAGAGGTTGCTGAGCACGTAGCACTATATGATGTATGCCAGCGATGTCAAGGCTTTGCATCAGTGGCCAGCAGGGCTGCTGCAACCATTAAAAATACCAGAGTGGAAATGGGAGGAAATCGGAATGGATATTATCACCGGATTGCCAAGGACGCAAGGAGGTTATGACTCCATATGGGTCATCGTGGATCGATTGACGAAGGTCGCGCACTTCATACTGGTAAAGACAACCTACTCAGGAGATAAGTTAGCAGAGCTATACATGGCAAGAATCGTCTGCTTGCATGGAGTGCCAAAGAAGATAGTATCGGACAGAGGTACCCAATTTACCTCAAGATTTTGGGATAAATTGCATGCAGCAATGGGCACCCGCTTGAACTTCAGTACAGCGTATCATCCGCAAACAGACGGGCAGACAGAAAGAGTCAATCAAATATTAGAAGATATGTTGAGAGCCTGTGCATTGGCATATACGACGTCTTGGGATAAATGTTTACCATATGCTGAATTTAGTTACAACAACAGCTATTAGGCTAGTCTTCAGATGTCACCTTTCGAAGCATTGTATGATCGACCTTGTAGGACACCGTTAAATTGGAATGAGACTGGTGAGAGTCGTGTCTTCGGACCAGGCATACTCCAGGAAGCCAAAGAGCAAATAGCACTGATAAGGGAAAGGTTGAAAATCGCGCAGTCTAGGCAGAAGAGTTATGCGGACAATCGTCGCAGGGATTTGAGCTTCGAGCCTGAAGATTATGTGTATCTCAGAGTTACGCCTCTTAAGGGAGTACAGAGATTTCGCAAAAAGGGGAAACTTGCACCGCGATATGTGGGGTTGTTCAAGATCCTAAGCCGCAGGGGAGAAGTCACATATCAACTAGAGTTACCGCAGTCATTGGCAGGAGTACACAATGTCTTTCATGTATCGCAGCTCAAGAAGTGTCTCCGAGTGCCTGACGAGCAAACACCCCTGGAAGCAATCGAACTACAGGAAGACTTGACCTACAAAGAGCAACCGGTAAAGATTCTGGATACAGTGGATCGGAAAACAAGGAGCAAGACAACCCGTTTTTGCAGAGTTCAGTGGAGCAATCACACGGGCAGCGAGGCCACCTGGGAATGAGAGGAAGATTTGAAAAAGGAATTCCCAAACCTATTCTGTAGTTAAGCTTCGAATCTCGGGGTCGAGATTCTATTAAGGGGGGTAGATTTGTAACGTCCCGAAATTTAACCTAAATTAAAATTTTGGAGTTATTTGAATTTTTGTGGATTTTTGGAATTTAATTGAAATTAATTGAGTTTAAATTAAACTTACCCTTCTCTTGGATAATTAAATATCAGAAAAGTACTTATCAAAAATAATTAAAAATATTTTATTTAAGCTCTAAATGCCCTAAAATATTTTCTAGAATTTTTTCTGGAATTTTTCGGGTATTTTTAGTGCCCTAAATAATTACTTTGATTTGCTGGATTTATTTTTATTGTTAAAACTGGAAAAATACCGTAGCTACAGTATTGGGCCGAGCCCAACACTGTGCCCGCGCCAGCCAAACCCTAGTGCCGCTAATCCCGGCGTGCGATTTCGATCGAATCTGTCGTGGATGAGCCGCGCCACTTATAGCGTGAGTCGTTGATCTCGGTAAGTGGCGCTAGGATGTTGCCATGTGGCACCGCCAGAGCCAAATCATTACTCACCCTAAGCCGTCGGATCGCAATCGGACGGTAGGGACGGTCGAGCCAAGATCGGCAGGAGCATCGTTAAGACCGCTGCCGCCTGCTGGCGCCGAGGATTTGTCAGGGATTTGCGCGTAACCCGAGGCTTGTCCGAGCGGGAGATATAGTCCCCTGCATGCAGCACTTCACTCCGCACATTTTTCCTAGTCACTCGTGCACTCCCGTACACCGTAGCCTTCGCTCGAGCTCGCCGGAGTAGCATCCGTTCCTCTCCTCGGTTTCCCTTGATTCCCACCGTAGTCTGCCGCTCTCCGCCGCAACCAAAGCTTGTCCCGAGTTCGCCGTGTCAAGACGCCGGTCGTCTTCCTCGTCTCCGGTCTTCGGGAGCCGCTGCACCGCCGCCGTTCACCCCGAGCTCCAGCGACCATCGGATCTTCATCCCACGACCATGGTGAAGCCACGTGTATTCCTATTTGAATCGAGCTGAATCGGTATCGGTAGAAAATGGCCGTTAGATCTTAATCGTGCGGCTCTGACGAGGCCACGTAGGTGCGGCGAATAGGAATCGCCGTAACGCCGCCGTTGATCTTCATCCAACCGCGCCGCTGAGTCCACGAGCTGCGTGGGTAGCGTTTGAATAGGGCCGTTAGATCTCGTTGCGGCTTGGATTAAGCCACATAGGCTCGGTAACAGTATACCGTCCGGGTAACTGCCGCCGTTGGATCTTCATCCAACTGCGCCAGTACATCCACGTAGCCACCCTCGACGTGTTGATAATAGCCATCGGATCTTAGATCTGTGGTTGAGATCTTGCCACGTAGCCGCGCGGAGGCTCACCAGAGTTTATACCGACCGCTGGATTCAAATCCAACGGCGGAAAATATGTGTCGCGTGGACCAGCGGTTGCCAGCGCCGTGTCGAAGTTCGTGTGGACCGAAGATCGTTCGGCGGCCCACTTGTCAGTGTGATGCCCGCCGGGTGTGCTGACGTCAGCATGATGTCATCCGGGGCCCACATGTCAGCAACCGTGATGACGTGGCTGTCTCTGGTGCTGACACGTGTCAAGCCGTGGAATTTAACCGGATTTTCAGTAGGAAAATAAATGGAGTAATTCGGTTTTTCTTTTATTTGAATTTCCAGAAACTTGCAAATGCCATAACTTTTGCGTTTAAACTCGGAATTGGGTGATTCCAGTTCCTAAAAATTTGTAAAAATGTGATCTATTTATTGATGATTTTTATTTTATTTTTAGTGATAATCTTTCTGTCTGTTTTAGTATATTTATTGTGTGCACGTTTGTTCCGAATAGACTCCGAGTTGCCGGAAGCTGTCGGAGAAGAATTCGAAGACCCGTCGCAGATTTCAGACCAGAATCAACTACTTTTCGAAGGCAAGTCATGCTTTGACCATATTGCCCCTAGATTTTCAAATGTATTTCAATTCAAATTATGCATGCTATGTTAATTAAAAATAACATTGAATAATTTGGGTAAAATAGATAATACACCTACCTCGCTTATGCCACCTTGTTAATATTATTTGTATGCCCCAAATCCTTGTCACCCTAAGATATTAAATTGAGTTGGTTGTTACTATAATGCCAACACGGAGGCTAGACCGTGATTAGTCGCTAGCACGCTTGTTTTACGTTGAATGATTTTCAAATTTGCAAAAGAATATTGACTAAAAAATTATGGAACGCATTTTGGAATAATGCGATAATGTCATGAGATGGAATTGGGGGTAGCGACCTGTGTGGTTCTACTCACGCAATGAAGTGGGCATTGGCATGTGTTGCATAAATGCAAACCGGGGTGGGAAATGATTTGGACCAGGGCAAGTGGCAAGAAGGCTTCGTGCCAGGTGGGCCTGTGTGGCAACGGGATGTATTGAGATTGTAAAGGCTGTGTGCAAGAAGTATAAAACGGATGTCTTGCCCGAAACAGTTAAGGACTTCACCTTGTGAGCCTTTGAACTGAGTTACTTGTACAACCACTTGTCCGGAATGGGACGGACCTAGTTTACTAGGGTTCTGATATCTTTCCTTTTACACCTCGGGGCGACAGTTACACCAGAGTGTAACTGTGTGGGGAGCGCACTGTCTGCTGCTTGGTACCCATCCAATCAGATTCGCTCTGCATTCTAAACTTTGGCTCGAGTGAGGAAGTGTTAGAAAGGCAACATCGAGAGGTTCACGTGTTAAGTGTTAGCCTCCGAAAGACTTTGTTGCAATCAATCACTGTGTGGTGAGCGATCGATCCTGTGGGTAAAGTGTACAGCCCCTGCAGAGTGTGTGTTAAACCTATTCGAATAGCCGCATCCGCGGTATTGGACAATGCTCGGGGATTACAGTCAAGGGTTAGATTTTCAAAATAAACTATGGAATGGGTGGTTGTGTGCCAAAGACTGATAAATCCAACTTAGGGCTGAGTGCCAAACTCTTGGGAAAGAATTGAGGAATTATTTATTATGGTAATGATTTTTCCTGCTTTTAATCTAATTAAGACTATCTGTTAAAAGAAAAGTTGTTTCATGCAAAATAACCATTAAGCCTTTCCTTGGAATAAGCCATTCATGTAGTAATAGAACTGCATTGTGCATGACTTATTGAGTATGTTGTATACTCACCCTTGCTTCAACAAAAACCTCAGAAGAAGAAGCAACACCAGCGTGGGAGGAGGAGTTTAACGAAGGTCCGGAGGATTAGGTTGAGCCTCGTCGGTTGTTCGTGGCTACGAGGGTTTCATTATCGTACTTTTGCTTCCGCTATTGAACTTGTGCTACTGTTGCTATTTATCGTCCTGCGTGACGAATTATTGTAAGGTGACCATAAGGTCGTGTAACTTGTTATAATTATGCTTGAGGTACTTATTTATTATTTCCACTGTGTATGATTGTGGTACCTCAACCTGTTTATCCTGTGCGTACTAGCGTGATCCTGGACTAGTACAGAATACACAAAGGGTCTCGAATTGCAGATTCGGGTCCCGACAATGAGGATGTGCACGTGTGGTCAAGCAAATCTTCTTGACCAGATCAGAACTCACTAAGTTGTTGTAGCTTCCACCATCAACTATGACTCGAACTCGGCGATCCTTGACAATGAGGTACATCTAAAATAAATTATGGCGTTTTAGCTACTCCGCTTGCTCCATGTGGGTGCTCAACACTCGTTGCACCATTATTGTCCTATAATTCTCCGTGGCAGTGGTCCCTAAAATCTCCTCATCATCGTCATCCGTCTCATGGTCATCCTCATTATCTGCAAGGTTAGCTGCAATAACATTTTCATCCGCAACACCACTAGTGCTAATGTACCCACCTTCTTCCGTTGCAATGTACGCTCGCCAACTTGGGCAATCCTTCATGACATGGCCCATTCCCTTGCAACGGTAGCACACAATCCCAGTTATACGACCCGTGGAAGCAACCAATGAAGAGCTCTTCGTTGGTGCCTGCACGTTATTAGTTTTACTCACCTCGGGTGCACGTGAAGGTGGTGGTGGTGGTGTTGCTGAACGCGCCCTACTCACGGAGGGGGCAGCAGACTGACTAGCAGTAGGCGAGGCGGATTTGGCTTGCCCCAGAGTAGATATACCACCAAAATTGCTCCTTGTCCTTTGTTGTCTTCCCTGCAATTCTTTTTCTGCCAACATAGCAAGCTGGAACAATCTATTGATATCATTGTATTCTTTGTAATCAATTATGTCCTGAATTTCACGACGCAAACCCCCATAAAAATGAGCCATCTTATCTTCTTCATCTTCAAATACCTCACAACGCAACATGCCTATTTGTAGCTCTTGATAGTACTCCTCTACAGATCTATTACCTTGATTCAAGCGTTGCAATTTCTTACGTAATTCACGTTTGTATGAAGGAGGAACAAATCTACTATGCATAGCTCGCTTTAATCTATCCCATATATCAGATTGTAAGCCAGAATTTACTACTTCATTCCACCAAATGATAGCAAAATCTTTGAACTCACTAGTTGCTTGTCTAACTCTATGTACTTCATGAACTAAATGGGAGTTAAATTTTTGCTCAACAGTTATTTCCCAATTTAAATAAGCTTCAGCATCATATGCACCAGAAAAAGAAGGTATGGAAAATTTAACTTTAGAGAAAGGATCATCATTTCCACGACCATTGCGATGATTAAAATTATTACTTCCAATACCTTGACGGTTGTGATTCAGGCATCGTTGTTGTCGCAAGATCCGGTGCTTGTGGCCATGAGCGCAAAGGCATCGTGGTCCTCTCCATCCACATCATCTCCCACCATGCACTCTTCATGGTCCTCCATTCTACGAGCTCTGTTGAGAGGTGGCTGTCTCTCAAAATTCTCCAACCTCGTAAGAAGGTTGGCGATGTTTTTCTCTATCCTGTCCAATCTTTGGTCATTGTCTTGACCGATTCTTGTGATGTTTGCATTGATGTCATTCAGCAAGTTGTTAAGCTCGTGTCTTGTAATACACTCATCGTCTTCCATACCTGCCATTGTTAGTCAAAAGGAAAAAAAACAAAGACAACACAGTAGTATTATCCCTGTCAACTACTAGGTGGTGGAAGGTGGATTCACTCACTCTCAAGCGTCTTACCACGCTCTTACAAATGTTCTTACACTACAAGAAAAATGATTATTTGTGACGAAAACGTAGTGACGTTGTCAAATTTTGTCATGAAAAATTTATTTTCTATGATGAATTGTTTATGTTCGTCATTAATTGTATCAGGCGTCGTCACCCCATGTACTTTTGTGACGAAACATAAAATTTCATCATGAAACCATAATACAAATCGTCAAAGAAAATAAATGGTTGTTTGTCTTGGACTGACATCAAACATATGTCTGTATTGTGATGATATGCTTTTTAGTCACGGAGGCATGCCCTATCGAGAGGCTATATCTATAGGGCCCCCTGTCCGAGGTGGCCTTGTCCGACCTGGCCTTGTGGGCCCATATGTGAGTTACACTTTACACGTTGTCAGTTCTTGCTTATGTCCTTTAATAGTCAGCTGATTAGGGTTCAGGTCTGGATTGGTTGGTAGATGCATGTGATGTAGTGCAAGGCTTCAATGGAATCCTTCTATATGATTGGTGGCTTCAATATTGTCCCTTGCATAGAACTAATTTTAATTGTCTTATATCTGAATGCAATTGCTTTCTTCCTTTCAATTTCCTATTGAGTTCACTTTGGATGAATGCCAGTGCTAAAAATAACTTGTGTTACTAAAATTGAATCTTATATAGGGTTTAATTCAAATTATTCTCAATTTGTCCGTTTGTAAAGTAAAATAAAAACAAAGTTAAATAGACCAACAGTGTGATCCTATCTGTGGGTGTTAATTCAAAGAAAATTAATTTGTACTTGTCTCAATCGTGTGCTTAAAATGGCTTCTGAATCAACTATGGCACAAATCAAAAAATTTATTTAAGATATTAGGAAATTTGGCAGTTACAAAATGTTATCAAATAATCAGGTATTTAAGGCTGTTGAACCCTTGCATTTCGAGTTGGATATGAAATAGCAATATTTGAAAGCTTTTGTCGTTAACTCAGGAAACTAGATGAAGTGAAGACCCACTATTCATGACTAGAACGTTATATGCAAGGAGCCGCTTTCGCATCTGAAGTCAGACAATAACCTTCTTCAGGAGTTAGGACGTCACTTTGCCTTCCTTCCGAAAACGAGCTACCAAGACGTTCTATGCCTCTTCTCTTCGTTCCCACCGTTTGCGTTCCCCTTCTTCGACGTGGCTGGCTCTAGAACGTCGGTATCTACGCGTAGTTCAATAAAATACAACAACTTTTAAATGGGGTAAGAAGAAATCAGATAGAAAATCAAATATAAATCTACTACACTGATCGGGTGTGATTTAAACTCGTGTTATAATATGTAGTTACAAATCTCCAATCTTGCAGATTACAAAAGGCTACACTAATTGTCTCTAAACTTCTAAATTACTTGGCATGGTACAACAGAGTTAATAAAACCGTCGAAAACTGCGGTTTTCGACTTTATCGCTCCGGTTCGAGATCCAAAACCTCTCGGTAAACCGGTTTAATTAAAAAAATAAAAAAATAAAAGATTTTAAAAAATTTATGTGTTCGAAAATCGTTGAAAAACCGCTTAACTGTACAACCTTTGATGAACTCGACGTCGGCGATTTCGTTTCGTCTTAGGAAACTTGCGTGATGGCAAAAATAAAAAATAAAAAAACACAGAAATACTCTTGGGATCACATCACCACCGTCCACTAGGGCCCTCCCCACTACAAACAACGATCCAACGGCCAAGCCGTTTGCGGGGCCACCTGCCAGTATCCCACGCCCTCCCCTCCCTAAAACCCTAACAAACCCACCCTCCTCCTCCATTCCACCACCGCCTCCGGCGTCAAAACCCGCCTCTCCCCCAAGTACCCACAAGGCCACAACATGCAGCCTCCAAGAGGCGGCGGCAGCCACTTCAGTGGTGGCAGGGGCCGCGGGGGCCGCTTCGGCGGTGATGGAGGCAAGGGCCATTTCGACGGAGGCAGGGGCCGCTGTGGCGGCAGCGGCGGCGGGTACCGCGATGAGGGCCCTCCAGCCGAGGTCGTTTGTGAGTGCCTTCCTCCACCCGGAAGAACCCAAACTTTTGATCCTCGGTTGCGAGATTTCGGTGGTTTTGACGTGGTTTTTTCTGGTTTTGCTCGTGCGGAGATTTCGATGTTCCTACACGCGTGCGAGGGGGACGCGATGACGAAGCTGACGAACGAGAAGGTGCCCTACTTCAAAGCGCCCATCTACCTCCAGAACAAGACCCAGATCGGCAAAGTCGATGAGATCTTCGGCCCCATCAACGAATCCATGAGCGCTTCCTTGTAACATCCCTAATTTCAGTCTTTTGACTAAAGTTAATTTAAATTAATTAATTTCAAAATTTGGATTTTCCTTAGTGTTCTATTTAACCTGGCATCCACATCCTTTCGAAATTGAAGTTCAATCCTTTACCGTCCGCAAAATCAAATTCTCAATTCCGGTCCTTATTCGAAATTTCATCCGAGTTCCAAAATGCTTCAAAAATCTCAAAACCCACTAAAATGTATTCCAAATATTCTATAATGATTTTGAGAATTTTTCCAAGATTTATAGAAACTCTTTGGTATTTTATCTCTCGCGCTTTATTCAAATCCAATTTAATTTGTCCTGAAATAATCTAAATTTCAAAATTCATCCAAAAATAGTGAAACCAACTTTATTGGGTTCTATTTTATTCTTTAGGATTTTTAGAATCTTTTTCGGTATTTTTAGACCTCGTTTGCTATTTTATCTCACGCGCTTCAAGGATAACACTATTCATCTTCCTAAATGGATCGGCACTGTTCGAGAGTCTGTTCCTGTTCTTCCCATTTGCAAGCTCCATCTTCAAATGCTCATAACTCCCTCCACGATTGTCCGAATCTAGTGAAATTTGAAGCGTTACGACGGCGTCATAATGGAGATTGATTACGCTACTGTTTCTCCTCCTGAAATCAAGCGAAACGGTCGCTGCAATCAAATCTTTGCCGTTTCTTGTTTTAGCCATAACTTTTTCGTTTCTTCGTCTCTCCGAGCGTGTGAGTACTCCAAACGTGCGTATCGACGTCCTCTACACCGTGCTCACCTTGCTCCTTTGGTTCTATATCGTTTGCCATCCCAAAACTCAAGAAAACAGTACGCCCGGCGTCCTCGAAAAACACCGGCGAGCCATCTTTTGCTCCAGTGAGTTTTCCGGCGAATCAACCGCGTCACTTTGTGCCTTTTGCTTCCAGGAACACAACCATTCAATCGGATTTGATTTTTGTTGCAGTTTGACCCCGGATTTCGAGTTTATTCGTTGTCGGCCGTCACTCCGTTCGTCGTCGATTCCTTTCAATCCGGTAACTTCTAGAGCAATTCCTTTTAGCGTAGAATCACCTTGTCATTCTCTCGCGATGCTCTCTTCGCTTCGCGAAATTTTGAATTTTATCTTGGATTTGACCGTCGTGCCGCGGCTCATTTTTGCCTCGTCGCGTCACCGCCGCTGCCGACCTTCTCGCCGCCGGGCTGCGTGAGCCCTGCCCTTGCCTCACCTCGCCGCACCCTACCCGGCTGCCCGCCATCGCCGCCTGGCCTGGCACCGGCGCCAGGCGCATACTCGCCGATCGCTCCTCTGGCGCTGCGCTTAGCCATCTTGCTGCCACTGCGCGCGCCCTAAGCGCCGGAGAGCCCCACCGCCGAGCTGCTCCTTTTCCTCTCCAACAGCGCCGCTCTCCTTGGCCTCTCTCTGTCATTTCCATGGCGTTGCTCCTTCCTGGCTTCTTCTCTGTACAGGCAATGGAGAAGAAGGTGTGAGCCTATGATAGGTGGGACCCGAGTGTAAGTGAGAGAAGAAAAATCTGAAATGCTGGGAAAAGAAAAGATTCCAAAGAATATTCCTCGGTTTTCAATTTTCAGGATTTTTAGAATTCAAACATTTGTTTCTCCGTCATCCGAACTCCGATTAGAGTGATTCCAATTCCTAAATTCATCTAAATTCATCCTCTATCTGCCAGTATTTTTATTATAATTTTTAGTTTCTTTTAAATTTATTTTATTCTTTTCGTGTTTCGTTTTGCGCATAGCCGAAGAAGCGGTTGTAGTCGCCAACGAAGGCAAGTCGTAGTCCTTTGACCATGTTGTACCTATGTTTGCAAAAGTAATTTGTTTTATACAATTGCATGCTATTTGTGTATCCATGATTAGTTTACAGGAGTAGCTATTTACCTGATTGCAAGTATGCCACCTTGATTATTGATATGCCATGTATCCATTGTTAACCTTAGGTTGGAACATTACTAGTTGGACATAGTCGTAATACCAACATTGGGTTAACGTAGCTAATGCTTAGACCTGCTCAGTCGTACGTTGGGTTTCATAGCACCTGTGAACTAATGTTAATCTTGACCTAATGAGATATGTAATTGTGGTCGTCGACCACTATTGTAAAACTTGTTGTACCATGGAAGGGAATGCCATTGGTCTTGGTTGAACAAAATGTTTTCCCTCGAGCAAGTGATCGTGCAGTAAAGGGGGTGCTATCTGGCACATTGGGATGTGGTTGTCTTGCTTGAGATAATTTAAGGACTTAATCTTGTGCGCCATTGAGCTGGGCCTAATCGTGCAACCACAAGTCTGGTATGGGACAGACCTAATCGATTAATTTGCAATGTTTAGTCTTGAGTACTGCCAAATGTTTGTGTGGGTTCCGGGTTGTACGGGTAGATTCACATGGCTCAAGAGGGGGCCCCGAGGGGCGAAACCTTAGAGGGCAGTACCAAGTTTAGACGTGCATTGTAAAGACTTTGTCATGATATCTCTGCGACACACCAAAGGAAGTGTGTTAATATCGATTGCACTAAGAGATGTTCATGTCTTGTGGGTAAAGCTGTACAACCTCTGCAGAGTGTAAAACTATTCGAATAGCCGTGTCCGCGGTCATGGACAAGCCCGGGGATTTCACACGGGGTATAGAATGTTTTCTTGAAATGTGGAATTGTTGGAATGGGAACGGGGAGTTCACTGTTGTTCTGTTGTCTAAAAATATACTGTTGAATTGTGTGGTTGATACTTGTTTCAAATGATGTAGGGTGATGCCTCGTAATTCTATTCATGTTGTCTACCATTGATTTACCAGTTATTCATTATTGTTTTCATCAATATGCTTTCAATCTATTTATTGTATTTCAATTCAAGTTATTGCTTTCTGCAAAAGAACCATATGACTATCCTTTGTCAAGCCGTGCATAAATATATTGCATCATTTCCCTACGGCTTGTTGAGTACGTGTTGTACTCACGGCTTTATGCCCATGTTGTTCAGTGGCTGAGGAATGACCACGTAATGAATATCAAGAGGAGGAATACTATGAAGACTACGTGGACTAGGAAGGCGTTCCCCAGACGATTGCCTGTGGCATGTCGAATGGCCTAAAGTTATTATATTTCCGCTGCAACAGTTTTATTTGTTTCTTAACCCATGAGGCTTTGGTGTATGAACATTGACCATAAGGTCGATTGCTCTATTCAATAATAATTTGCTTCTTCTTAGTTATTTCGATGTATGGAATGATATGTCATCTATGTTTCCACTGTGTGCACTAGCGTGATCCTGGACTAGTGCAGTATACACAGAGGGTTTCGGATTTGCATATCCGGGTCCCGACATTCCTCTCCTAATCTTCTAGGCAGCTCGAAAAAATGTAACCTTGTTCTTGCTCTTCGTGGCTTTAGGTTGCAGTGATAAAGTTGCAGACTTTAGAGGTGAAGTGTCCATGGATGTGGATTCTCTGTGTTGGACTTCGGAATTGTTTTTTTTAGTTTAGTTTTGTCTTGGTTGGAGCTAGCAATTTATATTTCTCGGTCTAGAATTTAGTGGTGAATTTACAATCGTCACTCATGAAATTGAAGTTTTTTTAGTTGCATTGTACTAAGATTGGTTGAAAAGGTTAGTCTTTACCGTTAAAAATGTTGTGGTGGAGCATGGTAATGGTTTTTCCTTTTTAGGTAACTGTTGTTTGGTAATGTGGAGTTGCAATTTGTTAGATGTCTGATCTGGTTTTTAGTTTTGGAGAACTCACAGTCACAGTATTGTACTGAAATCATTTTCTGTTTAGTCAGCTAAATTTGATTGCTTGGCTTAGAATTTTTTGTGCTAAATTTTTTGACTTTTTGTGCTGCATATCTTAGAAGTTTGCGTTGTCTGTAGTATTTCTCCATCAAGATGATAGAGGGGACTATTGCAATATCTTACAATGAAGGTGACAAGTTCTACATCGACCCTATGAAGTTGCTGCCTCTCTCACGCTTCCTGCCGCAGCCAAAGTATGACTGTGATCTAACTGTTTGCTTATCATTTATCATGCATTATTTGTTTGATAGTTTTGAAAATGGAATAGAAATGTTTTCATTCATGGCCTCATGGGTAAACTTTCCTTTACATTTAGTTTTTACTGAATTGAAAAGGTGCCAACTGCCAACTTTATTTCAACAAGTGCTGTCAAAACTCATTAAATTTCCATAAAATCTTTTTTAAAAGAGGCCTTTTATGTGTCTGAAGATCTTTTATTTGTTCACGAGTCTTCACCTGGCTGTTAAGTGTCGGGACCCGAATATGCAAATCCGGACCCTCTGTGTATACTGCACTAGTCCAGGATCACGCTAGTGCACATAGGCTCAACATTAGTGAATATCACAATCATACACAACGTAAATAGATAAAAGACATAATATATTCAATATTACCAGTTGTATGACCTTATGGTCAACTTACTTAACAATGCCTCACAAGGTGAACAACAAATTGAACTGCAATGAAATAAAGACGAGATAACCCTCAAGATACCACGAGCAACCGACAAGGCTCGCACCCTAAACATTCGCCTTCATGGTACTCCTTCTTCAAAGATCGATGATTTTTGTAGGCAAGGGTGAGTACACCAACACGTACTCAACAAGTTGTGCACAGAATGCAAATTCTATCATAACTATATGCAGGCTTATTCCAAAGGAATGGCTAAGTGGTTCATTTGCAACTAAGCAGCGTTTAAAAACACGTACAATATATATATTGAAATGACAGTAAAACAAATAACAGTAATAGATAGATTCAGCATTTCTCAAGTAAACCAAGTTTTCTCATCCTAAGTCAAGATTCAACTTTCCATGGCAACCTGCCATCCAACCAAAGTTTTATTTTGCAAAAGTCTAAACCCTTGACTGTAATCCCCGAGCTTCGCTCAATACCGTGAGCACGGCTATCCGAATAGATTGTACACTCTGCAGAGGTTATGCACTTTACGCACATGACATGATCATCTTTTGTTGCCACGCGATTAACACACTTCCTTTGGTGTGTCGGCGAAGAGATCACGACAAAGCCTTTACAATGCATCATCTTAACCCAGTATTACCCGCTAAGGTTTCAACACTGGTGGGACTGGTTACCGCATCCAGGGCCCCCCCCTCTTGCGCCATGTGAGCCACCCCGAGCGAGGACTGGTTACCACTACCCGGGTCTCACTCCACCACGATAGTACTAAAGCTAAGACTTTGCAAATTAGTCACTAGGCTACCCCATAATGCATATGTGGTTGCATGGTTGACTCAGTCAAAGGCTCGCAAGGTGTCCTTATGGTTTGATCAAAGCAAGACATACACATACCCTCTGCCCATCGGGCCCACCTTGGCATCCTGCCCTTGCCACTTGCTCTGACCCAAAATCATAACCACCCCAGTTGATTACCAAGCACCACATGCCATCAACAACTCAATATCGCTATGACATCCCTTGCCACAACAACTCAATCTCATCGTGTGACCACACATGACACACAAGTTAACATCATTGTTCCATATTCCATTAGTCAAATTTAATAATCAACATTCCATGTACATGTGATGACGTGGCATGGCTAAGCATTCTAATCCGATCTAACCATCCATGTTGATTTCATTATTAACCAACTATAGTGAACCAACTTAGGGTGACAAGTGGATCATGGCATACAACTAGCAAGGTAGGGTGTAATTCAAAGGGTACGATAGCTAATCCCAAACTTATGTTGAAATCATTTATACACATAAAATAACAAGTGATAAGGTAAATCAAAATAGCATGCAATCTAGTTTATGAGTGCAACATGATCAAAGCACAACTTGCCTTGCTTAAGTTCCTGGTATTGCTCCGAAGATTGATCTTGAGATGATAGTTCCTCCTTCGAAACCTTGCTCAACTCAACGTCTACGCGAATCGAGAGGAAAGCAAATAAAAACCAAAACCAAATAGCAAATGAACTCGAAAATTCAAATAAAATCCACCATTGGAAAGATCTCAATTTTACAAATATTTCGGGATTTGAATCACCCAAATCGGAGTTCATATGCAAAAGTTATAACATTCGGAAGTTTAGTTAATTCTGAAATTAGAATTTCTTATTTTCCTGAATTATTTCTGTAAAGGAAAATACGGATTTTCTCGCCCCGGCTTGTACGGACAAACGTGGCGAAATCTAGACCGATGAAACTCAATCTAACGGTTACGATTAAATCTACTTCGTGGTCTAATATCAACTGTCCAACCTAAATCCAACGGTTGATATTTACTCTGAGACTCTTACCGATTTCGAAGTGACGTGGACGAATTCCGTGCGCTTGAGTACGATCCGACGGCTGATGAAGTTCCCGATCGGCGATGAAGCGACGGCGACTTGAATTCACCGGAGACGAAGACGACAACCTCAGCGACAACTTGGCGGCAGGCTCGAAATCCTCGGCAGCGTCTCGCTATCCTTCGCGAATCCCACGACAATGGCGCGACTCGATTTGCTCGCGAATTTCGCCGCTTGGTTCCTTGGCGACGCCGGTGCGCTGTTTAAATAGTGCGGCCGTCCTTCCTCACTACCGATGGACTCCGCTTCTAGTCGATCTCGGCGCCATGCTAAGGAAATTGATCGCTACGTGTTGACTCCGCCGAAGCGGCCGCTCCTTAGAACTTCGCCACGCCAGAGGCCCTGACCCATTGTCCTTCTCCCACCCGGATGGACTCGCTCCTTGCTGCATTCGGCGCCAACGCCCGTGAGTTCAAACCAGCCACGCGCCGGAGAAACGGAGGAATCCTTCGCGCGTCTGGTCTTTGGCGGAGACGCGTGTAGTGGACTTAACTTAATCCGCATCATCAGTCAAACAATTTCCTAATCCGGTTCAATCAATCCGATTCCTATTCCGATTTAATCCCGAAGAGAAAAAGATATTTCCAAAAATACTTCGAGACCTTCTATCCTCAAATAAAATATTTTTGGACAAACTTTATTCTACATTACCCCTTTTAATTATTTCTTAACGAAAGCCATATATATTAATTCAAAAATAATTCAAATAGATCTCAGAAAATCCAATAACTTCAGAAAAATTCACAACAGCCATAAATAGCAATAAGATAATATTAATTAATTAAAAACTCAAAAATTAGGATGTTACAAACCTCCCCCTTTAACGGAATCTCGACCCCGAGATTTAGGGCTAACTAGAGAATAGGTTAGAGAATTCTGCCTTCAGATCTTCCTCATGCTCCCAGGTTGCTTCATTTTCCGATTGGTTACTCCACTGAACTCTACAAAAGCAAGCAGACTTATTTCTGGTCCTGCGCTCCATTACATCCAAAATCTTAATCGGCTGCTCTTTGTAAGTCAAGTCTTCTTACAATTCGATAGCTTCTAATGGCGTTTGTTCCGCTGGCACCCTAAGACATTTCTTGAGCTGCGACACATGGAACACATCATGGACTCCTGCTAATGACTGGGGCAACTCTAACTGATACGCAACCTCTCCTCGGCGGCTTAGATTCTTAAACGGTCCAACATACCTAGGTGCAAGTTTTCCCTTAACTTGAAACCTTTTTACACCTTTAAGGGGAGTAACCCTAAGATACACAAAATCATTGGTTTCAAAACTTAAATCACGACGACGGTTGTCAGCATAACTCTTTTGCCTCGACTGTGCTGTTTTCAGTCTTTCTCTAATTACGGCAACTTGTTCTTCGGCCTATTTGAGCATCTCTGGTCCAAACACCGAATGCTCCCCCATTTCATTCCAATTTAACAGGGTACGACAAGCATGACCATATAAGGCTTTAAATGATGACATCCGCAACTAATCCTAGTAGTTATGGTTATGACTGAACTCGGCATATAGCAAACATCTATCCCAAGATGTACTGTACGATATCGCACAAGCTCTCAATATATCCTCCAAAATCTGATTTGTCTGACTATCGGTACGCGGGTAATATCTGTACTGAAATACAAGTGAGTTCTCATTGCTTCATGTAACTTGTTCTAAAACCTCGAGATAAATTGGATATCTCTATCGAACACAGTCTTCATGGCACCTATGCAGTCACTCAATCCCTGACATATACAGGTCTGCCAAACGACCTCTTGAATACGTAATCTTCAGTGGTATGAAATGAGCAACTTTGGTCAATCAATAAATGACAATTCCCCCTAATTCGTATCCTTTATAATCGATACACACTAGGATCTTTTTAATGGTTTGCCTCCTATTCCCACTCTAGGATTTATAATGATTGCAACGAACCTTTTGGTCTCTAATATATGGCCTTTATTCTCTATCCTACATCACATCGAGTATCATATTCAATAGCTTCACTCTTCACCTTAGGTTATCAAAACTTTTTCCTTTAGACCTTAATACATTCTGGCACTTCTGGATGAATCGATTACTTAGAATCATGGGCTTCCTCAAGTATCATCTGCTTAGGATCTTCCTATCCAGCACACTGGTTCGGCCTTAACTCCTTATGATATCCTAATCACTCAAAATTCTGTTTCTTGGCTAAGCCTTCTTCTTTCCTTGACTTGATTTTGTACTTCATCACCCTTCGAACTTCCTGTTATTTAATCTTTTATTGTTGGTTTTACT
The DNA here is from genome assembly GCA_036346375.1 of Guadua angustifolia. Classification (NCBI taxonomy): domain Eukaryota; kingdom Viridiplantae; phylum Streptophyta; class Magnoliopsida; order Poales; family Poaceae; genus Guadua; species Guadua angustifolia. Next base: position 47,565,726 of record CM070505.1, on the reverse strand, counting down.
TCCGAGGCAGTTATGAAACTTTGTCGAATGATCCTTGGTTCCGACTTCTCGAATTCTTTGCATAACCCTTGTTAACTGCTAATTAACAACATATTCGTATTACGGTCTCATAACTCAACATTGATTACCACAATGACCTTGCTAGAATGTCCATGAATTCTGACACTAGAGTCTTTGGTTATTTCCAGCCACTCTCTTCATTCCCAATTAAGGTCTGACTGAGTAAGTGTATAGTTTGGACTCTTATGGTTTACATTTATTTCTGATGAGATAATGAGGTCATGTTTCCAAATCGTGCACTACAATAGCTAACTCTAAGTCATGCATAGAGTAATTCTCCTCATGCTGTCTCAATTACCTTATCACATGGCAACACCCTTGTCATTTTACATTGATTTACCTTCCAGATCATACCTAGAAGTAACACCTTATATGTTGAAACTGCTCCGCATAGTTGGTAATTCTTACACGGTATCGATGTTAACTGCTTCTTCAACTTCCGAAAACTTTTCTCACACCTTGGCGTCCATGCAACTATTTCTTATCAACCATCACATAAAAGATCTAGCTATTGCTGAAACCCTTCCATGAACTAGCTCCTAGAACTTCAACGCTGATTGACAGACTTTGGTTGTTCCCAATGCAACACAATTTTTTCCTTGTTTGATTCAACATCGACTCCTCCAGTGGTATTTATATGACCTAAGAGTTCAACCTTTTTTTTTCCTCCTAGGGATCACACTTGTTAAACCTAACGTACGACTACTGCTCTCACAATCTTCTCAAAACCAATTTAACATATTCTGGATGTTCTTCTTTTGCTTTAGAGTATACTAGAATGTCACTTATATGGCAACCATAAATTTATCCAAATAATCCCTAAATACCTTAGTCATCATGTTCATGAAGTATGCGGGGCATTGGTCAATCCAGGAGGTATAACTAAAACTTATATTATCCATATTGCGTAGAGGACGCAATCCTAAAAACATCTTTCACATGACTCCTCAATTGATGATGGCTGGAGCGAAATTTTATCCTAGAGAAATTCTAACTCCCTTCTCAATTGTCAAAACACGTTGTCGATTCTGACATTAAATACTTATGTTCGATCTTTTCCTTATTTAAGTTACGATTCCGTGCATTCTTCCGATCTTCCATTTTCCTTCTTTGATAAACAAGAACTCCCGTGGTGACGCACTAAGTCTTCTCAAAACTCTTCCTAGTAACTTTTTGTTATACTTTTCCATTTCCCACTAATTCCTTGGTAGACGTCGACATGGTCTTTGGGCTATACCTGCACTAATTCGCCACTTAACTTGATCTTTCGATTTTACAAGATACCGTGCAAATTCTTGGAAAATCTATCAAAGTATTTTCTGACATTTGGTGCATCTTCTATTTGGCAAATTCCACACCATTATCCATCAGTTGGCTAACACGAACTATCATCACTTGAATTTTCCCTTCTTCTTCTTTTCAGGGATTTAAATCGATATACTCTTCACCAAAATAGCCTTATGTTTGAGTATCTAACTAATTTCAAGAATAACCTAAATATCCAACATAATATGATTTGCTTGGAACTCTACTCTCTCAATGGGCATTGAACTCTCAACATCCTGGTCAAATTTAGCACAACTAAGCACTTACTGATGATGACAAATCCTCTGGTTAACAAGCTCAGGCTGGGTACCACTAAACTAGCCACTATTTCACATGCATTATTTTCAGATAAACCCTTAACACCAGTTTACTCTTAGATTGACATCTAACTCTTCATCATTTTTTTATATTGCTCTTCATTCCAATACTCCGTATACCAATGTATTAATCATTCCTGCTTCATTTCTTTCGACAAGGAACCTTGACATGAACTTCATCACTAATCTCTTTACTTTACAAATATGGTTACGGTATTGCACTAAGTAAGCTCATGACTCCCGATTTTTTTTTTGATTTAGCATTGTCGCTAGGGCTTTGATTAGGGATAGAGTTGGAATTAACTTGAACTAACGCGATGGCTTCCTTTGTGGGCATTTACTGACAAAATGCTCAGGCTTAATGGTAGATATAGCAGAGTCTATGGTGATCTTTCTTTCTTGAGCATTTATTGATTAGAACAGTATATTTTATCTAGACACATTTTCTTCAATTGGTTCTCTAGGCAAATTTCTCTCGCAATTTCACCGCTCACTCTTGGCGTTATGTACTGGACTGAGGTAACTTCCGGTATATCCATGGCTATAGGAATTACTTGTTCTCTCAGTGGACATTGACTAGCATAATGGCCTTTTCTGTGACAGTTATAACACTTAATGCTGCTTTTCTTGCGATTCATTACTTCCTGATCCACAACACCTCCCCTAGTAAAACGATCTTCTCCACCATACGAGGGACCTACTGTGGGGGATAGCCACTTACTGGTTTCCTGATTAAGGTCAATAGGTCCAGGATGGTGCGTACCAAGGTAACATGTGATGTTGCTCACAGGATATTTTCCAATTGGATGGCTTCCTTTGCAACTAGAGCAATTGATCGCATGCTCGTTAGTGGTTTGTCCTATTTTCCACAGCGAATGCACGCACGATTTTCTAAATTGTTTGGTTGACAGCACTCCCTAGAACAATGTCTAGATTTCGAACAAGGTGCAGGGGTAGCGTTTCTCTCCAAAGTCTCGAGCCAATTCTCGGCTTCTAAAGGCGAAATATTTTACTTAAAACGTTGGTGGACGAGTCTTTATGAATTCTAATAACCTTGAGTTAGTACAGGGGTTAATAACAGTTCGAGATGCTTTTACTGACATTAGCTTGATTGGTCATATTCTGTATTTGCTTCATCATTGCCTGCATAAACGGAGTCTGATCGACCAAAAACCATTTGAAGCTCTACGTATCTATCGGTAATGACGGTTGAAAAACTAATTCATCCTTGGAGTCTCTATCGAGTTGATTTCTACTCCCATCGGCTCCATTACTATCACTAAACTGAACCATCTGCTTGATTACCTCAAGGGGGTTAGGTGAGAGAGAAAATAGCATAGGTAAGAAGCAAGAATCCTAATTCAGGGGAGGTAGGTTTAACCCAATAACTTAAGCGGTCAATATTAATAACTTGGTATGGTTGCTTATATAAGCCTAAAAGCTTTGCAACACATACTGCACACTCAACAATCAATGAAGAACCAATTCAACCTATCCACACAACAATTACCGTCTACATGGGTGACTCTCCTTTCTTAGGAAACGTGACTCCCTCACATGAGTCTCACTGGCTACTTGAAGCATTGAGTCTTCTAGCTCTTGATACACTTCATTGATCCGCTCTTCCATGAGCTTGATGATTCCTTCCGTCATGATCATTATGGTAGCCGCAGGCACTCGACGACATCTCCTAAAGTGTGGCACATCGTTTTATACTCAAGATAACTTAGGTAAGATTTTAACTCGATTCAGCAGAGGTAAGGGAAAGAAATTTCAGCAGGGGAAAAGAAAGAATTTTTGGTAAGGATAGAAATAGAAGAATGAGATAAGTCAAGAACACATTATTCTTCTGGGTTAGGTCTTTTAATTTAGAAAATAATTTTGAAGGACCTATAGAGACGACGAACTATCTAGGGTCAAGGCCTATAGTCAGTATGGCTCTGATACCACCTTTGTCGGGACCCGAATATGCAAATCCGACCCTCCGTGTATCTTGCACTAGTCCAGATCACGCTAGTGCACACAGCTCAACATTAGTGAATATCACAATCATACACAACGTAAATAGATAAAAGACATAATATATTCAATATTACCAGTTGTATGACCTTATGGTCAACTTACTTAACAATGCCTCACAAGGCTGAACAACAAATTGAACTGCAGCGGAAATAAAGACGAGATAACCCTCAAGATACCACAGTAACCGACAAGGCTCGCACCCTAAACATTCGCCTTCATGGTACTCCTTCTTCAAAGATCGATGATTTTTGTAGGCAAGGGTGAGTACACCAACACGTACTCAACAAGTTGTGCATGTAATGCAAATTCTATCATAACTATATGCGTGCTTATTCCAAAGGAATGGCTAAGTGGTTCATTTGCAACTAAGCGGCGTTTAAAAACACGCATAATATATAGATTGAAATGACAATAAAACAAATAACAAGAATAGATAGATTCAGATTTCTCAAGTAAACCAAGTTTTTCATCCTAAGTCAAGATTCAACTTTCCATGGCAACTCGCCGTCAACCCAAGTTTTATTTTGCAAAAGTCTAAACCCTTGACTGTAATCCCCGAGCTTCGCTCAATACCGTGAGCACGGCTATCCGAATAGATTGTACACTCTACAGAGGTTATGCACTTTACCCACACGACATGATCATCTTTTGTTGCCACGCGATTAACACACTTCCTTTGGTGTGTCGGCGAAGAGATCACGACAAAGCCTTTACAATGCATCATCTTAACCCAGTACTACCCGCTAAGGTTTCAACACTTGTGGGACTGGTTACCGCATCTATGGCCCCCCTCTTGCGCCATGTGAGCCACCCTGAGCGAGGACTGGTTACCACTACCCGGGTCTCACTCCACCACGATAGTACTAAAGCTAAGACTTTGCAAATTAGTCAGCTAGGCTGCCCCATAACAGACATGTGGTTGCATGGTTGACTCAGGTCAAAGGCTCGCAAGGTGTCCTTATGGTTTGATCAAAGCAAGACATACACATACCCTCTGCCCATCGGGCCCACCTTGGCATCCTGCCCTTACCACTTGCTCCGACCCAAAATCATAACCACCCCAGTTGATTACCAAGCACCACATGCCATCAACAACTCAATATCGTTGCGTGACATCCCTTGCCACAACAACTCAATCTCATCGTGTGACCACACATGACACACAAGTTAACATCATTGTTCCATATTTCATTAGTCAAATTTAATAATCAACATTCCATGTACATGTGATGACGTGGCATGGCTAAGCATTCTAATCCGATCTAACCATCCATGTTGATTTCATTATTAACCAACTATAGTGAACCAAACTTAGGGTGACAAGTGGATCATGGCATACAACTAGCAAGGTAGGGTGTAATTCAAAGGGTACGATAGCTAATCCCAAACTTTTGTTGAAATCATTTATACACATAAAATAACAAGTGATAAGGTAAATCAAAATAGCATGCAATCTAGTTTATGGGTGCAACATGATCAAAGCATAACTTGCCTTGCTTAAGTTCCTGGTATTGCTCCGAAGATTGATCTTGAGATGATAGTTCCTCCTTCGAAACCTTGCTCAACTCAACGTCTACGCGAATCGAGAGAGAAAGCAAATAAAAACCAAAACCAAATAGCAAATGAACTCAAAAATTCAAATAAAATCCACCATTGGAAAGATCTCAATTTTACAAATATTTCGGGATTTGAATCACCCAAATCGGAGTTCATATGCAAAAGTTATAACATTCAGAAGTTTTGTTAAATCTGAAATTAGAATTTCTTATTTTCCTGAATTATTTCTGTAACGGAAAATACGGATTTTCTCGCCCCGGCTTGTACGGACAAACGTGGCGAAATCTAGACCGATGAAACTCAATCTAACGGTTACGATTAAATCTACTACGTGGTCTAATATCAACCGTCCAACCTAAATCCAACGGTTGATATTTACTCTGAGACTCTTACCGATTTCGAAGTGACGTGGACGAATTCCGTGCGCGTGAGTACGATCCGACGGCTGATGAAGTTCCCGATCGGCGATGAAGCGACGGCGACTTGAATTCACCGGAGACGAAGACGACGACCTCGGCGACAACTCGACAGCGCGCGCTCGGAAATCCCCTGGCGGCGTCTGCTATCCTTCGCGAAATCCCACAAACATTGGCGCGACTCCTCGATTTGCTCACGAATTTCCTGGCCGCTTGGTTCCTTGGTGACGCTGGTGCGCTGTTTAAATAGTGCGGCCGTCCTTCCCCCGCGCGCTGATGGACTCCGTTTCCTAGTCGATCTCGGCGCCATGCTAAGGAAATTGATCTGGCTACGTGTTGGACTCCCGCCGAACGGCCGCTCCTTGCCGAACTTCGCCACGCTAGGGCCACACCCAGTTGTCCTTCTCCCACCGGATGGACTCGCCCTGTCGATTCGCGCCAACGCCCGTGAGTTCAAACCAGCCACGCGCCGGAGAAACGGAGGAATCCTTCGCGCGTCTGGTCTTTGGCGGAGACGCGTGTAGTGGACTTAACTTAATCCGCATCGTCACCAAACAATTTCCTAATCCGGTTCAATCAATCCGATTCCTATTCCGATGATCCTCAAGAGAAAAGATATTTCCAAAAATACTTGAGACCTTCTATCCTCAAATAAAATATTTTTGGACAAACTTTATTCTACATTACCCCTTTTAATTATTTCTTAACGAAAGCCATATATATTAATTCAAAAATAATTCAAATAGATCTCAGAAAATCCAATAACTTCAGAAAAATTCACAACAACCATAAATAGCAATAAGATAATATTAATTAATTAAAAACTCAAAAATTAGGATGTTACATTAAGAAACAACAAAATTTAATGACATCCCTATTAAGCTAACAAAGCTACTTACTGTCTTAAATGTTCGATATTATGAATGCATTGAAGAGTCTAGGGCAGCTACCAACTAACAAAATACTCTGAGTTTATTTTGGTCATGAATTTTAGATGGATTTTTTTCGAAAGAAGTGTATAAGTAATGCAGGAAATGCATATCAGAAACTAAACAAGAGGTTCATCATTATCTTGTTATTTTGCATTGCAAGGGGCCGGGTTACGTAATCCTCTTTTTCTTTGCTTGCTCTAAATCCTGATTTGCTTTGCTTGTTGTAAATCCTATTTTGATTTGCTTGTTCTATGCAGGGGCCAAGCTCAAGGAGGGCCAAGAGGTCGTGGCCGTGGTGGAAGAGGTCCTTGTTGTGGCCGTGGTTCATTCCGTGGTAGAGGTGCACCAAGGAGTCATGGAGGACCTCCAAGGGGCAGAGGTTGTGGTTTCAGAGGGCGAGGGTCTTCTGTGATTAACTTTGTATGATTCAGAAATTAATCTCTGTGCTTGTGTTCATACATGTATGTATAGACTATATTGTTTCTTATGTGTTTCACAGTGCTGTTTATGCCTTCCAAGCAATAGGGTCCCGACAATATAGTGCACTGTTTTGCTGAAAGAGCACATAGATAATCAGGCTATGTATCTTTCTGTGCTTAAATGATTCAAGTTCTAGGAATTTCATTTATGTATATTTAATATCATCTTGAATTTTCAGATTAGCAAGTAGTACTTAATTTGGGTTCTGCACATTCTTATTGTAAGGCATAAGGAGATTGGTAGGGTGTGTGTGTATATATATATATATATATATATAGGAAGCTTTTTCCGTACTCCTGGGAGTACATACTCCCACCTCTAATATACCACTTAAATGAACACTTTATACTCCTTTATTACTTTCGGTATACTCTAATAATAATTCTAAGATACTCCAATGCAACATGGTTAAAAAAATTTCATGAGAACCCTTTATTTTTTTACTACATACCCTTTTTCATATATAAAAGTAATATATAAACAAATATTGCTATAGAGGGTGGACTTTAATGAAATTTTTCGTGGAACTCACTTTGGAGTATCTTATAATTAGTATTAGAGTATACTCAAAAGGATAAAGAGGTATAACAACATCATTTAAATGGTATACTGGAGGTGGGAGTACGTACACCCAGGAGTATGGAATCATTTTCCTATATATATATATATATATATATATATATATGATACTGAAGTAATATTTGATGCTTGTTGTTTTATGGTGGGGGGTGGGTGGGTTAGAGAGCGGAGCATGAATGCCTTGAGTTCCTTTGAGTAAAAAAAATTCTATGTGCTTTGCAACCCTTACTGCTGAATGCACATTACTTCATTCCTTGAGTCAGAGTTTCAGAACTTACGTGTAGATTGGGGAGTGCTGACTCTTGAGCTCAAATTGACATGCGTGTATGCTCTTTTATTACTGAATCGTTTGTCTACATGGATGGAATACCCAGAAATTTTATTAAGTTGTTTAAGCACATATACAACTCTGATTTTGATATGCGATTTATAACCTGATCGAGTAGCATTTTTTTCTTTGAATGGAAAAAGAAAGATGCATCAACTAATGAGATTGCACCCTGTGGCTACAAAGGAGCTGGAATGGAGAGTAGCAGAAGAAAAGGACAGGTTGCTGAGCTTTACTTCCTTTTCTTTGCAGCCTGCTTCCTATCTTCAACTGAAAAGAGCCAAGATAGAAGAGATGGTGATAGAAAAGGTGAGTTGGTACATTCTATGGTAGTTGTGAAACAGGGTAGATTGTCATATAAATGTTGTCATATAAATGTGGCTGATTGGTTTTTGTATGGCAGCCTCAAAACCGACTGTGGATGAAACCAAGGATGGCTGTGAAAAAGCTGTGGGCTGAGCGATGTGGTGGTAGGCATGTAGCTCCCCTGCTACCATTTGGCTTTGAGGAGTGGGCAAAGCATGGGCAAAAAAAGTATGGTAGCTGGCTGGTAACTTGAGGGCTAAGGAAGAGTGCGAAGCAGTTTATTTTTTTTTGTTAGTCTTAAGAATAAGTTGAATGGTGGCTAAGAGCTGGACTTAAGGAATGTTCCTAAGTTAGTTTGGATGGCAGATTAGGAGTCTATTTCTTTGGCAAATTTTTGAGAATTTGTTTGTGTTGTATGACATCTGACGATAGAGATTTTTGAGAGGTTTGAGGTTATGCAGATCTTTAGAATTCCAGTTCTTTTACAGTTAAAGTTTTTTCTTAAAATGGGCAGAGAAGATTTAAATTAAGGGTGGAATTCAAGTTGAAATTTAATTTTTTTGAGGCTATTACACGTGCTACGTCACCTCACACCCTGGCTAATGACGTGTCACTGGAGTGTTCTATGACGAAAATGAATATCCACGTGGCAATCATCTATGACGAAACAATTGTGTCACAACACGTGCCACGTCACCTAACACCCTGGCTGTTGATGTGGCACTCGAGTGTTCAATGACGAAGATGCATATCCACGTGGCAATAATCTGTGACGAACAATTTCGTCATAAATAAAATGGTCAACGCTCATTTTTGGCCGACCAGAGTGTTTTTCTATGACGAATTTAACATTTTTCATGACGTTTTGGGTACAATTAATGACGGTTATATTCGTCATAGAAGTGACTTCTTTGCTGACGGAAATGTAATTCGTCATAGAAAAGTTGATTTTTTATGACAAAAATAGGCAATTCGTCATTGAAAACTTTCTATGACGCACTTTCTATGACAAGTTGAATTCCGTTATAAATTCGTCATAAAAAATCTACAATGACGATTTCGGAACTAATGATGACGAGTTTCGACCGTCATTAAAAATCAATTTTCTTGTAGTGTTACTAATGCAGCAGGTGGTACAACTAGCGGCTGATTCGTGATACCGTGGTTGGAGCGTGAGTGAGGCGATTGCAAAGTAGAACCTGAACTGATATGAAGTATGTGGAGCTCGGAAGGCAATGTTATGTAGCAAAGGAATAAACAATATCGAAAACAGAATAGAAAAGCTAAATAAATGCCCAAAATACTTGTCACAATTGCTAGTCTAACCGTGTTCCTCAAACTAGTTTAACCAAGCTAGGGATATACTGAAGTACAAAGGACTCAAAGGATGCAAGCGATTCTAATTTTCTTCTTCTCTTTCTCTCTGTTTGCTTCTTTTTCTTCTCTCTGATTTTTTTTGCCGGTGCGACTCTTTCTCTTCTTTTTTTTTGCACTTGATTTTTTCTCACTTTTTTTCTAACTCAAAGGTATACCTCTAAACTCAGAGGAAAAAACAAAAATCTCACGTTTTGGAGCAACAGACAACGTTAAACAGATGACCGAAAGAATTGACAGAACGGGACAACAAACTTTTAGGGTCCAAAACTCAGTCTTAGAAGCTTTTTTTGAGGGTATAAAAATGCACAGTCCTAAAGGAACATGAAATTTTCATGTGCATGTCATCATCCCCTTCGAAACAAAAAAAAGTACGCCGCAATCGGAGTTCATATGCAAAAGTTATGGCTGTTTTACTGAACACTGCGCAAACTAGAACTATCTAGGGCTTCACTTCTTCCTTTTGGTTCCAGTTAGGGTTAAGCCATTGATAGGACTGCGGCTAAAGATTGGAGGCTATACGGTGCAGGGCAATTGATACAAGGCGGCTCGCGACCTATCTAGGGCTTGCGGTGCAGGGTATATAACACAAGGCGGCTCGCTAGGGCAAACCGAGTAGGACTCAGTTTTGGTGTCGGTTGTTGGCTGTGGTGGGATGAACTGGGACAGCGGAAAGGTGTAAACTAGTGACTAAGTTCACGACTTCAACCAGCAACAAGACGATGACTATGGACACAAATTCAACAAAGCGAAACTAAAAACGAAAATTGCAATGGCACAAAGGGTCATAGGACAGTTGAACGTTGATGAACATATGATGAACAATTTTTTTTGTAGGGCTAATTTTCTGGACTCTAGGATGATGGAAACAATGATAGAGGTGGGGAAACTAGGGTTACCTATCGGGCAACTATAGCTCTGATACCACTTGATGCGAACGTTGGCTCAATCTTCCGACAGGTAGTGGTAAGTCGATTGGTGGAGAACTCAGCGTTGACGATCCGGCTTCTAATCAGAACTGATCCGAACCCTACAATCGCTACACCACGGCTCCGTAGGTTATGAACCAAGCACAAACACGGCTGACCTCGCCAAGAAGGCTTATCCCTACATGCGAATCGAGAACACAAGCAAGAACGTAGAAGAAACAATCTGAAATTATGAATTAATTCAAGCACAAGAGTTGGGGTTCCACAAACCGATGAACGGCGAAAAACTGACAATGTGTCTAGTTGTAATCTAAGCAAAACCCATGACCTAAAACAATGGCTACTAAATAAAAAGAGGGAGGGGCATGAGGGGGAAGGGCTAGAGTTGTGTGCGGCTAGGGGGGCACACACAACTTGGGCTTGGACCCCCACACGCTTACAAGGCCCAAAATAGTCCAAAACAGTGATTTTGTGTATTGTGTTGATGATTTTGGCTGACTCATGATTAATCTGGAGCTGAGACTAGATCCATTGGAAAGATCTTGTCGTTATCTTTCAAACAAGCACAAGAACTCCTCCATTGGAATCCATATGCGAAAGTTATGCCCGTTTTAGTGTAGTGCTATTCGCTAACTCCGAACTGAACTTGGAGGCCGAACTGAGTGCTTCTAGTTGTCCTGGCGGTGCTTCTCCCATGTTCCTAAGAAGTAACAAATCACAAGTACTTTGTAGCATCCCATCCTTAATAATATTATTATGAATAGCGAGAAACGAGTTCACCTCATGATTTAATTGGCGTACACGAGCTCTTGTCATAGGACTATGATGTATGCGTGTATCCAATGGAGTTGTAACATCCCAAATTTTTGGCTTTTTATTTAGTTAATAGTGTTTATTTGCAATTTGTGCTTTTTGGTAAATTTCCTGGATTTATTGGATTTTTTCTGGAGTTTAGTTGAATTATTTTAAATTAAAGTATATTGCCTTTTGTCAAAAACTAATTATAAGTAGATAAGTTTAAAATAAAGTTTTACCAAAAATATTTTATTTGAGTCTAGAATGTCTCAAAGTATTTTTGAGATTTTTCTGGGAATTTTCTTGGTATTTTTAATGCCCCAAACAAATCAAATTAATTTCTCTAATTAATTTAAATCAAAAACCCGGAAATTAGTCGTGTACAGTACTAGGTCGAAGCCTAGCATTGTACCCGTTCGACCCGATTGGATCGCAGCCCATTCGGCCCGAGTTCCCGACGCGTGCGCCTCAACCGTCGGATCGAAATCCGAAGGCCTTCATCAACCACGCCATAGTACGAAACCCTAGTGTCTCGTAGCCGTTGGATGAGGATCGTGCGGTCTCCATCCATCAGGTTAACCAAAACCCTAATAAGATCTCGGCCGTTGGATGTGCCGACCGGGAGGGATCGTGCCATGCCAGGAGTCCACCTGCGCCCTTGATCGCTGATCAGACGGCTGGCAGTCGTCATGTCCGCGACGGGCTCGGAGCCGCGCCGCCACCACCGTGCGTCGTTAGGATTTCGGATTGCGTGCACACCGAGGCTATAAATAGGTGGGTGCGAGCACTCCGAGGTTCGCCAGAAGCCGCCGCACCTTTTCGTCGTTGCACCGCCGCGTGGAGTTCACCGGAGGGCTCGGGAATCCTCGCCGAAGTTCGTGGCCGTGCCGCCTCGGTTCTCGCCGTTTTGCATCGTCGTCAAGCCGCCGATCGCCGCACCTAAGGCCAGATCCAGACTCGTCGCATCGCGCCGCACCTACTCCGCCGCACCACGTCGCCGGAATCTCACCGAAGAGCTGTGTACCAGGTCGTCTGCCTCAGCCCTGGTGAACCACGCCGCCATGCCACCATCATCGGGATTGAAGAACGCTAGCCGTCGGATTGCCAGCGAACATGCGGGATTGATCCACGTAGCCTCAGAGCAGTATTCGCCACCTTCAGCCGTGTGTCGTCAGGTCAAGATCATGTGGGTGAGGCTTCGCCGTGTGTCGTAGGGATCTGGCCATCCGATCTCGCTTGGGTGGTCCAGATCAAGCCACACACGTCAGCCAATCGGCAGCCGCCATGTGTCGGGTGCGAGCTCAGTGGGCCGAAGCGGTCCCGTGGAAAGGGTCCGTGGACTGAGGCCACGTGTCGGCGCCGCACAGTCCGAGCCTAGGGCTGACGTCAGCATGACGTATAGATGACGCAATAGAAGCAATTTTTCTTTTATAAAATAATTCGGTTAAATATCGATTTTCCAATTTTATGAATTTCCAGGAATTTGAATCTTCCAGGAGCTCGTTCTCCCTCATACGAACTCCGATTGAGGTGATTCAAATTTCTAAAAAATTGTAAAATTGAGATCTATCTATTGATGAATTTTATTTGGTTTTTAGAGTTTGTTTGCTCTCTATTTTGGTATTTATTTGGCATTCTCTTTTGTTTCGCGTAGACGATAAATTGTGTGACGCAACCGAGAAAGATTCATCAACTCAAGACCGAGGTCTAGAGCATGGATAAGGGTTTTTCTAAGGCAAGTTGTGCTTTGACCATGTTGCACCCATGTTTGCAAAATTGCTATTTTGTTTTACCTTATTGCATGTTATTTCAAGTGTATAAATGATTTCAACCTAAATTGGGATTTAGATATCATACCCTTTGAATTACACCCTACCTTGTTGATTGTATGCCATGATCCACTTGTCACCCTAGATTGGTTTACTATAGTTGATCAATAATAAAATCAACATGGGATGGTTAGACCGAATTAGATTGCTTAGCCATGTCACGTCATCACATGTATTGAATCATTGATAAATAATCTTCACTAATGGAATATGGAACAATGTTATGAATTTGTGTGTCATGTGTGGTCACACGATGAGATTGAGTTGTTGTGGCAATGGATGTCACGCAACGATATTGAATTGTTAATGGCACGTGGTGCTTGGTAATCAACCGGGGTGGTTATGATTTTAGATCGGAGCAAGTGGCAAGGGCAAGTGTGCCTGGGTGGGCCCGATGGGCAGAGGGTATGTGCAAGTATTGTTTTGATCAACCCTAAGGACACCTTATGCAGCCTTTGACCTGAAATAATCATGCAACCACATGTACTTATGGGGCAGCCTAGTGACTAATTTTCAATGTCTTAGCTTTGGTACTACCAAAGGATGGTGAGGTTCACCCTTTTAATGAACCCAGATGGCGCAAGAGGGGGCCTGCTAGGAAACCACCTTTAGTGTTGAAACCTTAGCGGTGGTACCGAAGTTAAGACAGAGCATTGTAAAGGCTTTGTCATGATTCTCTGCCGGCACACCAAAGGAAGTGTGCTAAATGGCCAGGCACAAAGATATTATCATGTCGTGTGGGTAAAGTGCATACCCTCTGCAGAGTGTACAAACTATTCGGATAGCCGTGCTCACGGTATTGAGCAATGCTCGAGGATTACAGTCAAGGGTTTAGACTTTTGCAAAATGAAAACTTGGGATGGATGGCAGGTTGCCATCGAAGGTTGGATCTTGACTTAGGATGAGAAACTTGGTTTACTTGAGAAATGCTGAATCTATCTATTACTGTTATTTGTTTTACTGTCTTTTCAATCTATGTATTGTATTTGTTCATAAATGCTGCTTTACTGCAAAACAGCCATTGTTAGCCATTCCTTTGGAATAAGCCCAGCATATAGTTATGTAGAATTGCATTCTATGCACAACTTGTTGAGTGCTTTATGTACTCACCCTTGTCTACAACATCATCAGTGCTGAAGAAGGTGTACCATGAAGGGATGAATGTTTAGGGTGCGAGCCTTGTCAGTTGCCTGTGGTATACTGAGGGGTTACCTACGTCTTCATTTTCGCTGCAGTTCAATTTGTTGTTCAGCCTTGTGAGGCATTGTTAAGTAAGTCAGCTATAAAGTCTTTCAACTAGTAATATTTAGTATATGATGTCTTTTATCTTATTTCCGCTGTGTATGATTGTGATATTCACTGATGTTGAGCCTGTGTGCACTAGCGTGATCCTGGACTAGTGCAGTATACACAGAGGGTCCGGATTTACATATTCGGGTCCCGACAAAGGTGGTATCAGAGCCATACTGACTGTAGGTATTGACCCTAGATAGCTGGTCGTCTCTATAGGTCCTTCAAAAATTATTTTCTAAAGTAAAAGACCAAACCTAGAAGAATAATGTGTTCTTGACTTATCTCATTCTTCCATTTCTATCCTTACCAAAAATTCTTTCTTTTCCCTTGCTGAAATTTCTTTCTCTTACCTCTGCTGAATTGAGCTAAAATCTTACCTGAGTTATCTTAAGTAGAAAACGATATACCACACTTTAGGAGATGGCATCAAGTGCCTGCTGCTACCATAATGATCATAAAGGAAAGAATCATCAAGCTCGTGGAAGAGCGGATCAATGAAGTGTATCAAGAGCTAGAAGATTCAGTGCTTCAAGTAGCCAGTTGAGACTCATGTGTGGGAGTCGCGTTTCCTAAGATAGGAGTATCGCCCATGTAGACGGTAGTTTTGTGTGTATAGGTTGAATTGGCTCTTCATGATTGCTGAGTGTGCAGTATGTGTTGCAAAGCTTTTAGGCTTACATAAGCAACCATACCAAGTTTTTAATATTGATTGCCTAAGTTGATTGGGTTAAACCTATCTCCCCTGTGTTATGATTCTTGCTTCTTACCTATGCTATTTCCCTCTTCCCTAACCCCCTTTGAGGTAATCAAGCAGATGGTTCAAAATAGTGAAAGCAATAGAGCTAGTGGAAGTGAAAATCAACCCAATGGAAACTCCAAGGATGGATCAGTTTTTCAACCGTCAATATAGATAGATATGCAGAATTTCAGAGAGTTTTTGGCTACTCAGACTCAGTTAATGCAGGCGATGATGAAGCAAATGCAGAATATGACCAATCAAGCTGATGTCAGCAAAGCATCTCGAACTGTTATCAGTGATCCCTTTGTTGACTCAAGGTTATCAGAACTCATAGGGACTCGTCCGCCAACGTTTTCAGGAAATGTTTTACCTTCGGAAGCAGAAGATTGGCTCAAGACCATTGAAAGGAAGCTATTCATAGCTCAGTGCAAAAGTGATGAGAAGGTCTTATATGCTTCATATCAATTACGAGGAGTTGCTGCTGATTGGTGGGAGGAATACTGTGCTAACCATGAAGCCCCACAGGATATCACTTGGAATGAATTTGTTGCTGCTTTTCATGATCTCTTTGCTCCACCAAGGAATGGTATGGTCATAGTGAATTCAGAGAGAGACGCTACCCCTGTACCTTGTTCGAGATCTAGACGATGTTCTTTGATGTGCTATCAACTAGATAAGTTAGAAGATTGTGCGTGCATTCGCTGTGGAGAAATAGGACACACCGCTGACGAGCATGCGATCAATTGCTCCAGCTATGAAGGAAGCCATTCTCCTAGAGAACGTCCTATGAGCGACATCACATGTTACCTTTGTGAAGGACAAGACCACTGCCCACCTCAGTGTCCTCTGGATCCGATAGTCACTGCCGCGATCCAGTATCAATGGAAGAATCTACGGACCCTAATTGCTTGAAGGGGGAAAAGTTAGTTGCCCAGGAGATGTCGCTTGGAGAATTAAAAATGCACCCTCCTGAACCTATCGACCTTAATCAGGAAACCAGTAAGTGGCCATCACCCACAGTAGGTCCCTTGTATGGTGAAGAAGATCGTTTTGCTAGGGGATGTGTTGCGAATCAAGAAGTAATGAATCACAAGAAGAGCAGCATTGAGTGCTACAACTGTCATAGAAGAAGGCCATTTTGTCAAGCAATGCCCACAGAGAGAACAAGTAATTCCTATAGCCATTGATATATCGGAAGTTACCTCAGTCCGGTACATAACGCCAAGAGTGAGCGGTGAAGTTGCAAGAGAAATTTGCCGAGAGAATCAATTGAAGAAAAGGCATCTAGGTAAAGACACCGTTCCAATCAACGAATGCTTAAGAAAGAAAGTTCACTCTAGACTCTGCTATAATTGCCACGAACCTGAGCATTTTTCCAATAAATGCCCTCAAAGGAAAGCAATCGCGTTGGCTCAAGTCAATTTCAACTCCGTCCCTATCGAAGCCTCAGCACCAATGCTAAATCAAGGAAGTCAGGAGCCCTGGGTTTACTTAGTACAATATCGTAACCCTACTTGTAAAGTAAAGAGATTAGTGATGAATTGCATGTAAAGGTTTCCTTGTTGAAAGAAATAAAGCAGGAATGGTTGATACATTGGTATACGGAGTATTGGAATGAAAAGCAATAATGTAAAATGATGATTAGATATTTCTCTAAGAGTATTCTTGCGTTATGGTCACCTGAAAATGATGCATGTGCAAAGGTGGCTAGTTCAGTGGTAACTAGTGTGAGCATGTTAACCAGAGGATTTGTCATTGTCAGTAAGTGCTCAGTTGTGCTACATTTAACCAGGATGTGGAGAGTTCAGTGCTTATTGAGTGAGTGGAGTTCCAAGCAAATCATATTGTGTTGGATACTTAGACCTTTGAGGTTATTCTGGAAGTTAGTGGATGCTCAAACATAAGGCTATTTTGGTGAAATGTATATCGATTTAAAACCCTGAATGTGAAAAAAGAGAGTCTCAAGTGATGACAGTTTGTGTTAGCTAGCTGATGGATAATAGTGTGAAATTTGCCAAATAGAAGATGCGCCAGTTGTCAGAGAATACCTTGATATATTTTCCAAGAATTTGCCTGGTATGTCGTCCAAGAGAACCAAGTTCGTAAGCGAATTAGTGCCTGTTACAACACCAATAGCGAAAAGACCATGTCAAATGTCTACTAAGGAATTAATGGGAAGTAGAGAAGCATATCGAAGAGTTATTAGGAAAAGTTTTGAGAAGACTTAGTGCGTCACCATGGGAGCTCTTGTCTATCAAAAAGGAAAATAGAAGATCGGGAGAATGCACTAAGTCATGATCTAAATGAAGAAAAGCTCGAAAACAAGTATCCAATGTCAGGATCAACAACGTGTATGGACAATATAGTTTTGGCCATATCTCCTGGATTGACCAATGCCCCCGCATACTTCATGAACATGATGACTAAGGCGATTATGGGTTATTTGGATAAATTCATGATTGCCATATAGATGACATTATAGAATACTCTAAGACAAGAGGAAAACATGCAGAACCTTGGGATGAGTTATTGCGAGAGCAGCAGTCGTATGCTAAAGTTCAACAAGTGTGATCCCTGGAGGAAAAAGGTTGAATTCCTTGGTCATATAAAGTCTGCTAAAGGAGTTGATGTTGAAATCAAGCAAGGTAGAAGTTGTGTTACATTGGAAGCAAACCAAGTTGTTGATCAGATTCGTAGTTTTTTGGGAATGGCAAGATATTGTCGCTGGTTCATAGAAGGGTTTTCAACAACAACTAGACCTCTTATACGATTGTTGAAGAGAAAAAGTTGCATGGACACCAGAGTACGAAAAGAGTTTTCGGAAGTTGAAGAAGTGATTACCATTAACGCATGTGTTAGTATTACTAGCTGTGCGGAGCAGTTTCAACATATAAGGTGATGCTTCTAGACATGATCTGAGATGTGAATCGGCATAAATGGCAAGGTTGTTGCATAAACGATGAGGCAATTGAGACAGCATGAAGAGAATTACCCTACTCATGACTTGGAGTTAGCCATTGTAGTGCACGAGAAAAGAAAAAAAATGGTGTCACTATCTCATCGAAAATAGATATGAACCATAAGAGTTGAAATTATATATTTACTCAGTCAGACCTTAATATGGAACAAAGAGAATGGCTAGAAATGATCAAAGATTCTAGTGTCAGAATCCATATGCATCCTGGTAAGGCCAATGTGGTGGTCGACGTTTGAGTTACAAGGCTACACTGCGAATATGTTGATAATAAGCAATTAACTAGGGTTATGCAAAGAATTTGAGAGGGCGAAATCGGAGATGTTCGACAAAGTTTCATAGCTGCTTTGGAAATAAAACCAACATTTGAATATTAGCTCACAGGAAGTTTGAAAGGAGAAGAAATACAAAATCAAGTTAAGGAAAGAATAAGACTTAGCCAAGAAACAAAATTTTGAGTGATTAGGATACCATGAGGATTTAAGGCCGAACCAGTGTGCCGGATAGGAAGATCCTAAGCAGATGATACATGAGGGAACTCATGATTCTAAGTATTCAATTCATCCAGAAAGTGCCAAGATGTAATGAGGTCTAAAGAAAAAGTATTGCTGGTCAAAAATGAAGAGCGAAACTATTGGATAGGATGCCCTATGTGATGTGGGTCAGAGAATAAAGTCAATGCATTGGTAACCTGTTGGTTCGTTGCAATCATTGTAGATCCCTGAGTGGAAATGGGAGGCAAATCATTAAAAGGATCCCTAGTGTGAATTGACCATAAAGGATACGAATTCGGAGGAATCGTTATTGATTGATTGACCAAAGTTGCTCATTTCATATCGCTGAAGACTACGTATTCAAAAGATCATTTGGCAGATCTATATATGTCAGGGATTTAGTGACTACATAGGTGCCAAGAAGATTGTGTCCGACAGAGGTACCCAATTTATCTCGAGGTTTTAGAACAAGTTACATGAAGCAATGAGAACTCGCTTGAATTTCAGTATAGTTATCATCCGCATATACCGATAGTCAGACAAAAAGAGTTAATCAGATTCTGGAAGATATGATGAGAGCTTGTGCGTTAGCTTATGCCACGTCTTGGAATAAATGCTTGCCATATGCAGAGTTCAGTTATATCAGCAATTACCAGGCTAGTTTGCAGATGTCACCATTCGAAGCCTTATATGGTCATGCCTGTCGTACACCATAAAATTGGAATGAAACGGGGGAACGTTCAGTGTTTGGGCCTGAGATTCTCAGGGGGGCCGAAAATGTAAGTTGCTATGATCAAGGAAAGACTGAAAGCGGTACAGCCAAGGAAGAAGAGCTATGCTGACAATCACCGTCATGATTTGAGCTTTAAGCCCAATGATTTTGTGTATCTTAGAGTCACTCCTCTCAAAGGTGTAAAAAGATTTCACACCAAAGGGAAGCTTGTACCTAGGTTCATTGGACCATTCAAAATTCTGAATCGTCGAGGAGAGGTTGCTTATCAGTTGGAGTTGCCACAGTCATTAGCAAGAGTCCAGGATGTGTTCCATGTGTCGCAGCTCAAGAAGTGTCTCAGAGTGCCAGCAGAGCAGACGCCGTTAAAAGCAATCGAGTTGCAGGAAGACCTGACATACCAGGAGCAGCTGATCAAGATTTTGGATGTGATGGAGCGCAGGACCAGAAACAAGTCTGCTCGCTTTTGCAGAGTTCAATGGAGCAATCATTCAGAGAGCGAAGCAACCTGGGAGCGTGACGAGGATCTGAAGGCAGAATTTCCAAACCTGTTCTTTAGTTAGCCCTGAATCTCGGGGTCGAGATTCTGTTAAGGGGGGAGGTTTGTAACATCCCAAATTTTTGGCTTTTTATTTAGTTAATAGTGTTTATTTGTAATTTGTGCTTTTTGGTGAATTTTCTAGATTTATTGGATTTTTTCTGGAGATTAGTTGAATTATTTTAAATTACAGTATATTGCCTTTTGTCAAAAACTAATTATAAGTAGATAAGATTAAAATAAAGTTTTACCAAAAATATTTTATTTGAGTCTAGAATGTCTCAAAGTATTTTTGAGATTTTTCTGGGAATTTTCTTGACATTTTTACTGCCCCAAACAAATCAAATTAATTTCGCTAATTAATTTAAATCAAAAACCCGAAAATTAGTCATGTACAGTACTAGGTCGAAGCCCAGCACTGTACCCGTTCGGCCCATTTGGATCGCAGCCCATTCGGCCCGAGTTCCCGACGCGTGCGCCTCAGCCATTGGATCGAAATCCGAAGGCCTTCATCAACCGCGCCACAGTACGAAACCCTAGTGCCTCGTAGCCATTGGATGAGGATCGTGCGGTCTCCATCCATCAGGTTAATCGAAACCCTAATAAGATCTAGGCCGTTGGATGTGCCGACCGGGAGGATCGTACACGCCAGAGTCCACCGCGCCTTGATCTCGACGACGGCCGGCGATCGTCATGTCCGCGACGGACTCGAGTCGCGCGCGCCGCCATTGTGGCGCCGTTAGGATTTCGGATTGCACGCATGCCGAGGCTATAAATAGGTGGGTGCAGGCACTCCGAGGTTCGCCAGAAGCCGCCGCACCTTTTCGTCGTTGCGCCGCAGCGTGGAGTTCACCGGAGGGCTCGAGAATCCTCGCCGAAGTTCGTGGCCGCGCCGCCTCGGTTCTTGCCATTTTGCGTCATCGTCAAGCCACCGATCGCCGCACCTGAGGTCAGATCCAGACTCGTCGCATCGCGCCGCACCTGCTCCGCCGCACCATGTCGCCGGAATCTCACCGAAGAGCCGTGTTCCAGGTCGTCTTCCTCAGCCCCGGTGAACCACACCGCCGTGTCACCATCGTCGGGATCAAAGAACGCCAGCCGTCGGATTGCCAGTGAACGTGCAGGATTGATCCACGTAGCCTCAAAGTAGTATTCGCCACCTTCAGCCGTGCGCCGTCAGATCTATTACTGTTATTTGTTTTACTGTCTTTTCAATCTATGTATTGTATTTATTCATAAATGCTGCTTTACTGCAAAATAGCCATTGTTAGCCATTCCTTTGGAATAAGCCCTACATATAGTTATGTAGAATTGCATTCTGTGCACAACTTGTTGAGTGCTTTATGTACTCACCCTTGTCTACAACATCATCAGTGCTGAAGAAGGTGTACCATGAAGGGACGAATGTTTAGGGTGCAAGCCTTGCAGTTGCCTGTGGTATACTGAGGGGTTACCTACGTCTTCATTTCCGCTGCAGTTCAATTTGTTGTTCAGCCTTGTGAGGCATTGTTAAGTAAGTCGGCTATAAGTCATTCAACTAGTAATATTTAGTATATGTTGTCTTTTATCTTATTTCCGCTGTGTATGATTGTGATATTCACTGATGTTGAGCCTGTGTGCACTAGCGTGATCCTGGACTAGTGCAGTATACACAGAGGGTCCAGATTTGTATATTCGGGTCCCGATAGGAGTGATGTCCTCATCATCTGCGTTCCACGCTAACACTCCTTGCTGCATCGCAAGAATATAGTGAAGCCTTCATTTGAGACCAAGCTCATCTGGCCGAGCTCATCCTTACCTCAGCTATAAATAGCACCCCAGTGATCGTAGATGTCGCGCGCTCATTTCCCCTCTGCTAGTCTCGATCGACAACTCTCTAAGGCATCCCAATTCTGCCATTACCAAAAGCTCTAGAACTCAGCCAAACTTAATATTGTGCTGAATCATTCCACCAAATCCAAATCCCTTTGAGCCATAACATCAGTAGCTCACAACAAACAAAAGCCCTCAAAAACTTTCGATCTGCTTCACGCAAAATCTCGCCACCACCGTAAGCCCTTCCACAGCTCCGGCCGCTCGGTGGCGGGGCTCTTCGGCCCTCTTCCGCCAAGAGAAGTGCAAAAATGGAATCACCGTGACCCCTAGATGCTTAATCGCTTACCCATTCAAGCTCTCTTGCCCTGATTTGTGCTCTCCACCAATCCACCATTAGCGCCGCTCTGGGCCTCCGTTGACGAGCCACTTCTGGTCATCGCCACTGGCAATCAAGACCACCATCTTGTGCGCCTCATCGGGCTCTTGCTCCCTGTGCCCTCGCCTGCACCGGAATCCCACCAGAGAGTGAGCCTAAAGGTGTGTGAAACATGCGGCAAAAATAAAAGGTCATGACTTGTGGGTAAAGTTGTACACCTCTGCAGTGTGTAAATCAATTAGCCGCGCCCGCAGTCATGGGTTCTTGGTGAAGTCATTGCAATGTTAGACTTTGGTATTTTCTAAAAATGGGTTTTGGTTTGAAACTTGTTTTGCAACTTTCACTTTATGTCAACGGATCGATAATGATGAACCTCATGATTGGATTATTGGGATATATATTGTTGAACCTCATGATTGGATTATTGTATAAGCGATCTTTCTGTAAGATCATGGTATATGATATATTTATGATGAACAATTGGCGAGATTTTGATGTGATGAATAAGTGGTAAAAAGAGTTAACAAAGCTAATGTGGATTAAGTTAGGATGAACTTGTTTCTGGATGATGTTTTTGCTTGATGCAATGCGCTCGTGTGAGTGGTTGCATGGATTGACTTTGAGTCAAGTCGTGGACTTGTGCTCGGATTCGTTTGTTGTTTATTCGTGTGCAGGTGTTGCTCGAGGGTGAACGTGGTCGACGACGGGACCGGAACAAGGTTCATGGAGGAACTGAGGTTCGGGACTAGGTTCAGGGAGGAATTGAGGTCTTGGTGGTCGAGGATGTCATGCGGGACGTTCGGGCTAGAAAACGGTGCACACGGAGGCTGGTTAGTCACGTGAGTGCGGCAGGTAGGCCGTACGCGTGCATGTGTGAATTTTGGGTTGTATGCATATATTGGGCCAGGTGGATATACATACATGTATTAGAGATAAGAAGTTAGGGTTTTGAGTTGTTTAAAAGGACTTGAAAACCTAATCAATCGATTGGCCTTTTTGGTGGCTTTTTGCGACGGCTGGGACTTTCGCCGTTTTCATGCGACTATTGTTTTCGTCCGGCGGCTAGCGCTTTCTTTCCTGGCGACTATGTATGCATGCAAGGAGAAGACGACTAGATAATTTTTGTGGCTTTGACTTTCGTGTGCAGTTTTTTCCTTTGCCGCATGCATGCGTGACGAGCGTTGCTGGAAAAGCTTTTTGCAGCTGGAGAGCGCTTGCTGGACGTCCTGTGCAGGGTCTTCAGGCGAGAGATCTTCTGGCGACCGGCGTCCTGGCGGCCGTGAAGATTTTTAGTGACTAAAGTTTTTCCTTGGCGTCTGCATGCATGAAGTTCTGGCCGACTAGAAGTTTTAGCAATTGATCTTTATTCACTTGCGGCCATTATGCTTCTGGTTCTGGCGACTAGTTAGTTCCATGGTTTTGCATGCATGCAGGAGGAACGACGTTATGGCCGGCGGCTGGCTTTCTTGATGTGATCGCGACTAGTTGGTTTTTGGCCGGTGACTAGAACTTCGGCGACTGATTGGTTCATAAGTTCCTCTTTTTCTTGATTGCATCTTGTGTGCCTGCTGCTTCTGCTGACATGATGTTGATCTGAACCTATCCTTTGAATCCATATGTACTACTTGCTTACTACTATGTGGATTGAGTTGTTTGCTGTTCCATCTACTAGTTTGGTGCATGCTAGCTGATTGGAGAGATTGAGAGACATTGCTGCTATTATTGTTAACCCGAGGAACTAGGACTTGATACATGTACACTCATACACTTTTCATTTTCGTTCTTCACATGCATGTCATTACTCGATAAAGTGCTGGTGGGTGCATGCATGACTAGAAGTTAGCGACTAGTAAAAAGAAGATTTGCTTCCTTTTGTTCTCGGCGGCCAGCGGCTGTGCATTGCGGTTTGCTTTTCTTGGCGGTCACAGGTCGCGGTGGCATACAAAGAGGCAACAAGACGGGCAGAGCAACAGATCGGCGCTGTGGACGGCTTTAGCAGGATAGCGTGGCAAGAGGACGAGGTGATCGGACAAAGGAGGACTCCATTGGAGAGGGGGTTTAAACAATCGCTAAAAATTTGTTTTAGCTTCTGCTCAATCATTCATCCCCCTCTGATTGACGCCATCCGATCCTACAAGTGGTATCCGAGCAAGGTTAAGGTATGGCGTCAGATAGGTATGTTAATCGTCCTCCTATGCTTAATGATTCAAATTTTTCTTATTGGAAAAGTCACATGCAATCCTATATTGAAGCTCAAGGTAATGATGTTTGGCGCAAAGTTTCTACTGCATATGATGTTCCTGATATAGTTACTAATGATAATAAAGTAGACATTGATTTGAATGCTAAAGCTAAAAACTTGATTTTTTAAGGAATTTCTGAAAATGAATTTGATCGAGTTTCTCATTTACATTCTGCATATTCAGTTTGGAAGACATTATGTGACTATCATGAAGGTTCTACTAAGATTAAGAAAGTGCGCAAAAATATTTACCAAAAGGACTTTTTTGATTTTGTAATGAGACCAGGTGAATCAATTGATGATCTTTTCTCTCGATTTGAGAAAATCTTGTGCAATTTGCGTGGTGTTGGAGTTAGTAATCCAGTTGAGGATAATGCTAGTAAAATTTTGAGATCTCTTAGTCCTAAATGGCGTATGGTTGTTACGGCAATTAATCAAATTGTTGATTTGGATACTTTGACCATGGATGATCTTTATTCTAGGCTGAAAACTTATGAGATGGATTCCTTGTCACCTAGAGATGATAAATCCTCTACACATGCACTTATTGCTAACCCCAGCACTTCGTCTGGATTACCATTTTTTGTTTCCTTGTCTGCATTGGCTTCTTTTTCAGATGAACAGTTTGAGATGCTTCCTAAAGAAGATCTTGTGCTCATCTCCTCACGTGCTTTTAAAGCACTCAGCAATGTGAGGATGAGAAGGCGTGGAGGCACAACTTCGGGGTCTTTCAATTGCTTTGAGTGTGGCCTTCCCGGGCATATTAAAGCAAATTGTCCCAAGTTAAAGAAGAAGGAAGAAAGGGAACTAGGGCAACGCAGCTCAAGACACACTACCCCTAGGCGCTCAAATTTTTGAAAAGTTGCTAAGAAAGTCTTAGACGCCATAGAAGAGTGTGATCTTAGCGATGTGGATTTTGAGAGTGATAATGAGCCACATGACAAGAAGAAGGACAAGAAGGGAGATTCCGATGATGACTTCACCGGTATGTGTTTCATGACTAGAAGGGATAGCGACAACGACTCCGATCTTGATGAGGTGAGACCTTCTTACGATGAGCTTGAGTATGCCATGATTAAATTAGCTTCAGAACTTAAAAAGTCTAAGAAGGCTCTTAAAGAAAAAGATTTAGAAATTGATAGTTCCAATTCTGAAATTGCAAGGCTTAGATCTTTAATTCCCGATGATGATTCTTGCAAATCTTGTGATGTGTTACAATCTGAAGTTATTGCCTTAAGGAATGTACATGCTTCTACTCTTCATAAACTCGATGATCAAATTGCAAAGAATGATAAATTTGAAACTTGTTTTACTTTTGGTACCGCTATGCATGCTCATGTTGTTGATGAATTGTTTCTTACCAAGAACTATTTGAAGAAGATAAAAGTTGCCTTATATGCTAGCTCTTTGGTAAATGCTTTATGTTCTAGAAAATTCAAACAACTTAAGAATGCTAAGTGTGCTACCAGTGTCAAGCTTGATTCAAATTTGCCTTGTTCTAAATGTTCCTCGCTTGAGTTAAAATTGAAAAATGCTTATGGTAGAGTTGATCAATTGCAATGTGACAAGCTTCAACATGAAGTTTCTTCTTGCTCCAATTGTCGCAAACAAAAAGGCATTGTTGATAATATTTGTGATAATTGTGTTTCTTTAACAAAAGAGGTTGCTTATCTTCAAAGCTCATTGCAACGTTTTTCTGATGGTAAAAAGAACCTCAACATGATTTTGGACACGTCCAAAGTAAGCACATATAATAAAGGACTAGGCTTTGATGCACATGCTTATTCTAAATCTCATCCACCAACATTGTTGAATGTAACTGAAAGTGGTAAATTTGAGGTTAAACTCGAACCTAAAAAGACCATTTTTAAATCACTGGTTTTATATCTAATTTGTCCACAACTAGTGCAATTACTTCATCTTCTAAAACAACACCACCTGTGAAGTACAATTGCTCTTACTGTGGTAAAGATGGTCATTTAGTTCAATTCTGCTTTAGACTTGCAAGAAAATAGAAAAATGACAGGGTAGCATATTTTGCAAAGTCTAGATGGCAAAAGCCACTTTCGGATCTAAGTGCACTGCCTGCATGGCGCAGTAAGTGGGCGCTCGATCGGCGCACCCAAATTTGAAAGGTAAAGGTGGTACGGATTTAATTCGTGCTTTTATGCCTACTGGTTCTGCTAGTCATATGTCTCAGTGCTGGATTCCTAAATTTCTTTTATCTAACCCCAGTATAGAGACCTCGACATTCTCTTTTGTGTAGGCTGTGCGAGAGAGGAAGGAGAATATATGGCTCATAGATTCTGGATGTTCACGTCATATGATTGGTGATTCAAAATGGTTCTCCTCCCTCACACAAAGTTCAGGTGACGAGGTCATCACTTTTGGCGACAATTCAAAGGGACGGATTCTTGGAAAAGGAATTGTGCGAGTCAATGAAAACTTGATTCTCAAGGATGTAGCTTTGGTCAGCTTCTACATATGGACACTGTTGGACCCGCTAGAGTGAAATCTGCAGGAGGTTGTTCAAGGCCGGATATACACTTTGTGGTGTATTTGTGTGCTCGTTTTCAAGCTTCCCCACGTGCCTCTCATCGACAAGCGGTAAAACGAATTCTTCGCTATTTACAATCCACTTTAGAGTTTGGCTTATGGTACTCTTCATCATCATGTTTATCACTTAGAGCCTACTCTAATGCTGATTTTGCGGGTTGTAGAATTAATAGGAAAAGTACCTCTGGAACATGTTATTTTATTGGTACATCTTTAGTTGCTTGGTCATCTAGAAAACAAGTCTCTGTTGCTCTCTCAACTGCTGAATCTGAATATGTTGCTGCATGTTGTGCACAAGTGCTTTGGATGATATCAACTTTAAAGGATTTTGGATTAATTTTAGATAGTGTTCCACTTTTCTGTGATAACACTAGTGCTATTAATATTGCTAAAAATCCAGTGCAACATTCTTGAACAAAGCATATTGATGTTCGCTATCATTTCCTTCGAGATCATGTGGAAAAGGGAGATATTGTGTTGCACTTTGTTGATTCTGATTTGCAAATTACTGATATTTTCACAAAACCACTTGATGCTTCTCGATTTGCTTTTTTGAGAGGAGAGTTGGGAGTTGTGCATTCCATGAGCTTGTTTTAAGGGGGAGTTTCCATGCCAAGTCTTTTACTTGATGAGCTTGCTTTATCATATTTCTTTATATATTATGTAATTGAGCTGATATATGATAATCTAAATTACTTTACTTGAACTAAAAGTGATATTGCGGAATTCCTTGGTTTGATTGTCTATAGCTAATACCCTGTGATATCTTGCTCCTATAGGCTTGATATTGAATCTTCTTGACAAATTTGGGCTATGAAGCATGTGTGTTTTCAGCTTTACTCTTTCATAGACCATTTAATCACTTTTGCATGTTTACAATAAAAGAAAAGGGAATAAGTAAAAAAAAGACTCAAATATGCAAGAAGAAGTTTGTTAAAATTATCCAAATATGCAAAAGCTTCAAGATGTGTGCTTCAAGCATGCCATTCCTTAAAAGATAAGATGTATGCTTCAAGCATGCCATTTATTGAAAATAAAAGAAGTATGCTTCAAGCATGCCACATGTAGTTTATTGTTATAAAGATTAAATTGGTTTACTAGATTGGAGTTGAAACTATTTGCTTGCCCTGAATTGTTAGTTGCTTCATTTTTGGGCCTTGTTTTTCTGCTGAGATTTTGCTTAGTACTTGGCTATAGTTGATTGAATTGAGGATGAGATGCATGTCACTCCCTAATTTGTTAAATTATATTAAGTTCATGTATTATGCTTATTATGTGATCTATAAGGTTATGTGATCGAGTGAGCTCATTTTTTCTTGTCTTGGCACTCATTTCTTTTCCTTAATGAAATCATTGTCAAAGGGGGAGAAATAGTAAAGCATACATTCAGGGGGGGAAGAGAAAATGTTTCCATTGTCAAAGTGGGTGAAATTTTTTTTTCTCTTCTTTCTCTTCAAAAGGGAGATGATGTTTCTTTTCATCTTGTGCTTTGGAGCCGAGTTGTGCTTTTTACACTTTACTTTTATCATATATGTTTTATGCTTTTTAGAGGTGTTGCCAATGTGTTCATCAAGGGGGAGATTGTAAGATCATGGTATATGATATATTTATGATGAACAATTGGCAAGATTTTGATGTGATGAATAAGTGGTAAAAAGAGTTAATAAAGCTAATGTGGATTAAGTTAGGATGAACTTGTTTCTGGATGATGTTTTTGCTTGATGCGATGCGCTCGTGTGAGTGGTTGCATGGATTGACTTTTAGTCAAGTCGTGGACTTGTGCTTAGATTCGTTTGTTGTTTATTCGTGTGCAGGTGTTGCTCGAGGGCGAACGTGGTCGATGACGGGACCGGAACTAGGTTCATGGAGTAACTGAGGTTCGGGACTAGGTTCAGGGAGGAATCGAGGTCTTGGTGGTCGAGGATGTCATGCGGGATGTTCGGGCTAGAAAACGGTGCACACGGAGACTGGTTAGTCACGTGAGTGCAGTAGGCGGGCCGTACGCGTGCATGTGTGAATTTTGGGTTGTATGCACATATTGGGCCATGTGTTATTGGGCCAGGTGGATATGCATACATGTATTAGAGATAAGAAGTTAGGGTTTTGAGTTGGATAAAAGGACTTGAAAACCTAATCAATCGATTGGCCTTTTTGGTGGCTTTTTGCGGCAGCTGGGACTTTTGCCGTTTTCATGCGACTATTGTTTTCGTCCGGCGACTAGCGCTTTCTTTCCTGGCGACTATGTATGCATGCAAGGAGAAGACGACTAGATAATTTGTGGCTTTGACTTCCGTGTGCAGTTTTTTCCTTTGCCGCATGCATGCGTGACGAGCGTTGCTGGAAAAGCTTTTTGCGGCTGGAGAGCGCTTTGTCGGACGCCCCTGTCGTGTTCTTCAGGAGAGATCTTCGGCGACTGCGCCCCTGGCGGCCGTGAAGATTTTTAGTGACTGAAGTTCTTCCTTGGCGTCCGCATGCATGAAGTTCTGGCCGACTAGAAGTTTTAGCAATTGATCTTTATTCACTTGCGGCCATTATGCTTCTGGTTCTGGCGACTAGTTAGTTCCATGGTTTTGCATGCATGCAGGAGGAACAACGTTCTGGCCGGCGGCTGGCTTTCTTGATGTGATCGCGACTAGTTGGTTTTCGGCCGGCGACTAAAACTTCGGCAACTGATTGGTTCATAAGTTCCTCTTTTTCTTGATTACGTCTTGTGTGCCTGTTGCTTCTGCTGACATGAGGTTGATCTGAACGTATCCTTTGAACTCATATTTACTACTTGCTTACTGCTATGTGGATTGAGTTGTTTGCTGTTCCATCTACTAGTTTGGTGCATGCTAGCTGATTGGAGAGATTGAGAGACATTGCTGTTATTGTTGTTAACCCGAGGAACTAGGACTTGATACATGTACACTCATACACTTTTCGTTTTCGTTCTTCACATGCATGTCATTACTCGATAAAGTGCTGGTGGCTGCATGCATGACTAGAAGTTAGCAACTAGTAAAAAGAAGATTTGCTTCCTTTTGTTCTCGGTGGCCGGCGGCTCCGCGGCTGTGCATTGTGGTTTGCTTTTCTTGGCGGTCACAGGTTGCGGCGGCATACAAAGAGGCAACAAGACAGGTAGAGCAACAGATCGGCGCTTTGGACGGCTTTAGCAGCATAGCGTGGCAAGAGGACGAGGTGATCGGATAGAGGAGGACTCCATTGGAGAGGGGGTTTAAAGAATCGCTAAAAATTTGTTTTAGCTTCTGTAACATCCCGAAAATTGGCCCGATTTTAATTTTTGGAGTTATTTGAATTTTTGTGAATTAATTAAAGTTTATTTGCATTTAATTGATTTTATCTGAATTTTTGGAGTTAATTGAATTTTTATGGATTTTTGAGGATTTATTGAATTTAAATAAAATTAAATTGAATTATTCTTCTCTTGGTTAATTAATACCAGAAAAAGTATTTATCAAAAATAAAGGAAAATATTTTATTTAGGCTCAAAATGCTCTGAAATATTTTCTAGAATTTTTCTAGAATTTTTCGGGAATTTTTAGTGCCCCAAATAAATGCTTTGAATTTCTGTAATTATTTTTATTGGAAAAGCGAGAAATTACTAGCTACGTGTTGGGCCGCCCAACATCGTGTTTCGCATGAGGAAACCCTAATCGCCAAGATCACTCCGCTACCGTCGGATGAAGATCGGACGGTTGACGGACGGACACATCGGATCGGTGGCGCGATCGCGGCACCCGTCCGCCGTTGGGTGCCGAAGATCATGTCAGGGATTTTGCGCGTGCCTCGAGGCATGTCCGAGCAAGTGAAGTACACCCCCGTGCTCAGCACTCCCTTCCGCTCATTTCGCCCTCTCTCTCGTGCTCAGCCATCCACCGTAGCCCTCTCGGGAGCTCGCCGAAGTAGCCACTTCTCTTCCCTCGGTTCTTCATCGTGTTGCGCCGCCGTCCGCTATTCCCCATTGCAACCAAGGCCATCTCCGAGTTCCTTGCATCACGCCGCACCCGCTGGGCCACTTCATTCCACCGGAGAGGCTCGGAAACGCCGTCGACCGCGTCGTCTTCTCCAAGTTCGGCAACCAGCGCCGCCGCTTCTTCTTCGACTCCTCGCAAGCAACCACGGCCGCCAGATCGTCATCCGACGCTCAAGGTGAGGCCACGAGGCGATAAAGCAGTATCGCCGTAGTCTTTATGTCGCCGATCCGAATCCAACGGTCCGGAAAATCGCGAGGCGTGGCTTGATGCTTCGCCGCGGTCGATCGCCGACATGTGGGGTCGAGCGCTGTTCATGGGCCCGCTTGTCGGCGTGTGACCCTCGAGTTTGCTGACGTCAGCCCGACGTCACCCGAGGGGCCGCTCGTTAGTGACCGTAAGCGACATGGTTAACTCAGGTGTCGACACGTGTCGCCGGGGGAAAGTAATCCGGATTTTCAGTAGGAAAATAAATAAAGAAATTCGGTTATATATTTAATTGAATTTTAGCAAACTTGAAAATGCTATAACTTTCGCATTTTAACTCGGATTTGGGTGATTCCAGTGCCCAAAAATTTGTAAAAATGAAAGCTATTTAATGGTGATTTTTATTTTATTTTTGGTGTTAATATTGCTGTCTGTATTGCATATTTATTGTGTGCTTGCTTGTACCGATTAGACTCCGAGTCGCCGGAATTCGCCGAGGGAGGATTCGAAGACCCATCGCAGACCTCGGACCAGAACCAACTATTGTTTGAAGGCAAGTCATGCTTTGACCATTTTGCGCCTAGTTTTCAAAGTATATTTAGATTTCCATATCGCATGCTATGTTAAGTACAAATACTATTGGTTAAATTGGGAAATGGTAGATAAAAACCAAACTTGTTTATGCCACCTTGATTATAATGTTTATATGCCCTGAAATCTTTGTCCACCCTAAGATGTCTAATATGTTGGATGCTAATATAATGCCAACACGGGAGGCTAGACCGTGATTAGTCGCTTAGCCTGCTTATATGCGTTGAATGTCCTTCAAATTGCAAACAAATGTTGATTAAACAATTATGGAACATATTTTGAAATAATGCGATGATGCCATGAAATGGAATTGAGGGTAGCTACCTGTGTGGTTCTACTTGTGCAATGACGTGGGCATTGGCATGTGTTGCAATAATGCAAACTGGGGTGGGAAATGATTTGGACCAGGGCAAGTGGCAAGAAGGCTTCGTGCCAGGTGGGCCTGTGTGGCAACGGGATGTGTGAAAGATTGTGAAGGCTGTGTGCCGAGACATATAAAATGGATGTCTTGCCCGGGACAATTAAGGACTTAACCTTGCGAGCCTTTGAACTGAGTTCCGTGTACAACCACTTGTCCGGAATGGGACGGACCTAGTTAAATAGGTTTCTAACCTCTTTCCTTTGAAACTCGGGTGACAAAGGCACACCAAGGTAATCAGAGGGGAAACGCACTGTATACGGCTTGGTATTCCATTCAACGATATTTGCTGTGGTCTAAACTTCGCTCTGAGTGAGGGAAGTGTTAGAAGGGAAGTATCGGAGGGTTCAACGGTTAAATGTTAGTCTCGAAAGACTTTGTTGCAATCAATCGCTCAGGTGGTGAGCGATCAGATCTCGTGGGTAAAGTGTACAGCCTCTACAGAGTGTGTGTGTGAATCTATTCAATAGCCGTGTCCATGATCGACAATGCTCGGTGATTACAGTCAAGGGTTAGATTTTCAAAACAAAAGCGTGGAATGGGTGGCTGTGTGCCAAAAGAATGATGAATGAAATTAGGGCTGTGTGCCAAACCCTTGGAAAAGAATTGAGAAATTAATTATTAATAATATTGGTTTTACTGCTTTTAATCTAATAGGATTACCCGTTTAAAGAAATGCTGCTTTGAGCAAAATAACCAATTAAGCCTTCCTTTGGATAAGCCATGCATGTAGTAATAGACCTGCATTGTGCATGACTTGTTGAGTATGTTGTATACTCACCCTTGCATCGACAAAAACCTCAGAAGAAGAAGCTGTGCCAGCTTGGGAGGAGGAGTTCATCGAAGGCCAAGAGGACTAAAGGGTTGAGCCGCACTCAGTAGCCTGTGGTTATGAAGGGTTCATTGTTTCACTTTTGCTTCCGCTGATAAACTTGTGCTACTTTGATATTTATCGCCCTGCGTGGCGAACTATTGTAAGGTGACCATAAGGTCATGTAACTCGGTTATATTATGCTTGAAGTACTTTATTATTTATTTCCGCTGTGTATGATTGTGGTACTTCAACCTGTTATTCCTGTGTGTACTAGCGTGATCCTCGACTAGTATGTATACACAGAGTGTTCGAATCAGAAAATTCGGGCACGGCAGTTGATGGTATCGAGCCATACCGATCGTAGGACTTAACCCTAGATTAGACTGGCCGTTTTAGAAAGGATAAAAGCTAATTTCTAAAAGGCTAAAATCTGACAAGAGAAATCAATGAAATCTTGACTTATCCCTTCTTCCTTACTTCATACCCTTGCTGTATTTTGCTATTACTTTCGTGTTCTTTGAAAACTTTGTTCTGACGCGTTGCTTTGGCAGATGCGGATGGTCCACTCTTTTGGAGAGCATCACGGAGGCTACGCAGCAGAGCTCTGGAGGATGCTCCAGGTGTTGGGAGGCTTCGATCGTCCACTCTACAAGTCCCGCACCTGGATAGTCAACGGGATTGCTCGCGGATGGGAGACGACTCTTACCTTGTACGCTCGGGAGCACGCTGCTAGTCGTCGCCGCCTCGCGGTGAAGCGAAAGCTAGCTACAAGGCGGGCATACAAGAGTGTGCCGGGTTGCGCCAAGGCCGGATCGCCAGGACCACGGCCGAAGTGGGATACCGCTTCGTGTGCACCAAGACGCGGTGGACCCTCGCAGCTCGCTTGGAGTTGGAGGACGACGCCATTGCGTGCACTGGTCGGTTTGTGCGGTGGCAGAGGAGGTTATGGACGCCACGACTTCGGAGCTTCAGGCTGTGTACCGTGTTCTGGAGGAGACCGAGGTTGTTTCTACGGAGACCGTGGAGCACGCTGCTCGTGAGGATCGCCGAGCTGGAGGAGGCTCTCTACGGTCAGGGGGAGCCGGACGTCGTCATGGAACTCGACGACGACGACGACGAGGAGCCGGAGGAGCAGGAGCCAGCGCCAGCGCCAGGGGGCCAGAGAATGGTGGTGCCCCACTGCACCAAATGGGAGGGCATGGGGATCGGCTTGTTCGATGCCACCACCCGCCGGTTTATGCGATCGGCGAGCCGCAGCCGGGTTGGCTCGAGGAGTGAGCTTTTTCAGAGTTGCAGTGATCGACTTTTGCGTTGAGACTCACCTGTGTTGAGTCGCGTCTTTAATTTCAAACATTAGATGTGCGATGTTGTAATGAACTATTGATGTGATGTTAGTGACTGCTGTGTGGTTGCATAGTCCCTAGACTATGTAATAAACCACCCTAATTATTATTTATGCTTGAATGATTATTGGTTCTTAAGTTACACCTGTTTCCCCGTGTAAGTTTCTATACTTGCCTATTCTTTTCCCCCTTATCTCTAAACCACCGAAGCAATCAGCAGATGGTGAACACTCGCAACAATGGAGCAGGAGGCAGTGGTTCACGTCCCGGAGGCAGTCAGAGCAGTACACCACCACCACAAGCAGCACCACCAGTGGACATGCAGAATCTGGGAGCTTTTCTTGTAGCTCAGACCCAGTTAATGCAGACTATGATGGCAACTGTGCAACAAATCAACACTCAAGCAGTCGCCAACAACCAAGCTGTGAACAATGGGCCACGTCCTTACTCGAGATTGTCCGAATTCATGAGGACTCGACCGCCCACCTTTTCTGGCAATGCTAGCCCCTTGGAGGCAGATGATTGGCTAAGAACCATCGAAAGGAAACTGCATATAACGCAATGTGAAGGAAACGAGAGGGTGCTTTACGCCTCTCACCAGCTGGAAGGAACCACAGCTGAATAGTGGGAGAATTACTGCGTGTCGCAGGAGAACCCGCAGGAGATTACTTGGGATGAATTCACCATAGCCTTTTGTCAATATCATGTGCCGGAAGGTATTATGGAGTTGAAAAAGGAGGAATTCCGAGCGCTGAAGCAAGGGGGCCAGACAGTGGCCGATTACCTGAATAAATTCACTCAACTTGCGCGCTACGCTCCAGAAGACGTAGCAACAGACAAGGCAAGGCAATCTCACTTTATGAAAGGGCTTAACATCGGATTGCAGGTGGGACTGATCACCCACACTTTCTCGAATTTTCAAGAGCTAGTAAACAAGGTGCTCATACTAGAGGATAAGCGCAAAGAACTTGACGACAATCGCAAACGCCGCATGGCTCTGCAAGGAGGATGCCATGGTCATCAGAAAACAAGAATGATACCCCAGCAGTTCACCAGATTCCAGCCAGGGAACAGTGTCAGGACACCACCACCAATGCCAAGACCAGCTGGACAAACCCCTTAGACCCCAGTCAAGGTTGTTAACCAGAGCGGAGGAAATCAGCAGATGTCAGGAAGACGCTGCTACAATTGCAATGAGACCGGGCATTTTGCTAACACGTGCCCAAAGAAAGGAGGTGTGACGCCAGTGCGCTTCAATTTAGGAAACACCCCTGCCCAAGGAGGAAGCCAAGGACCTGCTCAAGCTGGAGCTACACCACAGGCATTCACGCGAGGCCGAATCAACCATATCTCCGCAGACGAAGTCCAAAATGCTACGGATGTCGTGCTCGGTAAGTTCCTAGTCAACTCAGTGCCAGCTACAGTGTTATTTGATTCCGGAGCTTCACATTCGTTCATTTCTCGAGATTTTGCTGTGATAAATGATCTGGATATTGTTAACCTTAAAAGTACACTTCTAGTTCAATCCCCTGGATCGGAACTCCGTTCTAAGGTCGGATGTTCTGGAATTAAGTTACTAATAAAAGGAGTAGAGTTCCTAGCGAACCTTATTGTACTAGATACCCAAACCCTGGATGTTATCCTCGAATGGATTGTTGACTAAGCATAAGGTCAGATAGACTGTGGACAAAGAGTTGTGTCTATTGAGAGCCCTGATGGTAGAAAAGTGGAATTTCAAGCAAAGGCAGTTCGAGAAGGGCAGATGTTAGTAAACAATTTGGAGACCGTCAGTATGAAAGATGTAGCAGTGGTCAGTGAATACCCAGATGTTTTTCCCGAAGAATTACCAGGAATGCCACCAGATAGAGACATAGAGTTTGTAATCGACTTAGTGCCTGGAACAGCACCCATAGCAAAGAGACCATATCGGATGTCCACCGAAGAACTGGTTGAGATGAAGAAGCAGATCGAGGAATTATTGGAAAAGGGATTCATCAGGCCGAGCTCGTCACCTTGGGGAGCACCGGTTCTATTTGTTAAGAAGAGGGATGGGAGTTTCCGGATGTGTGTAGATTACCGTGCACTTAACGAAGTGACGATAAAGAACAAATACCCGTTACCCCGGATAGATGATCTTTTCGATCAACTAAGAGGAGCAGGAGTATTTTCCAAGATCGACCTTAGGTCAGGATATCACCAGTTGAAAATCAAAACAGAGGACATACCCAAGACTGCATTTTCTTCGAGATATGGACACTATGAGTTCACTGTTATGTCAATTGGATTGACAAATGCGCCAGCATACTTTATGAATCTAATGAATAAAGTATTTATGGAATACTTAGATAAATTTGTGGTCGTATTCATATATGATATTCTGGTTTATTCAAGGACGGATGAAGAACATGCACAACATTTGAGATTAGTGCTGGAGAAACTAAGAGAGCAACAGTTGTATGCGAAATTCAGTAAGTGCGATTTCTGGAAGAGTAAGGTAGATTTCTAGGGCATGTAATGACCATGAGGAATTGCAGTGGACCCAAGCAAGGTTGAGACAGTACTACATTGGGAATCGCCAAAGACGGTTACGCAGGTTCGGAGTTTTCTTGGAATGGCTGGTTATTACCGCCGATTTATAGAAGGATTTTCAACAATTACTAGGCCAATTACGCAATTGTTAAAGAAAGAAAAGAAGTTTGTTTGGACACCGGATTGTGAGAAGAGTTTCCAAGAATTGAAGAAAAGACTGACATCAGCACCAGTGTTAGTGCAACCAGATGTGCATCAGAGTTTTGATATCTACTGTGATGCATCACGCCAAGGGCTTGGATGTGTATTGATGCAAAATGGAAAGGTAGTAGCCTATGCATCAAGGCAATTAAGGCCACATGAAGGGAATTACCCAACGCACGATCAAGAATTAGCAGCTGTAGTGCATGCCCTGAAGATATGGCGTCACTATCTTATCGGCAATAGATGTGAGGTGTATACGGACCATAAGAGCCTTAAATACATTTTCACCCAATCTGATCTGAACATGAGACAAAGGAGATGGTTAGAGCTGATCAAGGATTACAACATGGGTATCCATTATCATCTAAGAAGGCCAATGTAGTGGCCGATGCCCCGAGCCGGAAAGGTCATAATCTGAATATGATAGAAGGAGAAAGCCAGAGAGCATTGTGCAAGGATCTCCAGAAATTAAGATTGGAAGTTGTTCCGGAAGGATTCGTTGCTGCCTTAGAAGTAAAGCCTATCTTGGAAGACCAGATTAGAGAGGGTCAGAAGAATGATGAGAAAATCAAGCGAATCAAAGCCAAGATGGAGGAAGGGCAAGCAAAAGACTTTAAGCTGGACGAGCACGGCACGTTATGGATGAAGGAGCGTATTTGTGTACCTAACAAAAAGGAGCTAAAACAGTTAATACTGGAGGAAGCTCATGACTCCAAGTATTCGATTCACCCAGGAAGTGCAAAAATGTATCAAGATTTAAAAGAAAGGTTCTGGTGGCCGAATATGAAGAGAGAGGTTGCTGAACACGTAGCACTATGTGATGTGTGCCAGCGAGTCAAAGCTATGCATCAGAGACCAGCAGGACTGCTGCAACCATTAAAAATACCAGAGTGGAAATGGGAAGAAATCGGAATGGATTTCATTACCGGACTGCCAAGGACGCAAGGAGGTTACGACTCTATATGGGTCATCGTGGACCGATTGACAAAAGTCGCGCACTTCATACCGGTAAAGACAACCTATTCGGGAGATAAGCTAGCAGAGCTATACATGGCAAGGATCGTTTGCTTATATGGAGTGCCAAAGAAGATAGTATCGGACAGAGGTACCCAATTTACCTCAAGATTTTGGGATAAATTGCATACAGCAATGGGCACCCGTTTTAACTTCAATACAGCTTACCACCCGCAAACAGATGGACAGACAGAAAGAGTCAACCAGATATTAGAAGATATGTTGAGAGCCTGTGCGTTGGCTTATACATCGACTTGGGATAAATGTTTGCCATATGCGGAGTTTAGTTACAACAACAGCTATTAGGCTAGTCTTCAGATGTCACCTTTCGAAGCGTTGTATGGTCGACCTTGCAGGACGCCGTTAAATTGGAATGAGACTGGTGAGCGTCGTGTCTTCGGACCAGATATACTCCAAGAAGCTGAAGAGCAAATAGCACTGATCAAAGAAAGGTTGAAAATCGTGCAGTCAAGGCAGAAGAGCTACGCAGACAACCGCCGCAGAGATTTGAGCTTTGAACCAGAAGATTATGTGTATCTCAGAGTTACGCCTTTTAAGGGAGTCCAGAGGTTTCACAAAAAGGGAAAAATTGCACCAAGATATGTAGGACCGTTCAAAATCGTGAGCCGTAAAGGCGAGGTCGCCTATCAACTGGAGTTAACACAGTCATTAGCAGGTGTACACAATGTCTTTCATGTATCGCAACTTAAGAAGTGTCTTTGAGTGCCTGAAGAACAAACATCACTGAAAGAAGTTGAACTACAGGAAGACTTGACTTACAAGGAATAGCCGATAAAAATTCTGGATATAATGGATCGGAAAACAAGAAACAAGACAACCCGTTTCTGCAGAGTTCAGTGAAGCAACCACACAGAAAGCGAAGCCGCCTGGGAATGAGAGGAAGATCTAAAAAAGGAATTCCCAAACCTATTCTATAGTTAAGCCTAATCTCGGGGACGAGATTCTGTTAAGGGGGGTAGGATTGTAACATCCCGAAAATTGGCCCAATTTTAATTTTTGGAGTTATTTGGATTTTTGTGAATTAATTAAAGTTTATTTGCATTTAATTGATTTTATCTGAATTTTTGGAGTTAATTGAATTTTTATGGATTTTTGAGGATTTATTGAATTTAAATAAAATTAAATTGAATTATTCTTCTCTTGGTTAATTAATACCAGAAAAAGTATTTATCAAAAATAAATGAAAATATTTTATAAAGGCTCAAAATGCTCTGAAATATTTTCTAGAATTTTTCTAGAATTTTTCGGGTATTTTTAGTGCCCCAAATAAATGCTTTGAATTTATGTAATTATTTTTATTGGAAAAAGCTGAGAAATTCACTAGCTACAGTGTTGGGCTGGCCCAACACTGTGCTCGCGCGGAGGAAACCCTAATCGCCGCATCGCTTCGCGCCGTCGGATGAAGATCGGACAGCTAACGTGACCGGACACATCGGGACTATGCGCGACTGTGCACCGCCGTCCGCCGTTGGGTGCCGAAGATCATGTCAGGGATTTTGCGCACGCCTCAAGGCATGTCCGAGCAAGTGAAGTACACCCCCGTGCTCAGCACTCCCTTCCGCTCATTTCGCCCTCTCTCTCGTGCTCAGCCATCCACCGTAGCCCTCTCGGGAGCTCGCCGAAGTAGCCACTTTCTTCCTCGGTTCTTCATCGTGTTGCCGCCAGACGCTGCTTCTCGTCGCAACCAAGGCCATCTCCGAAGTTCGCTGCGCCACGCCGCACCGCCGGGCCACTTCATTCCACCGGAGAGGCTCGAAACGCCGTCGATCGTGTCGCCTTCTCCAAGTCCGCAACCAGCGCCGCCGCTTCTTCTTCGACTCGCAAGCAACCACGCCGCCAGATCGCCATCCGACGCCAAGGTGAGGTCACGAGGCGATAACGCAGTATCGCCGTAGTCTTTGCGCCGCCGATCCGAATCCAACGGTCCGAAAAATCGCGAGGCGTGGCTTGATGCTTCCTCGCCGCGTGTCGATCGCCGACATGTGGGCCGAAGGCCGTTCATGGGCCCGCTTGTCATCGTGACTTCGAGTTTGCCGACGCCACCGACGTCACCCGAGGGCCCGCCACAATGACCGTAGTTTACATGGTTAACTCCGTGTCGACACGTGTCGCCGGGGGAAAGTAATCCGGATTTTCAGTAGGAAAATAAATAAAGAAATTCGGTTATATATTTAATTGAATTTCAGCAAATTTGAAAACGCTATAACTTTTGCATTTTAACTCGGATTTGGGTGATTCCAGTGCCCAAAAATTTGTAAAAATGAAAGCTATTTAATGGTGATTTTTATTTTATTTTTGGTGTTAATATTGCTGTCTGTATTGCATATTTATTGTGTGCTTGCTTGTACCGATTAGACTCCGAGTCGCCGGAATTCGCCGAGGGAGGATTCAAAGACCCATCGCAGACCTCGGACCAGAACCAACTGTTGTTTGAAGGCAAGTCATGGTTTGACCATTTGCGCCTAGTTTTCAAAGTATATTTTGATTTCCATATCGCATGCTATGTTAAGTACAAATACTATTGGTTAAATTGGGAAATCGTAGATAAAAGCCAAACTTGTTTATGCCACCTTGATTATAATGTTTATATGCCCTGAAATCTTTGTCCACCCTAAGATGTCTAATATGTTGGATGCTAATATAATGCCAATACGGGAGGCTAGACCGTGATTAGTCGCTAGCTCGCTTATATCGCTGAATGTCCTTCAAATTGCAAACAAATGTTGATTAAACAATTATGGAACGCATTTTGAAATAATGCGATGATGCCATGAAATGGAATTGAGGGTAGATACCTGTGTGGTTCTACTTGTGCAATGACGTGGGCATTGGCATGTGTTGCAATAATGCAAACTGGGGTGGGAAATGATTTGGACCGGGGCAAGTGGCAAGAAGGCTTCGTGCCAGGTGGGCCTGTGTGGCAACGGGATGTGTGAAAGATTGTGAAGGCTGTGTGCCGAGACATATAAAATGGATGTCTTGCCCGGGACAATTAAGGACTTAACCTTGCGAGCCTTTGAACAGAGTTCCGTGTACAACCACTTGTCCGGAATGGGACGGACCTAGTTAAGTAGGTTTCTAACCTCTTTCCTTTGAAACTCGGGTGACAAAGGCACACCAGTGCAATCAGAGGGGAAGCGCACTGTGCTACGGCTTGGTATTTCCATTCAACGATATTTGCTATGTCTAAACTTCGCCCGAGTGAGAGAAGTGTTAGAAGGAAGTATCGGAGGGTTCAACGGTTAAATGTTAGTCTCGAAAGACTTTGTTGCAATCAATCGCTTGTGTGGTGAGCGATCAGATCCTGTGGGTAAAGTGTACTGCCTCTGCAGAGTGTGTGTGTGAATCTATTCAATAGCCGTGTTCATGTGATCGACAATGCTCGGTGATTACAGTCAAGGGTTAGATTTTCAAAACAAAAGCGTGGAATGGGTGGCTGTGTGCCAAAAGAATGATGAATGAAATTAGGGCTGTGTGCCAAACCCTTGGAAAAGAATTGAGAAATTAATTATTAATAATATTGGTTTTACTGCTTTTAATCTAATAGGATTACCCGTTTAAAGAAATGCTGCTTTGAGCAAAATAACCAATTAAGCCTTCCTTTGGATAAGCCATGCATGTAGTAATAGACCTGCATTGTGCATGACTTGTTGAGTATGTTGTATACTCACCCTTGCATTGACAAAAACCTCAGAAGAAGAAGCTGTGCCAGCTTGGGAGGAGGAGTTCATCGAAGGCCAAGAGGACTAAAGGGTTGAGCCGCACTCAGTAGCCTGTGGTTATGAAGGGTTCATTGTTTCACTTTTGCTTTCGCTGATAAACTTGTGCTACTTTGATATTTATCGCCCTACGTGGCGAACTATTGTAAGGTGACCATAAGGTCATGTCACTCGGTTATATTATGCTTGAAGTACTTTATTATTTATTTCCGCTGTGTATGATTGTGGTACTTCAACCTGTTATTGCTGTGTGTACTAGCGTGATCCTGGACTAGTACAGAATACACAGAGTGTCCGAATCCGTAAAATTCGGGGCACGACAACTTCTGCTCAATCTTTCACCCCCCCTCTGATTGACGCCATCCGATCCTACACTTTCTAGGGATTTATGCCTTGTCAGTTCCCTAAGGGTTGGATGGGAACACTACAAGACTTTGCTTCTCTTGTGCTATGTTAAATACTCTAAATTGTATAAATCCATTGTACAATTAGCTTCCGCATTAATATTATGATGTATGGTTGTGATCCCAATTGTTGTAAATATGCGTACTAGCTACTGATCCAGGGACTAGTATTGAATGCACATTAGATTTTCATTTTTGCATTTTATGTAAAAATGAAGGTCATTTCATGATCCCCTGTAGGACTATCCCATTGGCACATTCGACCTGATCGTTACTCTAAGGATGAGCTACAAAGGCGAAGCAAAGCTTGATACCCAATTCTTCGCAATAGATTGTAAAAGCACTGCTTTTGAACTGGCTATTGTTATCGGTGATCACTCGATTTGGAATACCAAATCGTGCCCCAGACAGATAAAGGCCAAGACGGAGAAATAGTTTGCAGAGCCTGAGCTAGTCGGGTGGTTTACTTGTCATAGAATTGGCAGCTTTCGCACTTTTTACCAGCTCCCAAGCATCCTAAAGGGCAGTCGGCCAATAGAACTCTTGCTAGAAAATTTTCTCAAATAGAGTGCGATAGGATGCATGGTTGCCGCAGATGCCTCCATGGACATTGAGTAATATTTTATTGCCCTTTTCCTGAGTGACGCACTTCATTAAGATTCCATTACTCCCTTTTGATAGAGTTTGCCATCTACCAATGTGTATAGCTTGGACTTACATGCAATTTTCTCGACTGAGGCATCATCGTTAGGGATTTCTCGACCTTCGAGATAGGCCTGGAATGGGGTCATCCAGGTCGACTCGTATTCATGTAGTGCAGCTTTCGTGTCTGTGAGTTTTGCCTCGCCGACTCAACCAGACTACTGGTCGAGTTGGGTAGCATCTATCTCCTGCTGGAGGGAGATGGATGGTTTAAGGAGTTTCTCAATGAAGACTCCTACGGGCGTAGGTGAATGGGACGAAGCAAGTCTGGCAAGTTCGTTGGTGGCGGAGTTATCACTTCGCTGGATATGCCTTACCTCGAGCCCTTCGAACTTGTGCTCTAGCTTGCAAACCTCATTCAGATACGCCCCCATGTTTTCATCTGAGCACTGGTACTCCTTTTGCACTTGGTTTACGACTAGCTATAAGTCCCCTTTCACGTGGAAACACCTGATCCCAGGTGCTACAGCTATTCGGAGCCCATTGACCTGTGGCGAACCCGTCCCCGGGACTCCACTGATTCACCCAAATGCGTGGTACATCTTAAGTGAATCAAGGGAACCTCGGGCATTCCGTGAATATACCTGTGTTGGTCCCAGGAAAGTTTGCCAACACGCGCATTCTCGTCCAATAGTTGACATCACAACACATACACAATTATCGGAAGCATAAACATCATTACATTCCAAAAGTAGGACTGCTGTCCATAACAACATATTTAGAGTTATTACACCAAGTAGCAACGGAAATCATAAGATAAACAACAAAAGGACCAGCATGGCATGCCCCCAAACCCTCAGGCAACCAACTGGGGCAAGAATGGCGACTAAAC
The DNA here is from genome assembly GCA_036346375.1 of Guadua angustifolia. NCBI lineage: Eukaryota > Viridiplantae > Streptophyta > Magnoliopsida > Poales > Poaceae > Guadua > Guadua angustifolia. Next base: position 47,521,947 of record CM070505.1, on the reverse strand, counting down.
GTTAGAATCATCAAAATCTGCCCGGTAAAAGTCCCCGGGCAGTGCCTCATCCTCACCTGCAGCAAGTGGACAATCCGATTGAGTACAAAGAGTGTACTCGCACAATAATATGAGTTGTATGCTGAATTCTAGCTACATGTAGTTGCTACATCAAAGGAAGGCAAAATGGCAACTTCAACATAAGGCAATATTTGGGATAAATCATAAACATGTATAGATTGAAACCGGCATTTAGTAAACATTTGCAAAATCTAATACATAATATAACATCATCATAATCACATTTATATCATGCCTTCAAGCATTCTCTGAACCATGAGTTCCATTGCTCATGTTCGACTACACACACGAGTAATCCAATACTTGTGTCTTTTTCCCACCCCCATCCCATTCTTACCAAGTCCTGAATACTCACCCAGTGATTGACAAATTAAGCGATCGTCCTTAACCATGGATGTGGCTATTCGAATAGTTTAAACTCTGCAAAGGTACAAATTTACCCACACGACATGCCACACTCGTAAGCCAAGCTATTAACACATTTTCTTGGATGTGTCGGCCGAGCTGAACGTGACAAACCATTTTCCAGTATGTATGGTAATGTATCTAAACCATCCGGATGACTATGACCTTTGATCCCGCGTGCCCAATGCCCGGTGTGTGTGGATCAAGGAGTGCACCCGTTGTTGGACAAACCCAACTCAACAAAGTTCGAGGGACTCCAAGGACGTTCCATGACGCTCCCATGAGCTCAAGGAATTCCGGCGGACATTCCTTAACATTCCACTAAGCTCAAGGCATTCCGAGTGCACATGGTTTACACACCCTAGTCATACACAAGTACTTGGTTACACCGGTCCCATAAACGGCGTGTGGTTCACATGATAGTTACTCAAAGAGACATCACCAGGATTCAATTCTTAAGGTCCTTAACCAATATCTCTACTCATTGACCACCATTTGAAACCATCATCATCATAATAATTCTTGATCATTGCGACCGATGGACTAAGTCCATCTATGGCGGTTTCTAACAATGTTCTAAGCATGGCTAAGCAATTCGCACGAACCCATATATAATAATAATAAACCAACCACCTAGAGCGACAATGGAACATGGAAAGAACATGGCAAGGGGAATAACTTAACAATGTGGCAATAGCTAAGAATTCTACCCAATCATAATTGTAATTGAAAGTAAGCATGTAATTGATAGAATAATTTCAAAATATAAATTTCAAATAGTAGGAACAATCATGGTTAAGGAGTAAAGTAGTGCCTTGCTGCTAGTTCTTGACTTCGAAGGCGTAGTCGTACTCAGGAGTGCCTTCCGAAGCATCAACACCTAACGAGAAAATCCAATTCAATAAACACCAAATCAAGAATTCAAATGGTGCACACAATTAAAAGATGCGTGAAATGCTCATGATGTGTAGTACTAATTATAATATGAAAGTACCAATTGAGTTTTGTGAAGTTTGGACTTGTGTGTCAAAAGTTCAAGTCTTAGGGACGTTTTATTGAGTTATATTCAGAGTATCCGAGTGTCACCTCAGAATGTCCGAGTAGATCCCCTCTGTCTAGCCAATCCAGCCCTCGAGCTAAGCACTATTCGGACTATCTGAGTGGTTCGGACTGTCTGAATGAAACCTCAGACTATCCGAGCTGGGCTTCTCTGTTTTAAAACGGCTACTTGTCCATTGGCCTCCACACTTCAAAGGAATGGACTAGGACTTCAAAGGAATGGACTAGGGTAGAAGCTTACCACTACAGGGTTGCTTTTGCACTTGTTGATGGTTGGTTTCGGCGAGGGGATAACAAAAGGTGTCGCAACGTCGGTTTTCGCGGTTCGTCTCCTCCTATCTCATGTAGACGACGATGACGATGACCTCGCTTGCTCGTGCTTGCAACAGCAACTAGCCCTCCTCCTCAAGCTTCCATGCGACATATACGACCCGATTCAAGGTTTGACGATGGATTCCATGGAGAAGAAGGAAATGAGTCACAAGGGGCAAAATTTCATTGTTGTCCGCAAAGGTGAGTACACACCGTACTCAACAAGTCATGCACAGAATGCAGTTCTATTACTACATGCATGGCTTGTTACAAAGGAATGGCTCGATTGGTTATTTTGCATTGCATCAATATTTTAATTTACTATTTGATTAGTTATAAAGCAGCAAAACCTTATTATTATAATAAGTTTCTCAATTATTTACCACATAATTTTGGACACACAGTCCTAATCAAGTTTCATCATCAACTCTGGCACACAGCCTTCCACCCCATTTTATTTTCAAAACTCTACCCCTTGACTGTAATCCCCGAGCGTTGTCCAGTTCCATGGACTCGGCTATTCGAATAGTTTTTAAAACTCTGCAGAGGTTGTACACTTTATCCACAAGATACAGTCGCTCACCACACAGGAGATTGACCGTAACAAGCCTTTCAGAGACTTCTAGCTCAACCTAGGAACCTCTCCGGGTTGCCTTCTCTATCACTTCCCTCACATAGAGCCGAAGTATAGGATAGATGAACACCGTTGGATAGGGTACCAAGCCGTAGCAAAGGCATGCCCCCCCATACAGTTACCCCCGTGTAACTGCCACCCCGAGGTATCAAAGGTCAGATATCAGAATCCTACTAAACTAGGTCTTCCCATTCAGACATGTGGTTGTACGAGAGACTCTGGTCAAAGGCTTGCAAGGTGAAGTCCTTAACCGACCAAGGCAAGACATCCTTCTCTCAAAATTAGCACACAGCCCTCACAACACTCAACCCTCCCAAATGCCACTAAGGCCCACCTGGCACAAAACCTCGGTCCACTTGCCTCAGTCTAAATCAATTTCCACCCCAAGTTATTTAACAGTGCAACACATGCCCGTAATCATCCTTCATGTAGAAACCACACAGGTCTCTACACTTCAATATCATTACCAACAATATTCCACCTTTTATCAAAATGCACTCACTATTCCTTTAATCAATGTTGCTTTTGTATTCCAAAAAGATTATTCACGTTATATGCATGGCTAAGCAACTATTCACGGTCTAGCCTCCCGTGTTGGCACAATATTGACAACCAACTAATATTACCGAACTTAGGGCATCAAATGAAATCATGGCATACAAATACTAGTGACAAGGTGGCAATAACAAATAGGTTGATTTAACTAATTCACCCAAATTATTTAAATCTATTTTTAATTAAATTAGCATACATAATTTGAATCAAAATATATTTTCAAAACTTAGGAGCAAAATGGTCAAAGCACAACTTGCCTTCAAATAGTGCCTGGTCCTGCTCCGAAGCTGGGTCTTGTGCTGGAAATTCTCCCTCGTAGCTCTCCGGCAAATCAACGTCTACTCAAATCATATATACACACAATAAATATAATTTACAAAGAGCAAACTCAACTCTAAAAATTCCATAAAATTCACCAATAAATAGATCTTGATTTTACAAATTTTTAGAAATTGGAATCACTCAAATCGGAGTTAAAACGCAAAAGTTATAATCATTTGAAGTTTATATATCAATTAAAAAGAATAAACAAAATTTTCTTTATTTATTTTTATACGGGAAATTCGGAAATATGACGCCAGCATGACGTCAACTCTGAATTTGATTTTCACCGAATTATTTTTCTAAAGAAAATTGAATTATTGCGCAAGCATGACGTCAGCATCCATAGTGCCACGACTAACATGTGGGTCCCACTGATGACGTCAGCTGCTGACGTCAGCGTGACATGTGGCATGATCTCGACACAACACGTGGCGCAAAACTACCAACCGAAGCTTGATCTAATCTCGATCGTTCGATTCAAAATGAACGGCCACGATTGACACGACGGTTCGGTTCTGATTACTCCGGAGTCGACACGTGGTATCATCACGGCCACTGGATCTAAATCGGATGGCTAGCATTGAACCGGGCAACGTCAATAATGACCAACGGCGTTGACTCTTCGATTTTCGTGCGACATGCGTCTACACGGGACTGGCCCGGCGCGCGGCGCGATCAACACCGTTCATTCAAATTTGGACGCCCCGGATGGAATCTTATTCACACAACGAGGCTGGCTACGTGGTTACTCTAGTGCACAACGCGTGGATGCATCCACACTGCACAACTAAGATCTGACGGTCTAGATCGATTCAATCCTACACTCTAAACACAAATCCAACGGCTACGATTAACAATGCTACGCGGCAAGATATGAACCACAAGATCAAAATCTAATGGCCATGGGTTGAAAATGAAGTTTACTGTTACTGTGACTACGTGGCTGAATCTGGACCACCTATCAAAGATCTAATGGCTAGGGGATGGAGATGAGACTCACTGCGGTGCGACGACGTGGCGAGATCTGGATCATTCGGTGGCGATCGAATAGCTGACGAAGCTCGCGAGTGACGACGGCGACGCGGCGGTGCTACCTTGCCGGAGAGGAAGAAGACAACGGCGTTAGCATGTCGCGGGGCTCCTCGTGAAAGGAAGGGCTCCAGACGCGCCCGTCGCGAGGGTTACTCAAATGGCCTCAACGGCGCGAGAGAGCGGCGGCGCAAAGGCAACGGAAACGTCTCGGGACTACGGCGAGCTCGTGAGGGCGCTACGGTGATTCTCGGGATGCATGAAAGGTCTCAAAATGCATGGAAAGAGATGCTCTGCACGATGCACCGGCTAATGTATTTGAAGAATTAACTCGCCGGCGTTAATGGCGTGCGTTTTCTATGGTGGTAACGCTTGGCGGCGGCGCTTCTGGAAACCGAAGGAGAGGCGACGTGGACGCATCTGGGAGGTCCACGCGGCGTCGATCAGACGGCCCGGTGCGGCGAAGCGACGTGGAAGCTTCTCAGCCATGCGATCAAGATCGCACGGTTGGCGTGCGACGACGCTAGGGTTTGCGGCTATGCGGGCAGGTGGCAGCACAGTAATGGGCTAGGCCCATTACTGTTCATAGCTTTTTCTCAGATTTTTCGATTAAAAATAATTCCAGAAATTTAAATAAACCATTTGAGGCTTATAAAATATCAGAAAAATTCTATAAAATATTTTAGAACATTTTAGACTCAAATAAAATATTTTCACTTATATTTTGAAAAAACTTACTCATTATTTAATTAATTTCCAGAGAAGGTTAAATTTCCTGAAATTCCAATTAAATCCAAATAAGTTCCAATAATTCTCAAAAATTCAAAATAACTTATGAAATTTAAAATGGCCAAATTTTGGGATGTTACAAACCTCCCCCCTTAACAGAATCTCATCCTCGAGATTCAAGGCTGGCTAAAGAAAAAGGTTGGGAAATTCCTTCTTCAAATCTTCTTCACGTTCCCATGTTACTTCGTTCTCCGAGTGATTGCTCCATTGAACTCTGCAGAAGCGAATTGTTTTATTCCTGGTTTCTCATTCAGTTGTGTTCAGGATCTTGACTGGGTATTCTTTGTAGGTCAGATCTTCCTGCAATTCTATCTCTTCCAAGGGTGCCTGCTCTGTTGGCACTCGAAGGCACTTCTTGAGTTGGGACACATGGAACACGTCGTGCACTCCTGCCAGAGATTGCGGTAATTCTAACTGGTATGCAACTTCACCTTTGCGGCTCAAGACCTTGAATGGACCCACGTATCTCGGGGCAAGTTTTCCTTTCGTATGGAATCTTTTAACTCCCTTGAGTAGCGTGACCTTGAGATAAACAAAATCTTCTGGCTCAAAACTCAACTCGCGGCATCGGTTGTCAGCATAACTCTTTTGCCTTGATTGTGTTGTCTTCAGTCTTTCCCTAATCAAAGCAATCTTTTCCTCTACATCTGAGAGTATGTCCGGTCCAAAAACGTGACGTTCTCCCGTCTCGTTCCAATTTAATGGTGTTCGACATGAACGACCATATAAGGCTTCAAATGGAGACATCTTTAAACTAGCTTGATAACTATTGTTATAGCTAAATTCTGCATATGGCAAGCATTTATCCCACGATGTTGTATATGACAGTGCACAAGCTCTTAACATATCTTCGAGTATCTGATTTACTCTTCCAGTTTGACCATCTGTTTGCGGATGGTATGACGTACTAAAATTCAAACAGGTGCCCATTGCCGTATGTAACTTTTCCCAAAATCTAGAGGTAAATTGAGTACCCCTATCCGATACTATCTTCTTAGGCACACCGTGCAAGCAAACAATCCTCGCCATGTACAACTCTGCTAACTTATCTCCTGAGTAGGTTGTCTTTACTGGTATGAAATGCGCAACCTTTGTTAAACGATCTATTATAACCCATATGGAGTCGTATCCACCTTGAGTCCTTGGCAAACCGGTGATGAAATCCATCCCGATTTCCTCCCACTTCCATTTCAGTATCTTTAACGGTTGTAGCAGTCCTGCGGGTCTCTGATGCATTGCTTTGACTCTCTGGCACACATCACACAACGCTACATGCTCAGCTACTTTCTCTCTTCATATTCAGCCACCAAAATCTTTCTTTCAAATCTTGATACATCTTAGCACTTCCTAGATGAATTGAGTACTTGGAATCATGTGCTTTCTCGAGTATCAACTACTTCAATTCAGGCTTATGAGGTGCGTAGATTCTATTTTTCATCCATAAGGTACCCTGCTCATCTACTCTAAAGTCCTTGGCTAAATCTTCGTCCATTTTAGATTTGATCCTACTAATCTTATCATCATCCTTCCGACCTTTCCTGATCTGCTCTTCTAGAGTCGGCTTAAATTCCAAAGTAGCTAAAAATCCCTCCGGTACAACTTCCAATTTCAACTTTTGAAAATCCTTGCACAATTCTGCCATATTTATGCTATAACTTTTTCGACTCAAGGCGTCAGCCACCACATTGGCTTTGCCTGGATGATAGTGAATTCCAATGTTATAATCCTTGATTAATTCCAACCATCTCCTTTATCTCAAATTTAGTTCTGATTGGGTGAATATATACTTTAGACTTTTGTGGTCAGTATATATTTCACATCGATTACCGATGAGATAATGACGACATATTTTAAGGGCATGCACTACTGCGGCTAATTCTAGGTCGTGAGTTGGGTAATTCTGCTCATGTGACCTTAACTGCCTTGACGCATAAGCCACTACTTTGCCATTTTGCATCAAAACACACCCAAGTCCTTGATGTGATGCATCACAGTATATATCAAAGTTATCCTTAACATTCGGCAACACCAAAATAGGTGCTGAAGTTAGACGCTTCTTTAGTTCTTGGAAACTCTTTTCACACTCGGGCGTCCACACAAACTTTTTCTTGTTTTTCAACAATTGCGTAAGAGGTCTCGCAATTGATGAAAAACCTTCAATGAACCGGCGGTAATATCCCGCCATACCAAGGAAACTTCTAATTTGAGCAACTGTCTTTGGTTGTTCCCAATGTAATACTGCTTCCACTTTCTTTGGATCAACAGCTACTCCTTCAGCGGTCATTACATGTCCCAAAAACTCTACCTTCTTTTTTCAAAAGTCACATTTACTAAATTTCGCATATAATTGGTTTTCTCTTAACTTTTCCAACACCATCCTTAGATGTTCAGCGTGCTCTTCTTCTGTCTTGGAGTAAACTAGGATGTCATCAATGAAAACGACGACAAACTTGTCCAAATATTCCATGAATACTTTGTTCATCATGTTCATGAAATAAGCTGGGGCATTGGTCAATCCAAAAGACATGACCATGAATTCGTAATGCCCATACCTTGATGAGAAAGCTGTCTTTGGTATGTCCTCAGTTCGAATTTTTAATTGATGATATTCAGATCGAAGATCTATCTTAGAGAAGACTCCCGCTCCTCTTAGCTGATCGAAAAGATCATCTATCCTAGGCAATGGATACTTGTTCTTTATCGTCACATCATTAAGTGCACGATAATCTATGCACATTCTAAAACTTCCATCTTTCTTCTTGACAAACAACACCGGTGCTCCCCACGGTGATGAACTAGGTCTTATGAATCCCTTCTCTAATAAATCCTCAATTTGCTTCTTCATTTCTACCAACTCTTCGGTGGACATTCTATAAGGTCTCTTAGCTATTGGAGCTGTCACAGGTACTAACTCAATTACGAACTCTATATCCCTATTTGGTGGCATTCCAGGTAAATCTTCAGGGAATACATCCGGATACTCGTTAACTACTAGAACATCTTCCATATTAACAGCCTTCACACTATTGACCATCAACTGACCATCCCGAACAGTAATTGCTTGAATCTCCACCTTCCTACCATCTGGGCTCTCAACTGTTATTACTCTCCGTCCGCAATCTAGCACTGCCTTGTGCTTGGATAACCAATCCATTCCCAAAATAACATCCAAAGTTTGGGTATCCAATATGATTAGGTTCGCTAGGAACTCTATTCCATTTATTAATAATTTTACCCCGAAACATCCTACTTTAGCTCGGAGTTCTGATCCAGGGGTCTGGACTATAAGCGTACTCTTAAGTTTGACCACATCCAAATCATTTTGTGCAACAAAAACTCGAGAAATAAATGAATGTGAAGCTCCAAAATCGAACAAAATTGTAGCTGGTACTGAGTTAACTAGAAACTTACCCAGTACAACGTCCGCGGCGTTCTAGACTTCATCTGTCGTTATGTGGTTGACTCTTCCTCGCACAACTGATTGAGGTGCAGCTCTCACTTGAACAGGTCCTCGGCTTCCTCCTTGAACAGGAGTTCTAGCTAGCGTATTTCCCAAGTTAAAACGGACAGGAGTGACTCCTCCCTTCTTGGGGCAAGCATTGGCGAAGTGCCCGATCTCGTTGCGGTTGTAGCAGCGTCTTCCAACCATCGGTGAGTTTCCTCCAGCTTGGTTAATTGTTCTTGCTGGTGTCTGAGGATTCTGACCAGTAGGTCGCGGTGCAGGTAATGGTGTTCTAGCACTACTTCCAAGCTGAAACCTGGTGAACTGCTGAGATGCCATTCTCGGTCTCTGCTGCCCTTGACGATTCCCTTGCTATGCCATGCGGCGCTTGCGGTTGTCCTCCAGCTCTTTGCATTTGTCCTCAAGGATCAGGGCCTTGTTGACCAGTTTCTAGAAATCAGGGAATGTATGGGTGATCATCCCAACTGCAGTCCAGTGTTTGGTCCCTTCATGAATCGGGACTACCTAGATTTGTCCGTCGCTATGTCCTTTGGAGCATAGCGTGCAAGCTGAGTGAGTCTATTCAGGTAGTCGGCCACTCACTAGCCTCCCTGCTTCAAGGACCTGAATTCCCCCTTCTTGAGCTCCATCATATCCTCCGGTACATGGTATTGGCGGAAGGCAACAGTAAACTCCTCGTAGGTGATCTCCTGGGGATGCTCATGGGAAGCACAGTAATTTTCCCACCACTCCGCGGCAGTTCCTTCTAATTGATGAGAGGCATACAAGACTCTCTCATTGCCTGCACACTGGGATATGTGCAGCTTCCTCTCAATTGTCCGTAGCCAGTCATCCACTTCAATAGGATTGACATTTCTAGAGAAGGTTGGAGGCCTGGTCCTCATGAAATCTGACAGCCTAGATTGGTGTCCATGGTTCATGGCCTGATTGTTGTTTGCTGTAGCCTGATTCTGCATCTGATGCATCATAGTCTGCATCAGCTGGGTTTGTGCGGTCAAGAAAGCTCCTATATTACCCATATCAACAGGTGGTGCTGGTTGAGGATTTGGTGCTTCGTTATTGTTGCCCCTCTGCTGTGAGTTGCTGCCTCCAGCTCCGCTGTTGCCTCGGGTGTTCACCATCTGAAGAATAAAAGGTTTTAAGGGAAAGAGGAAATAGAATAGACAAGTACACAAGAATCTTATGCAGGGAAGAAGGTTTGACTCAAATAAGACATGAAATTTTATTATTATTATAGTGATAGGGTCGCTCACAAATGCCTACGGCAAAGCGACTCATATCAAGCACCCATTAAACATCCATAGCAAATGTTCCACTCAAGCAAAACGTTCTAAAGGCACACTCAATAAAAACTGACTCGATACTTGACTCAACATTTGAGCTGACTCTGAAAAGAAAATAAAACTCTCAATCATCGAGCCACCCATGCTGCGGTCCTCTCGGTGGGTACTGCGGTGGGTGTGGCGGCATAGGAGCAAACTGGTCCTGATGCCCCACAGCTGGCGGTATGAATGACCCCACCGACTCTCTGGCTCCTGGGCTGCCTGCTCCTGTGCTGGTGGCTTTGGCACCTCCTGCACCGGGGCCTCTTGCTCTGGCTCTGGCTTCTCATGGTCCAAGTCGTGCAGCTCCAGCTCTGGATCGGGTGCGTACAGTGCCTCCTCCAACTCATGAACCCGCTGGACGGAGTGAGCCAGCTACTCTCGGACCTCCCGCAGCTGAGTCCCGACCTCCATGACCTCATCATGGGCCCTCTGCAGCTCCTGGACTGTCTCATCCAAGGACTTCTCCTGGGCGATGACGAACCTCGCCAGGTAGGTGATCGTAGCGTCCTCCTCCTCAATCGGGTCTCGGTCCAAACGGTTGTCCCGGCGTGGGTGGTGACGGAAGACGGTACCCTCTAGCTCTGCGGAGTAGGTGTGGGCGATCTGTCGCATCGCAAGATGCGCTGTCTCCTGGATCCCGGCCTCAAACGTAGACCTCTGGCAGTGATGTAGATGGGACGACTCGCTCTCACCCCATCCCGAGCATAAACAGTGATCTTCACGTCCCAGCAGATGACGTCCAGTCCTGCCCGAACCACAGAGGTTCCCCGATAGATCGGTCTATCGAAGCCTCCAAGCAGCTGCATCATATGCCACAGCTCAGCGGCGTATCCTCCAGTGCGCTCACCGAGAGTGTGGATCCTCCCCATCTGCCAAAACACATCTTGTTAGCCCTAGATTTTTAAAAATCATAAAGTAACAACAGAAAATTGCAGCATAGATATGAAGTAAGAGGAAAAAGATTAGTCAAGATTTCATTGATAATCTTGTACAGTTTTTAATCTTTAGAAAATAGTTTTATCTTTCTCGGCAAGTTTACCTAGGGTCAAGTCCTACAGTCAGTATGCTCTGATGCCACCTCTGTTGGGACCCGAATCTGCAAATCCGGACCCTCTGTGTATTCAGCACTAGTCCAAGATCGCGCTAGCGCACATAGGCTAAACAGGGTTTAAAGTACCACACACATACACAGCGGAATAATAGTACTTCAGACATGTATATAAACGAATTGTACGACCTTATGGTCACCATACAATAGTTTGCCACGCAGGGCTTACAGTAATCAGAGTAATAAGAGTTCAATCAGCAGAAAAATAAACATCGTGATGATCCATCTCCTGCCACAGGCACCTTGATGAGGCTTGCTTCCCTAGTTCCCTAGTTCATCAACAATCTCCTCCTCCCATACAGGCGTAGACTCCTCCTCTGGTAAATTGTTGTCCGCAAGGGTGAGTACACACAGTACTCAACAAGTCATGCACAGAATGCAGTTCTATTACCACATGCATGGCTTGTTACAAAGGAATGGCTCAATTGGTTATTTTGCATTGCATCAATAATTTAACTTACTATTTCATTAGTTATAAAGCAGCAAAACCTTATTATTATAATAAGTTTCTCAATTATTTACCACATAATCTTGGACACACAGTCCAAATCAAGTTTCATCATCAACTTTGGCACACAGCCTTCCACCCTATTTTATTTTCAAAACTCTACCCCTTGAGTGTCATCCCCGAGCGTTGTCCAGTTCCATGGACTCGGCTATTCGAATAGTTTTTAAAAGTCTGCAGAAGTTGTACACTTTACCCACAAGATACAGTCGCTCACCACACAGGTGATTGACCGTAACAAAGCCTTTCAGAGACTTCTAGCTCAACCTAGGAACCTCTCCGGGTTGCCTTCTCTATCACTTCCCTCACACAGAGCCGAAGTATAGGACAGATGAACACCGTTGGATAGGGTACCAAGCCGTAGCAAAGGCACGCCCCCCCATGCAGTTACCCCCGTGTAACTACCACCCCGAGGTATCAAAGGTGAGATATCAGAATCCTACTAAACTAGGTCTTCCCATTCAGACATGTGGTTGTACGAGAGACTCTGGTCAAAGGCTTGCAAGGTGAAGTCCTTAACCGACCAAGGCAAGACATCCTTCTCTCAAAATTAGCACACAGCCCTCACAACACTCAACCCTCCCAAATGCCACTAAGGCCCAACTGGCACAAAGCCTCGGTCCACTTGCCTCAGTCTAAATCAATTTCCACCACAAGTTATTTAACAGTGCAACACATGCCCGTAATCATCCTTCGTGTAGAATCACACAGGTCTCTACACTTCAATATCATTACCAACAATATTCCACCTTTTATCAAAATGCACTCACTATTCCTTTAATCAATGTTGCTTTTGTATTCCAAAAAGATTATTCACGTTATATGCATGGCTAAGCAACTATTCACGGTCTAGCCTCCCGTGTTGGCACAATATTGACAACCAACTAATATTACCGAACTTAGGGCATCAAATGAAATCATGGCATACAAATACTAGTGACAAGGTGGCAATAACAAATAGGTTGATTTAACTAATTCACCCAAATTATTTAAATCCATTTTTAATTAAATTAGCATACATAATTTGAATCAAAATATATTTTCAAAACTTAGGAGCAAAATGGTCAAAGCACAACTTGCCTTCAAATAGTGCTTGGTCCTGCTCCGGAGCTGGGTCTTGTGCTGGAAATTCTCCCTCGTAGCTCTCCGGCAAATCAACGTCTACTCAAATCATATATACACACAATAAATATAATTTACAGAGAGCAAACTCAACTCTAAAAATTCCATAAAATTCACCAATAAATAGATCTTGATTTTACAAATTTTTAGAAATTGGAATCACTCAAATCGGAGTTAAAACGCAAAAGTTATAATCATTTGAAGTTTATAAATCAATTAAAAAGAATAAACAAAATTTTCTTTATTTATTTTTATACGGGAAATTCGGAAATATGATGCCAGCATGACGTCAACTCCGAATTTGATTTTCACCGAATTATTTTTCTAAAGAAAATTGAATTATTGCACAAGCATAACGTCAGCATCCATAGTGCCACGACTAACATGTGGGTCCCACTGATGACGTCAGCTGCTGACGTCAGCGTGACATGTGGCATGATCTCGACACAACACGTGGCGCAAAACTACCAACCGAAGCTTGATCTATTCTCGATCGTTCGATTCAAAATGAACGGCCACGATTGACACGACGGTTCGGTTCTGATTACTCCGGAGTCGACACGTGGCATCATCACGGCCACTGGATCTAAATCGGACGGCTAGCATTGAACCGGGCGACATCAACAATGACCGACGGCGCTGACTCCACGATTTCCGTGCGACACACGTCGACACGGGACTGGCCCGGCGCGCGGTGCGATCAACACCATTCATTCAAATTTGGACAGCCCAGATGGAATCTTATTCACACAACGCGGCTGGCTACGTGGTTACTCTAGTGCGCGACGCGTGGATGCATCCACACCGCACAACTAAGATCTGACGGTCTAGATCGATTCAATCCTACACTCTAAACATAAATCCAACAGCTACGATTAACAATGCTACACGGCAAGATATGAACCACAAGATCAAAATCTAACGACCATGGGTTGAAAATGAAGTTTACTGTTACTATGACTACGTGACTGAATCTGGACCACCTATCAAAGATCTAACGGCTAGGGGATGGAGATGAGACTCACTGCGGTGCGACGACGTGGCGAGATCTGGATCGTTCGGTGGCGATCGAACGGCTGACGAAGCTCGCGAGTGACGACGGCGACGCGGCGGTGCTACCTTGTCGGAGAGGAAGAAGACAACGGCGGTGTTGGCGATGCGGGGCTCCTCCGGCGACAGGAAGGGGCTCCACAGACGCGGCCCGGTGCGAGGGTTACTCCGGTGGCCTCAACGACGGTGGAGAGGGAACGGCGGCGGCGCAAAGGCGACGGAAACGTCTCGGGACTACGGCGAGCTCGTGAGGGCGCTACGGTGATTCTCGGGATGCGTGAAAGGTCTCAAAATACGCGGAAAGAGATGCTCTGCACGATGCACCAGCTAATGTAGCGGAGGAATTAACTCGTCGGCGTTAATGGCGTGCGTTTTCTACGGCGGTAATGCTCGGCGGCGGCGCTTCTGGAAACCGAAGGAGAGGCGATGTGGATGCATCCGGACGCCCACGCTGGCGTCGTCGAACTGACCGGTGGCAAATGGCAAATGCAGAAGCTTCTCATCCGTGCGATCAAGATCGCACGGTTGGCATCTTGACGGTGCTAGGGTTCATGCGTCTTGGCTGGCGGCGAAAGACAAGAATGGGCTAGGCCTCATTATCGTTCATAGCTTTTTCTCAGATTTCCCGATTAAAAATAATTCCAGAAATTTAAATAAACCATTTGAGGCTTATAAAATATTAGAAAAATTCTAGAAAATATTTTAGAACATTTTGGACACATATAAAATATTTTCATTTATATTTTGCAAAAACTTATTCATTATTTAATTAATTTCCAGAGAAGGTTAAATTTCCAGAAATTCCAATTAAATCCAAATAAATTCCAATAATTCTCAAAAATTCAAAATAACTTATGAAATTTAAAATGGCCAAGTTTTGGGATGTTACACTAGTTCGGGACCAAAGAGGGGTCTCTCTCCATACTCAGACCAGTTAAGTGGAGTTCTGCAAGACCTTCCATAAAGTGCCTCGAATGGACACATTTGGAGACTAGCTTGATAGCTATTGTTGTAGGAGAACTCCACGAAGGGTAAGCATTTCTCCCAATTCTTGTCGTAGGTAAGGGCACAAGCTCTGAGCATATCCTCAAGAATTCGGTTCACCCGTTCAGTTTGTCCATCAGTCTGAGGATGATACGCGGTACTGAAAGAGAGTTTAGTCCCCATGGCCTTGTGGAGGCATTGCCAAAAATGTGAGGTAAACTGGGTATCCCGATCTGAGACAATCCTTTTGGGAACACCATGAAGAGACACAATTCGATAAAGATATAACTGAGCTAACTTGCTTACTGTATCCATCATCTTGATAGGAAGAAAATGAGCAGTCTTCGTTAATTGGTCAATGATTACCCATATGGAATCAAAACTTTTTTGCGTCTTGGGCAACCCGGTGATGAAATCCATACCAATCTCTTCCCACTTCCACATGGGAATGGGCAGTGGTTGAAGTGTGCCTGCTACACGCAAATGGTCGGCTTTCACCCGCTGGCATACGTCGCACTCGGCGACATACCGGGCAATCTCCCGCTTCATCCAGGTCCACCAGAGCCTTGGCTTAAGATCTTGGTACATTTTTGTACTCCCGGGATGAATAGAGAATGTGGAGTTATGAGCCTCATCAAGAATTAGTGCCTTCAATTCCTTACAATTTGGCACCACTAGCTGTTTGTCGAACCACAAGACACCTTGTGGGTCCTCGGTGAAGCAATTGGCCTTGCCTTGCTTGATGCGGGCTCGGATGAGTGCCATGCCCTTGTCTGTCTTTTGAGCCTCTTTGATTTGGTCCAAGAGATTAGATTTGACTTCCATGACAGCAAGGGATCCCTCCTTAACCACTTCTAGACCGAGCTTTCGGAACTCGGCACACATGGCTTCCGATTCCGGTTCTGCCGAAAGGCGATTGCATTGAGACTTTCGGCTCAAAGCATCGGCAATGACATTGGCCTTTCCAGGATGATAATGGAGTCCCATATTATAGTCTTTGATCAATTCGAGCCACCTCCTTTGCCTCAAGTTCAGATCGGCTTGAGTAAAGATATACTTCAGGCTCTTGTGATCGGTGTAGATTTCACAACGATTACTGATGAGGTAATGTTGCCAGATTTTTAGAGTTTGCACTACCGCTGCTAGCTCTAAGTCATCGGTGGGGTAATTCATCTCATGAGGTCTCAATTGCCTCGATGCATACGCCACAACTCAGCCTCCTTGCATAAGTACACAACCTAGCCCGAGGTGGGATGCATCGCAATATATGTCGAAGCCCTTATGAATATCCAGCAGGACTAAGATGGGTGCAGTGGTTAAGCGAACCTTCAGCAATTGAAAGCTTGCCTCACATTCTACTGACCATACAAACTTGTTCTCCTTCTTCAAAAGTTCGGTCAGTGGCTTCGCGATTTTGGAGAAGTTCTCCACGAACCGGCGGTAATAACCCGTGAACTCGAGAAAACTTCGAACCTCCGTGATGTTCTTAGGCTGCCCCCAATCAAGTACGGACTGTATCTTGCTGGGGTCAACCGCAACCCCGCCTTCCGATAGCACATGGCCCAAGAAGGCAACCTCCTTTAGCCAGAATTCACACTTGCTGAATTTTGCGTAAAGTCGGTGCTCTCGCAGCTTTTCCAGGACTGTCCGAAGGTGTACTTCATGTTCCTCTTCAGACTTGGAGTAAATAAGAGTATCATCGATGAAGATGATAATGAACTTGTCGAGATATTCCATGAAAACCGAATTCATAAGGCTCATGAAATAGGCCGGTGCATTGGTCAAACCGAAAGACATGACGGTATACTTGTATAGACCATAACGAGTGGAGAATGCCATTTTTGGAATGTCTCCCGATCTGATCTTGATTTGATGGTAGCCTGATCTCAAGTCAATCTTGGAGAAGACACAGGCTCCGGTCATTTGGTCGAACAAATCATCGATCCGCTGGAGTGGATACTTGTTCTTGACCGTGACCTCATTCAATGGACGGTAATCAACACACATTCGCAAACTATCATCCTTCTTCTTCACAAATAGCACCGGGCATCCCCAAGGTGAGGAGCTCGGTCGAATGAAGCCCTTCTCTTGCAGCTCCGCAAGTTGTTTCTTTAACTCGATCAACTCATTTGGAGGCATACGGTAAGGTCGCTTCGATACTGGGGTCGTTCCGGGCAGACGCTCAATGACGAACTCAACCTCCCGGTCAGGTGGCATCCCCGACAACTCTTCCAGAAATACGTCCGGGTAATCACATACCACGGGTATGGTACTCATTCCAAGGAATGGCTCACCCTTCAAGGCATAGAGGTGAGCATAATCTGGACTTGACGCAAACACGACTTGTTTGCCACCTGCGTTGGTAAGTGAAATAGATCTTCTTGCATAATTGATGCATCCTTGGTGCTTGGATAGTCAATCCATCCCAAGAATAACTTCAATTCCTTACGTCTTAATCATTATCAAATCAGCTAGGAATTCTACCCCATTAACTTCAATCTTTACTTCCCGGCAGACTCGATCGGTCCTCAATTCTGATCCTAGGGTTTTAATGAGAAGTGGTGGATGCATAAGTTGTATAGGGAACTCATGATGAATAGCAGACTTCTCTTTAATGAATGAATGAGATGCTCCAGAATCGAATAATACGGTAGTCGGGTATGAGTTGATGGAAAGCGAACCTAACACCACCTCCGGTGCATTCTGAGCCTCTTCGGCAGTCACATGGTTTATGCGACCACGCGGTGGGGTTGGCGAGGCGCTGGTCGAGGTGGATGTGCTGCTGCCCCGGTGCAATAGTGGGCTGAACCCCTGCCATTGCTTGGTTCTTTTGCAGGCATTGACGTGCAAAGTGCCCTGGCTGTTTGCACTGGAAACAAACAAGAATTGGGCGAGCTTGAGTGTTGGCTCCTTCCTGATTTCCACCTACAGTTGGTGGAACACTTGGCTGCGGTGGGCGAGCAACGAATGTTGGAGGTCTCAGTGGTGCCAGAGCTTGATAGTTCGGGAGTGGAGGGTGCACCATGCGCGATGGCTGCAAGTTGCCACTTGCTGAATTTTGTGCAGCTCGCTTGCGCTTGCGCGTCTCCTCCAATCTTCCCCACTTCTCTTCCACTACTATGGCCTTGTGGACCAAGTGCTGGAAATTTTGAAAATCATGGGTAGCGAGCTCTAGCTGCAACTCCTCCGAAAGTCCCTCCATGAAGCGCTCTTGCTTGCGCTCATCGTTGGAGACTTCGTTTGGGGCATAACGAGCCAGATAGTTGAACTCGTGAAGGTACTCCATGACGGTCTTGCCACCTTTCTTCAATGCAAGAAATTTGCGCTTCTTCCTCGCCATAACGCCCGCGGGAACATGAGCCTTGCGGAAATCAACGTGAAACTCTGCCCAAGTGATGACATGATTGGCGGTCTGCATGGCGGTAAAGCTGTCCCACCATGCGCACGCCGCACCTTCGAGTTGATGCGAAGTGAAGAGGACCTTCTCATGGTCCGGGCATTGAGTGATGGCCAGCTTGCGCTCAATAGTCCGAAGCCAATCATCGGTGTAACATCCCAAAATTTGAGTTTTGGAATGTTTTAAATTAAAAATGAACCATTTGTATTTTTCTCGAATTAATCAAAGCTTAAATTGAATTTTCTAATAATTAAAAGATTTAATTTGATTAATATATGCATCAAATTAAAGGTTTCCAGTTTTTGTCGGGTTCCTTGTGCCTCAAGGAATTTTTCTGTATTTTTGGAGATTTTTCTGAAGTTATTTGCTATTTATTTGAATTTATTTGCATTTACTTGAATTTTTGGGATTTAAACTAATTCGGAAAATGTTTTAATTTTTCAAAACCCTCTCGGGCTGAATCTCTCCGCAGCCCATTTCCTATTCATCTCCCGGCCCAACCTTGTTCATCCGCTCGGCCCGTTCAGCCCGCCAGCCACACCGCGTCCCTGCCGTCCGATCCGCGCCACGCGTTCGGCCAGGATCAAACCACGTCGTCCGCCAGCGCCACCGCCCGGAAACCTAACCCTAGCCGCGCCGCCTTCGGTCTTCGCGCTTGGCACGCCTCCCGGGACTATTTAACTCCCCGAGGACCCCAGTCCGAGGTTTCCCGTTCCACGCCGCACACGCCGCCGTCCGAAACTTTCCACCGTGGTTTTCTTCGCCGTCGGCCATCCTTCGCCGTGATCGGTTGCACCATCGAACTCGTCACGTCGAGCTCTTCCGGACCCGCTACTTCTTCCGTCCACTCCGGCCCGATTTCGCCAAAACCACGTCGTCTTCTTCACTGCCGGTGAGTGCGCCGCCGCCCCTCGCCGTTGAGTTCCTTCACGAGCTCTCTGCCATCCGATCGCCCTCCGACGTCTCGGATCAAGCCGCGTCACCACCGCCCGCTTCCTTACCCTGTGGCCGTCCGATTCGGATCCGACGTTCCGGATTTCGCCGCGTGGCCGAACCCCGCTCCCATGCTGCGTCATCGTCCGCGTCAGCCGCCGCGTGAACGCCATGTCAGCCCTAGCCGCCACGTGGTATGCCACGTCGTCGCAGTCTACCGTATCAGCCAAATGTCGCCTCGGTGCTCTCGGTCTACCATGGACCGTGACACTGACGTGCGGGCCCCACCCGTCAGAGGGAATTCTTTTTCCTTTTCTCTGATTTTCCCGAAAATGAGAAATTCTAGCCAATCAGAAGCTGACACGTGTCACCCTTTCCGAAATTTTCTGATTTTCTCTGAATTAAATCTTCCGAAGGCCCGTTCTCCTTCGTCCGAACTCCGATTGAGCCGATTCAAATTTCTAAATTTTTGTAAAATCAAGATCTACATTCCAGATCCATTTATTTTCAATTTTGAGCTTGTTTTCTCCTCTGTTTTGTATTTATTTTGTTTCGTTGCATTATTTTCCGGTAGACGCGAATCTCGAAGGAGCGAACGGAGACTTCGAAGACCAAGAATCCGCACTTGAACAACAAGGCAAGTCGTAGACCTTTGATCATATTGAACCCATGTTTGCAAAAGTACTTTGTTTTATACAATTGCATGCTATTTGTGTAACAATGCTAGTTTACGGGAGTAGCTATTTACCTGTTTGAGTATGCCCCCTTTGATTATTGGAATGCCATGTATCCATTGTTAACCATAGGTTGGGACATTATTAGTTGGACATAATCATAGTACCAGCATTGGGTTATCGTAGCTATGCTTAGCCATGCTTAGTTGTCCGATGGGAATCATATCACCTGTGAGCTAATGTTAATCTTGACTTAATGAGATATGGAATTGTGGTCGTTGACCCTTTGTTGTAAAACTTGTTGTACCATGGCGGGGATGCCATTGGTTTTGGGTTAAACAAAATGTTTCCCTGCAATTGATCGTGCAATAAAGGGGTGATGTTTAGCACATTGGGATGTGGCTGTCTTGCCTGAGACAATTTAAGGACTTAATCTTGTGCGCCATTGAACTGGCCTAACTGCAACCACAAGTCCAAGATGGGACGGACCTAGCTGATTAATTTGCAATGTCCAGACTTGAGTATTGCCATTGTTGGTGTGGGGTCCGAGATGGACGGGTAGACTCACATGGCTCAAGAGGGGGGCCCGAGGGGCGAAACCTTAGAGGGCAGTACTGGGTTTAGACATGCATTGTAAAGGCTTTGTAGTGATCTCTCTGCCGACACACCAAAGAAAGTGTGTTCTTAACGCTTGGCATTAAGGGATGATCATGTCTTGTGGGTAAAGCTGTACAACCTCTGCAGAGTGTAAACTATTCGAATAGCCGTGTCCGCGGTCATGGACAAGCCCGGGGATTTCACACGGGGTATAGAGTATTTTCTTGAAATGTGGAATGGTTGGGATGTGAACGGGGAGTTCACTGTTGTTTTGTTGTCTCAAGCTATACTGTTGAATTGTGTGGTTGATACTTGTTTCGAGTGATGTAGGGTGATGCCTCGTCATTCTGTTCATGTTATCTACCATTGATTTACCAGATTATTTATTATTGTTTTATTCAAACTGCCTTCAATCTATTTAGTGTATTTAAATTCAAGTTATTGCTTTCTGCAAATGAACCATATAACTATCCTTTGTCAAGCCGTGCATGAATATATTGCATCATTTCCCTACGGCTTGTTGAGTACGTTTTGTACTCACGGCTTTATGCCCCCGTTGTTCGATTCTTCGAGGAAGGACCGTAATGAGTATCAAGAGGAGGAGTACTATGAAGACTACACCGACTAGGAAGGCGCTTCCTGCACGATTGCCTCGTGGCATGTCGAATGGCCCAAGTTATTTTATTTTCGCTGCAATAGTTTATTTGTTTCTTTAGCCAAGAGGCATTGGTGTATGAACCTTGACCATAAGGTCGTTTGCTTTATTCAATAATAATTTGTTCTTCTTAGTTATTTCGATGTATGGAATGATATGTCATCTATGTTTCCACTGTGTGCACTAGCGTGATCCTGGACTAGTGCGGTATACCTGAGGGTTTTGATTTGCATATCCGGGTCCCGACAGAGATGGTATCAGAGCCATATCGACTGTAGGTCGCTTTCTTAGTTAGCATGGTCTTCAAAATTATTCTCTAAATCAAACCAACAAATTGGTATTCAATAGTTTGTCTCTTCTCATCTTATTCTTAGGTTCTCATTCCTCTCCTTTGCTGAAACATTGCTTTGAAATTTAAATTGATCTTATCCCATTAAACTTCTTGAAAGCCATGGATCTTCTATAAGGAAACAAATCAAGGGGGACGATGATCAAGCCGTCGAAGAGTATATCCGAGAAGACTACCATATAAGATAGGTTTGTGGTGCTCTAAGGTGTTTGAGCATGCCATTCTCTTTTAGTTTACCTACGTTTAGTCTGCGTATACTAGGATTTTTGTTGCTTGTGTGCCGGGTATGTTGTACACTTGCCTCCAGCACGGTGTTACAACTGTACCTTAAGTTGAAGGCTTTATTTGGTTCTTTATTTTGTAGCCTTTTCGGCTATGTCTTTGGTTGACCTTTGTTCTTGGGTATTACCTTCTTCCCTAGAGGACCCTACCACTTTCCTATTTGTCGACGATCTGGATCGCCGACCGCAAGAAGTGAGGAGGGGGTCAGAGTGTTATGGGACCCGAGCAGCGTTTACAACTCAAGGCAGTAATGGTGATTCCTAGCTCGAGCTGCTGTGTGTTGTGCTTTTTGTTCGTCCCCCGGAGCTCATGCGTCCCTGGTCTTTATCTCCTCCGCCCGAAGCTAGTGGGAGCGATCCTTGGGAAGGGGCTCGTGCACCTTGAGGGTCGGGCAAGAATCGCCTAACTTGCCGACACTCTTAGTCATCCCCACGACCCGCCTCTCGAAACTATCACCAAATGCTAGATCCAAATCCTAGGGCGGACCAGGGCTTCAAACGAGACCCCGCTCGAGCTCGAGGTCGTGCGGAGTCGAGCTCGGGCACACCGCGCTCGAGGTCGAGCACCCCAGTGCTCACCCAGGTCGCGGTCGGGGCCTTCCGAGCTTGGGGATCCGTTGACCGTACGCCGGTCGGTCAAGGAGTTTCCAGCCCTCGTCAGCCAGCCCCCGAGGCTCTAGGTCGGAGGGAACCCTCAGGACGACCTCGAGCCTTATTCTTGGGACAAAAAAACCTTCAGAGGTCTTGACTCCTTGGTCGAGGCTCGGGTGAGACCATAAGGCAAGTCCCTTGGCCTCGACACTGGCGACCTTCTGACTTCTCGATGTTGGTACGGATGTGAGCGGTTGGTGGGCACTGGCGGCGCCTCGACTCAGAGCCCAAGCCTTAATCGCGCCCGTCAAATCGCGGTTGGCACGCCTTTTGAGGCGCCGTGGACCGGACTTTGCGGTTTATAAACCCAGCGCTACAGCGTTCGTCGAAAAGCTCTTGCTCTTGCGCCCTTCGCCTTCCAAGCCTTCTCGCCCGAGCAAGGTCCTCCTTTCCCCCTCAGACCAAACCAGCCTCAACCGCCATGGCCAAGTTAGGAAGGAGCACTCTGTCGCACTCGAGGATGAAGGAGCTCGAGTCCCTGGGGCTTCTAGACCCGTTTACATGGCGGCTGCCGGGCAACGAGATCGAGCCGCACCCCAAGGACGACGAGATCGTCTGCACCGAGCACTATGCCCTCTTTGGCTTGCGGACCCCGGAGAGTGAGTTCGTCGCGAAGGTCCTCTCCAGCTGCGACATCGAGCTCATCAACCTGGTGCCGAACTCCGTTCTTCTCCTCACCATCTTTTCCCATCTATGCGAGGGATTCCTAGGGATCCTTGTCGGGACCCGGATTTGCAAATCCGGACCTCTCAGGTATTCAAAGACTAGTCCAGATCACGCTTAGTGCACACAGCCTCAACATTGGTACATATCATACCATAACCAGCTAAATAATAAGTACGATAATTAAATACTCAAACTAGTTGATTGACCTTATGGTCAAGTTACAAAGATCGCCTCAGCAGGCTTAAGAATTATTAAAGTATTCAAATGCAATGAAATAAAATAAACTCGTGGCGCCAACCAATTTGCCACAGTAATCGACTGGCTCGCTCCTAGTTCGCTTCGGCTCCTCGATACTCCTCCTCCCGGCGAGGATTGCTTCTTCTTCAACTGAAGTTGTGTTGTTGTGGGTGAGTACTTTGAGCACTCAAAGAAGTCATGCATGTAATGCAATTTCTAATATTCTACATGCATGGCTTAGTACAAAGGATAGGCTATGGTTCATGAGCGACAAAGATTCAAGATAAACATTAATAGATTGCAAAGCAGTAAAACAGTAGTAGGAATAATAACTTTCACAAACATTTCAATCAGAATCATTTTTTTCATCCTAAGTCAAGTTCCTCATTACCAACCCAAGCATTTTTCCATAAACAATTCATTTTATGAAAATCTAACCCTTGATCAGTAATCACCGAAGCGATGCTCAATACCGTGAGTACGGCTATTCAATAGGTTGTACACTCTGCAGAGGTTATACACTTTACCCACAAGATACAGGTCAAGTACCACCAAGGCAAATAACCGTGAACGAAGCCTTTCCAAAGTTCCATCTAAACCCAAGATCGCCCGCTAAGGTTTCAACACCGAGGGACTGTTACCACACCCAGGCCCCCTCTTGCGCCATGTGAGTTCTCATCCGCTTCTCCGGGCCTCACACCACCACGACAATACCAAAGAATAGATTTCCCAGTTTACTCAGCTAAGCCCGTCCCATTACGGAGCTTGTGGTTGTATGAAAGACTCAGTTCAAATGCTTGCAAGGTTAGGTCCTTAATTGACCGAGGCAAGACTAACCAAGGGTAACTCAAATATCCATGTCCAATAAAACCAAATCGATCGCCTTGATTGCCACTCTTGGCCCACCAGAAATAATCTTGCCATTTGCCCCAGTCTAAATCATTTTCCCACCCCGGTTCTTTACCATCGCACCACGTGCCATCATCATCTCAATAACACATGTCTCATTCACAAAAAAACACGCTCCATATCTCATTAAGTCAATAATTGCTTTGGTATTCCAAAATCATGAATTGTCCACGTGGGGGGCTAAGCACACTACTTGGTCTACTCAACCCATGTTGGAAAATTATTAATGTCCAACTATTAATTCATAACCTAGGGTGACAAAGGATTCATGGCCTACAATTATATATGACAAGGTGGCATACAAAGAACTAGGCATTTAACTAATCCCAAAACTTATTCAAAATCATTTCTATCAAATTAGCATGCAATAGTTTAAATCAAAATAATTTGCTTTAATAGGTTCAACATGATCAAACACAACTTGCCTTCAAAAAGTGCTGATTCTAGCTCCCGAGCTTGCTCTCGGTCGAACCTCTCCTCGAAACCGTCGGGCACTTCAACGTCTACGCCAGACGCAATTAAACAACAATAAATAAATAAACAGTAGACAAACAGTGCTAAAAATTCAATTAAAATTCATAAACAGAAAGATCACAATTTTACAAATTTATAGAAATTGGAATCACTCAAATCGGAGTTAAAACGCAAAAGTTATAAGCATTTGAAGTTTCAAAATATATTTAAAATCAATATACCGAATTAAATAAATACTTTCTTTTTTCGAAAATTAATTAAATCATCTCGTGACACGTGTCACCACCACGTAACGACGCGTGGCATTGCTTGACGCCAGCCCCGGCCGGCTCCGTCGGCCGACGCCAAGATGACGTCATCATTGACTCATCGACAGATGGGACCCACCGTGACGCCACCGACGTCACCGGTCCCGGCGGCCGACATGCGGGTCTGCGGCTGTCGGCGACTCATGCGCACAGTGGCGGTGCGGTGTCACTGACATGTGGGTCCGCCTTGTCAGCGACACGTGTACAGTGAACGGCGACGTGGCACTACGGCTGCCCTCGGATTTGCATCTAACGGCGGAGGTTTGAAGTTGGAGTTCACTGTTCCTAAGGCGACGTGGGCTCACCTCAGCGGTCGGATGGAGATCGTCCGGCTGGCGAGGCTTGCGAAACCCGGCGGCGTTGCTGCGGCTCGGCGTCACCGAGGCGAAGACGACAGCGTCTTGTGTGGCGTTCCGAGCTCCTCCGGCGGAAGAAGTGGTGCTCGGCGGCTTGATTGAGACGAGTTCTTGGTGGTGGCTCGGCGACCATGAGAGTGGCCATGGTGGAAACAGCGCAAGGAACTTCGGCGGGTGGCTTCGAACCGGTGGTCGCGGCGAGGCGGCGGCATCTCGGCGACGTGATGTGTACGGACGGGTGCGGCGAGGTGGGGATCACAACCCGTGGCAGCGCAATAAATAGCCCCTCGACGTCCGTGAAAAGCGCGGAGACCGAGGCTCACACGGCGGCGGTGGAATCCCATGTGAATAGGATTGGTCGACGTGGCTAACGTGGGCCCTTGGATGGAGATCTCGCATGCCGCGTTAGGGTTTTTTTCGAACGGGCCGACAAGATTTCGGCCAAGATCGTTCACGGGATTTTTAATGCTTTTTCGATTAAAAATATTTCCTAAAATAAAATAATTTATTTGGGGCATTAAAAATACTAGAAAAATTCTGGAAAAATTATCATAAATATTTTAGGACATTTGTGACTCAAATAAAATATTTTCAGCAAAATTTTATTTTAACTTTTCTATTATTTAATTGATTTGATAAATGGTTTAATTCAAAATAAATCCAAATAAATTCCAGAAATTCCCAAAAATTCAAAATACCATTTAAATGCAAGAAAAGCAAAAAATTGGGGTGTTACAATCCTCCCGACTCCTCGCTTTTCTTCTTAGGATTTGGTCTCTTCCGCTCAGGGAAGGACCAGGTGGTTTGATGCTCTACTTCCTACCATGTCGAGCTCATGGGGCCTTCCTAAGTTCCACCGGATTCCCGCCCGTGGAACGAGCAGCCGGTTCTACTCAAGAGGGCGAGGCCGACGCCAGTGTCTGAAGGACCCCATCGCCAACCACAAGAAGGAGACTCGAGTCGGACGACCTCGAGGTCGACGAGGGCCATCGCCTCATCCATATCGTGCCATGCGCAGTCTCAACGGGCAAAGCGATCGCTAACGAATTCTGGAACAGTGTGTCCTCTCAAAGCGGAGGGAGCACCTGTTCTTCGAGATCCGAGGGTCCGATGATGCTACCCGCGAGGGCACGCCTAGTAAGTCTTCTTGTCCCAAGGTCGGCTCGTGTACACCCTCCGACCTTCTCTTGATGACCGCTTGTCTTGTAAAGGTTAAAAGAATCTGGGGTCGCCGCCAGATAGTCAAGATGTTTGGGAAGGTGGCGACGAGTACGCCATCGCAACCCCGCCCCGAAGAATGTACTCCGTCAAAAGGACGAGGTAAGTCTCCCACCAAGCGCCGAGTCTTTTGCTCCGCGAGCCCCTTCCCGAGCTTCGCTTGCTCAGAGGCCCACCAGAGTTGCCGGACACGGCCAGAGGATGCTCCGTACTGGCGAAGGCGGAGCAAGAAAGGGAAGAAGCAACCTCCACCGCCGGATCAAGCAGACGGAGGCGAAGAAATGCCACGCCGAATGGGGGACGTGCCTACAGTAAGGGCCCTTCTAGCCGAGCCCCGAGCTTGTGTTTTTCATGCCTTGCCATCCGACGAGTCTTCCCTTACGCGAAGAAGAGAGCCGGCTGCCGCCGCCAGTCTTGGGCACTCCGGCCCCAGGTCATGAGCTGAACCCGCCGCCGGGCAGGGCGATGCAAGTGAGCCGGCTCGACCCCGAGGTCTCAGGCCGCGAGGACACGCAAGCGCAGCGCCCCCTCAACATCGGGGCAACAAGACCTTCGACGACCCTCGACGAGGAGGAGATCGGTGACCTGTAGGCCCCCAAGATCCCGGGTCTCAGGCCGCCCCTTCAGATCTTCGCTTAGAGTATGCTTTTGATCGCAGACCTCGAGCACCCGAGCTCGAAACTTGCCCGTTTTGACGATGGCTGTTGTCCAGGGCGAGTCCGAGTCCGAGGAGGAGAATGCCTTCGAGCTGGTCCCGCGCCGCGATCGTCGTGGGACACGCACTTTTCGGCCAGCCCTTGGTCGGTGAGTTCTACCAAGGGCTCGACGACTCGTCCGAAGAAAACGAGCCCGCGGTCAGCGCGGACTACGACACGGGCGAGGCCCACGACACAGATGCTGTCGACGGGCTTCCCGAAGCCCCCGTGAGGGAGGATACTCAGGGCCTTGAGGCCACGATTGAAGTGGCCTCCAAGACCCCACCAGCCATGATCGCCCCGGGCGTTGAGGCCGCGACCCGCCGGGCCACCGGGGGTGATCGGTCATGAAGCTCGCAGACCTCCCGGCCGCGATCGTGCCGAAGGCCGAGGTCGCGGCACCCCAGGCCACGGAGGTCGTGAATGCCGAGGCAGATCCGGCTGCCATCCCCTTGGCGCCGAAGACGAGCGGGACCCCGACCGTGGAGATCGGGGCTAGCACTACCGCTATGTCCTCCCCCGTTGGCGGCCTTAACCCACTGGAGGAGGCATGATAACCGAGCGCCGGGCGGGACTCGAGTCTCGCCCAAGCGCGCCATCGGTGGTCGTGGTCGATCCGACCAAGCATGGCGGTTGACGAGGAGGAGGAGATCCTCGCGATCGTATTGACGATCGTGAGGACTTCACCCCAAGACGCCTCGAGGGGCGCCTCCGCGAGGTAAGGGTCTTCCCGCCAACTTCAGAGCTCGTGAGTTTGACCTCCTTGTCCCCTCTCATTTTTGGGCCACCCTTTTCGTCGTGAAGGTGATCGACCATGCCTCTCGAGGGCTACAAGGCCTCCGAGAGCATGCTGTCGTGTTGAGGGGTCTCCTCGACGCAGTAGAGGTGCGAGAGGTTGAGCGCGACAGGCTCGTCCAGACCATTGAGGTCGAGCAGGTGGAGCTCGAGCAGAAGGCCCAAGAGCTCGACGATCTACGCCGGACGATGAGGGCGCAGGAGATAACCCACGCGGAAGAGCTCGAGCAGACCAGGGCCTCCAAACGTGACTTCTGTTTTAAGGCCGTGGAGCAGAGCGCCGACGTTCAACCCTGGCCGAGGCCGAGCGGGCCAAGATCGGCTCGAGAAGGCTTCGCGAGGCGTCGACTCCCGAGCTCAAGGCCAAGATACTCCAGCTCGAGGAGGAACTTGGGAGCGTCAACAAGACGCTTGAAACCGAGCAAGCCAAGGTCAAGGACCTGGAGAGGGCCGCTGCGGAGCAGGCACACTCCACGACGAGGGCGCCCCCCGAGCTCGAGGCCAAAATCCTCGAGCTTGAGGGGAAGCTCGATCGTGCCACCAAGGCGCTCGAGGTCGAACGCTTAAAGTCGAGGCGCTGGAGAAGGCTCCGTGAAGTCGCCTCTTGGGCCCGGACTAAGGTCCCCTGCTCAAGAGAAGCTCGAGCGCCGGTAAAGCAACAAGAGTGCCCGCCCAAATTTTGAAGACTAACGACGCCGAGCCGTGGATGCTTCCCGGCAAGCCCTCCACCTGTGGTGAGATCGCAACCCTCAAGGCAAAAGTGGCCCACTTCGGCGAGGGAAAAGCTTGCCCGCGAGATGGCCGACCAGAAGAAACATCAAAAAGCAAGGAATGTACTAACAGAAGTGGTTTGTTTTTGGTGTACAAAGAAACCTCGTCCCTGTTGTAAATCCGTAGCTTGGGGATACTTGAAGTCTTTCTTGCTTTGCTTGTTAGCCGTTCCCGTGCTTTCTAGGTCGTGCGCCGATAGGGTAGCCTTACCCAGCCCCCGTTGGGCCCGAGGTCGAGCGACGCGTGCCTCGGGCACAAGACTTAAATATGGACGAGAGGCCACGACCTGCAAAGTGGAGGAACACCAGAAGGTAGAAGGGCACGAAGCGGACATCGTTAAGTAGGTTAGTGCTCGAACGGCTCTCGCGACCATGCATATCGCTCGACAGCTAAAGCGGCGAGGTTCTCAGCTCGAGCCCGGGCACAGGGAAGAGCTAGATTGCGAAGAGGTTCGGCTTACGTTTAGCTCGTCTCACTGGGGAGAACGCCAAACCCGCTTCACTTAGACTAGGAGCAATGCGCTATGCACGAAGGTCGTGGTTCAAAAAAACAAACGAGGAACCGCTTAAAAAGAAATAGCGACAACATAAGTGGAAGCAGTACATAAAAAGGGCAAAAATGAAAGACCAAATTTTATTGAAATGTGAGGCATAGAGTTTACACATAAAACTTCCGGTCGATCTATATTCCATGAGCTAGAGAGCTCTCGCCATCGGCATCACTAGCCAGAAGCCCCGTGCGATCTGCTGAAACAACTCTATAGGGCCCTCCCACCGGGATAACTTATTGGTGTTGGATGAGCTCTGAATCCGCCTCAGGGCTAGGTCCCCAACAAGGAGCTTCCTAGGTCGTACCGACCGAGACGCATGTCTGCGAAGAGTTTGTAGGTAGTGCGTTGATCGTAGTAGTGCACGACATCTTACTTCTTCTGCGAGGGTGAGGTCGAGAGACCGTTCGTGCTCGAAGTCGACTTGGTCGACCAAGCTGACCCTGGAAGAGCCCAGCGTGAGAACGTCAAACCTGCTTCACTTAGACTAGATTGCGGCGAGGTTCTCAGCTCGAGCCCGGGCACAGGGAAGAGCTAGATTGCGAAGAGGTTCACCACGCTTAGCTCGTCTCACCTGGGGAGAACGCCAAACCCGCTTCACTTAGACTAGGAGCAAATCGCTATGCGCGAAGGTCGTGTTGAAAAAAAACAAACGAGGAACCGTCGAAAAAGAAATAGCAGCAACATAAGTGGAAGCAGACATAAAAAAGGGCAAAAATGAAAGACCAGCTTTATTGAAATGTGAGGCATAGAGTTTACACATAAAACTTCCGAAGCTGATCTATATTCCATGAGCTAGAGAGCTCTCTGCCATCGGGCATCACTAGCCGGTAAGCCCCCGTGCGATCTGTTGAAACAACTCTATAGGGGCCCTCCCACCGCGGGGATAACTTATTGGTGCTGGATGAGCTCTGAATCCGCCTCAGGGCTAGGTCCCCAACAAGGAGCTTCCTAGGTCGTACCGACCGAGACGCATGTCTGCGAAGAGTTTGTAGGTAGTGCGTTGATCGTAGTAGTGCACGACATCTTACTTCTTCTGCGAGGGTGAGGTCGAGAGACCGTTCGTGCTCGAAGTCGACTTGGTCGACCAAGCTGACCCTGGCAGAGCCCAGCGTGACCTCGGGAGGTAGGACGGCTTCGGTACCGAACACGAGCTGGAAGGGTGTGGACCCTGTGGCTCGGCTTGTTGTGGTACGAATAGACCATAGGACGGTGGGAAGTTCGTCCACCCAGGCCTTGCCGTATCGATCGAGCTCATCTGTGACTCGTTTCTTGATGCCCTGGACGATTTGCTCGTTGGCGCGTTCATTGCTCCGCTGTTCGGGGTGAGCCACCGGCGAAGCAGATTTTGATGCCGAGTTCTCGCAAAACTCCCCGAACAACTCACCGTAAACCGAGTACCGTTGTCGTGATAATTTTGCATGGAACCCGTGCACTGTGACCACGAACAAGCGAAAAAATGAACTCGCCGCCGGCGATTATGGTCGAGACCGGTTCAGCCTCTATCCACTTGGTGAAGGTGTCGACAGCGACGAACAGAAACTTCTTCCCCCCGGTTGCTTGAGGAAAATGTAACAGCCCAATTTTCGTTAATCCGGTAAGTGAGGCTTGTCACGCTAACCTCTTCCTTAATATCGTTGCATCCTCATTTAATTATAATCATACAAGTGTTAGGACATTCATTTTGCATAAAGAGGGAGTTGCAAAATCCTAACAATCACTTTCTAAAAACTGCACACATGTTATTTCACCTTACTCAATGACATGTGGGCCATGTTTTTAAGAGAGAGGAGAGTAGGCTGCACATACCTACCATATCAATTCTTACTTTACTCACCTCTACCCACTTACCTAACTAGTCTATGACATATGGGACCTACTTTGCATTGGAACTTGTAGGCTGCACATCTTTTCCATGCCTTTTCTCACTCCAACCACCCATACCCACTCTTCCACCTACCCTATGACATGTGGGACCTAGCCCCACATGTAAGGCATGAGTGGGCAGCCTATATAAGGTCTAAACCTTGGTTTCTCCTCCCTTTTCCTGCTCATTTCCTCATCCAAACCTGCAGAAAACAGCAAGCAGCTCCTTCCTCACCTCTTGCCATTCTCCCCCACAAAATCCACTCAAAAATTGAGTTTGGGTTTGTGCATGCTACACCACTTTGTAGCCAAGGTCAAGAGCTTCAAATCCATCCAAATGGATTCTTGAGGAACCAAGTTTTGGGTAAGTGGCAATCGTTTTTCTTGCTACCCATGTTCTAAAATTCTGCTCCTTGTAACTCATTGCTATTTTCCCCATGGAATCCATCATCACCCCTTGATTCGGGTCGGGTTTGTCGCAAAGAAGTTCGAGGAGGAGGGCTAGTGGTGGTTGCAAGCACGAGCAAAGGAAGGCATTATTGTCTACTCGAGCTAGGAGGAGGTGAACCGCGAAGACCGGCGTTGTGACATTCTTCGTCGTTCCCTCGCCGAAACCAACATCCACCTTGTGCAAAGGCAACCTTGTAGTGGTAAGTTTCTACCTTAGTGCATTCCATTGGAGCCCTAGTCCATCCCTATGAAGTGTAGAAGCCCTTTGTACGAGTCGTTTTTAAATGAAAAGTCAGCTCGGATAGTCCGAGGTTTCACTCAGACGATCCGAACCGCTCGGATACTCCGAATAGAATTTCGGATAGTCCGAATAGGAATTAGCTTGAAGGCTGCATTGGCCAACCGAGAGGGTCTGCTCGGACATTTCGAGGTACCACTCGGATACTCCGAACATACTTTCGGATACTCCGAACCCAATCTCAGATAGTCCGAACATAATTCAACTTCATACCGAGAGGGTCAGTTCGGACAGTCCGAAGTAACACTCGGATAGTCCGAATAGAATTCAATAAAAACATTAAGACTTGAACTTTTGACGCAAAAACTCAATTAGTACTTTCATATTATGATTAGTATTGCACATCATGAGCGTCTCATGCATCTTTTAATCATGTGCATCATTTGAATTCTTGATTTGGTGTTTATGGATTTGGATGTTCTCGTTAGGTGTTGACGCTTCGGAAGGCGCTCCCGAGTACGACTACGCCTTCGAAATCAAGAACGAGCAGCAAGGCACTATCCTATTCCTTGACCATGATTGCTCCTACTATTTGCAACTTATATCTTTGGAATTATTTAATCAATCGCATGCTTACTTCCAATTACAATTATGTTTGGGTAGAATCTTAGTTATTCCCACATTGTGATGTTATCCCCTTATCACGTTCTTTACTTGTTCTATTGTCGCCCTAGGTGGTTGGTTAATTATTATCGTATATGGGTTCGTGCGAATTGCTTAGCCATGCTTAGAACACCGTTAGAAACCGCGATAGATGGACTTACTCCATCGGTCGCAATGATTGAGAATTATTATGATGATGTTGTTTTCAATTGTTGTTCAATGAGTAGAGATATTGGTTAAGGACCCTAAGGATTAAATCCTGGTGACGTCTTTTTGAGTAACTATCGTGCGAACCACACGTCGTTTATGGGACCGGCGTAACCAAGTACTTATGTATGACTAGGTTATGTAAACCATGTGCACTCGAATTCCTTGGGCTTAGTGGAGCGTCAAGGAATGACGCGGAATTCCACAGGCTTAGTGGAGCGCCAGGGAATGTCCTCGAGTCCCTCGAACTTTGTTGAGTTGGGGATGTCCAACAACGGGTGTACTCCTTGATCCACACACACGAACCTAATCGGGCACGGGATCGAGGGTCACGATCATCCGGATGGTTTAGATACACTACCATGCATACTGGAAAATGGTTTGTCACGTTCACCTCGGCCGGCACATCTAAGGAAATGTGTTAATAGCTTGGCTCACGAGTGTGACGTGTCGTGTGGATAAAGTCGTACCTCTGCAGAGTTTAAACTATTCGAATAGCCGCGTCCATGGTTAAGGATGATCTCTTGAATTGTCAGTCACTAGGCGAGTATTAAGGACTTGGTAAGAATGGGATGGGAGTGGGAAAAGAGACACAAGTATTGGAGTACTTGTGTGTGTAGTCGAACCTGAGCGATGGAACTCATGGTTCGGAGAATGCTTGAAGGCATGAGATAAATGTGATTATGATGATGTTATATTATATATTAGCATTTGCAAATGTTTATTAAATGCAATTCTTTTCAATCTATACATGTTTACGATTGATTCCAAATATTGCTTTATGCTAAAATTGCCATTTTGCCTTCCTTTGATGTAGCAACCACATGTAGTTAGAAAACAGCATACAACTTATATTATTGTGCGAGTACACTCTTTGTACTCAATCGGATTGTCCACTTGCTGCAGGTGAGGATGAGGCGCTGCTCGGGGACTTTTACCGGGCAGATTTCGACAATTCTAACGTTTAGTCGCCGTTCTTGCCCCAGTTGGTTGCCTGAGGGTTTGGGGGCATGCCATGCTGGCCCTTTTGTTGTTTATCTTATGATTTCCGCTGCTACTTGATGTAATAACTCTAAATATGTCGTTATGGACAGCAGTACTACTTTTGGTATGTAATAACGTTTATGCTTCCGCTAATTGTGTATGTGTTGTGATGTCAATCGTTGATGAGAATGCTCGTGTTGGCTTAACTATCCTAGGACCAACACGGGTATAATCACGGGACGCCCGAGGTTCCCTTGATTCACTTGAGATATGCCACGCATTTGGGTGAATCAGTGGAGTCCCGGGGACGGTTCCCCACAGAAAAGGACCGAGGATGTCCAGCCCCCAGGTCGAGAAGGGCCACGCGAGCGGGATGGTCTGGAGCGCGTAGGCGGGTTGATGCGACTTCCGGGCGTGGAATTGGTAGGCTCGGCAGGTGCGGACGATATCACGAGCATCCTGAAGCGCCGAGGGCCAATAGTACCCCATGCGGAAGGCCTTCCCGACCATTGTCCTGTACGAAGAGTGCGCCCCACAGATTCCTGAGTGAATGTCATGCAGTAGGTACTTACCCTCCTCCGTGGAGATGCACCGCGTTAGGATGCCGGAAACATTGCGTCTGTAAAGCTCTCCCTCGACAAGCATGTACAGACTCGCCCGGCGCTTGATCCGGCTCCTCTCGGCAGGGTCGGGTGGCAGGTCGCCCCGAGCAAGGAAATTGTGGATGGCCTCACCAGAGGGGTACCCGACCATGGCGAGCGTGACCTCTTGGTCGGAGATTGACGGGGCCGCCAGCGTCTCCAGGATGACGTCGGGTGGGACGTCGTCGTCGGAGGAGCCAAGCTTGGAGAGGCAGTCCGCGCTGGAGTTGTCCTTCCTAGGGATGTGCTTGAGCTCCAAGTTCTGGAACCACTTCTCCATCTTGCGTGCCTCGGCGAGGTACTTTGCCATCGAGTCTCCCGAGCACTGGTAGTCCTTGTTGAACTGGTTGATGACGAGCCGAGTCGCCCTTCACGACCGTGACAACAGACGCCCAAGGCCTTGCAAGCTCGTAAGCCGCCAAGAGGGCTTCAGACTCGCCACATTGTTGGTCGCCGAGAAGCCAAAACAATTACGTACCTCAATTTGTCACAGCTGGGTGAGGATAAGGATCCCACCGAGCGCTTGAAGGACCTCGAGCCGTCGAAGAACATGACCTGGGCTTTTCCTCTTCGACCAAGCTCGGGAGGCGGGCTGCGACGTCGCTCGACCACGGTCGGCGAGCACTTACGACTTTATGGTCGTCGCGTACACGACCGACGCCGAACGCCGCCAGCCCATGGCCCACTTGGCGATTCGTCCGCCACCCTCCGGGTTCTCAGATGTCCCCGAGCGGAAGCCGCCGGGGCGACCATGGAGGCGCCGAAATAGTGCCGAGCTTCTTGCTGGCCATGAGGAGAGCATAGAACAGCTTCTGTAACTGCGGGTAGCGCTCCTTCGGGCCGTGCAAGTCCTCGCTAACATAATAAATGGGGTGCTATCGAGACCCCGCTCGCCACCAGACGGCACTAACGGACCGAGGGTGGCGCGAGATATAGCGAAGACTTCTCACCAAAGTTGCGGCGTTGTAAGGAGGGGTGGGGACGACAGGTACGCCTTCAGATCGTCGAAGGATCGTTGGGCTTCTGGAGTCCACTCGAAGCCCCCGTGCTTGCGTAAGGTTTGAAAGAATGGGAGCCCGCGCTCGCTGAGCCTCGAGATGAACCTGCTGAGGGCGGCCATGCGGCCAGTGAGGCTTTGCACCTGCTTGATCGAGGTCGGGGGCGCCATCTTCTCGATCGCCTCGATCTTCTCCGGGTTTGGACCAACCCCCGAGCCCCCGGTCATATAGCCGAGCACCTTACCGGACGCCGCGCCAAACACGCACTTCTCGGGGTTGAGCTTGATCTTGTGCTGCTCAGTTGGCAAAGGTCTCCTCGAGGTCGTGAACGTGGTCGCCCTCGGCGGGCTTTTGACGATGATGTCGCCCACGAGACCTCAAGGTTCCGCCGATCCGAGGCTCGAAGTCTTGGTCATCGATCGTTGAAAGGTGGCCCCTGCATTGCGCAGACCAAATGACATGGTCGTATAGCAATAGGTGCCAAACGGCGTGATGAAGGAAGTCTTGCTCTCGTCCTCGACCGCCAGCTTGATCTGGTGATATCCCGAGTAAGCATCTAAGAAGCTCAGCATCTTGGCATTCGCAGTGGAGTCGACGATCTGGTCGATGCGCGGAAGCGGGAAGTTGTCCTTCGGGCAAGCCGAGTTCAACCCCGTATGGTCGACGACATTCTCCACTTTCCTCCTTCTTCGCAAGACGATGGCCGGGTTGGCGACCACTCGGAGTAGTTAATCTCACGAATGAAGCCGGCCTTCAAGAGCTTGTCAAGGTTCTCCTTGATGATCGCGACCTTCTCCGGAGAAGCGATCGATTTTCCGGGCGTCTGTGTCGGAGCGGATCCCACTCGCAACTTGTGCTCGATCACCTCCTCGGGACGCCAGCATGTCCGCTGGCTCCCAAGCAAATGTGCCTTTGTTGGGCGAAGGAAAGTGACGAGCTCAAGTTCCTATTTGGAACTCAACTCGCCGAGACGTGGGACGACCGTCGGGTCACTTCATCGAAGCAAGACGGCCTTCGTTGCCCCACTGGCTGGATTGCCGCCGGCGGGCGGGCGTTCTTCGCCGTCGCCTCGCTTAGGGCTAAAGATGCCGAGAGCCAAGGCCTTGGTCTCGCAGCCATGTGCCGCTTAGAGTCGCCTCGACGGTGATGACACCGCTGGGACCAGCGACTTCATGCACCGATGGCCATAATGGTTGGTCGCCATGAACTTGACCAAGGCCGGCCGCCCGAGGATGGCGTTAGACGGAGGTCACCTCGACCACCTCGAAGGTGATCAACTCGGTCGCGAAGTTGTCGAGCCGCCGAAGGTGACGGTAAGACGACCGCCCTAAGGGGTGGTCGAGCTCGAGGACTATCCCAAGAACGGTATGGTGATGCTCTTGACCTTCGACCGGGAATCAGATCCGGCCGAGCGCGCTCACACTGCTGACAAGTTAAGAGAGCTGCCGCCATCGACCATGACGCGACCGACCGTGGTGTTGCTAATGGTCGGGGTCACGACCAAGGCGGTCTTCAGGTCTCGGGCCATACCTGGGAGAGCGTCCTCTGGAGAGAAGGTGATGGTGGCCCCAGCCCACTTGCAGGGTTGTTCGACGGGCTTCCTAGCGGCGACCTGGTAGATGGTCCGTGCAGCGGCTTTGACCTCGCGCCTGGTCTGGTAGGCCGATGAGCCACCGAAGATGACGTCGATCCGGCGCTCGCCTTGCTGGAACTCCAAATCGAGGTCGTCGTGCTCCGCGCCGGCATTCACCCGGTCGGGCTGGTCGTCATCCTTCGGGAGCACGGGCATCTCACCCCGCCCATCATAGAAAGCGTCCAGCTTATTCTGCCAAGCCTGCAGTCCGCAGTCGTGGACCGCCGCCTGTGGAATAGGCGTAACTTTGATTCGCATATCTCGCGTCCTTGGTCCCTGCGGCCGAGCATCGGCCGTCGGGGCGGCACGTTAACCCTCTGCTGAAATTTGGTTCTTCGCCTGGTGTGGTCGGGGTCAACCTTGGTGAGGCTTAGAGTCCTCCCGAGCTTGGCCTCGGACCTCGAGGACCTCGCTACTGCCATCCGCCGAGACGATCACCGCGGTAGCCCTCCGCCACCTCTCGCGATCGCGCTTTCGCTTCTTGGTGGTGGCGCCTTGGTCGGCGCTCGAGTTGGACGGGCGGCCTCTGTTTGGTTCTGCACCAAGCTTACCTTGGTCGAGTCGCGTTCAATGGACGGCATCGTCTGCGTCTGCGTCATCGCTCCGCAATGCGGAAAAGTTTGTTGATCTCGAGCCTCGAGGTGATCTCCAAGTCTTCGTGAGACGCCGATCCACGGACCCGAACTTGAAGGCCTTGATGACGGCCTCGTCGAAATGCTCGATCAGTTCCTTGTGCGGATGAATCGCCGCACAAAGTCACGCAGATGGCTCGTTCTTCCCGGATGACACGATCCAGAGTCTTTCTCCTGCCCGCCGCCAGAATAACTCGAAGTTGGAGCGAAGGCGTTCGATCTGGCGCCACGACTGAAGGAGCTAGGCTTCGACAGTGCCAGTCCTAGGCCCCATCCGAGCGATCGGAGGTAGTTTGCCATTACGAAGCTCGTCCCCTCCGCCGCCAGATAGCGGTCGAATAGATGGAC
Source organism: Guadua angustifolia (assembly GCA_036346375.1). Lineage (NCBI taxonomy): Eukaryota > Viridiplantae > Streptophyta > Magnoliopsida > Poales > Poaceae > Guadua > Guadua angustifolia. Next base: position 47,484,050 of record CM070505.1, on the reverse strand, counting down.
AGAACTCGCCAGGTTCTTAGTCCCGTCGGCGCTTCGATCAGCGCTGGCTTGAACCGGGCCGCCATCGCACGCGACGAAGGCCGTCGAGTACGCCATGTACCGTGAGGTCGACAGTGCACGCCGGTCGTGGTCATCGCCACAAGATCCTCGCTGCTGCCGGACTTCGAGTCGAGGCTCCCGGCGGCCGACCTCCCGTGGAACGACCATGGTGCCGAAAGCACGGAATCACCGTTGGTAACACAGCGGTCCCGACCTGCGGCGCCTGGGCGGAACATCCCGGGAGAGGTCCGCAGACCTACTGCCAGTCGACTCGGAGCGGCTCGGCTCAGGCCTAGTCCTGGTTGGCGCGGTGCCGTGGACGCCGGGCGGCTCTGCGTTAGAGCTCGCCCCGAGCTCGTTGCTCGGGGCTAACTCTCGCGCAGAGGTGTCCGACGCTGGTGATGGCGCGATGTGTTATCATTACTTCTCGGGAGTGGGTCCCAGTGTTGACTTCGATGTCTTTGCGGAGGTGCCACCCTTGGCCGCGGCCCGTCGAGTTCTTCGCCGTGGCTTGGCCAAAGAGCTCCGACCTCGCCCTATCGGTTGGCTATGACCCGGCGAGAAGGGCGAGGCGCCCCAGTAGGGGGGAGCTGGGTGGCTCGAAGATGTTTGGCCTTCTCGGTGGCCTCCTCACGGAGAGCTGTTATGGCTTGGTTGATGGCAACCCGCACCATCCGGCGGCGTCTTCCGGTTCTGCGGATCACGGTCATCCGCATCTCCTCGGCGCCTTGACCGCTCGCCACCGTAACGTCTTTGAGCGGCGGCGGAGGGCGTGAACAGGACACGGAGTCGAGTCCGCTCTCGAGGAAAATCCGTCGATGAAGGGCGCCATGCTCTCGAGTCTTGGTGTCGTTCTGCGAAGAAACAAAACAATCGGGCCCCACTTGGCGCCCGGTTGCCGGCGATCTGGATCGCCGACCGCAAGAAGTGAGGAGGGGGTCAGAGTGTTATGGGACCCGAGCAGCGTTTACAACTCAAGGCAGTAATGGTGATTCCTAGCTCGAGCTGCTGTGTGTTGTGCTTTTTGTTCATCCCCCCTGGAGCTCATGTGTCCTTGGTCTTTATACTCCCTCCGCCCGCAACGGCCGGGAGCGATCCTTGGTAAGGGGCCTTCGTGCACCTTGAGGGTTGGCAAGAATCGCCCCGAACTTCTGCAAGACTCTAAGTCATCCCCACGACTGCTCTCTGAAACTGTCTACCAAATGCTAGATTCAAATCCTAGGCGGACGGGGCTTCAGACGAGACCCCGCCGAGCTCGAGGTCGTCTGAGTCGAGCTTCGGGCACACCGCGCTCGAGGTCGAGCGCCTTGAGGCGCACCTGTGTCATGATCGGGGCCTTCCGAGCTTAGGGATCCGTTGATCGTCGCCGGCCGGTCAAGGAGTTTCAGCCCTCGTCACTATTGCTTTTCCTCTTACCTATTAAACCCTTGTCTTTGCATCGCAGATGGTTGACACTGCTCGAGCGGTCGCGATTAGCAATGGATGCCAATGCTAATGCAGGCGCCATGCCCCCGCCACCACCTCAGAGTGACGGACGTAACTTGGGACATTTCTTGGCAGCTCAGACAAATTTTATGAATACAATGATGCGAGAATATGAACAATATGATGAATCGGCGAGAATCGATCATAGATTGTTCTAGCAAACTTGTTGAACCAACAAAATCAAGTCACATCGCTGCTGCTGCCAAGACCTCCTCCAAACCGCCTCACCCAAGCTAGCAGAATTCATGAGGACTCGTCGCCTACCTTCTCCAACTCCTCGTAACCATTGGATGCAGATGATTGATTCGCTCCATTGAAAAGAAGCTCGCTATTGCTCGAAGGCACGATCATGAAAAGGTTCTTTATGCCGCTCATCGGTTTGAAGGCACCTTGCATTGAATGGTGGGAGAACTACATTGCCGCCCATGTTGACCCTCAAACCATCACTTGGGTAGAGTTTTCAATTTGCTTTTCGCCATTCCCATATCCCTGATGGAAAGGTAGAGATGAAGAAGAATGAGTTCAGGGAGCTAAAGCAAGAAGGGATGTCAATGAGTGAATATCTCAATAAGTTCACTCAACTTGCTCGCTATGCCCCAGAAGATGTAGCCACCGATGATGCTCGCCAGAAGAGGTTCAAGCGTGGGCTCAACCCAGGATTAAAGGTACAAGTCATTGGCAACGACTATGCAGATTTCCAGCACTTGGTAGACAAAGCTATGCTCATTGAGGAGTCCCGTCGTGAGTTAGAAGAATCCCGCAAGAGGAAGATGATGCAACATGGAGGTCATCAGAATCACCCGCAGAGAGCCAGGTCCAATGCTCAACAAACCTTTCGTTTCACTACTCCTCCATCAAGATTCGTAACACCGCACCAAAGACTCGCCTAGCTCCTTCAGCAACCCTAACATCAACGCCAACAAACAATCCGCCTCGAGAGGACCAAGAATCCAGTGCAGGAGTCACATGCTTCAATTGCCATGAGCGTGGTCACTATGCCAATAATTGCCCCAGAAGCAAACCGTGTGGCCTGCTCGTTTCAACACAGGATCGACACCTACCAAGACCCACGCACCAGAACAGGACGTGGAGCCTCCCAGACCCCAAATCAAGCTACCAGGACTCCACCGCCTATTGGAAGAGGTCGCGTGAATCATGTCACCACTGAGGATGCCCAGGCTGCATCAGACGTCATACTAGGTAAGCTCCTAATCAACTCAGCATCTGCCATGGTTTTGTTTGATTCTGGAGCTACGCATTCATTTGTTTCTCGGAATTTTGCTGCAAATCATCACTTAAAGACAAGGCCTTTGAAAACTGTTTTATTGGTGAAATCACCTGGTTCGGATTTGAGTACGAACCAAGGGCGCCCCGGTTAAGATATTAATCGGAGGGTAGAATTCTAGCCAACCTCATTGTCCTAGACACTAAATCCCTAGATGTAATCCTAGGAATGGATTGGCTCTCCAAGAACCAGCGATTTTGGATTGTGGAAATAGAGATCACATTAACCGGTCTAGATGGAACAAAGCTAAAGTTTCAAGTCGTCAGAGATCAAATCAAGGAACAAAAGTTTGTAGTGCCAAAGGAATAAGTTTAGAAGATGTGTCAATTGTTAGAGATTTTCCCGATGTGTTTCGGATGAGTTGCCCTAATGCCTTTGGATAGAGATATAGAGTTCTTGATTGAGCTAGTTCTCGAACGCCACCCATTTCAAGAGACCGTATAGGATGCACCGCTAATGAGTTAGCTAAAGTAAAGAAGCAGATCAAAGAGTTGCAAGATCGTGGTTTTGTTAGACCAAGTTCTTCGCCATGGGGAGCCCAGTTCTTCTAGTTGAAAAGAAGGATGGAACTCGGAGGATGTGTGTAGATTATCGTGCTCTAAATGAGGTCACCATTAAGAATAAGTACCCTCTGCCAAGGATTGATGATTTGTTTGACCAGCTTCAAGGAGCAGGAGTATTCTCGAAGATTGACTTGAGGTCAGGTTACCATCAGTTGAAGATTCGTAAAGAGGATATACCCAAAACAGCTTTTATGACCCGGTATGGACAGTATGAGTATACCGTGATGTCTTTTGGTTTGACCAATGCCCCTGTCTATTTCATGACCCTGATGAATAAAGTATTCATGGAGTACCTAGACAAGTTTGTCGTTGTCTTTATCGATGACATTCTGGTCTATTCCAAGAGTGAGGTAGAACATGAGGATCACTTGCGGAAAGTATTAACAAAGCTAAGAGAACATCGACTCTATGCCAAGTTCAGTAAATGTGAGTTCTGGATGAAAGAAGTTGCATTCCTAGGTCATGTTGTATCAGCCGAAGGTGTCGCCGTTGACCCTGGTAAAGTACGAGATGTGCTCAATTGGGAGTCGCCTAAGACGGTAACCCAAGTTAGAAGTTTTCTTGGAATGGCAGGATATTATCGCCGTTTCATAGAGGGTTCTTCTAGAAAAGCTAGACCGCTCACCCAACTTTTGAAAAAGGAGAAGAAATTTGCTTGGACATCAGAGTGTGAGCGAAGTTTTCAAGAGCTAAAGAAGTGTTTGACAACTGCCCCAGTCCTTGTTTTGCTAGATATCAGAAAGGATTTTGAGATATTTTGTGATGCATCCCGTCAAGGACTCGGTTGTGTGCTAATGCAAGATAAGAAGGTTGTGGCATATGCTTGGCGTCACCGAGGCCACATGAAGTCAACTATCAGACCCATGATTTGGAATTAGCTCAGAGTGCATGCTTTAAAGATTTGGCGTCATTACCTCATCGATAATCGTTGTGAGGTGTACACTGATCATAAGAGCCTGAAGTACATTTTTACCCAAGCCGAACTCAATATGAGGCAAAGAAGATGGTTAGAGTTAATCAAGAACTATGACATTGGTATTCATTATCATCCAGGCAAAGCCAATGTTGTAGCTGATGCTTTGAGTAGAAAGAGTTATTGCAATACCTTGATGATTAAGGAAAGTCAACCAGCACTCTATGAGGAATTTCAGAAGCTCAGTCTAGAAGTGGTGCAAGAAGGTTACTTAGCAACTTTGGAAGTCGTCCAACATTGGAAGATCGATCCGGAAGCCCAAGGCGATGATACCGATATCAAGGAGATCAAGAGTAATATGAAGAAAGGAAAAGCCCGTGATTCATCAAGATGAAAAGGGTTGTGTGGTATGAGAATCGATTTGTGTACTGACGTAAAGAGCTCAAGGAGTCATTACTCAAAGAAGCGCATGAGACATTATACTCCATTCACCCCGAAGTACCAAGATGTACCAAGACCTCAAGGAAAGGTATTGGTGGCCTAGTATGAAGCGTGAGATTGCGAGAATATGTTGCTCTTTGTGATGTTTGCGGAAGGTTAAAGCAGAGCATCGAGGCGGCAGGATTGCTTGACCATTGAAGATTCCAGAGTGGAAGTGGGAAGAGATTGGTATGGATTTCATTATCGGACTTCCTAAGACCCAAGGTGTTATGATTCGATCCGGGTGATAGTGGATCGATTGACTAAGGTAGCTCACTTCATTCCGATTAAGACTACCTACAGGAGATAAATTGGCGTAATTATATATGTCAAGGATTGTCACTTCATGGAGTGCCTAAGAAGATAGTCTCCGATAGAGGAACCCGTTTACCTCTCGCTTTTGGCGAGTTTGCATGAAGCTATGGGAACTCATCTCGGGTTTAATCTCGCTTATCACCCTCGGTCGATGGACAAACCGAAGCGTGAACCGATTCTTGAAGATATTCTAAGAGCTTGTGCTTTGACCTATGGTGCCAAGTGGGACAAGTGTTTGCCCTACGCAGAGTTTTCATACAATAATAGTTATCAAGCCAGCCTGCAAATGTCTCCTTTTGAAGCCTTATATGGAAGAAAGTGCAGAACCCCTCTTAATTGGAAAGAGACTAGAGAAAGACAGTTATTTGGTCCTGCCATACTGCAAGAAGCCAAAGAGCAAGTATAGTTAATTCGAGACAAGTTGAGGATAGCTCAAAGCGCATGTAAGAGTTATGCGAGATAATAAATCGCCGAGATTTGAGTTTCGAGCCCAATGATTATGTGTATCTCGAGTCACACCTCTTAAAGGAGTTAAGAGATTTCAAGTAAAAGGAAACTTGCCCTAGATATGTTGGACCGCTCAAAGTCTTGAAAGCGAAGAGGAGAAGTTGCTTACAAGCTTGAGTTGCCTCGATCCTTATTTGGAATCCATGATGTGTTCCATGTGTCTCGATTGAAGAAGTGCCTGCGAGTGCCAGAAGAGCAGATGCCGTTGGAAGCTATCGATTTGCAAGAGGATCTCACTTACAAGGAGCAGCCAGTAAAGATATTGGATGTTGTAGAACGCATCACGAGAAGCAAGATCATCCGTTTTTGCAAAGTCTAGTGGAGTAACCATTCCGAAGAGGAAGCAACTTGGGAGCGAGAAGAAGATCTGAAGTCCGAGTTTTCCCACCTATTCTCTAGCCAGCCCGAATCTCGGGGTCGAGATTCCATTTAAGGGGGGGAGGTTTGTAACATCCTAAAATTTGAGTTTTGGAATGTTTTAAATTAAAAATGAACCATTTGTATTTTTCTCGAATTAATCAAAGCTTAAATTGAATTTTCTAATAATTAGAAGATTTAATTTGATTAATATATGCATCAAATTAAAGGTTTCCAGTTTTTGTCGGGTTCCTTGTGCCTCAAGGAATTTTTCTGTATTTTTGGAGATTTTTCTGAAGTTATTTGCTATTTATTTGAATTTATTTGCATTTACTTGAATTTTTGGGATTTAAACTAATTCGGAAAATGTTTTAACTTTTCAAAACCCTCTCGGGCTGAATCTCTCCGTAGCCCATTTCCTATTCATCTCCCGGCCCAACCTTGTTCATCCGCTGCCCTGCGGCGTTCGGCGCTAGCCATACCGCGTCCTCGCCTGTCGTCGATCCGCGCCACGCGTTCGGCCAGGATCAAACCACGTCGTCCGCCAGCGCCACCGCCCGGAAACCTAACCCTAGCCGCACCGCCTTCGGTCTTCGCGCTTGGCACGCCTCTCGGGACTATTTAACTCCCCAAGGACCCCAGTCCGAGGTTTCCCGTTCCACGCCGCACACGCCGCCGTCCGAAACTTTCCGCCGTGGTTTTCTTCGCTGTCGGTCATCCTCCGCCGTGATCGGTTGCACCATCGAACTCGTCGCGTTGAGCACTTCCAGACCCGCTACTTCTTCCGTCCACTCCGGCCCGATTTTGCCAAAACCACGTCGTCTTCTTCACTGCCGGTGAGTGCGCCGCCGCCCCTCGCCGTCGAGTTCCTTCACGAGCTCTCTGCCATCCGATCGCCCTCCGACGTCTCGGATCAAGCCGCGTCACCACCGCCCGCTTCCTTACCCTGTGGCCGTCCGATTCGGATCCGACGTTCGGATTCGCGCGTGGCGAACCTCGCTCCCATCTTTGCGTCATCGTCGCGTCGTGCCCGTGTCAACGCATATGTCGACCCTAGCCGCCACGTGGTATGCCACGTCGTCATAGATCCATGTCGACCAAATGTCGCCTCGGTGCTCTCGGTCTACCATGGACCGTGCCACTGACGTGCGGGCCCCACCCGTCAGAGGGAATTCTTTTTCCTTTTCTCTGATTTTCCCAAAAATGAGAAATTCCAGCCAATCAGAAGCTGACACGTGTCACCCTTTCCGAAATTTTCTGATTTTCTCTGAATTAAATCTTCCGAAGGCCCGTTCTCCTTCGTCCGAACTCCGATTGAGCCGATTCAAATTTCTAAATTTTTGTAAAATCAAGATCTACATTCCAGATCCATTTATTTTCAATTTTGAGCTTGTTTTCTCCTCTGTTTTGTATTTATTTTGTTTCGTTGCTTTATTTTCCGGTAGACGCAAATCTCAAAGGAGCGAACGGAGACTTCGAAGACCAAGAATCAGCACTTGAACAACAAGGCAAGTCGTAGACCTTTGATCATATTGAACCCATGTTTGCAAAAGTACTTTGTTTTATACAATTGCATGCTATTTGTGTAACAATGCTAGTTCTGGGAGTAGCTATTTACTGTTTGAGTATGCCCCTTTGATTATTGGAATGCCATGTATCCATTGTTAACCATAGGTTGGGACATTATTAGTTGGGCATAATCATAGTACCAAACATTGGGTTATCGTAGCTATGCTTAGCCATGCTTAGTTGTCCGATGGGATTCATATCACCGTGAGCTAATGTTAATCTTGACTTAATGAGATATGGAATTGTGGTACATTGACCTTTGTTGTAAAACTTGTTGTACCATGGCGAGGATGCCATTGGTTTTGGGTTAAACAAAATGTTTCCCTCGGGCAATTGATCGTGCAGTAAAGGGGTTGCTGTTTAGCACATTGGGATGTGGCTGTCTTGCCTGAGACAATTTAAGGACTTAATCTTGTGCGCCATTGAACTGGGCCTAACCGTGCAACCACAAGTCCGGTATGGGACGGACCTAGCTGATTAATTTGCAATGTCCAGACTTGAGTATTGCCAGTTGTTGGTGTGGGGTCCGAGATGGACGGGTAGACTCACATGGCTCAAGAGGGGGCCCCGAGGCGAAACCTTAGAGGGCAGTACTGGGTTTAGACATGCATTGTAAAGGCTTTGTAGTGATCTCTCTGCCGACACACCAAAGGAAGTGTGTTCTTAGCGCTTGGCATTAAGCGATGATCATGTCTTGTGGGTAAAGCTGTACAACCTCTACAGAGTGTAAACTATTGAATAGCCGTGTCATGGTCATGGACAAGCAAGGGATTTCACACGGGTATAGAGTATTTTCTTGAAATGTGGAATGGTTGGGATGTGAGCGGGAGTTCCTTTGTTGTTTTGTTGTCTAAAGCTATCTTTGTTGAATTGTGTGGTTGATACTTGTTTGAGTGATGTAGGGTGATGCCTCGTCATTACATTCATGTTATCTACCATTGATTTACCATATTATTTATTATTGTTTTATTCAAACTGCCTTCAATCTATTTAGTGTATTTAAATTCAAGTTATTGCTTTCTGCAAATGAACCATATAACTATCCTTTGTCAAGCCGTGCATGAATATATTGCATCATTTCCCTACGGCTTGTTGAGTACGTTTTGTACTCACGGCTTTATGCCCCTGTTGTTCAGTTGCTGAGGAAGGACCAGGTAATGAGTATCAAGAGGAGGAGTACTATGAAGACTACGTCGACTAGGAAGGCGTTTCCCCAGACGATTGCCTGTGGCATGTCGAATGGCCCAAGTTATTTTATTTCCGCTGCAATAGTTTATTTGTTTCTTTAGCCAAGAGGCATTGGTGTATGAACCTTGACCATAAGGTCGTTTGCTTTATTCAATAATAATTTGTTCTTCTTAGTTATTTCGATGTATGGAATGATATGTCATCTATGTTTCCACTGTGTGCACTAGCGTGATCCTGGACTAGTGCGGTATACACAGAGGGTTTCGGATTTGCATATCCGGGTCCCGACAATCTGCCTCGAGTGGATCCGCAGCACGGGAGAACGTTGGCGGCTTCGTGCGAAGAAACTCGCCAAGTCTGCTGGCCGCGTGATGTCCTGCCCTCTCGGCTCCTCGAAAAGGGGTCAGGGCAGAGGCCGTGTTATGGGCGATCTGCTGTAGGATCAAAGTTTGATATTTTCGATTTTGCTCAATCAGAGCGAGGCCTTGAGCCATTGTTGGAGGGGGTGGAAGTTCCTCCTCCACGCGAGTGTGGTCTTGATTACGGCGTCTGAGGACTCGGGTGGTCATGGTGACCCCGAGTCGGATCTCTGTTGCTTGGGAGGCTGGTCGACAGACCTCGCCTCACCGAGCTTGGGAACGAGTGGTAACTCCCACCATCTGTTGCCAAAACTAAGTTAGCAACAAGTAGAAGAAAAGCCACAACAACGCCGAATTAGAATATCCGGACAGCAAGTCACACAATTTAAACTCTACATGTATGTAGCAGGAAAACATGCACCAACTCCAAAAGACATCAAAATAAGAAGGCTCTTAAGCCACAACATCACCCATAAAAGCAAATAACAAGATTCTGATACAATAGCACAAGTTCACAACCCATAGGTCAAGGGCGACAGCTAGGGGTGACAAGTCCAAATATAAGAGCTAGCATAGGTTCATAAGGTAGCCTATTACATCAATTAAATCAGTCTGACTCATCTCTACTTGCCCTCCACGATGAGCTTGACCGGGACAACTCAAATGTCTCTAAGGAATCCTTGGGGAAACACATCCAAAAGATGGTATCCTGTTGATCCTGTGTCTTCGGGGTCCAAGGGGTTAGTGAGATGCTGTGGTGATCCTATATAGAACATAGGTACCCCTAGAGACTCCTGGACACGCCGACGTATCACATTTGCCGAATTGATGCGCGCGTTGTTGTACACAATGTCTTGGGTCCCTATCCCCGGCACATGCGGAAACTGAAAGGCGGGTGGGGCTGCATCGTGTGGCATCGTGGAGTTGCGCCCATACAGTATGTCCCGTGGCACCAAGCTAATCTGGATGAAGTGGTGAAGGTGCTCTTGTGCCACGTGAAGACAAGCACGAGTCTCCCATAGCTCATGGAGGACGCAATGATGAGCCCGGTCTAAGGCACGGACCAAGCTCGACAACTGTCGAATAGAAGAGTCTTCTCCCATCTCGATTTCAGCAACACTGTTGACCTCGTCTGTCGATCCTCATTGCGGGAAATAGTGATACGGAGGTAAAGTCAGCTCCCACAAGTCATGACGGAGATGGCACATGGCAACATACGCCACTTCTTGGATAGCCATTCCGACAGACGTCCCCCTCGCTTGGAAGTGATAGGGGATGCTCCCTGTCACCATCCTAGCGATGATGTGGATCGTGACAGTGTATGTCTTCAATCCTGGTCCTAGGGCACGACCATAAACCGCATACTCCGGTGCGTAAGTGAAATTAGCCCTCCACAGCATATCCCTCAAGAGGGAAGTATAGCCCTCCACATCTCCGGCACGGGTGACTAAAACCAATGGCCCAAAACTCATCTGTCACGTTGAAAAGGGTAAGAGGAGTTGGAAACTTATTTGCACAATCAAATGAACATAAGGGTGAGATATAGAACTAAGATGGGTAAGAAATAAAGGAATTGCACAGTGTTATCAGTCCTGAAATTATTTGATAGCAAAATATTTTTTTGACTCAAAGCATCCTCTAACTAGTCGTAGCATGGCCGTTCTAACCTACAGTCGGTATGGCTCTGATACCAAGCCTGTGGGGAACCCATCCCCGGGACTCCACTGATTCACCCAAATGCATAGTACATCTTAAGTGAATCAAGAGAATCTCGGACGTTCCGTGAATATACCCGTGTTGGTCCCAGGAAAGTTTGCCAACATGCGCATTCTTGTCCAATAGTTGACATCACAACACATACACAATTATCGGAAGCATAAACATCATTACATTCCAAAAGTAGGACTGCTGTCCATAATAACATATTTAGAGTTATTACACCAAGTAGCAGCGGAAATCATAAGATAAACAACAAAAGGGCCAGCATGGCATGCCCCCAAACCCTCAGGCAACCAACTGGGGCAAGAACGGCAACTAAACGTTAGAATCATCAAAATCTGCTCGGTAAAAGTCCCCGGGCAGTGCCTCATCCTCACCTGCAGTAAGTGGACAATCCGATTGAGTACAAAGAGTGTACTCGCACAATAATATGAGTTGTATTCTAAATTCTAGCTACATGTAGTTCCAGGGGCAGTAGGCCCTTTGGCAATGTGGTCACAATGGCGTGCCCAGCCACGTCCCAAGAGCAGCATCCCAACAAAGCCACCCCAATGACGTCTTCAGCACCCCTGAGGCCAACGTCCAGTGTGCTCACATCCTATTGAAGTCTCTCCCACCGTTGGACCTGGCCAACCCTATGATGCCAGTGTTTGACCAGTTGAAGACATTGCTCAATGCAGCACAAGCCCAGACCACTCGAGCAGCTAATTCAGGGTTCAGATAGCCAAGCCGGCAGGCGCCGAGTCCATTGCCAGATCGCCCTGACGATCGCCGGCAACAAGATCAGCGGTGACGAGCTTCTAGTCATTTGTGTTTCGGGGCGATCGCTTGAACCCCCACTAGGAATACCCTAGAGACCTCCGAGATCGAGTCCCGCATGATCGTCGAGACTTGCGCGATGTCCTATGGGATCGGAGAGAAGAGTGAGACCGTGAAGAACGTGAAAGGAGAGATAATGAATCCTCGTCCTCAAGAGGCCGATCTCCGACACGACATGCACATCGTGCTAGATCTTCGCCTTTGAGGGACCACTCACCACTGCGACACAGGTTCCCCCCTCGGCAAGATGCACATAGAGGACAGCGCCATATAACCCTAGAAGACATCAATGAGGGGTGCAAGGCATTCACTCCAGCATTATGCGCGGTTAGATGGCTGGACAAGTTCAAGCCCGGTCCGGTTGAAAAGTATTTGGGAAAGATCAACCCTGTTGAATGGCTGTAGATCTATACTACAGTCATGAGAGCAGCCGAAGGCAACAAAAAGGTGATGGCCAACTACCTGCTCACCACTCTCGATGGGGCAGCTAGGTCTTGGCTACTCAACCTCCCGCCTCAGTCGATATCGTCATGGGCCGAGTTGCGGGCACAGTTCACCGCCAACTTTCAAGGCACGTATGAATGCCCCGGGACACGCAGTGACTTGCATCGGCTGGTGCAGAAGCCAGGAGAGTCGTTGCGCAGCTTCATTCGATGATTTAGTGATAAAAGGAACTTGATCTCCAATATTTTGGATGAGGCAGTGATTGTTGCCTTCAAGAACAGGGTGAAGGATGGTGATCTGAAGGGGAAGCTCACCACCTGGAAGATCAGAACCACCAAAAAGCTCTTTGAGTTGGCAGATAAGTACACCATCCACGCCGAAGCCTGAGACCACCTCGATAATCTGAAGCTTGGCAGCGACAAGGCTAAGTCGTCCAAGCAAGGGGCAAAGAGGAACAAGAACCGCGGGGAGAAGCACAAGGGTGACTCCACTGTGGCTGCAGTCGAGAGGGGTAAGACGCACAACCTAGGCGACAATAAAGGTCCAAGCAGTGGGGAAGGCAAGTATTGCCCCGTCCATCACTCGGACAAACATGACTTCGACGAGTACTAGGTAATTAGCAAGAAAGTCTAGGAGAAGCTCAAGGCCGCCCTTGCCGAGCAAGGCATTGAGCAAGCTAGAGACAAGCTCAAGGACGACGAACCCGAGTATCGAGGAGCTGAGCATAAGCTGGCATGCATATTCGGAGGGTCTGCCACGTACGAGTCCAAGAGGTAGTATAAGGCAGTGGAGAGAGAGGTCAATCTGACCACGCTGGCTCTCCCCTGATTCCTTAAGTGGTCAGAGATGCCGATCACGTTCGACCAGACGGATCATCGGACTTCGGTCCCACATCCAGGCCGATACCTTGTGGTGGTTGAGCCCACCATTGTAAACATCAAGGTCGCTCAGACCTTAGTCGATGGAGGAAGCTCGTTGAATCTCATCTTCGCGAAAGCACTGGATAACTTGGGCATTCCCTAGACCGAGATAAAAGCCAGAGCCGAGCCTTTTCACGACATAACTCCACGCTCATCGGCTACCCCACTGGGCCAAATCGAGTTGCCAGTCACATTCGGTACACCAGACAACTTTTGTATTGAGAAGATTCTCTTCGACGTAGCAGATTTTGATACCGCGTATAATGTGATCTTAGACTGCCCAATGATGGCCAAGTTCATGGTGGTAGTGCACTATGTGTACCAGACAGTCAAGATGCCAGCGCCAAAGGGAGTCCTCACGATCAAGGGCGACCAGCATGCGGTGGTCAGGTGCATCTCGACTGACCGGTAGCCAGCGTCGGCGATGAGAGAGCTAAGCACCAGAAATCTGAAGGCAATAATCGGGTTACCACATCCAACAGAGCCGCCAACGACCAAGTCGACGACGGCAGGAAGGGCAAGAAGATCTTCGAAGAGGTCAAGACAGTGCCCCCCGACCCAACGGAGCCATCCAAGACAATTAAGGTAGGCGCTGACCTCGACCCTAAATAGGAACTCAAGCTCATCACTTTCCTTCGGTCAAACTGTGACGTGTTCGCATGGCAACCGTTCGATATGCCCGGAGTCCCCAAGGAGGTCATCGAGCATCAATTAGCTGTGGAGCCAAGCACCAAGCTAGCAGTGCAAAAGCAGTACAGATTCGTGGAGGATTGGAAGCAAGCTATACAAGAGGAGGTTGGCAAACTCCTAAAGGTTGGCTTCATCTGAGAGGTCCACCACCCAACATGGCTGGCAAACCCAGTTCATGTAAAGAAGGCCAATGGAAAGTGGAGGATGTGCATCGACTACACCAACCTCAACAAGGCGTGTCCAAAGGACCCTTTTCCTCTCCCTCGCATCGACTAGATAGTGGACTCCACTATAGGTTGTGAATTTCTAAGTTTTCTAGATGCCTATTTGGGGTATCACCAAATTAGCATGTCTGCCAAGGATGAAAAGAAAATAGCCTTCACTACTCCTTTTGGTGTATTCTGATATGCGAAGATACCCTTTGGTTTGAAATGTGCTGGTGCGACGTATCAACGATGCATTCAAAATTGCTTGAAATCCCAAATAGGACGCAATGTAGAAGCATACGTTGACGACATCGTAGTAAAATTGAGAACTAGGGGCACTCTGGTCGGGGACCTTGGCGAAACATTCGACAACCTCAGGAAGTATCGGATGATGCTTAACCCTGAGAAGTGCACGTTTGGCATCCCGTCTAGCAAGCTTCTCGGCTTCCTGGTGTCTAGTCGTGGCATCGAGGCCAACCCGCACAAGATCGAGGTGGTAAATCAGATGCATCATCCACGAACACTAAGAGAGGTACAAAAGCTTACAGGATGCATTGCTGCCCTCAGTCGATTCATCTCTCGGATGGGTGAATGGGGGCTACCTTTCTTCAAGCTACTTAAGAAGCACGACAACTTCGAGTGGACCAAGGAGGCCGATGAAGCTTTTCAAGATCTAAAAAGATATTTATCGTCTCCGTCAATTATGGTTTCACCTAACAAAAAAGAGGAGCTTTTCCTTTACATTGTAGCTACCCCTCAAGTAGTAAGCACAGTCCTGGTAGTCAAACGAGATTGCCCCGATAAAAAGATAAAGATCCAAAAACCGGTGTACTACGTGAGCGAAGTCCTGCATGGAGCCAAATCGTGGTATCCTCAGATATAGAAATGGCATACGCCGTCTTGATGACTTCCAGAAAGTTACGGTACTACTTCCAGGCACATAAAATCATGGTGATGACCACATACCCGCTGAAGGAGGTGCTGCGCAACAAGACGGATCACGCAATGGGCAGTTGAGCTCAACGAGTTCAAGGTCAATTTTGCGCTAAGGACCAGCGTCAAGTCAGGGATTCTGGCGGATTTCATCGCGGAGTGGGCATACGTCGAGGAGAAGGAAGCCAAGGCGGTCGACGACCATTGGACCATGTTCTTCATGGATCACTCACGCTCCAAGGCTCAGGGGCTGACATTGTGCTAAGATCTCTGACAGGTGAGGAACTCAAATATGTCATCCAACTTGATTTTCAACCTTCGAATAATATTGCAGAGTATGAGGGACTGGTCAATGAGCTTCAGATAGCAGCAGCACTAGAAATCAAGCGATTACTCATGAAGGGGACTCACAGTTAGTCGAAAACCAAGTGTAGAAAGAGTACCAGTGCTCAGATGATAACATGGCAGCATACTTGAACGAGGTCCACAAGTTGGAGAACAAGTTCGAAGGCCTTGAGGTAAGGTATATCCGACGAAGTGATAACGTCGCCGCCGACGAACTTGCTAGGCTCGCTTCGTCTCGTTCGGCTGCACCCTTGGGAGTCTTCATGGATAAACTCCCCAAGCCATTTGTCTCCTCTCCGTGAGAAGCAGATCTTCGCCTAACTCGACCAAAGAACTGGTCGAGTCGTCACGAGGCGTAACATGCAGACATCTGAAGTGACTACTCCAACGCGAGCTGACCTGGATGACTTCATTCCAAGCCTATCTCAAAGGTCGAGAGATCCCTAACGATGATGCCTTAGCCGAGAAAATTGCATGTAAGTCCAAGCTCTACGGATTGGTAGACGGCAAGCTCTATCGGAAAGGGAGTAACAGAATCTTGATAAAGTGCATCACTCAGGAAGAGGACAATAAATATTGCTCGATGTTCATAGAGGCATCTGTGGCAACCATACGTCCTATCGCACCCTGGTTGGGAAAGTTTTCCAGCAAGGGTTCTATTGGCCAACTGCCCTCCAGGACGCTTGCGAGCTGGTGAAAAAGTGCGAAAGCTGCCAATTCTATAGTAAGCAAGCTACCCGACCAACCCAAGCCCTGCAAACTATTCCTGTCTTGGCACTTCTCTGTTTGAGGATTGGACATCTTGTGACTGTTCCTTAGAGCCTAAGGAGGTTACAAGTTCCTGTTCGTGACAATCGACACATTCACCAAGTGGATGGAGGCCAAACCCATCAGGAACATCATCTCAGAAGCAGCCAAGAGGTTCATGAGGAGCATTGTTACCCAATTTGGCATCCAGAATCGAGTAATTACTAATAACGGTAGCCAGTTCAAAAGCAGTGCTTCTACATTCTTCTGAGGATCTGGGAATCAAACTTTGCTTCGCTTCTGTCGCTCATCCTTAGAGTAACGGTCAAGTCGAGCGCGCTAATGGCATGATCTTGCAGGGGATAAAGACCCGCATATTCGATAGGCTAAAAGCTTACTCGACCAATTGGGTGAAAGAACTCCCCTCGGTGCTATGGGCCGTTCGAACATCGACTAGTCGAGCCACTGGTGAAACTCCATTTTTCTTGGTCTACGGAGCAGAAGCAGTGCTCCCGACTGAGTTAACATTTAAATCACCTCCAATGGAAAACTACTTAGAAAAGAAACAAGAGTTAGAGCGAGCAAGTGACATAAATCTACTCGAAGAGTACAGAGATCGAGCGTCTGTTCGAGCGGTCAAGTATCAACAAGCCCTACGCAGGTACCATAGTACGAGAATCCAGGAAAGAGAACTCGATGTTGGGGACTTAGTGCTATGAAAGGTGCAGAAGTAGGATAACCACAATAAGTTATCATCTAAGTGGGAAGACCCCCTACGTTGTAGTCGTGGCTACTTAGCCAGGATCGGTACGGTTATCTACGGCCGACGACATGATACTTGAAAACTCATGGAACTTCGGTCAGTTAAGAAAATTCTATGCATAAAAAAGAGAATCGCATGGACAAAGAACAAGTAAAGATACCAGGTAAGCAAAAGTTCATTTCATTTATAGTATTAACAAAAGTCTTCCTATTATATTTTCAGAACAGGTTACCTTAGCTACCCTACAGCTATTTGCCGTCGAAGGCGTCCCGCCTCCTCCTTTGCTCGCTCATAGGCAAGCAGCTTATTGTCTTCGGGAGAGGCCGACGATCTCGTGGAAGGGGGTTAGAAGAGGCGGTGAGCGGGCGTAGACCAGTTGATGGCAAAGGATCCACCTCCTGTACCACCAAATGCCCTCGATCACCATTGTGATGGGTTAGAGGGTGAGCAGGCGAGGGACCGATGACGCTGCCCTGAGCTTCACCTCCGCTACTGGTGCCAGCGGCCTTGCCTTTTTCTCCTCTGGTGTTGGAGGAGGTGACACCTGTCCTCAAGAGAGGAGCGGAGGTGGCATGGTCTTGTGGGGAAGCAGCACACGGCTTGCTTGTCACTTTCTCCCCCCATTCAGGCCACACCTCCCTCACGACAGCCTCCTAGTCGATCTTTTCCTCCTCTTCTTCGGGCCAGACCTCCCTTTCGATTGCGTCCCAATCGATCTCATCGTCTTCATCCTCAGAAAGGACAATGACAATATTCCAAGAGAGCCCCATAGTAGGAGGAGGGATCTCGACGGGAATCTCCCGAGGAGGGGCCCCCTCAAGGATCTCCAGGGATGGAGATGAAGGCAGTGAGGAGGCTATTAAAACGTCTAAAGCTAAAAAAGTGATACAACACTGAAGGAAGAAAAGTGATGCTAAGAGACTGTGCGTCCAATCTATTTATAGCCCCGGAAGTGCCTCAGGCCAAGCGTCGCAAGCCAATGGGAGTCTACATCGGTTCTAGTTTACGAAGCATCCCAGCTGTGCCTTCACATTAATGCGGAGGCCGAACAGATGTCGAGTGATGGTGGGCCGCACAAAGACCGAAGGACGCAATGGCTGCAATAGGCCTCAGTAATAAAGGCGTAAGAGGAAGTGGTGCTAAGTCTGATCGATGCACTCGGGGCCTCGTGCGCTCAGACGTATGATCAAAGAATATCAGACGTGACGCTTACGCCCAACTGTCGCCTCGATGGTCTATTCGAATAGAGAGTCAGGGGCCACGTCGTGCTACCGCTAAGCATGAGACTCCGCCAAGTATACTCGGGGGCTTGGCCACTGAGGCATATGGCCAAGAGTTCTTTTTAGAGGCATTCATGCCTACTTGTCATAACGAACTATCGAGTAAGAGGTCGAAGATTAGCAATGCTCAAATTCTCGCCTCAGCATAAGCCTCATCCTCGATTCAAGACACTCATTGAGTAGGGGATCAGGAGTCACGACGAATGCGCAAGACTGACGCTCTGCTGACATCTCGATCCAACTATCGAGCAAAAGCCGAGAGCAGAATCGCAGCATAATGTTGACTATACTCCCTACTAGATAGTCTAATCGAGTAGGGAGTCAGGGGCTACAAGTAACTCGATACACGATATACAGGTAACCTGAAACCTTGCTTAACTTTTGCCCTTTGTCAGTTCTCTTTTAATCGATACGGCTATCGAGCAGAGCACACTGTAGGTGAAAATTTTTATTTAATAAAAGCGAATCCCTTTACACGCATTTACTCGACTTCGTGCTCAACCGGTCAGCAAACAAAGCCAAAGTGCGGCTATGCCTGAACCCGACGACGAGCAATTCTATTATGTGTGCAAATGAGCACCAGATTGTCAGATATCTAACGCTCAGCGGCCAGTGAGAAGTGAGGCCTCCAGTCAGTTCTACATGTGTTGTCCGATAAAGCTCAAGTTTGCTACGTGGTCTAAGCCGTATGGTCGATGAAGGCTGGTAAAGGATCGTGTAAGTTCCTAGTGTTGTCCACATGGCATAGATATTATGCACAGCCTCTCCGAGCACAAGCTAGGGGGCTCAGGAATTTAACAGAATCTTGTCTTAAGTTTTGTGCATAGGTATAGCTGAGGCACAAGCGCCAGTTTGTAAGTGCTAACCAAAATTGCATCTATTTGTGTCTCTTTTGTTTCATCGGCAAGGAACCAAAAGGCATAACACGAACGGACAAGCAAAACAGTTAGTATTTTTACCCAAAGAAAAGAAAAAGGCATTGAACCAGCGCAAACTCTGTTACATCAAGAGCATCGGCTTAAGGGCTTTGCTCCTCCTCGCTATCAAGAGACATTTTTAGCCCGTCCACAAATCGCTCGGCCTGACCATGAAATGATTCGACCAGGTCGTCAATCTTGCTCTCCTCACAAGCGAAACCGTCTTCTAGGCATGAGAGGTTCAGGTTTGGATAGTGGGAGTTCACCATGGCAAGCAGGAATGACGATGCAAGATGAGCCGAATTGGTCATGCGATGCAGAGTTCTCGACTGCAAAGTGGCTAATGTCACGTCGGTTGCAGCCTTCTCTCCCTCGACTTTCTTCAAGTCCACCTCCGCCTTGACCAGGTCGGTTTTGGTCTTGGCGCATGT
Organism: Guadua angustifolia; assembly: GCA_036346375.1. Lineage (NCBI taxonomy): Eukaryota > Viridiplantae > Streptophyta > Magnoliopsida > Poales > Poaceae > Guadua > Guadua angustifolia. The sequence goes on along the minus strand of CM070505.1, from coordinate 47,464,776 downwards.
GGCGTCCAAAGAGGCGTTCTTGGCCCTAAGCATCTCCGCCTCCACAACTAGCTTCTGTTTCCTCGCCTCGGATTCAACTAGAGCTTCCCTCATTTTCTCCATCTCCGCCTGGAGTCCCACTAGCTCAGCATCCTTCATCCGAACGACTTGCTGTTGAGAAGCAGCAAGCCACTCGTTTCGCTGCTTGGCCTGCAGGCAGAACGCTCTAACACGATGCAAGGTCTCCGAAGCATGCTGCCAGAAGGTAGTTGGAAGAGGTTGAATAAGTAGTAGAAAGGAGAATTGTTTCAAAACGCAGAATCGGCTAAGTGCAGTTGCGTACCCGGAGATCTATCTCTAAGGTCAGCCAAAATTCAAGAGGCATCGACAAAGGCGGTTGAAGTGAGGATGAGGTCGCAGTAAGTGTGGCCGAAGTCTCAAGAGCTGGTTCGGTTGCGCCTATGATTGCTGCAGGCAAAGAACTATCGAGAGCCGCTACAAGTATTTTCAGTGGCGGTGAGGTGCTAGTCGGAACGGGATCGAGTGTGCTTGGCGATGGTGAGGAGCCACCAGTGGTGGTCTCGATCGTACCTCCCGACTTTCCCTTCCTACAAAAGAAATTCTCGTATGACACCTTCCAAGGAGATAGGAGCACAAGAGAGCAATGAATGGGCAATCTTACTTCGTTGTCTTCAACACCACTCTTAAACCACTCCACGAGCAAGATTTTTTCTTGGCACCAACTCAGCCCTGGTGGCTGCCCTTTCAGTCGGCTCAACTGGCGGGAGCGGTGGCGTCGGCAGATCAGCGATCGGAGAAGCAGCCTGCTCACGCAGAGTAATTATCAGCAACTGATTTGGATTACTAGCACGGCAATTAATCAGTAATAATCACTTTACCCTTTCGACCATGTCGGTCGATGAAGGAACTTCTCGGGGCGACGCCTGTAGAGCCGTAGCCAAATGTTGTGCATCAGCAACCAAGGTGTCCCGCTGTTTCTCCAAAAGTTGCTGAACTACGTCAGCAACGACCTCATAACACTCGAGTATCGATTGAACGTCACCTGATCCAAAGTCTTCGATACTCGGCGGTGTTTCCATCGAGGCGGAGGTGATGGCAAAGCTGAAGTCCCCGATCGAGGAGAAACCACCACCTCCTGCGCATGAGATGCTTCGACCTTGCTGGGAGTTAGGGGAAGCGCCATGTTCTTCGTTGATGGACCCACATCAGCAGGGCCTGAGCTTGATACATGCCCACCATTTTGAGCAAGCTCATCGTCCAGGTCTATGGCCCCCTCGAGCAGTTCGCTGTGCTCGTCCCGCTTAACCTCCTGAAGAGGTAAAATGAGTTAAGCCCTAATGGCTGCCCCAGCGCGGCAACAGTGGTAAGTACTCGATACATACTTCTGGTCGAGGATTGATAAGAGAATAGGCCTCTATGCCGTAGGGCCCAAGAGATGATCCATAGAAAAATTTGCTCAATCGAGCAGAAATACTTGCATCTAACAGGACTGTTAGCCAGTAAAGTGGTTTGTTAGCCACTAATCATGGCAGGAAAGGAAAAATAACAAAAGAGATCAGTATATTTACCTTTGAAAGAATCTCTGGTCGCATCATCGACCCTAGAGTACTCCCATGCCAGATGGTCCCGGCACTTCAGCAGACTTGACTTCCTCGTCAAGAAGTCTCGGGCGACATGCCACCCAGAGAGACCCCTTTTCCTCAACTCCTCGATCTTCTCGACATAGCGTGCATTCTGCGTGGTCGATAGAGGGACTTTCGTCCAGAGCTCAGAAAAGGCTGGGAAAGAAGGTTTGTAAGACAAAGGAAAGTTAACCGCGTCCGGAGAGGTGATATAGAGCCACCGCTTCTTCCAATCTGACTACCAGGAAGAAGTCACCAGCATAGGGATATAGACGCTAGCAGCACCGCTACGAAGATGGAAGCCAGCACCCCCGACGACCTCATTCTTGGTCGACCTCTTCAAACCATAGAAATGGCGAAATAAGTTGAGGCTAGGTCGGATGCCCAGGTAGGCCTCACAGAGATGAACAAAGATGCTTAGCATTGTGATGGAATTGGGGCTCAGGTGAAAAGGTTAGATTCCGTAGAAGTCTGGAACATCAAGCAGAAATTTGGAAGGAGGAAAGCTGAGACCACCACGGAAAAAGGACTCGAAAACAATAGTCTCGTCCTCATTCTTAGGAGTCAGGTAGTCCTCACTAGCGGAAGGCCTCCAATGGAAGAATGCTCGAGGAGGAATAAGGCCACCCTTCTCCCAGTTCCACAAGGCATTTTTTCGTCACGATGGACGTCTACCACACTTGCCAGTATGTTTCGTCACTAAAGGACGGTCCTTCGACAAGCTCTACCATGACCTCCTTCTTCGAGATGACGACCTTGTGGTTGGCAGAAGAACCAGAAGCTATTGGATTAGGAGAAGAGCAAACTCTCAGACACAGAAGCGCAAAGGCTTAAGAAAATGAGATGGAGGCTTCGAGAGGAAGATTGAAGGCAAAAACATGAACGGCTACAGTTCTGAACTCGGAGATTTATAAACCAAAAGGTGTTTAGGCGCAGCGGTTTGTTTCCCGCCGAACGGCATGTTGATCTTTGAAAAAAGTGGAATGATGGGGCCATATTCACCACGACGTGAGCAATAAATGCTACAACTGCTTAACGTTTAGAATCTCTGACAACAGTTCCAACTCTGCTCAGAGTAGGGTTGACTGGCCAACACCGGGCAGCGCAAGGTTACCCTAAGTGCTCGAGTTAGGCTTGCTGCAGGGCACTCAACCCCTCACAATCTACTCGATACTTAGCAAATCCTAATTCGCTCGAAGTATTCGACTAGAAGCAGGTGAGGCCTTACTCGACCAAATCAAGTTTGGCAGTAATCGACCAAGCACTCAACAGACCCTCCGCTGAGCGAAGTTCGGGGGCTACTGTCGAATATCCAAATATGGGATATGATGGGGACGGTGATCCCGATCTTTCGGTGAGATGATGATACGTCGATTTGGGGGTGTTGATGGCACCGAAATTAGGGCTTCCTACCAACAGGTCGGGAGCTTCACAATCGCAATGCCAAATCCACACAGATACACGATCCAATGATCAGTAGTTCCTGCAAGAAATCGAGAACCCGCAAGAACAAAGTATGAAGCAATCTGAATTGATAGTATTGAAATCGAGAGGAACAAGTTGAGGTTCTGTTTCTCGGCTCGGGCGGTCTAGTCGACACGCGCAAACACGAGGAGGGACGCACACGGGGTCTACCAAACACAACAAAACCTAAGCGAAAAAGAACGGCGGCGGCCACATATATAGCGGTGGCCAGGAGATGTAGGGCAGCCAAAACAGCGGTGCCCATCAAAACCCTAAGATACATGGGCCTTGGGCCCAAAGGAAAGGTGGCGCAGCACTTGGGATTTCTGTCCCGTGAGATTGTTTCATAATTTCCTATCGTTCCAGGAGGAACTTGACCATGGGACTAGATCCATTGGAAAGGTTATCTCGATACCTTTCAAACGGGTGGTCGAACACTGAAAACGGAGTCCAGGAGCCCAAGTTATGTCCGTTTGAAGTACTGCTGCTCCTGGATGGCCGAACCGGACTTGTGGACGAATTGGGCTTGATCTTGGGCCTTCCTTGGTGCGTGGGCTGTCCTTGGTGGATGATCTTGACGTGCTGGTCCAGCAAAGGTGGGTGAAAAGGCCTTGCTTCCGGATTAAGCCCTCCAAGTGTCGTAGATGAAGTAGCGGCCGAAACAGCGACGGTCGGGGACGAAGTAGTGGTCGTAGGGGAAGAAGGGGCAGCGGTTGTATCCTTGGTTGTGATGTCCTCATTATCTTCTCCTTCTTGAATTGGAGTCGTCCTCGACTCCTTCTCATGTTCCTGCAAAATGTTAGGGACAACAGGAGGAAAAGAAATAGATGGTTGCAAACTTGTAGTGATGCCATCATGCGCAATAACATTGGTAGCTAACAAAACAACACCTTTTAATTTGCGATCAGATTTATCACTTGTTGCTTTAGTTGAATTTAGCTCATTAGCTACACTCTTCTTTTTAGTGTCATTACTTTCGTGCTCCCTTTTTGCATGTTGTGCAGCAACCTTACATAATTCAATGGGCGTCGTTGGTTCCAAGATTATTTTCTTTCCCTTAAACATGAAAGTGTACTGATTGGTCCTACCATGATGTGTGACATCTATATCATATATCCATGGTCTACCCAACAAAAGAGAACAAGCACCCATAGGTACAACATCGCAAACAATATGATCATGATATGAACCGATAGAAATAGGTACTCGAACGGTTTTTGTTACCTTAACCTTACCATTAGAATTGAGCCACTCAATCTCGTATGGTTGTTGTAGCGGACTTGTGGCCAAGCCAAGCTTCTCGACCATATCCACGCTAGCAAGGTTGTTGCAACTACCACCATCAACAATAACATGCACTGCTCGTTCATTGACTACAAACTTTGTTTGGAAGATGGTATGGCATTAATTTTGATCATCACGTGTGGGCTGCACATGCAATACTCATGTGACAACAAGAGCTGGATACTTCTCTACTGAGGCAGCGTCGCAAATCTCCTCTTCTTGTTCTGCAGTGTTAGTGACAACCAAAGCATATTCATTTTCATCAATGTCACTAGCACTAGAATACTCACCATTTTCTCTGATTATTAGAGCACGTTGATTAGGGCAGCTCGCATCACGTGCCCCATTCCTTTGCATCAAAAGCATTGTGTTTCCCGCGTTCGCCCGGTGGAGGCAACTGAGGAAGCACTCTTGGCGGGTGCTTGAAGTGTGACTGACTTGTTTGCCTCCAGAATGCGTGATGGCGTCGAAGTAGTAGGAACAACGGGTGTAGGTACACGTCTAGGCGCGGAAGGTGATGCCTTGGTATGGATCTGGACCGACTTGGATGTGGAAGAGCCTCCAAAATTACCTCGCGTTGTCGATCGGCGACCCTGCACTTCCCTTTCTGCTTTCAAAGCAAGATGGTACAAACGAGTGATAGAATTGTATTCTTTATAATCAAGTATATCCTGTATGTCTCGGTTAAGCCCACCCAAAAACCTAGCCATTTTTGCATCTTCACTCTCTTCTAACCCACAGCGCAACATGCCAATTTGCAATTCCTGCTAATATTCCTCAACCGTTTTATCACCTTGATTAAAGCGCTGCATTTTATTCAATAAGTCACGAGCATAGTATGTAGGAACAAATCTAGCCCGCATGACACGCTTCAACCCATCCCAAGTTGTAGGTACATCACGGTTGGTTCTACAAAGTTCTTTCCACCAAATAGATGCAAAACCAGTAAATTCACTAGTGGCAGCGTGAACCCTTCTACGCTCAGAGAAGTCATAGCAAGAAAATTTTTGATCTACCACCAACTCCCAATCTAGATAAACATCAGGATTATACGTACCATCAAAAGAAAGCATGGTAAATTTCATTTTTGCCATAGAGTCATCATGTTCTTCCCTTTGAGCATGCTGATTTCTAGCCGTACCTTGTCTATTATTGCGGAGTCGACGATGAGCTCGGTCGTTGTGCATGTTCACCACGTAGTCATCCTCAGTGTCGGCGGCGTAGTTGTTCTCCTCTTGATCCACCCCGTTTGAAGGAACAGGAACAACCGGTGGAGCGCCGTGTTGGCCCAAAGCATGACCAGCGGCACCATTGTTGGGGGCAGCACCTTGAAGAAGTTGTGCTAGCTGTGCTTGAAGTTCAGTGAGGGGTGCCAATTACGCCTGAATTGCATCAAGAGTGTCACGAGTTCGCATCTCATGCTGATTGTGCAACCTGTTGAAATGAGTGACCCAACGCCGTTATTTTGGTGTGAGGCGGTCCTCATGTTCACTTCCACTGCCGACGTTACTCCCATGATTGCTTGGAATACCTGCCATAGTTAGTAGAAACAAAGAAACTTCACACAGATATGCAAGCTCCTATGATCTACTAGGTTATATGCAGTGGCAAGCCTCACACACGCTCAAGCTTCTACCAAGTTCTTACAAGTCCTCGATGTGGCAAGCGATTGCAAATTCCGGAACCTGTGTGGTTAGAAGATGGTGGAGCTTGGACAGGCAATAATATGTAGCAAAGGAGGAACTAGTACCATTGAACCAAAGTAAGTGAAAAGTCGGTCAAAATCAGTACAATGCTGGTCCTAGGCTAGACCGTGCTAGAGACGCGAGCCTAATCACAGACTTAGTCACAGAACAAAGATGAAGGTCCTTGAACAAACAAGATAAATATAGGCTAGGATCCTCAATATGCAGCACCAAAATGTTAAAGCTCCCTTTTGTTCTCCTTTGCTCACAGAATTTCTTCTCTTTTCTTTTTCTTTCACAGCGCGGCTCTTTTATTGCACTGGCCTTTTTTTATTTTGCACTTGCCTTTTTCTTTCTTTTCAACTTTCAGATGGATCAAAAATCAGCCTGACAAAGATTGTGACTTTTCTCACTGTTAAAGGACGAATTTGGAAATATCTATTTTGTCAAAGACAAAACTGGATCTGATAGAAAATTTTGTGATCTTTCGAACGAGTCCAAGAACGTCCAAATCCGAGTTCGTATGCAAAAGTTATGACTGTTTTACTGCAGCAGTCACAAAATTGCACGCGAGAACAAATTGGAGTGGTTTTGGAGTTTCCTTTTTGGGCTTGGCTGAGTTGGGGAAGTGGTGGGGCTCGGCCAGATGGATGTGGAGGGTGTTTGGGTAGGTGGTAATTGTGAAACTCTTACAAGGAAACCAATCCGCTATTTTTGGTGAAGATCAACCAAAAATTTTGGAAACCAATCTGCTATTTTTGGAACCGATCCACTCTTTTTGGAAGGTAAAGGTTTGTGATATGGTTGGTTTGGGGCTGCAGCGCTTGTTGTTTCTTGTGGCGAGATGGTGCAATGCACAAAGGAAGACACGATGAACGCGAAAAACACTATGACAATTACGTGAATGTAACTCGAAACTCTAAAGGAACTAGACTCTAAAACCAGCAAAGACACCATTATGCATCCGACGATTCAACAAACCAAGAACAAGTAGTAAAAGTTAGGGCACAAATTGGCTCGGATAGAAAATCAATCTACTAATTTTTTTGTGGTTCTTTTCTGGACTTTAGGTGAAAAAAATCAGAATTGAGGGGAAATCTCACCGAGCAACCTTGAGCTCTGATACCACTTGATGGGGACGGTGATCCCGATCTTTCGGTGAGATGATGATACGTCGATTTGGGGGTGTTGATGGCACCGAAATTAGGGCTTCCTACCAACAGGTCGGGAGCTTCACAATCGCAATGCCAAATCCACACAGATACACGATCCAATGATCAGTAGTTCCTGCAAGAAATCGAGAACCCGCAAGAACAAAGTATGAAGCAATCTGAATTGATAGTATTGAAATCGAGAGGAACAAGTTGAGGTTCTGTTTCTCGGCTCGGGCGGTCTAGTCGACACGCGCAAACACGAGGAGGGACGCACACGGGGTCTACCAAACACAACAAAACCTAAGCAAAAAAGAACGGCGGCGGCCACATATATAGCGGTGGCCAGGAGGTGTAGGGCAGCCAAAACAGCGGTGCCCATCAAAACCCTAAGATACATGGGCCTTGGGCCCAAAGGAAAGGTGGCGCAGCACTTGGGATTTCTGTCCCGTGAGATTGTTTTGTAATTTCCTGTCGTTCCAGGAGGAACTTGACTATGGGACTAGATCCATTGGAAAGGTTATCTCGATACCTTTCAAACGGGTGGTCGAACACTGAAAACGGAGTCCGGGAGCCCAAGTTATGTCCGTTTGAAGTACTGCTGCTCCTGGATGGCCGAACCGGACCTGTGGACGAATTGGGCTTGATCTTGGGCCTTCCTTGGCGCGTGGGCTGTCCTTGGTGGATGATCTTGACGTGCTGGTCCAGCAAAGGTCGGTGGAAAGGCCTTGCTTCCGGATTAAGCCCTCCAAGCGTCGTAGATGAAGTAGCGGCCGAAACAGCGACGGTCGTAGACGAAGTAGTGGTCGTAGGGGAAGAAGGGGCAGCGGTTGTATCCTTGGTTGTGATGTCCTCATCAGGATATGGGCATGCACCATAAAGTCAGAAACCATGTCATGTACATATTTACCAGTACTAGGATATTCCGTATATTTCTAGTCCGAGCCTGCGGGATAAGGTATACGCGGAAAGTATATCCCTTGCAGGGAAAGCTTCGATTCTACTCCCGATACAAGGAGACCTACTCGAATACGCCCGACAGTTATGGAAGTTCAGATACGATACAGGGATCATAACAACAGAATGACTCCTCATCGACTACGACTCAGTACTCCATCCCACTATATAAGGACCAAGGAGGACGTCGTCAAGGACAAGCCAATCGAGTACCGATCAGAAGTGAGCACAAGTCTGAAGAAGCCATTGCGACCCTTAGCGATTTAGCATAGCCATATACAAGCCGTAGTCTAGCCATCCCCTAGATTCGTAGTTCTTCCTTGTAATCAGGGATACCCCCATTGATCTATAATTTCTTCATTGATCTTAATCATCGCCAACACAGGAGTAGGGTATTACTCATCGACGAGGCCCGAACCTGTCTATATTGAGTGTTCCCTCTTGCATGTTTGACCCTGCATATCTCGAAGGTACCCGGATATAAATGTGTTGTTGATCACTAACCTTCGACAGGCATTCAATCAAAACTGATTCGAACCCTGCAATCACTACACCACGGTTTTGTTGGTTATCAACTGCGCACAAACATGGTTGATCTCACCAAGAAGGCTAATCCCTACATGTAAATCAAGACAAACAAGAACATAGAAGATGCAATCTGAAATTGTGAATTATATTTAGTACATTAGTTGGGGTTCCAAAAACTGATGTATGGCGAGAAACTGACAAAGTGTCTAGTTGTAATATAAGCAAAGCCATGTCTAAGGTGGCGGCTACTAAGTATATGAGAGGGAGGGACTTGAGAGTGATGAGCTAGGGTTGTGTGCGGCTAGAGGGATGCACATAACCTGGGTTTGGACCCCCCCACACACACACTTACAAGGATCGAAACAGCCCAAAACAGTAATATAATACATTGTTTTGATGAACGGCGAGAAACGAGCTCACCTCATGAATTAATTTACATGCATGAGTACTTGTCATAGAGCCATAATGTATATGCGTATCCAAAAGAGTGATATCCTTATCAACCACATCCAAGCTACAACTACTTAGGCCCTTAGCCTATAAAAGGACTTAGGGGTGCTCTTAAAAGCATACAATCTTCGAATTCTTTCCTCGCTCCAGGAAGGCTTGAGCAATATGCCACCATGTAAGTAGGTCTAGACTAGAGTTTAGGGATGGTACTAACTAGAGGTGGGATAAGGAGCATTTTCACTAGAAGGCTGCAGAAGTCTGCAGCTTCTGTAATATTCTCGATTGTAACCTTTATACTTCCTCTATTATTATGTTTTGCTATGATGTTTAGTTATATTTTGAATCTGTGATTGTCATATTTGTGTGTCTTCTTGATATGATGCTTATTTATTAGCTGATAATTAATTCAAAATAGTTTATCGATTGTTTAGCTCTAGGTTTAGACATGAAGTTTAGATCTAGTAAGCAAAACTATAATATGTTGTGCATGTTTTTGCCAATGGTGATTATGGTAATGGACTCATGATAGGGGTTATACTCAAAAAGGCCCATGTAGATTTGTGGGGTGAGAACCATCTCAGTGATTTATCTGACATCTTGTCCTTTCATCAATTTAGCATTGCTACTTTGGATCCTAGTGCTGACCTAAACCTAGTTTGATCTTTCTAGCTTTTGGTCTAATTGCTCTGCTCCTAGCTATTATATTGATGAAGTTGGATCACATTTACCCTCTAACATGTGTTAACCCTAGTAGTTAGATGATATTTGAGTTGTGAACGTAAGGATGACCTTGTAATAGTCCATGCAAAAAGCTACAATTAACTTTTGCACATACAATATTAATTTCTTGTGCATATCTCGCGTCAACACCAACAATGGGTTAGGTAAGTTATTTATGTGAATTTTTCAATATAATTTTTAAGATTTGAACGCATAATGTGTAAGTTGTTGTGCGTTTTAACGTGATTACCCTAGCCAATTGATCCACTATTTAAAAAATAGTGGCATGAGATAATTGATTAATTTTCCCATGACTTTTCATTGATCTTTTTACACCCATGCTACCTAATATCTCTTGTAGCTAAAAACATACTATCTTTTCAAGACAGTACAAGGCAGCCAGACACACTCTACATACATCACACTCAAATCACCAACACACAAACACATGTAGGCATCCTCTACACACGCTCAAAATTTATCGGAGGTATCAAAATCCGCGAAGAGCACAGGCACATGTGTTTCCTACTAAACGTGCATGTGTGTACACCTAAATTTGGTGGACAATAGCGCCGAGTCTGGACTTTAATGCAGTTGGACTAGATGCACACCCACATATCTAACCATTTGACCGTAGGTCAACCTCGTAGTCAGTGTTGGAGCTGGACCTTAGGCCATCAGGCCATAGTCTGAGGCTTGAAATTAAAAGGCTTTAAAATAGGTTGGGTTGGGTCTGCTCTAGGCCCAACAACAACAGCCTAGCTAGAGGCCTAGGTCATGGGCCGGCTCTGCTCATATTCGCAGGAACATGCCATTTGTCAGAGTGGTGATGTAGAACTACTACCAGTCAATCTCTCTCGTAGCTAAAAACGAATCTCTTTTCGATTAAAAAAAAGACTCTTATAGTGGGGACAATCGACTATTTTAGTGGTCTTAAGATTCACGGCATGTAAGTCACGAATTCGTCGCCCCACGACCGGTGAGGACTGAACTCTGGGGATTAGCCGAAGGACCTAAATACCTACCTACACACATTCCTTCTGTAGCGATTATGCAAGTGTGATATTTTCAACCTGAATAATAACAAGCGCGGTCACAAAAACATTTCACAAATGGTCTCAAAAATGGAAACTTTACCGGCTGCTTTACCACTGCAAGGTGCCAAATGGGCCCGTTCTCCCTTCCTCGTGGGCTATGGGCTCATGGTCGGTGGGCTGTTTGGCAGGTAAGGTGAGGTTAGCTTGATCCTGTCAGCGAGCACTAGGCGCTAGCACGACGGCACGAGAGAGAGAGAGAGAGAGACAACAGACAAGCGGGAAGCGGCTGCTGCCTGCCTGAACTCGTAACGTCTCTCCTCTTCTCTTCACCCTCTCTCCTCCCCCTCCGATCCATCCATCTAGATCAATCTTCTTCCCCCGCGTAGCCGCGGCGTCACCGGAGAACGACCGGCGGTCGGAGTCGGAGGAGAGAGGTGGGATGGGGCGGCCGCCGAGCAGCGGGGGCCCGGCGTTCCGGTTCTTGCAGGCGGAGGTCGTGGAGATGGAGGCGCGTCTGCAGCATCTCAACAACGCCATCCCGCACCGCAAGGTCATCCAGGCCCTCGCCGACACGTTCACCGCCTCCGCCGCCCGCGTCGGCAAGGTCTCCGTCCAGTACAAGCAGGCAGGGTTTTTTCCCCTCTTTTCCGGTACCAAAGATCCGAGGAATTCGGATTCGATTGCCCCCTCCTTCCTTCCTGGGGACACAAGAAGGCGCGGTCTGATTGCGATCTGGATTGATTATGGGTGGGCCGTGGGCACAGGTGTGGAATTGGTTCCAGAACCGGAGGTACTCGCAGCGGTCCAGGACCATCAGGGGCCCGTCGGCACCGCAGGGGAAGATGCTGCCGGCAGGGGCCGACGAGCAGCTCGCAGGCACCTTCAGGGCTCAGCCATCTGCCTCTGCGCATTCCGGCTCCACCTCAGGTGCTTGCTGAAAGCTGATAACTCGATATTAGCTTGTGCTGTTTCTTTCCTTAGTATGTAATTCTAATTACAAGTTAGAACTATGATGATGAAATGCTTTAGTGGAGTGCCAAATCTATGGGAGTCTTGTGCCCCTTGTGTTGGTGAACGGGTACGTCTCAATGTCAAGGGATTGTGTTGGTGCTGAAAGTTTTTGTGTGGCATAGCAGTGTTTCTTCTGTTTCGTGCAAAATTGGCAACTGAAATGATTTTTTGTGGGTATTTGAGGCCTTCATAATTTCTAATCCCTTGTTGGGCTGTCAAAGCTTGTTACCACTCTAATCTCAGTCATTGAAGCTCTTTCGGATAGCTGCAGGAGTCACAGATTGTGTTACTGTGCCTTGTCTTCACAACTGCATGCCATCCAATTGTGTAGTGTTTTGTTATTTGGAATATTTAAGTTTTGTAACTGTCCAGATCCAGATATGCATCATGATCATCATTTAACATGTCCCCCCTCCCCCCTCTCCCCTGATGTGAGTGTTGTTGAAAATCAGGGAAGAATTCTTTGGAGGGTGGCCAGGTCGAGTTTGAAGCTAAGTCTGCTAGAGATGGTGCATGGTATGCAGATATACATATATAATCCTTCCTCTTTTGTGTCTTTTGAATTTCGATTTCCATGTATGGGTATGTTTTGTGTGCCTGCGCTGGGACAAGGGGTGGTTGCTCGCTGCTTAAAGCATTGATCCAATTTCCCTGTGGAGCCTTTGAATCAAGTCATCATATCTTGATTTTGTAATCCACCTTATGCCATAAGTTTTATGCTCTGATCTTAATATTATGCTCTAGTGAGCTAAACAGTGTCATGAACCTAGTTCATGAGGATGTAAACATCTGTCGGACGGCGACGACTTATGGTAGAACAGTGCTAGGTGGGGGGGCACCGACTGGGGAGAAATGGATCTAGAATTGCCGGTCAAGGAGGAGACCAGAGCAGGACTTAGGGACTAGGAATACTTCTTTGTTATCCATTGCTTAATGTGCCAAGAGGCTGTCACATACTCTTTTAGGAGCCGGCCCTAACAAATCAGCTGACTAACTAATTGATAAGATTCTCTTAAAACTAATTGATACCAACTATGATTAGATAATGCCATCATGTGCTGCTGCTCCCTCTGTGTGTATGGACCTCCTGATGTGCTGGCTGGCTGCAGGGCTTCCTGACGTGCTGCACCGAGAGGCTAGGCAGCACATCACCATGAGCTGCATGGGTCGTAGCTCCACTAGCCCACACCCATGACAAACAGTGCTTGTTATCCTCTCTCTTGGTTAAAGGCCAAGTTGTCATCTTATCAGCGCAAGGGTTCAAGATTTTGATAAGATTTTGTTTACTTTCTTAGTTTATTCATATGCTCTTTTTGAGTTGACTAAGTAGGTCTGTCCTACATAAGCATATTTCTGCTTGTCTGAAGTTGGTTACTGTGTGTGTGACCAATTTGTGGCTCAATGACCTGACATAACCATAAAGACATCTCTGAATTCATCCACTATGATTTGAAATAATTTTTCTCTCACACTAAATCATTTTATTCTCTATGTTCCTGCAATTGTGCCATCTTTTGAAATTTTTAATGTTCTTTAGAAAGACCTTTAGTTTTGCATGCATAACCAAACTTTTTTGTTGCAGGTACGATGTTGCTGCCTTCCTGTCCCATAGGTTGTTTGAAACAGGTGACCCGGTAAGGATGTTAGATTTTTTAAAATATAATTGAAGTTACTAAATACATTTCTGGCAGTCTTTTTTGAAAGCAGCCTGCTAACACAAGCTATAGATGATTCCATTTCTCATTTATCTATACTGGGATTGCATTTGTTGAGGGTGAAATATAGTGACTTAATTCTTTGATAGGCAGCTTTAATGCTTCTACAGTTCTACTGGGAACTGTGTGTTCAAACATGTCAAAACACCCAACTTCTCTGGACTATGTGTTCGAGAAATGTCCATACTCCATCCTTATTTTTTTCTACAAAATGGTTTCTACAAGAGGACTGACCATCTAACATGACCTTGCAAACCTTGTGTAGTTGTGTATGTGCGAGCTTTGGTTTTATTTGCAAAGCTGCTACTCTAGAGTTGTATAAAATTTATCTTTCCCAACCTTGGTGTTTTTTAATGTAAAATGAAATTTGTAAACTAATATGATTTTTTATTTGAAGTTCGTGATGCTCTCTAGATGCATCACCTTTTTTTTCTAAAATTATGTGCGCACGTGTTTCTGTAGTGTTGTATTTTTTTCTCATAGTGGGTACTAGTTTATTACCTGTGCCATGCACCAATTCGGCTTGCACTTAGTTATTTTGTTGTGTTTCAGGAAGTACGGGTTCGTTTTTCTGGATTTGGAGCTGAGGAGGATGAATGGATTAATGTTCGTAAATGTGTGCGACAGCGTTCTCTTCCATGTGAAACCACAGAATGTGTTGCTGTGCTGCCTGGGGACCTCATTCTGTGTTTTCAGGTTGTTGTCATCTTATACTTTTTTTAACCTATCTTAGCATGTCATAACATGATAATTGCTGTCTACATGAACTGTATGTTCTCATTTGAAATTATAAGAAGGAAAGTTTTGCTTTAGCCCTTTGAACATTATGCAATATGCATATCTTATGCTTGACAGGTTTTCCAGTTTAGGTCCTTGGTTGATCTACATCTGAATGTTGTGCTGGTTGACTTCTTATTCTGCTTTTTTTTGTCCTGTTACTTGTTGGCCTCTGATGATTTTCTTGGTCAGACTTCACCGGTCAAAACTGTTTGGTCATCCTAGGTTTCTGATGTGACTGTGCAGTGTGCACGACAGACAGATTGCATTTGCTTGTTATGTTGATTCAATGATTTGGTCCATTTTAAGTAAATGTATTCTGAATTTTCCATACAATAATTGAGATGAGTGTATTTTTGTTGGATTTCACCTGCCAAACTTGTTGGGTCTTCCTAGATTTCTAATGTGGCTGTGCTGTGTGCATAACAGACAGATTGCAGTTGCTTGTGCCGATTCAATGATTTGGTCCCCTTTAAGGAAATGTGTTATGAATTTGCTATATAATAACTGAGGTTGCTTAACTGTAACATTTCCATCTCGTTGTTGCATCCTGACACTCAATGATCTGCCAATTCATTGCATGACTGTTTGATTCTTCTCTTTCTAGTCTTGTAATCCAATTTATGGCGTTGTAAAGTGTTGTGGTTGACAATACTTGTTGAATGGCTTTGCTTTAATATTTAAGGATTAAGATCCAGTGCTGCATGTATTTTATACTGTAATTGCAATAATATTTACGATATCAAAATCCAACTTTGGTTTCTTGTTGCTTTCCATATTTCTTGGTAATCATATTTCATTCCTTAGTTTTATTGTGATGCCACAAGGCCACCATTTCTTAATCAAGGCGTAAACAGCCAAAGCCTCATGACTTTGTCGACCAAACTTTGACCATAGAAACATGTTAATACAAGAAATATACTCATTGAGGGTCTTTTTTTTACGGGGACATATCCAGTGCAATCAGGATTTTGGTGCAATCACCGTGCAATCCAACTAAGAAAAGTTTCAAAAAATTCTGAAAAAAATCGTGGATGTACATCTCATCTTACCCCATCTACATATAAAATTTCATAATCAAATTCATCCTATGTTAAGAGTAATAAAAAAAACAAATTTCTGACAAACTTGAATAGTTCAAATGCACCCTAAATTTGTCCTTTTTGTAACTTCAAGCATAGGACGAATTTGATCATGAAATTTTATATGTAGATGGGGTAAGATGAGATGTACATCCACGGTTTTTTTCAGAATTTTTTGAAACTTTTCTTAGTTTGATTGCACGGTGATTGCACCAAAATCCTGATTGCACTGGATATGTCCCCTTTTTTTACTTCTAATTTATGATTTTGCAGAACAGGATTTATGTATTTCTATCTTGATTAAATGTGTTGCTTTTTTTTAATCAACACATTACTTTTGAATACTAGTGTTGAGTTTTGGATATGAATTTATCCCCTGAAACTGTTTATTGTTTGTTGAATGGTTTATGATTAAACTGCATTCGGACAGCCTTTCTGCGAAATGAAACAGGCTGTAACATGTTTCTAGTCACTTATAAATTGAAAAGTAAATAGACAACTTTGGTCAAATGTGTGAAAATATTTCATCCTATATGTCTGCCAAATAAGCCGTGTATATCTTGGTAGTCTGTGCGCAAACACTGAGGGCCCTAGAGATTATATGTGCATGTAGGTTACTGCTAGTTAAAGAAAAAAAAATACTCATTAACATAATTTTTTGGACTATTGATGAAGGTCTGAATAAGGAGTAATTTATAAACTTGTTTGGTTGTAGCATTGTAATGGAAAGTTGAACACAGGACCAATCTATTTTCATTTGATTTCGCTGTTCTATAGTTCTATCATTTACTCCTATTCTTAATTGACCAGGAAGGCAAAGAGCAAGCTCTCTATTTTGATGCTCGTGTCCTTGATGCTCAAAGGCGAAGACATGATGTAAGAGGATGCCGCTGTAGGTTTCTTGTTCGTTATGATCATGATCACTCTGAGGTATTTCTCGAATTCATATTCCCCTGAGGAAGACAATTTTTAGATTAAATTGCACCATAGGCCCTTACACTCGCATAATTGTTTCACATAGGCACAAGAACTTGTATAAGCAATTTAATTTTTGCCCAACAGGTGCAGATTTAAGGACTTAATGCACGATAGCCATTAACCATTTCTGAATGTTTAAGAACGTATATGTCAATTTTTCCAAGTTCATAGACCTACCATGCAATGTATGCTCATATGTTAGCCTGCACACCCTTCGCCCTGTTTTGCAGTCTACATTTTGTGCTTAACTACATTATTAGGAATTGAAAATAATAGTTTGTTGATCTTTGCTAGTTATCTCACTGTTTAGTTGAATAAAACTGAAATCTCGCAATGGTGCATTTATGTTGTGTTTTGCTGTTGTATCACAATTTATTGATGTTCATGTTTCTTTTAATGTCATAGGAAATTGTTCCATTGAGGAAGGTGTGCCGTCGGCCAGAGACTGATTACAGGCTGCAGATTTTGCACGCTACTAGAGCGGCGGCTTCTGCAGATGTTCAGACTCCACCAAAAGAGGCTGTGTTTGAGTCGGCACCAATTGATAAGAGCCCAGCTGAGCAGAAACCCCCAAAGCAGCACAAGATGATGGATGTGAACCCTGATGATGTGACCATGGTTTCCAACCTGGATCAAGAAGAGCCAATGGACAAGCCTGTTGCTGCATTACCAGCTGCACTTGCGAAAATCCGCAGTGACTCAGGTTCAAATGTGCCGGTGAGGGATGCAGAGGCTGCTCCGACTGTTGAAGCTGCCGATGAAGCACAAGAAAACATGATGAAAGAGGGAGAGTAGTTTGGTTTCCTGTGCATTGCGTCTGACTGCAGTAAACTAGCTCTCGGATCAGATGTTTTGGTATCTGATTTTACTGCAGGAAACGTGCGCTGTGAAGGATTTTACTGCAGGAAACATGCGCTGTAATGATTTCATATCAACTTTTCGCTGAAAACAAGCTTAGGTATTTTCGCTCAAAGAAAAAAAGAAAAAATGATTGCTTAGGGACTGATGGGAATGTGGCTGTATTGACTTGATTGCTATTGTACAAATTTGTTGAATTTTTATCTATTTGGCTCATTGTATATTTATGCATGTGTTGGCACCAAATCTGGTAAGACATTACTAATTTGTTAGGCTGAGGATAAAATTGCATATTCCTGACCAACATCGATTAAAAAGGTAAAACTTAAGTTGGAGTTAGAATTATGATTGATGTTGATTCAAAGATCGATTTTATCTATACAAAGATTGATACAGATCACGGTTGGTGTATTGAAGAAAGATACTATCGGTCTATGCACTATAAAAAAAGATTAAGGGCAAGTAGAAATATAATTAATCAATCAAATAACTTGTATATACTTTTATTTACTTTTTCCTGATAAAAAGGAGTAGTCTTGTAATTCGTCGTTGATCAATAATGTTGCACATTATCGATTGTTGATCTTCTTCGATTATGCTAGATTTGGTTTTCTTCAATCCTGTTGCGCATCTTCTTCAGGAAAGTGTACCTTTATCAACCATCTAATCAGTCATAATAGGCTGTTTAGACTTATTGTTACCTTTGATTTAATCGGTTTTATATAGCTATTTATATTCTTGCCGGTTATCACCTTAGATCGGCTTTGGGAATAATTTTTTAATCTATCTTACCGATGACAGGATCAAATTGGTTGTTACGCCTCGAATCTCTTGAACCCAATGGTCATATGTGTTTTGAGCTGATCAATTCGTCATCACATTTTTTGGTGTCCACACTTTTGGTATACTCGGTGGGACGCGATGTCTTATGTTGAAAAGTCAATTCCGCCATCCGATTTCAACACCGAAGATATAATCGCCCCAACATTGGATAATTTGACACCAAAGCAGTGCAAAGAGATCGAGGATTGGAAGGCTGCGCTTGAGGAGATGATGCTGAGTTGCTATTAGGAAACTCGATGTGGTGTTACCCAAAAGCCTGCATTACCGTCAGTCAATCCCCTGAATGACACGGGGACTATTGATACATTGGAAAGTCGATACATGAGTGCACAAGTTGAATTACCTGACATGATTAGTCTATCTGTGCACTATGCTTTGATAGCAACAGTATTAAGACTATAACTCAAGCGTTGGCATCAACTAGAAGCCTACTCGATTCAATGCAAATCCTACCAAATTACTCAGTCTATTCGATAGCACCAAGCATGCAAAACCAGGTGTTAATGGCCAATTCTAAGCCATTAGCTACAACTCCCTCTCTTACAACGATGCCAACTAAGCCGACCATAATATTGCCATGAAATCCTCGTAAAAGTGGGGGTGTGCATTATCAAGCATATAGTAATGTGGCTAAGTTGGATGCACCAGCCAATTTACCATCATCGACTCTGTTTTATGCTTTTCCCAATCTTCCCATAGCCGATTGAACCTCCTATGCACTAACAATACATTGAGCTGATTTCGTAGAGCAATGTGCCTCTATACAAGGTTGGAACGTACACACAACACTTTGTTCCAGTACCAGAACCGATTGGTAGGAGAGCCAATGTAAACTTTGAGCAACCCATCTGCTCCCATCAGCTCAAGCGACCTATCAACTCGAGTTTACGCTTGGAGGGCAGAATGCCAATTATGAACGTAATTGGTAAACTTCTAACACTGTATCAGCTAATACAACGAATTGGCCCAATTAGATATCAGTTGTATTGGGAGACAAATTCGGTATACAGCCTAAAGGGAATGTTACAGACTATCGGAAGCCATAGATCAGATGCCTTACCCTAATAACTTCAAAGTTCCTAATTTTGCAAAATTCATAAGGGATGGCTCCATCACTACTTTGGAGCACGTCAGACATTTTATCGTACAATGCGGTGAAGCTGCTGAAGCTGCTCAGTCTGTTGGATTAAAAATTAAGTTATTATGGCTATCTTTGTCAAGAGTTGATTTTACATGGTTCACAAGATTACCCCTGAATTCCGTCAATTTTTGGACCGATTTGGAAAGTCGATTTCATGAGTACTTTTTCTTCGGGAGTTTAGAGCTTAGAATTTTTGATTTAAGTTTTGTTCATTAGAAATTTGGGGAGTCGGTTACAAATTATATTTAAGAGATTTAGAGAAGTAAGAAATTGGTGTTTTAGTGTAGCTTTGCCTGATAATTAGTTAGCCGATTTAACCTTCCAAAGGTTAATTCCTCAACTAAAGGATAAATTTGACGGGCTAAAATTCACCGATCTAAGTCACCTGTTGCATATGGTATCGGCTCAAGAAAGTCGTTTTACCAATAATAGAGGTTTTAGGGATAAGTTCAAAAATAATAACAATAACGAGGATAAAGATAAATCTAAAGTCAATCTTGTCGAGTACGACTCGAGATATTCATCTGAAGATGGCTAGGCTGTAAGATCAAGGATGCCGACTAGAAGGGGGTAAATAGGCGGGTATAAAAATTTCTTCTATGATTAATTAAAATCTCATCTAAGTACCCTTGTTTCAAAACTAAATGATGAAAGATGCGGAAGCAATAAACTAAGGTTTTGACAATTAATGTCAGGTAACTAGGCTCACTAAGTGCATTAATTAAATTTATGTCTCTAACAATAATTTGCAATCCTAAATATAAGCAATCAAACCATCAATTCTATGAATATAAATTGCTTGAGAGTAAATAGGGAATAGAATGCAAATTACAAGAGACACATTGATATATTACCATGGTATTTGGAGACTTGCCGGTCTCCCCTATCCACGTTGAGGCAAGCCCAAATCACTTTGGACTGGCTCCACAAATTGAACACCCGCCTCAATTACACTAGTATTAGCTCTTTCCCTCTCTGGATAGGTAAGCTCCGATCTTCACAACTTTGCTGAGCCTTCTCATAACCTCCTTAAGAAGGCCACCGCGCACGACGCCTCCATGCCATCAAGGTGTCGACAAACACCAAGAGTAATAGGTTAAGCTTCTTACTTAATTCTCACCAAGTGCAACACATGCACAAGGATGGATCCTTCTCTAGATGCAACACATACAACTAGAGACTTCTCTCCTTGCTCACAAAGTGCAACACATGCACAATATAGAGGAGAGGCTCACACTAGCTCAAGAGAATGCAAATCAACACCAAAGAGACTCTACACAAGAAACTCTAACTCAAAATCTTATCAAATCACTCAAATATTGTTCTAGGAGCTCTTGAGGTTTTTCTCTACAAGAATACCTCAAATGGGTGCTATAGCAGCAACAAGACCCTCCTAACTTGGTCCCTTTATAGCCCCTCAAGAAAACTAGCCGTTTGGAGAAAAATGTCCAAAAATCAGCAAAACCCGGTGGTACCGCCCATCTAGGACCGGTAGCACCGGCCCCAGGCCTAACAGATAGTTTTGGGCATAAATTCACCAAAACTAGTCACTGCTACAGTAACCCCCCCTCCCGGTGCTACTACCCATCTAGGACCGGTAGCACCGGCCATTTCAACCCAAAAGCACCTCTCTGGAATTTTTGCACCGCCTCTGGAGTGGTAGTACCGCCGCTACCACTGTTTCAACCCATGTAGAGGCGGTGCTACCACTGTTTCAGCCACTCAAATGCTTATAACTTTTTGCTCTGAACTCTGATTTAAGTAATCTTGGACTCTACATGAAGCTTATCAGGAGGGTTACAATCTTCACCTATTTTTAAGATTTAAGCAACCATAGTCATTTTTAAATATCATAAAAATAAAGACTCTAATGTAGTTACTCAAGCCTAAAATCTGATTTTTCGAAATCCTTCACAAAGACTTGATCAAAAGTACGACTACAAGCTAAAAAGAGTCAATAAGATCAAATCTTGAGCCATCTGATGACAAACTCATGATCAAAATAATTTTTGCAAAACAAATTTGCAAATTCTAACCACATGCTCCAAGATCAAATAAACACCAATATTTTGCAAAACTCATTTGCAAATAACCCGAAAAGCTATAAGATCAATCCTTTAGCCATCTAAGGATCAACACATGATTCTGATACTTTACAAAATATATTTGCAAATGCCAACAAATACTCTAGGAAAGAAACCCACAATCTCTAGCTTATTTTCAAACTACATTTACAAATAACAAATCAACATTTTGCAAACATAAAGCATAAATTTTACTTAGCCTTATGATGATCAATACATAAGCAAATCACAAGCCAAAACACTCATGCATGAACTCTCACCTTTTGCAACATATACAAAACTTAGCTCCATGCAAAAACCATATAAACTAAATTACCTGAGCTATCTCCCTTTTGCAACATATGCAATTCCATAGCTCCATGTAAAAACCAAATCGATTAAGATCCAATAAGAAGCAAGCATGAGCTCTCTTATTTGCAACACATGCAAATACTTAGCTCATACAAAATCTAAACAAGAGAGTGAGCTAGAGTGAAATGGATTGAGTTCATAAACACATGATAAAGCTCAACCTATAAGACTCGACCCCTCTTAATAGTACGGCACCAAACTAGCAACCCGATCTCCCATCCAAACACCGAGGCCAGTAAAAGATGAAGAACACATCTTAGCCCTAATTAGTTATACCTTTGCCTCTAACAAATCCCCTTGGAGATTTTATGATTTCCATCATCTTCTCTCCAAACCAGGCCGTTTCTTTTTGTTCATCAACATATGATGAACCTTCTCTAGCATTACTTCACTTCGGGATTTATCCTTGAAGCTCATTAATATATGATGACTTCTTCTCGATTCTTTATTTTCTTGAACTCAACCTATTTCACAACTCATGAAAGATTGTTAGTCCAAAAAATACGGTTGTCTCAATCATCACCGCACTCCATTAACACATAATGGATGACCCCAAGATCGATTGATCACAACCAAAATAAATTTGAATGATTAATTTTGTGTCTTGAGTACTTTGATGCAACTAATACTTCATTATACTCAAGAACTTTTTGTTTGTCCTTAATCAACAAAGAATACCATCAACACATGATGAAGTGTTCTTTAATTTGTTGAAGGACAATCGAACTCAATTTAAATTCCATTTAAATTGATATGAGTATGTATAACTATACAAGTTTCATATACTCATTTTGATGGAATCTCAAAGTAATGATCCAATACATTGGAGTGATGGAAAGGGATTAATACTATTGAAACTTCAAGATTGAACATGAATTCCCCCTAAATGTGTGCATTTATGTATATATAGAATTAAAACATTAATGCATATGTTGAGGTCTAAATAATGGTAATGTTTATCCTTTAATTTGAATCCAAAATATGCATTAAGATATCATAAAATGAATATGAGTGCATACCTTGAGTTTTATATTTTACAATGAGATGAGACTAATCAAGGATATACTTAATAAAATAGTTAGTCTCATATTTGGATTTATCAATATGACCGTGAGTATTATATCACTACTACAGAAAACATCATCACAGACGGTTCGCAAACGTCATCAGAGACGGTTTTGTGAACCGTCAGTAACAATAAGTCTGTGATGAAGGAGATCATCAGAGACGGTTCTCTACCCGTCTGAGAAAATATATATCACAGACGGTTGTATTAATAAACCGTCTGTGAAATTTAATTATCACAGACGGTTCTTATTTGAAACCGTCTGTGATAACTAAATATCATAGACGGTTTCAAATTACAACCGTCTGTGATAACTAAATATCACAGACGGTTTCAAATCAGAACCGTCTGTGATATGAACTTATCACAGACGGTTTCAAATCATAACCGTCTGTGATATGAACTTATCACAGACGGTTTCAAATAAGAACCGTCTGTGATGACCTTTTTTTCCCACACCCCCAGCAGAACCTCCATTAGTTATGGTGTTGTTGAAATTTCCATCAATATTTCTACTTGATATTTATAAGGCCGCCTTCTTCCGCAGTTATAGATGTTGTCCATCGGCTTCCTCCCGCCTCTTCTCCATTCAAGCTCTGTGTTCCAAAGTCCTTCCTGCATGGAAGACCCGACTTGCAATCACATTTGTTCAATCTTTAATTACCCTACCTAGAGTAATCTATCAAGTACATCTACAATTTTTACCAAAGTACCATGTTCTCCCACTATGGCACGACGGTGACGCTGCATAAGAGCATGTCGTCTGGCTACTCTGCACCGTGGCACTATGGTGACCCTACGCAGCCACTTCAGATGGCATGAAGCAAATCACACACTCTAGTGTGTCCGGCTCGATGGAGAAGACCGTGGTTGTTGCCGCCGCCATGCCGCTCAAGGGTCTTGGTTGATTTATTAGTCGAGTTCCATCAACATTATCATAAGAAGGAGAAAAGCGCTACAAATGTTTATATTTTAAGTCTATCCCGACGGACAAATCGCTGCCTCAATGCATATAGGAAGTGCAGATATTCAATTACAACATCTATAATCGCCGTGTCTCAAATATTGATGCAGAATACCTAAGTAGATGGAAATTTCAACAACAAACCATAAATAATGGAGGTTCTCACGAGGGTGTAGGAAAAACATCTAGTTCCAACAAGCAAGACATTGTTAAGTTGTTGCATTCAAGATGAGCAAATATGTATTAAGGATAATATCATGTGACAATACAATGAATCGTACAAACAAGAATAACCGTAAGTTTTGGACATATTTTCCAAATTAATGAATACCATTTGATAATTCTACAACTCCAGAAGTTATAAGGCCGCGTGGAACGCGCCATTTTTATTTATTACTTGGCCGAAAGCAGAAGTAACAAACTCTCCTCTAATGTTGCTCAAATGGTCGCCACAACGCAGCTTTTAATAAAGATCGCTATTTTTTGTATCGACGATGGTTTGCATGTTGTGGCAAACATAAAATCCACATAGGTTATTTCCCTGACCTTGCTGGTGGCACTGCAAATAAAACCTACGGTTAGTTCTAGAGTCACTATTACAGGGTTTGATATAGGATTATTGTGTATAGCGGATACCGGAAACTCCAAATCATGTTGTAGTTTAGTCCAATCCTTCAACTTTTTGAACGCTCTACAAGATCGCAAAAGGTTAGCCTAAGCCATTCCAATAGCAATATAAACCTGGAACAACTTACACAACCATGTACGTTATGTACGGAGGAAACGTGATTACCTGCAGAGTAATTTTGCGATAGGTACCAAGTCGTGGTTTCCGCCACGTAAGGAATCAAGGTAATTAACCCGGTTTGTGGTTGGTTCAATTACAATTAGAACCCAGTGAAACCTACACAGGTATATCACAATGGACAATGAATGAAATAGAGTTGTGTGCACAGTACAGACCAAAGTATAGCATATGGTAGCACTTACCCTGGGTTATGGGGTATAAGTATGAGTTCTTTATCTTTTTGTGCTAGCAATGCCTCTGTGACGATTCCTCGACCATGTTTATATCATCATCCATTGTTTGCTTTGAGACTATATGTGGGTCGAGGAAACCGATCGATAGTTTCTTCCGTGTCGCCTGTTGCATGTATCTATATATACAAAGGCTAATTATATATATATTGGAGGACATTTATCACTATTAGACTAATGTAGACCGTGATAGCACACACTTACAAGGTCCAGATCTTATGAGTGCGCGCCGATGGCGCCGAGGTTGTAGAGATGGAACAAGTCCGTAAAATCGACCGTGAAGAAGCCCCGCCGAGTCGTTGAATAGATGTTCATACTTGAACTTAACGCCGATACTTGTTGTAATGCTCACGCCCGCTTTCTAGCTTGTTGGGTGTACCAATTATGCAATTGTTGGCAAGGTATACTATGAAGTTACGCTGCCTTTCGTTAGTAAGGGCTCTCCTAGCTTGTATTGTTTAGCCAACTCAAGCAGATGGATAGTCGATTTGTTCTTTCCTTTCTTTCTTCCGCTTGCCCATGCCTTTCTTTGTTTTGTATGAACCCTTCACGGAGAGGAATGGGCAGGAAAGAGGTCAACGTTATGTACATCAAGTGGAGTCCGCTCTACGATCGCTGATTTGGTAGCCAACCGATCGACGGCGATACAATAGGCTAATCAGATCGTCATGTTGTTGCATGACGTAAGGGACGACCAGGAGATGTCGCCGCTAGGCCATTGGATGAATATGCCAATGGCATCCCCAAGTTTCACGATCTCGCTGCTTACGGCTTCAGAGATCGACAATTTTGAAACTATCAAATACCCCGCCCACATTGACCTTGGTGAAACCCCGCTATGATGGTACTGCACCATGGTCCCTTTGGGGATGGATACGCCATGCCCCAAGCAGCCATCGAGGAACGGTGCCATTGCTAATTCTCACTTGGAGATTGCACCGCTGGGCCACCTTAATGTCACATACAGATAAGTCCCGCTATGTTCATCTATGTCACTTGAGGAACAGATGCACAACTGCTCTTACAGGCAATGGCAATGACTTGCGGACATACTGGGCTTGTGCAAGATTTCTTTCTTGATTGGTGAGCCTTTCCTCGAGGATTTGTATCCTTTCATAAAATTCTTCTCTCGCCTCCCTCAACTCTTCTCTCAACTCTCCTCTCAACTTGTCCTCCAAATTCTTTATAATATTTGACTCAAGGCCGGCTTTAGTTCTCTTCTTACTTCAGATATGTGGAAGTCGTCTGGGAATCCAGTTTTCCATGGAACAAAAACCCTTTGCCTCTTGTACGACTGTGGTGTTCCTTGTTTCCAAGGCTATGGATGTGCATCTTTCTCTCTCGTCGGGAAAAAGAGCCATCGCACGATTGTGTACTCAACGCCACCGCAAGATCCGGACAAGTTATTTCACTTATGAAGTCATGGACTAATTACGTAAAATTGGTAGTTCGATTTATATATTACAGCGCTATGCACTTCCTCGTCCGCTGGGTTTACAAAGGAGACGGTTGTGGAGGACGTGGCGGTGACTCGCTCTTAGCCGCCTCTCGCACGCTGATCTGTGATCGATGGAAATGGCGCGATACCCTCCTCGCCCTCCCCGCCCCATTGCGCCTCTTCCCCCAGAGCGCAAAGCCGAAGTCTGTGGGGTGAGTGTTCCTTGCTTGCAAGGCCTTGTTTGTTTCACTTTGACACACGAATTCGCCTCGTCGCCTTCATCCCAACAAAACGCCCCCACGTGTCCTCATCAATGAACCCATACTTCGAGTATGGAACCAGATCCTTCTTGACGAGTCCGCGAAAAGCGATGCTTGAAGGTCTTCCATGCCTTTCGCCGCTAGCGGCATACCGTCGCACTAGGGGAGCGGATTCTTCCGAATGTTGAACGATGAAAGAATTTCCGTTAGCAAGGCATTGCGAGCCTCAATAGTCACCAACCTCCGTGAAGATAGCGTGATCGAACCCGCTCCCTGCCACTATCCCACACATACTCAAATGCATTCGCCGCTTTTTTGGCTTTCTAGGGCCCCATCATTTGGATCGATCTCGTAATGGTATATCGGTCTGTTGGCCTTTTGTTTGGTCCTCTTGCAAATATGGGTCGATTCTTCTTTTGAGGGCACATCATGTCCTTTAGACGATGGATTAGAGGACTACATCTTCTTTACAAGTTAAAATAGTTTCAAAGTAACTAAAAGTGAAGAACAAATAAAATCACATTAGAGTGAATGAGTTTGTGGATACCATGGCTTGTTATTAGCCTTTTAAAAGAACTAGCCTAAATGGCTTGTTATTAGCCTTTTAGCAAAAGAAGCGAACTAGAAGGTTGCCGAACTTAATAAAAATTTCGCAAAGACTCTCCCTAAAACTAGGACATCCACACAACAGACAAGCGTAAGAATACATATGGATTCAACCATTTGACAGCTAATGTAATAATAGAATGTAAGCTCAGATCTCACATATGAACATCTACAAGATATTTAAAAAAGCAATTAGCATAAAGCTCATATTGATTGTTTGAATGTTCTCAGATGTCGGGTTGCCTTAAAAGGCCCTCCTCGCCACAATGGACAAGTAATAGACTAGATTGTGACAACTTTATCTCAATAATGATTTAATACTTGACAAAGTTAAGTATAAATCTACTCAATTGGTTATCTTATATGTACAAGAATAGTGAATCATTCAAAGCAAGCTTATCGACAAGAAATAACATGCTCAAGCAATGCTAAGTAAACAAGATAGTGAAATGTTACCGTAATGTACCGCAAGATAGATGACAATAGCAAGAAGCGTAATATTCACTAACTAAGCATATAAAGACAGTTTGCAATAGAGCTAATCAAATATATATATATGAAAGTGAAATTGATCGCTAAGATTTGTTGTCACAATTAGTCTATTCCATCCCCTAAATCATCATCAACATTAAGCCCACACGCAAGGTCCCTAAGCCGCAGACGACCGCCCTTTGCAAGACCGAGAATAATCACGTAAAGTGTCCTTAACTCACTAACTAGCAGAGCAACACCGAAAAATAGAGCAAATGGCCAAGCAAAGGTTCTCCAGATCGAGAAACGGCCTCTAGCTCGATGGCTAGTCCCCCAGAAATACTCACGATTGAAGCCCGAGATGCACAAGAACACAGCCGAGGGGGAGCACGTCGATGCCGGGGAGGACGCCGAGGGGGAGGACGCCGAGGCCGGGGGAGGACGCCGGGAGGGGGAGGACGCCGAGGCCGGGGGAGGACGCCGGGAGGGGGAGGATGCCTAGGAGGAGAACGCCGGGAGGGGGAGGACGCCGAGGGGGAGGCCGCCGCGGGAGACAAAACGTACGTCTCAAAGGGTTAGGGTTTGCCGCGCTGTGAATTAGCCCTGAGCGCGCGCGGGAGATATATAGAGGAGAGCACATCACAGACGGTTCTATAATATAATGGTCTGTGATGTATTATCACAGTCGGTTCTATAATATAACGGTCTGTGATGTTGAGATATCATAGACGGTTATATAATAGAACCGTCTGTGATGTTGTGATATCACGGACGGTTATATAATAGAACCGTCTGTGATGTTTTGATATCACGGACGGTTATATAATAGAACCGTCTGTGATGTTTTGATATCACGGACGGTTATATAATAGAACCGTCTGTGATGTTGAGATATCACAGACGGTTAGGTAACATAACCGTCTGTGACAAATAACATCACATACTGTTATGTTAAGGAACCGTCTGTGATATGTACTGTTCACTGACATTCACTTGTCGGTTCAGTTCAGTCGACTCTTGTCTGTACCACTTTGTTGTATCTTCCGGGAAAGTTGTCTTTAATGTAATATAGATCGTGATTGTGGTTGATGTGAGATTCTAATCCTCAATTCAAACCCTAAAATCTGAGAGAATCACATACAACTATTTCCATATTGCCAAAGTAGACATGATTCTGTTCTTGTTTGCCATAGTCTACATAATTTATTTCTTGTCATCAATTATGTCTGAATGGCCATCTTTGAATCATGTATTTGGAATCATATTGATATTAAGGAATAAATACGTGCTCTTATACTTGCATCTTTTCCATCCATCCAGATGCTTCACAAGCTACTTACAAAGATCATCACAATCCTATATACATAATTCAGATGCTTCACAAGCTATTTACAAAGATCATCACAATCCTATATACATAATTCAGATGCTTCACAAGCTACTTACAAAGATCATCACAATCCTATATACATAATTCAAATGCTTCACAAGCTACTTACAAAGATCATCACAATCATATGTACAAAGCATGATGGGTCGTATCATCTTTACAATAGCATTAATGTAATATTATTACACATGAAAATTAGTAAGCATGATGACAATGCACCCTTCTCATAACTACGCCCACCACATGCTTATTCTTTTGTATGAAAATTAGCCCTTCATGATGATCGACGCTGTGTAGCTTGCTTCCTCATGTTGTTCTTCCGGGACCGTGGATGTCATTTCCGATAGGTGGCAACTCATCAAATTGATTGTACTCTTCCTCATCTACTACATTCTCAACTCCGACAATTCTCCTTTTTCCCGAAGAACTACGTGGCGCTTCTTGTTGGACGGGCCGGTTACATAGAAGACTTGAACAACTTGGTTAGCGAAAGTACGAATGGTTCATCTTGGTATCCCACACGCTCGAGGTCCACAGAGTGATGCCATTCTTGTCAACCTTCACGGCCGGAGGTGGACCCAACGGCACCAAAATAGGGAATCTTGAAAGTACGAGTCGAGCTCCCATATCTCCTCTATGAACCCATAGTAGGAGCTCCTCGTCAACCCAGCCGTATTATTGAATGCATCTATGCGACACCGCTGCTCGGTTTGTGCTCTTCATATCCTCGATCTCTCGTGTAAAATGTGTACCCATTTAAGTCATATCCTTTCCATGTGACAACCGTAAAGTTGGTCCTTTTGCCAACCATGTCAACAGAATCATCCGACGAGCTCCCAAAGGATAGGTCGCCCTTCAACCATTTGTTGAATCAAGGTTATGTTGTCTCGTGATCCAAGACTCGCCGGCTTTGGATTCTTCTTGCCTTAGCCATTGCTTGTGCTCGACGATATAGGCGACACTACAGCCATGTGTTGCAAAACCGTGAAATGGGCTCGAGCATACGCAACCGAATCAGCGTGATTGCTTTCCTTCCGATGGTCCCGATACTCGAGCCTCCTCATGGCGAGATCGAGGCACACCTATTGGTTCGACTGGGCCATGTAATCGACGCAGAACTCGACGACCTCTTCGCTGTATAACCTTCGACAATGCTACCCTCCGGACGAGATCGATTCCAGACGAAGACTTGAGAATTCCCATGTACCTCTCGAACGGGTACATGCTACGAGGAACACCGCTCGCATATCTTTATCTCTCACAAGGTGAACAATGAGATGGACCATGATATCGAAAAATGATGGAGGGAAATACATCTCAAGATTACATAGAGTCATCACCACCTCACTTGCAGAGCATCTAGTCCTTCGATCGATGACCTTCGAGCGATTGTGTTAAAGAAATAACACACCTAGTGATTGTCTCTAACCTTGACCGCAAAATACTTCTAATTGCGATAGGAGCATCTGGTCATCAAGACATGACAATCATGAGACTTCATGCGGTTAATTTCAAATCTTCCAACTAAACAAGTCTCTTCATGTTGAGGAGTAACCGGACGGAACTTTCACACCATGCAAGCACCGGCGCAGCTTCAGTTTTTCGACCTTGGACAGAGTATAACAAGGTGTTCCAAGTACGCACGGCCTTTATCGCCTCTTTCGTGCTAACTCGTGTCTTATGCCCATATCGACCAAGTCAAGCCGCATGCTGATACCATCCTTTGTTTTACCCTTAATGTTGAGTAAGAGACCAATCACGCTGTCACAAACATTCTTCTCACGCATGACATCGATGCAAAGGGCTAACTTCTAGGTGCTCCCAAAGAAGGTAGGTCCCGCAATATTGATCTCTTCTTCCACATGCTCTTTTCACGGGTACTTGATTTACGCCCCTTTCCATACGCAACATCCAAATCCTTAACAATGTCATGAACATCTCTCGCCAAACGCCTTTGAGCTGAACCATTTTCGCTCCTTCCGTCAAAAGTTGCTTCATCTTGCGATATGGGTGATTCCTCCAAGGAACCTACGATGACGATGTACACGGTTTTATGGGGTGATTCAGCCATAAACTCTCAGATCATCTAAGCAAAGGAGTGCGTGCTTTGGTTCCTTTTGTACTCGGCCCGACAGTTAGCAAGGGGGGGTAATCATTTATGGTGCGTAACAACAAGCAAAGGCAAAGTAAAGTTCTCTCGCTTGTACGCATCCCATACGTGTACCCCAGAACTCCACAAGTGTTTTTAGATCTTCCACCAATGGAGCTAGGTACACATCAATATCGCTCCTGTGTTGTTTCGGTCCTTGGATAAGCATGCATAACATAATGTACTTCCGCTTCATACACAACCAAGGAGGAAGGTTGTAGATACAGAGATTTACGCCAAGTGCTATGCCTACGCTTCATGTTACCGAAAGGATTCATTCCATCCAGACTAATCCAAACCTTATATTTCTGATCCGCACCGAATTCTTGAAAGCTTCATCGATGTTTCTCCTTTGGATGGAATCAGAAGGTGCCTTAGCATTCCATCATTCTTACGCCTCAAAGTGCCAACGCAACAGCTTTTGCCTCCTTTGGGTTCGCAAACAAACGCTTCAAACGGGAATTATAGGCGATACCATGCCACCTTAGCCGAGGACCTTTTTTCACCTCAATGCTCTCGCCATCATCATCTGAATGACTCTTACGCTTGTATCGGGATGCGTTACACACGGACATCTATGCAAGTTTGTGTACTCTTTATGTCACAGATACAACTGCTTGGACATGCATGTATTCTTTCTACTTCCATTCCCAAGGACAAAGAACCCGCTGGCTTTGTAGGTGCTTGTCGGCAACTCGCTTCCCTCTCGAAGCATGTCCGCCAATAGACGAATAAATAACGTGAAACTCTTTTGTCGGACCAACCGCTGCTTGCCTTCAATTTGAGTAGTTGAAGCACGGATGATAACCTTGTGTATTTCAACTTGCACCTCGCGAACAAAGGTTTCTCCGAGTCCTCCATTAAGCCCCGAATTGTCCATATTCCCCGTCATCAAGGTTTCTTCGCATCGCGAAAGCATCCGATCCAAATTGTCATCAGGCAACCTCGTCCTCATCGAAAGCACAATCGATATGATCATCCGACATATCATTGACATCGCCGATTTATATTAACACTACTTGTCGCTTCTCAGATATTATGTTTTTCGCCATTGTCGATTTCGGGATCGCCAACCGCAAAAATGAGGTAGGGTCGGAGAAATGGGACCGCAATTGCGCTTTTGCTCGAACAGAGGAATGAGGTCGAAGAGGTCTATGGTCGGAGCTAGGAGACAACGGACGAGACCAAGGATTATACTGGTTCGAGCCCCTGAGAAGGTAATAGCTCTACTCCAGTCACCTTGCGGTGGTGATTCCTGCTATCTGTGAGTACAAGAGAGGATTACAGTTCAAGCCTGACGATGCTAAGTCCAGACTTGAGTTCGAGTGTGTGTGCGCTGGGTTGTTCCGTGTCCCTAAGTGTTTACAAAGCTCCCGTTTTATACACATTCTTCTTGCAACGTGCGGGAGTAAATCTCGGATCGTGGCCTTCATGCGCATTGATAGCCGGTGGTAACTGCTCGATCCCGCCGCCGCTACCAAGATTATTCCATGATCCCACGTTTCCGTAACCGCCGAGCGACGACGTGCTCGGGATCCATGGGAACGTTATCGACCTTGGGTCGACCCAAGCCCTAGGTCACGGGGACCCCGAGCTCGAGTTATCAAGCGCCCTAGGTCGAGCGGCCTCGAAGTTTAGACCGATGCACTCTTGGTCGAGTGGCGCCGAGTGATCCGTGTCTTTGATCGAGGCCTTCCGAGCTGGGGGCGGCTGACTGCTGGTGACCGCCTAAGGGTTGCCTAGCCCCGACAGCCTAGCCCCGAGGCTCAAGGTCGTAAAAGTAGCACCAAAGACGGCCTCGAGCCTCACCCAATAGGTCATTGGCAGCAACCCTTGCAAGGTCTTGAAACTTTGTTCGAAGTCGAGCGGAGATCACAAAGTGAAACCCTGCAAGACATCCGCAACCTTGATCTCCGGCGATGACGGATGCCAACAATGGCGGACACTGCAGCAGCCGAGTCCGCCGCCAGCCTTAAATGCGCTTGCCTAATCACGCCAAGCGCCTTTTGAGGCGCCGAGGAGGTTATTTCAGAGCGCCAGAGAAGACCCCGAGCTTTTGAACATTTGCTTGAAAATCTCGCGCCTCCTCCCAAGCCTTCTTGCCCGAAAGGCACCGCCTTTCAATCTTCACACTTTGCTTCGCCATGGCTAAGCCGGGAAAAGCACCTTATCGGTCGCGAGGATGAAGGAGCTCGAGTCCTCGGGCTATTGGATCGTGACTGGTGGCTGCCCAAATGGCGAGACCGAGCCTCACCCTCGGGACGACGAGATCGTCTGCACCGAGCATCACTCCCTCTTCGGGCTGCGGACCCCGGAGAGCGAATTCCTGGCCGATGTCCTCGACAGCTGCCAGATCGAATTGATCAACCTGGTACCCAATTCCGTCCTCACCCTAGCCATTTTCTCACATCTATGCGAGGGGTTCCTGGGGATTCTTCCCACCCCCTCGCTCTTCTTCCGCTACTTCTCCCTCTTCCGCTCCGGGAAGGACCCCGTGGTCGGATGCCTCTACTTCCCAGCGCTGTCCGCTCAAGTGGGCCTTGCCCAAGATCCTGGCCGGATTCTCTCGGTCCATGGTCGAGCGCTGGTTCTACCTCAAGAAGGGGAGAACGGAGGTCTGCGATACGAGGAGCCGCCACACCGAGAAGAAGGAGACCCGGAGACCGAGGACCTCGACGCCGACGCAGTATAATCGCCGCCATCCACATTCAAGGCCACGCTGCCTCACCGGACAGCGATCGCGAATGACTTTTCAAGGAATCGGTGTCTCCCCTGCGGAGGAGGTTACACCCGTTCTCCCAGATCAAGGGATGCAATGATTCGACCCGCGAGAGCTCATCTGGTAAGGTCTTCAGCCCCAAAGTCTTTGCTCGAGTTCGCACTTCTTCCTCCTTTGATGGCTCTTGTTCGTGCAGCGCCGAAGGAGTCCTGGGTCGCGGCCAGGATGCTGGAGATGTTTGGGAAACTGGCTCATGAGTATACTCTTGACGACCCAGTCCCGAGGAACGTCTTGCGACGAAAGCCCGAGGTAAGCCTTCCCCACCTCTGACCTTACCCGAGCATCTCAGATGTCTTTGCTCGACCCATGCTTGCTTGTAGGATCATCAAGAGTTGTGGGAGACGGCTGAGATCGCTCCTTTGCCCGATTTAAAGCAAGGGCAAGAAGGAAGAAGAGACTCCCCAACCGAGCGGACCGGGAGACGAAGAAGCCCCACCTCGAATGGGGCGACCAGCGCCATGGTAAAACGATCATGGCCAAGTTTCCGAACTCGTGCCCTTGGCCTCTCGGGGCTCGACAAAGTTTCTTTTCTTAGCAAAGAAGAAGCGCGTGCCGCCGCAGACCGCCGAGCCCCCCGACTACCCAGGGTGACCAAGGTCGGCCTTCCGACATGGCCATAGCAGGTGGTGCGGGTTCATCGCAAGCTCCGCCTCCCCAGACCAGAGGAAGAAAGCGGAGTGCCCCCCCGAGCTCGGGGCAGCAGGACCTTCGCCGACCATCAATGAGACAGAGGCCACCGACCCAGGTAAGACCCTGGCTTCGCAGCCTACTCCACCCCCTTGTGTTTTTTCTGTCTTAGTGTCTATCCTTGATTGCAGACCTCGAGCGCTCGAGACCCGAGCTTGCCCACTCTGACAATGCCTGTTGTTCAGGGCGAGTCCGAGTCCGAAGAGGAGGCAGACGCATACATGCTTGGCCCCAAGACCAAGCCAGGCCAAAGGCGCACCTTGCTGGTGCTCGAGTGGGCCTGTGTCTGGGAGTTCGATCAAGGCCTTGATAAATGGACGAGGTGGACCCCAACCCTGTGATCACGAGATTACAAAGACTGGCGAGGCGGGTATCCTTGCGGATGTCGATCCCCCTGAGATCGAGGGAGACATGGCTGCTCGGGCCCCGCAAGACGCGACGCCGCCGATCGTTGGAGGCCGTGTCACTGAAGCCCCCGAGGCCCCGCCAACCAAAACCGTGCCTGATGGTAGGATCGTGGTTCCCCAAGCCACGGAGAGCGACCATGACAATGGGAGGCACCTCGATGACTCGGCTGGCGAACCTCCAGCCCCCGGGGAACACAATGTTCCACCCCCAGGGGTTGAGTTGGATGCCGCTGCTGCGGCAACTCCTGCCACCGAGCTGGCCGGAACCTCGACTACGGAGGTCGGGACCAAAGTCTTCGCTGCCGCACCAATGGCGGAGGGTCCGACCGGCACCGATGAGGGAAGATCCCAGCCGCCCGCAAGACGTCGTTCGCAGTTCCCGGACAAAATGTGTGCGGTGATTGAAGAAGGCCTGTGTCACGGGGACCGGGCGAAGGTTTCGAGATCAACATACTCGCCTTGACGAAATGAACGAGGAGTTCTCCAAATACAAGACGCCGACAAACCGACTTCGTGAGGTAAGAGCTTCCCGTATAAGTCTCAAACATGTTAAGTTGTGCATTCTCGCGACTTCTTACCGGATCACTTTTCTTATTTTCAAGACGATTGGCGCCAGAACCGGGGCTTCAGGTCTCAATGAGCACGCATAGCGTGCTCGCCAGATCTTGAACGCCGTGGAAGAGAGGGAGACCGAGTGTTCTGCTCAGGCGACCATCGAGGTCGACGCCAGAACTCGAGCGACCAACCGGAGCTCAACGACCGCGTGCCGACGATGGTGGCGCTGAGGTGTCCCATGCCGCCGAGCTCGAGAGGACCAGACTTCCGAAGCGCGAGCATGGGTTCAAGGCGCTTGAGCACGAAGCGCCGAGCGACCAAAGCGCCGAGGCTCTCGGCGCGGAGCGCGCCAAGGTCGAGTTGTCGGAGAAGGCCGCCATGAGCGAAGCTTCCTCAGATTCAGCACTCGAGACCCTCCGCGCCAAGGTCGAGGCCCTCGAGAAGGCTTCTGAGGAACAAGCTGCCGCCGCGGCCCAGGCGCTCTCCGACGAGCGCGCCAAGGTCGTGGTTCTCGAGGAGGCTGCCAAGGAGCAGGCTGCCACCACGGCCAAGGCACTCGCCGACGAGCGTGCCAAGGTCGAGGCGCTCGAGGCAGCCGCCAAGGAGCAGGCCACCACCATGGCCAAGGCACTCGCCGACGAACGTGCCAAGATCGTTGAGTTGGAGAAGGTCGTTGCCGAGCTATCATCTTCAGCCAAGGCGTCTCCCGAGCTAGAAGCCAAAGTCGCGGGGCTGGAGGAGAAGCTTGGGCGTGCCAGCAGGGCGGCGAAGACCGCCCTAGCCCAACTCAACGACGAAGGCCATGAAGCCATGGACGCGACTCAAGGAGGCCCTCTGATCAAACCAAGCCTCGACGCTACAAGCCGTGGTCGCCGAAGCTCGAGTAAGAAAAACTTGCGCGCAAGATGGAGGATCTCAGAATTTGAACAAATTTTTAACTCAGAAAAACTTTTGATGCTATTAATAGGTTTGGGTTACCTTTTTGAAGTGTGCCTTTCTTGTTCGCGATCGAGATCCGTAGGTCGTTTGTATATATTACACCCTTGCCCAGCCCGTTGGGTCCAAGGTCGAGCAACGCCGACCTTGGACACAAGTTCGAGCAAATGACCATGACCTGCAGAATCGAGATAGAGTGCTCGCGAAAAGAAACGAAAACAAGCAAACTTAGTGAATAAGTCTCAAATTCTACGACCACGACCATACTGGCGACTCAATAGCCGAGTCATGGAGGCTTGTAGTTCAAATCCGGACATTGTGGGTGAGTGATTGCGAAGAGTTTCGCTTACATTGAGCTCGACCACCGAGGGGTGAACTTGAAGCTCATGATACCTGCACCAAGGCGGATAAGAAGGTCGTGCTCGAGGAAGAATTACAGAGATGCTCATAACAAAGGGAAAAGACATGAGCTGAGAAATCGGAGAATATCCTTTTATTGAAGTTTTAAAGGTATAGAGATTACACATAAAACTTGCGGTTGATCTATGTTCCACGAGCTAGAGAGCTCTCTGCCATTGGGCATCGCTAGCCAGTAAGCCCCGTGCGATCTGCTGAAACGACTCTATAGGGGCCCTCCCCCGTGGGGATAACTTGTTGGTGTTGGACGACACCGAATCCGCCTCGTGGCTAAGTCCCCAACAAGGAGCTTCCTAGGTCGCATCGACCGAGACGCATGTCTGCGAAGAGCTTGTGTAATGCGCTGATTGTAGCAAAGGCACGGATCTTACTTCTTCCGCGAGGGCAAGGTCAAGAGACCGCTTGCTCGAAGTCGACACGGCCGACTGTCGACTCTGGCGGAGCCAAATACCTCCGGAGGCGGGGCGGCCTCAAGATCAACACGAGCCGAAAGGGCGTGGACCCGTTGCTTTCCGACCGTGGGTACGAATAGACCATAAGACGGTGGGAAGTTCGCCCACCTGTGTCTTGTCAGAAGCGGTTGAGCTCATCTGCGACTCGCCTTTTGACGCCTCGACGATCTGTCTGGTTGGCGCTTCTGCGCTCCGTTATTCGAGGATGAGCCACCGGCGAAGCACACTTTGGTGCCCATGCCTTCGCAAAATTCTCGAATAATTCATCGTAAAGCGTGGTACTATTGTCGGTGATAATTCTGCATGGGACCCCATACCGTGACCACGGACAAGCGGAAAAAGCGAACGGCAGCTCGGCAAAGGATGGTCGAGACGGTTCACCTCAATCCACTTGGTGAAGGTGTCGATACCACTAACAGAATTTTTCCCCGGTTGTTCGGGAAAGGGGCCGAGGATATCCAAATTTCTGTGTCGAGAAAGGCCAGCAAGAGGGATGGTCCAAGGGCGGGCGGTGGTGCGTTTTCTGGCGTGAAACCGACATGCTCGGCGTGTTCGGACAATATCCCGAGCATCTGTAATGCCGTCGCCAAGAATACCCCATACGGAAGGCCTTGCCGACCATTGTTCTCAGACGAAGAGTGCGCCCTACAGAGACCCGAGTGGATGTCATTGAGTAGGTACTTACCTCCTCCGTGGAGATGCATCGTGTCGATGCCGAGACATTCCGTCTCAGAGTTTGCCATCCACGAGCTTGTGCAAGCTTGCTCGACGCTTAATCCTCGCTACATTAGCGGGGTCGGGCGCAGTCACCCGTGCCGTGAAGCCGTATGGGCTCAACCCATGCGGGAATACCTTCCACCACATCAAGCACGACCTCCTGGTCGGAGATAGACGGAGCCGTCAGCGTCTCGAGGATGACGTCAGGGGGTACCTCCTCGTCGGAAGAGCCGAGCTTGGAGAGAAAGTCGGCACTGGAGTTGTCCCTCCTAGGGACATGCCTGAGCTCCAAGTTCTGGAACCACTTCTCCATCTTGCGGACTTCGGCGAGATACTTTGCCATCGCATCCCCCGAGCATTGATAGTCCTTGTTGTACTGGTTGATGACGAGCTGCGAGTCTCCCTTCACGACCAACCTTCACACGCCCAAGGACTTGCGGGCTCGTAAGCCCGCCAAGAGAGCTTTCAGATTCGCCACGTTATTGGTCGCAGAAACCCAAAACGAACCACATACCTCAACCGTCGCTGGGTAAGGATAAGTATCCGGCCCGGCGCTTGAAAGACCTCGAGCCGTCGAAGAACATGATCCAGGGCTTCTCTTCCTCAGCCTCGAGCTCAGGGGCGGGCTGCGACGTCTGTTCGACCACAAAATCAGCGAGCACTTGCGACTTGATAGCTGTTTGGGCCACGACCTGGATGTCAAACGCCGCCAGCTCCATGGCCCATTTGGCTATCCGCCCGCCGCCTTTCCTCGATTCCGCAAGATGTCACCGAGCGGAAAGTTGCTCGACGCGACCACGGAATGCGCTCGAAGTAGTGTCGAAGCTTGCGCGAGGCCATGAGAAGAGCGCATGGCAGTTTACGACTTGTGGGTAACGCTCCTTTGGGCCGTAAGACCTCACGACATAGTAAATCGGATGTTGTTTGTGCTCTGCTCAGCAACAAGGACAGACTTACACTTGGGCGGTGGTGCAAGGTAGAGCAAAGAACCTTTCGCTAGGTCATGGAGTTGTAAGGAGGGTGGGGATGACAGATATACCTTCACTCGCCGAAAGACCGCTGAGCTTCGAGTCCATTCAAAGCCCAGCGCTATGCAGGTCTTAAAGAATGGGAGGCCTCGTCACGAGCCTCAAATAAATTCCATCGAGGGCGCCATACGACCGGTGAGGCTCAGACTTGCTTGATCGAGGTCGGGGCTCCATCTTTTCGATGGCCTCGATCTTCTCGGGTTCGACCAACCCCGAGCCCTCGATCATGTAGCCAAGGACCTTCCACGATGCCGCCACCAACATACACTTCTCGTGGTTGAGTTTAATTTGGTACTGTTCAGGTTTGCAAATGTTTCTTCAAGGTCACGGACGTGGTCGCTCCTGGAGGGGCTTTTGACGATGATGTCATCCACGTAAACCTCGAGGTTTCACCCAATCTGCGGCTCGAAGGTCCTGGTCATCAGACGCTGGAATGTTGCCCCCGCATTGCGCAGACCAAATGACATGGTCGTAGCAATAAGTGCCGAACAGGTGATGAAGGCGATCTTGTCTCGCCGCCGACCGCCCGGCTTGATCTGGTGGTAGCCCGAGTAAGCATCCAAGAAGCTTAGCATCTTGGCGCTTGCGGTGGAGTCGACGATCCGGTCGATGCGCCGAAGGGGAAGTTGTCGCCGGGCAGCCGAGTTCAACCCGTATGATCGACGACATTCTCCACTTGCCACCCTTCTTCGCAAGACGATGACCGGGTTGGCCACCACTGAGTAGTCGATCTCGCGGATGAAGCCGCCTTCAGAGTTTATCAAGGTTTTCTTGATGATGCCGACCTTCTCCGGGAGAAGCGACGATAGCCGCGTCTGAGTCTAGAATCGGTTCGACACGCAACTTGTGCTCGATCACCTCCTCGGAACGCCAGCATATCCGCAGGGCTCCCCTGCTTAATATACCTTTGTTGGCGCGAAGGAAGGTGACAAGCTCGAGTTCCTATTTGGGACTCACTCGCCGAGACGTGGACACACCTGGTCGTGTCGCCTTCCTCGAGCGGCACGGTTTTGTTGCCTCATTGGCTGGATCGCCGCCCTCGCCGGGCGCTCTTCTCCGTCGCCTCCGGACCTGTTGTGGCAACATGCGGCGTGAGCGCCAGGCCTTGGTCTCAGACCATGTGCCACTGCGCAGTCGCCGTCAGACGGTAATGATGCCGTTGGGGCCTGGGAGCTTCATGCATCGGTGACCGTAATGATTGGCCGCCATAAACTTGATGAGGGCAGGTCTTCCGAGAATAGCGTTGTACGGGAGGTCGCCCTCAACCACCTCAAAGGTGACTAGCTCGGTGCGGAAGTTGTTCGAGCCACCGAAGGTGACGGCAAGACCACCGCCCCAAGGAGTAGTCGAGCTCCGAGAACGATTCCGAAGAAGGGAATGGCGATGCTTTTGATCTTTGACCGGGGAATCTGCATCCGGTCAAGTGCTTCTGCCTGCAATAAATTAAGAGAGCTGCCTCCGTCGACCATGACACGCCCGACCACTGTGTTGCTAATGGTCGGGGTCACGACCAAGGCGGTCTTTAAGTCTCGGGCCATACCTTGTAGGGCATCCTTCGGAGAGAAGGTGATGGTGGCCCCGGCCCACTTGCACTGCTGCTCGATGGGCTTTCCTGCTGCAACCTGATAGATGGTCTGGGCTGCAGCCTTGATCTCGCGCCTGGACTGGTAGGTCGCCGAGCCGAAGATGACGCTAATCCGGTGCTCGCCTGTTGGAATTCGGTCGAGGTCACCGTGTTCGACCAAGATTCACCCTTTCAGGTGGTCGTCATCCTTCGGGAGCACGGGCATCTCACCACACTCGTCATAGAAGGCTTCAAGCTTTCCGCTAAGCCTCGCAGACCGCAGGTCGTGGGCGGCCGCCTGGGAACAGCAGAATTTCGCCTCGTCGTGCACTGCCGCTCGCTTCGGCTCCCTGCGGCCGAGCATCGGTCCTTCGAGGCCCAGGCCGCCGGCCTTCTTTTCGGGCTAGCCTCATACCGACGAGATCGAGGCCGACCTTGACGAGGTCGGGTCCCGCCCCAGTCCGACTCGACCTCGAGGACCTCACGCCGCCATCCGCCGAGACGATGACCCTTGGCAGACCTCCGCTGTCTGCGGTCACGCTTCCGCTTCTTGGCGCGGCGTCTTGGTGGCGCCCTTGGAATTGGACGGGCCACCTCGAGTGGTTCGACCAAGCTTACCTTGGTCGTGAATCGCGCTTCAGCGGACGGCGTCGTCAAGGTTCACAGCACTGCTCCGCCATGCGAACAGCTTTGTTGACGCCGAGCCTTGTCGTGATCTCGAGGTCTTTGAAGGCGCCGTCGCGACGCGACGCCGAACTTGAAGGCCTTGATGATCGCTTCATCGAGATGCTCGGAATCGGGTTCTCGTGCGGATAAATCACCGCATTGAAATCACAAAGAGGCTCGCTCTTGCCTCGATGACGCGATCGTGTCTTTTTTCTCCTCGCCGCCGAATAGCTCACCGAAGTTGGAGCGAGGGCGCTCGATTTGGCGCCACGACCGAAGGCGAACCGCTTCGTTGAAGAGCCGAGTTGGGGGCGCCGTCCCGTAACTGGGGAGATAGTTGGCCATGACCAGCTCGTCACCTTCGACCGCCAAAATGGCGGTCGAGTGATGGATAGGAACTCGTCCAGATTCTTGGTCCGTCGGCGCCGATCAAGGCGGGCTTGAGCGAAAGCGAGCGCAGCGACACGCAGCGAAGGTCGTCGAGTACGCCACGCAACCGTAGGTCGACGGTGCACGCCGAGCGATCGTCGGCCAACGAGGTCCCCATCGCCAGACGACTCGAGCTCGGGCTTTCTTGACGACCCGACCTTCGGCGAGATTGGTCATGGTGCCGAGCACGGGAGTCGCCTGGGAGGTACTGCAGGCGGTCCTGCGGCGTGATTTACGCCGGGCGGAATGTCGGGAAGGTCCTCGCGACTTCTTGTCGATTGGCGTGGAGCTCGTGATGGCTCACTCGCGCCCAACCTCGCGGGTTAGTGGCCGCAAGACGGCGATACGGCGGCGTCGGGGTCTCCCCCCGAGGGTGCTGCCGAGATGAAGGCGCTTCATGCCTCGGCGACAACCGACGGGTGCGCCGGCGACGACGTGACGAGTTGTCGCTGCTTCTCAGGGAAGGGGTCCCTGAGCGGTGACTTCGGTGCTGCGGAGGAATAACCTCGATTACCAAAGACGATCGAGTTCTTCGCCAAAGCCCGCCAAAGAGCTCGATTTTGCCCTATCGGGATCAGCCATGATCCGGCGATAGGCATGGCGCCCCGAGGGAGGAGCTCTCTGGTCCTCCGCCGAGCGCAGTTGATGGCTTCGATTGATCGCGACGTGGACCATCCGACGAGCATCCTCGGGGTTTGTGGGTCGCGACCCTCTGCTGCCGCGTCCTCACGTAAGCGCCCGCCATGAAGACGTCTTTGCCGCCGACGGTGGCGGGAAGGTGAAAACAGGACGCGGAGCGGACTCGCGCCCGATCTCTGCGCTTGAAGAGTGTCCGTCGATGGAGAACGCCATGCTCCTAAGACCTTGGAGTTTTTCCGTGAATGAACAAAGCAATCGGCCCCACGGTGGGCGCCCGGTTGCCGACGATCGGGATCGCCAACCGCAGAAAATGAGGTAGGGGTCAGTGAGAAATGGGACCGCAATTGCGCTTTGCTCGAACAGAGGAATGAGGTCGAAGAGGTCTGTGGTCAGAGCTAGGAGACAACGGACGAGACCAAGGATTATACTGGTTCGAGCCCCTGAGAAGGTAATAGCTCTACTCCAGTCACCTTGCGGTGGTGATTCCTGCTATCTGTGAGTACAAGAGAGGATTACAGTTCAAGCCTGACGATGCTAAGTCCAGACTTGAGTTCGAGTGTGTGTGCGCTGGGTTGTTCCGTGTCCCTAAGTGTTTACAAAGCTCCCGTTTTATACACATTCTTCTTGCAACGTGCGGGAGTAAATCTCGGATCGTGGCCTTCATGCGCATTGATAGCCGGTGGTAACTGCTCGATCCCGTCGCTACGCAAGATTATTCCATGATCCCACGCTTCAGAATCACGAGCGACGACGCGCGGGATCCATGGGAACGTTATCGACCTTTGGTCGACCAAGCCCTAGGTCACGGGACCCCGAGCTCAGAGTTATCATACCTAGGTCGAGCGGCCTCGAAGTTTAGACCGATGCACTCTTGGTCGAGTGGCGTCGAAGTGATCCAGTGTTTGATCGAGGCCTTCCGAGTGGGGGGTTGTGGATGCTATTGACCGCTAAGGGT
This sequence comes from Guadua angustifolia, assembly GCA_036346375.1. Classification (NCBI taxonomy): domain Eukaryota; kingdom Viridiplantae; phylum Streptophyta; class Magnoliopsida; order Poales; family Poaceae; genus Guadua; species Guadua angustifolia. Next base: position 47,421,425 of record CM070505.1, on the reverse strand, counting down.
TGCCTAGCCCCGACATACCATGGTGGTCCAACATGTATAGCCCTTTTGAAACCCTTGAATCAAGTGTGCTTCGATCTCATACTGAAGTTTCAAACATCTTGATTTTCGCAATCAATACACGGACATGACATGAATTTCACCCCTTATTAAACATATCCTCCTCTGCGGCTCTTTTGAAAGTGGAGACGCCATTAAGGTACTCAAGACTCAGACGGTTCTCAACAGACATCCACTTCGATCCATCTACGCTACACATGTAACACTTTGTGTTAAATATTAAGTGCACAGTGTAGGGCGATGCACACATTCTTAAACTAATTATGCAATTACGCACCTTAATTACGCCACAAAGAAATAATTAACACAATTCAAATTAATCTTCAATATAATAATGAAATTAGAACCCATTACTAACCTTACATCACCAAAAGACTTGAATTGATCTATAAGCTAGATCTAAACAATCTTTAAATTCTATCCTTAACAAGCTAGATAGCTACATCATGATCGAATATTATATTATGCAAATAGAACCATTACTAGCTAACCTTATACATCAAACAACCAACACATGGTTCTACAAGCTAGATCTAAAAAAATCATCAAATTCCTTCCTTATCAAGATAGATGTTGAATATAATGCAATTAAAACACATTACTAACCAAATATCACAAACAACATATGGATCCAAACTACAATTAAACTAGAACTAATCAAACAATCTTTAAATTAATTACGTCCTAACAAACCTAGATATTGAATTCGATGCGCATGCAATTAGAGAACTCATTACTAACCTTAGATCACCAAAATCAAATGAATCTAATATCACCCTTCGAAATCAATGGCTTTCTTTCAAAAAATCGCCTCACTTCCACAGCCGCCACTTAGCATAGAAACCGAAACCCTATAAACGAAGTGGATGGATCGAGGCTCTGTTTTTACGGGAGACGGTATTATCACAGACGGTTTTATATTACAGACGTCTGTGATACAAGAAATATCGCAGACGGTTTCTAAATATAACCGTCTGTAATGATTACTATAGATATTACAGACGGTTGTGTTATATAACCGTCTGTGAAATCACAGACGGTTTTAGTTCGAAACCGTCTGTAATGAGTACTGTAGCCATCACAGACGGTTATATTTAGAAACCGTCTGTGATATTTCTTGTATCACAGACGGCTGTAATATAAAACCGTCTCTGATATACGCACTGACGGTTTGAGTACATAACCGTCTGTGATGTTCCATATTACAGACGGTTTTTCAAAACCGTCTATGATCGTGCGTCTGATATAAGCCTCGCTGTAGTAGTGTATCCATGGAATGCAATAAGATATATAATATGAGATCCAATGCATACCTTTGATATTTCCATCTTTTTCATCCAAAAGAGAGTAATAAGAGTTAAGCTCAATAAAAGAGTTAGTCTCATAAAAAGATTTGTCATTAATTAACAATTGAGACTAATCAATATTATGATTATCAAAAGAGTTAGTCTCAATATTAGATTTGTCATTAACACCAAAACCAAATTAATGGAGCTTGAAATTTTAGAGGCTCAAATAAATATAGCCGAATAGGTTAAGGGGCCTAAGAGGTTCCTAGTCTTTTCTTGGCTAAAACTGACTAAAAATAAGTTGGAAATAAAATATGCTTCTGATGTTTCTAAATGTGAATGTATTTTTGATCAATTGCTACAAGAAAGGATAATACGGTTGCCTGAGGGATACATTATACTGTCTGCTAACAAAATTAAAAAGCGAAGTTATTGCAAATGGCATCAATCTTTTTCTCAGTATACTAATGATTGAAATATTTTTCAGCAATAGATATAATTAGCTATAGAGGATGGACGACTCAAGTTCGCAAAAGAGCCGATGATGCAGTTGGATGCCAATCCTTTTCCAATCAATTTGATCGTGAGTATTTGGAATCCAATAGACTACTTTTTCAAAAACTCAATAGATTTTAATTTATAAAAATGTTTCATTTAATTCAAAAACAAGATAATATAAGATCCATTTGAGACCAAATTTGCTATTTTGTTTCTAAAATAGGGATTTTTACTTTGAAAGTATTGCAAAATGTTTAAAATACATATTTATAAACTTTTACAAAGATTTTCACAATATGGGCCTTTTAAACAATAATTTTGACTTTTGACCAAAGAGACTCGTATGAAGGGTATGCATGCATATAGTTTTCAACATTATTCCAAAAAGTATCAAATGAAGCAAATGAGAAGATATTTGATTGGAATTGGTATGTATGAGTTTGAAATATCATTTTGAACCAAGATATGGCTAAGAATCCGGTCCAAGAGGTGAAACACACAATGTGCTAGAATGTGACCAATATAGGTCAAGCATAGTTTTTGGGTGAGTTTCAAAATCAAATAATTTTTGATAGATTGGTCTTTTGGAAATATTTTGAATATAAGAATTGTTAAGAATTACCAACTCAATGTTTTTCATTTTGGAGCTATATTCAAAATTATTTTACAATATATTCTATAACAATTATAAATTTAAAGCCAAAACAAGATACTAGTAACTAGTTTTTGAGCTAAAAACTTATTTTCTTTTGAAATTATTTTTTGTAAAGCCAAAACCATTGGAAAACCTTTTGAAAGCATTTGTATATATTTTTCAACTAGTTTTTCACAAGATTAGTAATTGTTACTAAGATTTTTCACTTTTGGCTAAATGGCTTGATTTTGAAAATATATTAGCACTTATATAAATTCGGGCACACACAGGGATGTGATGTACATGATTATGATTTAACACTCCCCCTTAATGTGCCACTTGCTAACTTCCTCAAGATTACAATAAATTCAACTAAGAAGCATGAACAAGAACATCAATAAGAAATTTAAATTGATTTTCATGATAATGTATTTTAACCTACACAAGGCTAGAAGCTAAAGTAATCAATTTAAATACTTGTTACCTAAGATGGTATTGGCTCATGATTTAAGTGAACATCTTCATGCTTGGCTCCAAATTATACATGATGGAATGTTCTTTTCCTTTAGTACGCTAAGCCTTCAATGCCACTCTAAGTACATAGAAATCTTTTAGACACTTGTTGGTACCCGATTTTTGTTGGGTCCAAGAATGTTAGTCATAAGAGATTTAGAGACCCAATTGGCCCTAACATTATTGATCTTAGGTGAACTAACATGACTAGCAAAAGATTTGCATTTGTTATTACTCCTAAGTGATTTATTAGCATGGTAATGAGGAGGCTTAGGAGTCCTAGCAATTTTAGCAATTTTATCCTTTCTAAGCACATGATGATCATTATAATAAATGAACTTAGAGGATCTAGCATATCTACTGAAATGTTTGCTATTGTTATTTCTCCTAAACAATTTATTTGCATTGCTTTGAATGGGCTTAGGAGTTCTAACAACTTTAGTATACATATTTCTAGATTTGTTTCTCCTAAGCAAATGATTATCATTATTTTGAGAGGGCTTAGGAGACTTGACAACCATAGCAAACACATTGCCTTTTTTTTCCTTCCTAAGCAAATAATGATCATGATAAAGAATGGGCTTAGGAGTAGTACCTAAGGGACAATCCTTTCCAAAATACTGATTTTCATGGCAATTGAAGCACTTGACACTATTTGGTCCTCTCTTGACCTTCTTGTCCTGCTCCTTGCTGGTTTGCCTCATTGTTTGTGATGTGGACTTGTTCTCCACTTTGTTAGGACACATGGAGGTGAGGGGTCCCTTCTTGTTGCATCCAAGGCATTTAATGGTCTTCGAGTGTCTTGCATTGTGCCTTATCTTGCTATTCTCCTTCTTGGTAATGTAGCCAATCCCTCTCTTATCTTACGAGCGCCATTGCTTGCTTAGAATGTAGTTGAGGGTGGCTTTCCCTTTATAGCACTTTTCTAAGTCACTTCTCAATTGAGTGACTTGTTTCTTGAACTCTTTATTCTCCTCTGCAAGATTAGTCTCTAAGCACATAGAGGAACTTGAAGCAATTTCATTAGAGCAATGAGGCATGTCAATTAAATCCTCACAAGAGGTGGACATTTATATTTTAGATGAAATGTAAGAATTATTATTTAAGCATGACATGTCATCTATTAAATCACAAGTTATGCCTATGTCCACCCTAAGCTTAATGATTTCCTTGAGACGGAGGGATTCATTATTTTTCTTAAGTACATTATAATCATTTTGAAGTGAGTTATGCTCAAGCTTCAAAATCTTATATTTTGTTTTCTCTTTCCCAAGATACTCATTGATCTCCTCTTATAAATTCATCAAATCATCATAAGAAGGCTCTTCGTCATTCCTTACCTCAACATTACCTTTAGCCATAATGCAACGAGTTAATGATGAAAAAATTGTTGCTCATCGTCACTTGAGATAGAAGTTGAGGTTTCTTCATTGCTTGAGGTAGAAGTGGAGGATTCTTCTACCAAAGCTTTCACCAATGCAATCTTCACTTGTTGATGTGAATGAATCATACATTTCTTGAAGTTTGACCCACATCTCATGAACGCTCTTGAGATTGCAAATTTTGTTAAACGCTTCTACGCTCACAACGCTAAATAAAATGTTAGTAACTTGAGCGTCTAGATGTAGGCATTTCTCTTCTCCTTTAGTTGGAGCAAATTCATTCAACCGAAGAGAAAAACCCACATCTATGATCCACCATATTTGGGGACTCATGGATTTAAAATGAGAAATCATAAATAATTTCCATAAAGCTTAATTAGAGCCATAAAAAATAGGTGAATTGCTGTAGTGCACTAAACCACTAGTTGCCATCCTTACCAAATTTTGATACCACTTGTAAGATCGAGGATGCCGACTAGAGGGGGGTGAATAGGCGGCTATAATTTTTTTTTATGATTAATTAAAATCTCGCCTAAGTACCCTTATATCAAAACTTAAATGATAAAAGATGTGTGTAACATTCCAAATTTTTGCTTTTTTTGGATTTATTGTGATTTATCCTTTTATTTGAATTTTTTGAGAATTTATTTAATTCTTTTTGCATTTATTAAAATAGGCCATATGCTATCTTTTATTTATTCAGTACAAAGTATTATTAATATTTTACTAGAAATATTTTATTTGGATTCTAAATGTCTTAAAGTATTTTCTAGAAATTTCTGGATTTTTCCTATTATTTTTGCTATTTTATTTGGCTTTATTTATTTTCCTGAATTGTTTTTATTTGGAAATAAATTGAAATCCTCCAAATAGTGTTTGGGCTGAATCCTATTTGGTCTGGCCCATTTTTCCGCTCGGCCTAGCCTAGCCTGCTGCTGAAACCCTAGCCGCCCCGCGCCTCTGCCGTGTGATCTCGATCGAGCATCTACCGTTCGTTCGTGTCACCTCGCACCGTGTGCCGTTGGATCGAGTCTGCGTGTATGTTCCTGATGCTGCCACGTCACCAAGTCGTAACGCCACCGGATTTCACCACCACAGCAACCTCCTCTGTGTTTCTCACAATGGATGCGGATGTCGAGGGCACTATTTAATGTGTCGTTGCCTGCATTAAGGTCTCCGCTAGCCGCCGTATTGCTTGGTGACGTGCTGATGGTTGTCTGACGTTCGATCCAGATCGAGCGCTTTAGATCGCTTCGCATGTCGTGCTTTTGCGGCTATTGGATCGGATCTGGTCATCCGTGGTGTTGCCATGCGTCGGGACCACAGTAAACCAGAGCCGCGTCACATCTCTAATCTCGGCCGTTCATTTTGAATCGAACAGATGAGAATCGTGCTAAGTCTCCACCAGTAGCACCCTACTGCGTGTCGCTTCCCGATTGGTCCAGCAATGCATATGACGTCAGGGCTTGTGTCTGCTGGTGTACAGCATAGTGCGGCCAGTACAGCATGGACCAGTGCCGCCGTGGACCGAGTCCATGCACCGTTGACGTGTGTCAGCCTCTTGTTGTGATGCGTGTCAGCACGTGATTGGGCCACATGTCAAGCTAACATCAGCAATGACGTCATAATTTAATTTTCAGTAGAAAAATATTTTGATCGAAATTTATTTCGGTGCTGACGTCAGCATCACATAATAAATATGAATTTCCCGTATGAAATTAATTCGGATAATTCGGAATTTCTGATTTTAGTGATTTTCCTTTTATTTTAAAATTTGAATGGCTATATCTTTTGCATCCGAACTCTGATTGAGGTAATTCTAGTCTCAAAAAATTTGTAAAATCATGCTCTATTTAATTGTGAATTTTATTTAATTTTTGGAGTTGATTTTTCTCTCTATTTTGGGTATTTATTGCTTTCTTTCTCGTTACGCATAGACATCGAGTTGCCCGGTGAGTTTGTCATCGAGGAGCCAGCACCTGATCAAGTTCCAGAGTAGGATCCAAAGCTCTTTGAAGGCCATGCTTTGATCATGTTGAAGCTATACTTTAAATATTATATTGTTTCAATGTATTGCATGATATTTCAATTATCAATTGTTTTCCATATGTTAGGAGTAGCTAATCGTCCACTTGAATTACATCCACCTTGCCATGTTATATGTCATATCTCATTTGTCACCCTAGGATGGTTTAATGTCAATTGGTAGCTATAATTGCCATTGTGGGTAGTTAACGCAAGTAGTATGCTTAGCCATGCAATGAGTCATCATTTTATGTGCAAATGATTAATCTTGCTAAATGATTATGTAACATATTTATTAACTTGTGTGTTAGATTTCGATAGGCATCGGAAAGGTTTTGTTATGATCACTCGCCTTTGTGGTGCATGATTGTATCTTGTGGGTAAAGTGTATAACCTCTGCAGAATGTAAAACCTATTCAAATAGCCGTGCTCGCGGTATTGAACATTGCTCGGTGATTACAGTCAAAGGTTAGATTTTATCAAAACAAATGTGGGAATGGGATGTTGAAATGAGGAAATAGGTTATGAATTGGTTATTGGAAACAAATGCAAAAGTTATTATTGCTATTATTTGTTTTACTGTCTTTTCAATCTATTTATACTATTCTTTCACAAATGATGTCTATGCAAAGTAACCTTGTAGCCTATCCTTTGTACTAAGCCATGCATATAGTATATAGACTTGCATTCTATGCACGGCTTGTTGAGTGCTTTATGCACTCACCCCTTGCAACAAAACATCATCAGTTGGAGAAGAAGCAGTGCCTACTTTTGAGGAGGAGATCCAAGAGGAGGCGAACAACTAGGGTGTGAACCTTGTCAGTTGCCTATGGTAGTTGAAGGGTTTTCTATACTTTTGATTATTTTTTGATGCTATTTACTTTTGTTTCAGTTTGAGCCCTACATGGCGTATTCATGTAAGGTGGACCATAAGGTCATTAAGCAGTTATACTAAACTTGCTGAAGGCTTTATTATGTTATCGTTGAGTATGATTGTGATGTTCATCTATGTTGAGCCTGTGTGCACTAACGTAATCTTGGACTAGTGCGAAATACACAGAGAGTCTGGATTTGCATATTCGGGTCCCGACAAAGGTGGTATTAGAGTCATACTGACTGTAGGTCAAACCCTAGCTAGATTGTCGCCATAGGAGTGTCGAAAATTATTTTCTAAAGGCAAAATTAACATGATAGATTTAAAAGAGTCTTGACTCGTCCCTTCTTTCTTGCTCTCCACCTTTGCTGAATTTTTCTATCTATTCTTTGTTTTTGAGTTGAGGTTTTTATGAGAGCCACTTTTCTGTAGGTGAGCACAAGGAAGGATTTGCTGTTAAACTCTGGAGGATGTTGCAGCTGCTGGGAGGCTTTGATCACCTAATTTGTCGTGGAACCAACTAGGTTATGAATGAGAAAAAGAGAGGAATGGTTTGCAAGCTCACAGTCTATGCTAGAGAAAATACCATCAGGAGCTGCCCAGTCAACATCTCTATGAGAAGGTCGACATTTGAAGCAAGAATCCAGGAGGCTACTTGTCTCTCTCTTCATCACTTCGCCTATGATTACACTTTAGAGTTGGAGTCCACAGTATTCCAGTATCATCCAAACGGGAGCACCGTCACCGAGGATAGAATCAGGGATGAGGAGAATGCTACTATCGTCCATTTTGCATGTCTCACCTCATCTCAGGAGACACTTACGAAGACAACCAATCGGGAGCTTTCTGAGGCATATGAGGCTTTGGAGAAGGCCGAGAGGGATCTTCGAGAGTCCAAGAGGATGGCTACTGAGAGGATCGCCGAGCTGGAGGAGGCTCTATACCTCAGGGAGGAGGCAACTGAGCTAGAGGAGTCTATGGAGGACCCAGAGAAGCTTGTGTCGGAGCCGGGGAGTCAAGAATCTATGTCATCCAATGATACTCCTGGCTATCAGAACAAGTTTGCCCTGATGCCGAGTCATCCGCCACCGTGTCAGCCAGGAGGTCCACATCTAGGATGGCTTAGCGACTAGGCGGAGTTTTGAGTTTAGTAGTAGTTGTGATGCGAGTAGTGAGTCGCATAAGTCTAAGTTAGCGTCTTGCCCTTGATCAATTAGAATTGCTTGTTAGGTTATTTGAAAGTTCTTTTGTTCTTTTTTTTGAGTGTGCAGTATGCGCTGCATTACCCTTAGGCACTTGTGAGAAGCCATACCAAGTATTGAATAAAGTTAATAAAATTTGGAGTTTGAGTTAAGAACCTTTTTCCCCTGCATAAGTCCTTATATTACTTGTCTATGCTATTTTTTCCTCTTTTCTCTAAACCTTGGAGTAATCAATAGATGGTTCAGACTCGTAGAAACAATGGAGCCCAAGGGAGTGGAAGCCATCAGAATGAGAACAGGAATGCATCATCAATTCCTCAGGCAACACCCCTAGTTGATATGAGCAATTTTGGAGCCTTTCTTGCTACACAGACCTAGCATATGCAGACAATGATGCAACAGAAGCAACACTTTGCTAATCAAGCAGTGGCCAATAATTCTAATCAAGTTGCTGGCAATGGGAACCGTCCATACTCGAAGCTGTCTGACTTTTTGAGGACCCGTCCGCCAACATTTTCTGGGAATGCCAACCCGATTGAAGCTGATGACTAGCTAAGGACTATCGAAAGAAAGCTGCATATCACTTAGTGTGAAGGGAATGAGAATGTGCTTTATGCTTCTCATCAGCTTGAGGGCACAGCTGCAGAATGGTGGAAAAATTACTGCACATCATAGGAGAACCCATAAGAGATCACTTGGGAAGAATTTTCTGCTGCTTTCCACCATTACTATGTTCCTGAAGGTGATGGTTTTGAAGAAAGAAGAATTTAGAGCTATCAAACAGAGAAGCCAGCCTGTGGTAGAATATTTGAACTGGTTCACATAGCTTGCTCGCTACGCACCTGAGGATGTAGCGACTGATAAAGCAAGGCAATCTCGCTTTATGAAGGGACTAAATTCCAGACTACAAGTTGGGTTAATCACTCATACTTTCCTAATTTTCAAGAACTGGTGAATAAAGCCCTTATTTTAGAGGATAAGCGCAAGGAGTTGGATGATAACCGCAAGCACAGATTGGTACAGCAGGGAGCTCGCCAAGGGTAGTAAAAGATGAGGGTTGCACCGCAGCAATTTGTCAGGTTTTAGCCCAAGGCAGTTTTCAAAATGCCTTCATCTGCACCCGTCCTAGTGGGCAAAATTTTCAGACACCTGTTCAGGCCCATAATGCACCAGGAGGAGATCAGCATCCGGCAGTTAGGCGTTGTTTCAGTTGCAATGAGCCAAAACATTTCGCCAATAACTATCCAAAAAGAGGAGGTGTTACGCCCGTTCGCTTCAACCTTGGATCAACACTGGCCAAGATGCTTGCACCAGGAGAAAACCGTGGAGCTATTCAGTCTGGAGCTACAACTCAAACTACGGTGAGAGGTCGTGTTAATCATATCACAACTGATGAGGCCTAGGGAGCATCGGACGTCGTATTGGGTAAGTTTCTAATTAACTCAGTACCTGCTACTATTTTGTTTGATTATGGAGCTTTGCATTCATTTATTTCTCAAGATTTTGCTGTTGAGCATGGGTTAGAAGTTAAGATTTTTAAGTGTATGCTTTTGGTCCAATCCCCTAGATCAGAATTGCAATCTAACCTAGGATGTATGAGAGTAAAGATGCTCATGAATGGAATAGAGTTCCTAGCAAACTTTATTATCTTGAATACTCAAACCCTAGATGTTATTCTTGGAATGGATTGGCTGTCTAAGCACAAGATTGTGTTGGATTGTGATAGAATAGTAGTATCAATTGAAAGCCCGAAAGGCGAAAGAGTAGAAGTCCAAGCAACTGTAGTTCATAATGGGCACATGATGGTTAACAGTGCCAAAGCAGTCAGCATTGAGGAAGTTATCGGGAATGCCACCTAATCGAGACATTGAGTTTGCGATTGAATTGGTGCCTAGCACAGCCCGAATAACCAAGAGACCATATCAGATGCCCACAGATGAGTTAGTAGAAATGAAGAAGCAGCTTAAGGAGTTGTTAGAAAAAGGTTTTGTAAGGCCAAGTTCATCGCCATAGGGAGCACCTGTTTTGTTTGTTCGAAAAAAGGATGGAAGTATGAGAATATGTATTGATTATCGAGCTTTGAATGAAGTGACAATAAAGAACAAGATCTGCTACCCAGGATCAATGATTTATTTGATCAGTTAAGAGGAGCTAGAATTTTCTTCAAGATACATCTTTGATCGAGACATCATCGGTTGAAGATTAGAGCAGAAGACATACCTAAGACATCATTTTCAACAAGATATGGTCATTATGAGTTCACAGTCATGTCATTTGGACTGACCAATGTCCCTGCATATTTCATGAACTTAATGAATAAAGTTTTCATAGAATATATAGATAAGTTGTCGGGACCGGAATTCGCAATCCGGAAACCCTCTGTGTTTTCAGCACTAGTCCCAGGATCAATAGCTAGTGCCCACAGTTAACAAAGATGAATATCACAATCATACACAACGGATTAATAAATAAAGAATTCATCTTTTAATATAATATGTTGAACAACCTTAAGGTCAACTTACAATTGTGAAGCCTAGATGGCTTCAACTCAGAGTAAAATGAACAGCAGCGGAACGAAGAACGTCGGTGAATCCCATCAAAATACCACAGGCATTTGACAAGGTTCAACTCCTAGATATTCGCCTTCTTGCAGAACTTCTCCTCCTTCGAAGACAAAGACTTCTCCTCAACTGGTGATGTTTTGTTAAAGCAAGGGTGAGTACACAACCGTACTCAACAAGTCATGCACAGAATGCAGTTCTATTACTACATGCATGGCTTATTCCAAAGGATTGGCTGAATGGTTCTTTTGCAATAAAGCGGCATTCTCAAATAATCATAATAGATAGAAAAGCGGTAAAACAAATAATATCCATAATAAATTTCGTAATCATTCTCAAGTAAAATATTTCTCATCCTTAACCAATTTCCATATCACATTGTTCACATTCCCAACCTCATTTTATTTTCAAAACTCTACCCTTGATTTGTAATCCCGAGCATTGTCGATCTGCAGACTCGGCTATTCGAATAGTTTTTACACTCTGCAGAAGTTGTACACTTTACCCACAAGATACAATCAACTCATCACGTCAACCGTGAATCGCCACACAAGAGTATGCGAAAGAACGATTATAACAAAGCCTTTCAGAAACTTCTATCTCAACCTAGGAACCTCTCCGGGTTGCCTTCACTATCACTTCCCTCACTCTGAGCCGAAGTATAGGACCGACGAACACCGTTGGATAGGGTACCAAGCAAGACAGCACGCTCCCCATCTGATCACCCCTCGTGTGTCGCCACCCCGGTATCAAAGGTGAGATATCAGAATCCTACTAAACTAGGTCTTCCCATTCAGACATGTGGTTGTACGAGTGACTCAGGTCAAAGGCTCGCAAGGTTAAGTCCTTAAGGTGACCAAGGCAAGACTACCCCGAATAATTCACCAACAATACCATCACATAATTCACCAACAATACCATCACATAATTCACCAACAACACCGCCAAATACCAGAGTGACATATCCAATGCCACTCTTGCCACTTGCCTTGGTCTAAAACATTTTATCACCCCAGTTGATTATTGCGCAACACAATGCCAACAACAATTCAACATCCATGTAGAACCACACTGGTTCCACATATCAACATCATCGTGTGGCAACACGTCACACCATTTCACAAACACATTTCATAATCCATTAATCAGTATTATCCTTTTATTTTCAAAAGACATGAGTTGCGAGGCATGGCTAAGCAATTATACCCGGTCTAACCAACCCACGTTGGCAAGTAATAGCAACCAACTAATAATCAACCATCTTAGGGTGACAAATGAATTATGGCATACAATTAATCATGGCAAGGTGATATTAGCAATTGGATTGTATAACTAATCCCAAATTAATTTAAATCATTTTAATTCTTGAACTAGCATGCAATAATTTGAACCAAAGTAAATTTGTAAAATTGGGAGCAATATGATCAAAGCACGACTTGCTGGCCCTTGCAATTTTATTATTCTTTACTCTTTATCTTGATCCTTGTTCCTCGATCTTCAATCTCCGCTTGCTTGATCCTCAACTCCTTCGAGCGACTTCCGGCAACGCGTCTAACGATAAACAAACAAAAATACAACAAAACTCAAAAGGCAAATCAAGTAAACTCCAAATTAAGAATGAATAGCATTGGGCACAACGGCTTAGATGAAATTAGGAACTTAAATGGATTAGGTCGATGATTAGACAAAATAGAACGGCTTTCGAAAAATATACCGAAGAGAAAGATTAATAACTGGGAAGGAAGGAATAGTATTCCGAAGAATATTATCTTGGTTGGATCGCCGATGACATATGGACTCTCGATCTATAGATCGGGTCCACGATGATACGTTAGTTCGCCATGAACTAAGCAGATGCTCGAGGTTAACTTTCGTTGTTCGAACGGCACAGTCAACCAAAAGGAAGATAGACTGATAGGCTAGGTCTGGCACAAGAATATGACATATGGCTAATGGTCTATCGACCAAGACCACGAATGAATTCGAGGTTAATGGCAGATTAGATTTTCATGGATAAGACAAGAACGGATGGGATCGACATCCACTACGGTTCGATCCGGAGGTTAGTCTTACATCGGGGACGGAACTCGACGACGATGAGGCGGTGATGACAGGAATACAAGGCTGAACTCAACGTGATGGGCTAGATCACAATAAGGCGATAGAAAAGATGATGACATCGCATTAGGGCCTTTACTTGAATGCTGCGCTGCGGTGAGAAAAAGCGTTAACGGCGGGGCGTTAACGACAAAACTTTAACGCGAAATGTTAGCGGTGGGCGTTAGCGGCGAGCGTTAACGGCGGAGCGTTAGCGGCGAAATGTTAACGTCGAAGCGTTAGCGGCGAAGCGTTAACGGCGGGCGTTAGCGGCGGCGTTAACGATGGGCGTTAACGGCGGAAGGTCAACGCATTTAAGCGTTAACGATGAAGGTGAAGCGTTAACGGGACACATATGAGATTACAAGGTGGCGACCATCGGTGATAGATAGGGCGGCGAGGTCACGACATGGCAACTACATGGCAAATTTGTCTTTGGCGAATGGGTGCTCGCCGAGGCAATTGACACGCAAAGCGGATCAATGATTTAATAGCCGAGATACAAATGAATAAAATAAAATAAACAGAAGTAAAATTTATAATAAAAATCTTGGCGGATAGAGGATAAATTTAGAAATTTGAATCACTCGATTCGAGTTCGGATGGAGGAGAACGGATCAAACGAAGTTTGACTAGAAAAAAATCGAAAATAAGAAATCGCATAGCTACGATTAGCCGTTTTACAGAGCGGGTTAAAGCTTTTGCTCCATCATTGCGAGCTTGGGGACATGGCGGCGCATGGGTGCGACAAAATGGAGCGAGGACGGCGATGCGGTGCCGAGGCAAGCAACGGCTCGGCGAGCAGTGGGCCAGGAGCGTCGCCGCGGCGTCTGGGGCGATATGCTAGAGTGTAGTTCTGCGGTAATCTGGCGATGAGGCGGCATGGGGAGTCGGCCAGAGGTGCAGGAGGGCGCGGCGGTGTGAGGAGGCGGTCAGGCGATCAGGCGGGGTGGAGGAACAGCGGGAAAAGCGGACGGAGGCGGTTGGCGGCGGCTCGGACGGCTCACGGTGTGGCGCACTCGGCGGCGGGAAGGGCGGCCAAGGGGTGGGATGGGGGCAGCAAGGTGAGGGGATGCTCGTGGACATGACGGCCGACCACGGGGAGGCCTAGGGCAGCAGCGCCATGGACGAACGGAGCGACCAAAAACGGCCCGAATGGCATGGCGGCCAAAAACACGATAGAACGTGGAATTTCTCAAAACTAGCGGGAGCACGGCGTAGAGCAAGATCATACTAGGCTATATCTAAAAGGAATTTGATTGGGGATTACTGGTTTGGGAGGAATCGACGACGAATGGAACCCGACTTGACGACGAACAAACGCAATTTCCCGGAGCAATTCTTGACGAAACCTGGATTTTCTTGAGGGGTTATGATCTACACACTAATGCGCACAAGATGACGCGAACGGAATTCGATTTGCCTTACCGAATCAAAAGATGACACGGCGATGTCAACGGAGGACGTCCGGCGACCGTTCCTTCGATTTTCGGAAGGGCAAATGTTCTAGAGATGGAGGGAAAAGGTGAGCACCGTGTTGGGGAGACTGAAACGCTCATTTTGGGTGGTCACACGTGATGAGGGGATGAGAAACGAAAGAGTTATGTCTCAAACAAGAAACGGCAAAGAAGTGCTTGCAGATTTCGTTTCACTTGATTTTAGTGGGGAAAATTGTAGGGGAATTTAAGTCCTTGATGACACGGTCGTTTTGCAACTGACCTCACTCAATTTCGTTGAGAATTGCAAAAGTTATGAGCATTTGAAGTTTGGGCTGCAAATGGGGCTGGAACGTAAACAGTGCGCATGGCTGGAGATTGAAGATGAACAGTAAAGGACATGTGTCGCTTTCTCATTGGCTGGAAGAAATGGAGGGACAAAAGCGCGAGGAATAAAATAGCAACAATGATCTAAAAATCTTGGAAAAATTCATAAAAATACTAGAGATTATTTGGAACCCAATAAAATTAGTTTCACTGAATTTTAATGAGTTTTCGAATTTAGACAATTCCAGGACGAATATACTGGATTTAACGAAAGACCGCGAGAGATAAAATACCAGAGAGATTCTATAAATCTTAGAAAAATTCCCAAAATAATTTTAGAATATTTGGAACCTAATTTTATGAATTTTGAGATTTGTAGAGTATTTTGAAACTCGGGTGAAATTTCGAATAAGGATCAAAATTGAAATTTTGACTTTACGGACGGTAAAGGATTGAACTCTAATTTCAGAAGAATATGGATGCTAGGTTAATTAGAACACCGAGGGAAATCGAAATTTTGAATTTAAATGGAATTTCAAAGGAAAGGTTTGATTTGAAATTTGGATATAGAATTGCCCGAACCATTAATAATTCGAATTAAAAATCCAAATAGAAATCCAATTAACATCCAAATGTTTAAATTAATAATTTTAATTAATTTTTTAGCAAATCTCAAATTTGAGAAATTCCCTGAGATACAAAGGACACTGTAAAAACTAAATTTTAAATCACTTAATGTACACAGAAGGCACATTAAATTGTTTTAGATTTAGAAAATTCTAAATTAAGCTTCTTTAATCAAATAAGATTGGTGTAACATTTTTGGAAAGCTAATTTAATTATAAATTTTTGAAAACCCAAATTTTGGGATGTTACAAACCTCCCCCCCTTAACAGAATCTCGTCCCCGAGATTCGAGCTGACTAAAGAATAAGTTCGAGGAAACTCGACATTCGAGACTCTCTGCACTTGCAGTCAAATGCACACTTGTTAGAATTGCTTCGAGGTCAAACGCTGGATAACATCCTTCTACTAGGGCAAATTCTGATAGGTTGCTCCTTGCAGGCAAGATCTTTTTGCAAACTTAATTGGCTTCAACTGGATCTACTTTCTAGCATATGAAACAATTCTTCCACTAAGGCCTTTGGAAGACAATCTGCACTCTTCCTAACAACGCTGACAACTACCATTGTTATGCAACCTTTTATTTATCCACTGACACTTGATCCTTTGCTTCTCTTGGAAACTGGACAAGCTGCTCCTGACGGCGAAAGCAACTTGCTATTCTGCGGTCTTGATCAAAGGTTGAACATCATTTACATTAAGTTGGTTCTTGAGAACGACTCTTGATCCGAGAAACTCAAGTCGATTAATAATTGCTTCATCTGCGCTTGACAATCTTGGGCGATTCATTGATCCTTTCATTTCACTACCAATGACCTCCATGAAGGGACATTGATCGAAATGAATCTGGTAACTTTTAACATCATGACTGAGAACTCAGGCTCTATGGCCAACATACACATGAACATTATCTAGTAAAGTGAATGCTCAAAGACATATCAAATCCTTTATTGCCATTAATACTTTTGATTTAGAATTCTGGGTACATTTATTCCACAAATAGGAATTGCTAAGAAAATTCCTTGACATTACTCTTATAGACTAGAGTATGGCATCACGGCTTCTGGAACTTCTTGGGAGCTTCATCAGTCAACCGTCTTTTCTTCAACTGCTTCTTGGAACAATCGGCTTCTGTTGTTGCTTCAGGCATACTTGGCAATACAAGCTCAACTGAGGTAGCTTCAGGGACAATTTCAATTCCACAAGGTACTTCATATTTGAACAGGCATTGCTTGGCAAAGTGACCTCTTTTACGGCAGGCATAGCATAATCGATTCTTTGATGCTTCACCATGCAATCCTGGTGTTATGCTTTGAACCGAACTGACTTCTGGGATGACTGAAGGTAAAATTTGTGCTTGATTCTTCTGGGAACATTGTCTGGCATGGTGACCTTGTTTACCACAAAGGAAACAACTTCCTGGTGTCATTGACTTGCTTCTTTTCTGCGGTAGCTTGCTAGATTCTTGGTATTTCGCTTTTAACTGTTCCTGTGACAAGGCATGGGTAGATGACAACATGCCTTTTTTTTTGCTAACAATTGATCCACAGTGGCTCGGAAATTTTCTCGTTGACGTTGCATTGCAGAGGTCAATACTGAATACATAGCACACTGGCTTGGGCAATGATCTTGGCCTTCACAAAGAAAACATGAAATTTTATTATTCGGACATTCTCCGAGAGGATGGTTCCCTTCACAACTGGAACAATTGATATGAAGCTCATCCGAGGTATGTCCTATGACTCCACAACGGATACATGCACGATCCTCTGATTTGCCTAGTTCTATAAACTTTGTAAACTTGCACTGAGAACTCACTGTTGAATTTTCAACCGATGGAACTGAAGATTGCTTTTGGTCAACATCTGCTTTAATACTGATACTGGCGGCAACATCTGAACTGACTTGGACTACTTCAAGAATACTACCATGGCTGTCACTAGAAAACTTCTCCATCTGTTGACTGACCAAGGTTAATAGACAAGAAGGAAAAGCATAGATAAGTAACCAAGAACTATTACGGGGATTAGGTTTAACCCAAAACCTCAATTTACACAATCATTATTTACAACTTGGTATGGTTGCTCACAAAAGCCTAAGGGCCATGCAACACAAACTGCAAACTCAGCAAACAGAAAACCAAATTAACCTAAGCACACAAGTCTAACATCTAGAAAGGGTAGCACTCCTAACTTAGACAGACGCGACTCTCACACATGAGTCTCAACAGCTAATCAAGCACTGATTCTTCGAATTTCTTGAACACTTCATCGGCACTGGTTCTTCTATCTTCTGGAATACTTCATCGGCACTCTTTCCTTAAGCTCGACAATTTCTGTTTTCACGATCTTCAGGTTCAGCAACAGCATCCAGTGCTTTCTCTTAAAGTGTGAAACATCGTTATCTATTCAAGACAACTGAGGTAAGATTTTCAACTTAAATTGGCGGGGAAAGTTAGAAATTTCAGCAAAGGGAAGAAGAATGGAAGAATAAGATAAGTCAAGAACTTGTTATTCTTCAAGTAAAATTTTCTCTTTAAAAAATAATTTTGAAGTTCCTAAAGAACGTCCAAACTATCTAGGGTCAAGACCTACAGTCAGTATGCTCTGATACCACCTCTGTCGGGACCCGAATTCACAATCCAGAAACCCTCTGTGTTTTCAGCACTAGTCCTAGGATCAATAGCTAGTGCCCACAGTTAACAAAGATGAATATCACAATCTTACACAACGGATTAATAAATAAAGAATTCATCTTTTAATATAATATGTTGAACAACCTTAAGGTCAACTTACAATTGTGAAGCCTAGATGGCTTCAACTCAGAGTAAAATGAACAGCAGCGGAACGAAGAACATCGGTGAATCCCATCAAAATACCACAGGCATTTGACAAGGTTCAACTCCTAGATATTCACCTTCTTGCAGAACTTCTCCTCCTTCGAAGACAAAGACTTCTCCTCAACTGGTGATGTTTTGTTAAAGCAAGGGTGAGTACACAACCGTACTCAACAAGTCATGCACATAATGCAGTTCTATTACTACATGCATGGCTTATTCCAAAGGATTGGCTGAATGGTTCTTTTGCAATAAAGCGGCATTCTCAAATAATCATAATAGATAGAAAAGCGGTAAAACAAATAATATCCATAATAAATTTCGTAATCATTCTCAAGTAAAACATTTCTCATCCTTAACCAATTTTCATATCACATTGTTCACATTCCCATCCTCATTTTATTTTCAAAACTCTACCCCTTGACTGTAATCCCCGAGCATTGTCCGAGAGAGTGGACTCGGCTATTCAATAGTTTTACACTCTCGAGAGGTTGTACACTTTACCCACAAGATACAATCAACTCATCACGTCGGTAGTGAATCGCCATACAAGAGTATGCGAATGAGCGATCATAACAAAGCCTTTCGAAACTTCTATCTCAACCTAGGAACCTCTCCGGTTGCCTTCACTATCACTTCCTCACTCGAGCGAAGTATAGGACCGGCGAACACCGTTGGATAGGGTACCAAGCCGCAAAGATCGGTATGCTCCCCATTGTCGGGACCGAATTCACAATCCGAAACCCTCGTGTTTTCAAGCACTAGTCGAGGATCGATCGCTAGTGCCCACAGTTAACAAAGATGAATATCACAACATACAAGCGGAATAATAAATAAAGTATTCATCTTTAATATAACAGGTTGAACAACCTTAAGGTCAACTTACAATTGTGAAGCCTAGATGGCTTCCACTCAGAGTAAAACGAATAGCAGCGGAACGAAGAACGTCGGTGAATCCCATCAAAATACCATAGGCATTTGACAAGGTTCAACTCCTAGATATTCGCCTTCTTGCAGAACTTCTCCTTCTTCGATGTCAAGACTTCTCTTCAACTGGTGATGTTTTGTTATAGCAAGGGTGAGTACACAACCGTACTCAACAAGTCATGCACAGAATGCAGTTCTATTACTACATGCATGGCTTATTCCAAAGGAATGGCTGAATGGTTCTTTTGCAATAAAGCAGCATTCACGAATAATCATAGTAGATGGAAAAGCAGTAAAACAAATAATACCATAATAAATTTTGTAATCATCTCAAGTAAAGCATTTCTCATCTTTAACCAATTTCCATATCACATTGTCCACATTCCCAACATCATTTTATCAAAATCTAACCCTTGACTGTAATCCCCGAGCAATGTCCAATACCGCGGACACGGCTATTGAATAGTTTTACACTCGCAGAGGTTGTACACTTTACCCACAAGATACAATCAACTCACCACGTCACCGTGAATCGCCATACAACAAGATGCTGAATGAGCGATCATAACAAAGCCTTTTAGAAACTTCTAGCTCAAC
The DNA here is from genome assembly GCA_036346375.1 of Guadua angustifolia. Classification (NCBI taxonomy): domain Eukaryota; kingdom Viridiplantae; phylum Streptophyta; class Magnoliopsida; order Poales; family Poaceae; genus Guadua; species Guadua angustifolia. The sequence continues at coordinate 47,401,547 of CM070505.1, read as the reverse complement.
CTAGGAACCTCTCCGTGTTGCCTTCACTATCACTTCCCTCACCCTGAGCCGAAGTATAGGACCGACGAACACCGTTGGATGGGTACCAAGTAGTACGTACGCTCCCCATACTGATCCCCCGTCGTGATCGCCACCCCGAGGTATCAAAGGTGAGATATCAGAATCCTACTAAACTAGGTCCGTCCCATAACAGACATGTGGTTGTACGAGTGACTCGGTTCAAAGGCTTGCAAGGTGAAGTCCTTAGGGTGACCAAGGCAAGACTACCCCAAACAACTCACCAACAATACCATCACGTAATTTACCAACAATACCATCATATATTTCACCAACAACACCGCCAAATACCAAAGTGACATATCCAATGCCACTCTTGCCACTTGCCTTGGTCTAAAACATTTTACCACCCTAGTTGATTATTGCGCAACACAATGCCAACAACAACTCAACATCCATGTAGAACCACTCTGGTTCCACATATCAACATCATCGTGTGGCAACACGTCACACCATTTCACAAACACATTTTATAATCCATTAATCAGTATTATCCTTTCATTTTCAGAAGACAGGAGTTGCGTGGCATGGCTAAGCAATTTTACACGGTCTAACCAACCCACGTTGGCAAGTAATAACAACCAACTAATAATCAACCATCTTAGGGTGACAAATGAATTATGGCATACAAATAATCATGGCAAGGTGATATTTAGCAATTGGGTTGAATAACTAATTCCCAAATTAATTTAATTCATTTTAGTCTTGAACTAGCATGCATAATTTGAATCAAAGTAAATTTGTAAAACTGGGAGCAATATGATCAAAGCACAACTTGCCTGACCCTTGCAATTTATATTATTCTTTACTCTTTATCTTTGACTCTGGATCTTCGATCTTCAATCTCCGCTTGCTTGCTTCTCAGCTCCTTCGAGCGACTTACAGCGACGCGTCTAACAATAAACAACTCAAATTCAACAAAACTTCAAAAAGCAAATCAAGTAAACTCCAAATTAAGAACGAATAGCATTGGGCACAACGGCTTAATGAAATTAGGAACTTGGATGGATTGGGTCGATGATTAGGCTTTCAGAAAATATACCGAAGAGAAGGATTAATAACTGGGAAAGAAGGAATATCATTCCGAAGAATATTATTTTGATTGGATAGCCGATGACATATGGACTCTCGATCTATAGACCGGGTCCACGAAGTTACGTTAATTCGCCACAAACTAAGCATATGCTTGTGATTGGATTTAGATACAAAGCAAGTTATAATTAATACATTTTTTTAGAATATGGTAGTATATATATCAGATAATGTTTTCCAGTTATTCCCTCATTATTTTATATTTATATGCGATATTTTACAGACTGCCGAAAAGGCTTATACGACCACACTTTTAGCGCTATTGCGGTTCAGTTTTCTTTCTTTGTTTGCGGCTGCACCAAATGGGATAATGTAACCATTTTTCAGGGGTTATTAGGGAATATCCCTAAGAGTGTTTTAAAGTTGATTCCGCGATGTTTCTCATTTGTTCAAGGCGTTTTTCTAATGAATAGTGATTTCGGCTTAATATGAGCTGAACTCGAAGTTGATCAAACTGATGTTACTTTTGTATGGCAAGCTAAGGCATATCATTTCTGGGTCATAGAAGTTGGTTTTATCGAATTTAAGGTCCGTTTGCTAAAGTTACGACCATTTGTTCCTTTTACCGATTGCATGTTTGGCTAATGAGTAAATAGGGCAAACTAATGAATAATCTAAATATTTTTGTATACTTATGATCTATGCTATCCCAGAAGTGCAACTAAACTGATTTCACCAATTTTTGAGCTTGTTTAATTCATATTTTAACCCTTTGAATCTTGCATGAAAGAAAGGCTTTCTACACTTAATTTTTGATCCAAATCACATTGAAATCTAAATGTTTATGCAAAAATGGAACATGTAAGGTTGTAGGAACATGTCATATTTATTTCATGATTTATGGAGCAAGGGATCATATAGTTGCTTCATAACACTAAAAATGTGACTTTCATTCAAACTCAAATTGAATAAGTTCACTGCAAGCAACATATAACTTTTTATTGCATATTCTGAATCCTTACTAAATAACTCAAATTTAGGAATTGAGTTTGCATTAATCGGAGTTTCACAGCAAAAGTTATAAGTGTTTTATTGCGCAAAGCAAAAATAAGAAAAAATAAAAAAAATGAAGTGCTGGAGTGAGGAATCGAACTCAAGACCGGTTGAATACAAGCACTGGTGCTCTACCACTACACCATGCAAGTTCTTGTGACAAAGTCTCATGCTCAATTACTTAGCCTCACCTCTACAAACCCTAGACCTCCACGACCAGCAACAATGGCGATGGCAGAAGCTTGCGCTGGACTCGGTTGAACTGGAGAGGAAGCAACTGCAGGGAAGTGTGGCTCGGCTGGGGAGGCTCCTGGGCGTCGGCTTGGCTGAGTGCTTCACTGGAACAGGCTCGGCTGGAGCAGCACCAGGTTGAGGGGAGGAAGACAAGGCACGGGCGGCTTCGGCTGCAACAAGGTGAAGCAACTCAGAAGACTGAGTAGCTGCTGAGTGCAAGAAACGAGATTGGCAAGCTAGAGTGAATCACCTGGCAGCAGTGAACGAGAGGGAGACGCACGCCTTGCTGCTGCCCGAGCTTGCTAGCTCTCGCGCCAATGGTGAAGCACGGCGAGCAGGAGGGCAGAGAGGTGGCCTCGGCTGCATGCATGACACAGAGCGGACTCAGGAGAGTGAGCAGCGGCTGTGTAAGAAGTGGAATCAATGGATGAGCTCACCTGGGCGCAAAGGAAGAAGAAGACGGCTTGGCTCGGTGGTGCTTGCTCTGGGCGAGATCCACAGCAAAGAGAGCAGCAGCAGCGAGCAAAAAGAAAAGAGGAGAGGCTTGGCTGGCTTTATGGCTACGCAGGGAGGCAGGTGAGCTGGGCACCGCCCCTTCCGGCCAATGGCGCAGGGAGAGGTGAGCTGGGCGCCGCCCCTTCCGGCCAATGGCGCAGGGAGAGAGACCACGTCAGGCGCAAGAAAACGAGGCCGTGGCAGCACTTCGGGCAGGAGCAGGAGAGGGAGAAAGGAAGGAGAGAAGGGAGGAGGGGCTGGCCAGTGGGCCCAGGCGTGCATGGGACCACCTGCCAGAGGCTTAGCCCAAGGATTCATCGAGTGCAGCGGCTGGGTTTGACAGATGGGCAATTTAAGTGCAGATTTGACATGTCAGTTGGGCAGGCTTGGGAAGGGGTGAAGACTTGGTTGAAAAATTCTGCAAATTTTTGAGTAGGTAGTGCAAAGGTTCTACTTTCCATTTTCTTTGGTTTCATCTCAATATCTATTGCCATTTAAGAACAGTAATTCATCAAACTTGGCTGATTTTCAATCTGTTTTTGAATTTTTAAGCTCAGTAAATGGTGTGCCAAAATTCTGCAAAATTGATTTTTATTCATCTTTTGGTCTCTAATATTTTACAAAATTATTTTCTATAGAATGTTGTTTGAGTTTTCTTTGAGTTTCATTAAGGTGTTGGATTTGGCAATTAAAAGACTGACTGCTCCAAATCCTTGTTACTGTTTTTGATTTTTCTTTAAGAGTAAATAAAGTCTATTATTTCTGAAACATTGTTTTTCAAATGAATTTGAGCTAAGGATGCTTCTGTAAAATTTTCAGCTCAAAACCTTACTCCATTATTTAATAAAAATTCTGACATTGCAGATTTCAGATTTAAGTGATATCTGTTTTTGAATTTTAAACGGCAATAAAAGTAATTATTAGTTTTTGATATTTTTACCATGAGTTAAGTATGTTATGAGGAAGACATGATAAAATTCTCAGTGAGATATAAGCTTCTTCAATCAAATAAGATTGAAGAAAAATTTTGGAAAGCTAATTTAATATAAATTTTTGAAAGTCCAAATTTTGGGATGTTACACCCATACAGTCACCCCTCTGTGTGACTGCCACCCCGAGGTATCAAAGGTGAGATATCAGAATCCTACTAAACTAGGTCTTCCCATTCAGACATGTGGTTGTACAAGTGACTCAGGTCAAAGGCTCGCAAGGTTAAGTCCTTAAGGTGACCAAGGCAAGACTACCCCGAATAATTCACCAACAATACCATCACATAATTCGCCAACAACACCGCCAAATACCAGAGTGACATATCCAATGCCACTCTTGCCACTTGCCTTGGTCTAAAACATTTTATCACCCCAGTTGATTATTGCGCAACACAATGCCAACAACAATTCAACATCCATGTAGAACCACACTGGTTCCACATATCAACATCATCGTGTGGCAACACGTCACACCATTTCACAAACACATTTCATAATCCATTAATCAGTATTATCCTTTTATTTTCAAAAGACATGAGTTGCGAGGCATGGCTAAGCAATTATACCCGGTCTAACCAACCCACGTTGGCAAGTAATAGCAACCAACTAATAATCAACCATCTTAGGGTGACAAATGAATTATGGCATACAATTAATCATGGCAAGGTGATATTAGCAATTGGATTGTATAACTAATCCCAAATTAATTTAAATCATTTTAATTCTTGAACTAGCATGCAATAATTTGAACCAAAGTAAATTTGTAAAATTGGGAGCAATATGATCAAAGCACGACTTGCCTGGCCCTTGCAATTTTTATTATTCTTTACTCTTTATCTTCGATCCTTGTTCCTCGATCTTCAATCTCCGCTTGCTTGATCCTCAACTCCTTTGAGCGACTTCTGGCAACGCGTCTAACGATAAACAAACAAAAATACAACAAAACGCAAAAGGCAAATCAAGTAAACTCCAAATTAAGAATGAATAGCATTGGGCACAACGGCTTAGATGAAATTAGGAACTTAAATGGATTAGGTCGATGATTAGACAAAATAGAACGGCTTTCGAAAAATATACCGAAGAGAAAGATTAATAACTGGGAAGGAAGGAATAGTATTCCGAAGAATATTATCTTGGTTGGATCGCCGATGACATATGGACTCTCGATCTATAGATCGGGTCCACGATGATACGTTAGTTCGCCATGAACTAAGCAGATGCTCGAGGTTAACTTTCGTTGTTCGAACGACACAGTCAACCAAAAGGAAGATAGACTGATAGGCTAGGTCTGGCACAAGAATATGACATATGGCTAATGGTCTATCGACCAAGACCACGAATGAATTCTAGGTTAATGGCAGATTAGATTTTCATGGATAAGACAAGAACGGATGGGATCGACATCCACTACGGTTCGATCCGGAGGTTAGTCTTACATCGGGGACGGAACTCGACGACGATGAGGCGATGATGACAGGAATACAAGGCTGAACTCAACGTGATGGGCTAGATCACAATAAGGCGATAGAAAAGATGATGACATCGCATTAGGGCCTTTACTTGAATGCACGCCTGCGGTGAGAGCAAAGCGTTAACGACGGGACATTAACGACAAAACTTTAACAGCGAAATGTTAACGATGGAACGTTAACGGCGGAACGTTAACGGCGGAATGTTAACGGCGGAACGTTAACGGCGGAACGTTAACGACGAAATGTTAACGGCGAAACGTTAACGGCGGAACGTTAACGATAAAACGTTAACGGCGAAACGTTAACGATGGAACGTTAACGGCGGAAGGTCAACGACGAAACGTTAACGATGAAGGTGAAGCGTTAACAGGACACATGAGATTACAAGGTGGCGACCATCGGCTGATAGATAGGGCAGCGAGGTCACAACATAGCAACTACATGGCAAATTTGTGCTGGCCGAATGGGTACTGCCGAGGCAGTTGACACGCAAAACGGATCAATGATTTAATAGCCGAGATACAAATGAATAAAATAAATTAAACAGGAAGTAAAAATTATAATAAAAATACTGGCAGATAGAGGATAAATTTAGAAATTTGAATCACTCGATTCCGAGTTCGGATAGAGGAGAACGGATCAAACGAAGTTTGACTAGAAAGAAAATCCCGAAAATAAGAAATCGATCAGTAGCTCAAAGTGCTTCGCGTTTACTGAGCACGGTTAGAAGCTTTTTGCTCCATCATTGCGAGCTTGGGGACATGGCGGCGCATGGGGAGCGACAAAATGGAACGAGGACGACGATGCGGTGCGAGGCAAGCAACGGCTCGGCGAGCGGTGGGCGGGGCGTGGCGTGGCGTCGGGCCCGGATGTGCAGAGTGGGTGGCGGTGCACCGGCGATGTGGCGGCATGGGAGTCGGCCAGAGGTGCAGGAGGGCGCGGTGTGAGGAGGTGGGTCGGGCATCGGACGGGTGGAGGAACAGCGGGAAGGCGGACGGAGGTGGTTTGGCGGCGGCTCGGACGGCTCACGTGGCGGCAAGACTCGGCGGCGGGGAAGGGCGGCCAAGGGGTGGGATGGGGCAGCAAGGTGAGGATGTCAGGACATGACGGCCGACCACGGGAGGCCTAGGGCGGCGGCGCCATGGACTAATCTGAGCGACCAAAACGCCCAAATGGCATGGCGGCCAAAAACACGATAGAACGCGGAATTTCTCAAAACTAGCAGGAGCACGGCGAGAGCAAGATCATACTAGGCTATATCTAAAAGGAATTTGATTGGGGATTACGGTTTGGGAGGAATCGACGACTAACGGAACCCGACTTGACGCATTTAACAAACGCAATTTCCCGGAGCAATTCTTGACGAAACCTGGATTTTCTTGAGGGTTATGATCTACACACTAATGCGCACAAGATGATGCGAACGGAATTCGATTTTCCTTACCGGATCAAAAGATGACACGGCGATGTCAACGGAGGACGTCCGGCGACCGTTTCTTTGATTTCCGGAAGGGCAAATGTTCTGGAGATGGAGGGAAAAGGTGAGCACCGTGTTGGGGAGACTGAAACGCTCATTTTGGGTGGTCACACGCAATGAGGGGATGAGAAACGAAAGAGTTATGGCTCAAACAAGAAACGGCAAAGAAGTGCTTGCAGATTTCGTTTCACTTGATTTCAGTGGGGGAAACTATAGGAGAATTGAAGTCCTTCATGACACGGTCGTTTTGCAACTGACCGCACTCAATTTCGTTGAGAATTGCAAAAGTAATGAGCATTTGAAGTTTGGGCTGCAAATGGGGCTGGAACGTAAACAGTACGCATGGCTGGAGATTGAAGATGAACAGTAAAGGACACGTGTCGCTTTCTCATTGGCTGGAAGAAATGGAGGGACAAAACGCGAGGAATAAAATAGTAAAAATGATCTAAAAATCTTGGAAAAATTCGTAAAAATACTAGAGATTATTTGGAACCCAATAAAATTAGTTTCACTGAATTTTGATGAGTTTTGAAATTTAGACAATTCCGGGACGAATATACTGGATTTAACGAAAGACCGCGAGAGATAAAATACCAGAGAGATTCTATAAATCTTAGAAAAATTCCCAAAATAATTTTAGAATATTTGGAACCTAATTTTATGAATTTTGAGATTTTTAGAGTATTTTGAAACTCGGGTGAAATTTCGAATAAGGATCGAAATTGAAATTTTGACTTTACGGACGGTAAAGGATTGAACTCTAATTTCAGAAGAATATGGATGCCAGGTTAATTAGAACTCCGAGGGAAATCGAAATTTTGAATTTAAATGGAATTTCAAAGGAAAGGTTTGATTTGAAATTTGGATATAGAATTGCCCGAACCATTAATAATTCGAATTAAAAATCCAAATAGAAATCCAATTAACATCCAAATGTTTAAATTAATAATTTTAATTAATTTTTTAGCAAATCTCGAATTTAAGAAATTCTCTGAGATACAAAGGACACTGTAAAAACTAAATTTTAAATCACTTAATGTACACAGAAGGCACATTAAATTGTTTTAGATTTAGAAAATTCTAAATTAAGCTTCTTTAATCAAATAAGATTAGTGTAACATTTTTGGAAAGCTAATTTAATTATAAATTTTTGAAAACCCAAATTTTGGGATGTTACATAAGTTTGTGGTCGTTTTCATAGATAACATTCTTGTCTACTCCAAGACAGAAGTAGAACATGCGAAGCATTTGAGGCTAGTTTTGGAGAAGCTTCAAACGCAGCAGTTATATGCCAAGTTCAGTAAGTGTGACTTCTGGAAGAAGAAAGTGGAATTCTTTGGTCATGTGATGACTGCCAAAGGTATTGTAGTTGACCCTAGTGAAGTTGAGGCAGTGTTGTACTGGGAACAGCCGAAGTTGGTGACTCAGATTTGCAATTTTCTACAAACTATTAGAAAATTACAGATTTTAGTTTCTATTTCACCAAACTACATATTTTAGGAGAACTTGTATCACAAAATTACATGTTTTAGAAGAACTTGTTTCACAAAATTAAGGTTTTAGAATTGCCTAGGGCTGAAAATTAAGCTCGAGGTTCGCAGCTCGGCTCGGGCTTGGCTCGGCTCGGTGCGGCTCGGCTCAGCTCGATGTGACAGTGAGCCGAGTCCGAGCCTACTACTTGGCTCGCTCAGCCAACGAGCCAAGCCCGAGCTGGCTCGCGAGCGGTTCGTTGGCTCGTGGTGAAGTAATGAAACAAATAACAATGCCATCATTCCATCATTGGCCCATCAACAAGAATGAACAAAAATCAACAAGAATGAACAAAAGTCATCCATCCAGGCATTCATTCCAATCAAGGCCACCAAATCTCTCAAACTTCGGAGCCGTGGCCTGTGGGGGAGGCGGCGATGGGGTGGAGCCGTGGGGGAGGTGGCGAGGCAGCGACGGGGTGACCGACGGAGTCGCGGAGTCGGGGAGGCGCCGGACCGCCGGCACCAAAGGCCCGCCCGAACCCTAGCTCTCCTCCTCTTCGATGGTCGATGGATTTGGGAACTGGGCGACCGTTTGGTTTGGTGTTTGAGGGAGAAGTACTCGATCGGTTTCGGTGGCACGGTACTGGCCTAGGCGGCTCGCGAGCCTCACCGAGCTAGCTCGAGGCTCGAACGAGCCCGAGCCGACCCGAACTTTTAGCTCGGTTGACACTCCGAGCCGAGCCTAGCTCGGCTCGATTTCCGGCGAGCTCGAACGAGCCGAGCCTTCCACCCCTAGAATTGCCCATTTCTTATAACGGGTCTGATAGTATAGGCCCACATGATGGTCTCGCACGTGTAAAGCTATCATGTGGGCCCAGATTATTAGACCCATTACAAGAAATAGTTAATTCTAAAATTTGTAGTTTTGTGATACAAGTTATCCTAAAATCTGTAGTTTCATGAAATAGAAGCTAAAATTTGTAGTTTTCTAATAATTTGTACAGGAAATCTATAGTTTTGTCAAACAAATTCTTTTAAAATCTGTAGTTTTGTAAAATAGAAGTTAAAATCTGTAGTTTTCTGATAGTTCACAAAAAAACCTGTAGTTTTGTAAAATTTACACTTGGATGATATATCACCCTCTTTTAAGACCCTATTGCAACGTGCTGACAACTTACTAGTTTGGATACTGAAGCAGCATTGCCTCTTTTAAACATTGTTAATGGCAGAGCAGTCTCGTTAATTAGGCGGTGGCCTGGGACATGGTTTACCGGTGTCTTGCACTTGGCAGGACATGATGGTTCATTTTGGGTCGTTCATTGTTCGTGCTTATATTTTGTTCTTTACCAGTAGGATGTTTTCCACTAAATTTTGGTCTTCAAAGGACATGATTTATGAATCATTAGATTCATAAGCAGCCCTATATCCCTGCTCAGTGTTGCATTTTGTTGGGCTTTTATGCTCGGCATTGAGATCCACGGGATAGGCGTATATTTGTCTTAAAACGTCCTGACTGAGTATTGAGATTCTTTAACACAATTCTTATCTTGACCCTGGATTACAGAAACATGGCCCAATCAAAAGAATAATAATTTATTCCCTCGCCATAACAATCGAGCGCAGTCACGTGACAAGCATACACTCTGACTTGGCTATCGATGGATTTGACTAAACAATATCAAAATCTGATTGAATTCGCCACTCTCACCCTGAAGCACGGCAGGCTAAGTCCTCATTAGTATCTCAACAATAAACGCTAATAAAATCCATAAATGCATTTCTTTTGGAAGAGATGCTAATCGTACCCCAAATTATTCATCATTCAATTGACGTGTACATGAAGAGTATCCCAGAAAGAACAAATTCTTGATCCTGGCAAAGCCCAGGTCATGGTACAACAGTTTATCAGCGCTCCAAATTTTTCTCATGCAGATGTCGATTACTTGTTGGCAGCTGCCTCAGCAGGCGTCTTGGTAGTCATTTGGTCAACAGCATGCACGCTGCTCTGAAGCTCCTCCCATATAGCCTTGTAAACCATCCTCTGTCTATTTACAGCAGATTTTCCCTCAAATGCCTTCGAAACCACTTCTATGCTGAGGCCAACAAAAGGGAAAAGTTTCATAATAATAACTGAAAAAAAGTAACATATGTCGTGACACACAACCAAGGAAACAATTTAGAAACTGTAGAAACACCATACAGATCCAATTATAATGTTACAGCTGCTGAATTTGGGACAAACAAGGTTATCTGCCAACTGGCGAACATACAACTGGCAGTGTTCACAAAACAACTGAACTTATAAAATTAGTATCAAATTATTTGAAAATATGCTGGAATTGTAACAGTTATTAAAGGGCAGGAGGTTAAGGTTCAGTGCAGAAGCACTAATGACGAAATAGGGAATAGAAGAGGGGATGGAAGGAGAAAATGATAAGTCAAGGTTCCTGTCCTTCATTTTTTAAGGGTAAATTTCTCAAAAATCATGTCCTTTGGCAAAACTATAAAGAAAACCACACTTTTAAGCAACAGTTCTGGATAACCACACTTTCTTTTGCATCATGTTTCACAAACCACACTATCGTCAGATGCAACTGACATGCCAGGTCCAATTGCCACTGTCACATGCCTAGCCTGTTTTTAATTGTTGATGTGGAGGAAATTGAACAGAAATTTATGAGCAACCAGACCACACAAGTGATCACAATGGCCACTTATTACGTTAAAGATCTGACAGCAACGGCAAGATAAATAGGTTATTTATTACCAAGCATTTAAACAACCTTTAGGTTGCAATCCATTCATTACAAGGCACATTGAAATGGAAACATGCTAAGATGTTAAGTGGGGGCCTGGCTTGTTAGGCCCGTTATATCTGACGGCAGTTTGGTTTTCTCAAACATTATGTAAAGAAAGTGTGCTTATCTGAAATTGTTGATTAAATAAAAGTGTGGTTTTCTGATAGTTTTGCAAAAAGATGTGTAGCATTGAGAAATTTACTCATTTTAAAATCTGGATCCTTTGGGGACCAGTCGTGTTCGCATTCTACTTATGATGATGGTTGTCAACCACAAGCTTTGCTGGACAATGTGAACTTAAAAGATGGAATGCAAACATTTACATTATAGATGAACTCACCACATGTTGCCCTGCGGCTCTAGAAATTTTGAATTTTCTGTAACTTGTGCACTTGTGGTTACCCGTAAGGTAGTCACACTAGTCCTATGTTCTCTGTCAGTATACTAATTGTCTTTGTTAGAAGTTACTGTCGATGCACGGGACTTAAGTCCTACTGTCAAACATAGCCACATGGTTAAAGGCAAGGTGTAACGAGTGGCTTGGATTGAACAGTAAAAATGACAACACTGTTGATGTAATTCAGTTTTCGTGGAAATCCAGCCTGGTTACAGAGTGGTTTAGCGCAGGAGGGTGAATCTATGGGTATCTAAGCTTTTGTAATGGAGAATAACAAACTGCATAGAAAAATGGAATGACAAAATTTCTCTCAATCTTCTGTGTTGTTATTCCTCTCTTTCTTCCCTTTTTGTCTCTGATTCCGATTGACCTCACACACCCATGAGCTTGGCGGCAAAGGGGCGACTCGGGACATTACATCTGGAATTAGAGCTGCGGTCGATCGTGCCTAGAGTTGTAAAATCCCAAAGGAGGGTTGGGGAAAGTTTTCACTCGGTTCAGAAAACCCTTGTGAAATCCCCAAAATCTGGTTGATTCGGCTCGGTTGAATGTCACGGCTCCCCCGAAACCCTCGGTTCAAACCCAGCTTGTCCTAGTGGCGATGGGAGAGACAACAAGAACAGAGGAGTATCAATCAGGTATCAAGGAGAGTCTTGATCTGTTGTTTGCACGAGTGCAGGTGATTGACTCCGCACAACAACAGTTGATGGTGCGCTATGAACTAACGGCAAAGGCTATGGAGCAGAGCGTGAAAGATCAACAGCTTCTTGCAAAGCAAATAGAGGCAATTGCACAGGCTATAGCACGGATCACGGCTAGATGGGTAATAGAGACGAGGGAAAGTGGTGAAGGATCAACAGCAGTGATGGGAAAGGCTCTACTAACTCCGGCACCACCAAATACGTGGGTAAGGGTAGATGAACCATCATCCTCAACAGGAGGGGCACAAAACAGATGTTCTGCTGGGGCTATGAATGAAATGGTGGGACCAAATCTTCAGCCACCGAGGGAGTCTGGAGGAGAGATGAGAAATCCATTACCCAAGTTAGCTTTTCCTATATTTGATGGTGAGAGTCCTCGACATATCAGAGACTTAAAAAATTATTTTGTTGGATTGGGATGAAGCAAAGTGTAGAGGATTATGTAAAGCAGTGCACGGTATGTCAAATGGCAAAAGGAGAAAGATCGAAACTAGAAGGACTATTGCAGCCATTACCAATTCCAAACACAGCATGGCAAGACTTAACCATGGATTTTATTAAGGGTTTACCAATGTTAGAAGGCTATAATGTAATCATGGCGGTGGTTGATCGGTTTTCGAAATATGCTCATTTTATACCTCTTTGACACCCTTTCACTGCTCAAGTGCTTGCAAAGCTGTTTTAGAGCACATTGTAAAGTTGCATGGAGTGCCAACATCAATTACATCAGATCGAGATAGGATCTTTACTAGCTCCTTTTGGCGAGAGTTGTTCAAAGCATTGAGCATGAAATTGCAATACAGTACAGCCTACCACCCCCAAACGGATGGCCAAAGTGAATGTGTGAATCAATGTTTAGAAATGTACTTGCGGTGTGCAGTCCATGAATCACCTGGAAATGGAAAAAGTGGCTAGCTCTTGCAGAGTTATGGTATAACACCGATTTTCATTCATTGCTGGGTTGTTCTCCCTTCAAAGCTCTATATGGAGTTGAGCCTAATTATGGCAACAATCAGTAATTTAGAGGAAGTGAATGAGTTGATCAGGAACCGGGGAATATATAATGAACTAGTTAAACAGCATTTGGCACGAGCTCAGAATAGAATGAAGCTTCAACCAGACAAAAATCAGCAAGAGAGGCAGTTTCAAGAAGGAGAGCAGGTTTTACTGAAATTTCAGCCTTATGCGCAGACTTTCCTGGTGAACAGACAATATCCGAAATTGGCTTACAAGTTTTATGGCCCATTTACAATAGTGGAAAGGATCGGGCAAGCGGCATATCGACTGAATTTACCACCTGAAAGTCAAATACATCCCGTGTTTTATGTATCTCAATTGAAAGCTTACAATCCAAATTATGCTCCTGTCTTTGCTGAACTGCTGAAAGTAGCTGAACTAGATGTGAGCTCAACTGAACCAGAAGAGGTGTTGGAACAAGATTGGTGGCAAAGGGGAGTTCAGTAGTGATCCAGGGCCTTATCAACTGGACAGGATTGCCGGCGAATGCTGCGACTTGGGAAGACCTGAATGTTCTACAGAATAAGTTCCCATCGGCAATTGCTTGGGGTCAAGCAATGTTTCTAGCGGGGGTAGTGTAACGAGTGGCTTGGATTAGCAGGCGTCTTGATCTAATGGTTGGGCTTGAATAGAGTAGTGAACAGTAAAAACGACAACACCGTTGATGTAATTCTGTTTTCGTGGTAATCCAGCCTGGTTATAGAGTGTTTTAGCGCAGGAGGGTAAATCTATGGGTATATAAGCTTTTGTACTGGAGAATCACAAACTGATTAGAAAAATAGAATGAGAAAACTTCTTTCAAACTTCTGTGCTGTTCTTCCTCTCTTTCTTCCCTTTTCTGTCTCTGATTCCGATTGACCTCACGCCCCCATGAGCTTGGCAGCAATGGGGCGACTCGGGACATTACACAAGGGCCCACTTAATACCATGGTTAGCCTACAACAATGAAATAAAGGGAGTTTTACTCCTTTAACAAAATAAAACTGATCAACGACTAGTTTTACCCAACGATTACAACCAGACCCGAGCAGTAAATATTCACCCCATCAGGCAGAGCATACCAAGTCGAAGCTGATACGGTTTTCCACCTGGGTGTATAATTTGACACGTGAGAGCTGTTAGACAGTTCCAACAAGCCACGACAGTTGCCAATAGACGCAGCATTTCAAGACACAAGAAGGCATGTGCGTTAAGACAGGATACGTCTAATTAGGAACTAACTGCCACCCCTTAGATTAGTATAAATATAGAACCTGAATGCCTCCAAAAAGACAACAAAACACAACGAAATCATTCGCATTCATTGCAGCACACTCTTCTAACTCAATGTCCACAGCAATAAAAGTCTCTAGATGATTAGCCTTTCCCTTATGTTTTATGATGTAAATACAGCAGTACGACCAAATTCCCATACATGGACAGTTACTACATCCTCTGTTAATCTATTCATCGTCATTACATGCTGTAGTAAATACTAGGCATCTTCAGCATCATAATTACCAGATTCGCTGTAAGTCCCCGTGAATCACGAACCGGATTCGTCGAATCCAAATTGGTTTAGGGCACATGGTTCATGTTCGCAGTAGAAATTGGAAGAAAAAGTGGTGAACTGCGAACCAAATCCCGTACTGCGATTCAGACGAACCACATTTCTAATAACTATGTTCAGCATCACAAACTTTTAAAAATACCACAAGCAGAACTGCGCTGTGTGGTGGTTAAATAAAAGGGACCGTGATAGGTGAATGTACAGGTGAGCATATTAGTAGCAGACAATCCTGACTTTTTGCTATAGCATAAATAACTAGCTTATTGATAGAGGAGTGCAAAAGTATTTGAAAGACAAGTTTACAAAACAGAGAGATGGGTATGCAGGTAAAGAGGATCTTTCACATCCTTGACTTAGCAGAAAAATGACAGCGCCTAGGAAAATAATAGTCACAGAGTTATTTTGAAGAAAAGAACAGCTTCTAGGCACCAGTAGAAGATGCCCCTAAGTTTAAGGTTAGAAATTAATAGAACGAGTGATAGATTGGCTGTTACATGCTAAGATCAGTCTTCTAATAGCAAGGCAAACAATCTCACTACAGTGTTCAAGGCCTAGTGATACGGCCATGGAAGCTTCACTGAAGCTTAATCGAGTTTCTAGGCTATGTATGCAGGAAGGTGGCACTGTAGCATGTTTGCACAAGAAAAAAAAACGGTGATGAACTTGGGGCAATGCAACGAAAACATGAACCAAAGAGGAAATATTTCTTTGTTGGTTCAATTTGTATCCTGCTTTGATTTGGCCTGTTTTCTTAACTTTGTTTATCTTACTTTCCTTTGGTTGGTTGAGTCCAAGTTGAACACTTGCATGCGTGCATGTGTTTGTTTCTATTTGTAAGTTTGAGTCAATACAGGCATTAGGACCCAGATATTTTCTTAGAATCTGTGTGCATCGAGTCTAGCTAGCACCTGTGTGTGCTCTTTTTCTTGTTTAGGCCTAATCAAGCTGAGTTGGAAAAGAACTCTTGTTAAGTTTGTGCGTGTAGGCATCCATATAAAAGGCAAGGGCGTAGGTCAAGAAAAGGGGACGTTTTTTTGGTACTGATAACATATCTAAAAAATCACCATGTTTTTGGGTGGCCAAGTTGTTCTTGTGTTTCTGTGAAAATTCAATCTAGGAATTTTATTGCTGTCTCGTGGGATTGATCATTGCATCAACTTTGCAAGCTGGATCATCAGGTCCTGATCTTTTCATTCATGGGGGTGCTGCTGACTGGTGGAAGATTTATCTTGAGACTTGGTGTCAATAACCGAGCCCATCTATCTCTCTCTGTTTCCTGTTGGATTGAAGGGGCTGCTACTGCTACAGAGTTGAATTGGCTTGGGCGTGATTTCCTTACGTGATCAACCAAGCCATCAACCAATTGTTGCTGTTGTGCTACTAATTGCTTTTGTGTTGCTTACTTGGATCAAAAGAAATAAAGATGTAGTGCTGCTGATTAGACTGCAATATCAAGCCGAGCAGAGTTAGATCGCTGACAAGGAAGTCCTAAATCTTTGTTCGGGGCCGATCTAATAGTGCCCAATTCAAAGAGATGCTCTATTGCCTATTTATAGAACCGCGAAAGATCGGGCCAAACTCGTGTACAAATTATGGTCCTCTAATTTGTGTTGCATCACCTAACCTCTCTGCATATGATGGCCATCAACCCGCATAAGTGCTTAAAGGTAGGGTGACCGCTCACTAACTGCACTATTTAGAAAATTGACTAACAGGTGAAAATGTGGGGGAAAAAACTACAGTTCTAAGTAGCATTGGTTTCTTCGCATCTAAACATAAAACCATGTATTAGGTAAAAACCGCAAATTACCAGACGTGGCGGCCGTCCCCGGAGGTGTCGATGACGGTGACCATGTCCGCCTCCAGCTGCTCCTTGATCTGCCAAGAAATAACATGTAAGACATCAGAGAAAATTCAACATACAAAAGCACATCACTTCCACTTGCTGCGACACCACCATGATTAGGAGGCACCAACGGTGGTGGCAAGAAGTACCTTGGCCTCCATTAAATGCATGGCGGGAGATTCGGAGGGCCCCATCGGTCTCGGCGACGACGCCCACACCGAGAATCCGCTGCCCCTGGGGCTGCAAGAAAGTGGGGAAGGGGACCAGGCGGTGAACCTGGTAATGGTGGGGGAGGACTGGGAGGACAGGGCAAGAGGGGCTTGACGACGGAGAGTATAGGAGGAGGAGAAGCGGCAGAGGAATAAGGCGGCAAGGGAGCAAGGGGGGGCGGCGCCGGCGGCGGACCTCATCAGCAGCATCGTCGTGCCGTATCGAAGAGAGGAGAGGAGACGACGGGAGATGATTTGCGATTGTGGTGCTGTGGCACTGCAGGCTCAACGCCTTCTGTTTTGTGCCCAATTCAGGTGAATCAGGTGCGGCGCCACCGTGCCAGTCCCAGGCTCCCAGCCCAAATGAAAATTGCAGTGGGCTAAAAGCTCATTACTGCATCGTTCAGTCATTTTTCCATCGCGTCACCAACCAAATTCAAAGGCATCTTTCCGAATTCCTCCTATATAGCTTAAAACTAGTCTTTTGGCTTAAGCAATTTTTAATTCAATGTAGAGTGTTGGGTAACCTAACTATTTTTTTTTGCTTTTAAGCTATGACTCATTGTTGAATTATCTGAAATACCCATGGCTCTATTGACTTATTGGTCACTGTTAAAAATGGTTGTACAAGAATGAATGCAGTGAAAAAAGTAGCTATTTAAAATAGTTTTATGTAATTTTTCTTGAAAATTAATAGCACAAAACTTGGAAACAATCAATTGTACCAAAGGAATAATGACATTTCTCTGTTGTTTGCAATCTTTGAACAATGGATCTATGCATAGGATAGTGGATCTGAAACCATCATCATTGAATTCATCGAATTTGTATCGATGTTTGGAAGGATGGGAGATACCGTGGAGGTCGTCATAGGTGGGCTGGTAGAGGTTGCAGCGGCTAGTACAGTGCGTAGGGAGGATGGGGCCATTAGCATTGCCCTTGGTAAAATGTCGACAGCCTAGAGCCGCATGTGAGGAGGACAGCAGGTTGTCGCTGCCTCTACCTACCCTCCCTTTCTCCAAATCTAACAAACACCGCACTATGATACCTCCTTAAGAAAAGGAGAGCCCTCCATAATCCTAAGGAGTTATACACTTCGTGTTGGTAGACTTTATGGTTCTCACAAAGCCCCAACTAGCCCAAATTAACCTATCAACTACGACTTGCGGTTTAATTACTAGAACATGGCAACTTATTATTCTAGTGCATTTCCATAAAGACATGTGTGCTTCTATGACTATATTTGGGTCTATGGCACAATAGACCAGTCCTTAGTGACCTGGGCATTCTAGAACCTCATGCAATTGCAGTGGCCCCTACAACCACTCGTCCAAACCTAAAACATGTTTTCAATCATATTTCTTAACAAATAAAAGGAGTTTACCCACCCACCCTAGGACGATCGTTCCAATGCAAGCATGTAGTGCTCCTCCAAATACCATCCCCACGATCTCCTTCCCTCAAGCCCATTTTGCTGGCGGGTGCCTGTTTTGGCTAACAAGTAGTCCTTGTAATGCTCAAGCCCACATGTCAGTGTTTGTGTGCATTCATGTGCGGTATTGCAACATCACAATTTTTGCCTCTTTGAAAACCTTTTGTGTAGTTTAGCCCTCCAAAAAATTTTTACCATTTTATTTGGTAATTAAACCTTAATACGAGACTTTTATAAATAAAAAATGATTTAATATAATTAACACTCAAGTGAACAATTTTAAAAATTATTTTATTTGGATTCTTTGTACTTGGAAGTATTTTCAAATTTTTCTACAAATTTTTGAGTGTATTTGCTATTCTATTGGAGCTTTTTTTGCATTTTTAGTATTTTTGAAAAAGAAAAACTAAATAAAAATGTTGAAAATATTCACGCAAGCCAGCTGGCCTAAATCTCCAACCAATAAAAATGTTGAAAATATTCACGCAAGCCAGCTAGCCTAAATCCCCAACCCAACCATCCAATGCGCCTGGCCCAACTTTGTGTGTAGCCTAGCTCGCCAACCTACGTCTCATGTGCCACTAATAGGTGGGGTGCACCTATCAGACATACTATTCTTCATGTCTGTCGAGAACTCCAAGTCCATGTTGTGCATGCCACCGACTCTATTATGTATCCAGTGTTACACGCATATCGAGGCCTCTAGAAAGGGAGCACCAAAGTTGCCTTGATCTTCTCATCCAAAGGCCTAAATCCAATTGCAATGATTTTGTTTGTGGTGCCATATTTCAACATTTTTCATGACTGCCACAGCTAAGCTTCACACCAGATTCTGCCGCCATTGGTGAGTCACTATCTTCTTGGTCTTCATCCTCTGGTTTGCTAGCTTGTGTTCTACCTTGTTTGCATACTCTCGTCATTGGATGTTGTTGTTAGTGAGGAAGCTATTGCCGCCGCTGCTCAAGCCACACCACCACTTATCACCGAACACCAATTGCGTGATACTTGCGTCATCTTCTTCACCTCGTTGAGTTCATACCAGGGGGTATGACCCGGTGATCCAAGGGAAGTAATGATGAAGCTTTCGCTATGCACCGGAGTTCTTCGCCATGTCTCATCACTGTATTTTCACCAGCAGTGACCATCGGTTCTCATGCTGGTGTTTGTCAAGTTCGCAAGGTCATGCCATCTATGTGAATCAATTGATAATGGTTATTATGAAAAAGTAGATTGGAAGTCTTGTCTTAGTTAGTTAAGTACTTAACCTTATAAGCTATTGAACTGTGTTAAATCATACAACTATATGTCCATAATGGGATAGATCTAACTCAGTAAGTTACGGAGTCTTGGCATATGTTATCTCAAGAGGTAAACCAAGCTGTGTGCAAGATTAGGGAAGGTGTGTGTTGTAGTGACTCTATATCTTAACATTAATTATTCCTAGTCCAACGATGAGTCCCTCCTATTCTTTTATTTTGTGTGAGAGTGAAATAGTGAGACTAAACTTATCAAAAGTGTCTATATTCATACAGACTTTCTAAAATGATTTGTTATGATCTTTTTAGTCGCATGTCAATAGGTACATATTATGGCAGATATTATAAGATTGATCATATCTTATGGGTAAAATGTATAATTACTACACAGTGTAAAACCTATTCAAATAGTCATATCCTTAGTTATGGACAGTGCTCGAAAATTTTACACAAGGGGTAGATTTTCTAAAAACTAAAACTTGGGAAGGAGGCTATGTCCCAAGGAATGGAACTGGATTAGATTATGTACTAGTGGAACTTGTGAGTTATCTAAGAATCTAATTATTATTGTTATTTGTTTTACATTTTGTTTTAATCTATTATTGTATTCAATTGCAAATGCTACTTTATTGAAAAATAGCCATGTTAGCCAATCTTTGCAAGCTTTGTATATAGTTATAGAAGAAATGTATTATGTGCACAATTTGTTGAGTACTTTATGTACTCACCCTTCGATCAATAAATCGGTCAGTGGGAAAAGAAGAGAAAACACTAGCTTTGGAGGAAGAGTATTAGGAGAAAATGGGTTACTAGGATTCGAGGCTTATCAATTGCTTGTGGCAGATCGATGGGTTGTCCACTGAAGTTTTTATTCCATTATAGTTTTTTAGTGAATAAAGCCCCGCAAGCATAATAAATGTAAATTCGATTATCAAGTCATCACACTATCTATTTCTCTATCAAATCTAGTTGTTTATTATTATTCTACTATCTATGGAGTTGATATTACATCTATGTTACCGCTATGTATGCTAGCGTGATACTAGATTAGTACAGTATATATATAACAGAGTTTAATTTACATATTCAGGTACTGACAAGTATCCTTAAGCCTTGGGCCTAACCCACTCCCACCCACCCCACTATGGTCTCAGCCTGCAGCCTTCCACAAAACCTACCCATTCAGTCTCTCTCTCGCCCTTTCGCTCTAGTGCCCACACTGCCTACATCCACTCTCCTCTCTCTCTCTCTCTTTGCCCTCCTACCTTGCATTAGCCACCACCACCCCTTGTCCGTTTGCCATTACCATTGCTACTAACCATCACACCTGCAACTTTGGTTTTGTAGGAGAAATGGACGAGGAGGAGCACAAGGCTCAAGGCAGCTAGGTGGATGCTAGTGTTTGAACAGCTCGCCCAATCCAAAACACCGCTATTGTTGGGTTCCTCTTTGTCTCAGCGGCCTTCCTCTCATAGCCGCTACCACTCTCCCCCTCAGTCTTCCATTCGTTGCTTCTGCTTCAAGCCTCCTCCTATGCCACCATCCGCCCTAATTCCCCTCATGTGGGCACCAATGATGTGGATCGAGCGGGGGTCAAGGTAGATCTGGCCAGAGCACTAGATATGGTTGAGAATGTGGTGTTCCTTGCTAGATTCGGTCGAGATCCAGTCAATGCCAATGACCAACTGGTATGAGGATGAGTTTGGGGTTGCAACACTTGCTACCCTTCTTGACAGGGCACCCTCGCCCTCAACTCCCACCTCGCATTACCGAAGCCAGAGGTAGAGAACAACTGTTAGTGGGTCTCCCATGCGACCATGCTAAGGTGCAAAATGGTATCTGCTCTAATGTCCCTTTTACATCCATGGGATGTTAATTAACAAAAAAATGATGCTCTAATCTTGAATATGATTAGTATGTGTTCTTTCCCACATGATGTATTTCCTACATTGCTTCCCCATGAAATCGGTGGACATTCTTCCAAATTTTTTATTACTGGTTACTAGGATTCTTTGGTTCAATCAGATGATCACTGATGTATTTGGCATGGTTGCGTCCTTGTGATGCTTTCAATATCATGAAGTGGATTTCTAAGGTGGGAAACAAGCCATCTAGCTTTCTTTGGCTCCCCTACCTATTATATCCACTAGAGGAGAAGCTTACCGTCTCCCCCTTTTTCACTAGCATCCATTTGATTAGGCTATTGCTAATTTGTGTTGCTCCCAGCATCTACGCAAACTAGCAGGAACCCCGCGTGTTGTTGTAGGCCATCGAGACCTCACCACATAATAGGTTTACAGAAACATTCATATGACACTAAAATAAAATTGAAATTCTTTAGTATTGGGTATTGTTGGTGCCAAAAACTTGAAGTAGGGTTTATCAGCAACAACACATTGGACGAACACCAGGTTCTGCGGCTCAAGGCGTACCAACCGATTTGACTTTGCAATCGGTAAGGAAAATATAAAATATGCTCAAAGCCGATCTCGTAGAATAGTTGGCTTAGATTCGATTAGCTCAAAGCTGATCAAATTAAGGGTAATTGATTAGTCTAATTAGCCAATTAGGGCTAATAAGAGGATAATGGTAGATCGACTCTAAAAAAGGCGATGCGTAACAAGATCGAAGAAAATCAAAACTGATTGGCGTAATAGAAGATGATCAACAATTGGCGATATGCAACTTTATTGATCAAATCGAGTTACAAGAGAATCTAAATTATAGAAGCTACTCCTAGTCAACAGGAAAATAAAAGTAGTGTATTTGTTGATTGGATTTGTGTTTTTTCCTCCTACGTACAACCATCTTTTATACCCGCCAGCCGATCGTATCCTATTCCAACATGAAATAAAACACAATCTTTATCGGCCTTAATTCGGACTGCCTTTCCAAAAATATTAACTACAACCAAAGATTTCAGCTATCTTTCCATATTAGACATCGGCTATGATATGTTAACTTCACCCCAACAATTTTGACCACACCTACCAAATCTTTCTGCAAATATATGCCCCCATTTTTGGTAGATAACTTGTTTTCTTCCAAAAATCTTAACCATCGGCTTGTGTGACATCGGCTTGACAGGACGCCTTCACTAGTAACCATCGCATTAATAGCGCCATAAAAAGCTTGAACGCATATCGTGCGTTTTAACTACTTGCATCGCTTCAAAATTCTTCCCACCATTTCACTTTTTTTACCCCCTTATAAATATGCGGCCCCCACATCATCATGCTCACGTGTTGAAGCTCTCTAAATGTCTACCATCGGCTTCTTAATTTCTGGTTAACAAGTCCTTTAGTTGTTAGTCTCCCCTAGTCCTCCATCAGCTTCCCACCAAGATTAGCTGAATGGATCCAATCAGGTACTCATTCCAATACCTGACAGCATCGACCAGTACTACCTAGGACCGGTAGGGAATTTAGATTTCGATACAATTATAAATGAAGAAGTCCTCGTCTCCCCTTGTCGGCTGCTAGTTATAAATAGAGGGATGGAGTAAGAGTTTCAGGGCTTGGCCGACAGTGCTTAAGGGATGGAAGAGCTGGTATAATCGGGTAGCGGCCTAGAAGAAGGAGATATGAGACAGAATGGGGATAGCTGAGTGCCTCCTAAGATCGGCTGAATGGATCAAACTAGGTACTCATTCTAATCCCTGACAGCATCAACTAGTACTATAGGACCAGTGGGGAATTTAGACTCCGATGCAGTTATAAATGAAGAAGTCTCGTCTCCCCTTGTCGGCTGCTAGTTATAATATAGAGGGATGGAGTAAGAGCTTCAGGGCTTGCCCGACGGCGCTCAAGGGAGGGAAGAGCTGGTATAATCGGGTAGTGGCCCAGAAGAGGGTGATATAGGAGAGAATGGGGATAGAAGAGTGCCTCCCTCTTAGCTGATCCAGAGGCCAATGAGCCCTTAGTGGCCACGGCTTGTTACTTCTGGTCAGATACTCTTACTGCCTTTATGTTTCATATCAGCCCTATCGGCTCAACTCTTTTGGGCGTGGCTCAATTGTGCTGCATGAGTGAAGGATCGAGATGACAACCAGAGGGGGGTGAATGATCCCAAATAAAATTTTTCCCTTACACAAAATAATCTAGCCAAGCCCTCAAAGAAAATACTCAAAAGGGAGTAAATGAGAAAGAGCAAATGCTCTGTATGGGCGGTGCTACCGCAAGAAGACAAGTAGCACTGGAAGCCAGTAGTACTGCACAAAGGGTGGTAGCACCGTGCTTAAGAACAGTAGCAAGAACAGAGTCTAAAAACAGTACGACTCAAAAGAAAATTTTGAGAAATCTTTTGATCGGCTGGACAAAAACTCACAAAACTTGGTAGATATACTCCTAAGAATGTTAGGAACTCATTCTAATCTTCAATCGCAAAGATTGACGTCAAAGTTTCGACCTTTTTACCCGTGAAGGAAGAACACACCAAGCTTGAGTAAAACTCAAGAACTTGATTTAAGACTTGCTCATGGGGTTTGATAATCAAGATGACCTTGGAGTATCAAGTAAGAACACAAGTCCAAAACTCTTTAACACTATCTTGAAGAATGATTCACTTAAGAATACAAAATTGGTTTCTTACAAGAAAAATGCATGGAATGTCTAGATGACTGGGATATAATTTGAAGAAGATTCATCCATCAATCAGCATCCTAGGCACAAGAAGCAAAAGCATGTAGAAAGAGGAGAGACAAATCTAAATTGCTTAAATGTAAATTGCAAGAATGTAAGTGCAGAACTTAAATGCGAAATTTAAGACATAATGTAAATGCTTAAAGTAAATTTGAGCATAAGGAAATGTGTTTTGGATTTCTACAAGGGTGGTTTACAAAGCCTCACTACAAGGTAGGCAGAGCTCAAAAGAGTAACAAAAACCTTAAAACCTTCAAGAGGGGGAAAACTACCCCTACCCCTCTATTTATACTACTCTTTAGTCACCCTCCACCCTTGGATGAGTTCCTTCTACCCTAAGGACCACCATCAAGGGTTAGGATTGACTCATTCACTCATACATGGGCTAACCCGAAACCCACATACATAACGGGTTTTTGCATGCTTTTCAAAGCATATTACTAGACCCGCTACTTTATCATTTAGACCACGATCCAACTGCCCTCCTTGATCTGAGCAGCTCCTAACTAGCATCTAATCCATTCCTTGTCTTCTAGGTTTGCATGTAATACTGCAAATCTTTTTCTAGGGTTGGCTCTTGTGGGGAATGGAGGGGCTTTAGCAGGTGGTCAGTGTGGGCCCTTGTGGGGGGGAATATTTTTCCCAAACCATAGCCCCACCCTTATTTTCCCCTCATGCCCACTCCCCACCTAAAACCAGCCGAACAGCCCCCCATCCTCTCCTTCTACGTCCCTCCTCTTGTCTTGGCCAAGCTGCAGCTCCCCCAGCTGGTTCCTCCCTGCTCCCTCCCTCCATGGTGCCTCCCTCCTCATTCCCAAGGCGCAACACCTCCTCCCTCCTTATTCCCAAGGCGTAGCACCTCCCTGCCTCCTCCTCCTCCCTCAAGTGGCAACAACAGCCCCCTCTATCCTCCTTCTTCCTCCTTTTGGGTAAGGAGAGGTAAGCTTTCTAGGATTTGTGTGCTATGCTTTGAGGAGGCTTGCTAGTTTGTGGTGTTCTAGGGTTGGTGGATTTAGGGGGAATGATGGATCTGAAGTTGGGGAAAGTTTTGAAATTCTCGAGCTAGGCAAACCCTAGTTTTTGAGTTACGATTTGGGGACCCTAGAGGAATTTTCTAGAGGGTTGGCCATAGAATAAATTGTAGATCGTTGTCTCACGGTTAATTAGAGACCAAGAACGTAATTTTTTGTTTAGCCATTTAGGAGATATGACCTTTTTTGTGATGATTGTCTAGAGCTAGCTGTTGTTGTTAGTGGCCTCTGTTTCATGCTGTTTTGGGTAGTTTAGGGCCAATTCTTGGAGGGTTGGTCATAGAAGAAATTGTATATATTTGTCTTACAATTAATTAGAGCCCAAGAATGTGAGCTTTGGTTCAGTCGTTTGGGAGTTATGGTCATTTTTGAGTCTGTTGTTCAGAGTTTGAATGTCTATTGTTCAGAGCTACTTGTTGTAAGTGGTCTCTGTTTCGTGCTATTTTGGATAAGTTTGAGGTATTTTTTGGAGGGTTGGTAGTAGAAGGAATTGTAGATCTTGGTCTCACAGTTAATGAGAATCTAAGAACTCAAATTTTTGTTCACCCGTTTAAAAGTTATGCTTATTTTACTGTTGGTTGTACTGAATCAGTGTGCTTCTACAGCTGTTATGTTAATCTATTGTTTAAGTCTAGCTAAAGGCCAAATCAGAATTTCTCATTGCTTGGAAAAGTTGAGAAATTTCCTGTATATGCTAAAAATGTCTTCATTTGCCTAATTTGAATTTGTATAGCATAAGTTATAAGGCGTTGAAGTTGACTGTCCAGTGGGCAGATTGAATCTGAATGCAATAGCAGCTGTCTCGAAATTCTATTGTTTAGGGCTAATTAGAGGCCGAATCAAAATTTTTATTGTCTAGAGATAGTTGAGAAATTTCTTTAGATTATGAAAATGTCTTCATTTGCTTATTGGAATTGTATTGAATTATTTATGCTATAGTAATTGTAGTTGTCTAGTTTGGTACAGTTTGGTTCTCTAAGTTGAATTTGAAGGGTTTAGTGTAGGCTCTATAAATGAATGGGTAACTATCTATGGTGGGAATTCTTGTGAAGTTTTGATAAAGTTAATAGTTTACTAGTTGGGAGCTTTTGAACTGAAATTTATACTTTTTGAACCGTTAGGACAGCATGGGAGTGAGGTTAAGAGTACTATTTCTTCTCGAGTTGATGCGTAGTTTGCGTTATTATTGTTTTGGGTGTTTGAACTGTTTTAACATGTTGTTTGAAGAGGTGTGTTTGTTGCAGGAGGTGACTTGGGTGTGGCCTCAAGTTCACTCTGCACTGCTTCGCGTGGTAAAGAGGCAAGTACATCGGGCTTTTGAGGATAGTTTGTGTGTTAATATGTGGTGTTCCTTATATAATCGTTGCACATCTAATTTATATGTATTCCGATGGAGAATGTGCTTTTGGTAAGGTTGATTCATAGCAAGTATATCGTTCGAATGAATGGGGTTGACATGAGTTTAGTTTAAGCGATTAAGTTGCTTCCTAGTAATTGTGTATATGAGACATAGTGACGCTGTCTTATTATGACTACAATGTTATATTTCTTATCATAATGCTTTCTATGGATTAGATGCAATTGTGGGTATGCATTGTGCTCCATACCTATGACGATGAGGATGGAATCATGTGGCAAATGATCATTTCGTAAGGATGAATATTGGCAAATGAAAAGTGAGTATTTATATTGCATCCTTTCAAAGTGAGTACTCAAGTTACTTCTTTTACAGTGAGTTATTTGGTTGCCTCTGTTGCAATCATGTCATGCATGAGATATTCGAGCCAGGTCGGTGAGAAAGTCATATGGGGACATATGACTAATCCGGAGAGCTCTCGAGAAGTCCTACCTCATAGTCCCATCCACGAAGATGGATGGGAGCGAGTCATTAAGAGTAGGCCCCTTCATAGGGATGGAAGGGAATGAGAGGGTGCGACACTGACAGGTGTGCACTCAAGTTATACCGGTATAAGCATTGAAAAGGTGCATTTTGAGCATGAAAGCATATCGCACTGCATAGCATTGTTAATGTTGATTTGTAAATAATGTGAAGAAAGGTTGAGTCATGGACTTCACCAAATATGATGACTGAGATGAATTTGATGAATGGTTATGATATTTCTGCTTTATGTGCTTGCTGAATTTAATTAAGGAATATTGTCATGTTAATGCTTTAAATGTGTTAAATGGTTTTGATACTGCTCTTTGATGTACTTGGCTGGGTTTTATGAACTTACGCTTGTTGTTTATTATTGTTTTAGGTACTCTGAGGACGACTTGCCGGGATGGGACTTAGCGTCACGATCACTCATTTTCATACCCATTTTGATTAATAGCTTGGAGAGACTTCATCTTATTGTTTAATTTGATAGCACAATATTGAATCATTATTTAGAGGAACCCTGAGAGAGTGAGCTACTGGGTTTACTGTTTAAGAGTTTGTAGGTTCTCAGTAAATCTTTGTATTGTGCTGAGCATAATTTGTGTTCTATGTGGTCGTTGCTGAAATTTACTACTAGATGCATCTTTAGAAGTTATTTATGCTTGTGATTATTATTGTTGTGGTTGCTTGCCGCTCCACCTTTAAGGAAAGGTCATGGTGAATTTTTTTTCTGTCTGTGTAGTTCCTTTTTAGGCTACTTGCTGAATATTAGTGTTTATTTGTGGTTCTTGTTAGTTTTAAAGAGTGTTGTGGTAACATTCAGGGCACGCTTGGTGCTAGGGTGTTACATTGCACCCATTCCGTCTCTGATTATCTTCTAGCGATCCTCAACTGTCTGGACCTCCGACGCTTCTCGCCTAGTCACGGTCATCCTCCTCCTCATCATTTTCAAAACTCGACGTCCTGCAACCATCAAAGACAAGAAAAACACATCTCATAGCAACGTCCAAAAAGATATACAATAATCATTATAAAATCATCAAATATATTCAATTCCACTCACAAGGGCTGGTGCTACTGCCTCCTAGGCCGGTAGCACCACCGGTCCAGTCATACCGCCCCCTGGCCAGTATGATTGCCCAAAAATCAGAAAAACACCTTCTTTGAAAAAAAAACGCATCGGACTGAAGTAGGTGCCATCGCCCATGGTGGACCAGTGCTACCGCTCCCAAGCCTGTAGCACCGCCCGATGCCGAACCAGAAATCACCCTCTCTAGAATTTTCACACCAGCCATAAGCCCGATGCTACCACCCCGCCCAGTTCAACCATCCCACCCAGTGCTACCGCACCCAAACTGGTAGCACCACTAGCCAGTGCTACCGCCTAAGCCAGACCGGTAGCACCGCCCTTGCTGGATAGCATTCAAAATGCTTTAAATTTGGATTTAAACTTCAAACCTCCCTCAAACTCAAACACTACTAGGTTGAACAATGCCAATAACTCATCACACACATGGGTAGACTTCCACACAGTCTTTCAATCTCCTCTTAATGAGTATATTGACAAACACCCAAAAGGCATAAATTTTGAATTTGAGAAGAGAAGAGAATGAAGCAATTAGGATGAAAATCCAAACTTGGTCTAGAGAGAAAGAAAATAAGGACATGAATAAGTTGACATGAAGGATTTTAGAACAACAACCAAGAATGAAAGGATTTTAGAGCAACAACCAAGAACAAGTTTTCCACGAAGAGCTCTAAAAGACAAATAAAAACTCATAAGAACTCAAATATGCTTATTATTCAAAATAGTTATCAAGTTTTCAACAAAATCAGAAGATCAAAAATGCAATTCCAATTTTATCTTTTAATGATGTCTTTTCTACAATTTCTCCCCATTTTCGGCAATGTAGGCATCAAGACTTCATATTTTCTCCCTTGTTGTCTAGTATGGATGAATGAAATGCATCTAAAGGGCTTTATAGATTATTCAAGTTATCATAATGACAAGATATGACATCAAGTTAAACAATTTTAGATTATACTAAAATAAGACATGTCCAAGTACAAATAACAAATTTTACTAGCAAGCTTAGTGTTGAATACGTCATTTTTAGCAAGATTTAACAAGTGTAACACTTAGCATTAGTTTAAAAACTAAAAGCAAAGCCACTCAAAGGATCAAATAGAAAACCTAGAGTTCAACCTACTCAATACTTTGGGGAATCTAGAAGTACATACAAGATCCTTCAAGCTCATTTTTCATTTGATGCAATTTTTCCTTCATTATCTCAAAAGACATAGCGAGATGCAAATGTTTGACTTTATTTGCATTCTTTACCCACATATGTTTTTTTATTTATATTTTTTAACGCAATTGACTCAAGCCATATTCTATCATCTCAAGAAGAACTCTGAAGAGGTTGATCTTGGTCATGCACAACACATTTCAAGTTCATCCCAAGTGCAATGGGAAGCTGTCATGTGAATGCGAGGTGTTAAGTCTAATGTGTACAAATAGAGTCAATTTTGCTTAACTTTCATTTTAGCATATTGATTTGTGAACAAATGAAGGACTCAAGTATAAATCAAAATAGTTTTACCCAAGTTGCTATAGGGTCTCTAGAAAACTCCAAAATTTCATAAATAGTAGCATATATAGGGTGTGTTTGGCAAAGCTCCAACTCCACCAGATCCATGGATCTGGTGGAGCTTCGTGGAGCTGGAGCTGTGAGTACATTTAGAGTGTTTAGATGGATCATCTTGTTTACATTTTAGACCAAAAATATAAACTTAATTCACTTTATTTGAGCCTACAAATTTCAGATCTCAGATGAAGCTGGGATCTGGAGCTCTACCAAACAGGCCCATACCTAGAGAGGAAACATAGCAAGTAAGAGCAACATGTTTCATCAAGTTTTCATTTAAAGCTTTAATTTACAAATTTTAACATGCTTAGCAAGATGAATCAAAATGAACTTGGACATATCTATGCTAGCAATTTTCTTAATAAAGGTAGCACGATGCATAGTATGTAAGATAAATCATTTGCATAATAGACAAAGCTCATAAAATAGAAAATAAAGTCTATATGCAATGCATGAAGTAGATTCTCAAAACTCTCCCTTAACAAGTGAATCAAATTTAAACATAAATCTGGTTCAAATTGAGTTATTATGAAAATTAAGCTCAAGGAAGATCCCAATGAACTCAATCAAAACTAGAAATACAGAATGAAGAGAAGAAGTTGAGAAACTATTAACTGGGTGGCTATAGAGCATAGAAGAGATAGTAGAGAACACTACGGGTGGGATTCACTCTCATCTTCCCCAATAACTGACACAGGGAAACTGCCTTGAGATCCCAAGCTAAGGAGTGCACACAGACTCTGTATACCTAGGGGTTCAACACCTGCGAAACTTATAAGACTGTAAGGGAACTTAACCCAGAGAGAAGAGAGAACAGTTAATTATACATGATAGCAACCTATAGCACAAGACGAGCGGTCCATGCAAAGTATGCCAAAAGTCTAAGTGAAGTGAATTCAAAGCAAGAAAATAAGCCCATAAGCACCCATACAATGCAAAAAGAAGGAAATGATGGAAGAAAACATATAATACATAATGTACAGATCAGCTTCCCCTCACGATAAGCCGTAAGGACACACGACACCAAACTCACTCCTCAAGGCAACAAACTGATGGATCAAGATGGCAATCAGAGGGGGTGAATGATCCCAAATAAAATTTTTTCATAGACAAAGTGATCTGAACAAGCCCACAACAAATAAAATCAAAACGGAGTAATAAATCCAACTAAGACAGTCTTGACTGCTCAGACGGTAGCACCGGGCTTAAGAATAGAGAGAAAAACAACACGAACTCAAAGGCCAGATTGATGCAACTTTTGGTTAGTTGGACACAAACTCATGAAACTTGATAGATGTGATTTTAAGGATGTCAGGAACTTATTCTAACCTTCATTTGCAAAGATTGATGTCAAAGTTCTGACCTTTCTGACTGGGAAGAGGGAACACACCAAGTTCAAGCAAAACACAAGAACTTGATCTTAGACTTTCTCATGGGGTTTTGATGAACAAGATGATCTTGGATAACCTCCCACTTATTACAGCAAGCAAGAACTCAAGTCAAAATCTCTGCAAACATGATCTACAAGAATGAATCACTCAAGAACACAAGATCGGTCCCTTGCAACAAAAACGCAATGATCCATCGAAATAAGAATCAATAGCATGTAGAAGGACGGGAGGCAAATCCAAATTACGTATAAGTAAATTGCAAGAATGTTAGTGCGGAATTTAAATGCTGAAAGTAAATTGCTGAATTTAATGCATAATGTAAAACCAAAAAGTAAATTCAAGCATAAGGAAAATGTGTTTTGTATTTCTGGAATGGAGGTTTACAAAGCCTCACAACAAAATGGGCAAAGCTCAAAGGAGCACCAAAAACTTT
The DNA here is from genome assembly GCA_036346375.1 of Guadua angustifolia. Lineage (NCBI taxonomy): Eukaryota > Viridiplantae > Streptophyta > Magnoliopsida > Poales > Poaceae > Guadua > Guadua angustifolia. Next base: position 47,370,036 of record CM070505.1, on the reverse strand, counting down.
CAAGAAAGGAAAGGCTACCCCTACCCCTTTATTTATACTACTCTTGAGTCACCCTCCACCCTTAAATGAGTTCCTTCTGCCCTAAAAACCACCATCAAGGGTTAGAATTGACTCATTCACTCGTAAATGGTCTAACCCAAAACCCACACACATATCAGGTTTTTGTACGCTTTTCAAAGCATACTAACTAGACTCGCTACTCTATCTTCTAGACCGCGATCCAATGGCCCTCCTTGATCCAAGCAGCTCCTAGCTAGCATCTCATCCATTCTTTGTCTTCTAGGTTTGCACCTACTTCGTCTTCGATCATCTTCGGCGATCTTCGACTGTCTGGACCTAAGACTCACCTTGCTTAGTCTCGATCACCCTTCGCCTCACCATGACCTAGCACTATCATCCTGCAACCGTCAAAAAAGGAGAACACATCATATAGCATTGTCCAAAATGATATGCAATATATCTCACACAAATTCAAAATGCATATCCTAAGGACATCGAATAACTTTGCTTAGAGTCAAGTCGATGTGTCGACATCGAGTAACTTGAGGCTAACCCAAGGACTCGAGATAGGCTAATGGCAGGGTGCTCGACCCGGCAAAATCCCTACTTGGTACTTAGCGATTCCCAATCTACTCAAAACATTTGACCACAAGCCGACGAGGTATTACTCGACCAAGCCAAAACTCTGCCAGGGCATTACTCGACCAAGCCAAAACTTGGCAGTAATTGACCAAACGCTTGAACGACCCCTCCGTTCGACCCGGTAACATTCCTACTCGATACTTAGTGATTTCCAAACTACTCGAATCATTTGATCACAAGCCGACGGGGCATTCTCGACCAAGCCAGAACTTAGTAGTAATCGACCAAGCCAGAACTCAGCAGTCTCAACTCAAAATTTTCAAATTGAAAATCCAATTTAAATCAAACTCAAACCAAGACATAACAAGCTCACATTTAGTCAAATACTTATCACCAATATGGGTAGACCTCCACATGGTCTTCAATCTTCCCCTTGATGAGTATGTTGACAAACAATAAAAGGCATAAATTTGAGTTTGAAAGAGAGAGCAAAACAAAGGAAAGAGCAAGTTTTTCACAATGGCTCTAAAATCCAATCAAGACTCACAGAAAGCTCAAGTATACTTATGATCCTAAGAATTTTTGCAATTTTCACTAAGATCATAAGAACCAAGATGCATTCACATTTTTATCTTTTAATGATACATTTTCTATGTTTTCTCCCTTTTTGGCAATATAGGCATCAAGATAACATTTTCTCCCTCTTTATATATGTATGCATGAAATGCATCCTAAAAGTTCTTTGACGATTATCCAAGTGACTATGAAGACAAAGTATGACACCAAGTTACTCAAGTTTAGACTATGCTAAACTAAGACATGTCCAAGTGCAAGTGTCAATTTTGCTTAGCAAGCACAAATAAAACTATATTATTTTTGCATGATGTAACAATTGCAACACTTAGCATAGTTTCTAAACTAGAAGCAAAGCCATACAATGGTTCAAATGAGAAATCTAGAGTTCAACGTACTCAACAAATTGGGAAAGCTAGAAGTGTATACATGGTCCTTTGGGCTTTTTCTTTAAGATATCAAATGATATAGTGAGGTGCAAATGTGTAACATTTTTGCATTCTTTACCCACTTATTTTTTTTAAAGATTTCAAAGCACATAGTAGGGTTCAAAATTTTGACATTATTTGCATTCTTTACCCACATATGTGTTGTTTTTTATATTTGCATTTTTCAAGAGAAATTGACTCGACCATCTCAAGATGAACTCTAAAAAGAATGGTCTTGGTCATACACGATACATTTCAAATTCATCCCAAGTGCAATGGGAGGCGGTCCCGTGAATGTAAGGTGTTGAGATCAATTTGCACACAAAGAGTCAAATTTTGTTTTCATTTCAGTACATAGATTTATGAGTATATGAAGGACTTGAGTATGGATCTACATAGCTTCACCCAAGTTGCTATAGAGACTCTAGTAGAAATCCAAAATTTCACAAATAATGGCATATGCACTTAGAGAAGAAACATAGCAAGTAAAAGTAACATGTCAAGTTTTCTTTTAAGGCTTCAATTTTCAGATTTTAACAAGTTTAGGAAGATGCATCAAAATGAACTTGGACATATCTAAGCTTAGTATTTTTCTTTAGAAAAGTAGCAAGGAGCATAGCATGAATAATAGTTCATTCGCATAATAGACAAAGCTCATAAGAAAGAAAATGAAGTCTATATGCAATGCATGAAGTAGATTTTCAAACTCCCCCTCAACATGTGAATCATTTTTAAGCACAAATCTGGTTCAAGTTGAGTTATTAGCAAAATTAAGCTTAAGGAAGATCCAAATGAACTCAAATAAACATAGAATGAGGAGAAAAAGTTGAGAAACTACAAACTAGGTGGCTATAGAGCATAGAAAATATGGTAGAGAACATTATGGCTCAGACTCACTCTCATCTTCTCCAATGACTGACATAGGGAAGCTGCTTCTAGATCTCAAGCTAAGGAGTGTACACAGACCCTATCTACTCAAGGCGCCCAACACCTGCTAGACTTATGAGACTGTGAGAGAACTTAACCTAGAGAGAAGAGAGAACAGCTAAGTGTGCATAATAGTAACTTAAAGCATAAGAGGAGAGGTCCATGCGAAGTATGCCAGAAGTCTAAGTGAAGTGAACTCATAACTCTAGAATTTTAGCCCAATAGCACCTAGAAAATGCAAAAGAAAGAAAGAACTAGAAAAAAACATATAATACATAATATACATACCAGCCCCCCTCACAATAAGCCGTAAGGGTACACAACTCTAAGCTCACTCTACTTGTTTTTGAACACCCACTTGGTCCCATTGACATTATAACCAAATGGGGGCTCAAAGAGATACCATACCTTGTTTCTCTCAAAATTCTCAAGTTTCTCATGCATAGCATTAATCCATGACTCATCGGATAATGCATGAGAAACATCCTTCGACTCAAAAAAGGCAACAAAGGCTGAGTGAAGGTAGAAACTAGACAAGCTTGATTTTGAGCTAGTGACTCACTCAAATAAATCACCAATGATCTAATCAGATGGATGAATTTTATGAATATGGTGGGGAGGTCCACAAGCAGAAGTGGCTACTACCTCTTGAACATAAGAGGTAGGAACAGAGCCACTCACTAAAGGAGAGTTTGAAGGCAAGGGCTGGTCTCCCTAAGGTGTAGAAATAGAAACAAGAGGGACCTCAGGTGTAGAGCGGACTAGATCAGATGGAACTCCATCATCTTCAGCGTCTTCATCCTCTACAAAGATGGTCTCGGAGGGATAAGAAGAGCTTGATATATCAGGTCTAGCTCTTGGGCTAGCCTCATCAAAGGTCACCTCATAGGTCTCTATGATTCTATTCGCATCACAACTTCAGACCCTATAACTATACGAGGAAGATGAGTAACTCAAAAAAATACCATAAGAAGAACGAGACCCAAACTTGTCCAGGTTACCAATCTTCAAAATGAAACACTTGCAACTAAACACATGGAAATGAGAGACACTGGGTTTTCACCCATACCTCAACTCATAATAAGTACGGTGCAAATATGCTCTCAAGAATATGCAATTAGTAACATGGCAAGCAATAGCTATAGCCTCAGCTCAAAACTTCCTAGGAGTACTGTACTCATCTAGCATCGTCCTGGCCATCCCTACCAGGGTCCTGATCTTTCTTTCCACTACACCATTTTGCTTAGGGACGTAGGGAGAGGAGAATTGATACTCTATGAAAGACTATGTGGAGATCTACCTATGTTTGTGATGAGTATTTGACTAAATTTGAGCTTGGTTTATTTTGATTTGAGTTTGATTTTGAATTGGATTTCCAAGATGAAGCAATTTGAGCTTTGATTATTTTTTTCGGTACTACCGGCCATGGTAGGGTGGTGCTACCAGCTGAGCGGTAGCACCAGACTCTAGTGCGGTTTGGAAAAACCTGAGAGGGTGCTTTTGAGGGTTCAAGCAATCCGGTGCTACCGGCCATGTCAGCCCGGTGTTACCAGCAGAGTGGTAGTACCGGCCCAAATGGCTAGTGTGATATTTCTAGAAAGAGTGTTTTTCAGGCATAGCAGTAGAGCAGTGCTATCGGCCTGGGGGCAGTAGCACTAGCCTACTATGGGTGGTGCTACAGGCCTAGGGGCAGTAGCACTAGATCTTCAAAGCAAAATTGATTTAATTAATATTCTTGGTGATGATTATTGTATATCTTTTTTGGACTTTGCTATGTGATGGGTTTTCCTTATCTTTGATGGCTGTAGGACGACGGTGCTAGATCATGGTGAGGCGGAGGATGAACAGGACTAGGTGAGAAGTGTTGGAGGTCCAAATGGTTGAAGATCGCCGAAAGATGATCGGAGACAGAGTTCGGGCAAGTCTAGAAGACAAGGAAAGGGATCAAGGAAGCCTAGCTAGATGCTCGTGGATCAAGGAAGGCTGTCGGATCGCGGTCTTGTTGATAGGTTAGAGGGTCTAGATAGTGTGCTTTGAAAACCGTGCAAGAAAACCCATTATGTGTGAGTTTTGGGTTAGCCTTTGCATGGCTAGTTGAGTGGGTTAATCCTAACCCTTGATGAGTGCTCTAGAGTTGCTAGGCTCATTCAAGGGTGGTAGGTGGTCCAATAGTAGTATAAATAGGGGTGAAGGGGTAGCCTTCCCACTTAGAAGGTTTTTGAGGTTTTTGTGCTCCTTTGAGCTTTTCCCACTTTGTTGGGAGGCTTTGTAAACCTCCCTTCCTAAAATGCAATTCAATTTCATCTATGCTTGAATTTACATTACGTATTTACTTTATGTCTTAAATTCAGCATTTAAATTCTCGCAATTTACATTCTTACAATTTACATTCTTACAATTTGGATTTGCCTCCAATCCTTCTACTTACTTTTGGTTCTTGGGCCAAGGATAATGATTGATAAATGAATCTTTTTCAGATCATATCCCAATCATCTAGGCAAATCCATGCAAGTTTCTTACGAAAAACCAATTTTGTGTTCTTGAATGAATGATCTTGTGATTTGCGTTTGTGGGAGTTTTTACATGTGTTCTTGCTTGCTGTGACATATAGGAAGATATCCAATATCATCTTGATCATCAAAATCCCACCAGCAAGTTTTAGATCTGATTCTTGAGTTCTTCCACAAATTTGGTGTGTTTGTTCTTCCTAGGTAAAAAGGTCAGAACTTTGATGTCAATTCTTGCGATTGAAGGTTGGAATAAGTTCCTAATATCCCAAGGATCACATCTACAAAATTTTGTTGGTTTTTGTCTAGCCGATCAAAAGATCTCTCTAAATTAGTTTTTGAGTAGTACTGAGTTCAGGGTGTTCTTGAGTCCCGTGCTATCGGCCTCCCAGCGGTAGCACCGGCCTTCCAGAACAAATATCTCGTTTTGTTCAACTTCTTTTGTAGAATCTTTTTGAGGTCTTGGTTGGAGTATTTTGTGGGGGGAATTTTATTTTGCGTCCATTCAGTCCCCGTAACATCCCAAAATTTGGGTTTTCAAAAATTTATATTTAAATTAGCTTTCCAAAAATTTTACATCAATCTTATTTGATTAAAGAAGCTTAATTTAGAATTTTCTAAATCTAAAACAATTTAATGTGCCTTCTGTGTATATCAAGTAATTTAAAATTTAGTTTTTACAGTGTCCTTTGAAACATTTGGATGTTAATTGGATTTTTATTGAATTTGAATTATTAATTGTTCGGGCAATTCTATATCCAAATTCCAATTCAAACCTTTCCTTTTAAATTCCATTTAAATTCAAAACTTGGATTTCCTTCGGTGTTCTAATTAACCTGGCATCCATATCCTTCCGAAATTGGAGTTCAATCCTTTTTCGTCCGCAAAGTCAAAATTTCAAATTCTGCTCCTTATTCGAAATTTCACCCGAGTTCCAAAATACTCCAAAAATATCAAAATTCATAGAATTAGGTTCCAAATATTCTATAATGATTTTGCGAATTTTTCTAAGATTTATAGAATCTCTCCGGCATTTTAACTCTCGCGGTCTTTCGTTAAATCCAGTATATTAGTCTCGGAATTGTCTAAATTCCAAAACTTATCAAAATTAAGTGAAACCAATTTTATTGGGTTCCAAATAATTTTAGGAAATTTTTCAAGATTTTTAGATTATTTTTGTTATTTTATTCCTCGCGCTTTTGTCCCTCCATTTCTTCTGACCAATGAGAAATCGACACGTGGCCTTTACTGTTCATCTTCAACCTCCAGCCATGCGCACTGTTCATGTTCCAGCCCCATTTGCAGCCCAAACTTCAAATGCTCATAACTTTTGCAATTCTCAACGAAATTGAGTGAGGTCAGTTGCAAATCGTTGGTCTGGTTAAGGGCTTGAATTCTCCTACAGTTTCCCCCTCCGAAATCAAGTAAATTGGAAGCTGCAATCACTTCTTTGCCGTTTCTTGTTTTAGCCATAACTCTTCCGTTTCTTCTTCCCTCAACGTGTGCGAGTACTCAAAAGTTTCATCTCGACGTCCTCCATCCCGTGCTCACACTTGTCCTCCATTTTCAGAACGTTTACTCTTCCAAAAATCGAAGAAACGGTCGCCAGACGTCCTCCGTTGGCATCGCTGTGTCATCTTTTGATCCGGTAAGGCAAATCGACTTCCGTTCATGTCATCTTGTGCGCATTAGTGTGTAGATCATAACCCCTCAAGAAAATCCAGGTTTCGTCAAGAATTGCTCCGGGAACTTGCGTTCGTTCGTCGTCAAGTCGAGTTCTGTTCGTCATCGATTCCTCCCAAAACGGTAATCCCCAATCAAATTCCTTTTAGATATAGCCTAGTATGATCTTGCTCTACGCCGTGCTCTAGCTAGTTTTGAGAAATTCCGCGTTTTATTGTGTTTTTGGCCGCCATGCCATTCGGTCGATTTTTGGTCGCGTCGGCCGTCGTCCTCGTCGTCGCTCCGGCCATCCATGATCGGCCGTCGTGTCCACGATCATCCCTCACCTTGCCGCCCCATCCCACCTCTTGGCCGCCTCCCCGCCGCCGAGCACGGCGCCGCCATGTATGCCGTCTGCTCACGACCTGCCGCCGCCATGCCACCTTTATGCGCTATCCGCCCCGTCCGACCGCCCACCGCCTCCTCACGATGCGCGCCCTTCTACACCTCCCGGTGGCTCCCTATGCCGCCTCACCGAGCACCAGCAGACCACACCGATTGCCGCCCGAAGCCGCCGGCGCCACTCCAGCCACCGTCACGAACCGTTGCTTGCCTTGGTACCGCATCGTCGTCCTCGCTCCATATTGTCGCTCCTTGCCACCGCCATGGCCCCTAGCTCCGGTATTGTTTGTGCAAGAAGCCTCTAATGGAGCTCATAAACAGCCGAGAATCAGAAGCGAAGCAATCAGAGCGATGCTACAAGGCAATTTCGTAATTCGTGATTTTTTTTCTAGTCAAACTTCGCTTGATCCATTCTCCTCCATCCGAACTCGAATCGAGTGATTCAAATTTCTAAATTCAATACCTTCATGCCAAGATAAATTTTATAATTTTAGAATTTATTTTAGTTTCGGTTATTTAAATCGTTGCTCCGTTTTGTGTGTCAACTGCCTCGGCAGTACCCATTCGGCCAGCACGAATTTGCCATGTAGTTGCCATGTCGTGACCTCGCCGCCCTATCTATCAGTCGATGGTCGCCACCTTGTTATTTCATATGCGTCCCGTCATCGCTTCGCCTTCGCCGTTAACGTTTCATCGTTAACGTTCCACCGTTAACGTTTCGCCGTTAACGTTCCATCGTTAACGTTCCGCCGTTAACGTTTCGCCGTTAACGTTCCATCGTTAACGTCCCGCCGTTAACGCTTTGCTCTCATCGTATCGCTGTCATCGCATGGGTGCATGCAAGTGGAAGCCCTAATGTGATGTCCTTACCTTTTCTATCGCCTTATTGTGATCTAGCCCATCACGTTGAGTTCAGCCTTGTATTCCTGTCATCACCGCCTCGTTGTCGTCGAGTTTCGTCCTCGATGTAAGACTAACCTTTGGATCGAACCGCACTGAATGTCGATTCCATTCGTCCTTGTCTTATCCCTGAAAATCTAATATGCCATTAACCCAGAATTCATTCGTGGACTTGGTCGCTAGACCATTGACCATGTGTCATATCTTTGAGCCATATCTAATCTATCAGCTTATCTTTCTTTTGTTTACTGTGTATCTGTTCAGTTAACAAAAGTCAACTTTTGCATCAGCTTAGTTCATCGTGAACTAACAAATCTTCATGGACCCGGTCTATGGATCGAGAGCCATATGTCATTGTCTGTCTAATCAAGATAGCAACTTCAAAGGAAATATTCTTCGGAATACTATTCTTTCCTTCCCAGTTATTAATCTTTCTCTTCGGTGTATTTTCCGAAAGCCGTTCTCTTTTGTCTAATCATCGACCTAATCCATTCAAGTTCCTAATTTCATCTAAGCCGTTGTGCCCAATGCTATTCGTTCTTAATTTGGAGTTTACTTGATTTGCTTTTGAGTTGTGTTGTATTTGTGTTTCTTTATCGTTAGACGTATTGTCCGGAAGTCATTCAAAGAAGCTGAAGATCAAGGAAGTAAAGATTGAAGATCGAAAATCTAGATTCAAAGATAAAGAGTAAAGATCAATAAAGATAGCAAGGGCGAGGCAAGTCGTGCTTTGATCATATTGCTCCCAGTTTTACAAATTTACTTTGATTCAAATTATTGCATGCTAGTTCAAGAATTAAAATGGTTTAAATTAATTTGGGATTAGTTATACAATCCAATTGCTAATATCACCTTGCCATGATTAATTGTATGCCATAATTCATTTGTCACCCTAAGATGGTTGATTATTAGTTGGTTGTTATTACTTGCCAACGTGGGTTGGTTAGACCGTGTATAATTGCTTAGCCATGCCACGCAACTCATGTCTTTTGAAAATAAAAGAATAATCTTGATTAATGGATTATGAAATGTGTTTGTGAATGGTGTGACGTGTTGCCACACGATGATGTTGATATGTGGAACCGCGTGGTTCTACATGGATGTTGAGTTGTTGTTGGCATTGTGTTGCGCAATAATCAACCGGGGTGATAAAGGATTTAGACTAGGGCAAGTGGCAAGTGGCTTTATGCGGTGGGCCATCGTGGCATTTGGGTGGGTTGAGTGTTGTGAGGGTCAGACGCCAATTTTGAGAGAAGGATGTTTTGCCCTGGTCAGTTAAGGACTTCACCTTGCAATCCTTTGACTGAGTCACTCGTACAACCACATGTCCGAATGGGAAGACCTAATTTAGTAGGATTCGATATCTCACCTTTGATACCTCGGGTGGCGATCATCCGGGGGTGATCAGATGGGGAGCGTGCCTATATGTCATGCTTGGTACCGAATCCAACGGTGTTTGTCGGTCCTATACTTGACTCGGTGAGGGAAGTGATAGTGAAGGCAACCCGAGAGGTTCCTAGGTTGAGATAGAAGTTTCTGAAAGGCTTTGTTATGATCGCTCATTCGCATACTCTTGTATGGCGATTCACTACCGACGTGATGAGTTGATTGTATCTTGTGGGTAAAGTGTACAACCTCTGCAGAGTGTAAAATCTATTCGAATAGCCGAGTCATGCAGATCGACAATGCTCGGGATTACAATCAAGGGTAGAGTTTTGAAAATAAAATGAGGTTGGGAATGTAGACAATGTGATATGGAAATTGGTTAAGGATGAGAAATGCTTTACTTGAGAATGATTACGAAATTTATTATGGGTATTATTTGTTTTACTGCTTTTCTATCTACTATGAATATTTGTGAATGTTGCTTTTATCGCTAAAGAACCATTCACCATTCCTTTGGAATAAGCCATGCATGTAGTAATAGAACGCATTACATGCATGACTTGTTGAGTACGGTTGTGTACTCACCCTTGCTTTAACAAAACATCACCAGTTGAGGAGAAGTCTTTGTCTTGAAGAAGGAGAAGTTCTGCAAGAAGGCGAATATCTAGGAGTTGAACCTTGTCAAATGCCCGTGGTATTTTGATGGGATTCACCGACGTTCTTCGTTCATTGCTCGCGTTTTACTCGAGTTGAAGCCATCTAGGCTTCACAATTGTAAGTTGACTTTAAGGTTGTTCAACATGTTATATTAATAGATGAATACTTTATTTATTATTCCGTTGTGTATGATTGTGATATTCATCTTTGTTAGCTCGTGGGCACTAGCTATCGATCACGGGACTAGTCTTTGAAAACACGAGGGTTTCCGGATTGAATTGGTCCCCCAGTCCCCTCTGCTAGCCATCTCAATCCTTCAATTGGTATCAAAGCGGGTTTTGCTCTTCTATAGATCTTGACTAGTCTCGAGAGCCATGGCAACGGACAAATATTCCACCAAACCTCACATTTTTTGGAGTCAATTTTCTTTTTTGGAAGTCTCGGATAGAGTCATACATCACTGCCCAGTGCTTCCTGATATAGCAGAAGGTGAAGCTCTCGTATGAGGTTCCTACCGATGAGCACGTCGTGGCTGGCAATATGGCTAACGTTGAGGCAAATGCTAAGGCAAGGAATATCCTCATACAGGGCCTTAACCGCAGTGAGTAGGATAGGATTTCTCACCTGTGATCCGCTCATGAGATTTGGGTGACCCTCGATGCTTACCATGAGGGGACTACCCAAATCAAGACCGTGAGGTAGGATCAGCACAAGCGTGAATATAACAAATTTGAACAACACGCTGGTGAGAGTCTTGATGAGTGCTTTGGTTGTTTTACGAAGATTTTGAGCAACCTCCGAGTAGTCAGTTGCACATACCCTGACTCGGATAATACTCGACATTTATTAACCACACTCGATCTTCAAGTTTGGAAAATAAAAGTGACCACCATCAAGAACACTACCGACCTATCGACTCTGACTCTTGATGAGCTCTATTCCCGACTCAAGACTCATGAGATTGATGTCATCTCTTACAAGATGAAATCTTAGTGGATGGCCTTGGTCATTGATCCCACTGTATTTTGTCTTGATCTTTCTACTAGATTTTCTCTTCGCCCTTTACGAGCTAAGCGACGACCAACTGATTTTTTTAAAAAAAATGAGCTTACTCTTGTATCTTGTAAATTCTCTCATGCATACAAGAGGGTGAGAGAGAGGAAGAGAGGTGGCATGATCACCAACTTCGAGTGTGATGGCCCCAACCACATTCGAGAGAACTGTTCTAAGCTAGAGAAGGGCAAGAACGACTCTAGCGGTTCAGGAAAGATCGACTACACTAACAAGAATAGCAACAAGAAGCCTTCAGTTCATGAGTAGGCCGGTAAGAAGAAGTATTGCAACTTCTCGAAGAACATAAAGCTCTTCCACCGCGTCCTTGCTGCCCTCGACGACATCAGCCTCTCCGACATGGAAATGTGGAGCAACAAAGGCAACGATGAGTTCTTCGTCATGTGCTTCATGGCGGATGCCAACAGCATCAGCGGCTCCGAGCTCTACAGCGACTCGGACGATGTACCCTCCTATGACCAGCTCAATGAAGCTTTTTGCAAACTAGAAAAATTTAATGCTAGAGCTAGAGCTAGGTGTACGGAGCTTCAGAAGAAAGTAAGTATCTTGACTTAGGAGTTAGCTTCTCTTATATCTTCTCCCTCTCGAGTCACTTATAACTGTTTTTTGTGTGATGCCTTGCTTGTGGAGTTAGAGAACCTAAGGACTATGCATTATAGTGTGTTAAACTAGATAGTCTTAGGTTGAAGAATGCTAGCAATGAATCTTCTAATGCTATGCCTTTAGATGCTAGTTTTCTTCTTGCTCACTCTACTTCATCATGTGATAATTGCCGTAAACTGCTTGCTGAACTTGATGCCATGAGCACTCACCTTAGGAAGCTTTCTTCTAAAAATGATGAACTTGACGTGTATGCTTCTAAGGACCCTGTCAGCTCATGTGAGGGCTGTAAGCAACTAAAACTTGACAATGAATATTTAAATGTCAAGTGTGCTAAACTTGCTAAGGACTTACTAGATAAGTCACAAGAAAGTTGCTTGCGATGTTATGTGATTGAGGGGGACTTGGATAAAATCCAAGTCGACCATAGGAAGAAGCTAGAAGACCAAGCCCTTAGGATTAGAAATGCTCCTTGCATTTCTTGTGAGACCATCAAGATTGAGGCAGTAATGCTGAGGGAGAAAAATACACGTGCTGGTAGATCTTCTCTTTCTGGTTCTTATTCTTCCTTTCATCCCTATTCTTCATGTGCCTCTCTCTTCCGAGAGTGTGAGTATCTCATGAGTACTCTCAAGAAATTTGTAGGAGGCAAGAAGAAGCTTAATCTCATTTTAGACCAATTCAAGATTAGTAGATTCAATCAGAGTCTAGGATTTGACTACTTGGAGCAAGCTAGGACTCATTCTCCTACCATTGTGCATGGCTCCAAGAGTGGTGAAATCGTGGTAGCTCCAAGGGTGAGTACCACTCTGTTTAGGTCTATTGGGGTTGTCCATAGAACTTCTGACCAGAAGGTTGCTACTCCTGCTACTTCTGCCTTTAGCAAGGTAAAGTACTCATGTACCTTCTATCAAAAGGATAGTCACCTAGTAGAATTCTACTTCAGGCATGTCAAGATCACTAAGCGTGACTGTGCTATTACTCTTAGGGGTATTCAGGGTCATCCCCAGACTCTGAGTGCTTCTAAGGCACACACTATTTCTAGACAGGTTAGAGAGTCGCCTGTTTTTAGGCAGTGTCCATGTAATGTACCAGTTAAATTTTGAGAGGGTTAAGAAACCTGTCTTTTCCTCTCCCACACTCGGTTTCTTTTTTTCTTCCCTCCCCAGCCGACAGCTTCCTCTCCTCTTTCCCCATTTTTCTTCCCCCATTTTCGGGTCCTCCTCCCACCTCCAGCAGTATGGGGCTCTCCTCCTCCTCTTCAAGTTTTCCCCCCTCAAATGGATCTCCTCCCTGGTTCCTCCCTCACCCCCAAGGTTGGCGCCTCTTCTCCAACTCAGCTGGACAGCAGCAACAGCTCCCTCCATCCCTTGCTTCTTCCTTTGGTAAGTGGGTCTTCCCCCATGGAGGATTGCTTTGGAGCTCGGTTTGGAGGTCCTTGACTGGTTTATTTAGGTTCTAGGGTTCCTAGATGTGAAAATTTTGGAGGGAGACTAGCCCTAGAATGGAGGGAACCCTGTGCTGTTTTCGAGCAGATTCGTCACCAGTTTTGTAGCGTCAATTTGGGCAAGGTAAAGTCATTTTATGAATATTTGGCTCTAGATAAAGTTGTAGATCGTCGAATCCCCTTTAATTTGAGCTCAAGAACTCTAAAATCCGATCAGCCAATTGGAAGTTATGCCATTTTTGGTGTTGACTATCTAGATTAGGTTGTGGATTGTACCCGAAAAGTTCAACTGAAGATTTGTTATAGCTGCAGGCCGAATTAGGATTTTTGATTGTCTGGAGAAATGTGGAAAATTTCCTTTAGATTTATAAAGTGTATTTGTTTCCTTGATTTGGAGTTAGGAATCAAAAGTTATAGCCTGTTGAAGTTGCTGTCCAGAACTGCAATTTCTGCTGTAAGTTCAGAGTTGGTCTGAAGTTCAGAGGGCAGTTTGGGGATTTTTATTTTAGGTGCTGAACAAATGGCTATAGGTTAACTATAGGTTATCCTCTTGTGGTCATTTGGAGCCCAAGAATGTAAATTTTTACTTAGCCAATTAAAAGTTATGTTCATTTTAGTGTCTGCTGTTCAGAATCTACTGTTAATGCTTATAACCTCTGTTCATCTCTAATCTGGGAATTAGAAATGTATCTTTTTAATAAATGGCTATAATAGAGTTGTAGATTATCTTCTTGTGATTAATTAGAATTTGAGTTCACTCAATTTGGTTCAACCATTAAAAAGTTATGCAAGTTTTACCTTTTGTTGTCTAAATTATGGCTAGTAGCAGATTCAACTTTGTGCTATGATTAAGGACAAGTTAGAGGCTGAGTTGGAATTTGTAATTGTCTAGAGATAGATGGGAATTTCAGTGTAGATGTTTAAAATGTCTTTCTTTGCTTAATTTGAAGTTGTTTAGCAATAGTTGTGCTATGGCGAAGTGGGCTATCCAAACCAGTTTTGTATGAATTCAGAGTTTGGGGCAAATTTTGAGTTAGGGAGTAAATGTATTGTTTGTTGTTGTTTGTTGACTCTAGAACTTGTGAATTTGAGTACGTAGTCGTGTTTCCAAGTGGTATAGCTTCGGGAGTGGCTTCTTCTTCCCGCCACTTCACTTCTTGCGGTTAAAGGCAAGTGCATGTAAAACAGTAGGATGATTTGGTGGTATTTAATGTTAAAACTTAATACCCTGTTCCTTTTTTCTTACTGTTGTTGATTGATCATACTTGCTTATATGACAAATATGAAATGCTTATGAGATGAAAGGTATTGGTGGATAGTTAAATGAATGTGTAAGGTATATAATGAGAAGCAATGCATCATTCTCATTCATATCCAAGAAATTGCATGGGATAGGTCGGTGAAAAAGTCATAACTAATCCGGTAAGGTCGGTGAGAAAGTTATGACTAATCCAGAGCGTCACAGAGAAAGTCCTACCTCATAGTCCCATCCATCGAGGTGGATGGGAGCGAGACAATAAGAGTAGGCACCTCCACAGGATGGAGGTAGAGGGTGAACATCAACGGGTGTTCCCTCAGCTATACTAGTATAAGTCTTAAAATGTCCATATGAGCATTCAAGCATATCCGCATTGCATGGCATTACTATTAATGGCTATTGTGATGAGTGGTAATGTGTAGAGGTGGGATAGGGCCGTGGGCTCACGCAAAAGTATTTAATAAGATATGTGACAAATCGTGTAATATAGTTATGTCGGATGCATTGTTTGGTACTATTAAATGATGGATGATAACTAATGATCCTTGAGTTGAGAGTAATTTACAGGTTAAGAATGGATCGAGTCGTGAACTCATCCAATGTTGTCTAATGAGGTATGTCAAATAAGTGAACAATGTAGTGATGAGGTAACGGATGGTGATTTCTTTGTTTATGTACTTGTTAATTTGGTATAGTAGATAGGAGCATGTTACTGATTTAAATACTTTAATTGGTATTGATATTATTACTTGTTGCACTTTGCTGAGTCTTTGAACTCACGCTTGCTTGTTTAATGTTTTTAGGTATTCTGAGGAGATCTCGCCAGAATGGGAAATAGCTCCCGACACTCACTTTATGACATGCTTAATTGATAGCTTAGAAGAGTGTTCACCTTGATAATTAATGTTAGACCATTATGTCATTATGGTTGGGAATTAAGCTTTATGTCAGTTCGCAGTTAATTCACTCTTGTGGGGTTATTGTTTCTTTCTGTGTTGTATTTTGATTATTGTAAGCCTCGTCGTGTAGTTAAGTTATTGTTGCTTCTCTCTGTTAGTATGCTTAGTTATGCGCTTAGTTGGTCATGATTGTTCGTGGGTACCATGACCTGTTGTTATTGTCATTATTCGATTGCTTATATCATTGTATTTGTTGTATATTGTTTTCCCTGTCTACTAAGTGGATGTCCACTATTCTAGGGGAGGTGCTGCTGAAATTTTTAGTGGATTTCGGAGTACTATTAGAGTTTGATCTGCCTTATCTAGTTTTTAATCTCTATTTGGTGACACTTAGGGCACTGTGGGTGCCGGGGTGTTACAGTCCAGGACTTGGTTTTTATGCTGTTCGTTCGAGTTTTAGTCCTAGAGCTGCTCGTGGTCAGTTTTACCACCGTCCTCTTGTTATTCCTCATCGAGGTAGATATCAGTGGTGTGAGGTGTTTGGTAGGCGATCTAGGGAGCTTCACTGCGATGGTTTGCCCTTTGCACCACGGCGGGCCAACCCAGTTTTAGCACCTAGATCCTCTACTAGGGTTTCTACTTTTGATCTGGTGAGAGTTGTGCGCTAGAGAGACACTCGAGTCCAGTCTTCTTCTTCTGTGGCTAGTACTTTGAGGCGTCGTATGGTTCAGTATTGGGTTTCTAGGTCTTCACTTTATCCTAGTACTGAGTCTTCTCTCTCTTTTGGCTTGATAAGGTTTGTCAGATAGGGAAGGGAGATGTTTGGATTGTTGACTTCAGTTGTTCTCGCCATATGACCGGAGACTCTCGTTAGTTCTCTTCTCTAGTCCGAGCCCTCGGTGATGACTTGATCACTTTTGAGGATACTGCTTTAGGTAGAGTCATTGCTAAAGGTACTGTTTGCATTAATGAAAATTTTATTCTTAAGGATGTTGCCTTAATGAGTAAGTTGCAATATAATTTGCTTTCTGTTTGTCAACTTATCGATGACTCTTTTGATGTAAGCTTTAAGAACAATGTTTGTAAAATCTTTGATTCATCAGGGGAGTTAGTTTTCGAGATTTCTAGATTTAGGAGAGTCTTTCGTGTTGATTTTTCTGTTTCTTCTAGAGACTCTCTTCATTGTTTGATTGCTTCTGAGTCCCGTGATCTCTCCTTCTAGTATAGAAGACTTGGTCACATTGGCTTTGATCATTTGACCAGAGTTAGCAGCCATGATCTCATTCATGGTTTGCCCAAATCAAGATGGTCAAAAACTTAGTTTGCTCTCTTTGCCGACATGGCAAGATGGTTACTGCTTCTTATCCTCCAGTCATCATAGTGATGACTGATGCACCAAAATAGCTTTTGCATGTGGATACTGTTGGTCCCGCTAGAGTGCAATCAGCAGGAGGGAAGTGATATGTTCTTGTCATTGTTGATGAATTTTTGAGGTATTTTTCATGGCCTTGAAAGATGAAAACTTTTCTCATTTCAGGGGTTTGGTTACTTGGTTGTCTTTTGAGCTTCTAGGTGCATTATGAGCTATACGTAGTGATAATGGCATAGAGTTTAAGAATTCCTACTTTGAGAGTTTTTGTGTGGAGTCTGGTTTGGAGCATCAGTTCTCTTCTCTCTACGCCCCAGCAGAATGGCGTAGTGGAAAGGAAGAATAGGACCCTGGTTGAGATGACCAGGACGATACTAGACGAGTATAGTACACCTAGGAAGTTTTGGGCTGAGACTATAGCTACTACTTGCCATGTTTCTAATTGTGTTTTCTTGAGAGCACATTTACATCGCACTTCTTACGAGTTGAGGTATGGGTGAAATCTTAGTGTTTCTTATTTTCACATATTTGGTTGCAAGTGTTTTATCTTGAAGTCTAGTAACTTAGGTAAGTTTGAGGCTCGCTCTTCTGATGGTATTTTTCTGAGTTACTCGACTTCCTCTCATAACTATAGGGTCTGGAGTTGAGATGCGAATAGGATCATAGAGACCTATGACATGACCTTTGATGAGGCTAGCCCAGGAGCTAGACTTGATATTTCAGATTCTTCTTATCCCTCCAAGACCATTTTCATAGAGGATGAGGATGATGGAGATGATGGTGTTCCATCTGTTTTAGTCCCCTCTACACCTGAGGTGCCTCCTGTTTCCATTTCTGCACCTCAGGAAGATCAACCTTTACCTTCCGACTCTCCTTCAACTATTCGCTCTGTTCGTGCCTCTTTTGTTCAAGAGGTAGAGGCCAATTTCTGCTTTTGGTCCTCCTCACCATCTTAAAAAATTCATCCACCTAGTCAAATCATTGGTGATCTATTTGAATGAGTCACTCATTTAAAATTAGGCTTATCTAGCTTCTGCCTTCACTCAGTCTTTGTTGCCTTGTTTGAGCCAAAGGATGTTTCTCATGCATTATCAGATGAGTCATGGATTAATGCTATACATGAGGAACTGGAGAATTTCAAGAGAAACAAAGTGTGGTAGCTTGTTGAGCCCCTATCTGGTCATAATGTCATTGGGACCAAGTGGGTGTTCAAAAACAAGTAAAGTGAGGATGGGGTTATCATTAGGAACAAAACTAGGCTAGTTGCACAGGGCTTCACTCAGGTTGAATAGACATTTGTCCCTGTAGCTAGACTAGAGGCTATCCAGATCCTAGTTGCATTTTTGGTATCCAAGGGCTTCAAACTTTATCAAATGGATGTCAAGAGTGTGTTCCTCAATGGCTATATTTTGGAAGAGATTTATGTCAGGCAACCTCCAAGATTTGAGAATCCCAAATACCCAAACCATGTCTACAAGCTTTCCAAAGCTATGTATGGACTTAAGCAGGCCCCTAGAGCATGGTATGAGAGACTTAAATCCTATCTTCTCAGCCATAGTTTTAAAATGGGTATAGTAGACAAGACTCTGTTCATCAGATACTAAGATTCTCATTTCCTTCTCGTCCAGGTCTATGTGGACGATATTATCTTTGGTGGCTCATCACATTCTCTTGTGTCTCAGTTTTCTAAGGTGATGAGCACGGAGTTTGAGATGAGTATGATGGGCGAATTGAGCTACTTCCTTTACTTCCAAATCAAGCAGACTCGGGAGATACTTTCCTGCACCAAGGTAGGTATGCTCGGGACCTCATGAGGTAATTTGATATGTCTGATGGGAAGCCTGTGATGACTCCTATGGCCACCACTGCTGTCCTTGTGCCCAACGAGGATGGTGAGCATGCTAATCAGAAGGAGTTCTCGATCATGATTGGTTCCCTGTTGTATCGCACTGCCTCGCAGCCGGGCATACACTTTGTCATGTCTATGTGCGCTCGCTTTTAGGCTTCTCCTCGCGCCTCTCAACGCTAAGCAGTGAAGCGCATCTTCAGGTACCTTCGAGCTACCATTGATTATGGTATTTGGTACTGTTCTTGTAATATCGCAGATTATTTCCAAGTTAAGGATAATCCTGTTAGAGGTGTGGCTGGTCTTTGACTTTTTGGATTTAGTTTTTTTGGTCATTGTGGGAAGGGTTCCTCTAATTCTAGCCCTTCCCCTCACCTAATCCCCCACCTAATTTCTCTCTTTTAGTTTTTGAGGCAACTTGGCTGCTCCCAGCCGAGTCTCCATGCGCCTCTTCCTGGCTCCTCCTCCCCAACCGAGCTTCTCCCTTGGCGCCTCCTTCCACTTCATCCTGCAAGCAGCAACCTCTGGCTGAGCTCCTCCATGGCGCTTGCAGCCCAAGCTGCTCCTCCCTCCTGCAACAACCGAAGCTTCTCCCTCTTGGCTTCCTCTCCAACCGAAAAGAAGGTAGGATGAAGTGATTACTGTTTTAGGGGGGATTTAGTCCTGTATGTTAGGTGGTAGAGTGTTTTTGCTAGGATTATTCAGTTTGAATTGAGTTTAGATGGGGATTTGTAGGATTAGGGTTGATTAGGTTAGTTGCTATTTTCGAGCAGTTTTTACCCCTCTGTTAGGGCTGTGATTCGAGGGCATTAGAGGCTTTTCTGAGGGGTTGGCTATTGAGAAAGTTGTAGATATTTGTCTTGAGATTAATTAGAGACTTGGTTTGCTAAATTTAGTTCAGCCGATTAAAAGTTATGCTTGATTTACTGCCTGCTGTTCAATTTCTGCTCTAGTTAGTAGTAACTGTGTTGTTTTGCGATTTATGCTAAGTTGGAATCCGAATTGGAATTTCTCAATACCAAGAGATATATGGGAAATTTCCTGTAGATTATGAAAATGTCTTCATTTGCTTAATTTGGAGTTGTATTGAATTATTTACGCTATGTTGAATTGAACTGTCCAGAACTAGTGTAGTTGTATGTAATTTCTGTTTATTACTGTACTGGAAAATATTGAAGCATTTCCTGACTAGCTGATAGTAGAATAAATTGTGGATTATCCTCTTGTGGTTATTTAGAGCACAAAAAGTTGAGTTTTGGATCAACCATGCAAAAGTTATGCTTGTTTTAGTAATTTCTGTCCAGAATTAGTGTTGTTGCATGTACTCTCTGTTCTTTTCTGTTATGGGCATTATTGAGGTGTTTCCTAAGTGGCTGGCTGTAGCGGAAAGTGTAGATTATTTTCTTGTGATTAATTAGAGCTCAAGAATATAATTTTTGGTTCAGCCATTTAGAAGTTATGTCATTATGTTATCTGTTGTCCAGGGTGGTAGCAGATTTGGTTTAAGGGCATGATATGAAAGGATTAATTGGTCTATTTGAGAAAGTTTAAAGTGGGGTTAAGCATAGGAGCGAAAGTGTTATTTTTATTTGTCGCTTGAACCGTGTTTTACATTGTTTTGAGATAAATGCATTTAATTATATTGGGAGTGGCCTCAACCTCATGCCACTCCATTTTTCGTGGGTAAAGGCAAGTGCATCATTAGGGTGGTTTGTTGCATTGCATGACGAAATGCTTCCTAGTTGTCTTAAACATTTGATATGTCTTGCTACCAAGTATTCTTGCAAGAGTATAATTATGGTGTTCTGAATGTTAAATTCATGGATGTGAGAAAATGTTAATGCTTATGAATATGATTATTTGCAATTTGAGAATTGTTCATGTCATTTGCATATGTGCATTAATGATGGAAGAGGTGACCATGTGGGCCTCTATGCTCACATGTAGTGAGCACGAAAGACCTACTTCGGTAGGCCCCTCCATGGAATGGAAGGGAATGTGAGGGTGCACGCCGATAGGTGTGCACTCAGTTATACCGGTATTAACTATAAAATATGCATTATGAGCATGCATGTTGCATTGCATGATTGAAGAGAAAAGAATATTGAATTAATGGGTTTATTTTCTTGAAAGATTAACTTACCATTAAGCAACTTGCCATGAGGTATGTTTTTGTATTATTTCTAGTATGAGTCTTGGACTCACGCTTGTTCGTTTGTTGTTTTTAGGTACCTTGATATTGGCATTCGGGAATGGGAGTTAGCACCACCACTTCACTTAATATCACTTAATTTAGACAACTGCATATTCAAATTATATGTAATAGATTGCAACTAGTGGTTTGCGTCGATGATGGTACCTTGTTCTCTTAGGTCTAGCAAATTGTGGTGTGATGGTGATGGTTATGGTTAGTGGCTCTTGTCTATGAATAAGTTGTTGTTGTTATTGTTGTTGTTTCTTTACTATACTCTACTTTGCAATTTATGCTCTTATAGATGTGTTTTGATTATCTAGTAATGCTTGTGTGCTGATTTAGAAATATGTTATGATGTTATTATGACTGTTATCTCATTTGTCTACTGAGTGGATGTCCATTCTTTTAGGGGAGATGTTGCCAATTTTTTTTATGTGTTATAAAAGCTTGTGCAGTCGAGTCTTCCTTGCTGTTGTTGTGATAGAGCTGGTAGTAGTAACATTCAGGGCAGATTAGGTGCTGGGGTGTTACAGTTGGTATTAGAGTGGGCTTTAGGTCTGTAGGGTATGAATTTAGTAATTTACTCTAGTGTAAACTAAAATGTTGATTTGGAAAAAATTAGAAACATGGCATAGGTATTTACTCTTTAAAATTTGGTCTGAGGGCAATAACCTTAAAATTTGATATAGATTGGTTAATAATTTAAAAACTTGACACACTCTGCTGCACAATAGGTAGGGTATGGGTAATTATTGCATTACGCTGTTGTAGCATTCTGAAAATTGAAATAAAGTAAAAAAAATAAATCTCAGAATTAAATTATATCTATTGATGCTTTTTCTGAATTTCTTGAATTTTTCTGGATTTTTCTTGATTTTTGCTTCATTGGAAAATATGTTCACAAGTAAAAGAAGAATAAAAAAAAAATAAAATCATAAGACAATAAAAGGTATAAATTCATTATAATCTCAAGAATACACTAGAACCTCAATTTTAAATTTCAAAATGTCATATCCAACATTTATGAATAAAATACAAACTCATTTATTGAACCACGACTAGCAACAGTGCATTGTTAGAATTTAATAAAAATAATAATGACTTATCTCGAGCTGAAACTTTTATATTATCTTTTGGAATAAAAAGTCCATCTACAGTAAAAATTTCAGAAATTAATAAATTATTTTCAGATATTTAAAAATTCAAAAACCGAGAGATTAAAAATCTAGTAATCCTAATGTCAGAATTGTATTAAATTAAATACAAAATATTTAAATTTTAAACTTTTACTGAAGGATCATATCATCAAGAAGATTTTTGAAAAGATTTAAATTGTCTGATAATTAATAAATAGAAATCTGAAAACTGTATAGAGTGTCTTGTCAGAATTTTTATAAATTCTATGAATAGTAATTTTTGACTGAAATTTCTACAGTAAGAACATAATTGCCTGTCCATCGCACAGAAAAATTTTCATAAATGTTTGATGTGGCAGGAAACCGATCCATTGAAACTCATCATCTTAGCCTGCTGAATGATTTCTGAAATTGCTTCCCTGCTCATTTTCTTTCTCTAGCAGTGGGTCCCAATTCTAGTTCTGGCCCACACGATAGCCTCCTCCATCTGTCTTCTTCTTCCTCTGGCTAATTGCACCCCGGAGCAAAATTCTTCACTGCCTTTTGTTGCTCGCGTCATCCGATCTGTTCTTCTGTGCCACCTAAGGTCCTTCGCTTCATCTTTTCATTGCTACGCCGCTGCCCTCTCCGGATTTCCCATAGCTCGCCCATTCCTCCCTGTGCCGCGTTGTAAGAACTGGCGAAGAACTCAGCTAAGACAGAGCTCAACCAGCTCGGGCTTACCTTCTCCTCAACTATAAATAGCATCTAGTAATCACTGAAGTTGCGCCTCACTTTCCCCCCTACTTTCTCTTCCTTCCCTCCAGCTAAACGCCTAGATTTTTCCCCAATGCTGCCATTGCCGAGAAGCTTTAGAGCTCAAAACCAGAATAAAATCAGCCAAAATAGCGAACCATTTCCAAATTCCATCAAGCCGTAGCATCAGTAGCTCCCAATAAACAAAAGCACTCAAAAATATTCCGAGCTCTTCACACAAAATCTCGCCGCCGCCATGCTCCTTCTTTCTCAAGGCTGGTCATAGTGGCAGCCCAACCCGAAGCTTCTCCGGCCGAGCTAACCACAAAAATGGAGTCTCTAGCATCCTGTGATGCTTAATTGTCTACCCATTCGAGCTCGATGAAGGTAGTTGTAATACCGCAAATCTTTTCCAGGGTTTTTGGCCGGAATTGTGTTCGTTTTCTTAAATTCAAGGATTTATTCGGAAGGGCAAAAGATTTGGTCGTCTCACAGTTTTAAGAATCTTAACAAAAGGTTTTGTGTTGTGCCGAATGCTTATTGGAACGGGTGTTTTCTTCCGACCCATATAGTTGGCGGCAAGTTTGTTTTTCTTGTTATTTGTCATCTCGCGCCAAGAATTTGAAATTTATTTATTTGCGTTAAGGGTTAAACGTTGGATTTCTGGTTTTTTGGAGGGGTTTTTAGGGATTTTCCCTCCCCCACCTAACCACATTTCCCTCTCTTTCCTTTGTGTGGCTGACATTTCTCTTACTTGGCCGATTTTTTCCCCCAGTCTTGCCGACTCCATCCGGTTTTCTCTGGCTGAGCTTGCCCTCCCTGGCCATTTCCTCCCCAGACCAGCGCTCCCTGCCTCAGCTTCTTGCCGGCGTGCCTCCCTGCCCTTCAGCCCCTGGCGAGCGCTCCCTGGCCGGAGTTCTTCCCTGCGCCCCCCAAGCTGGCGTCGCCCCTCCCCTGCAGGCGCCTCCTCCCCAGCACCTTGCGCCCTACTCTCGCTTCTCTGCTCTGAGGGCTCCCTGGCGGCGCCCTCCTTCCGGAAGGCTACAAATGAGCAAAGAAGAAGAAGAAGAACCATGTCCATCCCCTTGCTTCTTGTGGTGAGAGCTCAAGCAATGGAACTTGTGGTGTTGGTTTCTAGTATGCATACCAAGTGTTTGATGAAATGCTTAGCTAGGTTTCCATGAGATTGAAGTGATGGTTTCTTTTCTCCTAAATTGTTTTGCTAGTGAGTATGGTTGTGGTGCATCATTTGATCTAGATTTGCTCGTGGAGCTTGTAGCTAGCTCTCCATGTAACTTGCTTGATTACATCTGATCCTATTTATAGTCGAAGGAGGCCACACTGGGTTATTGACTATGTACCTTGAGTTTTTGTTATTTTTCATTTGAATGTGTACTGGTGTTAATGCTTAAAACAGAAGCTAATCCAGCTAGGTTACAAATGCTAGAGAAGTAATTCCAATGCATAAACCTAGCAATATATTACTTGATAGCATGTCCTAAACTAGAAATTGGTCATTATATGCTCTTCTGGGAAACTAGATATATCCTATAATTTTATTTGAATTAGTTTTGTCAGTTTCGCACGAGCTGCTGAGTGCCTTGTTGACAGAAAATTTAAAAAAACGTGTGATACTGTGATGATTAACTAAGTAGCGGGTGTGAGCAATAAGCAAAACCCAAAATACAGGTCACTACTAAGCAACCACTGTCCTCTGTGTTGTAGGGTTAACCAGATTTGTGCATGAATCTCAGGTGTTCAAGAATTTATCTTAGATGTTACTGATTGAGTTAATCGAATTTATGCCTCTGTAAGATAACATTTGGAAATATTTGTAATATGAAAGTCGTTAGATCAAAAGAATGGTTGGATCTTGATAAATACGAAAGAGGTTGAGAAACAAAGATCAAACTCTTTGGCTTGAAAGTGATCTATTTGAAATTTGGACCCCCCGAACTATTCAGTTCTTGACTATTCCCGTATTCCTTATAGTGGACATTTCCAATTCCAGTTTCTGAACCCTAGTATGATATTTTCAGAAATATCAAGGAGCTAGCTCATGAAATGTTTCAATTAGAGTCTTTTCTAATTGATGACTATGATTTTTTTTAATTGAATTTATGCTAAAGATTTGTATTCTTTTGTCGCGTGTTTCGAGTGTGCTTAAAAGTTGAGCTGGATGATTATTGTTTAATTGCAGAAAAGGTTCAGTCGGGAGTGGCTTCAGCCGTTTGCCACTCCATTCTTCATCGGTAAAAGGCAAGTGCATTCCCTAGATTGTGGCTAGGAGGATTAAACGATTGTTTGCTCTTAGCGTAAGTGATTGTCGATGCATACGCAAGAGGTAAGCCTTGCTTGGATATAACTAGAAAGTGCTCCCTCTTATGAAAATGTCTATGATGATTAAAAGTTTAAGGAAATTGATGCAAGTACACCGTGTTATTGAGTGTGGATGTGTGTTCATATGTGATGCTCCTTAGTTTAATTGTTGCTTTGTTAATTAGATGAACTCTAAGTGAGACCGAGCTTTTAGTAAGGTTGATTATAGTGAGTAGATTGTTTGAGTGATTGGGACTAATCATGGGTTTGGTTCAAACGGTTAAGTCCTTTATAAAGATAGTATATGTGAGCATTTAACTGCAAGTGTATTGTGTGAACATGGTTCGGTGGCCGTAGGATGTAATTGCATGATAGAAACGCTGTCATGAGTTGCCATGCCTTACGGTTGAATCTGCTTGTACAAGTACCGCTAGTGACTTAGGAATGTGAGAATTCGCTATGTGTGTGTATGTGGTTATGGTATGTTCGTGTAGGCATTGAATGAAAAGTTGCATTTCATTCATGAAAATTGCATTTGTGCATTCATAATGGAAGAGGCGACCCATGCTGATGCGGGCCTCTGTGTTCACACGTAGTGAACACGAAAGTTCTACCTCGTAGTCCCATTCATCGAGGTGAATGGGAGCGAGACAGTAAGAGTAGGCACCTTCCACCGGATGGAAGGGACGTGAGGGTGCACATCGACGGGTGGGCACTCGGCAGTACCGGTACGTGCATCGAAATGAGCATTCACGTGCATTGCATCTTTGATAATGAGTGTTGTGGTAAATGGTGTGTCATATGGATAGTGATTATGGAAATTGAAGGTTGAGTCGTGGACTCAACCCAAAAAGGGGAGATTGAATTGAATTTGATGAATTAGCGCCTTTCTTTGCCTTGCTAATTATGTTGTATGAATAACGTGGAGTGAAGTCGAGTTATGAACTCAAAGTCAATTGATGAAAATGGTTTGAGTTGCAACAAGGGGTAGTTAAGTCGGGAGACATTGTGATTTAGAGTCAAGTAATGTTGCTTTGGCGTTGAACGGTTTTATTATCAAGTTGATGACTTGGTTGCGGTGAAATTTGATTTGGTCAAGTTTTTGCTTTAATTGGGTACAAATGCATATTGTCCGGATGTTGCTTCCTTTGTATTACTTGCTCTTATGGTCAAGTTCTCGTTTTATTTACAGTAAACTGGAATTGTTACGCTTGTGTACTTTGTTGAGTCTTGGACTCATGCTTGTTGTTTCTTGTTTTAGGTACCTTGAAGCTGATTCGCTGGGATGGGAGTAGAGCACGTGCATGACTTCGGTCACCTTCAACCTATTCAATCATTTCGATTAATTCTGGTTGTAACTAATGAGATAGTATTGTGTAGATCGTCGTTGTGTAGTTGGTTAAGTGCCGGTTGGATATTTGATTGATTATCTAAGGACCTGTTAGAATGTTCCCTTCTGTTTTGAGTGGTTGATATATCTTATACCTGCTATTGGTTCTTTTGTCTGCTGAGTGGATGTCCTCTGTTCTAGAGAGGTCATGCCGAAATTTTGTAAATTTCGGTGACTTAGCTTTAAACTGGTTTAGAGAGGTTCAAGGTCTATTTCAATCTTTTATTAATGGTAAAAGGTTTAGTGTTTCATTCGTTGAGTTATTAGCTCAATTGGATTTCTTTGTCAAGTTTTATTTCTTGGGTCTTGATGGAGACACTCTGGACCAGTATGGTTCCGGAGTGTTGTAAGCGTCATTTAGGGTCTTTTGGTAGCATTCGCGGTCGTTTTACGCCGGTGTTTCTGATTAGTATCGAGCGGGCTTCAGGTCCGTGGTGTCTGAATGTAATGAGTAATTCTAGAATGAATTAAAATGTTGTTGTGTGAAGGTAGAAACATGGTTTAGGTTGAACTTTTAAAATGTGGCCCTAGGGCAATAACCGTAAAACTTGATGTAGAATGACGAATTAATTTAAAATTTGACACACTCTGATGCACAGTAGGAAGGGATGGGATATCGTTGTATTGTGTTACAACGTTCTTTTGAGATTTATGCTATATTGATATTTGTTGAAATGTTATATGTTAGTCTTGTTGAGGCTATGATATCATTGATGGCTATGATTTTGATGTAGTGATTTGTTTTGTGGGGTCCGATGGGACTCCTTGTGCCGAAGAGATTTCGGCCTTGTCGTGTAGCTGTGTTGGTCACTCTCCCAGTTTATAAGGAGTTGTTGTACTTCTGCTGTAGGTGGGAGCATTGATGGAGTAAGTTTTCCGGGCTTTGACTCATTTGGTCTTTTTGGATTTAAGTCAAAGAAAAAGGGGTTTTGGTGTTGTGCCTCGTTGGTTGATGGCGGGGAAAGGCATGGAATTTCCGTGTTGTCGCTCTTCAAGTTGGAGTTTTGGATTTGGGGCTTTGAAGGGAAAAGTGTTATTCGACCGATTCGCTTTTCCTTTCCGTAAATTTATTTGTGTAACTCCTTTCCTTCGTGGAATTTTGGAGTTTGAGGTTTGGTTGGAGAGTTGTTGAATGACAGGGCTTGAGCCCTGTCATTTTCTAAGTCTTTTTGAGAGTCGAGCTTCCTTGGAAGTTTTGGTAGGTTTTTCTGGAAAGGAAAATAGGACAGTTAGAGTAAGTTGTAGACTGATTGAAAATCTTTCCGTAGAGGGTTAGTAGAATGTTTATGTTGTTGGGATAAGGTTGTAATAGTGTGGAACCTCACTCCAAATTTCGGGCCTTCCATCGGGTGAGCTTGGGCCTGCCCGACTGGTAATTTTAGGGGTGGCTGGCCCATTTGAGAGTGTAGTGTTAAGGGTTTTGGGTGGGAGGGGTTTTTCTGGAATTTCCCCTCACCTCATCTCATTTCCTTGTGTTTGTGGCTGAGAAAAATCGGAGTGGGCAGATTTTTTTAAACCCAGAGCTCGTCCTCCCTGCTCACCGAGCAAAGCTGCAGACTCCTCCTGGCGATTCTTGTCACGACTCCTCCAATCTCCAGGCCGACTCCCTTGCGCCCCAGCTCAGGCCGACTCCCCTGTGCCCCATCCCTGCCGACTCCCCTGCGACTCTAGCCCTGCCGTCTCCCTCCAGTCTTCCTCCCAGCCGGCGCCGCCCTGCGCCTCCTCCCCGGCCGGCGAGCTTCCCTGGTCGGCGCCCCTCTCCGCTCCCCTGTCAAGAAGAAGAAGAAAGCAGCAAAGGCAGCAAAGCAATAGCCCGAGCAAGAGCTGTGAGTAGCAAAAAAGAAGTAGCCGGTGGCAGCAGCAGAAGAAGGGTAGTGGCGATGCGGGCGGTGGTGCCCTCGACCGATTCGTGCTGCCTAGGTCTCTCTCCGGCGACCTTTCCTCTCCTCCGGCCAGCATCCCCCACTTCCCTTCCTCCATGAGTAAAAATCTGAGGTAACAACCCTAGGGATTTTGGGGTTTAAATGGTGTGCATGCCATGTGTTTGATGAATTGCTCACAAAGAGCATGTCTCTATATTAGCCCATGTTTGATGCTATGTGGGACATGAGGATACCATATATTTGTTTTCTATTTAATTTTGAGATTTGTTCTTCTTTGGGAGCTTCAAGTATCATGTAGATCTCTCAGACATGCGAGTTGTTCATTAGTAGCGACTTAGGCGATGTGTTTTATCTGTCTCTGTTGAGTAGGCTATAAGCACAAGTTTCTAATTGCATGTATGGTTTCTGAGTTCTTTTGTTGTTAGGATTGTATAGTGTGGAATTTTGTCCCAGTGTATGATAATTACCGCTGAAAGAATAATAGTATTTGAAATCCTAGAATAGTGAATGATGTGTTACTACTATTTTGTATGCTCATGTCTTGATTCCTCCAACGGTCATGTGAAATCAGAAATATGGTCACTATACCTTGCTGGTAAATTTAGTTATAAAGGAGAGCAAGTGCTAAATGAAGGTTGGTATGATTTGCATTCTGGTTTTGAGGAAGTTGTGTGACTGAGGTTCCCATGCTGGTAACACAGAGTGCAACTAGGTCATTATGTTACATGCACTTGTATGATAGTCTGCGGTTCAATATTTCAATTGTCAGTTCTTATTCCTCTCTTTAAAGGTTAGTTCACGTATGATACATTCCCTAGTTACTCATACTGCAATGTGGATATGTTTCTTAAATTTGAACACTTAGCATGAGCATTTATGTTGTTTGATCTATGAAGTATTGAGAAGAGTTGGATCTTTGAATGTTAGCTTAATTTGTTAATGGTTTTGAATAAGATCCCAAATTTAGAGAGAGTTGTCAGTGTGTTCTCCTATTATTAAGGTTTAAAGTCTCTTGTCTAGTGGGTTGCGGAGTTTCCTTTAGTGTGCATTGGGCTGTTTTTTTGCAGGAGTTGAGTTTTCGTCATGCATTGAGGTATTGAGTCGGACTTTGATCCATTCTTGTGCGTAACGTTGTTTTGAGGAAAGTGTCTTTGGGAGTGGTCTTGACCCGAGTTGCTTCTCGCGTCGGTAAAGGCAAGTGCATCCCTAGAACGTTAGTAGGGTGTTAAATGTTTTGCTTGCGATAAGAGTATGAGAATTCTAATGGCTTGGTTATGTTTAATGGCATATCTAGAAGTTGTTCTTAGCATGGTAATGAGGATGGATGAATGTTAGCAATGGGAAGGTAAGTTATTCAATTCCCATTTATTGTATTGCATTACGAATTTTATGAATGAGTATGGTTATGTTGATGCAAGTAACAAAATGATGAACGCGATTGAATGATAACGTGTGTGTTTATATTCGGGTTGGTCGTACTTATAAACATGTGTATGACCAATGTGGAGTTGAAATAGGATGAAACGGTTAGATCATTCATGTCAATTGCATCATTGCATTCATGATGGACGAGGCGTCCCATGTTGATGCGGGCCTCGGTGCTCACCCGTAGTGAGCACAAAAGTCCTACCTCGTAGTCCCATTCATCGAGGTGAATGGGAGCGAGTCAGTAAGAGTAGGCCCCGCCACGGGATGGGTGGGATTGAGGGTGTACACCGACGGGTGTGCACTCAGCTATACCGGTATATGCTATGACAATGTGCATTATGAGCATGCATGGTGCATTCATTTTATGATTCATGAGAAAAAGGATGAGAGCATAAAAGCATTGCATTGTGTGTTGCAATTGGTAAATGTTAATTGATGAAAATGGAAATGACAAAGTTGAGTATTGAGTCATGGATTCATCCCTGAAATGATTGTTGAGGCATGAATAAGGTTTATTTATGTTTCGAGTTGGATGTAGTAAGTAGGGTCGGTTTGCATTTCTTTAAATGGATAATTTCAATTAAGCAATGGTTATAGCAAATGAAGTAGTCATGTTCTTACGTTTTGAAGTTATATGAATTCTAATTGCTCCCTTTAGTTAAGGATGTCAAGTAAAGAAACTATTACTGTATGTCTTGAAGTCGTTGTATTCTAATCGAATTCATTACTTTTATGCTTGATTGTACTTTGCTGAGTCTTGGACTCACGCTTGTTGTTTCGTGTTTTTAGGTACCTGAAGCTGGCTCGTCGGGTTGGGAGTAGTAGCACGTGCACGACTTCAGTCTCCAATAATCTGTTTAATCGATTCGTTAAGTCTGGATGTAGCTAATGCGGTTGTAATGTATCGTTAAATCGTGGTGGAATTGATTAAATTTCTGTATGTTGTGTGATCGATTATCTAAGGACCTGCTAGATGGTTTCATTCTATTTTGAGTGATTGATATATTATAAAGCTGCTATTATTCTTTTGTCTGCTGAGTGGATGTCCTAGTTTTAGGGGAGGTGCTGCCGAAATTTTGAAAATTTCGGTGGCTTAGTTTTAAACCGGGTTCTAAGGGTCAGAGGTTAATTCTTGTCTTTTCGCTAGAGGTGTCATTAGTTATTTGAGAGTTTTGGTAGCATCTGTGGCGCTTTTGGCGCCGGGGTGTTACAAAGGTGGTCGACCCTAATTGGATAGATGGCAAGAATTATTTTGTGGGTCATGGTGATCCACGGTTATAAGTGGAGATCTAGAAATGGTGTTTTCGTAAGGTTATAAATGATTGTGTCAAAGAAATAATAACAAGTGGTTGAGGATTAATGTTGGTGATAACATTTCCAAGCGCGGATGTAATTAGTCGAAAGGATAATTACTGGAGAAAGTGATCTAAGGAAGAGTGGTTATAAATTCTTGCCAAGTCTTGTTGGGGCTTCCTAAAGGCGCTAAGTGTAGGTATTGAATTCTTTATTGTTAAAGGCGCAAGAATTTCAGAGATAATGGGATGCGAGATGAGCTTAGGTTTAATTACCTTTGGAATTGGATTATTGGTGTAATTATTTGGAAGGTTGCCTATTGTTTAAGGCATTTTGTTTGGTGTGCAATTGAAATTGCCATATGAGTTGTGTTTCGCCAAGTGGTGGAGTTAGTGAAAGAAAGACTATGAGGAAGAAAGAGTGCATACTTATGGAATAGTGTGATGATAGTCTTTGGACTTGCCATTTAAAGGAAATAAATAGATGTAATGGAAAATGTTGGATTTTAGGATCGTTTTGCTATTCCCGAAATGTTGGTTTTGGGATTAGTGTGTTGTGTTTCTTTTAATCGAGTGATTTGTTGTTGTGAAGCTTTCCACCTTAGGGCTCAAGGTGAGGAAGTAGTTTATGCTGTTAAGAGAATGGAGTTCTCTTCGATTTTGTGTCCGCTTGTGAAGTTCCTCTTCTCCGTTGGATTTTTTCTAGTTGTGCATTTTATTGCATTGATTTCAAGATGGGGAAGTGGTTAGTTCTGTAATCAATTGAGTATTTGCTGATTGTTCTTTCGTCGGTTTCTGGTTTTGCCTTCTTTGGATGAAGGCAAAGAAGACGAGTTTAGTGTCATGCTAGACCTAGTTGTGAGGACTGAGGTTCTGTGTCTTTGTAAGAGTAAGGGATATGTGATCTTGTCATTTTGCTTGTTTGGGAGGATCATTTTGATCGCGTTGTCCCTAAGTTGTGTGGGACATTGTCGTTGGTGGATTGGGTGGAATCAGTCGCTAAATGCATTGTTTTCTTAAGTTTGTCGGAACCCTCGGGTACTGGGGTTGGATTCAATGTTTGGTCAATCTGAAATGGCGGGAATCAATTATGAATCTTTCCTTCGAGTGGTATGATTTTATATTGTGAGGAGAATAGGATTTGTACCCTATTGGGCTAATCGTTTAGATAGTAAAGAATGTCTTTGATCCTGTGCTTCGAGGGCAGTCGTGGCAAGATAAGATTTGTGTTTTGCGCCTGGAGGATTCTGGTGTTAAATGGTTAGAAATAGTGATATGTTCGGAATTGGTTAGAAGCTTGTTGGAATAAAGAACTCTGTGTGTGGCTCTTTGGTTAGGAAGGTTAATCAATGAGGAGAGATGGGAATCAGTGTTTTTCTTGGTTCGTAGGGATCCAAGTTTAGAACCCAGCTGTTTAATCAGATAACTTGGGTGTTTTGATGATAGTTGGTTGGATGCTTAATAGAGTGATGTGACTCGTGTTATTCCTGTCATCACGAGTTAGTTGATCTGTAGTATGGAATCTTAGAGAGGAGATTTTAATTGGGTGAGTGAAATTGAATAGATAAATAAGAATTGAGTTTGGGAGTTAGTATTATGATCTTCCGTGAAGAATCGTTGGTTGATTGGAGGTGGTGTATTGAAACGTTAAAGAAGAGCTGTCTGAGTTATCAGATTAGTGTTGATCTTTGAGAAAGGCCTGGCTTCCGAGTTTTCTTACCATGTGAGTTAAGGAGTTAGAGTGAGTGTTGATTTGTTGTTGGATGAAATGAGTTCAGTTGCTTGCTCCTTTTATTTGGCGAGAGCCGTGGGATTGAGTTGTGGAGTTTTCTCTGGCGCGAGGAGTACTCGGATTTGTTGTTTCGGGTATCCCTGTTT
Organism: Guadua angustifolia; assembly: GCA_036346375.1. Classification (NCBI taxonomy): domain Eukaryota; kingdom Viridiplantae; phylum Streptophyta; class Magnoliopsida; order Poales; family Poaceae; genus Guadua; species Guadua angustifolia. The sequence continues at coordinate 47,337,267 of CM070505.1, read as the reverse complement.
TGTATTTAGATTCCGTTGTTCTTGTTGGTGTTCTTGTTGTAGTTAGAATTCGAGGTCGAATTCTGTTAAAGGGGGGAATAGTGTAATACCGCAAATCTTTTCCAGGGTTTTTGGCCGGAATTGTGTTCGTTTTCTTAAATTCAAGGATTTATTCGGAAGGGCAAAAGATTTGGTCGTCTCGCAGTTTTAAGAATCTTAACAAAAGGTTTTGTGTTGTGCCGAATGCTTATTGGAACGGGTGTTTTCTTCCGAGCCGTATAGTTGGCGGCAAGTTTGTTTTTCTTGTTATTTGTCATCTCGTGCCAAGAATTTGAAATTTATTGATTTGCGTTAAGGGTTAAACGTTGGATTTCTGGTTTTTTGGAGGGGTTATTAGGGATTTTCCCTCCCCCACCTAACCACATTTCCCTCTCTTTCCTTTGTGTGGCTGACATTTCTCTTGCTTGGCCGATTTTTCCCCCCAGTCTTGCCGACTCCATTCGGTTTTCTCTGGCTGAGCTTGCCCTCCCTGGCCATTTCCTCCCAGGACCGGCTCCTGCCTCGGCTTCTTCTTGCGCGCCTCCTCCACCTTCAGCCCTGGCGAGCGCTCCCTGGCTGGAGTTCTTCCCTGCGCCCCTCCCCAAGCTGGCGTCGCCCCTCCCCTGCAGGCGCCTCCTCCCCATTAATAAAAATAAGAATATAACAATTCATAAATAATGAAATATTTTGTATAAGTTTCTAGAATCAGTGAAGGCCTATCCATGTAAAAATATTTAGAATCAAACTTACTTTGCATTCTTTTAAAAAAAGGAAATGCAAATTAACAACAATAAATAAATAGATAATCTATCACAATTAAAGTCAAAATAACGCCAAAATAGTTTTAAAGCACTTCTAGGATTGCACCCTGCTAATACCTGAAAAAGAAATAATCGATCATTTATAGTGTAGTTGCAAACTTAAAATGAAACTTGACCGATTTAGCGTTACCTTTGTGATCGTTTAGGCTACTTCAACAGCAAATAAAATAACTCGTCTAGATACTAAAATTTATAAAACTAGTTCAGAAACACTCTATGAAGTTCACACTACCATATTCTAAAGAAAGAATCTCACTTCATCGTGATTTTCATATAAATATAGTTAGCTTAATAAGCTTAAGTGTTAACATTTCAGTAATCTGTAATATGAAGAAACAAACTTTGATTATAAATGAGAAATCAATATTTATGTTATTTGTATCAGCAGAACTTTCTCAAATATCATGAAAATGAGACTAATAGCCTGAACCAACAGATCTAACTTATGCGAAACTAATTCTATACAAAATCAATCAAAGAACAAGCACTGTTCATTTATAATCTAATATGAACACTTAATTGACTAAAACACGAGAATATAAAATTATTCAATCCAACCCTAAAATGCACCTGCTTTCTATAACAAGTCCTTATTTGATTTACTATCTATTTTCTTTTTGCCCTTATTAAAGCTTGTTATTTGCTATATTTCTGTTGGAACGACGTGTAGAACCCGACGTTACTAGCTCCGTCGTCGACAATGCTAGCTGCGACAACGATTTCATCTTAGACAAAAAAACAAGCAAGGCAATCACTCCTTTAATCATGTTGATCCCAGTGTTTATTTCCTTTTGTTTATCAAATGATTTCATGCATGTGTTTATTTTTAGTAAATTCGCTATTTTGTGGTACTGGTAGGTATACCTGTTGTCTCCTGGAACTTCCTTGATAAGAATGAACATGAGAACCTTGATAACCATAGGATAAGGATAGACAATATATAATTTCAATTTGGGTATATGCGATTTAATAACCAAACTTAGCCATGCTTTAGAATCAGCGATGAATCAACGATGAAGATGACCAGATTAAAAATTGTTTCTTGAGAAATGAAAAATGTGTTTGGGTATGATACTGATGGTTATTGATGTTTTATTAAAAATTCAAAATAAAACTATGGTTTTCATGTGGGCAATTATTGGCAATAGCCGGATGTACAAGGGGGCTTGTATGTAGTGTAGGGGGAGTATTGCCCGTGTCAGATTAAGGACCGAACAATGGAACGTTATTGATCCAAGAAATCGGTGCAACCACAAGTGCTGCTATGGGGCAATCTTAACTTATTAAGTTGCTTAGACCTGGCTTTGCACATTGGTAGGCCAAAGTAGTACGAGCTCTCCATTTTAGGTTTGCTCGAAGGGGTGCCCACACCGAGGTGTTAGGAACAACATTTGCCGATATAACGGTGTACACCTTGTTGTGGAAAGAAACATTTATTGCAGGGGTACTGCTCATTTTTCTATTTTCGAAAGACAAGGGTATGTCTACCATTCATGTTTCTTCTGCCATAGCAAGGATCCCTGTCACTATCGCTGGTGCAAAGTTTGGTCTAGGTAATGTAATGGTTCTATATGATCTCTCTGCAGCACACCAAAGGAAGTGTGTTAATTGCGCTGCACAAAGAGTTGAACATTTTTGTGGGTAAAGTTGTACACCTCTGCAGAGTTTAAATCTAATCAATTAGCTACGCCTGCGGTTATGGGCACTTGGTGAAGTCATTCCAATGTTAGACTTTGTTATTTTCTAAAAATGGGTTTTGTTTTGAAATTTGTTTTGCAACTGTTACTTTACGTCATTGGGTTGACATTACTGGATTACATGAATTGGATTATTGGATGAATGTTTATATCTTCACACCATTCGGTTGACATTGTTGGACTATATGATTGGATTATGGATTTGATTATTGGACTACTGGATCATTGGATTATTCAATGCTCAATGGACTGTAAGTATCATTTATCCTTTACTTATTTTCTTATCAGCAAACTTGCTCTTTTAAATTCCGTTTGAAAAATTGAAATGGGATTTACAAAATAAATTCTGCTTCATGCAAAATTAACCCAGAAGCCTCCTTTGATTCAACTTGCATTTATCGCATTTGCAAATACCACCTTAAATCTTGTTGAATATGAAAGTACTCAACCTTGCTTATTTTTCTATTTTAGGTGGTCGCGAAGTTTTGAAGAATATCTTTTGTAGTAGGTTGCATGAACTTTATGGACGTGATCTTTCTAGGGTTTTTGCCTTGGCAGTTGCCTGAGGGATTGGATGGGCATACTATAAGACTTTGCTTCTTCTGTGCTATATTAAATACTTTGAATTGTAAACATCCATTGTACAATTAGCTTCCACATTAATATTATGATGTATGGTTGTAATTCCAATTATTGTAAATATGCGTACTAGCTACTGATCCAGGGACTAGTACAGAATGCACATTAGATTTCCATTTTTGCGTGTTTGCAAAAGTGGGGGTCGTTTCAGTTGGTATCAGAGCTATACTGCCCGTAGGTTAAACCCCATTTAGAAAGGTCGATAGTTTTAAGGATGAGTCAATTTCAAATACTAATTTTAAAACCTATTATATTTGCAAAATATAGTCATTGTTATTCTTTACTTTGTCTTAAGTTTCTGTTCTTACCCTACTTTCATTTCAATTTAAACTCTCCTTTTCTGTGAACAATCCTCGGCCAATGGAGACTCGGATTTTGCATCAACAATCCTGAAGAAATGGATGTCGCTCCATGAAGACATGTATCGATAGGACGAATAAGAGCATAATAGGCTAAGCTATTTAGAACCCCTGCATATTAGTTCGTGTTTATTTTGTGTGCTTTGATTGAAAACTTTTTGTTTTGTTTCTCGGGATGCACTCGTGAATGCTTGACATTAGGTTAAAATTTCACGATGTGACAACCCCTACGTAATAAGAAAATCTAACTAAAAAGATTTTAAAGAACGAAGCGTTGCCTAGTAACCCAATAGAATCTCACCTAATTAACCACCTCCTCTTAACTGCAGGATGCCTAAAATAAAGTCCTTAAGAAGATTAATGGAGGTTGAGGTTACTCAAAGTTCTCAGCCTGCGAGGGACAGTAATCCAACTCTAGTCCAACCTAATCCGTAGCATCCAACTACCAGAATATCTCGACACAATGTTCATCATGAATCACCTTCGCCTTCTTCTTTGAATCCAAGTGAAACTAATTATTAACATCAGCCATCCGAATCTCCGACTGTGGCTCAAGTCATGGCAATGTTCGCGCAATGACGTCAGGATGATTTGCTCCTACTCTAGCAATTGGTGCAAAACACTACCAACCTTAGCGGAGCCTTTGCTAGGAATGGAAATAGTGAAACACCTCACCACTTCAAGTTGAAAGATTTTCTGAAAACTCAACCACTGACCTTCTCTTCATCAGCAGATCCTCTTGACGCTGATGATTGGCTCCGTTCTATCAAGAGCAAGCTGGCCATTGCTCAGTGTAATGACCATGAGAAAGTCCTCTATGCCTCACTTTAGCTGCAAGGAGATGCAGCAATCTGTTGGGAAAACCATCAAGCAATGCTTCCCAAAGGCCAAAATTTATCTTGGGCAGAATTGAAAGAAGTCTTTCACCGAACTCACATTCCTGTGAGTATCATTGAAATCAAGAAACGATAATTTATGAAATTGAAGCAAGAAAACTTATCAATGATGGAATATTTATACCACTTCAATCATCTATCTCGCTATGCTCCTTCAGAAGTATCAGATGATGCTCAAAAAATTGAGCACTTCCGAGAAAACTTGAATGAAGAAATTAATGGACGCTAGTCGCCCATGATATTCATGATTTGCAAACCTTAGTGGATAAAGCTATCCGAGTAGAGCATGGTTACCAGGCTATAATGAAAAGCCGAAAAAGAAAATGGATGGCGCAAAAAGCCATTAATGTTGGTTCTTTAAGATCTCGTATTGAGCATTTGTCCAGTGCTCCTCATTCTATTCCAGTCCATCAACAAATGCGCCAAATTTCAATTCCTCAACCACAATCTCTTCCAAGCCACCCCACCAACATTATTGACAGTCAACCGTTAGATATTTCAAGCAAGATGGCTAATATCTCATGCTATCATTGTGGTGAATATGGACATTATGTCAGAAAATGCCCAAAGAAGGACTAGTTTTCTTCTCGCCCTCAAACCCAAGGAATTGCTTAGCAACCCTCAAGTCGACCTCAAGTGCCGAGAAGCCCAAAGTCTCTAAGCTACCTTCTACTTCAAGACAAGGTATTGATCATGGTTGTTTACATCGTGTTACAGCAGAAGGAGCTCATAATGCACCTGATGTGGTACTGGGTACACTTCTTGTTCACTCTGTACCTACATTAGTGTATTTTGATTCTGATGCATCTCATTCCTTCATATCTAAGAAGTTTGTCATTCAGCATAAACTTCAAGCCGATCTTCTTCCCACAAAGATGTCAATCTTTTCCCCTGGAACAACAATGAAAACCTCAAGACTCTGTTCAGACGTCTGCATTGAAATTAATGGAGTATCTTTTTATGCTGATCTCATTATTATTGAAACCTCAGGGCTAGATGTGATTCTCGATATGGATTTGTTATCCAAGCACAAAGGCTGTATAAATTGTGTTAACCGATCTATAACCCTTCTCAACCCAAATGGAACTCAAGTGCAGTTTTCCTCCATCAATAGCACTCCAGCTCAACAACCTTCACTTTGTTTTGCTTTAGCCACATAATTGAATCAAGTACCAGTAGTATGTGAATATTCTGATGTATTTCTAGATGAGCTTCCAGGATGCCCCTAGACCGGGACATGGAGTTTGTCATTAATCTTGTTCCTGGAACAGCCCCCATCGCTATGCGTCCTTATCGCTTGCCTCCAGATGAGTTGGTTGAATTGAAGAAACAACTCGAAGAACAACTGAACAAAGGATTCATTCACCCTAGTTCTTATCCTTGGGGCAGTCCTGTATTATTTGTTCCCAAAAAGGATGGTGGTCTACGCATGTGTGTGTTTTAAATGATGTCACAATCAAAAACAAGTATCCTCTTCCTCGTATTGATAATCTCTTTGATCAATTGAATGGTGCTCAGGTATTTTCAAAGATTGATTTGAGGCATAGGTACTATCAATTGAAAATCAAACCAAAAGATATTCCAAAGACTGCATTTACCACTCGTTATGGGTTATATGAATATACCGTAATGTCTTTCGGACTTACAAATGTTCTTGCCAATTTTATGTGCCTTATGAATAAGGTCTTTACGAAGTATTTGGATAAGTTCATAGTGTTATTCATTGATGACATCCTCATTTATTCCAAAACTGAAGAAGAACATGCGTAGCATTTGCGTATGGTGCTTGAAAAGCTTTGTGAGCATAAGCTATATGCCAAATTCGAGAAGTGTGAATTCTGGTTAAAAGAAGTTGCATTTATCGGGCATATTCTATCTAAAGGTGGAATTTCAGTTGATCCAAAGAAGATTCAAGCTATCATAGAATGGAAACCACCTCAATCTATTCCTAAAGTCTGAAGTTTTCTTGGTTTAGCGAGATACTATCGCCGCTTTATCAAAAACTTCTCCAAAATTTCTCGAGCAATGACACAACTTTTGAAAAAGGAAAAGAAGTTTGAATGGACTCCAGAATGTGAAGGTAGTTTCCAAGAGCTTAAGAAAAGACTAACCTCGGCTCTAATTCTCATCATACTTGACATCCATAAGAGCTTTGAGGTATATTGCGACGCATCATGACACGGCCTAGGATGTGTATTGATGCAAGAAAGAAAACTTGCGCATATACTTCACGTCAACTTCGGCCGCATGAGCAAAACTATCCTACTCATGATTTGAAATTAGCAGCTGTTGTTCATGCTCTGAAGATTTGGAGACATTATCTTATTAACAATCGATGTGAAATCTATACAGATTACAAAAGCCTGAAGTATTTCTTCACCCAACTAGATTTAAATCTCAGGCAAAGAAGATGGCTAGAGTTAAGAAAGGACTACAATCTTGGCATTCATTACCATCCTGATAAGGCCAATGTTGTAGCCGATGCCCTCAGCTGAAAGCTTCATTATCTTTACATCTCCGACCAAGCTGAAATGCAAAAAGAATTCAAAAAGCTCAATTTGGGATTAGTTGAGGAAGGCTATGTTGCTGCCCTTGAAGTACAGCCAACTCTCAGATCTCATATTAAAGCCGCTCAACTAAAGGATGAAGTCATTATTGGGATCAAAAAGCAATTGAAAAGAGACATTGAATCTGAATTCTCAGAAAGTTCAGATGAAATAATTATGCGAAGAAATTGTATATATGTCCCAAATGATTCTGATCTCAAGAAGATGATTTTAAAAGAAGCTCATAAGTCTCCTCTTTCTATCCACCTTGGGAGTACAAAAATATATCAAGACCTTACACAGGAATATTGGTGGCCCGGCATGAAAAAGAAAATTGCTGCATATGTTGTTGATGTGACGTATGACAGTGAGTCAAAGCCGAGCATCAATGTCCTGCTGGTCTTCTTCAGCCCCTGCAAATTCCCAAATGAAAATGGGAAGACATTAGTATGGATTTCATTACAGGTTTACCCAAAACCCAAAAAGGAAATGATTCTATCTGGGTGATTGTTGACCTGTTAACAAAGGTAGCACATTTTATTCCTATCAGAACTGCATATTCAGGAGAAAAGCTTGTTGAATTGTATATCAGTAACATTATACGTCTACACAGTGTTTCAAAAACCATTGTATCTGATCAAGGCTCCCAATTTAATTCTAGTTTTTGGGAAAGTTTACATAGTCTACTGGGGACTAAGTTAAACTTCAGTACAGCTTATCATCCTCACACAGATGGGCAAACTGAATGGGTAAATCAATTCCTGGAAGATATGCTCAGAGCCTATGTGCTATCATATAACACTAATTGGGAGAAGAGTCTAGCATTTGCTGCATTCTCCTATAATAATAGCTTCCAAGCCAGTCTTCGAATGTCACCATTTGAAGCATTATATGGAAGAAAATGTAGAACTCCTATTTTTTGGTCTGAAGTTGGAGAAAGAAAAATTTTCAGTCCAGACCTCATCCAAGAAGTCCAAGAGCAAGTAGATATGATCAGAAGCAAATTGAAGGAAGCCAGATCTCGTCAAAAGAGTTACACTGACAATCATTGACGTAAACTCAGTTTCGAAGTGGATGATCATGTCTATCTAAAAGTTTCTCCTCTCCACGGAGTTCGTCGTTTTCAGGTCCGTGGAAAGTTAGCTCCTCGATTCATTGGTCCATATCAAATTTTGGAAAAGATGGGTGAGATGGCATACAAGATGGAATTGACACCTCAATTATTTGAAGTTCAAATTGTCTTTCATGTATCCCAACTCAAGAAGTGCCTCCGTGTTCCTTCTGAGCTCACTGATCTACAAGACATTAATATGCAACCTGATCTATCATATCGAGAGCGTCCAGTCCACATTCTTGAAAAAGCATAACACCACACGAGAAACAAGTCCCACAAGATGCTGAAGGTTCAATGGAGCACCCACACGGAAGACGAAGCAACATGGGAACGTGAAGATCAACTCCGGAAGGAATTCCCCGACTTCTTTTTGTAGCCCCCAAAACTCGAGGACGAGATTTCTGTAAGGGGGATAGATTTATAACATCCTGAAAATTGAAATAAAGTAAAAAAAATCTCAGAATTAAATTATATTTATTGATGCTTTTTCTGAATTTCTTGAATTTTTTTGGATTTTTCTTGATTTTTGCTTCATTGGAAAATATGTTCACAAGTAAAAGAAGAATAACAAAAATAAAATTTTAATACAATAAAAGGTATAAATTCAGTATAATCTCAAGAATACACTAGAACCTCAATTTTAAATTTCAAAATGTCATATCCAACATTTATGCATAAAATACAAACTCCTTTATTGAACCATGACTAGCAACAGAGCACTTGTCAGAATTTAATAAAAATAATCATGACTTATCTCAAGCTGAAAATTTTATATTATCTTTTGGAATAATAAATGCATCTGCAATAAAAATTTCAGAAATTAATAAATTATTTTCTGAAATTTAAAAATTCAAAAACTAAGATATTAAAAATCAAGTAATCTGAATGTCAAAATCATATTATCAAGAAGAACACTTATAAAAAGTTTTGAAAAGATTTAAATTGTCTGATAATTCATAAACAGAAATCTAAAAAGTGAGCAAAGTGTCTTGTCAGAATTTTTATAAATTCTATGAATAGTACTTTTTTTATGAAATTTCTACAGTAAGAATATAATTGCCTGTCCATCACACAGAAAATAATTCAAAAATGTTTGATGTGACAGGAAACCAATCCATTGAAGCTCATCATCTCAGCTTGCCGACCGATTTCTGAAATTGCTTCACTGCTCGTTTTCTTTCTCTAGCAAGTGGGTCCCAATTCTAGTTCTGGCCCACACGGTAGCCTCCTTCGTCTGCCTTCTTCCTCTGGCTGATTGCGCCCCCGAGAGAAATTCTTCACTGCCTTCTGTAGCTCGCGTCATCCGGTCTATTCTTCCGCGCCACCTAAGGTCCTTTGCTTCATCATTTCGTTGCCACGCCGCAGCCCTCTCCAGATTTCCCATAGCTTGCCTATTCCTCCTTGTGCCGCATTGCAATAACTAGCGAAGAACTCAACTGAGATAGAGCTCAACCGGCACAGATTTTTCCCCAATGTTGCCATTGTCGAGAAGCTTTAGAGCACAAAACCAGAATCAAATCAGCCAAAGCAATGAACCATTTCCAAATTCCATCAAGCCATAGCATCAGTAGCTCCCAATAAACAAAAGCCCACAAAAATATTCTGAGCTCTTCACGCAAAATCTCACCACTGCCATGCTTCTTCTTCCTCAAGGCCAGTCACTTGTGGCCGCCCAACCCAAAGCTTCTCCGGTCGAACTAACCACAAAAATGGAGTCTCTAGCATCCCGTATGCTTAATGTGCTACCCATTCGAGCTCGCTCAAGCTAGTTATTCTTCTCCAGCTAGCCGCTGCCATGGCCGCCACCTCAGCTTGATGGTGCACCACCCTGCTTCATATCTGGCTGAATCAGTACCACTATTTGATGCACCTCGTCGATCTTGTTCTCCCTATATCCTCGCCTTCGCCGGAGCCTCGTTGGAGCACCGTCGCCGCCATGCCCTACGCCAACCCGGTGGACCCCAACAGTCAGTGGTGCAAAAGGGCTGCAGTTCAAAAGGTGAAAGGCGCTTTCCCAGTTCCAAAAGCGTATTTCTATTTTTTCCTAACCGAATAATGATCAATCTTAAATATCTTCTGCATACTTAATCCAAATAAGATGAAACAAAGTCTTAAATTCATCTAAAATCATGTGTATTCAGAATATACAAAAATATTAAAATTTTGAACTAGAGAAGAATTATTTGAATTAAATTTTGTTAATGACCCTAATATGGACTTTAAATAAAAGCTATACACCATGAACCATAAAATGATAAAATAAATTTTTATATATGTGTCTGACCTTGAGATTCTCAAATATGCAAAAACATTTAACTTTTTATCTATGTTTAAATTATTTGTTTTATAATCATCGGTAAACCCTAATATGGCCATTAATAAAAATATATAACAATTCATAAATAATGAAATATTTAGAATCAAACTTACTTTGCATTCTTTTAACAAAAAAAATGCAAATTAACAACAATAAATAAATAGATAATCTATCGCTGTTTGAGATGAGTATGATGGGTGAATTGAGCTACTTTCTCTGCTTCCAAATCAAGCAGACTTGGGAGGGAACATTCCTGCACCAAGGTAAGTAAACTTGGACCTCCTGAGGCAGTTTTATATGTCTGATGGGACGCCTGTGATGACTCCTATGGCCACCACTGCTATCCTCGAGCCCAACGAGGATGGTGAGCATGCTAATCAGAAGGAGTTCTCGAGTATGATTGGCTCCCTATTGTATCTCTCTGCCTCACAGCCGGACATACACTTTGCCATGTGTATGTGCGCTTGCTTTTAGGCTTCTCCTCACGCCTCTCATCGCCAAGCGGTGAAGCGCATCTTCAGATACCTTCGAGCTACCATTGATTATGATATTTGATACTCTTCTTGTAATATCACAGATTATTTTCATGTTAAGGAAAATCTTGTTGTAGGTGTGGGCCAGTCTTTGAGTTTTCAGATTTAGTTTTTTTTGGCCCTTGTGGGAAGGGTTCCTCTAATTCTACCACTTCCCCTCACCTAATCCCCTACCTAATTTCTATCTTTTAGTTTTTGAGGCAGCTTGGCTGCTCCCAGCCGAGTCTCCATGCGCCTGTTCCTGGCTCCTCCCCAACCGAGCTTCTCCCTTAGCGCCTCGTTCCTCTTCATCCTGCAAGCAGCAACCCCTGGCCGAGCTCCACCATGGCGCTTGCAGCCCAAGCTGCTCGTCCCTGGTGCCTCCCTCCTGCAGCAACCGAAGCTTCTCCCTCTTGGCTTCCTCTCCAACCGAAAAGAAGGTAGGATGAGGTGATTTCTATTTTAGGAGGGGATTTAGTCCAGCATGTTGGGTGGTAGAGTGTTCTTGCTAGGATTATTCAATTTGAGTTGAGTTTAGATGCGGATTTGTGGGATTAGGGTAGGGATGGCAGTTAAACCCATGGGTTCGGGTACCCGCGGGTACCCAACCCGATAAGAGTAGGCACGGGTAGAATTTGAGACCCGTGGGTTTTTGGGTTCGAGTACCCAATAAGGTTATAGGATGGGCGTAGATATCAGTTTGTACCCATGGGTACCCGATGGGTATCCCATGACATGTGGGTCCTAATTTTCAGTGATACAAACAAAATATCCTATCCATTTATCTGATTCTCCAGCCGTTAGTCCAGTCCATTCAGCCCAGTTAGCCACTCAGCCCAGTCCATTCCATTTTCCCCCGACGCCCTCGGATACCCCCCGATCAAATCGGTAGTTCGGCTCCCCCTAACCCTAACTGTGCCTTGCCCGGTGACCCCCTCCTACGCGGCTATGCCTTCTGTGCCTTCGTTCCTCTGCGCTTCGCTCTAGCCCGCCTGATTGACCCCATCAGGGCAGCGAGCCTCGCGAGTAATCCTGTTCTTTGCTCTCATAGACTTGCTCTGTTTTGCTTGTGCTCTTATTGCAATTCTCGTCGGGGCTTGCCTTCTTTGTTCTTTATTCGTCGGTGCTTCCTTGTTGTGTAAATGGGGCGATTTGGTTGGGGAGCTGTGGTGGTTCAAGCTGTGAATTTGGGAGGCTTAGTTGTTGCATTTCGGGAGGAAAGCGAGGTGACTTCGGGGTCTTGGTTAGCTTAGACGAGGTGGGCGAATCGAGTGATTTATTTGGTGATGCTTATGGGGAATTAGGGATTCGATGGGTGGTAGACTCCAACGCAAACACCTATCAGTTGTAGGAAGTAGTCTTCTCCTGCTTCCTCCAGTTTCTTCTATCAGAGGGAGGCCTCTAACTCAGATCCATCTGAGCTAACCTTCGTACTGCTTGGTCGGAGGTAAACCTTGATGGATCGGTTTATTGCTTGGTTGGTTGGTTTGTTGATTGGTCAGTCAGTCGATCGCACTTTCCCCAAATTTGGTTTCTTAGCAGGAAGATCTTACTGAGTGAGAGATTCCGGTTCTGATTCGATTCCAGTTCTTGTATGAAGGGAGTCAAAGGATAGACACCTTCCTTTGTTGCTGTTGTGTGCAAAATTAATTGGGTATCATCTGAGGGGATACTAGCAGATTCGTGTGTAAGTGCTGAGCTAGCTTAAGTTGTATGGAGTATCTATGCTCATCACTAGTTATTTATAGCAACAGATCCTACCATTTATTGATTGATTTGTCTAAGAAGGTGATGGGGCATGATGTATGTGTTGTTTTTCCTAGTATTTATGATCAAACACTTCAGTGTAGCTCGAATTTTGAAGCATGTTTTGCTCTGGCTCAAAGTTGTGCATCAATTTTGCATCTGAACTGTAAAATTGTTTGCTGAATGACATACATCATTTCTCATGTTTTGTCATGCTAGAGTGAAATGGATGGAAACACTAGAGGCGGTGGGCATTCTGAAGCGTTAAAGAACTACAATCTGGGAAGAACATTAGGTATTGGCTCACTTGGAAAAGTGAAGATTGCAAAGCATAAGCTTACAGGACACAAAGTAGCTATAAAGATCATAAACCATCGCCAAATGAAATATATGGAAATGGAAGAGAAAGGTATGCCTAGAACACCTTATGTCATAAATATGTTTATGATCTTTTGCTAGTTCAAGATTTCAAGTTTGCTTCCAATAGTGGTCAGATTTGTGAGCCGTGTTCTATACTTCCAGCTAATCCATTATTCTAATCCAATAGAGGGCAGTGGCCTCTTGGTAGATTCTAAGCATTATTCAGTTAAATGGATAATGTCTGTGCCAAATGCTATTATAGGAATGAAGATTTGAAATAATTGTCTTTTTACTGCAACAATGTATTCAATATGTGCCCGATGTGCTATCTTTGTTTGTGTCTACTAATCGGGTTCGGGTCTGTGGAATGGCATGGGTTCGGGTACCCATTCGGGTTCAGGTACCCATTGGGTTCAGGTGTGGGTACAGATCCGTGCCCGAGAAGTCTAATGGGTTGGGTGGGTGGCACGGTTTCGGGTTTTGGGTTCGGGTGGGTACCAGTTGTACCCGGAGGTACCCACCCGATTGCCATCCCTAGATTAGGGTTGATTAGGTTAGTTGCTATTTTCAGGTAGTTTTTACCCCTTTGTTAGGGTAGTGATTCGAGGATATTAGAGGCTTTTTCCGAGGGGTTGGCTGTCGAGAAAGTTGTAGATATTTGTCTTGCGATTAATTAGAGACTGAGTTTGCTTAATTAGTTTAGCCGATTAAAAGTTATACTTGATTTACTGCCTGCTATTCAATTTCTACTCTAGTTAGTAGCAACTGTGTTGTTTTGTGATGTAGGGCAAGTTGGAAGCCGAATTGGAATTTCTCAATACCTAGAGATAGATGGAATTTTTTTTGTAGATTATGAAAATATCTTCATTTTCTTAATTTGGAGTTGCATTGAATTATTTATGCTATGTTGAATTGAGCTGTCCATAACTAGTGTAGTTGTATGTAATTTCTGTTCATTGCTGTTTTGGGAAATATTGAAGCATTTCTTGAATGGCCGACAGTACAATAAATTATAGATTATCCTCTTGTGGTCATTCAGAGCACAAGAAGTTGAGTTTTGGATCAACCATGCAAAAGTTATGCCCAGATCAATAGTTGCATGTAATCAAATTAGTTGTTGTTGCATGTACTATCTGTTCTTTTCTGTTCTGAGCATTATTGAGGTGTTTCCTAAGTGGCTGGCTGTAGAGGAAAGTGTAGATTATTTTCTTGTGATTAATTTGTAACACCCCGGAGCCAATTGCGCCACGGATGCTACCAAAAACCCTAAATAACGAATGACACCTCTACGAAAAGACTGAAACTGAATTCAATCTCTAAACTCTTAAAACCGGCTTAAAACTAAGCCACCGAAATTTACAAAATTTTGGCATGACCTCTCTAGAACAGAGGACATCCACTCAGCAGACAAAAGAACAATAGCAGTTACATGATATATCAATCACTCAAAATAGAATTAAACATTCTAGCAGGTCCTTAGATAATCAATCATATATCCAACCGGCAATTAACCAACTACGCAACGACGATCAACACAATACAATCGCATTAGTTACAACCAGACTTAACGAAACAATTAAATGGGTTGATGGTGACCAAAGTCGTGCACGTGCTCTACTCCCATCGCGGCGAGTCAGCTTCAAGTACCTAAAATAGGAAGCAAACAAGCGTGAGTCCAAGAGTCAGCAAAGTGCAACAATAATGAAAAGTAATGAATTCAACTGAATTACTTTTACTATAGAATTTAATATAGCCATTACTTAATTGAAATCAACCAGTAAAAGAAGCAGTAACTAACTCCACTTACCACAACCAACTCGAAAACGCAACAAAACCTTACCCATGCCTCAATAATCAATTCTGGATGAGTCTACGACTCAACCCTCAACCTGTCCTTTCCATTCTCATCAATTAATATTTATCAATTGTAACACATTGCAATGCAATGCTTTTATACTCTCATGCTCAAAATGCAACCTTTTAGCCTATACCGATATAGCTGAGTACACACCCGTCGATGTGCACCCTATCATTCCCAACCATCCCGTGGCGGGGCCTACTCTTACTGACTCGCTCCCATCTGTGGACGGGACTACGAGGTAGGACTTTTGTGCTCACTACATGTGAGCACAGAGGACCACATCAACATGGGTTGCCTCTTCCATTATGAATGCACATATACAAATGATGCTTATGAACAATTCATACATGGCATCATAATTATTTGCTCTTAACCATGACCAAAACATAAACATAGGCATAACATGGATTTCATCACCTGCAGGTCATAGCAATTGTTATTTTCATTGCCACAATATGCATTTTCATAATATGAACAATTCTCTAGCAATGCTCATACCATATCCTGACATATACATCCTTTTGACCTCTACAATCGAAATGCAAACATTGAATTAGACGTGTTCATAACGTAATTTAAACAATAGTATGCAATTAATCGTAACGTGAGTATTCATCTCACTCCCCCTAATAGTAATATAAAGGTTACACTTGCCTTTACCGACGCATGAGGCAACGCGGGGTCGACACCACCCCTGAAGATACTCTCCTTGAGCTTGCACTGTCTGGGCTGCCATCCAATGA
Organism: Guadua angustifolia; assembly: GCA_036346375.1. Classification (NCBI taxonomy): domain Eukaryota; kingdom Viridiplantae; phylum Streptophyta; class Magnoliopsida; order Poales; family Poaceae; genus Guadua; species Guadua angustifolia. The sequence continues at coordinate 47,321,638 of CM070505.1, read as the reverse complement.
AGTCAAAGAGAAGGGCAGATTAGATAAGGGAGCAAGAAGACCACCATCTTCTACTTTTAATCTTCTCCTACTACCCCTCCCCTCTTTCCTTTGCAGCTAGCAGGCGCCAATGTTTGGTTGAGTAAGATTTCCCTTTTATTACCGATCATTAGAGATAAATACTAATCACTCATATGTATATATATATCTTTAATCAACATTTCAAACAACTTGAGAATCTATTATGAGTAAAGACTGAAGACTAATCTAATAACATGTTTGCATGGCCTAGTGTTCCATTCCTTTTAAATAGCAGATTTAGTAACAATTAACACACAAACATGTATGCGTTACAAAGTAACAACTTGAACAGAACTATACCAAAAAAGGATCACTAGTCACACTTCATGTAATACTGCAAATCTCTTTTGCTAGGGTTGTCAGCCGGAATGATTCCATCTTTGTGATTCGAGGTTTCTTTTTATTTTCTCGGGAGAAAAATATTTATGGTTGCACAGCTGAAGCTTTTGTTAAAGGTTTTGGTTATTTGCCCTAGTTTTCGGTTTGAGGTTTTACCGAGCCGTATAGTTTTACGGCCAGTTTGTTTATCCTGACATCTGTCATTTCACGTCAAGGATTAAATTATTTGGTTCGCTCTAAGGGTTTAAAGTTGGATTTTTGATTATTTGGAGGATCTTCATTTCTTTTCTCCTAATTTCTCTCTCCCTCTTTCCTGTTTGTGGCAGAGAATCATTTGGGGGGCTGCTTTTCCCAGCACTTGCCGATTTTTCCCCCATCCCCTGCCGATCTCCCTCCCCCTCTCCTTCTGGATGGTGTGCACCCAGGCCGGCTGCCCCTTGCTCCTGGCCGAGTGCCCCCATGCCGACTCCCTACGCCCCTCTCCCCTTCCGACTCCCTCCAGCCTCCAACCCTGCGCTCCTCCCCTGGTGTCGCTGCTCCCTAGCGTCGCTCTCCCCTGGCGCCGTTCTACCCTGGCGGTTGCTCTCCCCTGGCGTGGCACTCCCTGGCTTCCTCCTCCACCCGGCAGCAGAAGAAGAATGAAAGCAAAGAAGAAGGCCGGCAAGGGCCCTTGGCTTGCTCCAGCACCTTTGGCCGGCGACGAGCCACCCTCCGGCCTAGCGCCTCCCCCCACCTCCCTCTTTCCTCCATGGATTTGCTTGGAGGTATACTAGCTTGGGTATTTCTCTTTGCTTGCAAGGTGTTTGTGCTAATGCCTAGCTAGGTTTCCTGAGCATGAAATGATATTGCATTAACCCACGATTTATTTGTTCTTCATTGATGTGTTGGATTGTGATTATGGTCTGTTTATGTGCATAGGAATCTAGCATGACAGGATGGGTTGGGTTGGGAGTAATTTGTTGTTTGTACATTGGTAAATTCCACCACTTGCAGGTTTTAGAAGGACTAGTTGCAAATGATTTTTCTGTTCATGAATTGTGACTTATTCTTGCAGAATCATGTAGAATCTCCTGTTGTCTTAATTTGTTGAGGTTTATGTGATTGGATAATAGCATTGTGTCAAACTGTCAACCGCTTATATTCCGGTCAATGTAAACTTCATGGGGGTTGGCACTGCATAATTTTTCCTTTGGTCTTAGGAATATATATGGGCATCCTATGCGCTTGATTGAACGATACTGTGAAGGTTATGTTGGTTGGAATAAGTGCTGCCTCGCTTAGGGTTTGATAAAGGTTGTGGTATTAAGCTAATATTTAATTTATGCTAGAGGTTGAATTAGCATTTCTGTATACCTAGATAAATATGGAGAATTTCGTGTACACCGTAGTGATGCCTGCAAATGTTTAATTCAGATTTGTATCGAATGTTTTAAGTGAAGTTGAAGTGAGTTGTCCCGAATGCGAGTAATAGCCTGTGACTGCTGTTTTCAGGTAGTGGGTCTTTGGGGGTTACCTCGACCCCTTCTCGCTCCGTCTTCAATAAAAGGCAAGTGCATCCCATAGAGCGTTATTAGGGTATTAAATGCTTTGTTTGCGACAAGATTATGAAAATTCTAATGATGTGGTTATGTTTAATAGCATATCTGGAAGATGTTCTTAGTACGGTGATGATGATGGATGAATGTTACCAAATTTTTAAGTGAGTTATTCAATTCCCATTTATTGCATTGCATTACGAATTGTACGAATGAGTATGGTTATTTTGATACAAGTAATAAAGTGATGAATGCGATTAAATGATACTGTGTGTGTTTATATTCGGGTTGGCCGTGCTTATAAACATGTCTATGGCCAATGTGGAGTTGAAATAGGATGAAGCGGGTAGATCATTCATGCCATTTGCATTTTTGCGCATTCATTACAGAAGGGGCGACCCATGTTGATGTGGGCCTCTGTACTCACACGTAGTGAGTACAAAAGTCCTACCTCGTAGTCTCATCCACGGATGGGAGCGAGTCAGTAAGAGTAGGCCCCGCCACGGGATGGTCGGGATTGAGGGTGCACACCGACGGGTGTGCACTCAGCTATACCAGTATAGGCTAAAAGGTTGCAATTTTTGAGCATGAACTCATAAGAGCATTGCATTGCATTATGTGTTGCAATTGATAAATGTTAATTGATGAGAATGGAAATGACCGGTTGAGGATTGAGTCGTGGACTCATCCTGGAATGATTATTGTGGCATGAGTAATGTTTAGTTACGTTTCCGAGTTGGATGTGGTAAGTGGGACTAGCTACTGCTTTTTTTACTGGATGATTTCAATTAAGTAATGGTTATGTCAAGTAATGAAGTAATTGTGTTCTTGCGTTTGGGTTTATACGAATTCAAACTGCTTTATTTTATTTACGGAAGTCAATTAAAGAAACTGTTACTTTATGTCTTGAGGTAGTTGTATTCTAGTCGAATTCGTTACTTTTCATACTTGATTGCACTTTGCTAGGTCTTAGACTCACGCTTGATTGTTTTCTTGTTTTAGGTACTTTGAAGCTGGCTCGTTGGGTTGGGAGTAGTATCACGTGCATGACTTCGGTCTCCAACAATCTACTTAATCGATTCATTAAGTTGGATGTAACTAATGCGGTTGTAATGTGTTGTCCGTCGTGGTGGAGTTTATTAAATTTGTTGGATGTGCAATTGATTAGCTAAGGACATGCTAGATTGATATTATAACTGCTATTGTTCTTTTGTCTGCTGAGTGGATGTCCTCTGTTCTAGAGAGGTCATGCTGAAATTTTGTAAATTTCGGTGACTTAGTTTTAAGCCGCTTTAAGAGTTTAGAGATTGCATTCAGTTTCTGTCCGTTGCGTAGAGGTGTCATTCGTTATTTAGGGCTTTTGGTAACATCCGTGGCGCATACGGGCTCCGGGGTGTTACAGTTGGTATCAGAGCGGGCTTCAGGTCCGTGGTGTTTTAATGTAGTGAGTAATTCTAGAATGAATTAAAATGTTGCTGTGTGAAGGTAGAAACATGGTTTAGGTTGAACTTTTAAAATGTGGCCCTAGGGCAATAACCGTAAAACTTGATGTGGAATGATGAATTAATTTAAAATTTGACACACTCTGATGCACAGTAGGAAGGGATGGGTTATCGTTGCGTTGTGCTACAATGCTTAGTTTGTTATTGATGCTATGCTGATACTTGTGGTTATGTTATTTGTTAGTTTTGATCCGGTTATGGTAGTATTTGCTGTTATGCTTTTGAAGTGGTAGATTGATTAGTGGGGTCGGATGGGACTCTTTTGTGCCGAAGGTTTTGGTCGGGTCGTGTAGCCGTGTTGGTCGGGGTGGTAGTTGAGAGCCAGCACTGGAGGATTCATAAGCCCGAGTGAGGATAGTCCTAGTTACTTTGCCGTAATTCGGAGAGTAATCGATTTCTCGTTTTTCTTGGTTGAGAAACTCGTCTTGGTGACTTTCTTCTGTCGTGGGAGCTTCGTGAATTATCTGTGTTTCGGAGATTGAGGGCATGACAAGGGTTGAATCTTGTCGTGCGGTAAAGTGAAGAGTATCGTTTTGCACCTCTTTTTGGTTGCTTTGCGGAGAAAGTTATGGATTTCTTCTTGTGTTGAGCATTCCCCTAGTTTAAAAGGAGTTGTTGTTCTTTTTGTGGTAGATTGGAGGATTGATGAAGTAAGTTTTTCGGGCTTTGTCTTGTTTGGTCTTTTGTAGGTTTAAGTCAAAGAGAAGGGTTTGGTGTTGCGCCTCATTGGTTGATGGTGGGAAAAGCATGGATTTCTTCGTGTTGTCGTTCTCCAAGTTGAAGTTTTGGTGATGAAAAAAAACACTTAAGTCGTGAGAACTTAAGGTTTTGGGGCTTTAAAGGAAAAAGTGTTATTCGACCGATTCGCTTTTCCTTTCCGTGAATTTATTTGTGTAACTCCTTTCCTTCGTGGAATTTTGGAGTTTGAGGTTTGGTTGGAGAGTTGTTGAATGACAGGGCTTGAGTCCTGCCATGTCCTAAGTCTTTCGAGGGTTGAGCTTCTTTGGATGATTTGGTTGGCTTTTCTGGAAAGATAAATGCGACAGTCAGAGTAAGTTGTGGGTGATTGAAGATCTTCCCGTAGAGAATTAATAGAATGTTGGTGCTGTTAGGATATGGTGGTCGACCCTAATTGGATAGGTGGCAAGAAGTAGTTTGTGGGTCATGGTGATCCACGGTTATATGGGGAGATCTAGAAATGGTGTTTGCGCAAGGTTATATATGATTGTGTCGAAGAAGGAATAACAAGTTTGGTTGAGAAACTTGCTTTAATAGGGTGAGGGGATTAAATTGTCTCGAGATGTTCTCAGTGGCTAGATTGTGTGGAGTAATAATAAGTTTTATAAGGTGTGGCTAGCATAACCTAAGTCGAGATTGTGATTAAGGTGCGGAGAATTATTAGATTGAATATTTTGGAGCTTGGTTTGCTTTTTAGCAGCGGATAGCCTTAGAGCCATTTTGGTGATTTATGTCTCGGGGAGACATTGTCTAAATTATTGGGGACTTGAATAGTTGCTCTAATGTGTTCGTAGTATCATTAGCAAAAGGGAAATATGATGGCAGGTTAATTATTGGCTCAAGATATGCTTACGGATTATACACTTAGAGTGTTTGAATGGATTGTGCCTTTTTAGTAACTAGAATTTGATGTCTTTAGCTCGTTTTTTAAAAGAAATAAATAGATATAACGGAAAATGTTGGGGGCTCTTGAGTGAGAGATAATGGTATTAATAGTTCGATTGGAATTGGACTTAAATAAATGAGAATGAATTGTGTGAACGTGTTTAAAAGATGAATTGTTTGATTAAGTCATAAGTAATTATTGTTGGTAGAAGTGAGTTGCCCCCTTTTAATTGGGATCGTGGGATGTGTTGTTTATCAATTGAGTGTTGTCTCGATGCGAAGATGTAGGCTTTGGAAATTTAAAGTGATGGAAGTGGTTTGCTGTTAGAAAGAAACCTTTGTTCTTTCATTTTTTTAGGGACCACTTCTGCAAAAGTTTTGTTGTGGTGCTCCTCTTTTGAGTTGAGATTTTCTTCGATATGAATTCTATTGTATTGGTTTTAAGTTGAGGAAAGTGGTTAGCTTATTAAGCGAATCGAGATTTTTCTTTGCTCTAGTGTGAGGCAAGAAGATATTGGGTCATGAGTTTTTGGTGTAGTATAATGGAAGATTATACTCTTTGGAAGTATTGGTTGGGTGATGGTTGTAAGGTGGGACCTTCTTGGAAGGAAAATCAAGCGACCTTGGTGGAGGGTTGTCGGATTCCTTTGTCCCACGGTTGTATGTGATTAATTTTGTTGTTGGACGGTGGAATCGGTCGATAAATGCATTACTTTTTCTAAGTATGTTCGAACCCTTGGTCTTGTGGGTTGGATTTAATGTGGGTTAGTCAGAAATGGCGGGATCAGTTATGAATCTTTCTTTTCGAAGGGTTGTCTCCTTGCTCGAGACAGGTATGAAAGAAGGTCAAGTATGATATTGTATTGTGAGGAAATAGGATTTGTGCCTGTTGGGCTAATCGTGGCAATAGTAAGGTTGGTCGTGACCCTTTTGATCCAAGGGTAATTGTTGAAAAGATAAGAGTTGTGTTTTGGTTCCTGGAGGATTCCGGTGTTAAATGGTTAGAAATAGTGGTATATTCGGATTTGGTTAGAAGCTTGTTGGATTGAAAAGTCTCGTGTGGCTCCGCGGTTCAAACTAAATGACCCGTGGTATAACTATGATATGGTGGGCTAACTCGTTCGATGATATGGCTTGATAATGGTTATGTGGTTATAAAGGTTTATCATGAGGAGAGATGGGAATCAGTGTCTTTCTTGGTTCGTAGAGGATCCAAGTTTAGAACCTAGCTGTTTAATTGGATAGCTTTGGTGTTTTGATGATAATTGGTTGGATGCTTAATAGAGTGATGTGACTCGTGTTATTCCTGTCATCACGAGTTGGTTGATCTGCGGTATGGAGTTTTAGAGAGGAGATTTAAGTTGGGTGAGTGAAATTGAATAGAGAAATGAGAATTGAGTTTGGGAGTTAGTATTATGATCTTTCGAGAAGAATCGTTGGTTGATTGGAGGTTGTGTAATGAAGCATTGAAGAAGAGTTGTCTGAGTATCAGATTAGTATTGGTCTTTGAGAAAGGCCTGGTTTCCGAGTTTTGTACCATGCGAGTTAAGGAGTTAGAGTGAGTGTTGATTTGTTGATGGATGAAATGAGTTCAGTTGCTTGCTCCTTTTATTTGGCGAGAGCCGTGGTCTGAGTTGTGGGGTTTTCTCTTGCGAGAGAAGTACCCAACATTGTTCTTTTTTTTGGGTGTTTTCGCTTTGTCAGTCTGTTTCCGTTGTTCTTATTGGTGTTCTTGTTGGGGTCAGAATTCGAGGTCGAATTCTGTTAAAGGGGGGAAGAGTGTAATACTGCAAATCTCTTTTGCTAGGGTTGTCAGCCGGAATGATTCCATCTTTGTGATTTGAGGTTTCTTTTTATTTTCTCGGGAGAAAAATATTTATGGTCGCGTAGCTGAAGCTTTTGTTAAAGGTTTTGGTTATTTGCCCTAGTTTTTGGTTTGAGGTTTTACCGAGTCGTATAGTTTTACGGCCAGTTTGTTTATTCTGACATCTGTCATTTCGCGTCAAGGATTAAATTATTTGGTTCGCTCTAAGGGTTTAAAGTTGGATTTTTGATTATTTGGAGGATCTTCATTTTTTTTCTCCTAATTTCTCTCTCCCTCTTTCCTGTTTGTGGCTGAGAATCATTTGGGGGGCTGCTTTTCCCAGCACTTGCCGATTTTCCCCCATCCCCTGCCGATCTCCCTCCCCCTCTCCTTCTGGATGGCGTGCACCCAGGCCAGCTGCCCCTTGCTCCTGGTCGAGTGTCCCCATGCCGACTCCCTGCGCCCCTCTCCCCTGCCGACTCCCTCCAGCCTCCAGCCCTGCGCTCCTCCCCTGACGTTGTTGCTCCCTGGCGTCGCTCTCCCCTGGCGTCGCTCTCCCCTGGCGCCGTTCTCCCCTGGCGGTTGCTCTCCCTGGCTTCCTCCTCCACCGAAAGCAAAGAAGAAGAAGAAGAATAACAAGAAGAAGAAGAGCAAGAAGAGCACCGGCGGGCCCTTGGCTTGCTCTGGCACCTCTGGCCGGCGACGAGCCACCCTCCGGCCTAGCGCCTCCCCCCACCTCCCTCTTTCCTCCATGGATTTGCTTGGAGGTATACTAGCTTGGGTATTTCTCTTTGCTTGCAAGGTGTTTGTGCTAATACCTAGCTAGGTTTCATGAGGATGAAATGATATTGCATTATCCCACGATTTATTTGTTCTTCATTGATGTGTTGGATTGTGATTATGGTCTGTTTATGTGCATAGGAATCTAGCATGACAGGATGGGTTGGGTTGGGAGTAATTTGTTGTTTGTACATTGGTAAATTCCACCACTTGCAGGTTTTAGAAGGACTAGCTGCAAATGATTTTTCTGTTCGTGAATTGTCACTTATTCTTGCAGAATCATGTAGAATCTCCTGTTGTCTTAATTTGTTGAGGTTTATGTGATTGGATAATAGCATTGTGTCAAACTGTCAACCGCTTATATTCCGGTCAATGTAAACTTCATGGGGGTTGGCACTGTACAATTTTTCCTTTGGTCTTAGGAATATATATGGGCATCCCTGTCTACCCAGTTGAACAACCCTGTGAAGGTTATGTTGGTTGGAATAAGTGCTGCCCTGCTTAGGGTTTGATAATGGTTGTGGTATTAAGCTAATATTTAATTTTTGCTAGAGGTTGAATTAGCATTTCTGTATACCTAGATAAACATGGAGAATTTCGTGTAGACCGTAGTGATGCCTACAAATGTTTAATTCAGATTTGTATCGAATGTTTTAAGTGAAGTTGAAGTGAGTTGTCCCGAATGCGAGTAATAGCCTGTGACTGCTATTTTCAGGTAGTGGGTCTTTGGGGGTTACCTCGACCCCGCCTCGCTCTGTCTTCAATAAAAGGCAAGTGCATCCCCTAGAGCGTTATTAGGGTGTTAAATGCTTTGTTTGCGATAAGATTATGAAAATTCTAATGATGTGGTTATGTTTAATAGCATACCTAGAAGTTGTTCTTAGTATGGTGATGATGATGGATGAATGTTAGCAAATTGGTAAGTGAGTTATTCAATTCCCATTTATTGCACTGCATTACGAATTGTACGAATGAGTATGGTTATTTTGATACAAGTAATAAAGTGATGAATGCGATTAAATGATACTGTGTGTGTTTATATTCGGGTTGGCCGTGCTTATAAACATGTCTATGGCCAATGTGGAGTTGAAATAGGATGAAGCGGGTAGATCATTCATGCCATTTGCATTTTTGCGCATTCATTACAGAAGAGGTGACCCATGTTGATGTGGGCCTTTGTACTCACACGTAGTGAGTACAAAAGTCCTACCTCGTAGTCCCATCCACGGATGGGAGCGAGTCAGTAAGAGTAGGCCCGCCACGGGATTGTCGGGATTGAGGGTGCACACCGACGGGTGTGCACTCAGCTATACCGGTATAGGCTAAAAGGTTGCATTTTTTGAGCTTGAACTCATAAGAGCATTGCATCGCATTGTGTGTTGCAATTGATAAATGTTAATTGATGAGAATGGAAATGACCAGTTGAGGATTGAGTCGTGGACTCATCCTGGAATGATTATTGTGGCATGAGTAATGTTTAGTTACGTTTTCGAGTTGGATGTGGTAAGTGGGACTAGCTACTGCTTCCTTTACTGGATGATTTCAATTATGTAATGGTTATGTCAAGTAATGAAGTAATTGTGTTCTTACGTTTGGGTTTATAATAATTCAAACTGCTTTATTTTATTTACGGAAGTCAATTAAAGAAACTGTTACTTTATGTCTTGAGGTAGTTGTATTCTAGTCGAATTCGTTACTTTTCATACTTGATTGCACTTTGCTGGGTCTTAGACTCACGCTTGATTGTTTTCTTGTTTTAGGTACTTTGAAGCAAGCTCGTCGGGTTGGGAGTAGTATCACGTGCACGACTTCGGTCTCCAACAATCTACTTAATCGATTCATTAAGTTGGATGTAATTAATGCGGTTGTAATGTGTTGTCCGTTGTGGTGAGTTTATTAAATTTGTTGGATGTGCGATTGATTAGCTAAGGACCTACTAGAATGATATTATAACTGCTATTGTTCTTTTGTCTGTTGAGTGGATGTCCTCTGTTCTAGAGAGGTCATGCCGAAATTTTGTAAATTTCGGTGACTTAGTTTTAAGCCGCTTTAAGAGTTTAGAGATTGCATTCAGTTTCTGTCCGTTGCGTAGAGGTGTCATTCGTTATTTAGGGCATTTGGTAACATCCGTGGCGCATACGGGCTTCGGGGTGTTACAGTTGTTATCAGAGCAGGCTTCAGGTCCGTGGTGTTTGAATGTAATGAGTAATTCTAGAATGAATTAAAATTTTGCTGTGTGAAGGTAGAAACATGGTTTAGGTTGAACTTTTAAAATGTGGCCCTAGGGCAATAACCGTAAAACTTAATGTAGAATGACGAATTAATTTAAAATTTGACACACTCTGATGCACAGTAGGAAGGGATGGGTTATCGTTGCGTTGTGCTACAATGCTTAGTTTGTTATTGATGCTATGCTGATACTTGTGGTTATGTTATTTGTTAGTTTTGATCCGGTTATGGTAGTATTTACTATTATGCTTTTGAAGTGGTAGATTGATTAGTGGGGTCGGATGGGACTCTTTTGTGCCGAAGGTTTTGGTCGGGTCGTGTAGCCGTGTTGGTCGGGTGGCAGTTGAGAGCCAGCACCGGAGGATTCATAACCCCGAGTGAGGATAGTCCTAGTTCCTTTGCCGTAAATCGGAGAGTAATTTATTTCTCGTTTTTCTTGGTTGAGAAACTCATCTTGGTGACTTTCTTCTATCGTGGGAGCTTTGTGAATTATCTGTGTTACGGAGATTGAGGGCATGACAAGGGTTGAATTTTGTCGTGCGGTAAAGTGAAGAGTATCTTTTTGCACCTCTTTTTGGTTGCTTTGCGGAGAAAGTTACGGATTCCTTCTTGTGTTGAGCATTCCCCTAGTTTAAAAGGAGTCGTTGTTCTTTTTGTGGTAGATTGGAGGAATGATGGAGTAAGTTTTCCGGGCTTTGTCTTGTTTGGTCTTTTGTAGGTTTAAGTCAAAGAGAAGGGTTTGGTGTTGCACCTCATTGGTTGATGGTGGGAAAAGCATGGATTTCTTCGTGTTGTCGTTCTCCAAGTTGAAGTTTTGGTGAAGAAAAAAAACACTTAAGTCGTGAGAACTTAAGGTTTTGGGGCTTTAAAGGAAAAAGTGTTATTCGACTGATTCACTTTTCCTTTCCGTGAATTTATTTGTGTAACTCCTTTCCTTCGTGGAATTTTGGAGTTTGAGGTTTGGTTGGAGAGTTGTTGAATGACAGGGCTTGAGTCCTATCATTTCCTAAGTCTTTCGAGGGTTGAGCTTCTTTGGATGATTTGGTTGGCTTTTCTGGAAGATAAATGCGACAGTCAGAGTAAGTTGTGGGTGATTGAAGATCTTCCCGTAGAGGATTAATAGAATGTTGGTGCTGTTGGGATAAGGTGGTCGACCCTAATTGGATAGATGGCAAGAAGTAGTTTGTGGGTCATGGTGATCCACGGTTATAAGGGGAGATCTAGAAATGGTGTTTGCGCAAGGTTATATATGATTGTGTCGAAGAAGGAATAACAAGTTTGGTTGAGGAACTTGCTTTAATAGGGTGTGGGGATTAAATTGTCTCGAGATGTTCTCAGTGGCCAGATTGTGTGGAGTAATAATAAGTTTTATAAGGTGTGGCTAGCATAACCTAAGTCGAGATTGTGATTAAGGTGAGGAGAATTATTAGATTGAATATTTTGGAGCTTGGTTTGCTCTTTAGCTTTGTTTGATAACTATTTTAAACCAGCCATCGAAATACATGTAAACCAGATCGCAAATATAACATTTCCACAATCTGGGCATAAGAGGGGGTCATAGGATAAACAAGTGGCATGTCCATCAATCCAGTGCACGTTTAAACATTCAGAATATCCATACAATCAATACTCAATTGACCTCTCAAAGAATAATGAAAGCTTGAATCATCTCACACACACAAGGAGAAGGTTTATTATTGATCACACAACAAGTGGTATAAGCTATCTGAAGATTCAATGACCCACTATCCACCTTCTATGTGCTCACAATTTGAAGGGAATCAAAGTCACATGCATAACCAGCACGTTGCTCAGACAACAAATGACCTTAAGATTTATAAGATCAAACAAATTAAAACTCAAGCATGCAAAATCATTTCATTCTCATGAAAACCTAGCTAGGCATTTACACAAACACCCTACATGCAAGCTAATTCCCCCCAAAATTTATACCTCAAACCTTGCTCATGGCTTCATGGAGGAAGAGGAGGTGGAGGGGCTAGGCCTTGAGCAGTAGCAGGGGCGGCAGGGTGCTGGGGAGGAGCAGTCGGCCGGGGAGGCTGAGGCGACGCTGGCCAGGGGTAGGGGCGCAGGGGAGAGGCGCCGGCCGGGGAAGACTGGGGCGACACCGGCCAGGGGGAGGTGCGCAGGGAGAGGCGCCGGCCGGGGAAAGCTTACGAAAGACCAACACTAATCTCAATGGACCTTGCGCTCTCAATCCCAAAAGGTTTTCCTAAACCAGAAATCTCACAAGCATTTTCTCAATCGGAGAAATTCACATCTCTCACGCTTAAACTCCAATAGATCCAGGCGATCAGCCAAACTTCTCAATTCATACCATTTTCATAAACTATCTGACAACTCTTCTTTAACGCTTCAATACTCAACCTCCTATCAACCAACGATTTTTCCCGGAAGATCATAATACTAACTCCCAAACTCAATTCTCATCTCTCTATTCAATTTCACTCACCCAACTTAAATCTCCTCTCTAAAACTCCATACCGCAGATCAACCAACTCGTGATGACAGGAATAACACGAGTCACATCACTCTATTAAGCCTCCAACCAATTATCATCAAAACACCCAAGCTATCCGATTAAATAGCTGGGTTCTAAACTTGGATCCCCTACGAACCAAGAAAAACACTGATTCCCATCTCTTCTCATTGATTAACCTTTATAACCCATGAATCAATTCTTAGCATAACACTATCCCCAACCACTTAAACATCTAAGGTTCCACACCTGAATCCTCCGGGAACCAAAACACGAATTTTATCCTTTCAAAGGTTGCCCTAGAAACAACAGGGTCAAAGATTAGCCCCACAGGACACCAATCCAATTCCCTCATAACACAAAATCATACTTGACCTTCTTTCAAACTTGACTCGTACAATGAGACAACCACTCAAAGAAAAGGTTCATAACTGAACCATCTATTTCTGACTGACCCACATTGAGTCTAACCTATGGAAACCGGGGGTTCCGACAAACTTAAGGAAATGAAGCATTTAGCGACCGATTCTACCCAGCCCACCAACAACAATGTCCCACACAACCCAGGGACAATGCAATCAAAATGATCCTCTCATAAAGGTCGGAACCACGACAAAGAACACTTCTCATGACTCTCCACATTAAATCCATATACCATCAACACTTAACCCCAATTAGGACTTCATCAAATCCCATCCACACATGTTTCTCCTCTTAGGACGATCTTGTCCGAAGAACGAAATCAATGAGCATACTCTCAAATTATACTCAAGCAAGAAACCACAACTAAACATTTTCTTTTCTCACACTAGAAAGCGAAGAGAATCTCGATTCTCTTACAAAGCGAACCACTTTTCTCAACTTGAAATCAATGCAATAAAATGCATAACCAGGAAAGACTCAACTAAGAAGAGGAACTTCACACAATCTTTCTTCAAAAACAGCCACAAAATCGAAGAGAACTCCATTCTCTTAACAGCATAAACCATTTCTCTCACCTAAAAAAAAGAATCACATCGAAGAATCGCTCGATTAAAAAGCAACACAACACAATAATCCAAAGAAGATCATCTTGCTTTTACCCAAGCAAAACCTCTCACACTACTCCCGAAACTAATGTTTCGGGAATAGCAAACTAATCCTAGGATCCATCATCTTCACACACCACCAATTTTTTCTTTTCAAAAGAAAGGGGAACTTATGACTCAACAAAACCCATTTTATTAGCAATAATCACTTACGACTTAATCATAAGCTTCACCTTTTTAGAAATATTCACCAAGATCATTCCTATTTTATTTAAGTCCAACTCCAATCGAGCCATTAATACCATTATCTCTCACTCAAGAGCTTCCAACATTTTCCGTTACATCTATTTATTTCTTTTAAATGGCAAGTCCAAAGACTATCATCACACTATTCAATAAGTATGCATTCTTTCTTCCTCATAATCTTTCATCTACTAACTCCACCACTTGGCGAAACACAACTCATATGGCAATTTCAATTGCACACCAAACAAAATGCCTTAAACAAAAGGCAACCATCCAAATGATTACACTGACAACCCAATTCCATAGGTATTTAAACCTAAGCTCATCTTACATCCCATTATCTCTAAAATTCTTGCACCTTTAACAATAAAGATTTCAATGATCACACTTAGCGCCTTTGGGAAGCCCCAACAAGACTTAGCAAGAATTTCATAACCACTCTTCCTTGGATCACTTTCTCCAGAATTTATCCTTTCGACTAATTACATCCGCGTTCGGAAATGTTATCACCAACATTAAACAAATTCTCCCCCAAAGTACTCATCAAAGAAAAACAGGTTAAAATTTTATCCCGAATTAACCTACCATCCAAAATTCCTATTCGTCAACCATATGACGAACACAAAGATCAACTATCTAAGTCACCAATGATTTAGACAATTGAACCCCCATCAACTTATTTAAACAAGTTCCTCAACCAAATTTGTTATTACTTTTTCGACAAAATCTTTTCTAACCTTACACAAACACCAATCACGAATCTCCACTTATAACTGTGGATCATCATAACCAACCTAAAATAATTCTTGCCATCTATCCAATTAGGGTCGACCACCTTAACCCAACAACATAAACATTCTGCTAATCCGCTATGGGAAGACCTTCAATCAACCTACAACTTACTCTAACTGTCGTATTTTTCTTGCCAGAAAAGCCAACCAAAACTTCCAAAGAAGCTCGACTCTCAAAAGACTTAGAAAATGACAGGACTCAAGCCTTGTCATTCAACAGAACTCCAAACCAATAATCAAACTCCAAAATTCCACGAAGGAAAGGAGTTACACAAATAAATTCACGGAAAGGAAAAGCGAATCGATCGAATAACACTTTTTCTTTGACTTAAACCCAAAAAGACCAAATAAGTCAAAGCCCGGAAAACTTACTCCATCCATTCTCCAATCTACAACAGAAGAACAACGACTCCTTTTAAACTGGGAGAATGTCCAACACAAGAAGGAATCCATAACTTTCTCCGCAAAGCAACCAAAAGAGGTGCAAAATGGTACTCTTTTCTTGGTCTTAAATCTGAGAAGTCCAAAGAAGATAAAACCCAAAACGAATTCCATCAACTCTCTAATTTACGACAAAGAACAATGGCTCTCCTCACACGAGGTTATGAGTCCTCCGGTGCTGGCTCTAACTGCCACACCGACCAACGCGGCCTTAACACGGCCCAAACGAACCGACCAAATCTTCGGCACAAAAGAGTCCCATCGGACTCCACTAAGTAATCTACCACTTCATAAGTATAGCCATAAATACTACCATAGCCTGATCAAAACTAACAAATAACATAACCACAAGTATCAACATAGCATCAATAACAAAATAAGCATTGTAGCACAATGCAACGACAGCCCATCCCTTTCCTATTGTGCATCAGAGTGTGTCAAGTTTTAAATTAATTAACCATTCTACGTCAAGTTTTAAGGTTATTGCCCTAGGGCCACATTTTAAAGGTTCAACCTAAACCATGTTTCTACTTTCACACAGCAAAATTTTAATTTATTCTAGAATTACTCATTACATTCAAACACCACGGACCTGAAGCCCGCTCTGATACCAACTGTAACACCCCGGAGCCAATTGCGCCATGGATGCTACCAAAAACCCAAAATAACGAATGACACCTCTACGAAAAGACTGAATCTGAATTCAATCTCTAAACTCTTAAAACCGGCTTAAAACTAAGCCACCGAAATTTACAAAATTTCGGCATGACCTCTCTAGAACAGAGGACATCCACTCAGCAGACAAAAGAACAATAGCAGTTACATGATATATCAATCACTCAAAATAGAATGAAACATTCTAGCAGGTCCTTAGATAATCAATCATATATCCAACCGGCAATTAACCAACTACGCAACGACGATCAACACAATACAATCGCATTAGTTACAACCAGACTTAACGAAACAATTAAATGCATTGATGGTGACCGAAGTCGTGCACGTGCTCTACTCCCATCCTGGCGAGTCAGCTTCAAGTACCTAAAACAGGAAGCAAACAAGCGTGAGTCCAAGACTCAGCAAAGTGCAACAATAATGAAAAGTAATGAATTCAACTGAATTACTTTTACTCTAGATTTTAATATAGCCATTACTTAATTGAAATCAACCAGTAAAAGAAGCAGTAACTAACTCCACTTACCACAACCAACTCGAAAACGCAACAAAACCTAACCCATGCCTCAATAATCATTTCTGGATGAGTCCACGACTCAACCCTCAACCTGTCCTTTCCATTCTCATCAATTAATATTTATCAATTGTAACACAATGCAATGCAATGCTTTTATGCTCTCATGCTCAAAATGCAACCTTTTAGCCTATACCGGTATAGCTGAGTACACACTCGTCGGTGTGCACCCTCTCATTCCCAACCATCCCGTGGCAGGGCCTACTATTACTGACTCGCTCCCATCCGTGGATGGGACTACAAGGTAGGACTTTTGTGCTCACTACATGTGAGCACAGAAAACCACATCAACATGGGTCGCCTCTTCCATCATGAATGCACATATACAAATGATGCTTATGAACAATTCATACATGGCATCATAATTATTTGCTCTTAACCATGACCAAAACATAAACATAGGCATAACATGGATTTCATCACCTGCAGGTCATAGCAATTGTTATTTTCATTGCCACAATATGCATTTTCATAATATGAACAATTCTCTAGCAATGCTCATACCATATCCTGACATTTACATCCTTTTGACGTCTACAATCGAAATGCAAACATTGAATTAGACATGTTCATAACGTAATTTAAACAATAGTATGCAATTAATCGTAACGCGAGTATTCATCTCACTCCCCCTAATAGCAATATAAAGGTTACACTTGCCTTTACCGACGCATGAGGCAACGCGGGGTCGAGACCACCCCAGAAGATACTCTCCTTGAGCTTGCACTGTCTGGGCTGCCATCCAATGAAGTCAAACAGAAGGGCAGATTAGATAAGGGAGCAAGAAGACCACCATCTTCTACTTTTAATCTTCTCCTACTACCCCCTCCCCTCTTTCCTTTGCAGCTAGCAGGTGCCAACGTTAGGTTGAGTAAGATTTCCCTTTTATTACCGATCACTAGAGATAAATACTAATCACTCTGTAACACCCCGAACGCCAAACGCGCCACAGATGCTACCAACCACTATAACACGTCAGGCTTCCGATGGCGCCTATAAATGCCTTTAAAACCTTATAAATACCTTAAAAAGATTTTAGATGGCGTTTACATGGCGTCAAGAAAAATGGCGTCAGGAAAAGTAATTCGCGGCGCTTAATTATCTACGGCGTTTCTATATGCCGTTATTTCCCACCATACGGTGGCATTTATAGGCACCGCATTAAGTTTTCCTTGGCATTTACAAGCGTCGGGGTTCTCTCTATTCATGGCGTTTGTAAGTGCCGGGGTTTCCTCTATTCATGGCGTTTATAAGTGTCGGGGTTCTCTCTATTCATGGCGTTTATAAGTGCCGGGATTTCCTCTATTCATGGTGTTTATAAGTGCCGGGGTTTCCTCTATTCATGGCGTTTATAAGTGCCGGGATTTCTTCTATTCATGGCGTTTATAAGTGCTGGGGTTTCTTCTATTCATGGCGTTTATAAGTGCCAGGTTCCCTCTATTCATGGCATTTATAAGTGCCGGGTTCACTCTATTCATGTCGTTTATAAGTGCCGGGGTTCTCTCTATTCATGGCGTTTATAAGTGCCGAGTTCCCTGTATTCATGGTGTTTATAAGTACCGGAGTTCTCTCTATTTATGGCGTTTACAAGCGCCGGAGTTTCATCTGTCATGGCACTTATATGTGCCGGGGTTCCTCTATTCATGGCGTTTAAAATCACAAGGGTTTCTACCAGGGTTTAGGCTTTCGGTTTGGCAAAAATTTCGTCCTCCAGCGAAATCACCGAAATTCCGAAATTTCGCGAAATTTCGTTCAAATTTCGGTCAAACTTTTTTGAATTTCAAACAAAATTTAACCAAAAATTTCGGCGAAATTCCAGATGAAAATAGCATATTGCAGCAAATCAAATATATTACAGGACAAAGTCAAAAATTTTGAAAGCATGTATACCAGAAGGACTTATATATGTAAATGGAGGGAAAATGAGGACTTATATATGTAAATTTTGAGAGCATATGTACCATGAGGACTTATATATGTACCGAGCATGTATACCATGAGCATGTATACAAAGTCTAATGGATTGCATCTTCACAGTTCACATTCACGATTCGGTACAAATCAAGATTTTGGTTCTGCTCTCTCCTGTGGAGCCGAACCAAAAGGACAAAGGAATCGAGCACTAGTTCAGGTTTACCATTAGATGTTCAGTGAACAAGCACAAAAGAATCAGCACACTAAATTAAAGCCCGAACACAGATTACAATTGACGATCTTGAAGGAAATCGCTTCGCCAACAAGAATCTTCCTTAATATGCCACCTCATACGCACGTAGAAGGAAACCGCTTGAAGAAAAACAGAATTGCCACTAATGTAATACAATGAAGCTCACATTGTCGACGGAGTGCATGAAGATGAAATTGCCACCATGGATAAGGAGAAAAATAGAAGTCGATACTCCATTGTCGGTCGGTGTGCATGAAATTGCTAGCATGAATCAACGTGTGGAAAAAATGACCATAAGTAAATCTTGTCTTTGGCTCGCTCGATACCAAAGAGCACACAAGACCCGGTGAAAAACCCAACCATTTCAAATTGTTAAGAACTGGAGTATTAAGCTAAACAATAGTTTATATGTATATATATATACTAATTAATTCTTGCTATAAGAAGAATTTAAAATTAAACAGAATAGTTAGTTCTTTGAGCGATTATTTACGTAAACCAAAATCTAGTTGCCCAATCCTAAAAAAAGCGGGTAATCAAGCACGACCCAAAGATTTGCAAAGTGAATACTCAAGTAAAAGTAGGAACCAAGAAAGCGCCGATGTAGACATGCATAATACAATCCCATCTAGAACTTCCGAAAATTCTGTCACACCATCACCATCACCATTTACTTTCAGAGACCAAAGACACAATACATACCAGAGCATAACGCCAAAAATGGATCATCAATTCAGCATTGATCCAGCACTACTACTTTTCTCCTCCCAAAAACACCAGAGCCAATCAAGTTAACACGCCAACAAAAAATGCAAGGATGACACTATAAATTTACCAAACCCTCCAGATGCAATGCTTACCCATGACATTTATTCAAAGTGAAAGTATAGTAAGAAGAAAGTAGTAAAATGTATCTCCAAATTGTAAAATGACTTAGATTTACAATCAGCAGGTAGGTAGATTCATTGAATTTGATAGCCTATGTCTATCTAGGTTTGGGAACGATGATGCTTAAGAACAAGTAAAAACCATTTCCTATGTTCAGCATGGTGCAATTGCAGCGAGATATCGATTCTTGTTAATCATCTCAAAAGTGCGCCGACGGTTTTAATTTGGAGTACTTCTACATACCACTGTAACATTACTTCTGGCGGTATTGTAGGTGTTGTTGACAAGACCCTGTGTAGGAGATAAAGGGGTAGCTACCGTTGATATGATTGTTAGATAGACTCGTATCACTTGATCTCTAATTGACAAGGATTCAACTTTGACGAGCTATTAAAACTTATGTATTTGCACATGCAGTGAAAGTGAAAACATGCTATGTTGTACCAAATGAAGAGCACATCACAATGAACTATGTGATTTGGCAGAATCATAAGGTAGCAGTATTTCACATAGCCTACAATTTTTAACAAGGCTAGTAAGTTGGTAGGCATAAACCACATCATAGGTATACAAAACTGAGATTAGTTTGAAATCTTAAAAACAGGCTATTCATGTCCAATAAATAGCAGGATAGCATTAAGTGTTCTCCTTAAAGTAGAAATAAACTTTGCAAATACAGGTAGCCAGGCTTATGCGAAATGGAATCCCTATAATTTTGGATTGAAGTAAAACGAGCAGCAATGAGACCTGTGGAACAGCCATCCTCTCAAGGTTTGCAGCATAGGGCATGGGCACATCAGCTCCAGCAATCCTCTCAACTGGTGCATCAAGATATTCAAAGCTGTCCTCTACAACAGACATGCTGCAAAGAAGATGCATCTCAGAACCCCCTGTGTGTGAGAGAGAGAGGTGGACCATATTTGGAATTCCAATGAAACAAAAGGATATGTTTACAATTATTTGTATATACCATGTCTCATCCAACAGAGCAATTATCCCCCCTGGTTTCTGCATCAAATAAATTAGAAATGAGGAATAAGATTCCATTACATGACCAAACCACAGAATGAAGTGCTCATTACAATATATCATCGCTAACCCATGTAGAGGATTAATAAGAACGCAAGAAACAAAATCAAGTAGGCAGCACAAGAAAATAAATTTGTGCTTTAGTATTTGAATGGAGACAAAAGAAGGAAAGAAATAAAATACGGACTGATAAACTGAAATGCAAATACGGCATGCAAGAATGCTATGGCTGATAATTATTAGCATCAGAGTATACAATCTGGTATACAGATTTACTAGCTAATGGCTGATACCGGCATATTTATCAGATCCGAAACGGAATAGCTGTCCAACCGGAAAAAATGGGACCCAGAGCCAGTCAGGATTCAAGCCTGCAACCTGAGGGACAGGCTAGAAACTTCATGCGCTAGCCAACTGAGCCACTCGTTTGGTTGTCTAGTAGCGAAAACAGAAATATATTAGGAGATGGCCAGCTAATCAGTCTTGCATCACACATAAATATATACTTAAACTAATTAAATGAAACATGCGATCTGACCAATTCCCCACCAGTTCAACCAGTGACCCAATGACCCGGGGGCTCGGCCGAGTCGATGACCGGGCCAGAGGTGATACTATGGATACCGATACTTGTACTCATCATCTGGGAGATGATAGTAATTGACCCTGAATGGGGAATGCAGATGCAAGAGACTGATGAAAGTAATCAGCAGTTAGATTAGAGCATTCAGAATGGGAATGCAGATACAAGAAGATGGTTATTCATGCAGAAATTGCTAACTCTCATCAATTACCAGTTAGAGCATTCAGAATCAAGGACTTCAATGAATGAGCAAGTTAGCAAAATCTACAAATCAATTAATCTTTTTTTTCTTCAAGTAACATTATTTTCCTTCTCATTTCTGACAATGCTTATTTTTTAGTGCTGATGAAAAGTGTAATACCCCGACATAGTTTGGCCCAAGAAGGCCTTAAGATGATGGGATTGGTCCCACATGGCTAATTGTGTTGATTAAAGTAGCATATCTGTCCTTTGGGGTCCTTAAGTGCATCGTACATGAATGAAACCAATAATTCGCTACCAAAAGGTATTTCAAATGAGAGAGTTAAAACCAGTAATTCATTCACTAAACCAATAGTTGAAGTGATTCTTCTCAAGCATAATACTAATAATAGTTGCCACAGATATAATGCAGTTGTACCAAATTCCCAAAGAGAAGTGCAAGTTACCTCTTTATCCGAGAAGGGATGTTGCCAAAATGAGGTGAGTTGCTGCTTTGCTCTATCCTGGATTGTATTTCTTTGGCTTCTTCTCTGAAACAAAACAACTAACCATCTCAATTTTGACATTCGCTTAGCTAGCTAGCAATTGTGAAATGAACATTACAAATTCAACTGAAAAATGGTAAGCAAAATGAATGTAGTGATTATACGTATCTTTAGCAAAGTAAACATGCTTGTTCGAAGGTTTGTTGTCCAGTTCATGCAGCATTGAACTTAATCGTTTGATTTTCTGCAAAGGGGTCGCATTCATTAGAATAGAATACATGATTTAATCGCAAGAAACAAAGTGCTTATTTGCTTTGAATGTTCGAACATCACGATACTCATTGAATAAGCGCTAGGTATATTACCAACACAAGAGAGTACTGGAAAGCATTACCTTCACTGCATATAGCTTCCCATATTTCATGCTTCGGTATAAAACCTTTTTCAACAGCAAGAAAAAAGAGGGCTGATATTCTATAACCTTTGCTCTATCTGAAGCTGCTATATACTTGTGACCAAATGTGCTCCAGATTTGTGACTCAAAATGAGCCATGGATATGCACTTTAAGGATCTAATATAGTCCTCAGATAGTACATCTTCTACCTTATTGTTTCATCTAATTCAAAAATAAGATGGAGAGCTTACCAGCAACGAATTGATGCTAAATTTGATGCAAATATCCAAGGTGTCAGTGCCAATCACATAGGAGAGGTAAAATGTTAGAATTTAACTGAGCAAAGTAAAGATAAATATTCCAATCTGTGTAGACCTTGAACCATCCTAAGACAAGCACAAGACATGCATGAAGTGTAGTTATATCCCAATTTGCTTTTGGGTCAACAAAAGAGATATAAAAACACATACCAAGTTGCCAACATTGGTCATCACAGTTTTACATTTGCATAAATACATGGGTCTTTGTAGTTTCCCACTAGCAAAAGTACATGGGTCTTTGTATTTTGAGTAGTTTCCCACTTGCAAAAGTATACCAAAAGGCTAGTTAGTAATATGTCACTTCATATTGCACATGCATCCAGCAACCAAACTTCATGTCCTTTTGCGGAAATCTGAAATTATGA
This sequence comes from Guadua angustifolia, assembly GCA_036346375.1. Lineage (NCBI taxonomy): Eukaryota > Viridiplantae > Streptophyta > Magnoliopsida > Poales > Poaceae > Guadua > Guadua angustifolia. Next base: position 47,299,078 of record CM070505.1, on the reverse strand, counting down.
AACAAAGTTATAATGCATAGTAAGATCTCATTAATTCACATTCAACTCTCATGGAATGGTTGCTGATGAGGTGGGGAAGTGAAGTTTACCTAATGATCGTTTGGTCAGATTTAGAATTGAACGTGCATTTAGAAGTGAGCCATCACGTTCCATTACCTACATATTCAAAAGTTCAATTCATTGTCTTCAATATTCAATCTGAACACAAGAAAATGAATATAAAAATATGGAGCTAAATTTCATACATTGTGAAGTGGCCAAGGGATACACAAGCCAATAGCAGAACCTAACTTCGTGACTCTGTGTTGTGGACGAGGGAGTATGACATTGTTGTCAAGAACAACATCAACTAGAACCTCGTAGTATTCTCCCAACGGCAATCCATCTACACATATGAATGTCGATCCGTGCGATGAAGTCTTCCGTGTGCCACTATTTTGGAACCGCCAATAGAACATAAAGAAACTTCTTTTCCACCCTATAGAAAAATATGACTTCATATTCATAAAAGAATTTACATATCATAATTCTAAATTGGAAGTATATCATACCCCAAATGATTGTGTTCTTGGTAGAACTTTCTGTTTTTGTGGAAGATTCTCCTTCCGTGGAACTAGAACCTTCATTTGTGAAACTTTCTCCTTCTGTGGAACCTTCTCATGTGAAGTTTCTCCTTCTGTGGAACCTTCTCCTTCTGTGGAACCTTCTCATGTGAAGCTTTCTCCTTCTGTGGAACCTTCTCCTTCTGTGGAACCTTCTCATGTAAAACTTTCTTCTTCTGTGGAACATTCTCCTTCTGTGGAACATTCTCCTTCTCTTGAATATTATGAACTTTTGTTGGGACAATGTTATTTATTCTACTTTCAGAACAAGATTCTTGTGGTTGCTCATTTTCCATACCATCCACCTAAGAATGGCTCAATTAATACAATTGATGGTTTCATGCAAAATTTACTTTAAAGGCTCATGACTCAGCATGCAAAATAATTAATTAAACATGAGATGCTAACCTGTAAGTTATTTTGGATTGGTTCCCTACCATTTTGTTGTCCAGTACGAATGCTTCCTTGAAGGCTCAACAATAAGCTCCTAAGTTCTTGGTATCGTTGTTCAGACTTATCCCTATATGCTGCAAACTCTGTTTTAAGTTGTGCATTTTCTTCTTCAACATTCTTTAACGCGGTGACAGCTTTTGCAATAGTTACTGACTTGCACCCTCCCAGTAGGCCCAAGCCACGCACTCTACCTTTCCTTTCTTCTGGATATATTTCACCATACAAGTCATCACCATCATCAATTGATTTCAAGCGTAAGTTTTCATCTTCTGCGAGCCGTCTTTCAATCACATCCTAATGAACAAATTTGAATCACTAAATGTAGAAAAGAATATGATAAGCACAAATAATAAGAATATGTCAAATCTGAACTTACTATCTTTTCTTTACTAGCAGCACTAACAGCTTCCCCATTTTTCCTCTTGTTTACAACAAGGTATGTCTCAGCTCTACATGGTTCACGCCCAAGTTGTTCTTCCAAACAACACAAAAAAAATTAATGCATAGCAGATTGAATTAAACCTATTTAATTTCTATGTTGCTTACCAATATATTGTTAATTACAGCATAGCTTCTTGATCCAGAGGTATGAACAGCATTTGTTTGATTTGAACGGATTTCCTTGTTCTTTCTTGCTCTAACCTAAATGAGGAAACTTAAGTGTCTTAATAGTGTAGATACCAATGTAAACATAGACCATGCAGTAAAATTTGCATACATTTGATTCTTCTTTACTCCAATGCTCTACAAGCCACTTCCACTCATCATCAGGAATTCTTCCCTTACATCCATTAGCAATATTCTCCTCCGTTGACAAATTTTCATCATAGTATGTCTTCTTCAAAGTGCACTTAAAGTCACGCCATTTCTTCCCAGCAGATCTCAACACCCAATCTTCACATATTGGATTGATGTCAAAAAATTTCTGCACAACAAATGAAATGTGAAATGTAAAAGAGGATTACATCAATAAGATAGAAGAAGAAAATTACACCAAAATGAGTAGAATAGAAGATTACAGTGACATTGTCCCATATCCTATGTTTGCCTTCCACCAATCTCCAATCTGATCTCTTGAATGTTAAGTGTCCCCCCTTAACTAGACTAGCAATGAAGTTAGTGAAATTGCAAGTTCTCACTCCACATGGCTGACCATATCTATTAACCTTAACATGAATCTTGACACCTTTATCCCCTTCCCAGATAGATAGCATTCTTGTTGGGCCCCTACCTTTCTTTTTCTTGGCTGAATGAAACAATGTATAGTTAGGATATAAATACAATATGCGACTGATGTGATAGTAATATATTAAAAAAGAAATGAGCATACGTGAATGTATATTTGGCACAGGGTGATAAACCTCTACATCATCATTACCGCCATCACCCACATCATCATAGTCATTGCCATAGTCATCGTAGTCACCATTTCTTTCATCTTCATCATCCATTGCATAGTCAGGATCTTCTATTCCATCAATATCCGCTTCATCAAGTGTGATTCTCTATATGTAGCAATTAGTTAGCATGACACATTTTTAGAATGTTGAAAAATGCATGCACCATAAAATCCAAGGCAGCTAATATACAAAGATCAATTTCAAATGTATGTATGCAGCAAGATACAAGAAATAAAAAATGAATTCAGTACAAATTCAACAAAATACCTTTCTTTTCTTGTTTTGCTTCTCAGGGACATTGGTTGATAATGGTAGCTTCTCAGGGACATTAGTTGATAATGGTATAGGACGAAGGCTAAGCTTCTTAAGTAGTTCATTGTTACGTTCAATCCGATTTCTACGCACAATGTCATATGGAACTTCGTCACCTCCGCCTTTTCCTGCCATTTTTACTTCTACAAGAAGACAATAAACCGTTACGATAAGAATAATATTAGAAAAGGAATTTTAGACAAACATATCTATACAATACAGTTAGGAAAACAGAACTAGAAAATTTTACCGTTTAGACTTTGTTGCTTTATCTAGAGATTCATCAACTGTCACACCATTTATATCAGTCCTAACATAAGTGTTATCATCACAAACTCTAGCAAGCAATTCATCATTTACTGGTTCAATAGGCTCCCTGAACGTATTTGTATTCTCGTGTTCCTCCTCATCTCTAGATTCCAAGTCATAAACACCTCTTCGCTTAGAAAATACCACAGCATGCCACTCTTTGTTGATAGGATCTTGCACGTAATAAACTTGCGTAGCTTGACTTGCAAGAATGAATGGCTCATGACAAAGCCTATCTCCAAGATTTAGTAGGTGATTGAAATTCACAAGTGTTATTCCATACTTATCTTTCAATACCTCTACCTTGAACAAGATCAACCCAATCACATCTGAATAGCACTATGAACCTTTGTTAGAGTAGTTTAATTCGATTATTTCTTTGATGATACCATAATATGTTACATCACCTACAGTTGATTCTTGTCCTTTGCACTAGAGAAGCTAGACGTTCTTGCAACCATGGTTACTCCAAAATTTTGTGTGGTTTTCCGCTGCGTAGCTTTCCGCTTCAAATTTGTACCCATTTATATAATAACTATTGTACTTTGACACAATCTTGTGTGGCTTGCTAGCCAACACTTCTATTTCCTTAGGAACTTCATTTCTTCTGTGCTAGTAAGGTCCGAACCTAACATTGGAATGCATTGGTCAGTTAGTAACTCTATAGATATTTAAATGTATAGGTGAGTTGGTTACTCTATAAAAATTTACTATAAGACATGGTAATCCTTTCTACAGACTTACATGATCCTCAAACCATATGTGAAAAGTCTCATGATGAATGCGTTCCACATCACTTTTTCGTAGGCGTTTTTCCATAGAAAGTAATTGACAATGTTTTCTACACATGTGTAAGTACCATTAGTGACATAGTCAACTTAAAAAACATAAAATTGAAATTATGTTTTTTAGAACATACTGAGTATAAGGTGCAATGCCATCATAATTGACCAAAGACATAACGATGAGCTTGAATCCAAGAAATATGGTCCAATTCAACAATGCAATGGCCCATCAATGGACGCCCAACTCTTCTCAAGTATTTCATTTCACTAGAATATGTCATATTATCACCATTTTGTTCCCCACGAGTGAATCTAGTTTGATGTACCATGCAAATAGCGTGAGCAAAAAGTAATACTTTCATCAAGGACATATCCTTCAGCTATTGATCCTTCAGGGTGACTTCTAGTACGAACCATAGATTTTAATTTTGACCAATACCTCTCAATAGAGTACATATTTCTAAATTGAGAAGGTCCAGCAAGTCTAGCCTCTGTTGGAAGATGGACACACAAATGAACCATGACGCAAAAAAGGTCAAGGGAAAATCTTTTCCAATAGGCAAAGAACTTCAACAATCTCATATTCTAAGCTGTTGCATGTCACTAATGTAAATAATCGGGAGAAAATTTGCTTGAAAAATTGCTCAAGCTTAACCAAGGTCAGTGCAAACCTTTTCGTAAAGTTCTTCTTGCACTAGAGGGAGCAATTGCATAATGACATGACAATCATGGGTCTTAAGACCAACTAGCCTTCTCTCGATCAACTAGAACCTTTTTTCCAAGTTAGATGCATATCCATCCGAAACTTAACTTGTTGTAATGTTTGACAAAAAGTTTCTTCTCTGTTGTGCTCATCGTAAAAATTGTTGGAGGTAGAACGGTCTTGCCACCTTTGACTACTGTGATGAAGCTCGCCTTATTCCCATTTCTTTAAGATCAAGACGAGCATTCAGGTTGTCCTTGGTTTTATCTTTAATACCTAGTAATGTGTTCGCTATATTAGCAAATACATTGTTCTCAATATGCATTGGATCTAAATTGTATGCACTAGAAGAGTTTCCCAATAAGGTAATTGAAAGAAACAACTCCGCTTTCTTCCACTTAGGCTCCATCTTTATTTCCTCAGGGCTCTTCTTCTTTCTAGGTTCCTTTTCTAGCACCTTTCCAAAAGTGACATGCAAATCTTTTGTTCGGTTTGATGCATCATATCCAGTTAGAGGAATAGGTGCATCTCTCAGCTCAACAGTACCATCAAATAGATGTGGTTCAAACCGAAACTTATGGTCCTTCTCTAGAAATCTACGATGTCCCATGTAGCATGTTTTGTGGCCATGCTTCAAATACAGCGAGCTGGTTTCAAGAAAGCAATTAGCACAACCAACTTCCCCATTTGTTTTTCTTCCTGACAAATATGCATGACCTGGGTAGTCACTAATTGTCCAAAAAAGTGCAGCACGTAACTGAAACCACTCTGCACGAGATGCATCATAAGTTCGAACACCTTCATGCCAAAATTCTAAAAGGTCATCTATAGTCAGCTGTAAATACACATCAATATTATTTCCAGGAGAATATAGACCAGGGATAAGTACAGAGAGAATGAAATTTGATTGCTGCATGCACTCCCTTGGTGGGACATTATATGGTATCAAAACAACAGGCCATATGCTATGAGAGACAGTTAATGTACGAAATGGACTGAAGCCATCGGTTGCTAAAGCAAGCCTAATATTGCGACAATCTGAACTGAAATCTGGAAATCTAAAGTCAAAGTTCTTCCATGCAGAGAATCCATTGGATGCCGCATTAACCCATCCTCGCCTCGACATTCACTATGCCATTTGTGGTTTGTCATTGTTTTTGAAGACATGTATCATCTTTGCAATCTTCTTTAAGAGGAAATGACGAACAACTTTTACAGAACTCTATGAATGCGCTTCCCATCACCGCCACTTTCTCCGATTTCCACCTAGGAGCTTTACAAGTTGGGCAAGAAGTATAGTCGGCATATTCTTTCCTATACAATATGCAATCATTTATGCATGCATCGATGTTCTCATAACCAATTCCGACATCTCTAACAAACTTTCTAGCACCATGATAATTTTTAGGCAAATTTTCACCTTTAGGCAATGCTTCTTTCAAAAGTAAGAGAAGCTCATCAAAGCAAGCATTACTCATATTCCATAAATTCTTAATATTCAAGAGTCTCACAATGAATTGAAGACTAGAAAACCTTTGACAGCCTGGGTATAATTCTTGGCTAGCTTCATTAGCTAATCTATAGTATGTTTCAGAATCCACATCCTTTTCTTGCTCATCGTCGCTATAGGTCACATCTATGTTGGCATCAAAAACCAAGCCCTCTCTCAACATTGGATCTATTTCATCAGCATGTTCATTGTGAATATGTGAAGTTTCATTGTGGGCTATCGGAGAAGACCAATCCTCACCATGATAAATCCATGTAGTGTATCCAGATATAAAACCATCACAAGTTAAATGATCATGGACAATATTTTTCTCTAACCAGAACTGATTCACACATTTTTTACATGGACAGAGAATTTTATCTCCCCTTGCTGAATTGCAAAAAGCAAACTCAATAAAATTCTTAAGACCATTTTGGTAATCATCTGTGTACCTATATTACAAGATACAATTAATTACACTGCATATAACATTTTAGAATTAAATAATTTTAGACCATGAATTTCGAGCTAATTACCTAAGAGAATGCATCCACGCTTTCTCCATGATTGCTAATCAGAAGCTAATGGAGAACTAATGAACATGCACAACAAGTATTCATTTCAACCAGCAAAGATATATAGATATATATAGTTTTAACATGAGTAAATGTAGCATGTTGGTCACCTGAAAGCAGTGGAAGCTGTTAAGGCATAGAGAGAAATGATTTGGCTTGATGACGGAGGGACCGACAAGGACACAACAAAGGCAATCAATAATGTGGCTCTTGAACGTGAAGTAGACCTTCCCAAATGATTGTTTCAAGGCCAGGCCTACATGCTCCGCACGCTACCATTGGACCACATAACCTGAATCATAATTGTTGTTAGAATGGCCGTCTGATTACTTTAGAAGAACAAGTAATATATAATTCTTAATTAGTTACTAATCTTCTTTTTATTACTACCCTAAGCAGCTATGTGATGTAGTTAATTAAGTCTAACAATCACAGAACAAGATCATTTTTCCTAGCCTTCATTGTCATTTGCAACCACACTAATCAATGAAGCACAACCAAGATTTCATCTCTCCTTCATTGATGGCAGTGTTGTACAAAATATAAGGTACTAAAGCAGTAAATTCTCAATATTGTACAAAATATAAATTACCAAAGCAGTAAATCCTTAATTAGCTACTACTTTGCCTAGCCTTCATGGCCTGCATCCTCCATCTCCTTCAAAAACACCAATGCTTCCTTATGCTTGCCTGCTCGCACAAATCCGCCAATAAGAGCCATCTATGTAACCAAGTCCTTCTTGGGCATACCCAGGGACGGAGCCAGAGATTTAAGTCAGGGGGGGCAATGAAGAAACAAACAATTCAATAGTAAGCAAAATTTTTCAAAGCTCCTCTATAGTGATTTTTGGATCCTGTGCATCCTGTCCTACAACAATTGTCTATTCTTTTCTCTTGAAAAATGAATAGATTGTTTTTCTCTTAGCCATGAATACAGAGTCTCGAAAAAATAAATGAAATCAATTAGAACACAAATTGCCTAATCAGATTTAACATTTAGCAAGATTACAAGACCACAGTTGCAAGAGATTGTTGGAGCAATTGGAACATGTTCTGAATCATGTCTTCAGACTTCAATCCACAGTAAAGCCTGAGATGCAATGCCTGCACAGTGGACAATCCAGAACTATAGAGTATCGAGAGGGGCTGCGCAAAAGCAGAAAATGAGATAACAGTTTTGGCACTCAATATCGATTTTGCGATGTGGCATAGCATGTTCAAATCGCCGTGTGCACACAAAACACTGGAAGAACAAATGATTCAACAATTATTCACCTGCTGCGACCTGAGGAAGCGCGCCGTCACTTGGTAACCTGAGGGAGTAATCGGCAGCCGCCATGGCTGCCGCCTAAGATCCCAAGACGGCCTCGACACGCTAACCGACCGGGAAGGTGATGCCTCTGGGAGAGGGCGCACGCGGTGGCTGGAGTCGTGACAAGATCGATCGAGGGGCGGCGACCTGAGGGAGTAATTGGTGTGACGCCGCCCAAGCCAGTCGGTGATGTCGCCCAAGATCCGGCGTAGCCCTGAAGTCACTGCCAACTGACCGGCGGGGGAAGGAGATGCGTGTGGGAGATGACGCACGCGGTGACTGGCGTCGTGGCGAGATCAATCGAGGGCAAGACGCGCAGAGGGGGCTCGCTAGGTTTTAGATCGAGGGGAGAAATGGGGATTCTTTCCTGTAGTAGGCCATGAGTGGTGTGTATAGGACCTGCACAGTGCGCGCGCCTTTTTTTTCCATCGTGCGCCCATTTTTTCATCTAAATGCCGTCACATGGTATCCGGCAGTTGTATAAGCCGTAATAGCTTTGGTTTTCCCTGACGCTTCTTTTACGCCTTAGTAAGTATATCACGATGTTTGTAAACGCCATCAATATCCAACTTTTTGAGTCGTTAACAAACGCCGGTAATAAAGTCTACTACGGCGTTTGCAAACGCCCTACACTATTAAGATTTACTGGCACATATAGTCGCCATAGTAACATATATACCGGCATATATATACGCCAAGAAATTTATATGCCGCTAAAACCAATAAACGCCAGGAAATTCTTTTACAAGGGCGTTTAACTTATGTGCCGGCTAAAATAAACGCCGGGAAATTAGGATTATCCTCTAGTGAACCCTCTAAACTAATTGAGACCGGCTTAGAAACTAAGCCACCGAAATTTACAAAATTTCGGCATGACCTCTCTAGAACAGAGGACATCCACTCAGCAGACAAAAGAATAGCAACAGGTATATAATAATCTATCACGCCAAACAGAAAGAAACTTTCTAGCAGGTCCTTAGATAGTCAATCATACATCCAATAGAGATAAATAAACTCCACCACGACGAATAACACATTACAACCACATTAGCTACATCCAGACATAATGAATCGGTTAACTAGATGGTGGAGACCGAAGGTGTGCATGTGATATTACTCCCAACCAGACGAATCAGCTTCAAGGTACCTAAAACAGGAAGCAAACAAGCGTGAGTCCAAGACTCAGCAAAGTGCAACAATAAAGAAACGTAATACATTCAATTGGATTACATTTACTTTAGAATTTACTGTAGCCAATACTTAAATGAAATCATCAAGTACAAGAAGCAGTACCTACCTCCACTTACCACAACCAACTCAACAAAAAAACATAAGTAAACATTACCCATGCCTCGTTAATCATTTTTGGATGAGTCCCTGACTCAATCCTCAACCTGTCACTTCCATTCCCATGACCCAACAATTATCAATTTCAACACAGTGCAATGCAATGCTATATAATGCAACACAACCATGCTTTCATTCACATAATATCACATGCATATATGCAATGCTATATAATGCAAAACAACCATGCTTTCATTCACATAATATCTCATGCATATATGCAATGCTATATAATGCAACACAACCATGCTTTAATTCACATAATATCTCATTGTACATGATGCATTATGCATGTCTCATCTCTTCTTTAGCACATACCGGTATTGCCGAGCACCACCCGTCGATGTGTGCCCTCAAACCCAACCATGCATGTCTCATCCATTCTTTAGCACATACCGGTATTGCCGAGCACCACCCGTCGATACGTGCCCTCAAACCCTACCATCCCGTGGAAGGGGCCTGCTGAAACAGGACTTGCCCGCTACCTAGTAGCGGGTCGTGCGCTTAACACCGCTCCCATCTACGCCAGTAGATGGGACTACGGCGTAGGATCTCTGAGCACACCGGATTAGTCATACATTCCGTATGACTTTCTCACCACCTTGGCTCAATGCACTTTTCATGAATGCACATATGCAAATGCCATTCCTCACATTCATATCCATATCCTCAATACTCATATCCGCATTCCCCAACACTCATATTCATATTCTCAACACTCATATTCATATTCTCGACGCTCCTATCTACATGGTCACAATTATCATTAATACTCCCGTTAAAGTCATAATCCATTTTCATGATCGTCAAATCATCCATTCTTATTAATCAAACCTCATTACTTCATTATTCACATTATCCTATCATACTAGTGCTAATAGTATGATATCTCAAACTATAGCTCTTCATAATCACAAGTTATCATGACATTCAACTTTCAACACAAATCATTTCAATCAACGATGCACTTGCATACGATTACTTAACCTTTTCATCGAAAGATAATTACCCTACTAGACGTGCTTATAAACACAAATGCAACCATAGCGTAAGCATATTGATAACACAAACAATCAACTAAATACCTTATAAGAGATATACGGGTTACACTTGCATGTAAACTCGTTTTAAATAATAGCATATCCATTTAACCATTCTCATTCATCATATCGCATGCAAAATCAAACATGACAATATTAATGTAACACATGGATAATGGTAACATTGCAACAACATAATGGCCACCTAAGCTACAACCACTACAACGCACTTGCCTTAAACCTCTTGAAATAGTGTGGCGAGAAGTTGACGGCACTCCCAGGGTCACACCACCTGCAAAAAGGCATAACCCACTAAAATCATGCCAACCATTGAACCACAACAACTCAGGACAAACACGATTCTACACGACCCTCCGAAAACCTGAAAACCAGAAAGCTGTCCAACGGGACAGCCGACTTCCAACAAGCATAACTTGAGTTTAACAACTCCAAATTAAATAAACAAGTACATTTTCTTGAACTACAGGAAAATTCCTACCTTTTTGTAGGTATACAAAAAGTGTGGTTTGGCCTCTATGTTCCTCTAACCTGCAGTTGAACATAAACTGCCTCAATCGCGATACAATTGGACAACGCTCGGTAAAATGATCACAACTTTTAAACGGCTGAACGAAACTTAGCGATTTTGGTCTTCATTGAAAGGTAATTCGATTTTATACAACTTTCTCAATAGCCAGACCCCCAGAAAACGCTTGCAGAATTTTCAATTTCGCACTACAACAGAGCACACAAATCTGCTCGAAAATCAAAACTGCACAGCATCTAGGGTTCCACCTCTAATACATTCCATACACAATAAATCAACCAATAAAACTTCATGGCAAGAACCCTAATCCAGCCACCCAACCACACCCAAACCCTAGCTAAGCATTTCAGCGAACACCTGGCATGCATACTAGAAACCAAGCATTTCAATGGGATCTAGGGTTGAGCCTCACCACAGGAAGGGCAGGAGAGGCACTTCGGCCGGAGGGAAAGGAAGATCGCCGGAGGGAGGGAAGGTTGGCGCCGGAACTGGCCGGAGGGAAGCTTGTCGACTTCTTTGTTGGTATTGTGAAAGGCTGCTTTGGACTTCTTCTTGCTACTTTGGCTGAGGAGGAAGGCCAGGGCACCTGCTGCTGGAGCTGCTTCGGTTGAAGGAGGCCAGGGCGACGCCAAGGCAGGGGAAAGGAAGGGTTCGGCCCTGAGGGCAGGGCGCAGGGAGGAGAAGGCGCTGGTCCCTAGGAGCTGCCGAGCCAGAGTAGGAGAGGGGAGGGAGTCAGCAGAGATATGGAAGACCAGATGCGCCTCCAAGAATTTTCAGCCACACATTTGAAGAAAGAGAGATAGGTTAGGTGAGGGAGGGAAAATTCCCAAAAACCCCTCCTAAAAACCAAAATCCAACTTTTAACCATTAGTGCGAAATGACAATTGTCAGGATAGACAGCATGCCGCAAAACTAAACGGTACGGAGAAAACACCCATGCCGATAAGTATTTCACGGAAAAACTCAAAACCTTTAATATCTGCGAGGCGACAAAACTTTTCTCCAGAATAAATCCTCGAATCAAGAAAATGAAGACAATTCCAGCCAAAAACCCAGGAAAACGATTTTGCAGTATTACACACTCATACTAATGGAAGCTTGTATATATATATATATATATATCTTTAATCAACATTTCAAACAACTTGAGAATCTATTATGAGTAAAGATTGAAGACTAATCTAATAACATGTTTGCTTGCCCTGGTGTTCCATTCCTTTTAAATAGCAGATTTAGTAACAATTAACACACAAACATGTATGCGTTACAAACTAACAACTTGAACAGAACTATACCAAAATAGGATCGCTAGTCACACTTCATCACTAAATCAGAACTAGATACACTTGGTTCAATAAGGACATGATGGTACAAAAATGCAGAAAAAGTACCAAGCCCTTTCATCTTACCCATTAGCAGTAAATGTAAAATGAATATCATATTTTATTGATAATTCATAGCACCCCTGTTTCAGATTATACCCAAATATTGGCAAAAACAAAAGTGTCAGGTTGTTTGATAACTATTTTAAACAAGCCATCGAAATACATGTAAACCAGATCGCAAATATAACATTTCCACAATCTGGGCACCCCTGTTTCAGATTATACCCAAATATTGGCAAAAACAAAAGTGTCAGGTTGTTTGATAACTATTTTAAACAAGCCATCGAAATACAAGTAAACCAGATCGCAAATATAACATTTCCCCAATCGGGGCATAAGAGGGGGTCATAGGATAAACAAGTGGCATGTCCATCAATCCAGTGCACGTTTAAACATTCAGAATATCCATACAATCAATACTCACTTGACCTCTCAAAGAACAATGAAAGCTTGAATCAGCTCACACACACAAGGAGAAGGTTTATTATTGATCACACAGCAAGTGGTATAAGCTATCTGAAGATTCAATGACCCACTATCCACCTTCTATGTGCTCACAATTTAATGGGAATCAAAGTCACATGCATAACCAGCACGTTGCTCAGACAACAAATGACCTTAAGATTTATAAGATCAAACAAATTAAAACTCAAGCATGCAAAATCATTTCATTCTCATGAAAACCTAGCTAGGCATTTACACAAACACCCTACATGCAAGCTAATTCCCCCCAAAATTTATACCTCAAACCTTGCTCATGGCTTCATGGAGGAAGGGGAGGTGGAGGGGCTAGGCCTTGAGCAGCAGCAGGCGGCAGTGCCGGGAGGAGCGATCATTTGGGAGGCTGAGGCGACGCCGGCCAGGGGGAGGGGCGCAGGGGAGAGGCGCCGGCCGGGGAAGACTGGGACGACGCCAGCCAGGGGGAGGGGCGCAGGGAGGAGGCGCCGGTAGGGGAAGACTCAGCCAGGGCAGGAGGTAGCCAGCCGGGAGGAAGCCAGTGGAGGGGCGACAGGAGGTCCAGGGGCGGTGCCAGGAGCTGGAGGAAAAACTCAGGAGTTTTTTTTTTTCTTTGGCGCTAGGGTTCCCTCTCTCTTTTCTTTTTATACCCAACGAAATAGGTGCCACAAATCAATAGGGCTAGGTAAAATGAAATGAAGCCCCTAAAAAAACCAAAGTCCAACTTTAAACCATTAGCGCGAACCAAATAATTTCAATTCTTGGCGCAAAATGACAATTGACAAGAAAAACAAGCTTGCCGCCAAACTATACGGCTCGGAAGACACACCTTTTTTTTTCCAAAAAAGCTTACGAAAGAAATCCAAAACTTTTAATAAAATCTGGAAATTTCACGATAACACAACTTATCTCCCACCAGAACAAATCCGAAAATTAAGAAAATGAAAACAATACCGGCCAAAACCTTAGCCAAAGCTTGCAGTATTACATAATTAGAGCTCAAGAACATAATTTTTGGTTCAGCTGTAGTACCGCAGATGAATTTTTCTGTCGCGGATGAAATTTTCTCCCCACGACCCCCTTTTCTTTTTCCCCTTCCCTCCTCTCCATCCCCCCTTTTCTTTTTTACCCCACCCGATTCCCGTCTCCCCACCCGACATCCCTCCCCGCCCCTCTTCTTTCTTTGCTCCCCGATATTTGTGTGAGGTCTCTCTTTTAATTTTAGTTTCTTCCCAGTGCAAATTTCATCGCATTAATTTGAAAATGATAGAAGTGGTTTATGTGATATAAGAGATTTGAGTTTTCCTTTGCGATCTGGCTTGGGAAAAGAAAATGAGTGATCATTGGATTTGTCGAATGCTCTCCAAGGTGATATATGTAGTTCATTTGGTTTAAAGAGAATTGTATTTCTTTTGCCTTCTAGTTGGAGTTAAGAATATGAATGCTTATGGTATAGTTTTGAATATAATAAAGATTTATACTCTTGGGCTTGGTAATTTGAGTGAAAGGATGTGAGGGCGAGACCCTCTTAAGAAAAGAACCAATTGTGGTTTGGTAATGATCTGCGATCCTAGCATGGGCTAGTTGTTGACCATTAGTGATTTATGGGTGGATTATGGTGGAGGTTTTGATGTCTTGGTCCAAATTTTGTTGGGAGTATTGTTTGGTTGTAGGGAAGGTGATAGCAATTTGATGTAAAGTGTTATGTTGTGAACATTTGTCTTAGCTAGTCATCCCTGGGTGTGAGACATGTCTGGGAGAGGATAGAATAAAAGTATAACGTGGTTTCTGATTGGAACGGAATTTACGCCAAAGTGGGCTATTTCTTTAGATGGCATCGGTTGGTTATGGTCCTTTTGTTGAAAAGGTCAAACAAGTGGAAAAGATGGGATTATATGTATTTGATTCTTTAGGGATTCATGTTTGGAACTCAAGATGTTTAAACAGATGGTACTAGTGATTAGTTGAGATTTGGTTTAGAGACATGTTAGAATGAAAAGCCTCGTGTCATTCTTGTTGTCATGCATAAGATGAATTGTGGTAAAAAAGTCAAGAGGGGAGATTAGATTGTAGTTGAAGGGGGAATTTAGAGTTGAGTTTGGAGTTTGGAACCATGTTCTCCCAAGAAAAAAAATCATTGGCTATATGGAGGTCTTATCCAGTTATACCAAAGGAAGTTTCTCTGAGTTACATCATATTATTTTTGCAATAGTGGTATAACATGTTTGATATGGGAATTTGGCATATAAATTAATATGATTGAGTCCTTAAATGGATGTATTGAGGATAAAGGTTGAGAAAGTTCTTGTGAGATTCCTTGTTTAGGAAGTTCATTAGGATCTAGAATGTGAGAGAGTTTTGTCTCTTGCAAATTTAAGTAGAAATTGAGTGAATGTGGAGTCATGAGAAGATAATCTTAGTCTGGGTTAAGTTAAATCACTTTTGTTAATAATTGGATTTGAAAATTTGGTTTATCGTTTGGATCTGTTTGAATCCTTGCGTTGGTGCTTTGAGTTTGCAAGGAAATTTGTGTCCCTAGTGGACCTTACTTTGTGTTTTGGTGTTTTGGGAATTCGAGGTCGAATTCCTTTAAGGGGAGGAGAATGTAGTACCACAGATGAATTTTTCTGTCACGGATGAAATTTTCTCCCCCACCACCTTTTCTTTTTCCCCTTCCCTCCTCCTCTCCCTCCCCCATTTTCTTTTTTACCCCAATCGGTTCCCATCTCCCCACCCGACATCCCTCCCCTCCCCTCTTCTTTCTTTGCTCCCTACGCCTCCTCCCACCCTAAGCCAGTGCTGCTCCCTGTCCATGGCACCCTTCTTCCCCCTTGGAGCTTCCCCAAGCCGGCCTTCTCCTCCTCCTCCCTATAGTGGCAGCAGCAGCTTCCTCCTTTTCCTCTTGGTGAGCAATGGAGGTGAGGGTTTTTGGCTTCTAGGTTTTGTGTGCTGCTCTTAGGGAGGGATTTCCTGGTTTTTGGGTGCTCTAGGGTTCATAGATTTGGGGATTTTGGAGGGAAATGGTGGTCTAGGGTTTGGAGGGGGAAAAATCTATTTTTAGGCTATGTTCTGCCCAACTGTTAGAGCTGCGATTCGAGGGGTTTAAAAGCAATTTATGAATATTTGGCTGTAGAGGAAGTTGTAGCTCGTCATTTCCCATTTAATTTGAGAACAATAACACTAAATTCCATTCAGTCAATCAAAAGTTATGCTCTTTTTAGTGCGGGTTGTTCTGAATGTGCATGTATTGGTAGCTGAAATGTTGAACTGCTCTTTAAGGCTAGATGCAGGTCGATTTAGAATTTTTGATTGCCTAGAGAAAGTTAGAAAATTTCCTTTAGATTAATAAAATATCATTGTTTGCTTGATTTGTATTAAAGAATCAATAGTTATGCTATTTTGAAGTTTGCTGTTCTGAATTCTGAAGCTGCTGAAGGTTTAGATTCTAGACTGAGATTCAGAGTGCTATTCAAGAACTTTAAATCTACCTCCTAAATAAATGGCTCTTTAATAATTGTATATTATCCTCTTTTGGTCATTTAGAGTACAAGAATCCAATTTTTGACTTTGCCAATTGAAAGTTATGCTCATTTCTATGCATGCAGTCCAGAACTAGAGTTAATGCATGTAGCCTCTATTCATCCCTGATCTGAGAGTTATTTATGCATCTCCTGAATAAATATCTATATGACAAATATAGGTTATCCTCTTGTGGTCATTTGGAGCCTAAGAATTCAAATTTTTGCTTAGCCAATTAAAAGTTATACTCATTTTAGTACAGACTGTTCAGAACTAGTATCAATGCATATAACCTCTGTTCATCTCAAATCTGGAAATTAGTTGTAATGCCGCTGATTAAATGAAATGTCACAGGTGATTTACCGCAGGCTAATGTTTTTCTGTCGCGGATGAATTTCTCTCTCCCTACCCCTTTCCTTTTTCCCCCCTTCCCTCCTCCCTTTTCCCCTCCCCCACTCGACTCCCTCCCCTTTCTTTTTCCCTGCGCCTCCTCACTCCCCAAGGCTAGCACCTCCTCCTCTCTTGTGAAATCAGTAGCAGCACCCAAGGCGCCTCCACCCCCTCCTCCTCCCCATGGCTGCAGCAAACTCCTCCCCATGGCACCGCTCCTCTCCTCCCTGCAGCAGAGCAGCAGCACCTCCCTCTATTGTTCTTCTTGGTAAGATTTGAAGATGAGATTTTCTACTTCTAATTTTTTTTGTGTGCTGCTCCTAGGGAGGCAGTTCCTGATTTATAGGTGCTCTAAGGTTCCTAGATTTGGAGATTTTGGAGGGAAATGTGGTTTAGGGTTGGAGGGAACACTATGCTATTTTTGGGCAGATTTTTGTCCCTCTGTTAGGGTTTCGATTCGAGGGGTTTAGAAGTATTTTCTATTGAGCCAACTAAGAGAAAGTTGTATATTATCCTTTCCCCTTTAATTGAAGCACAAGAACTCAAAAATCCATTCAGCCAATCAAAAGGTATGCCCTTTTTAGTGCGAGCTGTCCCAATTTGGTTTTGGATGGTAGCTGTAATATTCAACTACAGATTAGAGCAACTTAGAGGCTGAATCAGTTTTCCTATTTGCCTAAATAAAGCTAGAAAATTTTGTGTAGATTTAGAAAATATATTTGTTTACATGATTTGGATTCTTTAATCAAAAGTTATGATATTGTGAAGTTGCTGTCCTGAAAACTGAATCTGCTGGAAGTTCAGACTTCTATACTGAGATTCAGAGTGTGATTTGAAGACTTCAAATACATATCATAAATAAATGGATATATGGTAATGTTAGATTATCCTCTTGTGGTCATTTAGAGCATAAGAACTCAACTTTTGGTTCAGCCAATCAAAAGATATGCTTGTTTCACTAAACGCTGTCCAGAACTAGTATCTAATTGTGCAGCCTCTGTTCATTTCAATTCTGGGAATGTTTGAAGCATCTTCTTCATGAATGGCTGTAGGTTAATGGTGAATTATCCTCTTGTGATTAATTAGAAACTGAGATCACTCAATTTGGTTCAACCATTTGGATGTTATGTGGGTTTGTGCAATTGCTGTCCAGGAATTAAAATTTTGAGGTGAAGTGGCTATTTTGGGAAAATGAGTAGAAGTGTGATATGTAATTGTTGTGGGCATTTTAGTGTCGAACTGGTATATGAAATTGAGTTGGATTGCTATAAAAAGTTTTTAGGTCTAGTTGAGGAAGCTTAAAGCGGGATTCGTGTAGAGTGAAAGAGCTATTGTTATTTACCGCTTGAAATGATTTGCATTGTTTGAGATAAATGCATTTATGTTTATTGCAGGGATTGTGATCTCGGGAGTGGCCGAAGCTTCTCGCCACTCAGTTCCAAGTGGGTAAAGGCAAGTGTATCCCTAGTATGATGCTAGGATTTTGATTCTTGCTAATCAATATGAATATGTTATGTTGAAACGAATTTCATGATTTGTGTTGCATTGTATGGGTAAATAAGAAATGCTAAATGATTATGGATGTTAAGTTATGAATGTGAGAATTGGTTGATGATCATGCATTGATTATGGCTATATAATTGTTAGAAATGAATGTAATTTGCAATTTTATCTGTGTTAATTGCATTTGTTCATTCATAATGGAAGGGGCAACCCATTCTGATGCGGGCCTCTGCGTTCATACGTAGTGAACACAAAAGTCCTACCTCGTAGTCCCATACACACGGATGTATGGGAGCTAGTCAGTAAGAGTAGGCACCCTCTACGGGATGGAAGGGAACGAGGGTGCACACTGACAGGTGTGCACTCGGCAATACCGGTATGGGCTAAAGAAAGATGCATTCATGAGCATGCATGTTGCATTTTTATCGCTAATAATGAGTTTTGTGTGTTAAATGGAAATGTGAGGAGTTGGGATAGAGTCGTGGACTCATCCAAAGAGATTTAATGAGGTATGTGTATGAAATAAACAATGAGGTAAATGGTACTGATATAATTATTTTGTGTACTAGCTGAGTTGTATAAGAATTATGATTTTGTTGTTGATTTTATACACCTTGCTGAGTTTTTTTGAACTCACACTTGTTTTATTTAATGTTTTAGGTACTCTGAGGACGACTCGCCGGGATGGGACTTAGTTCACCTTCACTGACTTCAGGACACGCTAAATTAGTAGTTTGGAAGATTGTATCTTGTTGATAATTAGTGTTGGATCCTTGTAGTAGTTGGTTGTGGTTATTGTAATCTTTGCGGTGTTAAGTTTGGTATCTGCGAGTTTTATCTGCTAGGTTGTTTTGATTGTACTCCTAGATGTTTATGTTGGAATTTGTTAATGTTGTCATCTAGTTGTAGTTGCTATCGTTCTAGATTCCAACCCCCGTTTTTAGCATGGGGTTGATGGTGATCATTTAGAGCTAGAACATTATATTTATGTTTGTTAAATGCTTGTCATCTCTTTGCTTGCTGAGTGGATGTCCATCTAGCAGGGGAGATCTTGCCGTTTTTCTAGTTATTGTGATAGGTTTGGTAACACTTTGGGCATAGTTAGTGTCAAGGTGTTACATTAGTAATGCATTTCCTGAATGAATGGCTATAGAATAATTATAGATTATCCTCTTGTGGTCATTTAGAGCATAAGAACTCAAATTTTGGTTTAGCCATTTGAAAGTTATGCTCGATTTACTATCTGTTGTTCAAGTTCTGAACTAGTTAGCAGTATCATATTTTGCTATGTGATTTAGGGCTAGTTGGAGACCGAATTAGAATTTCTAATTGCCTAGAGATAGATGGAAAATTTTATGTAGATTCTGAAAAAATGTCTTCGTTTGCTTAATTTGAAGTTGTATAGCAATAGTTATGCTATGATGAAGTTAGCTATCCAAATTGATTATTGCTAGAAATTTAGAGATTTGGAGCAATTCTGGACTGAGGTTCAGATTAAGTTTTGAGGGTCTTTTGCTCAGTTCCAAAGGGTTCGGTTGTTGCGAAAATGTGCATGGTGTTCTTAAGTTTTATTAGAGATCGAGAATGCGAGTTTTGGATAGGCTATGTAAAAGATATGTAGCAGTGTAGTTCTCCTAGGGAGGGATAAAACCTGTTACCTAGTATGGAAGTTTTCGGGTTTAGGTCAGGCTCTAGGGCTGCTGGGGAGGAATTCTTTTCACCTACACCTTTTCCCTTCCCCAAAACAGCCTTGCCTTTTCTTTTTTTCCCCCAACCGGTCACCTCACCTGCTTCTTGCGCCCTCCCCTCCCCTGGCCGAAATTTTTTCCTGTCTCTCCCCCATTTCTTGGCAGAACATAGAAGTCTCCTCCCTGGTCAAGATCAACTTTGGATCCCCTCCCTAGCCGGCGCCAAGCTTTGCCCTCCTCCTGGCCGAGCTCCTCTCCTAGTTCTTCCCCTTGGCCGGGTGTTCCTGCCCCCATTGTTGTTGGTAGAGGTAAGCTTGGGCTTTCTTTTGTTTGAGGGCTGGGTGTTCTTGCTTGAGTGTTCTCTTGGAGTTCTTGCTAGGGTTCTTAAAGGTTGAGTGGAGTTTAGTTGGGGATTTAGGGGGAATGAGTTGATTTGGTTGTTCTCAGCTTGGGGGCAGTTTCGAGCTCCTGTTAGGGCTGGATTTTTGAGTGACTTAGAGGCCGAATTAGACTTTCTCATTGCCTAGAAAGTTGTGGGAAATTTCATGTAGATTGTGAAACTACTATCATTTACTTGATTCCATTCAATATAGAAATTTTTATGAGCAAAACACAGCATGCTGTTCTGAAATGCTGAAATCTATGGGCTGAAAATTAACCTGTTGTTTAGAATTACATAGAGGACGAATTAGACTTGCTCATTACCTAGAAAGTTGTGGGCCATTTCGTGTAGATTGTGAAACTGCTATCATTTATTTGATTCCATTGAGTATAGCAATTTTATGAGCAAAACACTGCATGCTATTCTGAAATGCGGAAATCTGTGGGCTGAAAATTAACCTGTTGTTTAGAATTACTTAGAGGCCGAATTGGACTTGCTCATTGCCTAGAAAGTTGTGGAAAATTTCGTGTAGATTGTGAAACTTCTGTCATTTACTTGATTCCATTCAGTATAGCAATTTTTATGAGCAAAACACTGCATGCTGTTTTGAAATGCTCAAATCTGTGGGCTGAAGGCAAGTGCATCATTATGGTGGTTTGTTGCATTGCATAATTAATTGCTACCTAGTTGTGTTAAACATTTTATAAGTCTTGCTACCATGTATTCTTGCAAGAGTATGATTATCGTGTTGTGAATGTTAAATTTATGGATGTGAGAAAATTTTTAATGCTTATGAATATGATTATTTCCAATTTGAGAATTGTTCACATCATTTGCATATGTACATTCATGATGGAAGAGGTGACCATGTGGGCCTGTTTGCTCACACGTAGTGAGCACGAAAGACCTACTTCGGTAGGCCCCTCCACGGGATGGAAGGGAAAGAGAGGGTGTACGCCGACGGGTGTGCACTCAGTTATACCGGTATTAACTATAAAATATGCATTATGAGTATGCATGGTGCATTGCATGATTGAAGAGAAAAGAATGTTGAATTAATGGGTTTATTTTCTTGAAAGATTAACTTACCATTAATTACACTACAAGAAAAGTGATTATCTGTGACGAAAATGTCGTGACGTTGTCAACTTTTGTCATGAAAAATCTATTTTCTGTGACGACTTGTTTATGTTTGTCATTACTTGTATCAGGGGTCGTCGCTCCATTTACTTTTGTGACGAAACATAAAATTTCGTCATGAAACCAAAATACAAATCGTCATAGAAAATGAATGGTTATTTGTCTTGGACTGTCATCAAACATATGTCTGGATTGGTTGGTAGATGCATGTAATGTAGTGCAAGGCTTCATTGGAATCCTTCTATACGATTGGTGGCTTCCACATTGTCCCTTGCATGGAACTAATTTTAATTGTCTTATATCTTAATGCAATCGCTTCCTTGTCGTTGATTTCATATATATGTATTTTATTATTTTACATTTTACTTATTTACTCATGTATTTATTTATTTATCTATTTAGTTTATACATATATATATATATTTTTTTTCGGCCAGGCCATTCACTTGGGCCCAACTGGCCCATTTTACTTGAACCCTACTTTCCCTTAACATTTGTTCCCACAGCCGCCACACTCAATCCCCTTCTCACTCTCCATCCCGAGCGCAACGTTCTTCTCCATGCCGCCGCTGTCACCTTTCTGCGCCACGCTTCCGCCGCTCTCTACCACCTCCTGGCCTCCGATCTTTCCCCCTCTCTCTCTCTTGTGCAAGCCCGAGCGCCGTCGCTGCCCTCTGTCTCTCTCGCCGTCACGCACGTCCGAGCACCGCCACCTGGTCTCCACTCTGCACTTCCTCTCGACGCTGCCTCTACTCTACCACCTTGCGCTGCCCAAATCCGTCGACTTCCCTGAAGCCATCGGCACCGGCACCTCCCCGAGGTGAGTCTCCTTTTCTTCTTTCTCCCCTTCCTCTCGCCTATGTCTCTCTCTCTCGTGCCTCCCACCGCCGGTTCTCACTACGCCTACCTTTTTCCCCAAGTGCCGAGCACTGCCACTTTCCCCCAGGCCAACTGCGCTACCCCTGGCCTAGGCGGCACCGGATCCGAGACCCTCAGCGCCAGTGGCCACAGTAGCCGCATCACCCCGACAACGGCTCGGCCATGGAAAAGGGCCTCCCAGGAGCTAAGTACCCGATCCCCCCTCTCTCTCTTCCATGCTATGAATTGGGTAGACAGTGGTTGCCGGTTTCATTATGCGAGTTATGTTCAAAATTTAGCCATGAAAAGAAGGGGTTCACCACCATCCTTAGTTTTGTGTGCTTGTGGTTGTGAGTATAAGGTTCAATATATTGCCGAATTCTGTGAGTATATGAGAATAAATCTTTATGTGGATGCATGAGTTTTCTTTAAGTGGAGGATAATGCTCAGTATGCGTATATGTGAATATGTGAATGACGTATATTGAAATTTTTAGCCTTGAGCTTGTTTATCTGATATGGAGTAGGGTAGTTATTATATACTGCAGTTTTTAGGCCTGAATTGGTTGTGGATTGAAGGCCTTAATGTCCATTTCCTTGTGCTCATATCCACAGATTTTGTGTGGTGATTTAGTAATGCATGCTTAAACTAGGACACTGTATATATAAGCATTGCAGAGATGTATGTTGAAATGATTACGCTTGTGCTTGTTTGTAGGAGAAAAAGTATAGGGGATGCAATGTACTGTTATTTGCTGAAAAGGATTATATGCATATTTGTATTATGTATTCCTTTGTGATTAAGGTGTGTAAGATCCCAAGGATTTTAATTTTTTGTGCAATGTGATCTATAGAAGTATATACATACATATATATTGACAGTGAGGTGAATGCTGGTATTTGTATTCTAGGAGCAAAAGGCAGTGTATGGACCGAAGTTTTGTATTTTCATGCTTAAAACAGAAAAATGGGTTAATAGCTATTTGTGCCATATTTTTTTTACTGCATAAAATCCCAACTGAGTATAGTATTACTATGATCTTGCTCCCTGCGTTTTAAGTTTTCGTTGGTTTGTGAAATGCTTATCAGCTCATGTTTGTTATGTGATGACTAATTGACTATCCATACTTGTGAATTAGGACAAGTATGCTTGATCTTATAAACATTCATTTAACAGTATTTATTTGTAGAGTCTAGTACCACTTAGCTATCTGCTAAGCAAAAGTGTTGTGCTAGTTGTGATCTTGTTGACAGGCTATGTTATTGTATTTTAATATTTTCTTAACATATTATGCTTGAGTCGCTGCATTGACTAGTTAAAAGTTGTATAGCATTATGCACTGCATAACTATATGCTTCTACAGTCCATTATGCATGCTAAAGGTGGAACAAAGGCATTGACTAATGAATGGTACCTTCTTCATTGCGTATATGGGAGGAGTGGTTTGGAAGGGACAGGTCTGCCCTTTTCTCCTTGTTGGTTGGCTTTGTTTGCTTTCAACAGAAAAGAACAGTGAATTGTACAGTGGTTGATGAGCTATTGTGAAATGATAGTAGGTTTGTTCTTTTTATACTGAGACAACCGACTTTGCTGGCTTGTGCAATCAGGTTTTGAGGCAAAACTATAATTTGGGTGGTGAACACTGGGCATCAAGGCAGTGGATGGCATCGACCTCCTTTCCTGCCACATGGCTGAGCAAAAGGTGAGGTGGTATGAGCTATAGGTTAGCTGGACACATGAAAGCATAGACTGCAAGGACACATGAGCTATAGGTTAGCTGGACGCCTGAAAGCGTAGACTGCAAGGTTCTATATCGGTTTGGATAGGGATTTAGATGTGTATATCTTCTGTAATCTTTAGACATGATTAGTGCTATGTGAAGTGTGGATTATGGCTTGGATAAAATGTTTGAGAGCATAAACCTTCATGTATACAAACATTTGATATTTGTATTAAAGTCTTTTGTTCTGTTATAATTGAGTTTGTGTGGATGAGTTGTGTCGACGATCGGGATCGCTTGACCGCAAATATGAAAACAGGGTTAGTGTAAATGGGGAGCCCAAAAAGCGCTGTGCTCAACGACGGATCGGACGTAGGTCGGGGCGAGGCGCCAACGAGCAAGAGACAGCGAGTTATACTGGTTCCAGCCCCCTTGAGGGTAACAGCCCTACTCCAGTCTTCTCCTGAGGCGGAGGAATTCACTATCCTGAGTACAGAATGCGGGTTACAGCTCGAGCTTGAGCGTCTTTGGTGTGTCTAGTGGACTATTGCTGGTATGTTGATGTCGTGCTTCATCACTCTGCTTCAAGGGATTTTATACCCCTCCCAGCCGTTGCCAGAAACGGCCAGGAGAGATTCCCGGGAAAGTGCATGTCGTGCATTGAAGGCGTGCTGCAACCGTCCCGGATCTGGCACCCACATCCGCCTTAACTCCGTGACTTTCAGTCTTGGTAACCGCCGAGTACACGCACGCCCCCTGAGCCAAGGTCGAGGTCGTGCGGGGTCGAGACCCCCCACTGCCCAAGCTCGAGGTCGTGCGTCGCTTAGGTCATGGTCGAGGCCCGTTGCTGCATTGTCCTGAGCTGGGGACTCTGTTGACCATGCATTGACCTGGCAGAGATTTCTCAGTCCCCGACAGCTAGCCCCCGAGGCTCAAGGTCGTGGCAGGAACACAGGTCGACCTCGAGCCTCCCCACACAGACAAGGGACTGTTTTCTGGAACTTTTGAGCCCGAAGTCGAGGTCAGGCGGAGACCTCCAGGAAAGACATCGGCTCCAAGACACCAGGCGCTCCTTGGACTTCACGATGCTGGTACGGACCCGATCGGTTAGAGGAAATGCCTGCAACGCCTTGAAACTGTCGCCCGATCTTTAATTGCGCCTGTCAAACCGTCATCGGCACACCTTTTGAGGCGCCTTAGTCTAAACCCGGTGACGATCCGAGCCTATAAGTCCAGACCTTCTACGACCTTCGAAAAACTCCCGACCTCCTCACCTCCTCGTGCTCCTCGTCTCCTAGCCTTTTGCTCGTGCAACTCTCCCTTCCTCGACCAAGCCTGAAAGCAGCCGCCATGGCAAAACTCGAAAGAAGCTCCATGTCACTGGCGAGGATGAAGGAGCTCGAGAGTCTGGGGCTGCTCGACCCAGCGATGTGGCGGCTGCTAGATGGCGAGACCGAACCACATCCTAGGGATGACGAGCTCGTCTGCACTGAGCACTATGCGCTCTTCGGTCTGTGGACACCGGAGAGCGACTTCATGGCGGCATTCCTTGCCCATTGTGAGATAGAGCTCATCAACCTGGTGCCCAATTCCATCCTTCTCCTTTCTATCTTCTCATATCTGTGTGAGGGGTTCCTTGGAATCCTTCCCACCCCCTCGCTCTTCTTTCGTTTCTTCAATCTATTCCGCTCTGGGAAGGGCCCTGTGGTCGGATGCCTTTACTTCCAGCTGCGGACGGGGATCCCATGGGCCTTCCCCAAAATCCAGTCTCGGGACTCCCTCGGTCCGTGGACCGAGCGGTGGTTCTACTTGAAGAAGGGCGAGACCGGCGCGCTGTCGTTCGATGGAACCCCCATCACCGGGAAGAAGGAGACCCCGGAGGCGGACGACCTGGAGGTCGACGAAGAGGCCATCGCCGCCATACACATCTGCGCCCAGCGCGATTTACCGAAAGCAAAGCGATCGTCATGATTTCTTATGAACCGGATTTTCCCCCTTCGGAAGATGGAACACCCGTTCTACGAGATCAAGGGGCGCGACGACATGACCCACGAGGGTACATCCGGTGCGTCCCTTTTGCCCTAGGAACTTGCTCGAATTCGACCTTCGATCCCTCCTGACGGTTTGCTTCCTTGCAGCTCCGAAGGAATCCTGGGTCACCGCTAGGATGAACGAGATGTTCGGGAAAGGGGCGCACGATTATTCCGTCAGTGACCCCGTCCCGAAAAACATACTGTGCCGAAAGGCCGAGGTAGGCACTCCCAAGCTGTTCTTCAGTTCGCACACCATCAGTGCCTTCCTTGACTGTTCGTTGTGCTCGCAGGATCATCAGGAGCTGCTTGAGACAGCAAGGAGGATGGTCCCACTGCTCGTCGGGGGCAAGGGCAAGAAGGGGAAGAAGAAGCCTCCCCCGGGCAAAGCAGACGACCGGGAGGCGAAAAAGCCCCACGTTGAATGGGCCGACCACGTAACGGTAAGAACCTCCATGATCGAGCCCCCGAGCTTATGCTCATGCTCCCTTATCTCCTGACATGTCCTTCTTGCAGCAGCTGAGCGCGGCGGCCGCTGCTAGGACTTCGAGTCCTCAGGCGGCTCAAGGGTCCCAACCGCAGTGCTCTAGGACCTCCGCCGCAAGGGACTTAGAGCCATCATGAGCATTAAGGTCCCTGCATCGGGGACCCAGAAGCGAGCGCCTTCAACCTCGGGGTCGAGTCTCGCCACCTTCTCAGAAAACGGAGACTACCGACCCAGGTAGGTTTCCAATCCTTCATTTGCTCAACCCTCCTTGTACCTGTTTAGCTTAGTAGTCGCTCTTAATCGCAGACCTTGAGCGCCCAAGCTCAACACCTGCCCGTATTGACAATGACTATTGTCTAGTGCGAGTCCGGGTCCGAAGAGGAGGAGGAGGCCTATTATGTGCTGGCGCCCCGCCGATCCTCGGGCCAGGGGCGCATTCCTTCGAGCCCCCAGAGCAGAGCCCCGGTCGGTGAGTTCGACCAAGGGCTCGACGACCCGGACGAAGAAGAGGTCCTCCCTGTGACCAGTGAGGATTATGAAACCGGCGAAGTGGACGCCGAAGACGACGTCGACCCACCGGAGGCTGCCGAAGGAGACGGTGCCAGGGATGCCCTCGACACGCCCATCGAGGTCACCCCGACCGTGGTAGTCGAAACCCCCCGAGCCACCGATTCTGAAGATGCTCTGGCTAGACAAGCACGGAGGACCGAGCCACGGACCAGGCCAGGACCACCGCAGGGGTGGAGGTTAGAGACCCTCTAGCTATGGGGGACAAGGCCGAAGCCGCCACCGGGGCCGAGCATGGGGGCGGAACGAGCCCCCTCGAGGAGGAAGCCCGAGGTGTGGCCGCCCACGACGGAGCGCCCGAAGGCCTCACCCTCGAAGACCCGGCGGCAGCAATGGGCGACACCGCCCCAGGAACGTCGGGCAGCAGCTCCGCCGCGTACTCCCGTGCAGTCTTCGAGGGACGTCTTACCCGGGTACTTGAGTTTTCTCCGAACTTTAGCTCGGACTTTGTCGTTTTCCTTCTTTTCTCTCGTTCTTCTGGTGTGTACCGTGTTGATCCTTTGAGCCCCGCAGGCCTTCGACTCAGTTACCCAAGGGCTGCAAGGCCTTCAAACGCACGCCGACGCGCTGAGGGCCTTGCTCGATTTGTTGGAGGATCGGGAGACGGTGCACTCCAAGCTCGTGGAGGCCTGCAAGCCGAGCGGGAGGAGGCCGCGCAAAAGGCGGCAGACGTCTCCAACGAGATCGTCAGCCTCCGCGAGGTGGTGAAGACACTCGAGGCCTCCCACAGGGCCGAGCTGGATCGGGCCATCGCCTTAGAGAAGGATCACGTGTACAAGGCCGTTGAGGACGAGCGCGCGAGGTCGGCCAAGGCGCTTGAGGCCGAGCGAGCCAAAGCCGAAGAACGAAGCAAGGCCGCTGCGGACCAGGCAGCCGCCGCATCGAGGACCTCCCCCGAGCTTGAGGCCAAGGTGCAAGAGCTCGAGGAGAAGCTGGGTCGGGCAAGCAAGGCGGCCAAGAACGCCTTGGCCCAACTTCAAGAGGAACGACGCCGCGCCGCTGAAGCCTCTACCGAAGCCCTCCGACTCCAGGGCGAGCTTTCGACCTTAAGGGCCAAGGTCGCCGAGCTCGAGCAGGAGAAGCTCGCGCGTGAGATGGCCGATCTATAAATAGGGCTAGATTTCCTGTAAGCAAGACCTTTTGTAAGACAAAAAAGGATTAATGGAATGACATTATTTTGGTAAGAATAGTTTAATGTCTTGGTTTGCGTTATCATTTCCCGATCAAGAGATTTTTTTATCGCGCACTTAGCCTTTTCTGGCCGTGGTATATCCTGTCCGGCCCAGATTGGGCTCAAGGTCGAGCAACGCCGCCTTGGGCGCAAGTGAGAAAACCTGTAGAGACCAAGACCTGCAAGATCGAAAAAGGCCCACAGGGAGCAAAACATGGGCGCATGAGAAAAAACTGAGGATCTAGAGTGAGGCTCTTGAGTCATGACAACGATTTGCGCCTTGCTCGTTGGACCCGGTCACGGCTTAGTTAGAACCTCGGCGAGGGAGCATTGATGCTAAGAGGTTAAACACAAGTAGCTCGACCACTGGGGGTGAAGTTTAAGCCCTCGACACCTGGGCCAAGAGCAAGCGCAGTTGTCCATAGGTCGGACTCAAAGAGGCATCGAACTCGAGCCAATACAAAATATAGAACGAAAAAAGTGCGCAAAGACCAATCATGACAACTGAACAAGAGCTTTACTAAAAATTGTGGTAAAAGGGTTACACATAGAATTTTCGAAGCTGATCAATATTCCACGAACTAGAGAGCTCTCTCGCCATCAGGCGTGCTAGCCAGTAAGCCCTCATGCAATCTGTTGAAACAACTCTATAGGGCCCTCCCACATGAGGATAACTTGTTGGTGTTGGACTGAGCTGAATCCATCTCGGGCTAGGTCCCCAACAAGGAGCTCCTAGGTCGTACCGATCGGGACGCATGTCTACGAAGAGCTTGCAGGTAGTGCGCCGATCGTAGCAGTGCACGGCATCTTACTTCTTCTGCCAAGGCAAGGTCAAGGGACTGTTCTTGCTCGAAATCGATTTGGTCGACCGAGCTGACCCTGGCAGAGCTCAGCGTGACCTCAGGAGGTAGGACGGCTTTGGTACCGAACATGAGCCGGAAGGGTGTGGACCTTGTTGCTTGGTTGACTGTGGTACGAATAGACCATAAGACGATGGAAAGTTCGTCCACCCAGGTCTGGCCATATCATTCGAGCTCATCCGATACTCGCTTTTTGATGCCTTGAACGATTTGTCTGTTGGCGCGCTCCACTGCTCCATTGCTCTGCGGATGGGCCACCGAAGCATAGCATACTTTGGTGCCGACGTCTTCGCAGTACTCCTGGAACAGCTCACTGGTATATTGTGTTCCATTGTCAGTGATGATTCTGCATGGAACCCCATACCTGGTGACCACGAACAAGCGGAAGAACTTGACCGCCGCGCGGGCCGTGATGGTCGAGACGGGTTCGGCTTCGATCCATTTGGTGAAGGTATCGATAGCGATGAACAAAAACTTCTTCCCCCGACCGCCCGCGGAAAAGGGCCGAGGATGTCTAGCCCCCAGGTCGAAAATGGCCAAGCTAGCGGGATGGTCTGGAGCGCATAAGCAGGCTGGTGCAACTTTCGAGCATGGAACTGGCAGGTTCGGCAGGCCCGGACGATGTTGCGAGCATCCTAGAGCACTGTTGGCCAATAGAACCCCATGCGGAAAGCTTTCCCGACCATGGTCCTGAAAGAAGAATGCGCCCCACAGAGACCTGAATGAATATCATTTAACAGGTACTTACCCTCCTCCGTGGGGACACACTTCGTCAGGATGCCAGAAACATTCCAACGATAAAGCTTGCCGTCCACAAGTCTGTATGAGCTTGCTCGGCGCTGACTCGCCTCCGCCGAAGGATCATCCAAGCTCTCCTTGCTGTAATTGTGAATCGGCTCAGCCCAAGAGGGAATACCCTCGATGAAGGCGACCGAGGGCCCTTGGTCGTAGATTGAGGGCGACGCTAGGGTCTCCAAGATCACATCTGGAGGGATTTCGTCATCAGACGACCCGAGCTTGGAGAGAAAATCCGCATCGGAGTTGTCCTTCCGCGCCACATGCGTGATCTCCAGGTTCTGGAACCACTTTTTCATCTTGCGCGCCTCGGCGAGGTACTTGGCCATGGAATCTTCCGAGCACTGGTAACCCTTGTTGAACTGGTTGATGACGAGCTGTGAATCACCCTTGACGACCAACCGGTGAACACCCAAATACTTTGCAAGCCGGAGCCCCACGGAAGAGCTTTCACTCTGCCGCATTATTCGTTCGGGAACTGCTTAACTACATACCTCACTGTCGCCTCATGGGTGAGAATGAGGATCCCCCTTTAACGCTGAAGGATCGTGAGCCGTCGAAATACATGACCTAGGGCTTCTCCTCATCGACCTCGAGCTCAGGAGCTGGCTGCGAGGTCTGTTCGACCACAGAGTCGACAAGCACCTGCGACTTGATGACCGTGCGCGCCACGAACTGGAGATCGAAGACGGCCAGCTCCATGGCCCACTTGGCGATGCGACCTCCGGCCTCCGGATTCCTCAAGATCTCCCTGAGCGGGAAGTTGCTCGAGATGACCACAGAGTGAGCTTGGAAATAGTGC
Source organism: Guadua angustifolia (assembly GCA_036346375.1). Classification (NCBI taxonomy): domain Eukaryota; kingdom Viridiplantae; phylum Streptophyta; class Magnoliopsida; order Poales; family Poaceae; genus Guadua; species Guadua angustifolia. The sequence continues at coordinate 47,268,452 of CM070505.1, read as the reverse complement.
CGGAGCTTGCGCGAAACCATGAGGAGGGCATATAGCAGCTTCTGGACCTAAGGGCAGCATTCTTTTGGCCCGTGGAGAACCTCGCTGACGTAGTAGATCGGTGTCTTTGTTAAGATTCCGCCGGCCACCGTGACAAGATCGACGCTTGGACGGTGGCCGCGAGGTAGAGCAGCAACTTCTCGCTTGGCTGCGGGGTCATAAGTAAGGGTGGTGTTGACAAGTATACCTTCAACTCATCGAAGGACCGCTGAGCCTCAGGCGTCCACTCAAAGCTCCCCTGCTTACGTAAGGCCCTGAAGAAAGGCAGCCCGCGCTCGCCGAGCCTCGAGATGAATCGGCTGAGGGCGGCCATGCGGCCAGTGAGGCACTGCACCTGTTTTACCGAACTCGGAGGGGCCATCTTTTCTATTGCCTCAATCTTCTCTGGGTTCGGGCCAACCCCCAAGCCCCCGATCATGTAGCCGAGCACCTTCCCGGAGGCGGTGCCGAACACACACTTCTCCGGATTGAGCTTGATCTTGTTCTTGTTCAGGTTAACGAAGGTCTCCCCAAGGTCTTGAACGTGGTCGGCCTCGGCGGAGCTCTTGACGATGATGTCATCCACGTAGACCTCGAGGTTGCGGCCGATCTAAGGCTCGAATGTCTTGGTCATTAGGCGCTGGGAGGTCGCGCCGGCGTTGCGGAGACCAAACGACATGGTCGTGTAGTAGTAGGTCCCGAATGGTGTGATGAACGACGTCTTGCTCTCGTCATCAACCGCCAGCTTGATCTGGTGGTACCCAAAATAAGCGTCCAGGAAGCTTAGCAGCTTGGCATTCGCCGTGGAGTCGATGATTTGGTCGATGCGCGGAAGAGGAAAGTTGTCCTTTGGGCATACCGAGTTCAACCCCGTGTGGTCCACGCACATCCCTCACTTCTCGCCTTTCTTCTGCACCATGACGGGATTGGCCAGCCATTCGGAGTAATCGATCTCACTAATAAAGCCGGCCTTCAACAGCTTGTCAAGATTCTCCTTGATTATGGCGACCTTCTCGGGAGAGAAGCGTCGCAACTTCTGGCGCACGGGCCGGCAGTCGGGCCGCACCTGCAGTCTGTGCTCGACCACCTCCCTCGGGACACCTGGCATATCCACCGGCTCCCAAGCGAATATATCTTTGTTGGCGCGGAGGAAGGTGACGTGCTTGAGTTCCTATTTGGAACCCAGCTCGGCCAAGATATGGACGCACTTGGATGGGTCCCCCTCCTCGAGCGGCACAGCCTTCGTAGCCCCGCCGGGCTGGATGACCGCCTTCTGGCGAGCGACCTTCGCAGTCGCTGCTGGGCCCTGCTGAGGCAACATGCCGGCAAGGGCTAGGGCTTGAGTCTCGTAACCGTGCGCCGCTTTGAGGTCACCGCGCACAGTGATGATGCCACTTGGCCCCGGGAGCTTCATGCAGCGGTGACCGTAGTGGTTGGCCGCCATGAACTTGACCAGGGCAGGATGCCCGAGGATGGCGTTATAGGGGAGATCACCCTCGACCACCTCGAAGGTGATAAGCTCAGTGCGAAAGTTATCCAAGGCGCCAAAGGTGACGGGCAAAACCACCTGCCCTAGAGGTGTGGTCGAGCTCCCAGGAACGATCCCGAAGAAAGGAATCGCAATGTTCTTGACCTTTGACCGGGGGATTTGCATCCGGTCGAGCATGCTAGCTAGCAGTAGATTGAGGGAACTACCACCGTCGACCATGACCCGCCCGACCATGGTGTTGCTGATGGTCGGGGTCACGACCAAGGCGGTCTTGAGGTCCTTAGACATACCTTGGGGGGCATCCTCCTGCGTGAAGGATATCGTGGCCCCGGTCCACTTGCAGGGCTGGTTGTCGGGCTTCCCAGCGGCGGCCTGGTAGACTACGCGCGCGGCATCCTTGATTTCGCGCGAGGACTAGTATGCCGACGAGCCACCGAAGATGACGTCGGTCCGGCAGTCGCCCTGCTGGAAATCCAGGTCGAGGTCGGCTTGGTCCTCACCGGCGTTCACCCTATCGGGCTGATCTCCTTCCTTTGGGAGCGTGGGCATCTTTCCGCGCCGGTCATAGAAGGCCTCCAGCTTGCTCTGCCTGGCCCTGCAGCTTCGTAGGTCGTGGCCAGGGGCCCTGTGGAAAAGGCAGAACTTGCCCTCGTCGAACCGAGGCCGCCCCTCAGGACCTTACGGGCGGCCGTTGGCCTGCCGCGACCAAGATCGGCGATCCTCCTGCTGAGGTCGGCGCTATGCCTGCTGAGGCCGTGGCCGATTTCGCTGGGGACGGAGCCCCTCCTAGGCCGAATCCCGTACTTCCATGACCTCGCGGTGACCATCCGCCGAGACGGTCACCTGAGGTTGGCCACCATCGCGCTTGCGGTCTCTCTTTCGCTTCTTGGCGGCCGTGCCTTGGTCAGCACCTTTGGTGTTGGAGGGGCCGGCCTCGCCTGAATTGACGCCAAGCTTACCTTGGTCGTAGTCGTGCTTCCAGCGGACCGCGCCGTCTGCATCCGCGTAACACTCCGCCATGCGAAACAGCTTGCCGACAGTGAGCCTTGTCGTAATCTCCAGGTCTTCGGTGAGGCGCCGGTCGCGGACGCCGAACTTGAATGCCTTGATCACGACTTCGTCAGAGACGCTTGGGATCAGGTTCCTGGTGCGAATGAACCATCAAACGAAGTCGCGGAGGCATTCATTCTTTCCCTGGATAACCCGGTCCAGGTTCTTCTCTCTACCAGGCCGCTCGTAGCAGCTTTGGATGTTTGAACGGAGCGCACTCTGAATCTGGCGCCACGAGCGGAAGGCGCCAGGCTTCTGGTTGAAGAGCCAGGTGCGAGCGGCGCCATCCAAAATGGTAGGGAGGTAATTGGCCATCACGTACTCGTCACCCCCTGCGGCCAAAATAGCGGTGGTGTAGATCGACAGGAACTCATCGGGGTTCTTTGTTCCGTCAAATCGCTCGATCAAGGCGGGCTTGAAACGAGCCGGCCAGCGCACCAGGCGAAGGTCGTCGGAGTACGCCACACAGCCGTAGGCCGGAACAGGTGCACGCCTGGGGAGGTCGTCGTCGGCGAGGCTTTCACTGCTGCCAGATGCAAGGTCGAGGCTGCCTCGGCGCCCCGACCTTCGGCGAGAGCGGTCGTGGTGCTGGGCGTGGGAGTCACCCGGGTGATATCCTAGGCAGTCTTGGACTCTGCGGCGCCTAGGCGGGATATCCAGGGAAAGACTCCTAAACCCGCCGTCGTTCGAAGGTGAACTGACGTAGCTTGGCTGACACTAAACAGCACTCGGAACTACGTCCGCGGGGTGGCAACGAGGTGGAGTCAGGAACACATCCCGGAGTTGTTGGCGAGAAGGTACGTCCCGCTGGGGAGGCGATCGGTGAGCGTGCCGGTGTCGGCGCGATGAGTTGTCATCACTTCTCAGGGAATGAGTCCTTGAGCGGTGACTCTGGTGCTGCGGAGGTATGACCTCTGTTGCGGCACGATCAAGCTCGTCGGCCAGAGCACGACCGAAGAGTTCCGACCTCACCCCGTTTGGATCAACCATGACCCGGGCGATAGCTCAGAGGCACTCTCCCGAGGGAGGGAGCCTGGGATGGCCGGACGAGGCGCTGGCCTTTTCCTGGTCCTCTCGTCGGAGGGCAGTTATGGCCTGGTTGATGGCGACATGCACCATCCGACGAGCTTCTTCTGGGGTCTGTGGGTCATCACCCTCCGCTACGTCTATGCCGTGGCTGTCTGCCATGAGGACATGCTGCCCGCGTAGTGGGGGCGAAGGTGAAAACAGGGACGTAGAGTCGTCGCGTTCGGGTTCTGCGTCCGAGCCCACGCTTGAGGAACGTCCCTCGACAGAGTATGCTATGCTCCTGAGACCTTGATCTCTTTCCTCCGAGTGAGCGAAGCTATCGGGCCCCACGGTGGGCGCCAGCTGTCGACGATCGGGATTGCCTGACCGCAAATATGAAAACAGGGTTAGTGTAAACGAGGAGCCCAAAAAGCGCTGCGCTCAACGATGGATCAGACGTAGGTCGGGGCGAGGCGCCAACGAGCAAGAGACAGCGAGTTATACTGGTTCCAGCCCCCTTGAGGGTAACAGCCCTACTCCAGTCTTCTCATGAGGCGGAGGAATTCACTATCCCGAGTACAGAATGCGGGTTACAGCTCGAGCTTGAGCGTCTTCGGTGTGTCTAGTGGACTATTGCTGGTATGTTGATGTCGTGCTTCATTACTCCGCTTCAAGGGATTTTATACCCCTCCCAGCCGTTGCCGGAAATGGCCAGGAGAGATTCCCGGGAACATGCATATCGTGCATTGAAGGCGTGCTGCAACCATCCCGGATCTGACGCCCACGTCCTCCTTAACTCCGGGACCTTCGGTCTTGGTAACCGCCGAGTACACGCACGCCCCCTGAGCCAAGGTCGAGGTCGTGCGGGGTCGAGACCCCCCCACTGCCCAAGCTCGAGGTCGTGCGTCGCTTAGGTCATGGTCGAGGCCCGTTGCTGCATTGTCCCGAGCTGGGGACCCTGTTGACCTGGCAGAGATTTCTCAGTCCCCGACAAGTTGTATTAGTGTATTTGTTGTAACACCCCGGCACCCCGTGCCCCGAATGTTACACCCTCTAGCATCAACAATTACAAATCACTAAGAATAAATATTAGCAAAGCAAACGAACAACTAGGAGGTTGCCGAAATTATTAAAAATTTTGGCAGCACCTCCCCTAAATCTAGGATATCCACTCAGCAGACAAGAGAGAATAATCAATCTAATAACAATAACCATACCCAGCATATGCCTCTAGGAATCTAATCAAGACATTCTAGCAGTTAACTTCTAGCAACTATTAACTTAACATCACGGAGTTTAGCAACCACCACATAATTATTACATGACAGGAACTCATTAAACATAACTGCAAACAACACCGTTACAAGAATTTTAATGAGCTATTAATATCAGAACTATAAATCAACATGATGGAAAGGTGATGATGCAAAACGTGATTGTGCTACTACCACCATCCATGCATGCCGGTTTCAAGGTACCTGCAACAGCACAAACAACAAGCGTGAGTCGATGACTCAGCGAAGTACATCAAAGAATAAATTCATAATCAATCTCATTTTCCTACTTAAGAGCATAACAACCATTCTTACATAAGTACAACAAGCAGATAAAACAGAAGTATCACAACTAATTCTCCAAAACCAACCCCATGCTCGTCTTTAATGGAGTTCACAACTCCACGACAATGAAGCATAACATATAACCTGAAAACATAATTCATATCTTTCAACCAGACATGAAAATATAGAATTTGAATAATCCATCATACTTCTACAATCATGTAATACATTATGCATGCTCACCTGTTTCACTTCATTACTAAATTCTTACATGTACCTCTTTAATCTTTTTGGATGAGCCCACGACTCGATCCCAACTCGACACCTTTCCATTTAACTCAAAATCAATGTTAGAATGCAATGCGACATGAATGCTCTCTTTGATGCACGTACTGGTACTGCCGAGTGCCTACCCGTCGGTGTGCACCCTCACGTCCCTTCCATCCCGTGGAAGGTGCCTACTCTTACTGTCTCTCTCCCATTCACCTCGATGAATGGGACTACGAGGTAGGACTTTTGTGTTCACTACGTGTGAACACAGAGACCCGCTTCAAAATGGGTCGCCTCTTCCTTTAATGAATGCACAATGCAATTTACATGAATGAAATGCAACCCTTCATTCATTGCCACCACTAACATAGCCATAATCACATACATAAACCTAGCCAACTCTCACATTCATAAGTGGCCAGCGATACTAGTCTAATCAGTTTCGACAATAAGACATGGCGACACATTACAGTGTTTCTGTCATGTAATTAAATCATACGGCCACCGAGCCACGTTCACCACAACACACTTGCAATTAAATACTCACTTTCCATTTGCTAATATTCATCCACCCTCCTCATCACAGGTTTGTAACACCTTTTCTATCTGCATAATTCACACAACCCACCCACGACAAATCGGGGACTTCCAGATGCCTTCAAGCCAAGCCGAAATTCCCGGTTCCACATCAGAACTTTCGCTCCTGACAGAAAGAGCCGGTTTGGCTTGAAGGGCAAACCAAGACTCCTCCAAAGTAAAATTCTCACATATGCTACCTCTAGAAATGACTTAACCATTTAAACCAAGCTCATGTCAACCCCATTCACTCGAACAATATACTTACTATATTCAACCTTACTAAAAGCTCATTTTCAATTAGAGTTCATCTAATTAGCAGAAGCAACAATTAAATTAGGGAGCATCACATATGAATACACAACCACGCTCAATAACACGATGTACTTGCCTTAAACCACGGGAAGTGGAGTGGCGCGCGAAGAAGAGGCCACTCCTCCTGAAATCAGAAATCAAACACAGAAACAAATTACCGACCAATCAATCAATCAATCGCAACATTGGTGAAAACATTAACAATCCCTCCTGGAATTAGCTCTACTTTTCAACTACGGCAACTTCGGACAGCAGTTGCAAAAATGATCCTAACTTTTGATCCTCTTACCCAACTTGAGTGAACTCAGATTCTAAATTGATTATACGAGAATAATCCACAACTCTACTACAACCATTCATTCAGTAAATGCACCTTGAGTGAACTCAAGATTCTAAATTGATTATACGAGAATAATCCACAACTCTACTACAACCATTCATTCAGTAAATGCACCGAAAATTATTATATGGAGAAACAAATACAATCTAAATTGTTATCCTAACCAAGTTAAAGTTGAGAGGTTAACCGGCTTCCAAGCCACATTTCCATGCAAGGCAGTAAAGGGTGACTGCAGAAAGCATTCCAAGCATAAGGATGACACCTCAATTTCGAAATAAACACAAACACTCTATAGTAAAGTTTAAGGTAGTTAAGGAAATGACAAGTTGCAGTGACATGATCTTAGCACTATTATCTTATACACAAGTACCTGATCAGTAAATAAATAACTCCCTTGTGTATCTAAATTCCCATGGGTAGCTTTAGTCAACATTGACTAAGGATAATACACCAACTTAAGCATAATGCAGTGATCAAGGAGATAATAGGGTGCAATAAACATGATCTCATAAGCAAATGTATCAGTCAAATATAATTGGCTAAACAAAATACTAACACATCTAAATAAAAGCATAAGAACTAAGATGCTGCCATAATAAATTTCTTTGTGAGACACTATATGCACATAAATTCCAGAAGGGCACTCCACAACTTCTAGCAAGATAAGATACATATTACAGAAGTTATGCGTGAGACACCATCAAATAATGCATTCTCTGTTTTGAATAGGAGCATCCAAATCTGCAGATTCATATGCCAACATGAATTTCAGAGAAACAACCCGCAAGCTACCAACAATATTCATAACAAAAACCATCTGGGTAAGCAATCTTATGCAAACACCAAAAATAATCATGCACATACAAATATTCCAGAACAGCCATAATGTCCTCTATTTGAATCAGAACCAGGCACATCAATTAGACAATTGAAATAGATGCAAGATAAAACAAGTATTCATTTGTCATCAGCTGAACAAGAAATTGGGATTGCACAATGGACCGAACATCAATAACGAAGCAGCCTGGGCACCCTTTCTATGCCATAAAAATGAACACACCAAACACCATTCCAGAAAACAGAAGGCATTGATGCATATACTTCTTGGCTAATAACAGCACATCATATACTATAGATTCCATTTTTGATAACCAAGCATAAGGATCAATATCTCAGCATACATGCATACTCTAGTACCAAATTTTTATGCCTTAATCATGCATACAGAACTCAGAGCGAAGTGCTATTCTCTGTCCTAAGAATTCAAGACCTCAATATATCCACCCCATGATCTCTATATACAGATATGTAACACCCCATTATCCTCAATACCTACCATCTCTTCGGTTGGGGAGGAAAGCAAGAAGACAAGGCTGCAACTTGGGGAAGACTCGGCAGGGAGGACAGCCACAGCTGCAGCTTGACCAGCAACTGGCCAGACGCAGGGAGGGGTGCCGGCTAGGGCACACGGCTGCGGAAGAACTGCCGGCTGGGGGAGGGGAGTGCGCCGGCCAGGGGACGTCGGCTCTGAGGGAGGAGCAGGGAGGCGGCACCGAGCTCGGGTGGAGAGGAGCCAGGAGAGGCTGTGTCGCCAAGGGGAAGAGACAGCCAAGGGGGGGCACCGCCTACTGGAGGGGGGGCGCCGCCGGCCGCCAGAGGAAAGAGGCGCCGCTCCTGGCTATTGCGTACTGCTGCTGCTGCTGTCCTGGAGGAGGGGCGCCGCCGGCCAAGGAGGAGCCAGGGATGGCGCTGCCCGGGTGGAGAAGGGATCCAGGAGGCGCGGCTGAGATTGGAGGCAGGAGGGTGCCAGGACGCGCGGCTGAGATTGGAGGCAGGAGGGAGCTAGGGGAGGCCAGCTCAGGTGGAGGCAGCTGGGAGGTGGAGCTGCTGGGGAGAAAAAAGAATGGGAGGGGAGCTAGGGTTAAGGTGGATCCCTCCCCTTCATTTGGGCCAAAATGAGTAACTAACGGCCCAAGAACAGCACGCCCTAACAACAAAAGCAACCCACGCGGCCCAAACACAGCCCAACACAATTTAGACTTAATTGGAATATTACATTTATTTTAATCGAGTTGATATCGTGTGAAGATTTTTGTTGGATGCTGAAATTTGATTAACTGCGTATGTAAGCTAATTGTACCAAAACTGGTTTCCACCTTTTGTATAGCAGGGATGAAATCAAATGGATTTGATATTCTTTAATAAAGAGATTAACTAGATGTGACTGTGTATTTTGATTTCGTTGAGATTCTATATGTGTTGATGTGTAGGTATATATAATGCTGAGGTTGGAGCACCTATGTGTATGTGTGTATGTGTGTGTGTATATATATTGTTGATACTATGAGTTTAGGTGTTTGCTTAGGTATATATATATATATATATTAATGAGATGCTGGTTGCATTATAAGTCACCAGATTCCTTTCTCTTGTTAGATTATTTATGGTTGTATGCGAGTGACTAGTATTTTTAAGAAAGGATAATTAAGGCGAGAGTACTTTACAAGTAATTTGTTTGTTTAATTTTGAAGTTTAGAATTAAAGGTTCAAAAGCTTTTCTTCAAATAGCAGAAGTCCAAAAAAACTTAATGAGTAGAAAACAATTATACTTAAGGCAAAAATTTAAGTCACATTTCAACTCAAAATTTTATTTTAGTCAGTTTTAAAATTTTAAATTTTATTTTACTTGTTTTTGAATTTTTTGGGATATTACAAAAACATATCGCATTAGCAATCAATGAAGAACTTACCCTGCATACAAGATTGATTGTTAGTGCCCCAAAAAGAGCCATATGCATTTTTGTTTGTAAATCTGGATGATGATTGTTCTCTCCATGTTTGTAGGATGATTTAGAAGATCATGTTGATGTTACAAACTCCCGTCTTCAGGTTAGTTTTTTATCCTTCTCCTAGATCCAAACTGTTTCTTAACCATTAGAGATTTTTTACTAGTGCTTAATATTAATTGTTTCATGCAAGAAGTAGAAGACTTGAAGCAAAAAGCACAAGCATTAGATGAAGCACTAATCAGAACCCAAAAGGAAATGGAGAATTTAAAGAAGAGGCAAGAGGAGAATGACGCATGGCTGGTAACTTGGTTCACTGGTACTAGCTTCAACTGGTTTAGGTAACGTGGTCGAACTTTGTGACCTGTCGATCTGTTTTCAAAACTTGATATTAGTTTGAAGTGGTGGTACTAGCTTGATCTGTAGTACTAGCTTGAAGTGGTGATTTAAGTACTATGAACAAAGTTTGTGACTCTTAATATATCTGTGGATAATTCGTGCTGCTCTATGCAATGTATTGATTGGTCTCCTGAAAATATTGTGTGTTGTGGCTATTGACGTGGCACTGAAGTGTTCAATGACGAAAATGCATGTCCACGTGGCACTCATCTGTGATGAAATATTTGTGTCATAACACGTGCCACTTCACCTCATACCCTAGCTGATGACGTGGCACTGGAGTGTTGCATGACGAAAATGAATGTCCATGTGGCAATCATCAGTGACGAAACAATTGCGTCACAACACATGTCGCGTCACCTGACACTACACGTGCCACGCCACCTGACACCCTGGGTATTGACGTGGCACTCGAGTATTCAATGACGAAAATGCATGTCCATGTGGCAATAATCTGTGATGAACAATTTTGTCATAAATGAAATGAATTTTTTTTAAATAATATATTTTAAAAAAAAAATTACAGAAATAATATGTCAAAAAAAATTTATAGAAATACCCCATAGTCGCACTTCCAAATTGATACAAACAGTTTGTCGCAGTTTCGAATTGCGACATTACCATTAGTCGCAATTTGGAATTGCGACAGACTATACGGCTTCTTTGTCGCAATTCCAAATTGCGACTAAGGTCTGTCGCAATTTGGAATTGCGACAAAGAGGCTTAACCCAGCGCCCCGAGGCCTTCGGCTTCATTTCTTCCAGCGCGCCCGAGCGTCATTTCTCTTCACCGCCGCCGCTGCCAGAGAAAAGAGAGGAGAGGGGAGAGGAAGAGAAGGGAGAGGAGGGGAGGAAGAGAAGGAAGAGGAGAGGAGGAGGAGAGGAAGAGAAGGAAGAGGAGAGGAAGGAGAGGAGGAAGGAGGAGGATTTCGTCGCAGTTGAGGTAAAATTTGTTGTCATTTTTTTTGTAATGTTTATTATAGTGATCAAATTAGGATTAGCAAAAATTGTACTACTAGTTTAGTTCGGTAGTGATCAAACTAGGGTTGAAATATAGCGTTGAAATAATAAACTAGTTTAGTTCGGGAGTGATGAAACTAGTTGAAATATAGCGTTGAAATAATAATAAACTAGTTTAGTTCGGTAGTGATCAAACTAGCGTTGAAATAATAAAATTGTATTACTGGTTTTTTTAATGTTCATTGTAGTGATCAAACTAGGGTTGAAATATAGCGTTGAACTGTATTAGAAATTAGAAAAAAATTGTATTATGAATTAGGGTTAGCAATAGTTTAGTTCGGTTGTATTACTAGTTTTATAAAAAAATGATTTAGTGATTTTGAATTTAGCAGAGTTAGCAGTAGTTTATTTAAATTTACGATTTAGTGATCGGATTGTGTAGAATTTTAATTATTTAGTAGGTAGTATACGGGATTTCGGTTGTATTACTAGTTTTATAGAAAAATGATTTAGTGATTTTGAATTTTGTAGGGTTAGCAGTAGTTTATTTAAATTCACGATTTAGCGATCGGATTGTGTAGAGTTCTAATTATTTAGTAGCTAGTATACGGGGATTGTGCCGTGTGTTTCTAAAACCCGCACAAGCTCTCTCGGCACGTGGTAGGTTAAGAGTATCGCTGCGGCGTCAGCCAACCAGTGCAATAGCAAAAATATTTATCATAGAACAAAACAATATTACCTGTTGTAATACCGGGTATAGAGTATGTCGTTGCATGAGTAGATTAAGAGTTGAAATGTGGTAGCATTTTGTCGTGCCATCATTAAAAATCAATGAAATGTTTGACAGGTATGGACGAACGAGTAGAATTTAAAATACACTACGGAGAAGGGGTTCCGCAAATAGGTGCACAAGGGGTGAAACTTAGTCATTTTCGAAGTGTTATGGCTGGCCTGTCACGTGCTGGTGAGCGTTCGTGGGGCACGGTTAACAGATGGTTGTACAACATGTTCTCCTTGGATAGGAAATTGCATGATCTGAAGTCGCATTTGAGTGGGGTCTCGGAGATGGGATTACACGTCTTCGGGAGTTAGTAGAACTGAAGGGCCGAAGTCACGGAGCTCGTACATAAGATTGGCAACTGAAAATGGTTGGCCATTAGTGTTGTTGGCGCAAGCATTTGAGAAAACCAATACTGACCATACGATGTAGGAGGAGGCTGGTGATGATGAACTAGAGGAAGTTGGGGAGAGTAGCCGATCCGAAGGTGTGCGAGATGAGGAAACTGATGTTCCAAATCCAGATGTTCAGGAACCACAGGGCGTGGCAGACGAGGGAGAAAACATTGAATCGTTGGTTGATGCAATGGAGGCAAAGAGCTAGGAGTATGACAATTTGAGTAACGACACAGACGACGAAGAGCATTTCCCTACGGAGTGGGATGCACGTCAGTTTGATAGATTGGTGGTCAATGAGGGTGAACACTTCCTGTGGCAGTCAGATAGGAATGAGGTGAGGCATGGTGCTATTTACAAGAAAAAGAGTGAGGTTCAGAAGCGGGATAAAGATGGGCAAGGTCGCCAGAGAACCTTTAAGGTTCTTGGTCGGACCGGCGGACGATGATGTCAAATGCCAAATGGAGGGTTGCCAATGGCGTGTGCATGCATACCAGCCTAAATGGGATACAGTTTGGAAGTGTTCTATAGTCGTCCCACACACGTGCGTGCTTACGGAGTCTGCCCAATCACATAGAAACATATCTTCAGATTTTGTTGCAAATGCAATGTATGGGGAGATTGTGGGCAACTTGGATTTAGAGCCACGTGCCATCATACTTGTAATAGAGCAGAGGTTTCAGTACACCATAAGCTATGCCAAAGCATGGAGAGCGAAGCAGAAGGCTTTGAAAACTAGATTTGGTACATTCGAAGACTCGTATCAAAACCTACCAGGTATGCTTGAGGTGATCAAGGAAAGAAATCTTGGAACTTATGTCAATATTTGTGAGCGGCCCTCGCAGCGGTTCGCTGGGAAGATGGTACTTCAGCGGGCATTCTTTGCTTTCGGTGCATGTGTCAACATGTTCAGGCATTGCCGTCCGTTGTTATGTGTTGATGGGACATTCTTGACTGGGAAGTATAAAGGTCAGATATTGACTGCCATAGGAGTTGATGGCAACAATCAGGTTCTTCTAGTAGCGCTTGCATTCGTGGAGGGTGAGAACACAGAAAGCTGGCTCTGGTTTCTGAGGAATGTGAAAGTTGGGGTTATGGATCAGCGCCTTGGAGTTTGTGTTATGCACGATCGGCACCCTGGGCTGTTGAAGGCGGTCGTGTAGTTGCAGAAAGGTGCAGAAGAAACATATCCATGGCCTGATATACGAAGTAGGTGGTGCAAACGGCACATGGGTGCTAACTTCTACAAGCAGTTTAAGAACAAGGACCTTACAAAGCTTTTTAAGAGGTTGTGTGACCAGACCCAACAGAGAAAGTTTGATGCACTGTGGAAGAAGTTGGACGAGCTGACATCGAGGCATACCGCAGAGGCAACGAAGAGGCTGATTCCTAGCACGGAGGAAGCCCCAGTAGCACTGGAAGTGTTACCCACAGACCCTCCGCACTTGGTCCGGAGGAATGGAAGATCGACGAAATGTTTCTCCGAATGGATAGAGCATGAGCCTAGGCAGAAATGGGCATTACTTTACGACACCAATGGTTCCCGGTATGGGGTTATGACGACTAACTTAGCTGAGGTTTACAACTGGGTCATGCGAGGACTGAGACCCCTTCCTCTTGTTGCTATAGTGTAACACCCCGGCGCTAACACACCGCGAATGCTACCAAAAAAAAAGAAAAAAACCCTGAAAAACAAACGACACCTCTACGAAAAGACTGAAACTGAAGTTAATCTCTAAACTCTTAAACCGGTTTAAAACTAAGTCACCGAAATTTACAAAATTTCGGCATGACCTCTCTAGAACAGAGGACATCCACTCAGCAGACAAAAGAACAATAGCAGTTATATGATATCATTCTAACATGTCCTTAGATAATCAATCACATTTTCAATCGGCAACCAACCAACTACGCAATGCCGATCAACACAATACAATCGCATTTATTACAACCATTATTAATGAAATAATTAACTGGGTTGTTGGTGACCGAAGTCGTGCACGTGCTCTACTCCCATCCCCATGAAGTCACTTCAAGGCACCTAAAATAGAAGTAAACAAGCGTGAGTCCAAGACTCAGCAAAGTGCAACATTAATAAAAAGTAACGAATTCAATTGAATTACTTTTACTCTAGAATTTGATATAGCCATTACTAAATGGAAATTCAACCAGTAAAAGAAGCGATAACTAACTCCACTTACCACAACCAACTCGAAAACATAACTAAATCTTACCCCCGCCTCAATAAACATTTCTGGATGAGTCCACGCCTCGATCCTCAACCTGTTCTTCCCATTCTCATCAATCCCATTTATCAGTTGCAACACACAAAGCAATGGAATGCATTTATGCTTTCATACTCAAGTGCACAAAACATACAAAAGAAGAATTTCATATCCATACATCACAATCAACTCATTAAACATGATTCATCATCGTAAATGCAATACAGATGCAAATATGCTTGCATGTACATATGCTAATTTCATTTCACAATTCTCATGCATATGATGCATCATGCATGTCTCATTTCCTCTTTTAGCACATACCGGTATTGCCGAGCACCACCCGTCGATGTGTGCCCTCAAACCCAACCATGCATGTCTCATCTCTTCTTTAGCACATACCGGTATTGCCGAGCACCACCTGTCGATGCGTGCCCTCAAACCCAACCATCTCGTGGAAGGGGCCTGCCGAAACAGGACTTGCCCGCTACCCAGTAGCGGGTCCTACACTTAACACCGCTCCCATCCACGCCAGTGGATGGGACTACGGGGTAGGAAATCCGAGCACACTGGATTAGTCATACAGTCCGTATGACTTTCTCACCGTCCTGGCTCAATGCACTTTTCATGAATGCACATATGCAAATGCCATTCTCAATATCATATCCAAATTCTCAACTTCCATATTCATATCCTCAATTCTCATAATCACATTCTCAACACTCATAATCACATTCTCAACACTCATAATCACCTCCCCGATATTCAAATTCATACTCACATCACCAATACTCGAGTATTTACTAATTCCATCTATCTTGATCATAACTCAAATCATTTTCACCATCCAATCCCATACTTTCATTATTCCCACTAGCCTATCAACTAGTGAACATGAATATGAAAGTAAAATTTTAGCAAAATGTCATCACGGCATTTAGACGGAATTCATTAAACAACGCACATAACATTCAATCCAGAGATGCAGCATAAATTCATGATGGCAAGGCACATAAAGTTCATCAACCAAATCGTAACACGTTCAAACAACGATGCACTTGTATCAGATTACTTACCCTCTTCATAAAAAAAACAATTACCTTACTAGGCGTGCATTTAAAACATGAATGCAACCATAGCGTAGCACATACATAACACAAACAATTAACTAAATACCCTATAAGAGATGTACGGGTTGCACTTGCCTTTACCAACACGTGAGGCAACTCAGGGTCGAGACCACCCCTGAAGACACTCTCCCTGAAAAACAACGCTGCGCACAAGAAACAATCAAAATCCGACTCAAAACAACATTGCTTAACCCACTCCCAAAACCCGAAAAACAGAAATATGTCCAACCGGGACAGTAGCGATCCAACAAGCAAAAACTTTCGATTCGCTTAACCAAATGGAGTGAACTCAGCTCCTAATCAACCATAAGAGGATGACCTACAGCTATCACAAAGCCAAACATGCGGGAGATACTTCGAGGACCTCCAAATCGAACACTAAACCCCAACCGAAAGGTGGAGCACACTGCAGAATTTCAAATTTCAGCACCGAGACTTCTAAATAGCGCAACTTTTGATTGGGTCAACGGATTTTCGTGTTCTTATAATTGAAACGATCGTAAGGGAATAAAATACAAGAATAACATAGCCATTCCCTTGGACAAAGCACCCGCTGATCCCAGATTGAAGATGAACACAGACTGTACTAATCACGATAAGGATTGGACAGCACTCGGTAAAATAGCCATAACTTTCAAACGGCTGAACGAAAATTAGCGATTTCAGTCTCTATTGAAAGGTAATTCAATTATCTACAACTTTCGTTATAGACAAATCCCCAGAAAACGCTTGCAGAATTTTCAATTAGCCGCCCAAACAGTGGAACAGAATTCAGCTCAAGCAGGAATCTCCAAAAACACTCTGGACTCCAAATCCCTCAACTAAATGCATCTCAAATACAAGGATCCTAGCTGGGCATTAGATCAAACACCTTACATGCAAGAAATAAAATCCCCCAAAGACCTAGGGTTTACCTCAAATCTGACTCAAGGAGGAAAGGGAGGGAGGAGCCGAGGTAGGGCTGCCTTGGGGGGTTGCTGCTGGCCGGAGGGCGGCTCGCCACCGGCCAGAGGTGCCGGAGCAGCCAGGGCTTGCCGGAGCTGCTGCTGCTCGCTGGTCGCTGCTCTTGTTCTTCTTGCTGCCTTGCAAGCTGTGGTGGAAAAGGAGAAGGGCGCCGGCAGGAGGGAGTCCACGGGAGGCGCCGGCTGGGAGGGAGACTGGAGGGAGTCGGTAGGCAAAGAGCAAGGGGAGGAGGCGCTAGCCCTAGAGCCAATGACCAGAGAAAGGAAGAGGAGAGCAGTGCAGCCAGGGAAAAGAAATCAGGAGGGGGCGGCTGGAAAAAAAAGACTGCCTCAAAGAATTTCAGCCACACAATCACACCATAGCTTTCACACTAGAGGACCGGGATAGAAGATACTTGCAGTATTACATATAGTAGAGGGTGTTCTTCATGGTGTTGCGAAGTACTTTATGGATCGTCATGCTAGGGCGATAGCCCGCATGAGTAATCCTAATGTGAAATACTCGGAGGTGATCTGTACGTGCATGGAGGAGAAAGGGAAGAAGGGGGAGATGCATAGAGCATTGAAAATGGGTACAAGGGAGCTTCGTTTCGAGGTACTATGCAAAGAGAAAGCAGGACGTGGGACGAACCGGCGTAAAGTTGCCCACGAATGCATTCTACATCGGCAAACATGTGTATGCACCTGCAACAAGCCTGCGCTGCTGCACAAGACATGCTTGCACGTAATGGCTGCGTGCTCGACAATTCGTATGGACCCAGGTATATTCTTGTCGCAGTTTTTCAGTAAAGAAGCGGTGGCGGCAACTTGGAGCGGAGAAATATACGGCTTTCGAGTGGTGGGTTTGTTCACGGAGCATCAGAGATGGGAGGATACACGGTGGGTTCCTGATGTCAGCAGGCTCAAGGGCGTAGGGCGACGACAAACAAGACGTATAAGGAACGACATGGACACTGCAGAAAGTGGGCATCGCATGAAGAAATGCTCCATTTGTAAAGAGGTGGGACACTCTTTTAAGTATTGCCCAACAGTTCAGAGGCCGTGAAATTGTTCTACGGGCTCCGCGTATGTAATTGTTAGGTCGCATGTCAATGTGATATGTTAAATTCCTATTTGTAATGCATGTATGGTCATATGATGTGTAATGCCTGTATTATTACCGAATTCTATTTGTTGGCTGTATTATTACCGAATTCTATTTGTTCGGTGTATTATTACTGAATTCTATTTGGTTCGAATTTGTATGTTCGTTTGATGTATCATTATCGCATTCGAGTTCTGAGCGTTTTGGGACTGTAAAGTGTGGTAGCTTGTATTCAAATTCTATTTGTAATCACTGCATCAGTTTAATTGTTCATTTAATTTTGTACTAATATTGTTTTATTCAATTGCAGGTATGGGGATGGAGTACGAGTTGCTGGACCCAGTGGTCGACGCGACTCATCGGAGTCGCTTGGCCACCTTGCTACCTCCAGAGGAGGAGGCACCGCTCGAGCTGAGTGCCCTTCACTTGCGGACCCCGATGAGGGCATGGCGGGACGACCCCCGATGGGTTCCCAGGTTCGTCCACTTTTCGTAGACCCCCAGGGATGACATTGACCGTCCTACCATGGGGACGTTGTGGTGCCGCCGACAGGTTAGTAAAATGATCTTTACCTTGAGTTATACAATTATTTCAATTTTTTTCAAATTATTTTCTCTAACTTTACCATTAATTTTTTTGGTAGCCGATGTACGCGCCTGTGACGTCACAAGCTTCGTACCCTGAGTACGTAGCGATGTTCGACCAGCTGACAGATGATCGCGTCATCTGGCGTCCTTACCTCCTCGAGCTGGTAGCGGCGCGAGCATCTCACGGCCTTTCCTTGCAGTGAACCCGTGACGCCACCTTTTGGTTCACATGGTGCCACCTTATTTTCGACGTGTACGTCGAGACGTACGCCGTGCACCACGTGATGAGGCAGTTCGGCCTCCGCCAGGTCTTCCCCGTCCCCACTGGTGAGGTGGTCCCACCTCACGTGCACATGTAAGTGCTCTTCCATGTCTATTTCAGTTGCATTTTTTTTCATATTTGCGGTACTAACGTCATTGCTTATGTTCTCATGCAGGGTCACACGCAAGGGGTACATTGGTGCCGCTAGCTGGGTGGCACGTATGATCCCTCATGCTCAACAGTGGACGCAGGCGTTGGCGAACGTTCACAAGGAGGATGCACCGTACGACCCCGGCACGTACGACGAGTACAACAGGTGGTATGCACCACGCACACGTGTTCGGGTTGTGCGCGTCGTTGACTCGCCTTCGAGGCACGAGCCCTCCGTTGCGGACACCTACCCCACCCAGCCAGACTCAACGTTTCACCGATCGGTTAGTACTTCTTCCACAATCCTTGTAATGTATCGTTACTGTAATTGTACGAACTAAGTGGCATTTCAATTCGTGTGCAGAGCGACCTTGCTAGGGAGACCATAGACGAGGTGGACGCACTGTTTGCACAACTAGGCCAGGGGGATAGGGTCAAGGTCGTAATGGAGGTGCTCAGAGGGGCGTTGTAGCGTGTACGCCAGAGAGCTGTCCGCATCGTCCAGCTTACGTCATGCAGGAGGCCTAGGGACGACGACGTCGTACAGGTTCACGGGCGTGCCTCCGCCGTACGGGGTCGACACGCGCTGCAGGCCACAGCTCCCACACCACGCACGCACGCAGCCCCCCTCCTCACGCCCCGGGGATCGGTTGGCGACCCTCCGACCAGACGCCCTCACGACCGCAGTATACCGCTACTGTCTCTTTTCATCTTTTATGATCTTAATGTTATGTAATGTACTAACAAGAAAAATTTATCAACAGCAGCCTATCCAGCACCAGAGCAGAGCGCGAGTACCTCTGCTGAGTTCTCTCCACTCGGCGACGTCGACTTGGACTTCTTCGTAGATCCTTACCAGCAGCCGACGGGTGCGGTCCTTGGCCCCTCGCAGCTTGCCGATGCGCCCAGTCCGAGCCACCCGTCGCACGACGTCTTCGCTACTCCTCCAGCACTAGTACGGCCTGCTAGGAGTACCCGTGGACAGGCCCCTGACCAGCTGACGTACCCCTCTGGGCATGTGCAGCGCCGTAGGAAGCCTGGGACCACCCGAGGAGTAACACCACGTAGGAGTCGTAGTTAGGTGTTTTCTTTCGTACTAGATGTGCTGTACATAATTTCTTTCTCACATTATGTAGCAAATTCATGTATGGTACTTTATTTCCTTACGTTATGTTCTATTACGATATCAGTTCATCCAATTTCTTCGTTCGAAATCTATGGTTCTTGGTTGCTACTACATGATTATATGGTGATTCCTGTGTTGCAGGTACTTTCGTTAAAGCTCGTAAACTCAAATATTCATATAATACGACCCCAGCAACATTATCGTTTCAGGTGCTTGCGCTATCGATTTTTAGATGATAAGCAAGTCAAAATTTGGATACTTTTCTATAACTTGGTTGTCCATATACTAAAGTGTGTTTCTGAATCAATTTCCTCAAAATTTGCTTTTACACGAGTTGTTATACGAGTTGCCGAAAAGCTTGAGTGATATAGATTTAGTACAACTTGTGATCACTTAGGGTTTTTATTGTGATTGGATTCGTATGCAAAGCAAGTTATAAATAATATATTTTTATAGATTATGGTAGTATACATTACGGAGGGTGTCACTGGGCCATTCTTTATAATTTTTGCATTTGTCTAAGGTATTTTACAGACTGCCGAAAACGCTTCAGTGGTTTAAGTTGTATGTGTTTTGCGTCCTGTTTTGGCTTCTGGTTTGTGACAGCACGCTATTCCCGTGATATTTGGCTTTCGTCCGAGATGTTTTCCATATAATTGATTGTTACTGCCTTGTATTAAAATATCCAGCACTAGACCTTAGAGTGAAGTGACAACACTCCGCGGCCGCTTTTTCGGCTTTGTCAGAGTTATGTGATAGCACGCTGCTATCGCCTTTTAGCGAAGGCGATGTGACAAAGACGCCGCTTGCTCTCGGCTTTGTCGACTAATGTGACAAAGACGCCGCCTCAAATTTTGTCGACTAATGTGACAAAGACGCCGCTATCGGCTTTGGCAAGGCGATGACAAAGACGCTGGTATCACCTTTTTCAGATTGATGTGACAGCACACACGTTTCATAAAAACTCGGTTGTTGGTGGACGACAGATGCAGCACGCCCAACCCTATATAAGGGTGATACCTGCCCTTTATACCACTCGCTTACCTTCCTTGTCATCGAGCGAGACCAAGAGTAAACGCATAAACGAGAGAAGAGAGAAAATAAGAGAGAAGGGAAGGAGAAGAGAAAAAAAGAGATGGACAAAAGAATGCCAAGGCGTGCAAGTGCTAAGGGGAAGGGGAAAACAAAGGAAGAGGGAGGTATTTCGGCCTGGCCGCACAACATCGCGTACCAGGACCTCTTCGTACCTCACGGGGCCGTCCCACCGATGTGTTTGTGCGGAGATCCTTGTAGGCTTGTCCGCTCTTGGGAATTCACAACTTGGAAGAGGAGGTATTGGATGTGCTGCAACTACGCCTTCAACCCGCTGGAGAAGAGCCTGAGAATGCGCCAGCTAGTAACAATCATACATGTTTTGTAATATTTCTACATGACACTTTGCTAATATATGTTTCGTGCAGTCGCCTCCACCACTATGTGAATTTGAGCAGTGGTTTGATGAGGAGATCGATCCGGAAGACCAAAGGCTCCTCGATCAAGCCAACCGGGATGAGGAGTTCAGGCGACAGCTTCAAGAGCAGCGTGACGCCGCACGCGAGGAGGCACGTAGGAAGGATGCGGAGGAGAAGGAGGCCGAGAGAGAGAGGAAGTGACAGAGGGCACGTCGTGCCAGAGAAGCCCCACCAGAGGCATGGGCGAAGGGGAAGTGGCCTCGATGCACTCAGTAGACGTGAAGTTATGCTCCTTCTAGTTTTAAGTTGTAATAAAGAGTGTGTCCTACCTCATTTTCCTCAGTAACTTCTCATTTTAGAATCGTCTTCTATGTAATCTCCATCGCCCACCCTCGTTTTGTAACATCCGAGCGGCAATGAAATATCGTCACTTCACATAGAACATGGAAACTTTGACTGCAATGCTCATTATGTCAACTGGATTGCAGTCATAACAACTTCGACTACAATCATAATAACTTTCACTGCAATGCTCATAAGGCCTTATAATAACAACCAAGGATAACGTTTTGTGAGTCCAAGTTTATAATCCTATCACTCTCGTACCATACTCTTGGAGCCATTCACAAAAAATTAGTATGGACAAAAAAGATCGTATCAAAATAAACAAATGGGACATCATCATCACATCTTAAATCTACATTGAAAATTGTATGATGGTAAATCTCAAATATGTCAAATAAATATATAGAGTTAAACATTTCTTATGTACATACATTATATTTCATAGGTTACGACATGCCGCATTTTCTAAAACATTGCTTTCTATATAGGAATGCTGATGCAGTCCAGTGTTACTTACGTTAACACTAGGCGTATTGCTTTTCATATTTATCGATAGCAAAACAAAAATAATACACATCTAATTGCCCTCGTCCAATATCTTATAATATTTATCGAGGACTAGATATATTTTTTTTGCAAATTCTAAATAAATGAATTAGTAAAAAAATCATCTAATTGAATTATTACAAAATTTTTTAAAAATTCAATTGATTTGAGTCGCAATTCCAATTTGCAACAAAACTGCGACTATTGGGACAGAGATATATGTCAATTTGGAATTGCGACTATTGGATATTTCTGTAATTTTTTTTCAACATATTATTTCTGTATTTTTTTTACAAAAATATATTATTTAAAAAAAACCCCATCAAATTGCCCTCGTCCAATATCTTATAATATTTATCGATGATTAGATATTTTTTTTGCAAATTCTAAATCAATGAATTAGTAAACAAATATCTAACTGAATTATTACAAAAATGTTCAAAAATTCAATTCATTTGAGTCGCAATTCCAATTTGCGACAAAGGGAACTGCGACAGAGTCTCTGTCGCAATTTGAAATTGCGACTAGATCTCTGTCGCAAATTGGAATTGCGAATAAGTCTCTGTCGCAAATTGGAATTGCGACAGAGATGTATGTCTATTCCAAATTGCGACTATCAGGTATTTCTGTAATTTTTTTTAAAAAATATATTATTTACAAAAATTCTAAATGAAACATTTAACACTCATTTTTGGCTGACCGGAGTGTACTTTTTATGACGAATTCGATATTTTTCATGACGTTTTGGGCAAAATTAATGATGGTTATATTCGTCATAGAAGTGACCTCTTCGCTGACGGAACTGTAATTCGTCACAAAAAAGTTGATTTTTTATGACAAAAAATAAGTAATTCGTCATTGAAAACTTTCTATGATGCACTTTTTATGACAAGTTGAATTTCATTATAAATTCATCGTAAAAAACCTACAATGACGATTTCGGGACTAATGATGACGAGTTTGGACCGTCATTAAAAATCACTTTTCTTGTAGTGTAAGCAACTTGCCATGAGCTATGTTTTTGTATTATTTCTTGTATGATGCATATTGCTGAGACTTGGACTCACGCTTGTTTGTTTGTTGTTTTTAGGTACCTTAAGATCGGCATTCAGGAAAGGGAGTTAGCACCAGCACTTCACTTAGTATCACTCAATTTAGACAACTGCATATTCACATTTAATGTAATAGATTCCAACTAGTGGTTTGCGTCGATGATGGTACCTTGTTCTCTTAGGTCTAGCAAATTGTGGTGTGATGGTGATAGTTATGATTAGTGCCTCATGCCTATGAATATATTGTTGTTATCATTGTTGTTTCTTTACTATTCTCTACTTTGCAATTCATACTCTTATAGATGTGTTTTGGTTATCTAGTAATATTTGTGTGCTGATTTAGAAATATGTTATGATGTTATTATGACTGTTATCTCATTTGTCTACTGAGTGGATGTCCATTCTTTTAGGGGAGATGTTGCTGATTTTTTTTATGCGTTATGAAAGCTTGTGCAGTCGAGTCTTCTTTGCTATTGTTGTGATAGAGCTAGTAGTAGTAACATTCAGGACACATTAGGTGCTGGGGTGTTACAATTGGTATTAGAGTGGGCTTTAGGTCCGTGGGGTATGAATTTAGTTATTTACTCTAGAGTAAACTAAAATGTTGATTTGAAAAAAATTAGAAACATAGCATAGGTATTTACTCTTTAAAATTTGACCTTAGGGCAATAACTTTAAAATTTGATATAGATTGGTAAATAATTTTAAAACTTGACGCACTCTGCTGCACAATAGGAAGGGTATGGGTAATCATTGCATTACGCTGTTGTAACATCCTAAAAATTGAAATAAAGTAAAAAAATAAATCTCAGAATTAAATTATATTTATTGATGCTTTTTCTGAATTTCTTGAATTTTTCTGGATTTTTTTTTATTTTTGCTTCACTGGAAAATATGTTCACAAGTAAAAGAAGAATAAAAAAATAAAATATTAAGAAAATAAAAGTTATAAATTCAGTATAATCTCAAGAATACACTAGAACCTCAATTTTAAATTTCAAAATGTCATATCCAACATTTATGCATAAAATACAAACTCATTTATTGAACCATGAGTCCATGACTAGCAACAGTGCATTTTTAGAATTTAATAAAAATAATAATGACTTATATTGAGCTGAAAATTTTATATTATATTTTTTAATAATAATTTCATCTGTAGTAAAAATTTCATAAATTATTAAATTAGTTTCGGATATTTAAAAATTCAAAAACTGAGAGATTAAAAATCTAGTAATCCTAATGTCAGAATTTTGTTACATTAAATAGAAAATATTTAAATCTGAACATTTTACAGAAGGATCATATCATCAGGAAGAATTCTTATAAAAAGTTTAAAAACGTTTTGATAAGATTTATATTGTCTGATAATTCATAAACATAAATCTGAAAACTGTGTAAAATGTCTTGTCAGAATTTTTATTAATTCTGTCAATAGTATTTTTGACTGAAATTTCTACAGTAAGAATATAATTGCCTGTCCATCACACAAAAAAAATTTCATAAATGTTTGATGTGACGGGAAACCGATCCATTGAAGCTCATCATCTTAGCTTGCTAACCGATTTCTGAAATTGCTTCGTTGCAAGTGGGTCCCGATTCCTGTTCTGGCCTACATGGTAGCCCCTCCATCTGCCTTCTTCTTCCTCTGGCTGATTGTGCCCCTAAGCCAAATTCTTCACTGCCTTCTGTGGCTCGTGTCATCCGGTCTGCTCTTCCGCTCCACCTCAGGTCCTTCGCTTCATCATTTCGTTGCCACGCCGCAGCCCTCTCTGGATTTCCCGTAGCTCGCCCATTCCTCTCTGTGCCATGTTGCAAGAACTGGAGAAGAACTCAGCCGAGATAGAGCTCAACCAGCCAAGGCTTACCTTCTCCTCAACTGTAAATAGCATCCAGTAATCACTGAAGCTGCGCCTCACTTTCCCCCCTACTTTCTCTTCCTTCCCTCCAGCTAAACGCTCAGATTTTTCCCTAATGCCACCATTGCCGAGAAGCTTTAGAGCTCAAAACCAGAATCAAATCAGTTAAAATAGCAAACAATTTCCAAATACCATCAAGACGTAACATCAGTAGCTCCCAATAAACAAAAGCCCTCAAAAATATTCCGAGCTCTTCACGCAAAATCTCGTTGTAGCCATGCACCTTCTTCCTCAAGGCCGGTCACCAGTGGCAGCCCAACCCGAAGCTTCTTCAGCCGAACTAACCACAAAAATGGAGTCTCTAGCATCCCGTGATGCTTAATTGGCTACCCATTCGAGCTCGCTCAGGGTAGTTCTTCTTCTCTGGCTAGCCGCCGCCATGGCCACCGCCTGAGCTCGATGGCGCACCACCCTGCTTTATATCCGGTTGAATCAGTACCACTATTTGATGCACCTCATTGATCTTGTTCTCCCCGTGTCCTCACCTTCGCCAGAGCCTCGCTGGAGTGCCGTCGCCGCCATGCCCTACGCCAACCTCTGTTCTCTGTCTCTGTCCGACGGACCCCACCAATCAATGGCGCAAAAGGGCTACAGTTCAGAAGGTGAAAGGCGCTTTCCTAGTTCCAAAAGTGTATTACAATTTTTCCTAACCTAATAATGATCAATCTTAAATATCTTCTGCATACTTAATCCAAATAAGATGAAACAAAGTCCTAAATTCATCTAAAATCATGTGTATTCAGAATATACAAAAATATTAAAATTTTGAACTACAGAAGAATTATTTGAATTATTTTTCTTAATAATATGGACTTTAAATAAAAGCTATACACCATGAACCATAAAATGATAAAATAAAATTTTATATATGAGTTTGATCCTAAGATTCCCAAATATTCAAAAACATTTAACCTTTTATCTATGTTTAAATTATTTTCTTTATAATCATTAGTAAACCCTAATATGGCCATTAATAAAAATAAGAATATAACAATTCATAAATAATGAAATAGTTTGTATAAGTTTGTAGAATCAGTAAAGGCCTATCCATGGAAAAATATTTAGAATCGAACTTACTTTGCATTCTTTTAACAAAAGGAAATGCAAATTAGCAACAATAAATAAATAGATAATCTATCACAGTTAAAGTCAAAATAATGCAAAAATAGTTTTAAAGCACTTCTAGGATTGCACCCTGCTAATACTTGAAAAAGAAATAAACGATCATGTATAGTGTAGTCGCAACCTTAAAATGAAACTTGACCAATTTAATGTTACCTTTGTGATCGTTTAGGCTACTTCAACAGCAAATAAAATAACTCGTCTAGACACTAAAATTTATAAAAACCAATTTAGAAACACTCTACGAAGTTTACACTACCATATTCTAAAGAAAGAATCTCACTTCATCATGATTTGCATGTAAATCTAGTTAGCTCAATAAGCTTAAGTGTTAACATTTCAGTAATCCGTAATACAAATAAACGAAATTTGATTATAAATGAGAAATCAATGGTTATGTCATTTGTATCACCAGAACTTTCTCAAATATCATGAAAATGAGACTAATAGCCTAAACTAATAGATCTAACTTACGCGAAACTAATTCTATACAAAATCAATCAAAGAACAAGCACTATTCATTCATAATCTAATACGAACACTTAATTGACAAAAACACGAGAATAGAAAATTATTCAATCCAACCCTAAAATACACCTATTTTCTATAACAAGTCTTTATTTGATTTACTATCTATTCAAAGCTTGTTATTTGCTATATTTCCGTTGGAACACGTGTAGAACCTGACGTTACTAGCTCCGTCGTCGACAACGCCAATTGCGACAATGACTTCGTCTTAGACAACAAACAAGCAAGGCAAGCACCCCTTTGATCATGTTGATCCTAGTGTTTATTTTCCTTTTGTTTATCAAATGAATTCATGCATGCGTTTATTTTTAGTAAATTTGTTATTTTGTTGTATTTGTAACACCCCGGAGCCAATCGCGCCATGGATGCTACCAAAAACCCTAAATAACGAATGGCACCTCTACGAAAAAGACTAAAACTGAATTCAATCTCTAAACTTTTAAACCGGCTTAAAACTAAGCCGCCGAAATTTACAAAATTTCGGCATGACCTCACTAGAAAGTAGGACATCCACTCAGCAGACAGAAAACATTTACAGTTATATGATATCATTCTAGCAGTTAACTTCTAGCAACTATTAACTTAACATCACGGAGATCATAGCAACCACCACATAATTATTACAAGACAAGAAATCATTAAACATAACCGCAAACAACCCCTTTGCAAGAAATTTAATGAGCTATTAAGATCAAAACTATAGATCAACATGATGGAAAGGTGGTGATGCAAAACGTGATTGTGCTACCACCCCCATCCATGCAAGCCGACTTCAATACACCTACAAACATTAAATAACAAGCGTGAGTTCAAACTCAGCAAAGTACACGAGACTAACAATTCCAATTTATCATAAGTAAAATAAGAGCTTGACCATAAGAGCAAGTAATACAAATGAAGCAACATCCGGACAATACGCAGTTATACCCATTTAAAACAATAACTTGACCATACCAAAAATTACCGCAATCAAGTCATCAACTTGATAATAAAACCATTCAACGCCCAAGAAGCATTACTTAACTCTAAAACACAACGTCTCCCGACTCAACCACCCCTTTTTGCAACTCAAACCATTTTCATCACTTTTAGTTGAGTTCATAACTCGACTTCACTCCACGATATTCATACAACATAATTAGCAAGGCAATGAAATGCGCTAATTCATCAAATTCGATTCAATCTCCCCTTTTTGGGTTGAGTCCACGACTCAACCTTCCTTTACCATAACCGCAACCCATACTTGCAATGCTATGCAATGCGATATGTTTCCATGTTCAAATGCACTTTTCAACGAGTATACCGGTATACTTCAGGGGCACACCCGTCGGTGTTGCACCCTCTCAACCCTGCCATCCCTGTGGAGGGGCCTACTTTTAATGACTCGCTCCCATCCATCTCAATGAATGGGACTACGAGGTAGGACTTCTCAGGAGCTCACCGGATTAGTCATATGTCCTCATATGACTTTCTCACCAACCTGGCTCGAATATATCTTAGGAGCTCACCGGATTAGTCATATGTCCTCATATGACTTTCTCACTGACCTGGCTCGAATGTATACATATCATGAATGTAAGGATGCAACATCAATTCTCAACTAAAACACATTTCAATCAACATATTCACTACTCACTGCAATATTAACAAAGGTATAGTAAACTCACCGAGATTAAAACTTACTAGTGACCACTCGAATCCAATAGCTAATCACATCCTCGAAGGGACAATCACCAATATAACTCATAGTTGCCACAATCAATAGAAATTAGCCATGAATAGATAAATAACAATGAACAACTCAATTAGGCACACAACTCGATGTACTTGCCTTTACCGACGCGTGAGGCAACTCAGGGTTGAGACCACCCCTGAAGACACTCTCCCTGAAAAACAACGTTGCGCACAAGAAACAATCAAAAACCGACTCAGAACAACATTGCTTAACACCTCCATATTTTTAATCCAAAACAGTCCAAATTCCAACTAATACAAATTCCGGATATCCGGCACTGAAAATGTCGTAACTTCCAAACGACTAACCCAAAAAGGATGAGCTCAGGCTATAAACGATTACAAAAGACAAATCTACAACTTTTTCTACAGCCGACCGATCGAAAAATGCACCGATTAATCTCAGATTTGCGACAAACAGAAGACAAACGCAATTTAACTTGTTCTGGACAGCATGCACCAAAATGAGCATAACTTGAGTTCTACAACTCCAAATCACATAAACGAATATATTTTCTCAATCTACCCAAAAAATACTAACTTTTTCTGGGCAATGAAAAAGTCTGATTCGGCCTCTAAGACGCTCTAACCTGCAGAAGTGCACAGACTGAACCAATCGCGATAAGAATTGGACAGCACTCAGTAAAATAGCCATAACATTTAAATGGCTGAACGAAACTTAATGATTTCAGTCTCTATTGAAAGGTAATTCGATTATCTACAACTTTTGCAATAGCCTGACCCCCAGGAAATGCTTGCAGAATTTTCAAATTCGCATTATAACAGAGCACCCGAATCTGCTCGAAAAATAAAACTACACAGCTTCTAGGGTTCCACCTCTAATCCATTCCATACACAAACAACCAATAAAACTCCATGGCAAGAACCCTAACCCAGCCACCCAACCACACCCAAACCCTAGATTTATTCCTCACCTTGGCTCAAGGGAGAAACTGCAAGGGGAAAGGGAGGAAGGGCGCCGGCCAGGTGAGGAGAAGCAGCTGCCGGAGGGGAGGTCGCCGGTGCTGGCAGGAGCAGGGCCGGAGGGCGCCGGCGCTGGGTGGAGGTGGAGGTGGAGGTGCCGACCATGGAGGAGGAGAGCAGCAGGGGCGCCGGCCATGGGGGGCAGCAAGGGCGCCGGCCAGGGGAATGGTAGGGGCGCCGGCCATGGGGGGCAGCATGGGCACCGGCCAGGGGAATGGCAAGGGCAGCTGGGAGTGGGGAATAGCAGGAGGCGGCTGGCAGTGGGGAATAGCAGGAGAAGGAAAGAAAAATAAAATAAGGGCTAGGGTTTCATCCCCTTTTTCTTTTCTTTAAAAACTCCATCAATTTGGGTGCTAAGAAAACAAAAGGCTAGGGGAAAAAGAAAATGAACTACACAAACTCTAGAGACCACAAATCAACCATCTCCAAAGACTGACATTTCAAACTCACGGCGAAAAGAAAATCCTTTGAGTAAATCTTGCCACAGGAAAATTATGGCTCGGAGAAATTCCCTTTCCGATATGCATTCGGCATATCTCAAAACCTTTCGGTAAGATTCTTGAAACCGCGAGATGACCAAATCTTTTGCCCTTTCAAAAAGTCCTTAGATTTAAGAAAACAAAAACAATTCCGGCCAAAAACCCTGGAAAAATGATTTGCGGTATTACAGTATTGGTAGGTATACCAGTTGTCTCCTGGAACTTCCTTGATAAGCATGAACATGAGAACCTTGATAACCATGGGATATGTCGGGACCGGATTTCCAAATCCGAACCCTCTGTGTTTACCCGTGCTAGTTCAGGAAAAGCTAGCGTACATAGTGGAAACAGTGATGATAACACAGTCATATCACAAAGTAGATAACAGTAATTAAGCAAAAAGGAGATAGCTTTGTAACCACATTATTACAAGTAAACAAGGCTTATAGCTTAAGTTCAGTAAGAAGCAGCGAAAATAAAACAGTAGTAGCAATATGAGCCCATCCATATGCCCAATAGGCAATCGACTGGGGTACGCGCCCTAGTAGTCCGGATCACCTTCATCAAATCCACACGCATAGAACTCATAATCACCTTCAGCTTCAGCAAATTCCTCTGGGAAAAATTTGGATGTTGCAAGGGTGAGTACACACCGTACTCCGCAAGTCTTAGAAACATAATGCATGATAACTATATGCAAGGCTGAACAATTGAAGGCATAATATGGTTCATTTGCATAAAGCAGAATTTAACTTGAAAATACCAATAGTAATTCCATAAAGCAATATTTGACAAAATATAAGCAAAATAATAATTGAATTTGATATATAATAATGACACAGGTTCCAACCACCCGATTGGCTCCAACCGCCAAACCAAAACCCGAGAGTTCCATCCACTCACGGTTTTTCCAAAACATTATTTTCATTTAAAACCAAAACCATAAAATTTACAATGTGCTAGCGTACCTCACCTGCCCTTGACCGTGGGCACGGCTACTTAAGTAATTTTAACTCTGCAGAGTGTGTACACTTTACCCACAAGACATGATCGACTCTTGTTGCCATGCAATTAACACACTTCCTTTGGTGTGTCGGCAGAGAGATCATGACAAGGCCTTTACAATGTACGACACCGCTACCAACTTCGTCTGCTAAGGTTTCACCGCTGTTAGGGTTAAATCCACCTAGTACAGAAGCACCCTCTTGCGCCTTGCAAGTGTCTCCATCCGACACCCACATTCAACCCAATGACGAAGCCAATAACGATACACACAAATTAATTAGCCAGGTTGTACCCATATAGACTTGTGGTTGTACGGTAAAGCTCGGTCCAAGGTAACACACACTTCGATCCTTAATTGACTAGGGCGGAACAAACACTATACAAGATCTCGTGCATCCTGCACCCACCAAACATCCATCCGCCCCGGTCCAAACCATTTTCATTTTATTTCAATTAAATAATACCAGCAATACCAATTGCCACAATTTCATAATTCAGTTTAAACAGTGATTGAAAAATTTTTCCATAATGGCAAAATAACGAAACGCTTAAGCAGGACTAAGCCATTCTACCGTCCCATAGTACATTATTAGTTATCATCACTTACAATGATTAATATTACCTAGGGTGTCAAAGGTTGTCATGATTAATGTCAATGAGGGCATAACAAATCAGGGATTTAGCTAAACCTTAAAATTGAATTTAAAGTATATTACGCAAAGTAATAAGCATGCAAAATTTAGAAACAACATAATATTTTCATAAAATTTGGGATCAAAATGTTCAAGGAAGACATGCCTTCAATGCCTCCCGTTGATTCTACCTCTGCCGGATGATTCGCCTGCGCTTCAACTGCATCGCCTACATGTAAAATGAGAACAAAATAAATAAAAAAATTCAAATAAAATCCAAAAATGAAAAGAAAGGCACTGGCAGATATAGCATGAATTTAGAAATTTGAATCACTCGAATCGGAGTTCGGATGGAGGAGAACGGGCCTTTGGAAGTTTCTCAGGAGAGAAAATTAGGAAAATATTAAGGGGTGACACGTGTCAACATGCGATTGGCTAGATTTTGGAATTTCGGAATAAACCGAAAAATGAAAAGGAATGTTGACTGAAATTTAGGGCCCACGAGTCAGAGACTCAGTCCACCGAGAACTGAGTTTACCGAGAGGCTTACGGCGAAGTGACTGGTCCCGCTGACGTGGCAGCAACGCAATGTGCTTGGGCGGACGTAGCGCTGACGCGGCGGCTGGTTATCTGACGGGGCGCGAGTGGATCAGACGGCGGAGGGCGACGATGCGGCGACGATGACGTGGCTCCATCCGAGACGCTTGGGCGATCGGACGGTCACGGGATGGAGCGGGCGCTGGAGACGTGGAGCAATCCAGGACGATCAACATGGATCGGACGGCTAAGAATCAACGACGGAGCGCGACGGTGAGGGGCAGCAAGAACTCATCAGGAGTGGGGAAGACGACGCGGAAGATGGCGGAGGAGTGATGAATCGGGTGTGAGACCTTGCGGATCCGAAGGAGAGCGTCTCAGGGAACTTGACCGTGCAAGCGGTGCCACCGGAGACCCACCGGAGAGGAAGAAATACGGCGGAGAAGGCTTCGGGCACGTCTGCGGACTCCGGCGAGGGCGTGGGAGCTAACGGCGGCGTCCCAGCCGATGAGAAGTGGGGCAAAGTGGGCGGCGCGACGCGACGAAACTCAGGAGGGGTGCGGCGCCCGCTTTTATAGCCTCGGGAGGCGGAAAAAGGCACAGAAGTCGAAGGCGGTAGCGGCTAGGGTTTGCACGGGCGGCGGCGATGCGCGGGGCAACGTGGCACCATCGGAGCCGTTCGCGAAGCGAAGATCCAGCGGCTCACAACGCACACGGCACGGGGGGAACGTTGGCCGTTGGATGAAGATCCAACGGTTGCTTTGCTAGGGTTAGGGTTTCGGGCGGCGCAACGCGACGACGTGGCTCAATCGGGTCCACACGCGAGGCACCAAACCGATGGCCAGGAGAGCTTGGCTATGCGATTGGTGGATGACCGTTGGATCGGGATCCAACGCGCAACACGCTAGGGTTTGGGGCGGACCGGGCCGAGCGAAGAAGTGGACGGCGCGGAAAAGAGGAAGGCAGGTTGACTAGGCTGAGAGAATGGGCCGAAGGCAAGGGAATAGGATTAGGCCGGGAGAGATTCGGCCCGAGAGAGGAAAAGGAAATTAAAATGATTTCCAAATTTGAAAAAAAAATCCAGAAATCCGAATAAGATCAAATAAATCCAAATAAATACCAAATAAATTCGGGAAAACTCCAAAAAATACAGAAAAATGCCATGAAGCACAAGAACCCAATAAAAATAGAAAAACTTTAATTTGAGGTATAAATTAGTCAAATTAAATCCTTTTTCTTTTGAAAAATTCAATTTAAGCTGGAATTAATTCGAATAAAATGCAACTGGTTCCTTTTGAAATTCAGACACTCAAGAAGCTCAAATTTGGAATGTTACAGGATAAGGATAGACAATACATAATGTCAATTTGGGTATATGTGATTTAATAACCAAACTTAGCCATGCTTTAGAATCAACGATGAATCAACGATGAAGATGATCAGATTAAAAATTATTTCTTGAGAAATGGAAATTTTCTTTGGGTATGATACTGATTGTTACCGATATTTTATTAAAAATCCAAAATAAAACTACGGTTTTGATGCGGGAAATTATTGGCAATAGCCAGATGTATAAGGGGGCTTGTACATAGTGTAGGGGGAGTATTGATCCAAGAAATCCGTGCAACAACAAGTGCTGTTTTGGGCAGTTTTAACTTATTAAGTTACTTAGATCTGGCTTTGCACATTGGTAGGCCGAAGTAGTACAAGCTCTCCGTTTTAGGTTTGCTCGAAGGGGTGCCCACACCGAGGTGTTGTGAACAACATTTGTCGATATAACGGTGTATACCTTGCTGTGGGAAGAAACATTTATTACAGGGGTACTGCTCATTTTTCTATTTTCAAAAGACAAGGGTATGTCTACCATTCATGTTTCTTCTACCATAGCAAGGATCCCCGTCACCATCGCTGGTGTAAAGTTAGGTCTAGGTAATGTAATGGTTCTGTATGATCTCTCTACGATACACCAAAGGAAGTGTGTCAATTACGCTGCACAAAGAGTTGATCATTACTTGTGGCTAAAGCTGTACACCTCTGTAGAGTTTAAATCTAATCGATTAGCCACGCTTGCGGTTATGGGCACTTAGTGAAGTCATTCCAATGTTAGACTTTGTTATTTTCTAAAAATGGGTTTTGTTTTGAAATTTGTTTTACAACTGTTACTTTACGTCATTGGGTTGACATTGCTGGATTACATGAATTGGATTATTGGAAGAATGTTTATATCTTCACGTCATTGGGTTGACATTGTTGGACTACATGATTGGATTATGGATTTGATTATTGGATTATTGGACTACTGGATCATTGGATTATTCAAAGCTCAATGGACTATAAGTATCATTTATGCTTTACTTATTTTCTTATCAACAAACTTGCTCTTTTAAATTTCGTTTGAAAAATTGAAATGGGATTTACAAAATAAATTCTGCTTCAGGCAAAATTAACCCAGAAGCCTCCTTTGATTCAACTTGCATTTATCGCATTTGCAAATACCACCTTAAGTCTTGCTGAGTACGAAAGTACTCAACCTTGCTTATTTTACTATTTTAGGTGGTTGTGAAGCTTCGAAGAATATCTTTTGTCACAGGTTGTGGGAACTTTATGGACGTGATCTTTCTAGGGTTTATGCCTTGGTAGTTGTCTAAGGGATTGGATGGGCACACTACAAGACTTTCCTTCTTCTGTGCTATATTAAATACAATTAACTTCCATATTAATATTATGATGTATGGTTGTTATTCCAATTGTTGTAAATGTGCGTACTAGCTACTGATCCAGGGAATAATACAGAATACACATTAGATTTCCATTTTTGCGTGTTTACAAAAGTGGGGGCCGTTTCAGCTGTAATGCTTTGTTTTGAGCCTTAATGATGAATGCTAAATATGATGATGTTATGATTATGAAAGAGCTAAATGAATATTTGTGATTATGTGAATTAGTGGTGATGAAGGGTTTCGGTCACCTTCTTTTGTTCGTGGTTAGGGCCATGGTTGTAGGTGTGGCCGGGTAGAGCCACCACCAGATGTTTAGGAACACCTCACAGGAGATGTTGTTTATTGTGTTAGAGAGATGGTGGAGAAGGTTGTTTTCTTTTTGTCTTCGATGGTTGGAGACAAAGAGAAAGAGTTTAGTGATGATTCTTTTTGGATTACTATTACTACGTTTTGGCATTCAGTTTTGTTAGTTGCTTTGTGGAGAAAAAAATTAATATTTTATTCTTGTGTTAGTCATCCTCTAAGTTTAAAAGAGTTTGTTGAAGTTTTTTTTGGTGCAAAACTTAAGTCATGCAGATTAAAAGTTTTAAGACTTCACTAGAAACAGATTGGTTGATCGCTTGGTTTTCCTTTTGTGAAAAACATCCATCTTCCTTCGTGGAAGTTATAAATCTTGAGATTTGTTTAAAGACTTGCATGCCAGAGTTCGGGTATGGTCATTCTGTGATTTGAGAGTCGAGTTCCATTGTGATGTATGGTTGGGTTTCCTTTGGAAAGGAAAATGATTAATTGTGTTGATTCATGCTTAAGAACCGTTGTTTTACTCAAAGATTGGGGTCTCACCCTGTTATTTTCAATGGTAGGTGACCAACGAGAATGTCTACAATTTTAATCTTGGATGCGTAGTTAGTACCTTGAGATGTTGTAAACTGCCAAATTGGTTAAATTAAATTTGTTGGTTGTTTAAAGACAACCTAATATAATGTGTTGATAGAGACATTTAATCGTGATGGTAGGTGACCCTAAAGTGAAAGTTGATTAGAGTTTTATGCATGTTGTTGCGAGCCATAGAATTAATGGGAAGTAAAGGATCGTGTACTTGTAAGGCTAGTACTGATCACGATTAAGAAGGTCCAAAATGTTTGGTTCGATGAACTTACTATATCAAGGTGATGGCGAAAAGAAAGTAATGGAGTTGTTGGTCTAGGTTGCTTATGGATCATTTAATTTTGTGTGTCAACAAAATGATTTTATCAATGTATAATCAAAGAATGAGGACATATGGAATGATTGTATTGGTGCTTGGTTTGTCCTTAGCGAATGTTTATTTTGGAGCCTTAACGACGAAACATGTCTCGAGGAGATATGGTTTAATTGTTAGTCATTCATAGGTGGAACATGATTTGATTGTCGAGATATTGACTTATGGGTAGTACGAATTTTAGATGTTAATCTTGCTAAAGGTTTCATTGGAAAGAGATGTCTTAAACTTAGATTATGAAGTTGTAGGACGGTTTGTTCGCTTTGGTTTGTAGACCAAAAGGAAATGTTGTGGCACGGACGTATATTAATTGTTGTTATGTTGGATGCACTTAAAATTGTGCAGGGGTTTCCTTGTTGAGTGTCGTGAGATAGACTTGGTTTAGGGTCTGTTAATAACATGAACAATTGTGGTTATAATTGTGGGAGAAGGCAATGAAAGGAAGAGTGGTTATGTAATTCCCTGATACATCTTGATAGGGCTTCTTAGTGTGCAAACTATGAGTATTGAAGCCTTTAATGGTAATGGTATAAGAATACTAGATATGGTGGGATTTGAGGTGAACTTTATTTTAAATGTCTATAGAATCAATTGCTCGTATGGTCTTTTGGGGGTATGTCTTTTGTTAAGGCACTCTATATTATGTGTAATAGATCTTTCCTGGCTTAGTGAGAGTGACGCCAAACCACAGAGTTAACCTTGAGGTTTGAAATTTAGGATAAAGTAAAGAATAACTATGAAGTAATTTGTTCATGGTTTTTGGGATGCTTTATGTTATTGAACCATGTCAGTCTTTTGTCTTGGCTAAGATATTTAGCTTGATTTATGATTGTGGGATTTACACTCACGAGTGTAAGAATGCATAGCGCTTTTTAGTGTATAAAATGGGTTATCTTTGGAATTACTATTTAAAGGAAACAAACATGCATAATGGAATGTGTTGGAAGCTCTTGATTTGGAAATACTTGTATCTCTATTTTGACTAGAGTTGAATTTAAATAAAATGTGTGTGCGGTATTTGTGAATGTTTCTAAAAGGTGAATCTTAAGATTGCTTCTCAAAAGTGATTCTTACTGGTGAAGTGGTTTTGTTGGAAATTAAGTTTCCCTTTCTCTTGAGAGGAAGATGGTGGTTGTGTGTATAGGTGTATGAATCGAGGACCAGTTTTCTCTTTCCGAAATGTTGGCTTTGGGTAAGTGTGAGATGATTTTCTTTGGTAAAAGCAAGCTAATTCTCTTTAATTATTGTGATCGCATTTGTAAAAGTTTTATGCGGTGTTTCTCATTGAAGCTGAGTTTTCCCTGATGTGAATTTTATCACATTATTTGAAGATGATGAAAGTGGTTAGTTTTGTTTTACAGAATCGAGATCTCCTTTGCTTTCTAGTGGGAGAAAAGAAAATGGTTGATTATGGGATTTTGGGGTTGGAGTATAATTGAGGATTATACTCTTTGATTTGGGTTTTCTGGGCGGAAATTGTGAGGGCTGGACCTTCTTAGAAGGAGAACCAAGTGTGGGTTGGTTTTGATCGAAGGTCCTAATGAACCATTTGGATTAAGAGTGGAGAATAATGAAGGTCGTTGCATGTATTGGTCCAAATCCTCTTGGGAGGATTTTTTGGTTGATATGTTCCTTGGTGGTGCTTGTTTAATCCTTAGTAGTGAACCATTTGGAAGTTGATGGTAATTACGTTACCATTCCTGTCATCTAACTGAACTTTTGGGTTAAGTTGTTTGTAGTGGTGGTTTTGATAATCTGATGTGAAATGTTCTATTATGAACATTTACCTTGGGCAGTTGTCCCTTGGGGTGAAGTAGGCTTGGTAGAAGAAAGATCAAAAATTATATCGTGGATATGAGGTTGGAAAAGGAATTGTGTCATAGTGGGCTAATTCTTTCGATGGTAAGGCTTGGTAATGGTCCTTTTGTTAAAAAGGTTAATCAATGGGGAGAGATGGGAATCTGTGTTTTTGGTTCTTGGGGGTTTAAGTTTAGAACCCTAGCTGTTCAATCGGATAGCATTGGTGCTTTTGTTAGAATTGGTTAGATGCTTAATAAAGTGATGTGTCTCACGTTAATCTTGTCATCTTGAGTATGATGAACTATGGTAGAGAGGTTGATATAGGAGATTAGAGTGTTTGTGATTGAAGTTGCAAAGGGAATTGGAGTTGAGCTTAGAGGTTGGTACCATGCTCTTCTGAGAAGAATCATTGGTTACTCGAAAGTTGTATGCTCTAGTACCAAGGAAAGCATAGTCTGAATTACGTCAGACTATTTTCGATGGTGGTATGATTTAGGAATTTGGCTGGCTACTTGATTTTGTTTGAATCTTTGCGTTGGTGTTTGAGTTTGTAGGTTGAGGAAGTTCTTGTGGGATTCCTGGTGTAGGAAGTCCATTCGAGATCTAAAACACGAGGAGATTTTGTTAGGCATTGGTCTTTGAGTAAGGCCTTGCCTTCAAGTCTTGACCCCTGCATTTTAAGGAGCAGTTAGAGTGAGTGTGGAATCGAGAGAAGGTGAAATGAGTTAAGGTGCTGGTTTGGAGTAATCTAAGAGAAAAGCGATTTGGGATTTGGAGTCTCTCTTGTGTGAGAAGTTTTCTGAGCTGTCGTGTCAATCTTGTTTGTGGTTGGTTTTCTGGTTCTGTTTTGAGGGTGAGTTGAGAATTCGGGGTCAAATTTCTTTTAGGGGGGAAGAATGTAATATCGCATATTATTTCCAAGTTAAGGAAAATCTTGTTGGAGGTGTGAGACGGTCTTTGAGTTTTTGGATTTGTTTTTTTTGGCCCTTGTGGGAAGGGTTCCTCTAATTCTAGCCCTTCCCCTCACCTAATCCCCCACCTAGTTTCTCTCTTTTAGTTTTTGAGGCAGCTTGGCTGCTCCCTGCCAAGTCTCCATGTGCCTCTTCCTGACTCCTCCCCAACCGAGCTTCTCCCTTGGCGCCTCCTTCCTCTTCTTCCCGCAAGCAGCAATCCCCGGCCAAGCTCCTCCATGGTGCTTGCAGCCCAAGCTGCTCCTCCCTAGCGCCTCCCTCTTGCAGCAATTGATGCTTTGCTCTCTTGGCTTCCTCTCCAACCAAAAAGAAGGTAGGATGAGGTGATTTCTATTTTAGGGGGGCAGATTTAGTCCTGCATGTTGGGCGGTAGAGTGTTCTTGCTAGGATTATTTAGTTTGAGTTGAGTTTAGATGGGGATTTGTGGGATTAGGGTTGATTAGATTAGTTGCTGTTTTCGGGCAGTTTTTACCCCTCTGTTAGGGCTGTGATTCGAGGGCATTGAAGGCTTTTTTCGAGCAGTCGACTATCGAGAAAGTTGTAGATATTTGTCTTGCGATTAATTAGAGACTGATTTTGCTCAAATTAGTTTAGCCGATTAAAAGTTATGCTTGATTTACTGCCTGCTGTTCAATTTCTGCTCTAGTTAGTAGTAAGTGTGTTGTTTTGCGATTTAAAGTAAGTTGGAAGTCGAATTGGAATTTCTCAGTACCTAGAGATAGATGGAAAATTTCCTGTAGGTTATGAAAATGTCTTCATTTGCTTAATGCGGAGTTGTATTGAATTATTTATGCTATGTTGAATTGAGCTGTCCAGAACTAGTGTAGTTATATGTAATTTCTTTTTGTTGTTGTTCTAGGAAATATTGAAGCATTTCCTGAATGGCTGATAGTAGAATAAATTATAGATTATCCTCTTGTGGTTATTTAGAGCATAAGAAGTTGAGTTTTGGATCAACCATGCAAAAGTTTTGCTTGTTTTAGAAATGTCTCTCCAGAATTAGTTGTTGTTACATGTACTCCCTATTCTTTTCTGTTCTGGGCATTATTGAGGTATTTCCTAAGTGACTGGCTATAGAGGAAAGTGTAGATTATTTTCTTGTGATTAATTTGAGCTCAAGAATATAATTTTTGGTTCAGCCATTTAGAAGTTATAGTCATTATGTTATCTATTGTCCAGGGTGGTAGCAGATTTGGTTTAAGGGCTAGTTGTGAAAGGAATAATTGGTCTATTTGAGGAAGTTTAAAGTAGGGTTAAGCATAGGAGCGAAAGTGTTGTTTTTATTTGTCGCTTGAACTGTGTTTTAAATTGTTTTGAGATGAATGCATTTAAATATATGTCTTGCCACTCCATTCTTCGTGGGTAAAGGCAAGTGCATCATTAGGGTGGTTTGTTGCATTGCATGATGAATTGCTACCTAGTTGTCTTAAACATTTGATATGTCTTGCTACCCTGTATTCTTGTAAGACTATGATTATGGTGTTGTGAATGCTAAATTTATGGATGTGAGAAAATGTTAATGCTTATGAATATGATTATTTGCAATTTGAGAATTGTTCATGTCATTTGCATATGTACATTCATGATGGAAGAGGGGACCATGTGGGCCTCTATGCACACACGTGTGAGCACGAATGACCTACTTCGGTAGGCCCCTCCACGGGATGGAAGGTAATGAGAGGGTGCACACCGACGGGTGTGCATTCAGTTATACCGGTATTAACTATAAAATGTGCATTATGAGCATGCATGGTGCATTGTATGATTGAAGAGAAAAGAATGTTGAATTAATGGGTTTAATTATTTTCTTGAAAGATTAACTTACCATTAAGCAACTTGCCATGAGATATGTTTTGTATTATTTCTTGTATGATGCACTTTGCTGAGTCTTAGACTCATGCTTGTTTGTTTGTTGTTTTTAGGTACCTTGAGATCGGCATTCGAGAAAGGGAGTTAGCACCACTACTTCACTTAGTATCACTCAATTTAGACAACTGCATATTCAAATTCAATGTAATAGATTCCAACTAGTGGTTTGCGTCGATGATGGTTCCTTGTTCTCTTAGGTATAGCAAATTGTGGTGTGATGGTGATAGTTATGGTTAGTGGCTCATATCTATGAATAAGTTGTTGTCGTGATCGTTGTTGTTTCCTTACTATACTCTACTTTGCAATTCATGCTCTTATAGATGTGTTTTGATTATCTAATAATGATTGTGTGCTGATTTAGAAATATGTTATAATGTTATTATGACTGTTATCTCATTTGTCTACTGAGTGGATGTCCATTCTTTTAGGGGAGATGTTGTCGATTTTTTTTATGCGTTATGAAAGTTTGTGCAGTCGAGTCTTCCTTGTTGTTGTTGTTGTGATAGAGCTGATAGTAGTAACATTCAGGGCACATTAGGTGCCAGGGTGTTATATTTCTTCTTCTTGTTTATCCCTTAGAGCCTTTTCCAATGCAAACTTTGCTTGCTGTAGGATAGATAGGAAGAGCACTTTTGGGGCTTGCTAATTCGTTGGCGCTTCTCTTGTTTTTTGGTTGTCTAGGAAGCAGTCTGGAGTTACACAATCTACCGTTGAGGCTGAGTGGGACTTCGGGTTAGAGATAGAGAGTGTTCCACTTTTCTGTGATAACACTTCTACTATCTGCATTGCTAAGAACCCAGTACAGCACTCTAGGACTAAGCACATTGATATTAGGTATCACTTCTTTAGAGACAATATGGAGATGTGTGACATAGTGCTTCAGTTTGTGGAGAGTGACCACCAAGTGGCCGATATCTTTACCAAGTCTTTGAATAGCTCTAGGTTTTTTGCCTTGAGGAGTGAGCTTGGAGTCGTGTGCCCCTACAGCTTATTGTGAGGGGGAGCTGGTCTGTATACTATG
This sequence comes from Guadua angustifolia, assembly GCA_036346375.1. NCBI lineage: Eukaryota > Viridiplantae > Streptophyta > Magnoliopsida > Poales > Poaceae > Guadua > Guadua angustifolia. The sequence continues at coordinate 47,227,008 of CM070505.1, read as the reverse complement.
TATTATATATTTTCTTCTAGTTTTTCTTCTGTTTTGTTTTATTCTGGGTGCTTATGGGTTTTATTCTCTAGAGTCTTGAGTTCACTTCACTTAGACTTCTAGCATGCTTTGCATGGACCTTTCATCTTATGCTTTAGGTTGCTATCATTCTTAATTAGCTGTTCTCTCCTCTCTCTAGGTTGAGTTCCCTCATAGTCTTATAAGTCTAGCAGGTGTTGGGTCCTTTGGGTAGACAGGGTCTGTGTGCACTCTTTAGTTTGGAATCTAGAGGTATTTTCCCATGTCGGTCTTTTGGGAAGACGAGAACAAGTCTAAGCCTTAGTGTTCTTTTCTATTTTCTCTATATTCTATAACCTCCCAGTTTGCAGTTTCTTGACTTCTTATCTTCATTCTATATTTCTGGTTTTGATTGAGTTCTTTTGGACCTGTCTTGAGCTTAATTTTGTTAATAACTCAACTTGAACCAGATTTGTATTTAAAATTGAATCTCATGTTAAGGGAGAGTTTAAGATTCTGCTTCACGCATTGTATATAGACTTTATTTTCTATCTTATGGGCTTTGTCTATTATGCAAGTAATATTTTTTTCATGCTATACATCATGCTACCTTCTATGAAGAAATTGACTAATTTAGATATATCCAAATTCATTTATCTTGCTAAGCTTAAAAAGAAAAACATGAAAAATAAGCTTTAAAAAAACTTGATGAAACATGTTGCATTTACATGCTAAGTTTCTTCTCTAGGGATATTTGCCATGAATTGTGAAATTTTGGAGTTCTCTATATAGCAACTTGGATGAAACTTGTTTGATCCATACTTGAGTCCTTCACTTGCTTATCAATTAATGTGCTAAAATGAAAATTAAACAAAATTGACTCCATTTGTGTGCATTAGACTCAATACCTCACATTCATAAGACATCTTCTCATTGCACTTGGGATGAACTTGGAATGTGTTGTGTATGACCAAGATCATTCTCTTAAAAATCCTTCTTGAGATGGTTGAAGATGGCTTGAGTCACTTGCTCTGAAGTTGCAAATAAAAAAAACATATCTGGGTAAAGAATGCAAATAAAGTTACACATTTGCATCCTGCTATGTCTTTCAAAGATATAAAGAAAATTTTGCAGCAAATTGAAAATAAGCTCGAAGGACCTTGTATGCAGTTTTAAATTCCCCAAAGTGTTGAGTAGGTTGAACTCTAGGTTTTCTTTTTGATCCCTTGAATGGCTTTACTTCTAGTTTTGCATCTAATGCCAAGTGTTGCTCATATCAAATCTTGCTAAACATGATATTTTCAAAACTAAGCTTGCAAGCAAAATTTGTTATTTGCACTTGGACATGTTGTAGTTTATTCAAATTTGAAATTGACTAGCTTGGTGTCATATCTTGTTTTCAAAATCACTTGGATAATTTTCAAAGCTCTTCTAGGTTGCATTTCATGCATACATAAAGGGGAGAAAATGTTGTCTTGATGCCTATATTGCCAAAAGGGGGATAAAACGTAGAAAAGGCATCATCATTAAATCATTAAGAATAAAAAAATTATTGTATCTTGGTTCTTATGATCTTGGTAAAGTTTTGCTATCTTATTACATGGATCATAAGCTTGTTCTTGTTAATCTTGTTAATTAGGTTTTAGAGCTTTTGTGAAAAAATTACTCTTTTTTGAGTTTAGCTCTAAATCTCTTTTCGTCAACTTGGTCATTATCTCACTTCTTTCTTTCTTGAACCATGTTTGGCGATGCATTCAAATTGTTTTCTTCTATCTTTCTTCAAACTCAACACTTATACGTCTTTTCACGTGTTTCTCAATATAATCATCAAGGGGGAGATTGAAAGACCATGTGGAGGTCTACCCATGTTTGTGATGAGTATTTGATAGAATTTGAGCTTGGTTTATTTTGATTTAAGTTTGATTTTGAATTGGATTTCCAAGATGAAGCAATTTGAGCTTTGATTATTTTTCTCGGTGCTATCGGCCATGGTAGCAAGGTGCTACCGGTTGAGCGGTAGCACTGGACCCTGGTGCGGTTTGGAAAAATCCGAAAAGGTGTTTTTGAGGGTTTAGGCAATCTAGTGCTACCGACCATGTCAGCCCGGTGCTACTGGTAGAGCGGTCGCACTGGCCCAAATGGTCGGTGTGATATTTCCAGAAAGAGTGTTTTTTGGGCATAGCAGTAGAGCGGTGCTACCGGCCTAGGACGGTAGTACCAGCCTACTATGGGCGGTGCTACAGGCCTAAGGACGGTAGCACCTGACCTTCAGAGTGAAATTGATTTAATTAATGTTCTTGGTGATGATTATTGTATATATTTTTTGGACATTGTTATGTGATGGGTTTTCCTTATCTTTGATAGTTGCAGGACAACGGTGCTATGTCATGGTGAGGCGAAGGATAACGGGTCTAGCGAGGAGCGTTGGAGGTCTAGACGGTCGAAGATCACCAGAAGATAATCGAAGACGGAGTTCAAGCAAGCCTAGAAGACAAGGAAAGGGATCGAGGAAGCCTAGCTAGATGCTGCGTGGATTAAGAAAGGCCGTCGAATCGTGGTCTAGTTGATAGGTTAAAGGGTCTAGGTAGTGTGCTTTTAAAACCGTGCAAGAAAACCTATTATGTGTGTGGGTTTTGGGTTAGCCCTTGCATGGCTGGTTGAGTGCGTTAATCATAGCCCTTGATGAATGCTCTAGGGTTGAGGATCTCATCCAAGGGTGGTAGGTGGCCCAAGAGTATTATAAATAAGGGTGAAGGGGTAGCCTTCCCCCTTAGAAGGTTTTTGAGGTTGTTGTGCTCCTTTGAATTTTGCCCACTTTGTTGTGAGGCTTTGTAAACCTCCCTTCCTGAAATGCAATTCAGTTTCACTTTATGTCTTAAATTCAGCATTTAAATTCTGCACTTAAATTCTCGCAATTTACATTCTTGCAATTTGGATTTGCCTCCCCTCCTACTTGCTTTTGTTTCTTGGGCCAAGGATGATGATTAATGGATGAATCTTTTTCAGATTATCCCAATCATCCAGGCAAATCCATGAAAGTTTCTTGCAAAAAACCAATTTTGCATTCTTGAATGAATAATCTTGTGATTTGCGTTTGTAGGAGTTTTTATGTGCGTTCTTGCTTGCTGTGACATGTGGAAAGCTATCTAAGATCATCTTGATCATCAAAATCACACGAGCAAGTTTTAGATTGAATTCTTGAGTTCTTCCAAAAACACCAAGAATACGTTGAAAAATCATCGACAATGACAAGAACATACCACTTCCCACCCATTGATTACACTCTTGCTGGAACAACAGTATTAATATGTAAAAGCTGCCCTGGTGCATCAGTCATCACAGTAGTGACTAGAGGATGAGAAGTAGCAACCATCTTACCATGTCGGCAAGGAGAGTAACTTAAGTCTTTGACCATCTTGAGTTTAGACAAGCCACGAATGAGATCATAGTTGCTAACTCTAGTCAAATGATTAAAGCCAATGTGACCAAGTCTCCTATGCTAGAAGGAGAGATCATGGGACTCAAAAGCAATTAGACAACGAAGAGAGTGTCTAGAATAAGAAGAAAAATCAACACGAAAGACTATCCCAAATCTAGAAATCCTGTAAACTAACCCTCCTAATGAATCAAGAATTCTACAGGCACTTCACTTACAACTTACCTCGAAAGAGTCATCGATAAGCTAAGAAACAGAGAGCAAATTGTATTGCAGCTTACTCACTAAGGCAACATCCTTAAGATTTAAATTGTCATTAATGCAGACAGTACCTTTGGCAATGACTCTACCTGAAGAAGCATCCCCAAAGGTGATCAACTCATCACCGGAAGCTCAGACTAGGGAAGAGAACCAATGAGAATCTCCGATCATATGGCGAGAACAAATGGAGTTAACAATCCAAACCTGTCCCTTCCCCATCCAACGAACCTAATCAAAATATCAGAGAGAGAGAGAGATGACTCAGTATTGGGTTAAAGTGAAGACCTGAGAACCCAATACTGAACCAGATGATACTTTAGAGTAACAACCACGGAAGAAGACTAGACTCTAGTCTCTCTCTGACTCTCAACTCTTACAAGATAAAAAATAGCATTGGCAGAAGATCTAGGAGTTGAAACTAGGTTGACCAACCATGGTGCAAAGACCGGACCATCCCAGTGAGGTTGTCTGACTCTCCTACCAGAAAACACCTCACGCCACAAATACCTACCTCGATGGGAAAAATAATAAATATTAAGAGGACTATGGAAAGACCGACCACGAGCAGCTCTGGGACTAAGACTCGACTGAAAAGTATGATAACCGAATCCTGGACACTGCCCAAAAATAGGCGACTCTTAAACCTATCTAGAAGCAGTGCGTGCCTTAGAAGCACTCAAAGTCTAGGGATGACCCTGAATACCCCTAAAAGCAATAACATGCTCATGCCTTGTGATCTTGGCATGTGTGAAGTAGAAATCTACCAGGTGTCCATCAATCCGATAGAAGGTGCATGTATACTTCGCCTTACTGGAGACTAAAGTAACAGGAGGAGCAACCTTCTGATCAGAGATCTCATTAACAACCCCAGTAGACCGAAACAAAGTAGTGCTCACTTTGGGAGCAACTACAATCTCTCCACTCTTGGAGCCACGCACAATGGTAGGAGGATGAGTCCTAGCGTGCTTCAGGTAGTCAAATCCTAGACCTTGATTAAATCGGCTAATCTTGGATTGGTCTAAAATGAGATTGAGCTTCTTCTTGCCTCCTACAAACTTCTTAAGAGTGCTCATGAGATACTCACACTCCTAAAAGAGAGAGGCACAGGAAGAATAGGGGAAAGAAGAGGAAGAAGAACTACCAACACGTGCATTTTTCTCCCTCAGCACGGCTGCCTCAATTTTGAGGGCCTCACAAAAAATGCAAGGGGCATTTCTAATCCTAAGCGTCTGGGCCTCTAGTTTCTTCCTAAGTTCAACTTTGATTTTATCCAAGTCCCCCTCAATCTCAACCATCGCATGCAACTTTCTTCTCACTTATCTAGGAAGTCCTTAGCAAGTTTAGCACACTTGATATTTAAAGATTTATTGTCAACTTTTAGTTGACTACAACCCTCACATGAGCTGACTAAGTCTTTAGAAGCATGCATTTCAAGTTCATCATTTCTAGTAGAAAGCTTCCTAAGGTGAGTGCTCATGGCATCAATTTCAGCAAGTAGTTTAGGACAATTTTCACATGAGGGAGTAGAGTGAGCATGAAGAAAACTAGCTTCTAAAGATATAGCATTAACGGAGGTGAGAAATCCTATCATCTCACTGTGGCTAAAGCCCTATATGAGGATGTTCCTTGCCTTAGCATTTGCCTTAACGTCAGCCATATTGCCGACCATGACATTTTCATCGGCAGGAATTGGTTCCATGTGTGTCGTTGTTGACCCCGCTAAGACAGGCCCCATTCATAAATGGAGGTATTTCATCGAATTTGTCGTATTCTTCTTCATCTACGACATTTTGACACCAACGATCCGCCACTTGCTATGAAGGATGACATGCAACCTTGGATTAGTGGGATCATGCGTGTAGAAGACTTGATTTGCTTGCTTCGCAAGGATAAATGGGTCATATTTGTAGGCGAGTCTATTCAGATCCACCAGAGTAAAACCACTCTTGTTGACCTTCACTCCATATAGGAGTCCCACCCACTTACATCGGAACAGTGGAACTTGATATATTCCGTAATCGAGCTCCCAAATATCTTCGATCATCCCTAGTACGACTTCATTGTCGATGAGGATCCTTCTTTTGAGTGATGATCAACGGAGAAAGCATCTATGCTTACACCACTATTTTAAACTGTACTCTTAGCATCTTGACTTTCAGTGTAAAATGTGTACCCATTGATATCGTACCCCTGCCATGTCTATACATTAAATGTAGGTCTGTCAGACAACCATTTCACATTCTCACTAACGGAGACCTCCGCCTGTTCTTTGAACCATGTGAGAAATCTGTCATTGTGTGCCCACGTGATGGAAATCTTATCCATATGTGGATTCTCTTCCCGTAATACCAACTTGTGCTGCTTGACGTACCCTGCAACTTTTGCGCTATGCTGTAACACTGTCAAATGCGCTTTGAAATACATATCAAACCATGGCCTCGTTAGTTTCGACCCAACGGTTCCTTTGCAAGCAAGTCTGCCCTCATGTCTAGATATAGGAACACCAATTGCTTGTCTTTTTCCATGATAGTCCATGCAGAACTCAATAACCTCTTCAATCCCATAACCTTCAACAATACTACCCTCAGGCTTCGACCGATTCCTCACATATGACTTTAATATACCTATATACCTCTCGAAAGGATACATCACTACTACGTAATAGGTCATCATGATTTCATCATTTAGGGTAGGTCCGAGCAAGAAGGATAATATTATCACTACCGGTTCTAAATTCAACCGGCAGTGATAATATTATCACTGCCGGTTCTAGCTTCAATCGGCAGTGATAAGAATAGTATAAATTTCCCGCAGGAATGGAAGCAATATCATTGCCGGTTTAATAGAGAACCGGCAGTGATAAGAAGATATCACTGCCGGTTTATATGTAAAACCGGTAGTGATTTATCATTGCCGGTTCGTTTACAAACCGGCAGTGATAAGACCATTTTCACTGCCGGGTTTACTATAGAACCGGCAGTGATATTATTGTTCCCCATTATTAGTTCGATACAGAACATAAGAAACATTGTAATATATCTCGCACAGAACATATGAAAGCATAATTAGTTAAAAAAACAGAACATATGAAGCATAATTAGTTAAAAAAACAGAACATATGAAAGCAAATTTGTAATTTGCGGGATATGTATTAATTAAAATACAGAACATTTACAAAACATAATTAGGTATATCGTCTATTATTACATATTTAGTCCTAATTATAATAGGCCAATGGCGCGAAGCCCTATATCCAAAAGTCGTCGTCGTCGTCCTCCTCCTCCTCCTCGTCGCTGGAGCTACCGCTTGATGACTGATCAGAGTTGCGGCGGTGCTCGTCCTCCTTCTCCTCCGAATCCGATTCAGTGGCGGAGTTGGTCTTACCCCAACGCCGCAGCCGTCCGCCGCCGCTGCTGCGTCGCCCTCCTCCTCCTTCTCCTCCTTTGCCTCCTCTTCCTCCTCCTCCGCTTCCACCTCCTCCTTCTCCTCCTCCTTCTTCTCCTCCTTCTCTAGCGACGGAGTGGGGTTTTGCCCAACACGTGCTCGCTTCTTGGGGGGTGCTATTTTTTGCAACAATAGTGGATTGTGTGGGAGTGCCATTCTTGCAACAATAGTGGCATTATATAGAGGCAGAATGGGAAGGGCAACAGTTGGCAGAGGAATGTGAAGCGCAACGGTTGGCGCGGCAGAGAACGGGCAAGCGCAGCGGAGAGGAACGAAGCGGCGCGATGGTTGGGTTGGCGCGGCGATTTGAAGGGTGGGCGATCACTACGGTTTATATTACCAACGGCGGCAAAGGATAATCGACTATCATCGCCAGCTAATACCTATAACCGGTAGTGATATATTATCGCCGGTTTGATTTATAGCCGCGGCGATATTTAAAGTTTATCGTCGGTTCGTATATTCAACGGCAAAGTGATATGTATTTTCGCGCAACCCAATTTTCGCACAGTATGACCTTATCACTGCGGTTTCTGCAGTAACCGTAGTGATAAGCTATTTTCCGTGTAATATGACCTTATCACTGCGGTTCTTCGAGAGCCAGAAGTGATAAGCTATTTATATAGCAATCCACCGACGATGTTTTTTCCTACGAAGCGTAAGAGAGGAGCTCTTTGCTCGGTTGTATTTTTCTTGGAGAGGTGCTGCCGAAATTTTGTGTTAGTATTTTGTTCATATTTTTCATCGAATTGACATCTTCTCCGACCGAGCAGAACAAAGAGGAGCTGTATTATCTTGGCGAGTTGCTGCTGAAAAATTGTATTAAAATTTTTCGAGGTTACTGACTTGATCTATGTTATATTTGTCATAAAATTTTACTCTACAGAGTGCTATATATGTTGATAATTGCTGATTGTACGGTGTGAATAGTTTTTATCGGTAGTGCTCAAATTAAGATCTAGCTAAATTATTGAATAAATTATAATTCATATTGTAGTGATGTTTAAGTAATAAAAATTGCTAGATGGACAATTATGCATAATTGTAATTAATTTAATTAATGAAAATTTGTTATATGGATTTTTAATAGTAAAGATTGCTAGATGAATTATAAATAGTGAGAATTGCTAGTTGAATATTTAAATAATGGAAAATGGTAGATGGATTTTGAAATAATGAAAGTTGGAACATAAATAATTACTTAGAAATATATCCTTATATTCAATTATATGCTTGTTTGTTGTAGATTAATTTAATTTAATAGCTAGCGCTACATAACAAAATGAAATGAAGAAATCTTCTAAATAATTAAAAATGCTAGATGGATATTTAAATAGTGAAAATGGTTTGATGTATTATATAGGCAAAATTGCTAGATGTATTTGTAAAACTAATCATTTACAATTATATTGTTATTTTGTAAATTCATATCCATTTTAGTGATGTAGTCGATGTTTAAGTAATAAAATTGCTAGATGGACAATTATGCATAATTGTAATTAATTTAATTAATGAAAATTTGTTATATGGATTTTTAATAGTAAAATTGCTAGATGATCAATTATAAATAGTGAGAATTGCTAGTTGAATATTTAAATAATGGAAAATGGTAGATGGATTTTGCAATAATGAAAGTTGGAACATAAATAATTATTTAGAAATATATCCTTATATTCAATTATATGCTTGTTTGTTGTAGATTAATTTAATTTAATAGCTAGCGCTACATAACAAATTATAATTATATTGTTATTTGCGCTATGTGCTTATAATGTGTTTATCGTTTTAATTAATTAGCAATGCATGACTATTGTAAAGAATAAATTATTTTGATATCATTTGTTCATATCTTGAAATGTAATTTGATATAATTAATCGTAGATGGATCGAAGGTGGATGTATGACACGGACCGTCATGTCCGAGTTCTTTAATGGTGTGACTTGTTTTCTGAATACGTCTGCGGCACACAAGTCGAGAAACCTGGTGGACTATATGTGTTGTCCATGCGTTGATTGCAAAAATGAGAAGATGTTTTGTAACATAGAGTCAATACGTGCACACTTGCTTCGAAGGGGTTTCAAGGCTGGCTATACCTGTTGGACTGAGCACGGTGAAGATGATATTGTACATGAAGGGCAACACATTGATGAAGATGATATTGTACATGAAGGGTAACACATTGATGAAGATGACGGAGACAACGATATGACGGCGGTGGAAGATGCATTCGTTGATACCCACGAAGATGATCTAGATCAAATGCTGTGTGATGGGGAGGGGGACTTCACGAGTGAAAGGGAGTTTCAAAAGTTCCAGCGTATAGTAGAGGACTCTACAATGCCATTGTACCCGGGCTGCAAGGAGGAGCACAGAAAGCTGCATACCGTGCTTTCACTACTGCAGTTGAAGGCAAGCAATGGTTGGTCCGATAAGAGCTTTATTGAGCTGTTATGTCTCTTGGGGGACTTGCTTCCAGAGGGTAACGTGTTGCCTTCAACTACGTACCAAGCCAAGCAGGTTGTCTGTCCGTTGGGACTGGAAGTACAAAGAATACACGCATGTCCAAACGATTGCATATTGTATCGCAACGAGTTTGCAAACATGGATGCCTGTATTGTTTGCAAATCAAAGCGGTATAAGGGCAACGACGATGATATCGAGAACGAAGATGTTGGGGTGAGGCGTAAGAAGAAGAGGTGTCCCCGTAAGGTGGTGTGGTATTTCCCTATAATCCCCCGCCTAAAGCGATTGTTTGCGAACAAAAGGCATGCCCAATTGCTACGATGGCACACCGAAGAGCGTAAGAAGGATGGAATGCTCAAACACCCTGCTGATTCTGTGCAATGGAGGAACATCGACAGAAAATATAAGAAACACTTTGCATATGATGTGAGGAATATAAGGTTCGGGTTGAGTACAGATGGGATGAATCCTTTTGGCAACATGAGTAGTAAATCACAAAGACTTGGCGGTGACTTTATGCATCTACAACCTTCCTCCTTGGCTTTGCATGAAACGAAAGTATATTATGATGCCACTATTGATCCAAGGGCCCGCATAACTGGCAATGATATCGATGTGTACCTCAAACCATTGGTTGAAGATCTTCTAATATTGTGGAACGATGGTGTACAGGTATGGGATGAGTATAAAAGAGAAAACTTTATCCTACGGGCATTATTGTTCGTAACCATTAATGATTATCCTGCTCTTGGCAACCTGTCGGGCCAGACGATAAAAGGCTTCAACGGATGCGTCTAGTGCCTGGATGATACAGCTAGCCGGTGGCTGAAGAACTGCCAAAAAATGGCTTACATGCGGCATCGTAGGTTTCTCCGCAAGGATCACCCATACCGCAATAATAAGAAAGCTTTTGACGGGACAAAGGAGACTGCCTTAGCTCCGAAGAATCACACTAGGAAACAGATATCCGCTGTAAAGGATCTTACAATTATTCACGGAAAGGGAGCCGGCAGTACATCTATTCCGACTTCCCGGGATAAGGCTCCTTTGTGGAAAAAGAAATCAGTATTTTAGATCCTACCTTATTGGCAGCACCTGGAAGTTCGACACGCAATCGACGTCATGCACATAGAGAAGAACGTGTGTGATAGCTTGCTTGGTATCTTACTGGACATACCTGGTAAAACAAAAGATACACTTCAACCAAGGATGGACCTCGAAGATATGAAACTGAGGAAGGAGCTGCATCACGAAGAAATGGATACAGCAAAAGTACCTTCCATGACTGCTACACTTTGAGCAAGAAAGAGAAAATTAGCATTTGCGAATGCTTGCACGGAATCAAAGTTCCGTCTGGTTACTCTGCTAACATAAAGAGACTAGTCTCAATGAAAGACTTAAAGTTAATTGGTATGAAGTCTCACGATTGCTACGTGATGATGACACAGATGCTTCCAATTGCAATTAGGGGGGTTCTGCCAGAGAAAGTCCGAGACCCAATTATCAAGTTGTGTTCATTCTTCAACGCGATTTCACAGAAGGCCATCGATCCATTAATACTAGATAAGCTGCAGGAAGACGTGGTCCACACTCTGTGCAGGCTTGAGATGTGTTTCCCTCCATCTTTTTTTGATATTATGGTCCATCTCATTGTTCACATTGTGAAAGAGATACGGATTCTTGGTCCCGTATTTCTACATCAGATGTACCCTTTCGAGAGATTCATGGGGGTTATAAAGAAATATGGTCGAATCAAATCGTAGGAAGGCTACATTCTTGATGGTCGGGGAACCGAGGAGGTCATTGAGTTCTCGTGATCGACACGGATCTCAAACCGATTGGTGTGCCTGTATCTCGGCATGAGGGAAGGCTACAGGGGAAAGGGACACTAGGCGAGAAATCAGTACGTACTAGCAATCTAGCTGCATTTACACAAGCACATTTCGCAGTTTTGGGACAATCAGTTGTGGTGGCCCTATATGTCGACATGCACAAGAACATGCTATCCAAAACAAACCCAGAGAGGTTAGAGGTTTGGCTCGCGAGAGAGCACAGAGATAATTTCGGCGATTGGTTGCGTAGACACATGATGCGTACAGAGACAGACTGCACTCAGTTGAAAGTGTTGGCTCAGGGACCGTCAACTACAATTCGGACATTCCAAGGATACGACATAAATGGTTTTACATTTTATACAAGAGTGCAAGATAAAAAGAGCACCAATCAAAATAGCGGTATTCATATAGATGCCTATGACAGCAATGGAAATAGGCAAAGCTACTACAGATTCATAGAAGAGATTTGGGAGCTTGACTATGGACCTTTGAAGGTCCCTCTCTTTCAGTGCCAATGGGTCAGACTTCCCGGCGGCGTGAATATCGACAAGTACGGCATCACTACCGTGGACCTCAAACTCGTCGGATATAGAGAAGAACCATTCGTACTTGCTAATTCTGTTACACAAATCTTCTTTGTAATCAATTCGCTAACAAGGAGCGCCACGTGGTTATTCAAGGAAAAAGAAGGATTGTCGGAGTCGAGAATGTTGTCGACGAGGAAGAGTACAACCAATTCGATGAGCTTCCCCCTTTTGGAGAGGACGTTGACCTTAGTACCATGGAAAAGAGTGATGAAGCTACGTACATACGCCGCGATCATAACGAAGGTTGAATCGTAGCTTAGTTGTAGTAATGAAATGTATGATTTCTTCTGCATGAACGACATGTTTATTTTCTCATATGTAACAATTAATGTAATATATGCAATAATGGAAATTGAGGTTATGCTTTCTTTTGATCAAATTGAAAGTTTCACTTAATTGGTCGGAGATTAGCATATCACTGCATTTGGATTTTTGTGATTTTGATCAAGACTTGAATTTGCTTGAATTTGAAAGATTTGTTGTTCAATTTGCAAGCATTATTTGATTTTTGAAATATTAAAACAATTAAAATAGTTAGCAATCTGATTTTTATAATTTTAGAACCTAATAAAAATTTGGGGAAATATTTAAATAAAATATTAGATGTCCTATAGTATGCCTCCAAAAATTTTAAGAGAATTTGGATCAAATTTAATAGAATTTGGCCAGAGAGCTTATCACTGCCGGTTGTACATATGGGCCGGCAGTACTATTACGCTATCATTGCCGGTTGTACATATTGACCGGCAGTAATATTCCACTATCACTGCCGGTTGTACAATGGACTGGTAGTAATATTCCATTATCACTGCCGGTTGTAATTATTGACCGGCACTAATATACTATCTGTGCCGGTTGTTTTATTGAACCAGCAGTGATAGTCCACCCCTATAAATATACTTTTACCGCGCTCTCCTTTTAGTTACCCTAACCCTAGCCCGTGCCCTCCTGTCACTTTTACTGCGCCATCGCCTCGGAGCTCCCCGCCGCCGCCGCGCCTCGGACCACCGCCGTCGGCTCGCGTCAGACCTCCCCACCGCCGCCTCGACTCGGGCCGCCGTCGCCTCGCTCGCCTCGGACCGCCGCATCGCCTCGACTCAGGCCGGCCCTCGTCGCCTCCCCACCGTTGCCTTCACCTCCATGTTGTCTCCCCACCGTCTCCTCGACCTCCCCACCATCTCCCCACAGTCTCCCCGCCGTCACCTCGACCTCCCCACCGTCTCCCCGCCGTCGCCTTGGTACTGCTCTTGCGATGTGTGAATGTGCATGTGCAGATGTGAATGTGCAGATGTGAATGTGAATGTGCTAAGGTGCCAGTCAATTCGTTTGGCTTGGGGACCTAGCATGTGGGTATAGTGTTCAGTGAGGATTTGGGACTACAATAGACAATTTGTGATAACTAATCTATGATGATTCTAGAGTTATCAATGAGATAGACATTTATTCTGTGAATAAGGCCTTAAATTGATAGACTTATATGCTGTAGAAGTACTGATTTATTCACTGTCAATTTGTGATTCTTGTACCGTTTGCATCCTGTGATTAGTATATTCATTTGTTCAGCTAGCCTGTAGCACTGAATCTTATTGATTTGTTGTCGTTAGGTTCTGTGAGACTCTATCTGTTGGTTCCTGGGAGTCTATTTTATTCGGCTAGCTTGCAGTCCTGAATCTTATTGATATATTGTCATTAGGTTCAGTAAGCTTTTGTCTCGTAGTCTACTGTCCTGAATCTTATTGATATATCGCATGCATACATTGTTGATCAATTGGCATATTTAATATATATACTGATATGAACAATAATAACTGAACACTACTTGGTTAATCTACTGATCTGAATGTATGCTCACTATCAGTGTTACTTCATTGTCTTTATACTGCTCTGTTCAGTTAATTAGTTGGCTACTGATCTGAATAATAATTGCTTGGTAAAATAGCTAGCTAACTAATCCGAACTTCATTTCATGATTCACTTAGCAAATATTTAATCTACTGATCTGAATGTATGCTAAACTGAATATAATCTGTTAACAGCGAGCTTGATTATCAATTTTTTTAATGTGTATGTTAAGGTGGTAAGGGTTCGAAACTAAGGTAAGGTTGTCACAAATTAGTCTATTAGTCGTCCCTTGTGGCGAGGAGGGCCTTTGGGCAACCCGACATCTGAGAACACTCAAAATAAACAAGTTGAGCATTATGCTAGTTGCCTTGTTCATTTTTCTGCCCTTGTGCTGTTTTGATCATTTTGCTCTATGGTTATTTATATTGCAGCCAAAAGTAAACTTCAATTTGGTGCTTTGTATATGTTCTTAAAAGATGTATACATGTGTTGTAAATATTTGTTTTGTGCCACTAATTGTAATAGTAAGTAGATGTAATAGTTGTAGTTCATTTAGTTAATACTCCGCACGGACTTTTGGGTGACAAAGTGAGCATACACTTAAGTGGAGTATGGGTGTCACCTCTAAGTCCAACGACGTGTGAGAATCGATTCATATTTCGGGTGCCCACGAGAGGTTTTCGGGTGACTTTGGGTGACAAGTGAGCATACACTTAAGTGGAGTATGGGTGTCACCTCTAAGTCTTTCAAATATTTGTATGTGTTCTTTTAAATATTTGTATGTGTTCTTCGATGGAGTATGGGTGACTTTAGGGTGACAGTGAGTATACACTTAAGTGGAGTATGGGTGTCACCTCTAAGTCTTTCAAATATTTGTAAGTGTTCTTTTAAATATTTGTATGTGTTCTTCAGTGGAGTATGGGTGACTTTCGGGTGACAGTGAGCATACACTTAAGTGGAGTATGGGTGTCACCTCTAAGTCTTTCAAATATTTGTATGTGAGCAACGTATCTTGTGCACATAGATTGCCCTACCTATGTATGAAATTTCAAGATTCATTATATACTGAGAGTTACAAAAGAGAGAAAATTCTGACAAGTTTAAAGAGAACATCTGCACCAGTGTTAGTATTGCCAGATGTGCAGTGTAGCTTTGACATATACTGTGATGCCTCAAGACAGGGTCTTGGTTGTGTGTTGATCCAGAATGGCAAGGTAGTGGCTTATGCATCAAGGCAGTTGAGGCCGCACGAAGGGAATTATCCAACGCATGACTTGGAATTAGCAGCCGTAGTGCATGCTTTAAAGATATGGCGTCATTATCTCATTGGAAATAGATGTGAGATATATACGGATCATAAGAGTTTGAAGTATATCTTTACTCAGTCGGAACTCAATATGAGGCAAAGAAGATGGTTGGAACTAATCAAGGATTATAATGTCGGAATTCATTATCATCCCGGAAAAGCTAATGTGGTGGCCGATTCTTTGAGTCGTAAGAGCCACAGTGTAAATACAATAGAAGCTAGCGATCAACCGAAGTTATGTGAAGAATTTCGGAAGTTGGGATTGGGGGTTGTACCGCAAGGATTCGTAGCTGCCTTGGAGGTAAAGCCGACCCTTGAGGATCGAATTAGAGAAAGGCAAAGTAAAGATGAGAAAATCAGCAAGATTAAGTCTAAAAAAAGAAGAAGGTTTAGCCGAAGATTTCTCTGTGGATGAGCAAGGAACTCTGTGGTTTAAAGGTCGAATTTGTGTGCCGGACGAGAAAGACCTTAAGCAGTTGATTCTAGAAGAAGCACATGATTCCAAGTATTCTATACATCCAGGAAGTGCCAAGATGTATCAGGATCTTAAGAAGAGATTCTGGTGGCCAAGTATGAAGCGTGAAGTGGCGGAGCATGTTGCATTGTGTGATGTATGTCAGAGGGTAAAAGCGATGCACCAAAAGCCCGCAGGACTATTGCAGCTATTGAAGATTCCGAAATGGAAATGGGAGGAAATTGGTATGGATTTCATCACTGGGTTGCCCAAGACTCAAAGGGGTTATGATTCCATATGGGTCATCATTGATCGGTTGACCAAGGTTGCTCACTTCATCCCAGTGAAGACAACCTATTCCGGGGATCGATTGGCAGAGTTATACATATCCAGAATTGTATGTCTGCATGGTGTGCCCAAGAAGATTGTATCGGATCGAGGTACCCAATTTACCTCAAGATTTTGGGATAAATTGCATGAAGCAATGGGGACTCGTCTGAATTTCAGTACTGCGTATCATCCGCAGACAGATGGTCAAACGGAAAGAGTGAATCAGATTTTAGAGGATATGTTGAGAGCATGTGCGATATCTTATAGTACATCTTGGGATAAGAGTTTGCCGTATGCAGAGTTTAGCTATAATAATAGTTATCAGGCTAGCTTGCAAATGTCGCCATTTGAAGCCTTGTATGGTCGGGCTTGTCGTACCCCGTTGAATTGGAACGAGACGGGGGAGCGTTCAGTATTTGGGCCTGAGTTGCTCAGAGAAGCCGAAGAACAGGTTGCCATGATCAGAGAGAGATTGAAAACAGCTCAGTTAAGGCAGAAGAGTTATGCGGACAATCGCCGTCGTGATTTGAGTTTTGAACCCGATGATTTTGTATATCTCAGAGTTACTCCCCTTAAAGACGTAAAAAGGTTTCAAGTTAAGGGAAAACTTGCACCTAGGTATGTTGGACCATTTAAGATCTTAAGCCGCCGAGGAGAGGTTGCATATCAGTTGGAGTTGCCCCAGTCATTAGCAGGAGTCCATGATGTATTCCATATGTCTCAGCTTAAGAAATGTCTCAGAGTGCCAGCAGAGCAGATGCCGTTGGAAGCTATCGAGTTGCAGAAAGATCTGACTTATAAAGAGCAGCCGATTAAGATTCTGGACGTAATGGAGCGCAGGACCAGAAACAAATCTACTCGCTTTTGTAGAGTTTAATGGAGTAATCACTCCGAAAATGAAGCAATCTGGGAGCGTGAAGAGGATCTGAAGGCAGAATTCCCGAACCTATTCTCTAGCTAGCCCTAAATCTCGGGGTCGAGATTCCGTTAAGGGGGGAGGTTTGTAACATCCTAATTTTTGGATTTTCAATTATTAAATATTATTTTATTGCAATTTATGATTTTTATGAATTTTCTGGAATTTATTGGATTTTCTGAGATTTATTTAAATTATTATATATGGCCTTTTGTCTAGAAATAATTATAAAAAGAAATATTTAAAATAAAGTTTTACCAAAAATATTTTATTTAGGTCCAGAATGTCTCATAGTATTTTTGAGAATTTTCCTGGAATTTTTAGAGTATATTTAGTGCACTAAATAAATCAAATGAATTTTCTGAATTAATTTAAATTGAAAAACTCGGAAAAACCCTTGTGAACAGTACTGGGCCGAGCCCAGCACTGTGCGCACGTTCACGCCAGCCATCGTGTGCCGTTGGATTGAAATCTAACGGTCCACATTGGGCCACGTCATTTACAAAACCCTAAAGCCGTCTGGCCGTCGGATCAAGATCATGCGGCCACTGGTCTTCGTGTTCGAAACGGACTCGCCGCCGCCGCCATCTCCGACTCGAACGCTGCCGCCGCTCTTCTTTCCTTGTTTTCCGCGCTTGGCCGGGTATTTAAGGGGCCCCGGACCCTTCCCGAGACTCACCTCGAGCCGCCGCGTAGTTTCCCTGCTGCATTGTCGCCGGAGGAGCACCGTGAGGACTGCGCGAGCTCGCCGGAGTTCCCGAGGACTTCGCGCCGCATTTCGCCGTAGCCGAGGGCCTCTTCCGCCGAGTGAGAATCGGATTAGAGCTCGTTGTTTCACACCGCATCGGATTCACTGTCTCTTCGTCGCCGGAGCACGCTAGAACGCCGTCGGGAGGATCGTCTTCCTCAACTCCGGGAGGACAGCGCCGCCGCCACTCCATCGTCGCTCACGAAGAACCCTGACCGTCAGATTCTCATCGAAGCACCAGGGATCGTCCACGTTGCCGGCTGAGGTGGGTTGATACTTCGTCGACACGTGGCGCCACGTAGACCGCGTTGCTGAGGTGGCGCTGAGTCGGCTGCACGCGTGTGCACACACGTGGGAAGTGTGGGGTCTAGCCGTCAGAGACACGGGTTCCACCAGGACATGTGTCAACGCCGCGCTAGCCTGAGCCGAGTGCTGACGTCAGCCGACGTCATAAATCCGGATTTTCTTTATAAAAACAATTCTATTAAATCTAGAAATTCAAATTTGAATATTTTCCAAACTTCAAAATGCTATAACTTTTGCATACGAACTTCGATTTAGGTGATTCAAATTCCTAAAAATTTGTAAAATTGAGATCTTTCTAATAGTAGCTTTTGTTTGAATTTTTGAGTTTGTTTGTTCTTTGGTTTTTATTTGCTTTCTCTCTCGATTTGCGTAGACGTTGAATTGTGCGACGCTTCGGAGGAGGAGCTACCAACTCAAGAACAGTTTCTAGACCACGACCAGGAGCTTAACCAAGGCAAGTTGTGCTTTGATCATGTTGCACCCATAAATTAGATTGCATGCTATTTTGATTTACCTTATCACATGTTTTTTTATGTGTATAAATGATTTCAACATAAGTTTGGGAATAGCTACCATACCCTTTGAATTACACCCTACCTTGCTAGTTGTAAGCCATGATCCACTTGTCACCCTAGGTTGGTTACTATAGTTGGTTAATAATGAAATCAACATGGATGGTTAGACCGGAATAGAAAATGCTTAGCCATGCTATGTCATCACATGTTCATGGAATATGGGTTATTAATTTTGACTAACGGAATATGGAACAATGATGTAACTTGTGTGTCATGTGTGGTCACACAAAGAGATTGAGTTGTGGTGGCGAGAAGGTCACGCAACGATGTTGAATTGTGTATAGCATGTGATGCTTGGTAATCAACTGGGTTTGGTAATCACTTAGATTGAAGCAAGTGGCAAGGGCAAGTGTGCCAGGGTGGGCCCGATGGGCAGAGGGTATGTGTAAGTCTTGCTTTAATCAATCCTAAGGACTTAGCCTTGCGAGCCTTTGACCTGAGTCAATCTTGCAACCACATGTTCATTATGGGGGGCACCTAGTGACTAATTTGCAAAATGCTTAGCTTGAGTGCTATCGTGGTGGTGTGAGTCCGGGTGTACGGAGGAAACTCACATGGCGCAAGAGGGGGGCCCTGGGTGTGGTAACCAGTCCCTCCAGTGTTGAAACCTTAGCGGGTAGCACTGGGTTAAGAGGATGCATTGTAAAGGCTTTGTTTTAATCGTTCACCTGTGTGGTGCATGGTTGTATCATGTGGGTAAAGTGCATAACCTCTGCAGAGTGTACAAACTATTCGGATAGCCGTGCTCACGGTATTGAGCAAAGCTCGGGAATTACAGTTAAGGGGTAGTTAATTAAAATGAACAACTGGATGGGATGGCGGAATGCCATGTGGATAAGGGAAACTTGATTTAGGATGGAAAACTTGGGTTTATTTGAGAATCACTGAATCTATTTACTTGTTATTATTTGTTTTACTGTCTTTCAATCTATGTACTGTATGTGTTCTTAAATGCTGCTTTATTGCAAATGAACCCTTAGCCTTTCCTTTAGAATAAGCCTGCATATAGCTATGATAGAATTGCATTTTGTGCACAACTTGTTGAGTACGTGTTGGTGTACTCACCCTTGCTTAACAACCAACAACAGTGGAGGAGTCATCGCCCATGTTGGAGGAGGATTTCCAGGTGGATACGAGTCACTAGGCCAAGCCTTGTCAGTCGCCTGTGGTGTACTGATGAGTCACTACGTTTTCTACTACTTTTCGCTGCATTCGTCTTATTTTATCTTAGCCTTGCCCTGCGTGGCCAAATAAATGTAAGTGATCATAAGATCATACACTAGTCATAATAAATAAATTAAGTCTTATTATTCTTATCGTTGTGTATGATGTGATACTTACCGATGTTAAGCTGTGTGCACTAGCGATTGATCCTGGGACTAGTGCGGTAAACATAGTGGGTCCGAATGGGTGAATTCGGGTCCTTACAGAGGTGGTATCAGAGTATACTGACTGTAGGACTTGGCCCTAGTTGGTAGAGTGTCCAAAACTATTTTCTAAAGGAAAAATCTAAACTGGATTAATACAACCCTCTCAACTCATCTCATTCTCCACTCCGTACCTTTGCTAAAATTTTCGTTACCTTTCTAAAAGTGGACGAGGACTTAACTACTTCTCCTTTAAATAGATGAGGATGGTCCAAGAGTACGGGGAGCAGGAAGGAGGTTACACAGCAGAGCTATGGCGTATGATGAGGATGCTCGGAGGCTTCAACAGGCCGATCTACTGGGGAACTACCATAGTACGTGCCGGACTCGACGTTGGCTGGAGGGTTCAGATTACGATCTACGCACGAGCGAGGACAAGAGGAAGTCGTTCCATCCGCATCACCGTCAGGAGATCTACGCCCGATGCCGAGATCCAGGCGGCAGCACGTTTGGCGATGAGACAGATTGCTCGTACCTATTCCCGAGAGTTGGAAGGCACTGTGTTCCGACATCATCCACGCCGAGACAACCGTCTTGACCGAGCGCCGATAGTAGAGGAGGACGCCACGGTTACCCACCTGGTGAGATATGTCATTGCTCAGGAGGATGCCCTTGACGATATGTTTCTGGAGCTGCGGAGAGCTCGTGACGAGGCCAAGGATGCGGAGGCTTGGCTCCAGGAGATCTTAGATCAGTCTCTCCGGAGGGTCCATGAGTTGGAGGATGCATTGTTCGGACCTGAGCCAGAGCCAGAGATGGAGCTACATGACTCCGACCCGGAGACAGACCCGCAGTCAGATCTCGAGGGATGAAAGACTTAGGACTAAGTTGAGACTCAAGTGTTGAGTCGCGTCCATAAAGATAGTACCACCAATTATAATAGACGTTAAGGTTGAGTGTTTAGTTTGGTTTTTATTGTTTGCTGAGTGAGCGGTATGCGTTGCAAAGCTTTTACGCTTATGTAAACAACCATACCAAGTTAATTAATAAAATAATAAAGTGGTTTAAATTGGGTTAAATCTGTTTCCTCCGCTTTAGAGATTCTTACACCTCATCTATGCTACTTCTACCCTTCCTAACCTAAGAAACAATCAAGCAGATGGTGAACACTCGTGGCAACAATGGAGCATCAGGAAGTGGCCTTCGCTGGAATGACAGTCCCAACAATGGTGGAACACTCGATATATAATGAATTTGATACTACAATTTTCTCTTTTTTGCAACTCTCGATATATAATGAATTTGATCCTACAATTTTATGTTTATGTATATTTTGTTGACCAAAAATGTATGTGTTTAAAAAAATATATATGTGACCTTGAAAGATGTATTTGTATAAACATATATATTTGTGTGTATAAAGATGTATGTGTATAAAAAGTGACATATCACAATCCCGAAAACAACTGTACAAAATAATATGAAAAATTCATATATTCTTAAGAATATATTTGTTAATAAAAATAATGAATCATTCTTATTCCACACTAAAATGATTTTAAAAATAAGCCATGCAAGTTCATGTTTGCTTGACATGGAATGATTGATTGCTATCATTCCATGTCAAGCGAGCATGTCCTCATGGCTTGCTTGACGCCTCCCGACATCCATGCTTCTTGAACTTGCAGGGGCTTATTTTTTTAAAAAATTATTTTAGTGTGGAATAAGAATGATTCATTATTTTTTCATTTCGAGATGTATATGTATCTTGTGAATTTTTTCTAATGTATAAGTATCATTTTAAAGTTACATGTGCACATGTTTGTAGCATGAGGTCACAACATCACTTGATTTCCTCTCAACTCTAGCAAAATTACCATCGTTTGAATTTACAAGTTTGATGTCATGTAGCAACCATAAATGAATGCAATATAATTAACCCAATAACATTTCTGATTGTTAGGAATGGCCTCGAATCAGGGACATGTTTTAACATGTTTCCAAAGATAAGGGAATTTTGGAAGGACTTTGTATGCATAAGAATTTCAAGAAGCCTGACGGTGAGTCGAAGAACAAGGCTAACGCGATAAGAATATGTACCCTCACATACTAGGCAATCGTGGCTACGTGAAGAAAATACTGCATGGGATAGGCGCGAACAAGAGCTAACCCCTCGGGCGCATTACTCGCTGACGGCCGAAGTTCATCGAACGATCGAAGCCTTTGGTTGCTTGGGAGGGGGCTTGTCTCGGAAGATGGCGGCTTGAGCTTCAGGAGCGATAGAGCCCGGAGGTGTCGCAGAAAATATCGATGCTCACATGGAGTCTTCCCAAGGGCTTTTAGGCCACGAAGGAGAATGATGAGCCGATTGTTGCCTCTGGTAACAAGGAGCATCTGGCGCACCCGAGGAGTTGGTTTGGTGCCGTGGAAAGAAGGCTTCCCACCGACGATCGTTGTACAAGAGGTCGAAAAGAATAAGAGAAGATGAACTGAAACTCAAATACAACATCTTTGTGGCAAGAGCGTTAGAGGAACAGAGAGCGGTGCTGGATAAAGTTGTGGAGGAAGTAGTACAGAAAGCTCTCAGCTCACGACCGCCACTCGATGACGACCCTCGGAACCTCGATCCACGGTCTTCGAGGAGCATTGCAAGATCCACAGGATTCGGGACCGCATGAACTCCATTTTCCAGTGGATGACATCACAGAACCGACACCGTACAAGCTGCATTTGTCCGCACATGGCATTACCATCAAGGTGGCTGATGGCAGGGCTTGGCCATGCGGCTCCTCGCTGGTTCTGCACTGCCGCCCAATACCGCTGGGATTCGCTAGGGTCGAAGTAGACAGTGTAGTCCGACAATATCGCAAAATGGAGGTAGAGATTCCTGGCGAGGACAGAAAAAACAAACTTGGAGAAAACGTGCATGGCTTCCTCGCGTGGCGCAAGAGCTTGATTATGTTCGGCTCGGACGATGAGACCGACAACGACGATGATGATGATGAGCCGCACTCTCCACACGCAGACCTATCACCTAGGAAAAGTGCAACTCCTCCGCCGGCACCAGTTATGAAAAGTCCAACTCCTCCGCCGGCACCATCCAAAAAAAGTCCAACTCCTCCGTCGGCACCAGCCAGGAAAAGTCCAACTCCTCAGCCGGCACATAAGAAGAATCGAACATCGGCACCATCTCGAAGTCCGATCGCCTTGTACCAAATCTCGGTCATCTGTGAAGTCAAGACACCTCGTAAGAAATTACCGCCGAGATGATCAAGAAAACGAAAAAGCAAATAAAGGCCGACGTAACATCTCACTTCCAAAAGGCGCCATCACCCGAGAAGACTAAAGTCGATGCTAATACGCAGGAGTTTTTCTTGAGTATGGCAAAAGCCAAAGAGACAGGGCGGGCTTCTGAACCTTCGAAAATGTCAGACTACGAGCGCATCTCTAGAAAGCAACACTTGAAGACGGCTAGTGCTGAGGCGTTGATGTCGCAAGCTCAAAAAGATGCTGCTGAACAACTTCGTAATCACAAGCTAGGTCTAACCTGGAAGTTCATTTTGGGGCAACCGCTGGTTGCCCCAAAAGATTTAGAGAAGCTAACAACACAATTGCGGCATGTCCATCAGTATTACATGTAGCAGTGCGAAAAGGGTATGTGGGCGATCCTAGTGAAATAAAAAGATTCAGATTTTCACAATGGGGATAACATGTTCTGGGTAGAGTTCTGCGAATTGTATATGTTGTACCGGCCAGATTGCTCTGGACGCGGCAATGGTCAGACTGTGGACTTTGTAAGTCTCTATTTATATTATTGTATATTCTTGTACCGTTCAACTGTATGTCTAACTTCTTTTTTATATATGTAGAATGGAGATACAGATATGTAGAGGAAAAAACAATGACAATTTAGGATTTCTCGATCCGGGGCTTGTCAACGAGACAATCATCCGTGATCACCCACAATTTGTTGAAGACTATTTATTTAAGACTTTCTTAAAGCTGAAAAACAAAACCTCCGTACTTTTACCCTATAACTTTCAGTACGTATTACCCTACTTCTAATATTGTTTTACTATTTTTGCGTGACACGGTGTGGGACTAATAGGCTATGTTAACATATATGTCTAGTTATCACTGGGTCCTCCTCGTCATCGAGTTAGATGCTAGCAGGGTTTTTGTCTTGGACTCGCTGAGAAGAGAACTTAATGAGTATCAAAATTTTTGGGACATGATGAACAGGTAATCTCGATCGTTGCGTTATTGCTCTAGTAATATTTTATTCTATTGTATTTAAGGTTAATTACTATTTAAAATCATTTATAGGGCATTCACACGGTATTGCAAGAAAGGTGGTCCGCATCGTCCCTTTAGGAAAAATTTCAAAATAATAACAGACTTTCCATGCATGAGACAGGACCAGGGAAATAGTTTATGCGCATACTACGTATGTACAAATATACATGCAATTGTCACGGAGAGTGTCGGCTATAACGAAGCCATGGTATATAATTACACATTCATGCCTACTTTTCTTTCATTTAACATCTATCATCATTAATTAAATTTCTCTTTTCTTCAATAACAGCGCTCCAAGATGAGAACCAATAAGTTACTGCTAACAGAAATTTTAGCAATTCAAGAGCAGATCGCTGGATTCATTGACGATCAGATCATCAATCCAAACGGCGAGTTCCATGACGACATCCTCGATCCAAAGTGAATGA
Organism: Guadua angustifolia; assembly: GCA_036346375.1. NCBI lineage: Eukaryota > Viridiplantae > Streptophyta > Magnoliopsida > Poales > Poaceae > Guadua > Guadua angustifolia. The sequence goes on along the minus strand of CM070505.1, from coordinate 47,202,413 downwards.
GATGTACTCACACTACATTTGTAAACAAACTATTGTAAAAACTAAATATTGTGATGCTTTAATATATTTTAATTATGATCTAACGACGCTTTATATACTATATATTTGAAGGCAACATATCATGTGCACTCAGGCCTTCCCGTGTATACATCGTGCACACCAACTAATAAAAGTCACGAAAACTTTGAAAAAATTTGTAGATGTACTTCGTAGATTACTCTACCTATGTATAAAATTGTAGGTTCAAATTCAATACATATCAGGACTTACAAAAAAAGAGAAAACCGAATTTTCTCTTTTTTTGTAAGTCCTGATATATATTGAATTTGAACCTACAATTTTATACATAGGTAGAGTAATCTACGAAGTACATCTACAAATTTTTTCAGAATTCGGTTGTCACTGCCGGTTCGTCCAGGAATCGGCAGTGATATACACAGATCACTGTCGGCTCTTCGTATAAGCCGGCAGAGATATACATATATCACTACCGGATTCTAGTGTGAACCGGCAAAGATAATCGAGTATCACTGCCGGGTTCTAGTATAAACCGGCAGAGATAGTCGAGTATCACTGCCGGTTGTACAATGAACTGGCAGTGATATCTATTATCACCGCCGGTTCTCGGCAGCGATGATAACCCCGAGTATCACTGCCGACCAATCACTGCCGGCTCCCATAACCGGCAGTAATGGCGTGGACGAGCCAGCAGTGATGACCTATTCTGTAGTAGTGCATGTAACGTAGGAATGCAGGTCCACATATCTTAATCTCTCAAATAAGGTGTACTACAAGGTGGACCATCACGTCGAAGAAGGATGGGGCAAAATGAATCTCAAAGTGACATAGAGTCTGCACCACCTCACTCTGTAAGTTGTCCAGCACATCAGGGTCGATAACCTTGCAAGAGATCGTATTGTAGAAATAACATAGCTTTGTGATTCCGAATCTGACATCCTCTAGCAGAATATTTCTAATTGCAACAAGGAGCATTTGAGTCATCAAGACATGGCAATTGTGGGACTTCATCCCAACCAACTTCAAATCATCCATAGACATGAGCTTCTTAACATTTGCAGAGTAGCCTGACAAAACTTTAATACCTTGGAGACACTTGCAGAGGTCTTCTTTCTCCTTCTTAGAGAGGGTGTAGCATGCAGTAGGGATGTACAGACCTTTCCCATTCTCCTCTATCACGGCAAGCTCGGGCTTGATTCCCATGTAAACCATGTCGCGGTGAGCATTCACACCATCCTTTGTCTTCCCAAGTATGTTCAGCAGGATGCCAACCAAATTATCATAGACATTCTTCTCAACATGCATGACATCAATACAGTGTCGTACATCTAACTCCTTCCAGTATGGTAGTTCCCAAAATATCAACCTCTTCTTCCACATGCCTCTAGGATGAACAGATTTACGGCTCTTCCCATATTGGACGTCGATATCCTCCACATGTGAATATACTTGCCTTCTAGTCATAGGCTGCGGGGCCGAACGAACTTCCCTCTTCTCATCAAATTTGTCACCCATCTTGTGGTATCGATGACCGCGAGGTAGAAATCTATGGTAACCCATATACATAGTTTTCTTCGAATTTAGCAGCCAACAGCTATCAGTATCCTCTTCACAAATAGGACACGCTTTGGCTCCTTTCGTACTGTAGCTCACTAAGTTACCAAGGGTCAAAAAATCATTTATGGTGCAAAATACCATAGCCCATAGGGTGAAGTGTTCTCTTTTGTACGCATCCCACACCACGACCCCCTCATTCCACAGTTTTACCAAATCCTCGATCAGTGGAGCAAGGTACACATCAATATCATTTCCTAGCTGTTTGGATCTTGTGATTAGCAACAACATCATGATATACTTTCTCTTCATGCACATCCAAGGAGGGAGATTGTATATACACAACAGAACTGGCTAGGTACTGTGTCAACTGCTCAAGTTACCAAATGGATTCATTCCATCCGTACTCAAGCCAAATCTTATGTTCCTCATTTCGGTACCAAACTCCTCATGTTTCCAATCAATGTTTCTCCATTGAGCCAAATCAGTAGAATGTCTCAGCTTGCCATCGTCCTTTCGAGACTCATAATGCCAATGCAACAATTTTGCCTCTCTAGGATTTGCAAACAACCGCTCCAAACGGGAAATGATGGGCAAGTACCACAATACCTTGGCTAGTGCACCTTTAGTGACCTCTTCACCGTCGCTAGCCTGGGTCTTATGCTTCTTATCAGTATGCTTCTCCTTTTGTTTGTACCAGGGCACACCACAAACTAGACAAATGTGCAGCTCCTGATGTACGTTACAGTACAAGATGCAATCATTCGGACATGCATATATCCTTTATATTTCTATTCCCATAGGACATAGTAGCTTCTTCGCTTCATAAATGCTTGTTGGTAACTCATTTCTCTCTGAAAGCATATCCGATAGAAGAACTAGAAGTGCATTGAAACTTGTATCTGTCCAATGGTGTTTTGCCTTTAGTTCAAACAATGCAAGGACCGAACCCAGCTTGGTGTATTCTAATTTGCAACCCGAGAACAGTAGTTTGGCATCGTCTTCTATTAAGCTTTTAAACTTTTCAAAATCTCTTTTTGTGTAATTTCCCTCCACATCCTGTAACATTTGCTCCAAATTGGCCTCCTCAAACATATCACGCTGCAACTCGTCATCGAGTTCCACCATGTCTTCATTGCATACCGGAAGGGTACTACCAGTCTCTCCATGATAGATACAACACGTGTAATTCCTCACGAAGCCACGTCGAATCAAGTGGTCCTCAATTTGAGCTGAGTTGTTAAATCTCCTATGATTGGTGCAATCAATGCAAGGACAATATATGAAGTTTGCACCCCTCTTCACCATGTCTTTTTCTGTAATTTTTTGAACTCCTGAACACCCCTCTGAAATTTATCACTCACACGGCTTTTCTGATACATCCATTCCTCATGGTCCATCTGCAATTAGACTTCACACAATAAAATTAAGGAAAAATTAGAGCCACAACTAGCTAGCTATTTCAAATATTGAGACATCATTTCAATTAATATTACCATTGCAAAATAGTGAATGAGTTTCAGGGTACCATCGATGACTCCTAATATCTAAATAGGTTAGGTCCTAATCCCATTCGAGGATATGTGCTTCGGACAAGTTCCTGATCTGCTGTTGTACAACTCCAGAGAAAATTTTGGCAGCATCTCCCCGCTGTTCTCCAGATACACGTCTCAACAACGGATCAAGAGTGGTGTGTACCCGGAGAACACCAGTAGGAGATGCTACCAAAATCTACTCTGGAGTTGTACAACAGCTGATTAGGAACTTGTCCGAGCCACATATCCTCGAACTGTCCAAAGAACGTGGACAATTCGAGACTGCTTCCTTATAAATATGCCATTTTGATCAGCATATTTATAAACAAGCACCCTCGAACAGGAGACATATATAGGTTCCGTAGCCTAAACTCTAACATTCATCATGTGACACCAATAATATAATTCCAAATTAACATGAGAGCACTACAAATTAAAATAATTAAATATACATATGTGCTTGTCAAATAAAGGGTGTGAAATATGATAGGATATATACAAAATACTAGTGCAACCTAAACTTTCTTCGTGACATATCCAAATTATGTAGTGCAAAATTGAAGGGGTCTGAAGGAATACTCATATTTTCAAGAAAACCACAAATTCTACAAAATAAGAGGAAATCTCCTCCTGCTTGGCTTTAAATTTACCCTCTTAACACCCACCCTTGAGGATTTCAATTTTTTGTCACCCAAATATTGCTTCCAACCACATAATATGAGCTGTTTTCTCAGGTGGCGGTGGAGAAAATCTCCTCTAAAAAACAGAGGAGATCGAGTTTAGAACAAGTGGTATAAATAATCTAGTGAGGCACATCAGAATCGATTCTTACTTACGAAGCGAGAGTGATGATGTTCATTCTCGTCACTATCGGTTTCCAAATAAGAAGCGATAGTGATATGATCATGCACATCACAATTGGTTCTTACGGGAGAAGCGATAGTGATATGCATGAACATCACTATCACTTCCTTATTAAGAACCAATTGTGATGTTCGTTCACAACATAATCGGTTCTTATATGAGAAGCAATAGTGATGATCATACACATCACTATCGCTTCTTACAAAAGAACCGATTGTGATGAACATGTGCAAATCACAATCGGTTCTTTTGTAAGAAGCGATAGTGATGTGTATGATCATCACTATCGCTTCTCATATAAGAACCGATTGTGATGTGCTTAGTGCTATATCACAGTCGCTTCTAACTTCAGAACCGGTTCTTTTGTAAGAAGCGATAGTGATGTGTATGATCATCACTATCGCTTCTCATATAAGAACCAATTGTGATGTGCCTAGTGCTATATCACAGTTGCTTCTAACCTCATAACCGATAGTGATTATTTTTACTACCCCTCCTAAGTCATCTATCACAATCATTTTTTCCTAAAAATTTAAGAACCGACCCAGATGAAGCGATAGTGATGTACCATTCTGTAGTAGTGGGCACTCTAGAAATTCAAAGTCCCTCTTTGTTGGATATTGAAAAATAAAATAGCCGAGTAAGTTCTTCTATCCGCTATTTTCCTTTGTGTAAATACCCTTTTTTTAACTAATGCATAGCCAATTTATTTCAGAGAGAAAGTGCCCCAAATCGACCAAGGCTCCAGCTAGAGAGGCTCAAAGCTTCAAGAGCAGAGTGGTGAGAGCTCACCACACCCTTGATGGTGGTCCTTAGGGTAGAAGGAACTCATCCAAGGGTGGAGGGTGACTCGAGAGTTGTATACATAGAGGGGTATGGGTAGCCTTCCCCCACTTGCAAGTTTTTAAGGATTTTGGTGCTTTTTTGAGCTTTGCCCACTTTGTAGTGAGGCTTTGTAAACCTCCCTTCCAAGAAATCCAAAACACATTTCTCTTATGCTTGAATTTACTTTCTGCTTTATATTTCATGTTAAATTCAACAATTTACTTTCAAGAATTTAAATTTTGTACTTGCATTCTTGCAATTTACTGATACACAATTTTGATTTGCCTCCTCTCCTTCTACATGCTATTTCTTCTTATTCTGAAGAATCATTCCGTTTTTGTTGCAAGAGACCGATCTTGTGTTCTTGAGTGATTCATTCTTGTAGATCATATTTGCAGAGATTTTGACTTGTGTTCTTGCTTGTTGTGACAAGTGGGAGGTTATCCAAGATCATCTTGATCATCAAAACTCCATGAGCAAGTCCAAGATCAAGTTCTTGTGTTTTGCTTGAACTTGGTGTGTTTTCTCTTCCTAGTCAAAAAGGTCAGAACTTTGACATCAATCCTTATAATTGAAGGTTGGAATAAGTTCCTGACATCCTTAAAATCACATCTATCAAGTTTCATGAGTTTGTGTCCAGCCAATCAAAAGTTGCATAAATTTAGCTTTTAAGTTTGTGCTGTTTCTCTTTGTTCTTGCTGTTGTTCTTGAGCCCGATGCTACCGGCCTAAGTAGTCAAGACTGTTTTAGTTGGATTTCTTGCTCTATTTTGATTATATTTAGTGTAGGCTTGTTCAGATCACTTTGTCTAAATGAAAATTTTATTTTGGGAACATTCACCCCCCTGATTGCCTTCTCAATCCTTCAAAAAGGACACCGAATTTCAGCATCAAGCAACTGTTCGGCTTAAGTAGAAAATCACCCTCTCCTTGCCATCAATCTCTTGTGCCAAAACATCTCCAATGGTCTCCTCTTCAGCTGATATGTATAACTTGAATGGTATGCCCTTCTGTTGTGCGGCCAAAACTAGAGGGCTAGTCAGGTATTTCTTGATATCATCGAAAGCCTTTTGTTCATCAGCTCCCCAGACAAACTCTTGATTGTCTTTCAATTTCATCAGTGGGGTAAATGCACGAATACATCCAGACAGATTTGAAATAAATCGTCACAAATAATTAATTTTGCCAATCAACTTCTACAACTCATTCTTGCATGTTGGTGGCTTTGTTTTGGCTATAGCCTTCACCCTTTCCTAATTGACTTTAATTCCTCTCTCATGAATCATGAAGCCTAAAAATTAATCAGCCGACACACCCAAAGCACACTTGTGGGGATTCAACTTCAAACCATACGCTCTTGTATACTTGAACACTTTTTCTAAATCGGCTAAATTCTACTCATCTTGTTTAGATTTCACAACTACATCATCACTGTAGATATCTACAATTTGGTCAATTAAATCATGGAAAACTAAATTCATAGTGCGTTGATATGTTGCCCTAGCGTTTTTTAAGCCGAACGTCAACATCGTCCACTCAAATAACCCCAAGGCACCAGGGCATCTGAAGGTAGTTTTGGTATATCAGCTTCTGCTAAGAATATCTAATTGTATCTAGCATTGCCATTAAGAAAACTAATAATTTTATTTCCTACTACAGCATCGATAAGTATATCAGCTATTGGTTTGGGATACTCATCTTTTGGTGTGGTTTTAGTTAAATATCTAAAATCAATGCACACTCTTAGTTTACTATTTTTCTTCACAATAGGAATGATATTGGACACCCACTCAGTGTATTGGCAAGGCCCGATAAACTTTGCCTCTAGCAATCATTCAATTTCCTCTTTTATAACAATGTACAAGGCTAGATTAAATTTCTAAGGAGATTGTTTAAACAGCTGATAGACTGGCTTTATAGGTAGTCGATGTTCAACAAGCTATCGACTTAGACTGGGCATCTCATGATATTCCCAGGCAAAACTATCTTTGTAATTCTTAAGAATTTTGACCAACTTTTCCTTACACTCTACGTCTAATTTTGCACTAATAAAAGTTGGTCTCTTCCTATCACCATCACCTATGTAAGTTAGTCGACATGAATCCTTGGTATAATTTTTCAATTTTTTAGAAATCTTCAATGGTCTCACAACTATTGTTATTTGCCGATAGCTTTGCATTTTATCTTGTAAGGTCTTCATTGCTTGTTTGGACTCCATCGGCGTAAAACTTCATTTATCTGATCAAATATGCTTGGCCTCACATTTATTGGAATCAACCTTGTCTTATTTATACAAATAAAATCACAGTCATCCAAAGCTTTCCTTGATAAATACTCATCCTCTTCATGATGCCAATTCCGTCTGAACTGGCCATAGCAACATAAGCTGATGTGTTGGCTTGCATAACCTCAATGTCATCTCCGTTCCATTGGATGAATAATTGGTGCATGGTCGATGGAATACAACAATTGGCGTGAATCCAGTCTCATCCAAGCAGGAAGCTGTAGTTGCCCTTGGCATCGACTACAAAGAATCCAATCGGCAATGTTTTACTGCTGACAGTTAATTCTATCACCATAACACCCCTGGTCTCAATAGGATTACCTGTAAAATCATTCAGCACCATGTTAGTTTTAATTAAGTCCACATCAAACTTACCCAGCTTTTTGCAAGTGGTGTATGGCATCAGGTTCACAGTCACTCCACCATCTACGAGCATCCTTGAGATCAGCTTGCCATTGATACGCCCTTTTAGATAAAGTGGCTTGAGGTGCCGATGAGCGTCCTGGGGCTTTTCGAAGATAGCATCTTAAGCCCTTAAACATAGTTGGGCGAATGTTTCCATAGTCGATTCAGTTTTTATTTTGAACTCGGCCGGTAAGGTGAATACCATGTTGATGTCCATAGGACGAGTGTCATCCCGAATCATTGTGGAGTCTAGGTCATCGACTGAGTCCAACTTGTCTTTGACCGGCTCCTCTTTCCTCCACTCCTTTTCAATGGTTTTGATCAGCTGAAACTCATTAAATACCTAATCCCTTTACTTTTCTTACTCGGTCACTCTAATCTCCTCAGTCCTTAGACTTTGCAGCCACCTACGCTGACACCAACTGAAACCTAGAGGATGCCATCTTTGCTTAGGTTCAATTGGCTTGCGTATTTTACCAGCCAGAATTTCCTAAGTTACAGAACTTGATCCCTCTGCCCTTGCTTTAGTCTGACTTGGCATAGAAATCTCTCGTGTATCGGCTTTTCATATCTCCTGTTATTATAAGCTCACATCGGCCTAGATAGTCTACCTTTAGCCGATCGCCTAAGCCAATCATCTTGGGGTTAGTGTTCCATCGAGCAAGTATACACTGATGGCAGCACTAGCTATCTCTCTCTCCCAGCAAAACTGCCATAAGGGGCAACATTGATGAGCCCTCTCCAAATTCTCTGGCCAATATAAATTGTCTGGTTGTCATACAGGATAACATAGCCTTTTGCTAATCCTCTCATACTTCTCCAGCAACTGTGAAAAGGTCGGCTTAGGCCTGTTTATTAGCTGTGTGGTGGCGATTTTTCTACCTTATACCACTTATTGACTAGCAGCTCCCCCTTCAGCTTAACAGTCCTAGAGTTCTTTTCGTCATGGTCGGTTTCTATATGTAATTATCGGATCGTAATCCTTAGGGTCTCCTTGCCACTTGAAGTTGATTGGATATCAATATGATGAACCGACTTTGGTTGGTCATCTTTCATCATCTTTTTTCCTTTTTCAAACAATGCACCATGTTTATTATTGAGTAACGTAACACTAAAGCATTGATTTCTAACTTGTTTGAACCTCTTGATATAATCGGTTATCAATTCTCCAAACTACTGACGAATAGAACCAAGATTAAAATTCCTGAGCTCCAGACAACCGAAGAAAAAGTACTCATGGAATTGTGTCGGTGTATTTCGCCGGACAGGACTCCGTCAACGGACAAGGTTGACTACTCCTAAGATGGAAGATAGGGTTCGGTAGAGGGCGTCTTCGTGGCTGGAAACCCTAATGACTATCGCAGGAGGGATTCTGGGGATCAACAGATCAATGAACGCGGTGATGTACCCAGGTTCAAGCCCCCAGCACAGGTAATAGCCTTACGTCCTGCTAGATCTTTGTTGATGAAATGTGGGGGCGATTACAATGGTTCTATTGGTCTTGATCTTGGATGAGTCCTCTGGATCAGCGGGCAGGGCATGATCGCCCACTTGCCCGCCAGGCCACCACGTGGGCTTCCCGCCCAGCAGGTAGGGCTTGATCGCCCACCTGCCTGCTAGGCTGCCACGTGGACTTACCGCCCGGCGAGCAGGGCTTGATCGCCCACCTGCCCACTAGGCTGCCACGTGGACTTACCGCCCGGCGAGCAGGGCATGATTGTCCACCTGCTCGCCAAGCCACCACGTGGGCTTACCACCCGGCGGGCAGAGCTTGATCATCCACCTGCCCGCCAGGCCGCCATGTGGGCTTACCATTCGGCGGGCAGGGCATGATCACCTACCTGCCCGCCAGGGCGCCACGTGGGCTTCTCGCCTGGCGGGCAGGGCTTGATCGCCCACCTGCCCGCCAAGCCGCCACGTGGACTTACCGCCCGGCGAGCAAAGCATGATCGCCCACCTGCTCGCTAGGCCGCCACATGGGCTTCCCGCCCAGCGGGTAGGGCATGATCGCCCACCTGCCCGCCACGTGGGCTTACCGCCCGACGAGTAGGGTATGATCGCCTACCTGCTCGCCAGGCCGTCACGCTGGGCTAGGCCGCTTTTTGGGCCCACCAATCTGCGGCGGAGAGGGTACCCCGGTGCAAAGTACACCGACAAATTGGCTTTCCAAATCGTTCCAAAAGTGGATCGAATTTGAAGGTAAACTTGTGAGTCAAGTGAAAGCAGCTCTTGATAATGAGAATGGGAATAACCTAATTTTGTGCCCGTCGAAGTGAGCAGCTTTGCCACATTGCATGATAAAATATCATACGTGTTATAATGTAGTAAAAGAGTTGTCACCCAACCACTTGGAGAAATCATGAATTTTAAAATTGTTAGGGTAAGGCATACGATCAATATAATCAGGATACGGTTTCCTATAGCTGATAACCTTTCCTTTTGGTTGAATGTCGAATTGATCCCTTAATATGATAGAAGTCTTGTCAGCCCAGTAAATATTAGTGGCTATCATAGCATTAGGGTTTTGCCAACTATTGTAGCTAGCATCCTGTCCCCTGAGCGTGAGCTCAGGTTGTCTAACAAGTTGGGCCGACGTGTATTGAGGAAAGTGCTCATATCCATTGTTCCTCCTAGCAGTCGGCTTCGGCACCAGGACAAAAGGCTCTGAGTAGGTTACTACCTTGTAATGGGCTGGATTTCTAAGCAGAATCAGCTCAGTATTGTGCAAATGTCTAGCAGATTCAGTCGGTTGTGGAACCAACTGTGGAAACACATAGAATGGGGCTGATGGTGGCAAGTTGAATGATCGAGATGGCGATCAGAGGGGGTGAATGATCTCAAATAAAAATTTTCCCCACACAAAACAATCCAAACATGCCCTTAAAGAAAGCTAATGAAATGACCAATCTGTTCTGTATGGGCGGTGCTACCATAGGAAGACTAGTAGAACCGGAGGCTGGTAGTATCGTACAATGAGTGATAACACCGGGCTCAAGAATAGCAGCAAGAATAGTCTGAAAATAGCACGACTCAAAAGCAAATTTTGAGGAATCTTTTGATCGGTTGGACAAAAACTCATGAAACTTGGTAGATGTATTACTAAGGATGTCAGGAACTCATTCCGGCCTTCAATCGCAAGGATTGACATCAAAGTTTTGACTTTTATCACTTTGAAGGAAGAACACACCAAGTTGGAGCAAAACTCAAAAACTTGATCTAAGACTTGCTCATGGGGTTTTATTGATTAAGATGATCTTAGATAGCCTCTCATGTGTCACAACAAGCTAGAACACAAGTCAAAAACTCGACAAACATGATCTTGAAGAATGATTCACTCAAGAGCACAAAACCAATTTCTTGCAAGAAGAACGCATGGATTGCCTTGATGACTGGGATATGATCTAAAAGAAGATTCATCCATCAATCAACATACTCGGAACAAGAAGCAAAAGCATGTAGAAGGAGGGGAGGCAAATCCAAATTGCGTAAATATAAATAAGTGCAGAATTTAAATGTGGAATTTAACTCATAATGAAAATACGTAAAGGAAATTAAGTATAAGGAAATGAGTTTTGTATTTCTAGAAGGGATGTTTACAAAGCCTCAAAACAATGTGGGCAAAGCTCAAAGGAGCACCAAAAACCTCAAAAAACTTCAAGAGGGGGAAGGCTACCCCTACCCCTCTATTTATACTACTCTTGGGCCACCTACCACCCTTTGATGAGTCCCTCAACCCTATGGCACTCCATCAAGTGCTAGGATTGACCCACTCATACAACCATGCAAGGGCTAACTCAAAACCCACCAAACAAACTGATGTTGCCTTAGGTGTCCCGATGTTTCGATGAGAGGGATAGCTTTCGATTTGATGGAGAAGACGTTGGCGATCCGACTACAACTGCACGGTACGGTTGCGCCTTAGCGATCGATACACCCACTCTAACGGTTGTTGATCTTGTCGGTGCATGATCAACCCTGTTCTACACGCAATCGAAGAACGAGCAAGACCAAGATGAAAAGCAAACGAACTTTGTGTAATTAAAGATGAAGGTTCAATCTGATTACAAGACATAGTGGAGTTCTACAGACGAGGAACGGGGGGTCTAGCCGACACACGCGATCCACGAGAAAGGTAGCGATGCTAACTTTGATCTAAACAAAACTCAAAACCCTAAGTGTGGCGGCGGCTGACTATTTGTATCGTGAGGGATGCACAGATCGACCAAAACTTGGGCCAAAGAAATACAACTCGAATTATAAGGCCCGCAACCCAAACTGACTTGGGTAGAAAAAGTAGCATCCATTGTTTTTCAATTTCCCATTGACTCAGAAGGAATCTGAAGGTGATATTGGATTCGTTGGAAAGAGGATGAGTAGATCTTTCTATCTTGTACTCGTGGACCTCTAGAAGCACTCTGGATCAAGAGTTATGAATGTTTGAAATTGATGTTGTATGCGAGTCCGAATCTGACTTGGACTTCCTTCATGTCTCCGACTTGGATTCGAGCCTCTTTGCGCTTGGTGGCTCTTCTCCCAGGTTCCTAATAAAAATATCATGATCACAAGAATTCAATAGCATCCCATTCAATAAATCATTTTAGGAACACTTAGGAATGACTTCACCTGATAATTTAATTTTTGTGCACGAGCTCGAGTGAGTGGTCCTTATAGAACAGGTTTGTTCTTGATGAGGACATCACCAACATAGATACGACCAGCGTGACCGCTGCCTCTTCTTCCTCTCCAGCCGCTCCAAAGACTATCAACACTGCTCCATCTTCGTCATATACGATCGACGCTGCGGCATCTTCGTCGCTGAGAGGCCTTAATCCAAAAGCTCAGCTATTCAAGCCCACATCAACAGACAAGGGCCTCAAACACACACCCCGAGGACAGCCCACGCGTTAAGGAAGGCCCATATGGAAGCCCAAGATGCCAAAAGGCCCGGTTCGGCCATCCAGCAGCAAACCAACTTTAAACGGGCATAACTCGGGCTCCCGGACTCCGATTTCAGCGTGCGACCACCCGTTTGAAAGCTTAGGAGATAAGCTTTCCAACGGATCTAGCCTCACTTCCAAATTCACTCCAGAACGACAGGAAAATACGGAACAATGTTACGGGTCAGAAATTCAAGGTGCTGCGTCACCTCACTTTTGGGCCCATGGCCCATGTATCTTAGGGTTTTGGTGGCCACCGCTGTTTTGGCTGCCCAACACCTCCTGGCCGCTGCTATATATGTGGCCGCCACCGTTCTTTTACGTTTAGGTTTTGTTGTGTTTTCGTAGACCCCTTGTGCGTCCCTCCTCGTGTTCGCGTGTGTCGACTTGACCACCCGTGACGAGGAACAGAACCTCACCCTTGTATCTTTGAGATTATTGGATTGGAATTGCTCTCACCTTGTTCTTGCATGTTCTCGGTTGCAGCAGGTACAAGGATCGATCGGGTCTTTGATTCAGTTGGTCGCCTCGTGTGGTGACGTTGCGATTGCTCGGTTGCTTATCTCGTGGTTAGTAGCCGATCCATCTACTTCGTGCGCTATCAAACCGACGTATCGTTCTCATCAGAAGATCGGGCCGACCTAGTGCGCATCAAGTGGTATCAGAGCGACGGTTGCCTGGTGAGAACACCCTTATCCTTGTTTAGTTCTTCTTGTTCGTCCTAGAGTCCAGAAAAATAGCCACAAAAAAATTCTGTTTGTCGTGTGTTTGATCTAATCCGAGCCCCTTTTGGCCTTTACTATTACTACCTAGCTTAATTCTTGTTGAATTTGCGTTGCATCGTCGTGTCGTTGCTGGTCTTAGTATTTTGATCTTTAGAGTTTCGAGTTCTTGTCACGTTCTTGTCACCGAGTTGAACTCCATCGCGTCGTCACGTCCAATTCGGATCCTCCTCTGTCCAGTTCAGTATTTTGGTCATAACTCCCTCATACGAACTCAGATTTTGCTGTTCTTGTACTTTCCTGAAAGCGTGAGAAATTACCTACAACTTTGTCCATTGTGAAACTTTCCAGAAACGCCGTCGTCTTGCCCAAAATCCCGTCGGATTGGAATCTGTTTTCGTCCTAGATTTTCTGAGCAGTCTGTATTTCGGGGTCAATATTTCTGGCTTCCCTTATCCAAAATAGACGTTCCATATATGCAAATTGATCAGCTCGAAAATATCTACAACTTTCCAGTTATACTTTTTTGCATTGGAATCCAATAAAAACCCGAAAACAGCGTTTGAAGTTTCTGCATAGTAGATCTGTTTGCAGTAGGGAAAAAGTTTGAGTTGTAATTCATCATATGTGCCACTTGTTGATATAGAAGGAAGAAAAATTAAAAAAAAGAGGCAAGTGCATATAAAAGAGCCGCACTAAAAGGTGGAAAAAAGCCCTAGCTATTTGCTTGTGTGTTGTGGTCATTCAGTTCTTTGTTTACGTGACTTCATTGGTGTCCAGGCTCGCGTCTCTAGTACAGTCTAGCCTAGGACCAACAAAGTACCGTCGTTGAACGTTCTTTCAACTTGTTTTGGCTAGTGTGGTTCTAGTATATCCTTTGCTACATATTATACCTATCCAAGCTCCACCTACTATTAACCACAGGAGAAGCACCTTGCAATCGCTTTGTCACCCCCGAAAGTGATTACCATCATCCTCGATTGAATCTTGAAAAGCTGCAGGGTAAGAACTGGTAAGAACTTGGTGTGAGCTTGAGCGTGTGAGATCCTCCACTATCCACATATTAGTAGATAGGAATATACATTTTTGCGTGTATTTTTCTTGTCTACCACTAATAATGGCAGGTCCACAAAAAAACGATGATCTATACTTCGAGGATGATCCAAGCATTCCACCAGGAACAAAGAAATATATGCGGAAACGTAATCATGAGTTTGAGAAAAGAGAAGAAATTGAAAGAAAAAAGCACAGTGAGTTCATGGAGAAATGGCGAAATAGAGAATTAAAAAATGAAAAGGTCGAGCATGAGACTATCCCTTCGACCAAGAATGAGAAGGAACTACTGAAGAAAGAAGTCAAGCCTACACAATCTAAGAAGAAGGACAGTAAGTGTATTTCAATATGTAACGATAAGAATGTACTTGCTATTCCTGCGACTAACCCTGTAGGCAAGAATGATCAAGATGGTGTGCACCTGAGTGCTGCAATGACAAACAACTACATGAGCCTCATGTCTCATCGCCTACTTAGTGCACCACTGGAGCATGCCAATGAAACTCAACGCAACAACTTATTCCAAACTAAGTTTGTTGTGCAAGAACGCGGGATACACGTCATCATTGATGGAGGAAACTGTAGCAACCTCGCAAGTCTACACATGGTCGAGAAGCTTGGCTTGACCACGATTCCACTTCGGCGACCTTACTCAATGGAATGGTTCAACTCAAGTGGTAAGGTTCAGGTCACAAAAACTGTGCGAGTTCCTGTCTCCATTGGTTCATACAATGATCATGTTTATTGTGATGTCGTACCTATGGAATCATGTTCACTTTTATTAGGTAGACCTTGGTTATATGATGTTGATGCTATTCACTATGGTAGAACCAATCAATATACTTTCTTGTTTAATGGAAAAAATTGATTTTGAATCCAATGACTCCTGCTGAGCTAGCCAAAATTAAAGCAAAAAGAACTAATGATAAAGAACATGAGGATGACAAACTTGTTAGCGATGTACAACAATCTGAACCAATGTTAAAGAAAGTAATTCTTTTAGATAAGACTGTTTCCTCACATGATATTGTTTTGCAGTCATCTGTTTCTTTGCCTCCTGTTGCCACTAACCTTTTGCAGGATTATGAGAAGGAGTCGAGGACGACTCCAATTCAAGAAGGGGAGGATGATGAGGACATCACCAGCATGGATACTACCAGCGTGACCGCTGCCTCTTCGTCACATACGATCGACGCTGCGGCATCTTCGTCTCGGAGAGGCCTTAATCCAAAAGCTCAGCTATTCAAGCCCACATCAATAGACAGGGCCTCAAACACACACCCCGAGAACAGCCCACGCGTCAAGGAAGGCCCATATGGAAGCCCAAGATGCCAAAAGGCCCGGTTCGGCCATCCAGCAGCAAGCCAACTTCAAACGGGCATAACTCAGGCTCCCGGACTCTGATTTCAGCGTGTGACCACCCGTTTGAAAGCTTAGGAGATAAGCTTTCCAATGGATCCAGCCCCACTTCCAAATTCACACCAGAACGACAGAAAAATACAGAACAATGTTACGGGCCAGAAATTCAGGGTGCTGCGTCACCTCACTTTTGGGCCTATGGCCCATGTATCTTAGGGTTTTGGTGGCCACCGCTGTTTTGGCTGCCCAACACCTCCTGGCGGCCGCTATATATGTGGCCACCACCGTTCTTTTACGTTTAAGTTTTGTTGTGTTTTGGTAGACCCCTTGTGCGTCCCTCCTCGTGTTCGCGTGTGTCGACTAGACCACCTGTGACGAGAAACAGAACCTCACCCTTGTATCTTTGAGATTATTGGATTGGAATTGCTCTCACCTTGTTCTTGCATGTTCTCGGTTGCTGCAGGTACAAGGATCGATCGGGTCTTTGATTCGGTTGATCGCCTCATGTGGTGACGTTGCGATTGCTCGGTTGCTTATGTCGTGGTTAGTAGCCGATCCATCTACTTCGCGCGCTATCAAACCGACGTATCGTTCTCATCAGAAGATCGGGCCGACCTAGTGCACATCAGTTCTGGGAAAGTGTTGTTGTATGGGTGGTTGTATCCACTGTAGAGATGTTCTCATCATCCTCCACCTCTTGAATTGGAGTCGTCCTCGACTCAAGTTCATCCTCTTCACCCATGTACGGCTTCAAATCAGCAACATTAAAAGAATCGCTAACACCATAACTTGCAGGCAAATCAACCTTGTATGCATTATCATTTATCTTAGCAATCACTTTGAAAGGACCATCAGCTCTAGGCATCAATTTAGACTTGCGTGATTCAGGAAATCTATCCTTTCTTAAATACAGCCAAACAAGATCTCCTGGTTCAAAAGTTAATTCCTTTCTACCTTGACTAGCAGCAACTCTATATTTCTCATTCATGTGCTCTATGTTCTCTTTAGTATTCTCATGCAATTTTAGCACAAATTCAACACGTTTGGAAGCATCAAAATTCACTTTTTTTGATAATGGTAATGGCAAAATATCAATTGGAGCACGAGGATTAAACCCATATACCACCTGAAAAGGACTCCTCTTGGTAGTAAAATGCAATGAACGGTTGTAGCAAACTCCACACGAGGTAGGCACTCTTCCCACATCTTCAAATTCTTCTTCAAAACAGCTCGCAACATTGTGGATAATGTGCGATTAATGACTTCAGTTTGTCCATCAGTTTGGGGATGACATGTAGTAGAAAATAGCAGCTTGGTCCCCAATTTATTCCAAAGCGTTCTCCAAAAATGGCTCAAAAATTTAGCATCCCGATTGGAAACAATAGTAGAAGGCATGCCATATAGACGGACGATCTCCTTGAAAAATAAATCAGCAACGTTTGTAGCATCATCGCTCTTATGACAAGGTATAAAATGCGCCATCTTAGAAAATCGATCAACCACAATAAATATATTATCTCTCCCCCTCTTGGTCCTAGGCAATCCTAAAACAAAGTCCATTGAAATATCCTCCCAGGGAACACTAGGAACAGGAAGAGGCATATATAAACCATGTGGGTTCAGTCGAGACTTAGCTTTGTTGCATGTAGAGCAGCGAGACACATAGCGCTCCACGTCACACCTCATCTTCAGCCAATAAAAATGGTTGGCCAACACATCCTCTGTTTTCTTCACACCAAAGTGTCCCATAAGTCCTCCCCCATGTGTCTCCTGAAGCAACAACAAGCGAACAGAACCAGCTGGAATACATAGTTTGTTTGCTCGAAATACAAATCCATCATTGATAATGAATTTGTTCCATGCTTTTCCTTCTTGACAATGCATCAAAACATCATTAAAATCAGCATATGCATATATTGCTCCTTAATTGTTTCTAAACCAAATATTTTAGAGTCAAGTTGTGACAACATGTTATATCTCCGAGACAAAGCATCGGCAATAACATTTTCCTTTCCCTTCTTGTGTTTTATGACATAATGAAAAGACTCAATAAATTCAACCCATTTTGCATGTCTACGATTCAATTTACTTTGACTCCGAATATGCTTCAAAAATTCATGATCAAAATGTATGACAAATTCTTTAGGTCATAAATAATGTTGCCAAGTCTCTAAAGTTCGAACAAGTGCATATAATTCCTTGTCATAAGTAGAATAGTTCAAATTAGGCCCTGACAATTTCTCACTAAAATAAGCAAATAGCTTACCTTCCTGAATCAGAACGCCCCCAATCCCAATTCTACTAGCGTCACACTCCAGTTCAAAAGTCTTACCAAAGTCTGGGAGTTGGAGCAGTGGAGTATGAGTCAACTTCTCCTTCAGTAAATTAAAGGCCTCTTCTTGTGTTTTGCCCCATTGGAAAGAAACGCCTTTCTTTGATAGCTCATTCAAAGGTGCAACAATGGTACTAAAATCTTTCACAAAACGGCGATAGAATCCAGCAAGCCCAAGAAAACTTCTCACCTGTATGACTGTTTTAGGAGTCGTCCAACTCTGAATTGCTTCAACCTTAGCTTGATCAACTTCAATTCCCTGTGGAGTAATAACATAGCCAAGAAAAGCAACTCGATCGGTGCAAAAGGTGCACTTCTCAAGGTTACCAAATAAACGTGCATCTCGTAAAGCATCAAACACAGCACGCAAATAAGCAAGATGTTCATCTAGTGATTTGCTATAGATCAAGATATCATCAAAGTATACCACCACAAATCTACCAATGAAAGCATGTAAAACTTCATTCATTAATCTCATGAAAGTGCTAGGTGCGTTAGTCAATCCAAAAGGCATCACTAACCGCTCATATAAACCGAACTTAGTTTTAAATATTATTTTTCATTCATCGCTTAATTTCATGCAGATTTGGTGGTAACCACTACGCAAGTCAACCTTTGAGAACACAATGGAGCCACTTATTCATCAAGCATATCATCTAACCTAGAAATAGGGTGGCGATATCTAATGGTAATGTTATTGATTGCTCTACAATCCACACACATGCGCCAAATTCCATCTTTTTTAGGCACTAAAATCACAGGCACAACACAAGGACTAAGTGACTCACGTACGTACCCTTTATCAAGCAATTCCTGGACTTGGAGCTGAATTTCTTTTGTCTCTTCTAGATTGGTCCTATATGGTGCGCGGTTGGGCAAAGAAGCTCCTGGAATTAAGTCAATTTGGTGCTCAATGCCGCACACAGGTGGCAGTCCTGGTGGTACTTCCTTGGGAAAAACATCGTGATACGCTTGCAAAAGATTAGTGATGGCAGGAGGCATAGAAGACGGTACATCCTCAAATGAAAACAAAGCATCTTTGCAAATTAAGGCATAACAAATAGAATCGTGCTTTTCGGTCTATTCATTTCAGATTTGGTAGCAAGAAAACTAGACCCCTTCAATTTTATTTCATTCTTGTTCACATGTTCAGATTTGGTTTCCCTCTTCCTATGTTTGTAATACCGCAAAATCGTTTTCCTGGGTTTTTGGTCGGAATTGCCTTCATTGTCTTGATTCAAGGATTTATTCTGGAGAAAAGTTTTGTCGCCTCGCAGTTTATTAAAGGTTTTGAGTTTTTCCATGAATACTTATCGGAATGGGTGTTTTCTCCGTGCCGTTTAGTTTTGCGGCAAGTTGTCTATCCTAACAATTGTCGTTTCGCGCCAAGAATTTAATTATTTGGTTCACGCTAATGGTTAAAAGTTGGATTTTGGTTTTTAGGAGGGGTTTTTGGGAATTTCCCCTCCCTCACCTAACCTCTCTCTCTTTCTTCAAATGTGTGGCTGAATTAAACTGGGAGGCAGTCTTCTTTTTCCAGTGCTGCCGACTCCCTGTCCTTCTCCTCCTCCTGGCGCCAGCCCCTGCCGACTCCCTGGCCTCCTCCTCCTCCTGGCGCCACTCCCAGCCGGCTGCCTCCTGCACCCCTGTCGCCCTAGCCTGCGCCTTCCCTCGCCTGGCCGGCTGCAGCCATGGCTCAGACCTCCTCGGGAGCTCGGCCCGGCCTTGCCCGCCTCCTAGTGGGACTCCCATGAGCTCCTCCTCCCGGGTCAAGGCGGCCTCTCCCCACCTCCTCCTTCCTCCTTGGGCTTTCCTTGAGGTAAAAACCCTAGGTAATGGGGATCCATTTGGCTTGCATGCAAGGTGTTTGTGCTATTGCTTAGCTAGGATTCATGATTTTGAGATGTTGGAGGTTGGGGAATGGAGAGACTAGAGTGATTGGGGAATTTTACATTGGGCAGATTACCTCGGTTAGAACCGCTGTTTGGAAATTTTTCAAGCATTTCCTGGGGGTCCGGCTATTGTGAAAGTTGTAGATAATAGAATTACCTTTCAATGAAGACCAGAATCATTAAATTAGCCATGAACAGATAAATAACAACGAACAACTCAATTAGGCACACAACTCGATGTACTTGCCTGAAACCGCGAAAAGTGGAGTGGCGCGCGAAGAAGAGGCCACTCCTCCTGGAAATCAGAAATCAAGCACAGATACAAATTACCGACCAATCGATCAATCAAGCGCAACACAGAACCCTTGTGTATCTAAATCCCCATGGGTAGCTTTACTAAACATTAACTTGGGATAATTCACCAACTTAAGCATAATGCAGTGATCAGGGAGATAATAGGGTGCAATAAACATGATCTCATATGCAAATGTATCAATCCAAAATAATTGGCTAAACAAAATACTAACACATCTGAATAAATGCATAAGAACTAAGATGCTGCCATAATAAATTTCTTTGTGAGACACTATATACACATAAATTCCCGAAGGGCACTCCACAACTTCTAGCAAGATAAGACACATATTGTAGAAACTATGCGTGAGACACCATCAAATAATGCATTCTTTGATTACTAGTATAGATATTTCGGCTAAGCAAGCCCTAAGAATTCATATTCTTCAGATCAATCAAGTGTATATATATATACATATCTGCAGGCACACCAATTCAAAATTACATTAAAGCTTATGCTCAAGATCCCAGCACATCTGTGCATATTCCTGTATGAGCTCTTGAGCCAAAGTATGAAGCACTATAAAACACCATAAAAAGTTGTTCATAAGCCAACCTGAATCTCAGAGAAACAACCCGCAAGCTACCAACAATATTCATAACAAAACCCATCTGGGCAAGCAATCTTATGAAAAGACAAAATCACAGATAACCCCACATTTATTCAAACCTCATAGTTTTACTCATGCTCACATCAGAAGAATAGAAATAGCAGGCATGGATATATGGCCTTGTACGCAAATTTAGCAATGCATCGATTCTTGCCTTCCAATCCCATGACTCAACCTGGCACACTTAAATTACTATGATACCATATCATAGACCGTCTAGAAATTTCATCAAACACCTAGCATGCACAAGGAAATCAAGCACCACAAATTTCAATTTGATTGAGTTCTCACCACAAGAAGGCAAGGGGGAGAAAGACCATCTTCATTGGCTGTCTGCTAGTGGTTTCTTCTGCCGATCTTCCGCCGCTGATCTTTGCCGCTTCTTCTTGCTGATGATGCCGATTGACAGTTTCTTTGCTCTTCAGCATGGGCTTTCTTGGCCGCTTCTCTCCGATGATTTCCGCCGCTTGCTTCGCCCAACAGGGAAGAGGAGGGGGCGCCGAGCCAAGACCTGGAGTGGAGAGGAGCGTAGGGAGGAGCCGGCCAGCAGCGGCAGAGGCGACGTCGGCCAGCAGGGGAGACAGGGCCGACACCAGCTGGGGCTTGGCCGGAGGGGGCACCAGAGAAGGGGGTGGCGCTGTCGCTGAGCTGCTGCTGCTGCCGACCAGGGGACGAGCGCAGGGGAGAGGTGCCGGCAGGGAGGGGCCAGGGGAGTCGGCAGGGATGGCATCGGCCCAGAGTGGAGAGGAGGCGCAGGGGCAACTCGGCCTGGAGGGGAGGGTGATGGCTCCTGGAAGCAAGAAACCCAAAAAAGGGGAGGAGGAGGAAGAATCGGCAGCTGGGGAAAAAACAACGCCCCCCAAATGAATTTCAGCCCTACACACTCAAAGCACACACTCAAAGAGAAAGAGAGAGATTAAGTGAAAAGGTAGGTGAGGAGGGGAATTTCCAGAAAAACCCCTCCCACCCTAAAACCCTTAACCCTACACTCTCAAATGGGCTGGCCACCCCTGAAATTACCGGTCGGATGGGCCAAAGCTCACCCGACGGAAAGCCCGAAAGATGGAGCGAGGTTCCGCAGTATTACAATAAATGTATGTCGATACAATAGTACTGTATACCTTGTTATGTGGAGAAATGGTGCCCGACTGTTTTATGAAGATGATACTATCTTTTATATATGTGTTTCTACCACCATAGTGAGGGCTTAACGTCACCGAGCTAGTGCAAAGTTAATTGAGGTAATTTAAAGATTTTCATTATGAACATTCTGGCCACACGCCAAAGGTGTATGAAACATGTGGCAAAAAAAGTCATGACTTCTTGGTAAAGCTGTACACCTCTATGGTGTGTAAATCTAATCGATTAGCCACACTAGCGGTCAACAACACTTGGTAATGTCATCACATAGTTAGTTATTTTATTCTTTTCAAAATGGGATGATTTTCATATGTTTTTCCTTGTCTCGGCAAAGAATGGTGTTGGCAGGTATTTGTCGTCTCGAAGCTCACGTCATGGAGGACTATGAGTTATTACCTATTTTTTATCGGTTAAACTTGCTCTTACAAATTCCATTTGCAAATAACAACTAGATTTACAAATTCACTATTGCTTTATGCAAGTTAACCATAGAAGATTCTTTTTGATATAATCTGCATTTATGCATTTTGCTAACACCACTTAAGTCTTGCCAAGTACGAAAGTACTTAATCTTGCTTAATCTATTGTTTTAGGTGGATAAGGAAATGAAGCTCCGAAGTATACCTTCCGTCGCAGGTTGCGGAAATTTCTAGGGATTTATGGTTTGTAAGTTGCCTGAGGGTTGGATAGGCACACTACAAGACTTTACTTCTTTTGCCGCTACATATATATATTCTGAATTGTATGAATACACTGTATAATTAGCTTCCGCATAAATAATATGATGTATGGTTGTGATTCTAATTGTTGTAAATGTGCGTACTAGTTACTGATCATAGGACTAGTACTGTATACATATGAGATTCCCATTTACGCATTTTACACAAAAATGGGGGTCGCTACAATCAAGTGGAAGAATGTTGGTTGTGATTTCGGCTAAAGCTAACAAAACCGAGATTTTTAGGGGCAAGGCCCACCATACATGCACTCTGATCGGCTGTTCTGATCGGGAACTTCCCAAAAGAATTAGTTTAGGTCCCGTCAACCAGCGCAAGAGATAAATGGGGAGAGGATAGCGCTCGTGTGTGTTTCAGAAAAAAAAACTACTCTCGAGTTTGGCTCAACCCAATATCATCCAATCTGCAGCTTGTGCTAAGGCTGCCAAAGACCTTCCGATCGCCATCACTGAGTGGATCTTAGTGCCGTTTTTTCATCGCGCATCGGTGCCCTTGCCTTCACTGACTGACCGAATCGATCTCTAATGACGTCTTCCTCCTCACCGGGTTAGTTCATCCAACATTTTTAGTTCCGTATTACTATTTGTGATCAGGTTTTAGGCTAGTTCATGTTGATAATGTATTAGTTAAGCCTTATGTTTATATTAATATCAACTAGAGTTTTTCTTTTTCGCGACTTTGCTAAAAGGAAAACAAGTAAAGAGCCGTACGTGCACATCACTTCAGCATTCCATTGCGACACCAATGAAAATACACAGGCCAAGAGTCGGCACATGCAATAAGTAAGCCATATATAGACAGGAATTTCCATTGGCCAATCTGGCGCATACGAGATCGATTAGACACAGACAGACCACACCAAACAGACCGACCACACCAAACAAACACCCGTCATATCTGACATCTCCGCGGTACCAGTGCTACATACATAGCTAGGGACAAGGCTCGTGCATGGTGGGTCATGCACAAAACACACACGTAAACATGGATACAAAATATGAAAGGATACAATTCCGATGCTGAACTCGATTATGTCCCGGACTTTTTTCGCGTCTGATGAACGCTCATCATCAGAGAAGAGTAGTAGTAAGCTTTGGCTAGGACAGGATCACCACCACAGTCAACATCGATCATATGTTATCTAGTGTATATAGAGTTCTTGTTGCATGCTGGAAGGGAGACTAGTTGTGCTTCAGGCTGTAGATGAGGTCCTTCTTGCATCAGCGATCACTGGGCTTGAGGTACCTTAGCCTGGAGACGGAGAAAAGAATTCGGGGGTTAATTAGGTTATGTTTCAAATGCGGGAAACAAAAAGCGTGGGAATATTGAAAGTTCATGATTGGAATTAAATCGCACAAACCAATTGAATTCACATGAATACTGAAGCATATCTAGGAATGGCTAGCTCAAAATATGAGTAGTTTGGACATTCTCTTTTCAGGAAGCGGGAGATGCAGACAGAAAGAAAGAGTGTCTTGCCCATGAAAGATATTAAGCTGGCAAGAATAGAAGGATCTTAGAAGGGAAAAACAACTAAGATCGGTATTGGTCCATATGCGAGTGAACAAAAAATCAACTGTTAGGAGGAGCACTTTATGCCCGTCGAAAGGACAGCAAGCTTTAAGGGCCCGTGTGGAGTCCTACTGCACTGCTTGCTTTGCATGCAAATCTTCAGCAAAAGCATGCTCTCTAGCTGCTAACTACCGATATGCAAAAGGGATGCCTTTTTTCTTACTATTCTATATTAGCCTCCCTACTTCCGTGCATTGCAATTTGGGCGCACATTTTTGCTAATTAAAGGATATGCTTAACCAAGTTTTAACTGAAAGCCTAATAAAGCTGCTTCTGAGTTAAGTCATAAAGTTATTCGGCGAATTTTGACTTTGCATGAGGATTAAGGTTGGGGTGAAATTGGGAAAGGTGTGAGTAAAAATAATTTAGATAACCCACTTAATTGTCTTGGAAAAAGAGAGATAATAGTTTATGTGTGGTAGTAATGAATAAATGCATGAAATTGAGAAAGAATAAATAGGAATTTAGTAGGAAAAACTTTATTAAATCTACATGCAAGACTTATATTTCTAAAAAAGATCATTCAAACTATAGGCCTTATATTTCTCAACGGAGGGCTGGTATGCTATGATTTCTCCACCATCCTGAAGACAAATTGATAAGGCAAATAAACTACACTGTAGGCAGCTGGGTTTATCTCAAAAGCCAGCTAAAATTAAGTGCGACAAACTGGTAGCAATTAACTAGTACATGCTGCTGGTTCTAGGGATGAATGTCAGGGATTTCGCTTAACATAGATAAAATCTCATTGAGCTACACTATGTTAGATTGGGGTATTGTTGAATCATCATGTTTGAAGTTATTCTTTTGAAGACAATACAATATTTCATCACCGTTGAATAAAACGTCAGAAAACGTCAAAACTACATATTTTGCACGTTCCTGTTAGAAACCAATATTTTCCTATTTGAGTTCTGACTGAGCTCTACAATTGATGCGGGCTAAGCAAGTCCACAGTGCTACATAAAAGGTTCAAAAACGTCCTCACAAACGGTTTTCTGAACCGTCTGTAATTATGTGTCACTGATAATACAGCTAATCATAGATGGTTTCTGAACCGTCTGTTAAACATTTATTACAAACGGTTTGTTTCTAGAACCACCTGTGTTATTTGTATATAAGTATCTTGGCTAATATTGCTCAAATAAGTGCATTAAATAGTCTGCAGGTTTGAGCGAGCATCTCAAGTTTAGCTTAATTAGGCCAAACAAGCTTTAAGGACGATAACGCAACAAGACTGAAAAGAAAAGAGCATTATTTCCATTGCAAAAGCGAATATTTTTGACAATCCAAATGCTAGCACATACGAACGTGTATTATGTGCTCCTAACCAATGTATAAATTAGCAGTGAAATGGACTTACAGAGAGATCTTCTGTGGACAATTCAGCAGGCATGCCGTGTTCTCCTATGGTGATTAGCATGTAACTAGGAACATTATAAAACTTGATCTCATCATCCACAAGATAAGGATACTCTAAACTAATTATGGCAAGATCAGATAGTGGTTTGGATCATCTATGACTAGATATAAGATAACTAGTCTGGCATCGTGGCAGGTAATATGATATCCTTTTACGGCCATTTAGATGTGGCCAAGCAAAGCACATGATTGACAATGTTCAGAGAAGAAAATAATGAAGGAATGAATGCAAAGAAGAAACAAAGATCCTCTTTAATTGAATAATAAGTCCCGGGATATAAATATGATTTTCTCGATCGGGCTAAATAGAAAAAAGAAAACAAATTGCATGACTTGTTAGGTATCTTCCATAGACAATACCAACTTGCCAAAATGGTTTGCATGATTTCATATCGATGATAGAGGGGAAACCCGACAACCATATGATTGGTATGGTTAGAAAAAATAACTACTTGCAGAACTAGTCAAATTTCTTACATCCTCAAGAAAGGTAAAGAAGCCGCCGATATCTACATAACTAACCACATAAACTACAAACAAGTGCAATTTGGAAAACATAAGTTTTCCGTCGACGACAGGATAACCAAGACCAGCTGCTACCCTTCTCCTGACCGACAGAGAACTCCTACAAATAACTCATGTATGAAATCTCCCCAGCCGAGTCACTGGCGGGCGGGCCTGTTGACGATTGAATTTCAAGGGGTGCTGTTTGTCAGTGACTCCAGCACAGAGCTCATACCCATATATAGCAGTTGTATGACATAAAGAGTAAAAAGGCACAAAGAAATGTCCATGCCCAGGGGAATAACAACAAACCATTTTAGAAGAGGAAAATATATACAACATATGAGTAACCACGAGACGAGCAAAAGCTTCCGGTGCAAGTGACTACACCCAGAGGCAAGCCGGAAGCACACCACATGACTATAGCATGCAGTAAATGGTGGTCACTGTGTGTTAATGCATGCATTGATGGAACAGTCTTTAACTGAGGAGATATAGACTATTTAACTACCTCGGCTCCTCGCTGCTGCCACTGCCGCTGGAGTTGTTGTTGCTGCTGCTGCCGCCGCCGTACTGGGAGCCCTGACGGCCTGTTGATTCAATGTGGTGCAGATCTTGGAGCAGCTCCTCATAGTGCCTCTTCACCTCGTCGGCCGACTTGCCGCCGCCCACTGCCCGCGCCACGTTCTGCCAGCGGTCAGGCGTGTCCTTGTCGTACGTCGCCAGCGCCCGCTCGAACAGCTTGTTCTGCTTCGCCGTCCATGATGAACTCATGCTTACCGAGGTTCTCAAGAAATGTATCAAGAAAGAGCTAAGGTGATTTGTAATAACTAGTGCTGCTAATACTGCTGCTACAACTACTAGATCACTGGCTTGTGTTTGTATGCAACAACAGTGGGCGGTGGTGCCATTATATAGTGGAAGGAGAGGCGAGTTGGAGAATAATGCTTGCTAATTGTGGGGGATAGAACGGAGGTGTAAGTAGTAGGCAATCAAAGACAATTTTGAATAGGAGCCACAAGAAGAGAGTGGTTTTCATTATATATTTTCATTACTTGGTGTGTCGTATGAAATGCACGGAGGAATCAGTATCACCTCAGGGCTGCTGGGGAGGGGGAGGCCCCTTTCATCTCTTTCTCTCCCTATCTATCTTCGGGCCTGTTTGGTGAGCTCCAGATTCCAGCTTCATCTGAAATCTGAAACTTGTAGGCTAAAATAAAGTGAATTAAGTTTATATTTTTGGTCTAAAATTTAAACAAGATGATCTATCTAAACACTCTTAATGTACTCATAGCTTCAGCTTCATGAATCTGGTAAAGTTAGAATTTTCAGCTTCACTAGATTCATGAATTTGGAGAAGCTGAATCTGTGCCAAACACACCCTTCCTAGAGACCATTTGGTGGTTCTGCTCGTTGTCAGGGCTCTATTTCTTTATGAGCTAATAATTACTATGATTAATCTTGCCATAGGCTAAATATACCTAAAACACTAGTTGAACAATGCACAAATGGCAAGGTGCTTCTTTGTCGGACTGTTCGAATCTTTAAGCTAGGGGGCTACTTATTAGTATATATTATTAGTAATTTTCATAAATATACCAAAATATACTAGTCATGATAGTCTCTTGGTTGGACTCTTAACATTCAAGCAAGGGTGTGCTAATAACTACTAATATTAGTAATTATCATATGGGCAAAATATACATGAAACAGTATTTAAACAATGCACAAACGGCCATGAACCGTTCCTACATGGCCTTTCTAGTCTTTGAACCAAATAAACCAATAGCCGGATCGTTACTAGGTGACATATATTTCACCAACTTGCACTGGAGTATTTTGCATACGAAAAGAAGCTATGCTGGGGCATTTTAAGGTACACTAATTGAACAAGGCACAATATGCACCATCAGTTGCTGCTCAGTACCATAAATTATCTATAGGAATGATTTCAGTTTGTAAATGAAGGACCAATTTTGGAAGAAAAAGGTTGACAATTATTGCATCTCATGAAGCTAAATAACTAGCATTGTTGTGTGTTGACATTCATCCTACTCTCTGAAGCACAGATTTTCGAAGATATTTTGGTCACAATCAACCAAAGATAGAATATTAGACTTAAAAATTTTAGGCCTTAGCCAGGGGTCTGCATGCTGTATGTCGACTGTTGGTAGTATTCCAGCCTTTAGTTCTGAAAGGTCAAGATGCATGTATCCGGATTCTCTTCTGTACTAAATATAATTGTTGATGAACATAACTTGTGTTCCTTTTTCTTTTTCATACTTGATAACAGAAACACCGCTATTAGATTTACCCCTCACATTTTAGTCAGGGTTATATTTACAATGTGTGAGATACCTCCCAGCTTATTAGGAACTAGTGGAGATTAGGCCAAGCCTTAGAAGGAGGAACAGAACATCACCACTACATAATACGTGTTTACTGTCGGGTCCACATCGGCATCACTGCCGGACGTGGATCTGGCACTACCTAAGTGACAGTGATAGTCGAGAACAATCACTGCCGGATGTAAACCGGCAGTAATAATCACTCTCACTGCCGGTTCACATTGTACAACCAGCAGTGATAAATATATCACTGCCGCATTTTTGTGAATAACCGGTAGTGATAATTTTCTGCCCTATTTTCCTTCAGAACTGGCAGTGATGGGTTTTTTAAACATTTATATATATATATATATATGTATATATATATATGTATGTATGTATATATATGTATGTATTTATGTATGTATGTATTATGTAATGTTGTAGAATATGTATATTGTACAGTAGATGTATTTTGTACGGTATATGTTATGCACAATATAAACGAAACATCGCTAAAGCGTAATTCAAATACATTGAAGCATCATAATATTTAATTATGACATTGTTCATTCACAATCGTTGACATCTCACTTAAGTTACAAATGCTCGTAAAACTCGCCTTCGGGTTGATAATTTCTCGAATGATGAACCTAGCTATTTGCTCTCGAAAGGCTTTAATTTCATTGTCGAACAGGCTAGTGTTGCCTAGCTTCACGCCCTGTCATGGGAGAAATTGAAGCATTAATTAGTGTCATCGTCTTTATAAAGAAAAGTATGGGTCAACATGTAATGATCGATATACCAGCTCGCCGTTGTAGTCCGTACTGTCAGTAACGAATGTGTGCATATGTGTCATTGCGTAGTATCCACATAAATTGTTTCCTTGGGGTTGTCTCAGGCACGGAAAATCGGTTTCTATTCTGAACTTCTTCGTGAATGGACGACACCGCTGGCTCTTTTTGCAGTATTTTGCGTACACCCTATTCATGGTTTCGAGTAGTCATTAAAATTAATTAGGTGCAACGGAATGGAAGATTACTGAGCAATAATGCAACGACCGAGTTTACCTATCTAGCAACTCTATTAATTCTTCGTAATCGCTTGTCGGTTTCCTCATTAAGTCCAAGACAGTGATCGATGCTGCTTTCGTCTAACATGATGACGAGGACGATCCAGTGAAAACTGCAGAAACCAATTAGTCATCATATAGTGTTGCGTATCAAATATGCGAGACTAGTAGGCAGGGAAACACATATTGAAAGTTGTAGGGTAAACGTACGTAGGTCTTGTCTTGTAGCTTTAGCAGTGCCTTGAGTACGTACTCCTCAACCTCTTTTGTCGTTCTTGGATCTAGAATAAGTTTGCAGTTGACAAGGCCTGGGTCGAGGAATCCTATCTTTACATTTAAGTCCGCTCTAAGTGTCATTGCCTCCATTCTACATAAAAAAAGTCAAATCCTCAGTTTAAGGGTACGTGAATGTACAACATGAATTATATAAAAGACTTACAGAGTCCACATTCTTAATATAGACACGTCCATGGCGTCTCGTTGGTACAACTGATATAGTTCCGTGTGTTCTACCCAGAAAACGCCGTCCATGTTGTGAAAATCCACATCTTTATATCTGACGGGGAAAGCATCGTTCTTTGTCTCTTGGACATACTGCCGGTACCATTGATGTAGACGCTGTAACTGTGTTGTTAGTCTGGGCTCTTCATTTGGATCCACCAAAGCTTCCCCGTTAACAAATGGCCACTTTAGAGGGGGCTCCTGCCCTTTAGCACCACTTTGGCCTCTAGCAACTGCAACTTTACCACCATCTTCTTTATATTTCTTCCTATAGATGCGCTCATAGTCTGATTGTTGGCTAAGTTGAGGAGATTCAGTTGCCCATCCTGTTTGTTTAACCGTCGCTAAGCCCATGAAGAAATCCCTTTTGAAAGTTTTGATTACAACCTTATCAGGTGGTGGCATCTATTTGAAGTGCGCTGTTACACTGGCGTCTACTTCCCTTTTAGTTTCTTCTTCGATCAGGTCATATGCTCGTTTCTTGCTAAGAGTTCGTGCTAGCTTCACAGATGAGGAACTTTTCCCCCCTGGCCGTGTAGAATGTTGAGATCGCGGTGCTCTTTGATGTCTTGTGGCGCTGGAGTAGGAGAAGGACCTTTCTTGGGTGACACCGGAGGTCTTTTCCTGGGTGGAGAGTCTGCCTTGTCATCATTATTACGATCATCATCGTCGTCAACTTCTGAGCTAAACTTTATGTAGTGCTTGCGCCACGCGATGAATGTGCCCAGGCTTTGTCCAAGATTATTTTTCCCCTCCTCGCCCGGGATCTCAACCTCAACTTTGTGGTATCTGTCAACCACGCTGTCAACTAAAACTCTGACGTATCCTTGAGGAATTGGGTGGTTATGCAACATCTGCCCCTCGATGCATGGCCAAGCCACCCCTTCAGCCACCTTGATGGTAATGTTCGCTACAGGCAGGTGCAGACTGCAACGTGTTGGCTCTATGATTTTGTCCATAGGAAAACTACATGTTGAGTCCTCTTCAGGAGAGCCCGCGGACACTTGGCTGCTTTTACGAGCAGTGACGGGACTCTGGAGTTGGTGGCCGATGTCTTGTGACTGACGTTCGCTAAGGACGTTTGCTAGCATTTCTTGCATCTCTTCTTCAAATTATATTTCCCTTCTATTCATCCAGTTTTCTATTTCTTGTGCACGTTCATCCAACTGTTCTTGTCCGGATTTCTTTGGTCTCTTATAAATTTTGGCATCCTCTGGAAACGTTACTTTCCAGGGCACCAAGCCGAACCCTCTGGTGCGACCAGGGTGCTCTTTATTACCCAAGACGCGTGTTAGCTCATCATTCTCCCTTCTTGGCTGGAAGGAGCCCTGAGTAGCTTGGAAGTGGGCATCTGCGATCTTCTTCAAGATTTCCTCGTCTTTCTCACTTCTAAAGCATAAGCTACCATCATCCGACAGACTAGCTCCCCTTGCAAGTAGACAGTACTTTGATCTTAGGGCCATCTCGGACGTCGTAGTAATAACACCACTACAAGTTAGCTGTTCTTCCTGTGCATCCCACTTGGGTACTTTCCTCACATAGCCACTGGTGCCTAGCACATGGGGGTAAATGTTCTTGTCCGAATTTGCTTTGTTCTGTTGGCTGATAGCCTGAGCTTCACCAGATTTCTTGTACTGCACAAATTCATCCCAAAAAATCCGTTGTTTGATCCTTCTTGACATACTCCATATTCAGGTTTGTCTTCCAGTTTTTCCATGCGGATCCCATGACGGTTAGTGCACGTTTCCTAGCAAGCTCCAACTGATCTTCGGGAAACTAGAACTTGGCTATCAACCCTGTCCACAATGTTTCCTTGATGTCATCGGGAACATACGATGGGCAATCATGCTCACATGTCCATGATTTGTAGATGATGGGCACATTATCTCTAGCTACGACCCCATATGCTGTCCGATATGGTCCAAGTAATGATGCGGGTATAGCTAGTTCCCTGACTACATTAAGCTCCACAATCACCTTTCATTCACCTATGCGCATCTTGTTGGGACCTCGCCCACGACGCTGCCTTCGTTCACCTGATGTCTGACCCTACATTGACCGTTTCATTAGTCGTTTGGCCCTGCTAGAGAATTACCCCATCTACATGAAGAATTTTATCGGAAAGCACATCCTACTCAAGAATTACCTCGTGTACATTTGTTGCCTCAGGTTGTTCTAGGTTGAGGAATATTGTCAGACTTTGCTCCGGGCTTTGGTTCACAGGCTCAGCGCCATCCGACACTATTCCCTGATTAGAAGCCATGTGTAGCATGTTTGTCTGAAATTTTAAATTAACAAAGTCATGAGATGAATCTTCGCACAACTTGAATGACCATTTTGTCGTGCGTTAGAGTTGCTAATTTCAACGTTTTGCATTTATAAGGTATAATATCAATGTTTTGCATATATAAGACATAATCACCATTTTGTCATACGTTAGAGTTGCTAATATAAACGTTTTGCATATATAAGGTTGAAGGATCGGGATGACGAACAAAAGGGGGGGATGAATGGTCGTAATAAAAATTTTCCCACTCACAGTATTCCAAAAAGGACTAACACCAAAGACCACCCAAGAAAGATGAGAAAGTAGATGGTACCCCTCTGTAGTAGATGAAAGTACCAGACTCAAGATCTTCACAAGAACAGACAACCCGACCTAGAATAAGAATCAAAGCAACTTTTGATCAGCTTAACAAAACTCCAAGAACCTTGGTAGATGTGATCTTGGGACAGTTAGAAACTCGATTCACAAACCAATTTCCAGGAATAATCTCAAAGTTTTGACCTTTTTGCCCGAGAAGAAAGAACATTACAAGAAAAACAAAAAGAACAGGAGATCCGGTTCAAGGCCTACTCTTGGGATCTTGATGAACGGAAAGGTCTTGGAAACTTATCATAGCTAGTGAAAAACACACAGATTTGAAATACAAGATCCACAACTCAAGAACGCAAAAGACGCAAGAAGGAAAGCATGTAGAAGGAGATGAATCAACCTGCGTAAAGTAAATATGTGTAACTTAAATTGCAGAATGTAACTTGCATAAAGTAAATGACAATAAGTAAAATGCAAGTATTGAAATCTTTGAGTTGTAACTAGTATTTCTGGAAGGGAGGTTACACAGCCACACATACAAAAGTGGGCAAAGCTCAACAGAGCGCTCAAAACCTCTAAAACCCCTCAGGGATCCTTCATACCGGAAGGCAACCCCTCCATACCTATTTATACAACTCTCGGGCCACCTACCACCCTTAGATGCAGCCTCAACCATAGAGTCTCATCTAAGGGCTAGGAAGAGCCCACTCACACAGCCTGCAAGGGGAAACCCTAAACCCGCTAACACAGGGTTTTTATTGCACGGCTCTCAAAGCATTTTACTAGACCCGCTATTCCTATCAACTAGAACTTCGTCTCTGGTCATCTTTCGGCGATCTCCAAACCATTTTGGACCTTCGACGCACCTCGCCTAGTCCCGATCAACTTTTGCCTCACCATGACCCAACACCGTCGTCCTGCAACCATCAAAGACAAGGAAACCTTTCGCATAGCAATGCCCACAAACATATTTGATGATTATCTCAAAATAGTCAGACACAACTTAATCACAACCAGTCGGCAAACCCATATATTCTAGCCTACTCTGCTAAAACGCTTGGCTAGCCACATGGCTAACCACTCGGCTAATCACCTGGTTAACCACTCGGCTGACATGGCAACTTTACTGAGTCCTTGACAAAACCCTTGCCCGCAGCAGAGTACTCAACCAAGAAGGAAACCAGTCAAGAAACTAAACACGCACAAGAAGGATTTGGAGGCACTCAAAGACTCAAATTTTCAAAGAAAAGAAGAAAACGAGTCAAAAAGCTAGACGTGCTTAGCAAAGACAGGAACCACTCGAAACACAGTACTTAGCAAAGAAACCAGTCGAAAAGCTAGAGGAACTTAGCAAAGGCTGGTAGTACTCGTCACTTAGCACTCAACTAAGGAAGAAAACCGGTCGAGAGGCTAAAAGTACTCAGCAAGGAAACACAACTTGGTTGAGAACCTATCAAAATGCTCCAAGACACAATTCAATTAAGATCAACTTTTACTCATCGGATCAACCTTTAATCTAGTCAATTACTCATCACACAAAGGTATAGACCTCCACATGGTCTTTCAAAGGTGTAATCACCATTTTGTCATGCGTTACAGTTGCTAATATCAATGTATGTGGTGTGTCGTACTTGGCCTGAATGGCACTACCCACCAGCGGTGGAACAAATTCACATGATACATATACATTTGACATGATACATAGAAAATTCAAAATTCAAATACATTACATTTCACATATACATGATACATAGAAATTACTTCAAAATTCACATATACATAGAAATTTCAAAATTCACCAAGAATTAGAATAATTCACATGATACATATACGCTTGACATGATACATAGGAATTTTAAAATTCAAATACATTACATTTCACATATACATGATACATAGAAATTACTTCAAAATTCACATATACATAGAAATTTCGAAATTCACCAAAATTAGAATAATTCAAATAATACGTACATATACATATACATATACATATACATTTGACATGATTACAACTTTCATCGAATTTCCATGTTTGAATTTCTAAAGTCCTGAAAGGAGCTTAGTGATAGCACGCTGAATTGCCAATGGTGTTGTCATATGTTTTGTGTGCGTCGAGATAGCTCATTAGAGATTGCTGTCATATGATAAAATCTACTCATTTGGACATTTGTGTATGTTGTCGTTTTCTTAGATCAACCAACATTCACCATAACATGGATTCATCAATTAGCAAGGCCTAAATGATTGATAGGTGTCCATTAACAGGGCCTAAATTACATTAACAACTGCTTCCGCTAATGTTACACTGCAAAACTGTTGTGAAATTTCGATAAGAATCGTGCTATTTCCGCTGCAAAACTTTTGTGAAATTTCTATGTTCAAAGACATGTTACCACACCTTAGAAGCTCAACATTTCCACCTTTAATTCCTTAATGTTGAGCTATAATTTCGCCACAAGCCCCGCAACATACAATTTTTTAGGAGCAGAGGTAGTGTAGTTTTCACAATACTCTTTCGATTGTAACTGATATATATCCAACAACAATTAATTAAGTAAATAAAAGATAACGAAGCTAGTGTTGCCATTTGCCGCGAACTACACGTTAATGTTATAAAAAAGGGAGACTTAGATATTTGCCACTCCTCAATTTGGAAATTCGATGGCCCATACAAAAAATGCCACTCAGTGGCACTTTTTCTACATGCAAATGAATTTCCAAATTGAGGAGTGGCAAATATCTAATTATTCCTATAAAAAAATGTTGATGCAACTATGGCGTTAGCAAATAGCTACCATGTGCCTAATTGCGGGCAAAATTTGAATACTTCCAATACTACCATGTACGTACATACATACATATGCTCTCAGCGCTAATGTAACAACCAAATGCTTAGAATGATTGATATACTCTCTACTAACCCATGAAAAAAAGTGTACGCAGTTATGATTTTCCACGGTAGTTGGTACATGATCCTCATATACCAATCCATCACCACCCACTAGATATTAAAGACATGGTATACACAAAAAATTCACAAGAAATACATACAAAAATTCTGCAGAAAAACAATTCTATTCTTTTAAAACTCATAAAAACCTTGCATTTCAAATTGAGACCTACGTGTACACAACGCAGCGCGTAGGAGGGCCGGCACGGGGAGGGGCGACGCGGGGAGGGTCCGGTGCAGGGAGGGGCGACGGGGGGAGGGTCAAGCGTGGGGAAGGGGGACGCAGGGAGGGCCGGCGTGGAGGAGGGCAACCGCGGCGACACGGAGTGGTCGTGACGGCTAGGGCGGCATAGACGAAGCACGACAGGAATTAGAAACGGGCAAAATGGCTAAGTGCGGGAAAGAGGGTGTTTATATAGGGAGAATTATTATTGCCGGTTCAATGAAATGACCCAGCACTGATGTATTATCTCTACCATGTTGTTTTAGACCCAGCAGTGATGTAGGACTATTAGTGCCGGGTCATTTATGAACCGGCAGTAATATAATAACATCAGTGCCAATTGAGACACAATTCGGCATTGATGTCGCACTATCAGTGCCGGTTGAGACACAACCCGACAGTGATAGAAAATATCGATGCCGGGTCAAATAGGACCTGGCAGTGATGTAACTACTATCAGTGCCGGTTGTTGGGTAAGACCTGGCACTGATGTATTATATTAGTGTCGGCTGTTGTATGTCAACCGGCACTGATGTTCACCATCTATGCCACGTTACCAAAGAACCGACAATGATAGTCCCTGCGCCCCCCCTCCTATGTGCATGCCAAGTGCTGGTGTGGCAGAAATTGCTGCCGCAGCAAGGATTGGGTAGCCGTGGCAAGGACATGGCAGAGGGAGGAGGGTAAAAGAAAAGGAGTTTACTGATTTCTGGATAGCCATGCAGATTTTGATTTAATTGAACATCCAAACTGAGGTGAAAATTTTTGAAACTTTTTGAGGAGGACACTGATGAGCTGATGATGTTTTTATAAAATGTTTGGCTTGAGATTTTTTTTGAATATCAAACAATATCGAAATATTCTGAGAATTTTTCTGAATGATTATAATAATCAATACTCCATACATTACAAATTGAAGCATATCCTTCGTACAAAAAATTTATATTACAAATTGAAGCTTGACCTTCATACAAAGTAAAGTATATCCTTAATTATACAACTAAGTTATGATCCAACCTTCGTTATGATCGCGGCATATGTATGTAGCTTCCTCTATGTCTTCCATGAGACCTAGGTCGATGTTCTCACCGAAAGGAGGAAGCTCATCGAATTGGTTATAGTCTTCCTCGTCGACTACATTCTCAACTCCGACAATTCTTCTTTTTCTTTGAAGAACCACGTGGCGTTCCTTGTCAGCTGGATCCCTTACAAAGAAAATTTGTGTAACGACATTAGCAAGTACGAATGGTTCTTTTTTGTATCCGATGTATTTGAAGTCCACAGTAGTGATACCGTACTTATCGATGTTCACGCCCCTAGGTAGCCTGACCCACTAGCACCGAAAGAGGGGGACCTTCAAAGGCCCATAGTCAAGCTCCCAAATCTTTTCTATGGATCCATAGTACGTCTACATATTGCCATTGCTGTCATAGGCATCTATACGGACCACACTGTTCTGGTTGGTGCTCTTGTTATCTTGTGCTCTCGTATAAAATGTATATCCATTGATATCGTATCCTTCAAATGTCAAAATTGTATATTATGGTCCCTTAGCCAACGCTCTCAATTGAGCATACTTTGTCTGTGTATGCATCATGTATCTAAGCAACCAATCTCCAAAGTTATTTCTGTCCTCTCTTGCGATCCAAACCTCAGACTTAAATAGGCTTTTTCTTTGTAGCATGTTCTTGTGCATGTTGACATATGGGGTCGCTAAAACTAATTGGTGCAGAACTGTAAAATATGCTTGCGTGAATGAAGCACGATCATTAGTACGGATCGATTTCTGACCTAGTGTCCCTTTCCCTTGTAGCCTCCCCTCGTGGCGAGATACGGGCACACCAATCGGTTTGAGATCCATGTAATCGATGCAGAACTCAATGACCTCCTCGGTTCTCCAACCTTCGGCAATGCACCCTTCCGGCCGATGTCGATTACGAACATATTTCTTCATAACCCCCATGAACCACTCGAAAGGGTACATCTGATGTAGAAACATAGGGCCAAAAAACTGTATCTCTTTCACAATATGAACAATGAGATGGACCATAGTATCGAAGAATGATGGAGGGAAGTACATCTCAAGCCAGCATAGAGTGTGGATCACGTCTTGTTGCAGCTTATCCGGTTTTAATGTATCGATGACCTTCTATGAAATCGCGTTGAAGAATGAACACAACTTTATAATTGGGTAAAACACTTTCTCTGGCAGAACACCCCTAATTGCAACAGGAAGCATCTATGTCATCATCACGTGGCAATCATGAGACTTCGTGCTAATTAATTTCAAGTCTTTCATTGAGACTAGCCTCTTTATGTTGGCAGAATAACCGAACGGAACTTTGACTCCGTGCAAGCACTCACACACGCTAATTTTCTCATTCTTGCTAAGAGTGTAGCAAGTTGCGGGAAGGTACTTTTTGCCTTTACCCAGGTCTTCGTGATGCAGCTCCCTCCTGAGTTTCATATCTTTTAGGTCCATCCGTGCATTGAGTGTATCTTTTGTTTTGCCAGGTATGTCTAGCAAAAGACCAAGTAAGCTGTCACACACGTTCTTCTCTATATGCATGACATCGATTGCATGTCGAACATCCAGGTGCTGCCAATAAGGTAGGTTCATAAATACTGCTATCTTTTTCCACAAAGGAGCTATATCACCAGAACTCAGGACTGATATATTTTCAGCTCCCTTTCCATGGATAATTTTAATATCCTTTACGGCCACAAATATCTTTTTGCCGTTGTGATGTTGTGGAGCTGAAGCAGTCTCTTTTGTACCATCAAAAGCTCTCTTGTTGTTGCGATGCGGGTGGTCCTTGCGAAGGAACCTACGATGCCGCATGTAACACATTTTTTGGCAGTATTTCAGCCACCGGCCACCTGTATCACCCATGCAATGGACGCATCCATTGAATCCTTTTATAGTCTGATCCGAAAGATTACCAAGAGTAGGGTAATCATTGATGGTTACGAACAACAATGCGCGTAGCATGAAGTTCTTTCTTTTATACTCATCCCATACCTGTACACCGTCGTTCCACAATATCAGAAGATCTTCAACCAGTGGTTTGAAAAACACATCAATATCGTTGCCAGGTTGCCTTGGCCCTTGGATCATCAACGGCATCATAATGTATTTTCGGTTCATACAAAGCCAAGGAGGAAGGTTGTAGATACATAAAGTCACCGGCCAAGTGCTATGACGACTACTCATGTTGCCAAAAGGATTCATCCCATCCGTACTGAGCCCGAACCTTATATTCCTCGTATCATATGCAAAGTGTTTCTTGTATTTTCTATCGATGTTCCTCCACTGCGCGAAGTCAACAGGGTGTCTAAGCATTCCATCCTTCTTACGCTCTTCGGCGTGCCATCGTAGCAATTGAGCTTGCCTTTTATTCACAAACAGATGCTTCAGATGGGGGATTATAGGGAAATACCACACCACCTTGGCTGGGGGTCTTTTCTTCTTATGTTGTGCCTCGATGTCATCATCGCCGCGGTTATACCGAGATGCCTTGCAAACGGGACACGCATCCAAATTTGCAAACTCATTGTGATACAATATGCAATCGTTTGGACATGCATGTATTTTCTGCACTTCCAATCCCATCGGGCAAATAACCTGCTTGGCCTGGTACGTGGTTGCTGGCAACACATTATCCTTTGGAAGGACATCTCCGAAGAAACCTAACAGCTCTGTGAAACTCTTATCGGACCAACCATTGCTTGCCTTCAACTGCAGTAGTGTAAGCACAACATGCAGCTTTTTGAGCTCCTCCTTGCAGCCCGGGTACATGGGTGTTGTAGAATCCTCTACCATACGCTGAAACTTCTGAAAATCCCTTTCACTCGTGAGGTCCTCCTCATCATCATGCAACATCTGTTCTAGATCATCTTCATGGTTATCGATGAATGTGTCTTCATGAGTGCCGATGAACGTATCTTCGACCGCAGTTGAGTTATTGTCTTCATCATCATCAGTCACACGTCCTTCACGTACAATCTCATCTTCACCGTGCTCAGTCCAACAGGTATAGGTAGGCTTGAAACCCCTTCAAAGCAAGTGTGCACGGATCACCTTAAGATTAGAAAATTGCTTCTTATTCTTTCAATCGACGCACGGACAACAAATATAGTCCATCAGCTTATTTGACTTGTACGTTGCAGCCGCTCTCAGAAAACTAGTCACACCGTTAAAGTACTCTCTATCGCGACGGTCCACTTCATACATCCATCTTCGGTCTATTTACAAATATATATAACAAATAAAATCTTAGCAAATCAATAAGTGGTCACAAATTGTTTTATTCATTTAATTTGTTATGTAGTGCTAATTAATCTAGAAATTTTCATTAATTATAAATCTATATCCAAATCTCGATTGTAAAATCAATTAAATAATTGCTATTAGTTATATATAATGGTCCGTCTAGCAAATTTACATTACTTATAGAAGTATTAAATTAACATACAAGAAATAAAGAAACAATTTCAAGTAATTAGATTAAACAATAGTTAATTATGAAGTGCTTCCACATTTAAATTCAATCAACGTATTAAATGCAATCACTAATTTAGTTCTCTAAATACTTAAATTCATCCTTCATCATATTCTCACCAATCACTACATATAAAAGTTGGTAATTTCAAATCTAGCCTGTAGATTAGAGCTCTAATTGTGTTGACTATGCAATCAATAATTCTCACAACCTACAGCAATATAGAACATAATATCCAACTAAATAAACAACCAATGAAATGCACATCAAGATACGAACCTTAGATCACGAGTTAGAAATGAATCCCACCAAATTTGAGAGCAAAAATTTGGCCCCTCTCCACCCCAACCGAGCAAGAACAGAGCTCCTCTATATTCTGGACAGGTTGGGGAAGGAAGCCGGGATATATATAGTGCCACATTATCACTGCCGGCTTTTTCTCTAGAACCAGAAATAATATATCACTGCCACTTCTATCTCTAAATCCGGCAGTGATATCGCTGCCGTTTACCGCACAAATCACGTTATCACTGCCGGTTCTACTGTTGAACCAGCAGTAATATATCACAGCTGGTTCTATTTCTAAACTCGGTGGTGATATTGCTGCCGATCGTGTGCGAAAAATATACTGTTCTTATCACTGCCGGTTGAATTTAGAACCGGTAATGATAAGATTATCACTGCCGGCTCAGGCCTACCCGGCAGTGATTGGGGGTCACGGATGAACCAGTCTGTAGTGGTGCATGCTCCTTTTGGTCGCAAA
Source organism: Guadua angustifolia (assembly GCA_036346375.1). NCBI lineage: Eukaryota > Viridiplantae > Streptophyta > Magnoliopsida > Poales > Poaceae > Guadua > Guadua angustifolia. The sequence goes on along the minus strand of CM070505.1, from coordinate 47,161,357 downwards.
GGAAACACTACTACAGGAATGTACATCAGAATCGGTTCTTTTTTATCATTAGAGTCAGTTCTGATGTCGATACAAAGTCATTCGATAGTGATGAGAAAGAGCTATCACAGTTGGTTTTAGTTCGATTGTGATAGAGACAACATTACAATCGGTTCTTCTTTAGGAGAATCGATTGTGATGACGATGAGTTTTTACTTAGAACCAATTGTAATGAGGGGGTCATCACAATCGGTATTTACCTAGAAGGGTATGATAACCCCCATAATCACAATCGGTTCTACATAAAAGCCGATTGTGATGGGTCATCACAATCGGTTCCTTCCTAGAACCGATTGTGATGAGGGATGTGCCATTTTTGCATCCTCTCAAAAACAACACATATTAACAGTATACACACACACACACATATATAACAATCAGTACACATGCATATCGCATTGACATATGTAATTAATATTGTTTACATATAGACTAGCAGGAACTGCCCACAATGATCAGTATGTGCTACATGACGTAGAAGCCGCACAGGTTATCGCTGCCCTGTTGATGATATTGTGAAGAGAGAAAGAATTTAACACATGAAGATTAGATGCTAGAAAAAATTAATCGTATATATGGTAGGTACTTGTATCTTAAAGTGCTTATACTCCAGCTTCTTGCCCTTTTCATCATCATGTGTCCCTCCTTCATCGACGTATGTCGAGAAACCCTTACATACATTGGAGAGATGCCATTGAGTTAAAAAATTGAACGTAGTTAAATTCAGAAAATATGTATATGCTTCCAACTAGAGAATATGAGTTGTTTTCTTGGGTAGCGATGGAGAAATCTCCTTTGAAAAATAAAGGAGAGTTCAGCCCGAGTGGTATAAATTACATAGCGAGGCACATCAGAATCAGTTCTTACTTAAGAAGCGATAGTGATGTTCATGCTCATCCCTATTGGTTTCTAAATAAGAAGTAATTGTGATGTGTATATGCTCATCACAATTGGTTCTTTTGTGAGAAGCGATAGTGATGTGCATTATCATCACTATCGCTTCTTAAGTAAGAACCGAATGTGATATGCACGTTCACATCATAATCAATTCTTGTGTCAAAAGCGATAATGATGATCAGTCACTTCACTATCACTTCTCATAAAAGAACCGATTGTGATGTGACCGTGTACATCACAATTGGTTCTTTAGTAAAAAGCAATAGTGATGATCACTTAAATCACTATCGCTTGTCAGAAAAGAACCAATTGTGATGAGCATGTGCACATCACAATTAGTTCTTTTGTAAGAAGCGATAGTGATGTGTATGATTATCACTATCGCTTCTCACATAAGAACTGATTATGATATGCTCAGTGCTACATCACAATCACTTCTAACCTCATAACTAATAGTGATTATTTTTACTACCCCTCCTAAGTTATCTATCACAATCGTTTTTTCCTAAAAAATTTAAGAATCGACCCAAATGAAGCGATAGTAATGTACTATTCTGTAGTAGTGATAGGAGTCCCCTTCCATATATTTATTTCAACCAATGATGGCTTGTATTGCATAAAATCCCATAGAAAACCTAAAAATTTGTCTGTTCCGATTAGACTGGCATAGCAGACAAATTGGATGCATTAACCTAGTTCCTTTTTAGAAACTGTATTCGTAGACAGATCAAACATGGAGGCACTATTATGGTGCATAGGTTTGCTTCTAATCGTATATTGTTAATTAGGTAAGATGTGTATACATGTGGGACAAGTAGACCTGATCCAAATCTAGAACCTACATGACCAAAAGTGAAGAGATTCTGTATTTTTCATTTTTCCTTAGTTGCACAAGACAATGCCATATAATTGATAACTATAAAAATAATATCTGCTCTTGGACTATCGAATTTTATATTCATTTCCACTATATATTGATTTACCTATCCACATTCTGGTGGCTTCTCTTCAAGTAATTAATTTTGAAAAAGAATATGATTTTATTTAAGAGTACACCATTCATAAGTTCTATGAAGTTGTTGGGACCCGGTTTATCAAATCGAAAACCCTATGTATTTATTGTACTATAGGATCAAGTTAGCATACATATTGACACCATTGATGAAATACGAACCATTTCAATGATTAACTATGAAACTAGCAAAGTTATTTTAAAATAATAGTAACGAGGCCTTATGGGCAAGGTTTACATACTTTGCCACATATATAGGGCTTAGAAGCAATAAATAAGTTCCTACAACAAAAATAAAGATAACTCATAGTAGTCATTTGACATGCCCACAAGCAATCAACTGGGGAGCCTAACCAAATGTCCAAAATCATATCATAATTCTCCTCATGGAAGTCTCAATTCGCTAGTATTTCCTCAACAACTAAGCAACAATGTGTATGTCGAAGGTGAGTACATGGAGTACTCAGCAAATTATATGAAGCAAATATGAAAGTGCATATTTATGCAAGGATTGAATAGGAGATGGCTATATGGCCCTTTTACAGAATGTCATAGTTGAATTTAAATACAATAAGTAGTTTGAAAGCTCTGTTGGAAACATACGGTAATAATGTAGATAATTGTCTTGAAAACATCCAGCGAACTACCTTCTCATTTCCCATCCAAACCACAAAGTTTTATATAAATTCTAACCCTCATGTGAAACAACAAAGAATGTCCATTATTGTGGACATGACTATTCAAATAGTTTAATACTCTATAGAAGTTATACACTTTACCCATAATATACAATCAACTCATCATGTCTGCTATGGCTTGTCATGCTATGCAATTGAGCGACTATAACAAGGCCTTTACAATGTTCCATCTCAGCCTAATTCCGCTCACTAAGGTTTCACACCGAAGGGTTAAACCGCTCAGTTCGAAGCCTCCTATTGCACTGTGCAAGAATAACCATCTCCACCGACACCCACACTACCAAAAATGAAACTAAGTTGAAATGTTGCGAATTAATCAGCCAGGTCCGTCCTATGCTGGACATATGGTTTATGATAGGGCTTATATCAATGGCACACAAAGTTAAGTCCTTAATCATCTTAGGAGAGACTACCTCATCCAATTGTGCTAAACTGCTCCCAATTAATGCACGATCACTCACTTGAGTTTAAACCATTTTGTTTAACCAAGACCAATGACATTCCTTGACATGGTATAACAAATTTTACAATAGTGGCTACCTGCCACGATTCCATATCCCCATTAAGTGAAATTTAATATAGTTCATCATGTAAAAGAATGAACCCATCATACAACTAAGCATGGCTATGTCAACCCATGTTGGTACAACAATATAACCCAATTCTTGTTTGAGAAAGGATACATGGCATACAATTAATCAAGATGGACATATGAGCAACTAGGTAGGGAACTAATCCCAATAAACAAAGTTGGTATAAACTAGCATGCATGCTGATATGAAACAAAAAAAAACCTTGCAAAGAAAGGTACAACATGATCAAGATTCCGTCTTGCCTTGCTCATGCACTTTTGCTACTGGATCTTTCTTTTCAAATCGTCCATTCTCTCCCTGGGAATCAACATATAATGTTAGAGAAAAGGTAAAATAAAAATAAATACCGAATAGAGGCTCAAATGAACTCCAAATCAATTGAAAGTAGTACCTAAAATAGTGCTCAATTTTAGATGAATTTAGAAAGAAGAATAGGCTAAATCGGAGTTTGTATGAGTGAGAATGGGCTAGAGAGAACATTTTGAAAATATAATTTACAGCTCATAGTATTATCCTTTAGATAGCGTTGAGAGGGGATGGGGGAAATTATGTAGGCGACTATACAGGTGACCCTAAAAAGCTCCATTGAAGTCTCAACATCCCTATGTTTTCATGGATTCCCTTTCAGCCAAATGGGATTTCATAGGTAGATGAGAGTTTGCGGATCATATTTTTTGTCGGTACAAAACCTCTATCGATCTTGGCCCTCTTCTATCATCTAGTTTTCTGTTGCTCACCTCTTTTTCAAGGTTCACTTTTCATTTGAATGAACAATCTGTTGCTCTAGCTTTAAGTTGTTCTGTTAGTGGAGATGCTTCTAGTTTTCATGTTACCAAGGATTACGATTATGGTTATCATTTCTTTATTGCATCTAAGGAAGTTAGCATTGCCATATACTCACAAAAAAATCCTCATCCTTCCTGGTCACCATTCCCTTTGGTCATCCCCCAGGAGAAAAATTCAAGGACATTAGCCCTAATCATCTTAGTGGTTTTTCTAATTCATATGATGGTCATGCTGTAATTATGGTCAGAATTCCAAGATGTACCTTGATAAAAAAGGTTATCTTCCAAAATCTAACAACCAATTTAGGATATTGCCCCTGGATTAGGCCACCTCTAGACAACTTCACGGCTTGTCTTTTTGGTGTCCCACATCTTAAACAACCCTACATCTCCCCTCAAGGTGGTTGCAGAAGTTCCTAGCCAACTTCCTCACCTTCCTTGCCCATCAATGGCCAACCTCTTGATCGCTAATGTTGAGCACTTCACTCCCTCAGGTGCTTCGGGCCGATGATAGAGGAAATTTTGCCAAGATCGTGGAGACTTGATCTTTCTAGCAGCTCCAAAGACCCATGAAGTCTTTGCCATTGCTCTGCTAGAGCCAATGCTGCAATGAAACAATCTTTTACAGTTACTAGTGGATGTCAAAGACCAAGTCGAACAAATTCTCAGGGTACGTGTTAATTACTCTAGTTATCACCCCTGGTAGCTGGTCTATTTTAGATTGATTCTCCTATGAGTAAGGATATCTTAGTTCTTGGTGGTCCATATGATCTAGCAAAAATTTCCTAAGATTTTTCAAACATGATGCAACATCCCAAAATTCCAAAAAATGGGAAACAAAAATTTTGAATTTTTAATGTGCTTAATTTTAAATTTTCAAGCATTACTTGTGTCGGGGACAGAGAAATCTCTGCCAGGTCAACGCATGGTCAACAGGGTCCCCAGCTCGGGACAATGCAGCAACGGCCTCAACCATGACCTAAGCGGCGCACGACCTCGAGCTTGGGCAGTGGGGGGGGGGTCTCGACCCCGCATGATCTTGACCTTGGCTCGGGGAGCGTTCGTGTACTCGGCGGTTACCAAGACCGAAGGTCTCGGAGTTAAGGCAGACATGGGCACCAGATTCGGGACGGTTGTAGCACGCCTTCAATGCACGACATGCACGTTTCCAGGAATCTTTCCTGGCCGTTTTCGGCAACGGCTGGGGGGTATAAAATCCCTTGAAGTAGAGTGATGAAAGAGGACATCAGCATACCAGTAATAGGCCATTAGACACACCAAAGATGCTCAAGCTCAAGCGATAACCTGTATTCTGTACTCGGGATAGTGAATTCCTCCGCCTCGGGAGAAGACTGGAGTAGGGCTATTACCTTCAAGGGGGATCGAACCAGTATAACTCGCTGTCTCTTGCTCGTTGGCGCCTCGCCCCGATCTACGTCCGATCCATCATTGAGCGCATCGCTTTTTGGGCACCCCATTTACACTAACTCTGTTTTTATATTTGCGGTCAGGCGATCCCGATCGTCGACAGCTGGCGCCCACCGTGGGGCCCGATAGCTATGTTCACTCGGAGGAAAGAGATCAAGGTCTTAGGAGCATGGCGCACTCTGTCGAGTGACATTCCTCAAGTGTGGGCTTGGACGCAGAACCCGAACGCGATAATCAGACGCCCTCGTTTTCACCTTCACCTCGCTGCAAGGGCAGATGTCCTCATGGCGCATGTACCATGGCATAGGCATGGCGGAGGGTGAACGCAACCCGCAGACCCTAGAAGACGCTCGTCGGATGGTGCATATCGCCATCAACAAAGCCATAACTGCCCTCCGGCGAGAGGACCAGGAAAAGGCTGGTGCCTCGTCCGGCCATCCTAGGCTCCCTACCTCGGGAGAGCGCCTCCGAGCTATCGCCCGGGTCATGGCTGATCCAAACGGGGTGAGGTCGGAACTCTTCGGCCGCGCTCTGGCCGACGAGCTTGATCGTGCCGCGACAGAGGTCATACCTCTGCAGCACTAGAGTCACCGCTCAGGGACTCGTTCCTTGAGAAGTGACGACAACTCATCGCGCCGACGCTGGCATGCTCACCGATCGCCTCCCCGGCGGGAAGTACCTTCTCGCCAAGAACTCCGGGATGTGTCCCTGACTCCACCTCGTCGCCGCCCCATGGACGTAGTTCCGAGTGGTGTTTGGCATTAGCCAAGCTATGTCAGTTCACCTTCGAACGGCGGTGGGTCTGGGAGTCTGTCCCCGGATATCCCGCCTAGGCGCCGCAGAGTCCAAGACCGCCTGGGATATCTCCCGGGTGACTCCCGCGCTCGGTGCCACAACCGCTCTCGCCGAAGGTCGGGGCGCCGAGGCAGCCTCGACCTTGAGCCTGGCAGTAACGAAAGCCTCGCCGACGACGACCTCCCCAGGCGTGCACCTGTTCCGGCCTATGGCTGCGCGGCGTACTCCGACGACCTTCGCCAGGTGCACTGGTCGGCTCGTTTCAAGCCCGCCTTGATCGAGTGATTTGATGGAACAAAGAACCCCGATGAGTTCCTGTCGATCTACACCACCGCTATTTTGGCCGCAAGGGGAGACGAGTACGTGATGGCCAATTACCTCCCTACCGTTTTGGATGGCGCTGCTCACACCTGGCTCTTCAACCAGAAGCCCGGTGCCTTCCGCTCGTGGCGTCAGATTCAGGGCGCGCTCCGCTCAAACTTCTAGAGCTGCTACGAGCGGCCCGGTAGAGAGAAGGACCTGGACCGGGTTATCCAGGGGAAGAATTGTAACATCCCAAAATTTAGCCTAATTTAAATTTTTGGAGTTATTTGAATTTTTTGTGAATTTTTGGATTTATTTGGATTTAATTTGAATTTATTCTTCTCTTGAAATAATTAAATATCAGAAAAGTATTTAAAAAAATAAATAAAAATATTTTATTTAAGTTCTAAATACCATGAAATATTTTCTAGAATTTTTCTATAATTTTTCGGGTATTTTTGGTGCTCTAAATAATTAATTTGATTTTCTGGAGTTATTTTAATACGAAAAACCCTGGAAAATCTTTGCCACGGTATTGGGCCGAGCCCAACACTATGCGGGTTGCTCCGGCCCGTTCGGCTAGAACCCTAACCGTCGCTCACCCGAGCGGTGCGATCTCCATCGGGCGGCCGATCTGAAGCCACGTCGTCTGCGCGCAAGGGGCGTCGGATCACTTCAGCTCGGACGACGCGGATTGCGCCACGTCACGCAGAAGTCGAACAGTCAGGCGCCGCCGCCGCCATTATGCCAGAAAGGGGACGGTTGAGTGTGATCAATGTTGCGCGCGTATCGAAGCACCATTGCCACCGTGATATAGCACATTCAACGTAGCTCTTCGTTCCGCACCCGTAGCACACTCTTCCGTACACTGTGGAGCTCCGTAGCTCGTGCCCGTGCTCATCGGAGTAGGACTTCCCTTCATCTCAGTTTTAGCCATTTTTCGTCGCCGTTCCCCACTCACCGCCGCACTCGAGACCCATTCCAAGTTCGCCGTGTCAAGCTGCGCCGTTTGGACTACTTCTTCTCACCGGAGACACTCGGAAACATCGTCGGCTACTTCATCTTCTCCAAGTCCGGTGACTAAGTCTTTGCCAAGACCTCCATCAAGACTACAAGATCCCCGCCGTCCAATCTCCATCTAACGCCCGAGGTAAAGCCACGTCTTCCTCCCTATAGAATTAGGCTTGAATAACTTCGGTAGATCTCGGCCGTAGATCCTTAATCCGACCGCCACCATAGCGTCACGTAGCTGCCTTCGGCGCGCTGAAAATGTCCGTTAGATCTTCATCGTGTTGCCCAAAGGCATCCACGTAGCCGTCTATGAGGTGTTTGATAATGGCCATTGGATTTCGAATCCAAGGGCTCGATTTAGGCCGAATGCTAAGCCGAGCCTGGCCGTTAGATTTTATTTCAATGGTCGTGATCGTGCCGCGTGTCCGCGCAAGATCGGAAGGGTCGCAGCGCTCAATCCGAGCCGTCGGATTTTGAATGAGCGGGTGGGATTTCGCCGCACCAATGGCCAGTAGGAGTGCGCCACGTAGCCCTAGGATCGGAAGAGGCGTCGCGTTTTAGCCGTTGGATCCAACGGATGGCTCGGATGTTGCCGCGTGGCGGGTAGGTTGACCGCGCGTGAACCGGCCGTTGGATTCAAATCCAATGGGCGGGAAAACATGTCACGTGGGCCAGTGGCTGCGCGCCAAGTGTCGGCCATGGAGTGGGTGCCGCCGCTGTGCCGTGTTCGGGTGATGTCACCCTGATGTCATACGTGGGTCCCACCTGTCAGTGGGGAAAACCGTAAGGGCTCACGTCATCATGACATCATCCGTAGGGCCCGTAGGTTAGTGGCACTATTCGGTGGACCGAGTCCACGGTGAACCGAGCCGAATCGTGAACCCGGTCCACAGACCCGAGGCAACGTGGCTAACTCTGGTACTGCCACGTGTCGGTCGAAGGATTTATCCGGAATTTCCAGTAGGAAAATAAATCAATTAATTCGGGTATTTCTTTTATATGAAATTACAAACTTGTAATCGCTATAACTTTTGCGTCTTAGCTCCGAATTGAGTGATTCCAGTTCCTAAAAATTTGTAAAAATGTGAACTATTTATTGGTAAATTTTATTTTATTTTTAGAGTTGATCTTTCTGTCTGTTTTGTGTATTGATTGAATGTATGCTTATTCAAGTAGACGTTGAATTGCCGGAAAACTTCGAGGGGGAACTTCCAGCACAAGACCAAGCTCCAGATCAGGATCAGCCACTGTTTGAAGGCAAGTCATGCTTTGATCATTTTGCTCCTAAGTTTTGAAAATTTATTTTGGTTCAAACTATGCATGCTAATTTAACTAAAAATAGATTTAATTAATTTGGGTGAATTAGTTAATTAACCAATTTGTTATTGCCACCTTGTCTCTAATATTTGTATGCCATGATTCACTTGATGCCCTAAGTTGATAACATTAGTTGGATGCAATGATATGCCAACACAGGAGGCTAGACCGTGAATAGTTGCTTAGCCTTGCTTATGTCGTGAACAATCTTTTATACTACAAAAGCAACCTTGACTAAAGGAATAGTGAATGTATTTTGGTAAATGGTGGAATGTTGTTGGTAATGATGTTGTGTGGAGGCCGTGTGGTTCTACATGAAGGTTGATTTGCTGGCATGTGTTGCACCGTAAAACAACTTGGGGTGGGAAATGATTTAGACTGGGGCAAGTGGCAAGATGGCTTCGTGCCAGGTGGGTTTGTGTGGCAACGGAATGATTTAAGTAAAATGAGATAGCTGTGTGCCGAACTTTTGAAAGGAAGTCTTGCCCTGGACAGTTAAGGACTTTCCCTTGCGAGCATTTGAACTGAGTTACTCGTACAGCCACATGTCTGGTATGGGATAGACCTAGTTTAGTAGGGTTCTAATATCTTTCCTTTGACACCTCGGGGCGGCAGTTACACAAGAGTGTAATCAGGTGGGGAGCGACTGCTACGGCTTGGTACCCATCCAATAGTATTCGCTTGTTCTAAACTTCGGCTCTGAGTGAGGGGAGTGTTAGGAGAGCCATACTGGAGAGGTTCATAAGTTTAGATGTTAGTTTCTGAAAGACTTTGTTGCAATCAATCACCTGTGTGGTGAGCGACTGTATCTTGTGGGTAAAGTGTACAACCTCTGCAGAGTGTATAAACTATTTGAATAACTGAGTCCACGGAATTGGACAAAGCTCGGGGATTACAGTCAAGGGGTAGATCTTTGAAAATAAAATGGAATGAAAGGCTGTGTGCCAGGGTTAATGGTGAAATTTGATTAAGGACTGTGTGTCCAAGATTTCGTGGAAAACAATTGGAGAAACTTATTATATTAATATGGTTTTGCTGATTTATATCTGAATAAATAGTAAGTTAAAATATTGATTTTAATGCAAAATAACCAATTGAGCCATTCCTTTGTAATAAGCCATGCATGTAGTAATAGAACTGCATTATGTGCATGACTTGTTGAGTACGGTGTGTACTCACCCTTGCTTACAACAACGTATCAGAGGAAGAATCTACGCCTGCTTGGGAAGAGGAGTTTAACGAGGGGCTGGAGAACTAGGGAGCAAGCCTTGTCAGTAGCCTATGGCTAGAAGATGGATCACTACGATGCTTTATTTTCCGCTGTTATTTTCTGATACTCTGATTTATGTATGCCATACGTGGCAAACTATTGTAAGGTGCCCATAAGGTCATACAACTCGTTTATATTCATGTCTGAAGTACTTTATTATTATTCCACTGTGTATGATTGTGGTACTTTAATCCTGTTTAGCCTGTGTGCACTAGCGTGATCCTGGACTAGTGCTGAATACATAGAGGGGCCGGATTTGCATATTCGGGTCCTGACAGAGTGAACCCCTCCGCGACTTCGTTCGACAGTTCATCCGCACCAGGAACCTGATCCCAAGTGTCTCTGATGAAGCCGTGATCAAGGCCTTCAAGTTCGGCGTCCGCGACCGGCGCCTCACCGAAGACCTGGAGATTACGACAAGGCTCACTGTCGGCAAGCTGTTTCGCATGGCGGAGCGTTACGCGGATGCGGACGACGCGGTCCGCTGGAATCACGATTACGACCAAGGTAAGCTTGGCGTCAACTCAGGCGAGGCCGGCCCCTCCAGCGCCAAGAATGCCGACCAAGGCTCAGCCGCCAAGAAGCGAAAGAGGGACCGCAAGCGCGGTGATGGTCGACCTCGGGTAACCATTTCGGCGGACGGTCACCGCGAGGTCATGGAGGTGAAGGACTCGACCTAGGAGGGGCCCCGTCTGCAGCGAAACCGGCCACGACCTCAGCAGGCGCCGCACCAACCTCGGCAGGAAGATCGCCAGTCTGGGCCGCGGTAGGCCGACGACTGCCCGCAAGGTCCTAAGGGGCGGCCTCGGTTCAACGAGGGCAAGTTCTGCCTATTCCACAGGGCCCCTGGACACGACCTGCGAAGCTGCAGGGCCTGGCAGAGCAAGCTAGAGGCCTTCTACGATGGGCACGGAGAGATGCCCACACTCTAGAAGCAAGGAGATCAGCCCGACAGGGTAAATGCCAGTGAGGACCAGGCCGATCTCGACCTAGATTTCCAGTAGGGCGACCGCCGGATCGACGTCATCTTCGGCGGCTCGTCGACGTACCAGTCCCGGTGCGAAATCAAGGATGCCGTGTGCGTAGTCTACCAGGCCACCGCCGGGAAGCCCAACAACCAGCCCTACAAGTTGACCGGGGCCACGATATCCTTCACGCAGTAGTATGCCCCCCAAGGTATGTCTAAGGACCTCAAGACGGCCTTGGTTGTGACCCCGACCATCAGCAACACCATGGTCGGGCGGGTCATGGTCGACGGTAGCAGTTCCCTCAATCTGCTGCTAGCTAACGCGCTCGACCGGATGCAGATCCCCCGGTCGAAGGTCAAGAACATTGCGATTCCTTTCTTTGGGATCGTTCCTGGGAGCTCAACCACACCCCTGGGGCAGGTGGTTTTGCCCGTCACCTTCGACGCCTCGGATAACTTTCGCACCAGCTGATCACCTTCGAGGTGGTCGAGGGTGATCTCCCCTACAACGCCATCCTCAGGCGTCCCGCCCTGGTCAAGTTTATGGCGGCCAACCACTACGGTCACCGCTGCATGAAGCTCCCGGGGCCAAGTGGCATCATCATGTCTTGGCGACCTCAAAGCGTGCACGGTTGCGAGACTCAAGCCTCGCCCTCGCCGCATGTTGCCTCAAGAGGGCCCAAAGAATGACTACGAAGGTCGCTTTCGCTAGAAGGCGGTCATCAAGCCCGTGGGCGACGAAGGTCTTGCGCCGAGGAGGGGGACCCATCCAAGCGCGCCCACGCCTCACCGAGCTGGTTCCAAATAGGAACTCGAGCTCGTCACCTTCCTCCGCGCCAACAAAGATATATTCGCTTGGGAGCCGGTGGACATGCCGGGTGTTCCGAGGGAGGTGGTCGAGCACAAAGCGCAGTGCGCCCCACCGCCGCCCGTGCACTGGTTGCGACGCTTCTCTCCCGAGAAGGTCGCTATAATCAAGGAGAATCTTGACAAGCTGTTGAAGGCCGGCTTCATTCGTGAGATTGATTACTCCGAATGGCTGGCCAATCCCGTCATTGTGCAGAAGAAAGGCGGGAAGTGGAGGATGTGCGTGGACCACATGGGGTTGAACTCGGCATGCCTGAAGGACAACTTTCCTCTTCCGCGCATCAACCAGATCGTCGACTCGACGGCGAATGCCAAGCTGCTAAGCTTCCTGGACGCTTATTCTGGGTACCACCAGATCAAGCTGGCGGTTGATGATGAGAGCAAGACGTCGTTCATCACTCCATTCGGGACCTACTGCTACACGACCATGTCGTTTGGTCTCTGCAACGCCGGCGCGACCTTCCAGCGCCTAATGACCATGACATTCGAGCCTCAGATCGGCCGCAACCTCGAGGTCTACGTGGATGACATCATCGTCAAGAGCTCCACCGAGGCCGACCACGTTCGAGAGCTTGGGGAGACCTTCGCCAACCTGAACAAGAACAAGATCAAGCTCAATCCAGAGAAGTGCATGTTCGGCGCTGCCTCCGGGAAGGTGCTCGGCTAAATGATCAGGGGCTCGGGGGCCGGCCCGAACCCGGAGAAGATCGAGGCAATAGAAAAGATGGCCCCTCCGAGTTCGGTAAAGTAGGTGCAGTGCCTCACCTGCCACATGGCCGCCCTCAGCCGATTCATCTCGAGGCTCGGCGAGCGCAGATTGCCTTTCTTCAGGGCCTTACGCAAGCAGGGGAGCTTTGAGTGGACGCCTGAGGCTCAGCTGTCCTTCGACGAGTTGAAGGTATACTTGTCAACCCCACCCTTACTTACGACCCCACAGCCAGGTGAGAAGTTGCTGCTCTACCTCGCGGGCACCATCCAAGCCGTCAGCGCTGTCCTGGTGGCCGAACGGAACGTGCAGCAGCACCCGATCTACTACATCAGCGAGGTTCTCCATGGGCCAAAAGAACGCTACCCTCAGGTCCAGAAGTTGCTATATGCCCTCCTCATGGCTTCGCGCAAGCTCCAGTACTATTTCCAAGCTCACTCCGTGGTCATCCTGAGTAATTTCCCGCTCGGGGAGATCTTGAGGAATCCGGAGGCCGGAGGTCGCATCGCCAAGTGGGCCATGGAGCTGGCCGTCTTCGATCTCCAGTTCGTGGCGCGCACGGCCATCAAGTCGCAGGTACTTGCCGACTTTGTGGTCGAACAGACCTCGCAGCCGGCTCCCGAGCTCGAGGTCGATGAGGAGAAGCCCTGGGTCATGTACTTCGACGGCTCACGATCCTTTAAGCGCTCGGGGGCTGAGGTCCTCATTCTCACCCCGCAGGGCGACAGGCTGAGGTATGTAGTTCGCTTCGGATTCCCAGCAACGAATAATGCAGCAGAGTACGAAGCTCTTCTAGCGGGGCGCCGGGCTTGCAAGGCACTGGGTGTTCGCCGGTTGGTCGTCAATGGCGATTCACAGCTCATCATCAACCAGTTCCACAAGGGTTACCAATGCTCGGAAGATTCCATGACCAAGTACCTCGCCGAGGCACGCAAGATGGAAAAGTGGTTCCAGAACTTGGAAATCACGCATGTGGCGCGGAAGGACAACTCCGACGCAGATTTCCTCTCTAAGCTCAGGTCATCTGATGATGAAATCTCTCCAGATGTGATCTTGGAGACCCCAGCGTCGCCCTCCATCTCCGACCAAGGGCCCTCGGTTGCCTTCATCGAGGGTATTCCCTCGTGGGCTGAGCCGATTCACAATTACCTGGCAAAGGGAGAGCTTCCGACCGATCCTGCTGAGCGGAGCAGAGTCAAGCGCCGAGCAAGCTCGTACAGACTTGTGGATGGCAAGCTTTATCGTCGGAATGTTTCTGGCATCCTGACGAAGTGTGTCACCACGGAGGAGGGTAAGTACCTGTTAAATGACATTCATTCAGGTCTCTGTGGGGCGCATTCTTCTTTCAAGACCATGGTCGGGAAAGCTTTCCGCATGGGGTTCTATTGGCTAACAGCGCTCCAGGATGCTCGTAACATCGTCCGCGCATGCCGAGCCTGCCAGTTCCATGCTCGAAAGTCGCACCAGCCTGCTTATACGCTCTAGACCATCCCGCTAGCTTGGCCATTTTCAACCTGGGGGCTAGACATCCTCGGCCCTTTTCCATAGGCAGTCGAGGGGAAGAAGTTTTTGTTCGTCGCCATCGATACCTTCACCAAATGGATCGAAGCCGAACCCGTCTCGACCATCACGGCCGCGGCGTCAAGTTCTTCCGCTTGTTCGTGGTCACTGTATGGGGTTCCATGCGTAATCATCACCGACAATGGAACACAATTTACGAAGGAGTCGTTCCAGAGTATCGCAAGACCTCGGCACCAAAGTATGCTATGCTTCGTGGCCCACCCGCAGAGCAATGGAGCAGAGGAGCGTGCCAACGGACAAATCGTTCAAAGCGTCAAAAAGCGAGTATCGGATGAGCTCGAACGACACGGCTGCACTCGGGTCGATGAACTTCCCACCGTCTTATGGTCTATTCAGATCACGATCAACCAAGCAACAGGTCCACACCCTTCCGGCTCATGTTCGGCACCGGCCGCCCCGCCTCCTAAGGTCACGCTGGCTCGGTTAAGGTCACGATCGACTCAGATCGACTTCGAGCAAGAACGGTCCCTTGACCTTGCCCTGGCAGAAGAAGTAAGATGTCGTGCACTGCTACAATCGGCGCACTACCTGCAAGCTCTTCGCAGACATGCGTCCCGGTCGGTACGACCTAGGGAGCTCGTTGTTGGGGACCTAGCCCTGAGACGGATTCAGGCTCCGTCCAACACCAACAAGTTATCACCGCGGTGGGAGGGCCCCTATAGAGTTGTTTCAACAGATCGCACAGGGGCTTACCGGTTAGTGCTACCCAATGGCAGAGAGCTCTCTAGCTCGTGGAATATTGATCAGCTTCGAAAATTCTATGTGTAACCTTTTTACCTCAATTTTCAATAAATCTCTTGTTTAATTGTCATGATTGGTCTTTGCACACTTTTTTCGTTCTATATTTTGTGTTGGCTCGAGTTCGAGGCCTCTTTGAGTCCGACCTACGGACGAGTGTGCTTGCTCTTGGCCCAGGTGTCGGGGGCTTAAGCTTCACCCCCAGTGGTCGAGCTACTTGTAAGCCGAACCTCTTCGCATCAATGTTCCTTGCTTGAGGTTGAATCTAAGCTCTGTGGATCGTCCAACGAGCAAGGCGCAAATCATTGTCATGACTCAAGGGCCTCACTCTAGATCCTCAGTTTTTTCTCGTGCGCCCATGTTGTGCTCCCTGTGGGCCTTTTTCGATCTTGCAGGTCTTGGTCTCTACAGGTTTTCTCACTTGCACCCAAGGCCGGCGTTGCTCGACCTTGAGCCCAACGGGGGCTAGACAGGGATATACCATGGCCAGAAAAGGCTAAGTACGTGATAAAGAAAAAATCTCTTGATCGGGAAATGATAACGCAAACCAAGACATTAAACTATTCTTGCCAAAATAATGTCGTTCCATTAATCCTTTTTTGTCTTACAAAAGGTCTTGCTTACAGGAAATCTAGCCCTATTTACAGATCAGCCATCTCACGCGCGAGCTTCTCCTGTTCGAGCTCAGCGACCTTGGCCCTTAAGGTCGAAAGCTCGCCCTAGAGTCGGAGGGCTTCGGAAGAGGCTGCGGCGGCACAGTGTCGTTCCTCTTGAAGTTGGGCCAAGGTGCTCTTGGCCGCCTTGCTTACCCGACCCAGCTTCTCCTCGAGCTCTTGCACCTTGGCCTCGAGCTCGGGGGAGGTCCTCGACGCGGCGGCTGCCTGGTCCGTAGCGGCCTTGCTTCGTTATTCGGCTTTGGCTCGCTCGGCCTCGAGCGCCTTGGCCGACCTCGCGCGCTCGTCCTCGACGACCTTGTACGTGTGGTCCCACTCTAAGGCGATGGCCCGATCCAGCTCGGCCTTGTGGGAGGCCTCGAGTGTCTTCACCACCTCGTGGAGGCCGGCGATCTCGTTGGAGTTGTCTGTCGCCTTTTGCGCGGCCTCCTCCTGTCCTCCACGAGCTTGGAGCGCACCGTCTCCCAGTCCTCCAACACATCAAGCAAGGCCCTCAGCGCGTCGGCATGCGTTTGAAGGCCTTGCAGTCCTTGGGTAACTGAGTCGATGGCCTGCGGGGCTCAAAGGATCAACACGGTACACGCCAGAAGAATGAGAGAAAAGAAGGAAAATGACAAAGTCCGAGCTAAAGTTCGAAGAAAACTCAAGTACCTGGGTAAGACGATCCTCGAAGATTGCACGGGAGTACGCGGCAGAGCTGCTTCCCGACGTTCCTGGGGTGGTGTCGCCCACTGCTGTCGTTGGGTCTTCGGGGGTGAGGCCTTCGAGCGCTTCGTCGTGGGCGGCCACGCCTCGGGCTTCCTCCTCGAGGGGGCTCGTTCCACCCCCATGCTCGGCCCCAGTGGCGGCTTCGCCCTTGTTCCCCGCAGCTGGAGGGACTCTATCCACCACCCCTGTGATGGTCCTAGCCTGGTCCGCGGCTCGGTCCTCTGTGCTTGTCACGGCCGGAACATCTTCAGGATCGATGGCTCGGGGAGTTCCGATCGCCACGGTCGGGGCGATCTCGGCGGTCGTGGCTGGGGCACCCCCGGCACCATCTCCTTCGGCAGCCTCCGGCGGGTCGATGTCGTCTTCGGTGTCTACTTCGCCGGTGTCATAATCCTCGCAGGTCGCGGGGAGGACTTCTTCTTCGTCCGAATCATCGAGCCCTTGGTCGAACTCGCCGACCAGAGTCTAGCTCTGGGGGCTCGAAGGAATGCGCCCCTGTCCTGAGGATCGGCGGGGCGCCAGCACGTAGTCGGCTTCCTCTTGCTCTTCAGACTCGGGCTCGCCCTGGACAATAGTCATTATCAATATTGGCAGGTATTGAGCTCGGGCGCTCAAGGTCTGCGATTAAGAGCGACTACTAAGCTAAACAGGTGCAAGGAGGACTGAGCAAATGAAGGATTGGAAACCCACCTGGGTCGGCAGTCTCTGTTTTGCAGGAGGCTGGCGAGAGCCCTGACCCCAAGGTCGGCGGGCGCTTCGGGTCCTCCTGCCTCGGACCTTAAGGCTCATGGTGGCTCCGAGTCCATCATGGCGGAGGTCCTAGAGCCCCATGGTTGGGACCCTTGGGCTGCCTCGAGGACTCAAGTCCTAACGGCTGTCCGCCAAGGCCACCATCGCAAGAAAGACATGTCAGGAGATGAGGAAGCACGAGCATAAGCTCGGGGGCTCGACCATGGGGGTTCTTACCGTTGCGCGGTCGGCCCATTCAACGTGGGGCTTTTTCGCCTCCCGATCGTTTGCTTTGCCCGGGAGAGGCTTCTTCTTCCCCTTCTTGCTCTTGCCCCCGCCGGGCAGCGGGAGTATCCTCCTTGCTGTCTCAAGCAGCTCCTGATGATCCTGCGAGCACAACGAACAGTCAGGGAAGGCACTAATGGTGTGTGAACTGAAGAGCGGCTTGGGAGTGCCTACCTCAGCCTTCCGGTAGTATGTTTTTCGGGACAGGGTTGCTGACGGTATAATCGTGCGCCCCTTTCCTGAACATCTCGTTTATCCTGGCGGCAACCCAGGATTCCTTCAGCGTTGCAAGGAAACAAACCGTCAGGAGGGACTGAAGGTCGAATTCGAGCAAGTCCCCAGGGCAAGAGGACGTACCGGATGTTCCCTCGCGGGTCATGTCGTCGCGCCCCTTGATCTCGTAGAACGGGTGTTCCCTCTTCCGAAGGGGGAAAATCCGGTTCCGCAAGAAGTCGTAGGCGATCGCCTGCCCGGTAAGGCCGCGCGTGGCGTAGATGTGTATGGCGGCGATGGCCTCTTCATCGACCTCTAGGTCGTCTGCCTCTGGGGTCTCCTTCCCGGTGATGGGGGTTCCATCGAACGACAGCGCGCCGGTCTCGCCTTTCTTCAAGTAGAACCACCGCTCGGTCCACGGACCGAGGGAGTCCCGAGATTGGATTTTGGGGAAGGCCCATGGAATCCTCGTCCGCAGCTGGAAGTAAAGGCATCTGACCATGGGGTCCTTCCCAGAACAGAATAGATTGAAGAAATGAAAGAAGAGCGAGGGGGAGGGAAGGATTCCAAGGAATCCCTCGCACAGATGTGAGAAGATAGAAAGGAGAAGGATGGAATTGGGCACCAGGTTGATGAGCTCTATCTCACAATGGGCAAGGACTGCCGCCATGAAGTCGCTCTCCAGTGTCCGCAAACTGAAGAGCGCATAGTGCTCGGTGCAGACAAGCTCGTCATCCCTAGGATGTGGTTTAGTCTCGCCATCTGGTAGCCGCCACATTGCTGGGTTGAGCAGCCCCAGACTCTCGAGCTCCTTCATCCTCACCAACGACATGGAGCTTCTTCCGAGTTTTGCCATGGCAGTTGCTTTTAGGCTTGGTTGAGGAAGGGAGAGTTGCACGTGCAAAAGGCTAGGACACGAGGAGCGCGAGGAAGTTGAGAGTTTTTCGAAGGTCGCAGAAGGTCTAGACTTATAGGCTCAGATCGTCGCTGAGTTTAGACTAAGGCGCCTCAAAAGGTGTGCCGATGACGGTTTGACAGGCACAATTAAAGATCGGGCGGTGGTTTCGAGGCGTTGCAGGCATTTCCTCTAACCGATCGAGTCCGTACCAGCATCGTGAAGTCCAAGGAGCACCAGGTGTCTTGGAGCCGAAGTCTTTCCTAGAGGTCTCCGCCCGACCACGACTTCGGGCTCGAAAGTTCAAGAAAATAGTCCCCTGTTTGTGTGGGGAGGCTCGAGGTCGACCCGTGTTCCTACCACGACCTTGAGCCTCGGGGGCTAACTGTTGGGGACTAAGAAATCTCTGCCAGGTCAATGTATGGTCAACAGGGTCCCCAGCTCGGGACAATGCAGCAACGGCCTCGACCATGACCTAAGCGGCGCACGACCTCGAGCTTGGGCAGTGGGGGGGTCTCGACCCCGCACGACCTTGACCTTGGCTCGGGGGGCGTTCGTGTACTCGGCGGTTACCAAGACCGAAGGTTCCGGAGTTAAGGTGGACGTGGGCGCCAGATTCGGGACAGTTGCAGCACGCCTTCAATGCACGACATGCGCGTTCCCGGGAATCTCTCCTGGCCGTTTCTGGCAACGGCTGGGGGGTATAAAATCCCTTGAAGCAGAGTGATGAAAGAGGACATCAGCATACCAGCAATAGGCCATTAGACACACCAAAGACGCTGAAGCTCGAGCGGTAACCCGTATTCTGTACTCGGGATAGTGAATTCCTCCACCTCAGGAGAAGACTGGAGTAGGGCTATTACCTTCAAGGGGGCTCGAACCAGTATAACTCACTGTCTCTTGCTCGTTGGCGCCTCGCCCCGACCTACGTCCGATCCATCGTTGAGCGCAGCGCTTTTTGGGCTCCCCGTTTTCATATTTGCGGTCAGGCGATCCCGATCGTCGACAATTTGGTTTTCTTGGATTTTGCCCTAAAGGAAAAACCCTTTTCCTATTGAATTGGTGAAAGATAAATAAATGGAATATCTTAATAAATTTGATAAAATATTATATTTAAATATAAGAAATTGTCAAATCTCTATAGCTACAGTCCAAAGCCATGTGAACACATTTATTAATGAAAAGATGAATGAAATAATGAAGTTGGACTATGAATAGTGAGATTGTGAGAATAAAATAAATTTTAAATTTATATACCAAGCTAAAATTTTTACATTATTCTATGATGGAATAGCTAAATCTCTAGTAAAAATATCAAAAATAAATAATTAAATTTGATGCCTCTAAAAATTCTAAAAAGAAAAATAGAACATTTAGAATTGACAATGTTAGAAGAAATAAAAAATAAGTATAAAATATATTAATCATAAATTTTATTGTAGAATAAACTAACCATAAAAAATTTTGAAAAATTTACAACCAGGATTTAATCTTCAAATAAATGAAATTAGATAAAAGATAAAATGAGCAGTTCAGTTTGTCAGAATTACTGGAAATTTTGTGCACAATGTTTTAACTTGAAAACTTTTTAGGATAACAAAACTTATCTCTGGAACTCAGTCAAAAAATATCAAAAATTTTCCAATAGATTTGACCCCCTAATAGTGCTAGAAATAATTACCTGTTTAGAGAAGAGATGAGGCGGTTTACTTTCACTTCCGTGACCAGTGAGGCGCCTCCCATTCTTGGCCCCACCTGGTAGTGTCTAGCCTTCCCCTAGCCTTCCTCCTCCGTCAACTCGTAGGCTTGCTTGAGCGCTTCCACAGTAGGGTTATCGCCTTTTTCTCCCTACCACGGCAAGTGAGTGCCGTAGCACCAGCTTGAGCCATTTGTAGCGCTGCACTATTGTGATTAGGAGACCGCCATACGCTGCCATTCCTACTCCTTAGCCATGCTCTAGCACTGAAGAAGTGAACACCACCCGCAATGACCCAAACTTTGTTCCCACTTCGGCAAAGTGTGTGAATCGCCATTGCCACTATCTTCTACTGCCTATAAATGTCGGTCATGGCTTCCTAAGCTCCTCAAACCTCCTAGCTCTTCTTTGACCTAAGCCTCATCCAAGCCATGCCCTTTTCTTCCACCATTGCTGAAGAACCATGGAAAGGGGGTAAAACACGATTAAGGTAATTCAGTGAGCATCTCTTCTATTCCTTGAACTTGGAGCATCAATACTAGTCCAGAAGCCTTACCCATCCTGTTTCACTACTCCAATTGCCAATAGCACTGCCATACTATCACCCTTATTCCTCATAGCCACTATGCGGTGGCAGAATGATCCGACCACTCTCTATTCTATACAAGTGGTAAAATAGAACTTTGGTGGCCTCTAGATTCTCACACACCCCTTTTTCCAAGCATAAGTTTGCACCAACCTCACCCGCAATAGCTCTGCCATGGCAGTCGCTGCATGCTTACGGTGGCTGAGTACCTCTGGCCACTGTTGGCTGGGTCTGAGCCCACATACAGGTGCACCTTGTTCGCCTCAAGACCCCAGGCCTGTCTACCATCGGCCTTCGCCTGACGACCTCCCTGTCTAAGTTCTTTTTCAGCGTCGCTGACATGCGGGCCTGAGCTATTAGCTGGTGTGAAACCCATTTAAACTCTAAGCTAGTCCTTGATAGGTTGGTCCCATCGGTCAGAATCTCTGCTAATGTCTAATTAAACTCTGGATTAATTAGCAAGTCAATGATAAGTGGGACCGGCACAGTTAAGTGTTAGTTTGGAACGATTTTAGTTATTATACCACCAACATGTGGGACCCTAATATCAATGGCTAGGATAAATTGAAAAAATCAAGGAAAACGCAAAAATAAGGAATACTTTTTCTCATTTGGAAAGCGTATGTTCCTCATTTTCCTAGATTTTCCAAACCTTGGACATTCAAACCTTAATAACTTTTGCACCTTAGGTCCAAATTGAGTTAAATAAATTTCTAAATTCATTTAGATCAATTAGTTTTAGAATATGTAAAAAAATAATTTTCACCTTAGTTTGAAATTAATTGAATTAAAACATGCAAAAGCCCTAATATGGACATTAATTAATAGAAGTATCTAAATCATAAGACATAAAATAATGAAATAATTTTCACAAACTCTTGAGATTACCAGAAACTGATTTCCACAAATATATTTAAATTTGAATTGACTTTGCTTGTATTTTGTAAATAGATCACCTTTCCAAGCGTTAGGAAATTCAAATAATAATAACTAGTACACATAAGTTCAAAAATAGATGATACTAGTCTGTAACTCTAATGGGCCTATAACCACTTTAGGCAAGCAAAAATATTTCAAATCTATATAAGTTGAACAAGATTACTTAAATGAACACCATATATCCTATATATAATGGTACATTATAGAATTTATATGAATAAAAGCATATGTATAAAGAAACCAATTGCTATAAATCATGATGACCAGATTACCATATAATGTAAAGATGATTTTAATATAACATGCTTTGCATCTAAATCGTATTAAAAAGCCTAACCCTTATAATACAAACTAAAATTCTTAGCGTTAGTAAAAGAATAGAAATAATGGGAAATCAATATATTTAAAAATAATTTTATCACAAGAACCCCCTATTTCAATTCATTTTAGTTTTTGTATTATTTGATTTCTTTTTGACTCTTATTGTTATTATTGTTGTTTTGCACCTGTTGTGTAGAAATTGACAAGCCTGAGAATACACCCACTAACATCGATCTTGAAGTAGAATCAGAACCAATAGAGAGTAAGACAAGCACCCCCTTGATCGTATTGATCCCATTATTTCAAATAATTTATATTGATTTTGTCAAACTATTATGCATGCGTGTATTTTCTGTAAATTTACTATATTGTTGTTCTGGTAGTTACACCTATTATCTCATGGAACTTTCTTACTAAATATTGAATTACAGACCTTGTTTACTTTGGAATAAGGTTAGACAATACATAATGCCAACATTGGTATACACGATTACTTAATAATCATGCTTAGCAATGCTTAGTAAAGAAAAATGTTGCTATCTACATTTTAAAAAGTTGGATATGACATTAAAGGTTGTTGATATTTTGATAAAATTGATGCAGGTGATTATTGACAATAGCCAGACATGCATGTGACTTGCACGTATTGTAAGCGGACATTATAGCCCAAGTTGATTAAGGACCAAGCGTAGTATTCATTAAGTCCATGAATATCCATACATCCACAAGTGTTGGTATGGGATATCCTTAACCAATTAAGTTATTTAAATTTAACTTTGCACATTGGAAGGCTAGAATAGTATGAGCTCTCTAGGTAGATTTGCTCATAGGGGCTTCCACACAGAGTTATGGGTAAATGCATACCAATAAAACGGTGTAAGACTTGCTATGGGGAGAAATAGTTATGGCAGGGATGGATTAGCAGGATTACTATATGAATGAAAAGAATGAACTGTTACATCTTGGGAATGTGTTTCTGCCACCATAGTAAGGGTTTGAAGTCACCAAGCTAGTGTAAAGTTATGTCTATGTAATGTAACGGTTATGTAATAATCTCCTTGCTAACATACCAAAGGAAGTGTGTTATTCGCCTGGCTAAAAGGGTTGATCATTTATTATGGGTAAAGCTGTACACCTCTGTAGAGTGTAAATCTATTCAAAAAGTTGTGCCCATAGTTATGAGACTTTTGTTGGTGCACACTAGTTAGAATTATGGCATTTTCAAAAATAGTATTGATTTGAGAATGTGTTAGAAAATATATGCTTCAGGCTCAGGAATGGAAATAAATTGATATGATACAGTCATGGAGGACTGTGGAATGAGACATGTTACGTGCTATTATTATAATATCATCCTCACTGTTTTTACAACTTCCACTTGCAATTTATTATATGTTTATGATTCTTTTCACTGATGCAAATTAACTATGGAAACCCCTTTATTGACTTAGTTTGTATTTTATTATATCTGCATTTGCAACACACTATAAGTCTTGTTGAGTACACAAGTACTCAAACTTGCTTAATTTTTTGGTTTAGTAGGTGAAGAATATGAAAGTCTATACGATTCATACTTCTATGCAGGCTATGAGGATTATGATAATGAACCTTTCTCAGATTTTATGTTGTCAGTTGCCTATGGGTTAGAATGGGCAAACCACAAGGCTTTTGGTTTTTTTACTGCTATTTACTACTGTCGGTGTATTTTACACCGCGGTACTCTCTCCACCGCTGTCAGGTGGGACCGCGAGCACAAGATGCATAAAGAAGAAGGTCCTGTGCAAATGACTCAACCTGCTGAAGAAAGGCATGGTGGATGACCAAGTCCCAGCCCTGGGCGACCAGGACATGTGGCCGCCCGACGAGCAGTTAGACGACTAGGTCCCAAACCCAGGAGAACAGATCATGACCACGGAAGACTGGGACACGTGGCTGACCGACGAGTAGTCGAGAGACCAGGCCATGTGGCTGCCCGACGAGCAGGCGAGCCCATTCTCAGCCGACCACGCAGACAGAGCTGGGAGGCTTCTGCCCGAAGCAATCGCCAGGATCACAATGTATCATAGCCATTAAATGCACATGGGAGCCACTAAATGCGCATGGGAGCCATTCAATGCGCGGGGAGCCGTTGCAGTGCGCCTAAAGGCCATTAAATAAGCGTGGCTCCCTGACGCTATGATGACCTATCCCTCCGCCTGAGCCAGCTTCACCAACTCCCGTTCCATCTACATTGCCTTGGGCAAGACGGGGTGACGCGTGTACCTGGCATTCATCACGCAGCGTCCGAACCCCTCCTCTCACGCGGTCCGACGATAGGCGGCGTTAAGCAACGGCGTAGACAAAGAGGCTCCGTGGGACAGTAGCGACAAGACTAGACACAGTCAATGTAATTAATGTAAAACCACTCCCTCTGCCTGCCCTAGCTAGTCCCGGGAGTATATAAGGGAGTTAGTGTGCATGAGGTCGGGGGGTCGGTCAGTCAATCAGTTCACAATGGAGAGCAAACAGAATACTAGAGCAACACGAGCTTGAGCAGGACGTAGGGCTGTTACCCACATTGGGGGCCCGAACCTGGGTAAATCTTGTGTGTTCCTTGTGTGCTCCCTGTGTGTTCTTGAGCTTCCTGTCCTGCTCATCATGCGAAGAGAGTAAAGAAGAGAGCCGAGAGTGATGCAGCTACGAAGACCCCACTACCAAAACTCAGTTATACACTCGAACCAATACTGTCTGTCACAAACACGCCAACAGGGCATGCCATGTAGGGGTGGTAGTAGCTGTTTCACCCGTTGCTTTCTTCACCAGATCATCAAGCACCGGCTGCAAAGATGGAGGCTTCACACTCCCATCTGGCGGGGGACCGTCCAACACCTTCCGTAGAAGGTGGCGGCGCCCCCACCGTGGTAGGAGCACAGCTGGTCCGACGGCGACAAGCGATGGAGGAGGCCACGCTGCCCAAAACCTGCATGCAGCCCGCCTCCTCCTAGGGGACGACACCCTGGCAGCGCCATGGCTGCGGGACATCGCCCGCCTTGTGGACGCGGCCCAGCTCCATGCGGAGGCATCAGAATGGCCGGATACCTCTAGTATCCTGGGATCGAAGTTACGCGCAGAGCGCACGCAAGCTTCGAGCCACCCAAGTGAGCAACGCTCATGTCATGGTGGGCAAAGTAAGGGAAAGGGCATTCAAGACACAGGCCCCGCTCTCGCCGGGGGTCGTGCGACGGCTCCAGGGTTGTCCCGCGCATCCCCCGGGCATGAAGGGAGTGCCTGTGAAGATCTTAGGGCTCATTTGGAGGAGCGACGCCGAGCGCGCGGTGGTGACTTGCGTGGCAAGTTGCACCATCAGCAAGCGCAGGAGGAGGACCGCGGCAAGCGGATGGCTCCTGAAGAAGACGACTCCTCTCGTGACCCTGATTTCCCTGCAGAGGAGGAGACCTTTTCCTCCGAGTCTTGCAGGAGCCAAGTCCCACGCTCCCCGACGCGACCCTCGGGCCGAGGTTCTGGGGAGCTACGTGGTTCTCCCTCCATCGAGAAGTACGACGGCACCACCAACCCGGAGGAGTTCCTGCAGATCTACACCATGGTGGTGCGGCTGCTGGCGACTCCGAGAAGGTTATGGCGAACTATCTCCCGATAGCTTTGGTGGGTTCCGCCTGTTCTTGGATGATGAACCTCCCAAGGGGGTTAGTGCACTCATGGGCAGAGTTGTGTGGCCAGTTTGTCACCAACTTTCAGGGCTCCTATGCCTAGCCAGGTGTGGAGGATGACCTCACTGCCCTCGAACAGAAGAAAGGGGAGTCGTTGTGCGTGTTCATTCGGTGATTCAACCACTGCCGCAACACAATCCCCAAGATCTCTGGCCAGTCCATCATCATCGCCTTCCGGAGGGGAGTGCAAGACCGCAAGATGCGAGAGAAGATGGCCACTCGTCACTTCGCCTTCTAGAGGGGAGTGCGAGACCGCAAGATGCAGGAGAAGATGGCAACCCGTGACATCGTCACCACATCCGAGCTATTCGCCTTGGCGCACAAGTGTGCTCGGGTGGCGGAGGCGCGGGAGCAGACTGCCAGAGCAGACAGCACTCGCGGCGGAGGCGAGACCGAGACCTCGAAAGGACCCAGTTCTGCAAACAAGAAGAAGCGTGTGGCGGCCCAGTCCGGTCAAGTCTTGGCCGCCGAGCACAGGCACAAGGTCGTCAAACCGCGGTGAGATGATCGCTGTGATCGGTAGGACGATCACCATGATCGGTAAGACGGCCGCCGCGATCGACAGGACTACTGTCAACAGGAAAACAGGGTAAGGTCTTCTGCCATATCCATAATACTAATGCACACGATTTGGATAATTGCCAGGTCATGCGCGAGATGGTGGAGCAGCGGCTCGGGGAACGCCGCCCTCCTCACGATGACGACGACAATGGAGACGACTCCGCCCGGCTGCCTTTCCAGCAGGTAGAGCATAGGGTGGCCTACGTCCATGGCGGTTCGCCCACCCATGCCTCCAACATGAAGTACAAGCTCCTGATGAGGGAAGTCTGCGCCGCCGTACCAAGCGCAAGGGTGGCTAGGCCGCTGAGGTGGTCGGAGGAGCCGATCACCTTTAGCCGCGCCGACCACCCTGCAAGCACCGCCGGCCTAGGGCAATTTCCGATCATTATCTCACCCATGGTTCGGAACGTGCAGCTCGGACGCATGCTAATCGACCGGGGGAGCTCCATTGTAACATCCCAAAATTTGGAGTTTTGGAATATTTAAAAATCAAAAGTGGAACCATTTGCATTTTCTTGGAATTAATTGAAGCTTAATATGAATTTTCTAAAAATGATAAGAACTAATTTGATAAATGTATTCATCAAACTAAAGGTTTCCAGTTTTTATTGGGTTCCTTGTGCTTCATGGAATTTTTCTGTATTTTTGGAGATTTTTTGGGATTTATTTGCTATTTATTTGAATTTATTTGCTTTTATTGGAATTTCTGGAATTTCTTAAATTCGGAAATCAATTTTAATTCCCTTATTTCTTCCCGGGCCGAATCCTCGTCTTCCAGCCCAGTCCTGTTCATCCGCTGGGCCTGTTCCTATTCATGGCCCAACCCGTGCCACCAAAACCCTAAACCTAGTCAATCTCTACCGTCGGTGTTGATCGTGTGGACGAGCTTCGCCCACGTCGCCGCGTGTTGTTCACCGTTGGAGCATCGCCCCGTGGACGCCCTAGATAGCTCCAACGTCACCCCGTGCGGCCGCCGCCTGTTCCCATTCCCCAGCCGCGTCACCGCCTCGTTCTCCGCGCTCGGCACGCCTCCTGGGGCTACTTAAGGTTCCGAGATGCCTCGTGCCGTGTTCTCCGTCGCACGCCGCTTCTTTTGGTCCATCTCCCGTAGCCCGAAACCCCGCCATCACGCCGTGAGAGCTCACCGAAGTTCTTCGCCACACCCGAAGCATTCCACCGTGATTTTCTTCGCCGTCGGTGCATCTCCGCCGTCACCGGTTGCACCCTTGTGTTGCCCTCGAAGCACTCTTCCGGATCCGCTTTGTCTTCTGGCCGATCCATCGCCCATTCACCGTATCCGTCATCGTCTTCTCCACTGCCGGTGAGTGCGCCGCCGCCCCTCGCCGTCGAGTCCTTCGCAAGTTCTTGGCTGTCCGATCGCCACCTCATGCACCAGATCGTGCCACGCCTTCGCCGTGCCTTTCCTTGTGGCAGCAGCGTCAGCGCCCTGCAGTCAGCCCCGTCAGCACTAGCCGCCTCGTGGCTTTCCACGTGGGCCGGTTTGCCGCGTCGTCCCCGGTCGCCTTGGTGCTCTTGGTCTTCGGTGAACCGTGTCACTAACACGTGGGTCCCACGTGTCAGAGGAATTCTTTTCCCTTTTCTGAGTTTCCGAAAAACCCAAAAATCCCAGTCAATCACAGCCTGCCACGTGTCACCCCATGGATTTTTCTCTGAATTAAATCTTCCAAGAGCCCGTTCTCCTTCATCTGAGCTCTGATTGAGCCGATTCAAATTTCTAAATTTTTGTAAAATCAAGCTCTACATGCTAGAGCCATTTATTTTAAATTTTGAGCTTGTTTTCTTCTCTGTTTTGTATTTATTTGGTTTCGTTGCTTTATTTTCCGGTAGACGCGATCCCGAAGGAGTGAACGGAGACTTCGAAGACCAAGATTCAGCGCTTGAACAGCGAGGCAAGTCATAACCTTTGATCATATTGCACCCATGTTTACAAAAGTACTTTGTTTTATACAATTGCATGCTATTTGTGTATCAATGCTTAGTTTTGGGAGTAGCTATTCACCGGATCGACAGTATGCCACCTTGATTATTGAAATGCCATATACCCATTGTTAACCTTAGGTTGGGACATTATTAGTTGGACATAATCATAGTACCAACAAGGGGTTATCGTAGCTATGCTTAGCCATGCTTAGTTGTCCGATAGGAATCATATCATCTGTGAATTAATGTTAATCTTGACTTAATGAGATATTGAATTGTGGCTGTTGACCACTGTTGTAAAACTTGTTGTACCATGGCAGGGGATGCCATTGGTCTTGGTTGAACAAAATGTTTTCCCTCGGGCAAGTGATCGTGTAGTAAAGGGGGTGCTGTCTAGCACATTGGGATGTGGATGTCTTGCCTGCGATAATTTAAGGACTTAATCTTGTGCGCCATTGAACTGGGCCTAACAGTGCAACCACAAGTCTGGTATGGGACAGACCTAGCTGATTAATTTGCAATGTTTACTATTGAATACTGCCAATTGGATGTGGAGGATTCCGGGATGGACGGGTAGACTCACATGGCTCAAGAGGGGGCCCCGAGGGGCGAAACCTTAGAAGGCAGTACCGAGTTTAAACGTGCATTGTAAAGGCTTTGTCCTGATATCTCTGCGATACACCAAAGGAAGTGTGTTAATATCGATTGCACTAAGAGATGTTCATGTCTTGTGGGTAAAGCTGTACAACCACTGCAGAGTGTAAAACTATTCGAATAGCCGTGTTCGCGGTCATGGACAAGTCCGGAATTTCACACGGGGTATAGAGTGTTTCTTGAAATGTGGAATTGTTGGAATGTGAACGGGGAGTTCACTGTTGTTTTGTTGTCTCAAGCTATACTGTTGAATTGTGTGGTTGATACTTGTTTCGAATGATGTAGGGTGATGCCTCGTCATTCTGTTCATGTTGTCTACCATTGATTTACCAGTTATTTATTATTGTTTTATCAATCTGCCTTCAATCTATTTATTGTATTTAAATTCGAGTTATTGCTTTCTGCAAATAAACCATATGACTATCCTTTGTCAAGCCGTGCATGAATATATTGCATCATTTCCCTACGGCTTGTTGAGTACGTTTTGTACTCACGGCTTTATGCCCCTGTTGTTCAGTTGCTGAGGAAGAACCAGGTAATGAATATCAAGAGGAGTTCTATGAAGACTACGTGGACTAGGAAGGCGTTCCCCAGATGATTGTCTACGGCATGTCGAATGGCCGAAGTTATTTTATTTCCGCTGCAACAGTTTTATTTGTTTCTTAAGCCAAGAGGCATTGTTGTATGAACCTTAACCATAAGGTCATTTACTTTATTCGATAACAATTTACTTCTTCTTAGTTATTTCGATGTATGGAATGATATGTTATCTATGTTTCCATTATGTGCACTAGCGTGATCCTGGACTAGTGCAGTATACACAGAGGGTTTCGGATTTGCATATTCGGGTCCCGACAGAGATGTTATCAGAGCCATATCGACTGTAGGTCGCTATCTTAGTTAGCATGGTCTTCAAAAATATTTTCTAAATCAAACCAACAAATTGGTATTTAATAGTTTGTCTACTCTCGTCTTATTCTTAGGTTCTTATTCCTCTCCTTTGCTGAAATATTGTTTTGAAATTAAATTGATCTTATCTTATGAAATTTCTCAAACCCTAAGGCATCTGCAAGGAATCAAATCCAAGGAGGTGAAGATCAAGCTGTCGAAGAGTATGTCCGAGAAGACTACCCTATAAGATAGGTTAAGGTGCTCCGTGGGTTGGAGCATGCCATTCTTTTCAGTATAGTTACGTTTAGTTCGCGTATACTAGGATTTTCATTGCTTGTGTGCTGGGTATGTTGTACACTTGCCTCAAGCATGGTGTTGCAACCATACCTTATTGGGAAGCTTTTACTAGATTTTTATTTTGTAGCATTTTCGGCTATGTCCTTTGTTAGTCTTTGTCCTTGGGAATTACCTTCTCCCCTAGATGACCTTACCACTTTCCTATTGCTTTTCCCTCTTACCTATCAAACCCTTGTGCTGCGTCCCAGATGGTTGATACTCGTTCTGGAGCCGGCCGCGGTTTGCCAACGCTAATGCTAGTGCCAGTGCCAACCCGCCACCACCACCTGCAGTGTCAGATCAGAACTTGGGACATTTCATGGCACCTCAGACTCAGCTTATGAACACAATGATGCAGAATATGAACAATATGATGAATCAGCAGAACCAGACTGTAGTTGCTCTGGCTAATTTGTTGAACCAGCAGAATCAAGCTGCTGCTGCTGTTGCTGCTGCACCTCCTCAAGCTCGTCTGTAGTCCAAGCTAGCAGAATTCATGAGGACTCGTCCGCCTACCTTCTCCAACTCTTCAGAACCCTTGGACGCAGGTGATTGGATTCGCTCTATTGAAAAGAAGCTTACCATTGCTCAGTGTACAGATCATGAGAGGGTTCTTTATGCAGCTCATCAGTTAGAAGGCACTGCTGCTGAATGGTGGGAGAACTACATCGCCGCCCAAGATGACCCTCAAACCATCATTTGGGCAGAGTTTTCAGCTGCTTTCTTGTAAGGACCCAAATTCACCCATTCGGACCCACTGTGTTTACCGCACTAGTCCTAGGATCACTCGCTAGTGCACACAGCTTAACATTGGTAAGCATCACATAATACACAACGATAAGAATAATAAGACTTCATTTATTTATTATGACGAGTGTATGATCTTATGATCACTTACATTTATTTGGCCACGCAGGGCAAGACTAAGGTAAAATAAGACGAATGCAGCGGAAAATAGTAGAAAAACGTAGTGACTCATCAGTACACCACAGGCGACTGACAAGGCTTGGCCTAGTGACTCGTATCCACCTGGAAATCCTCCTCCAACACGGGCGATGACTCCTCCACTGTTGTTGGTTGTTAAGCAAGGGTGAGTACACCAACACGTACTCAACAAGTTGTGCACAAAATGCAATTCTATCATAGCTATATGTAGGCTTATTCCAAAGGAATGGCTAAGGGGTTCATTTGCAAGAAGCAAAGATTTAAGAACACATACATAATGTAGATTGAAAAGACAAGAAACAAATAATACCAAGTAAGTAGATTCAATGATTCTTAAATAAACCAAGTTTCCTTCCTAAGTCAAGTTCCATTAACCACATGGCATCCTCGCCATCCCCTTTAGTTGTTCATTTTATTAAACTAACCCTTGATCTGTAATTCGAGCTTTGCTCAATACCGTGAGCACGACTATCCTAATAGTTTGTACACTCTGCAGAGGTTATGCACTTTACCCACATGATACAACCATGCACCACGGGTGAACGATTATAAAAAGCCTTTACAATGCATCATCTTAACCCAAGATTACCCGCTAAGGTTTCAACATCAAGGGTTACACCACCACAACAGGCCCCCTCTTGCGCCATGTGAGTTTCTTCCGTATACCCGGACTCACACCACCACGATAGTACCCAAGCTAAGACTTTGCAAATTATTCAGCTAAGCTGCCCCATAACAGATATGTGGTTGCATGATTGACTCAGGTCAAAAGCTCGCAAGGTTAAGTCCTTAGGATTGATTAAAGCAAGACTTGCACATACCCTCAGCTCCACTGAGCCCACCCCGGCACACTTGCCCCCTTTCCACTTGCTTCAATCAAAAATGATTACCACCCGGTTGATTACCAAGCATCACATGCTTTACACAATTCAACATCGTTGCGTGACCTCCTCGCCACAACAACTCAATCTTCTCGTGTGACCGCACATGACACACATATCCATGATAATGTTCCATATTCCATTAGTCAAGATTAATAATCAATATTTCATGTACATGTGATGACGTGGCATGGCTAAGCACTCTAGTTCGTTCTAACCATCCATGTTGATTTCATTATTAACCAACTAAAGTAAACCAACCTAAGGTGACAAGTGGATCATGGTATACAACTAGCAAGGTAGGGTGTAATTCAAAGGGTACGGTAGCTAATCCCAAACTTATGTTGAAATCATTTATACGCATAAAATAACAAGTGATAAGGTAAATCAAAATAGCATGCAATCTAATTTATGGGTGCAACATGATCAAAGAACAACTTGCCTTGGTTAAGCTCCTGGTCGTGGTCTAGAAACTGTTTTTGAGTTGGTAGCTCCTCCTCCGAAGCGTCGCACAATTCAACGTCTACGCGAATCGAGAGAGAAAGCAAATAAAAACCAAAACCAAAGAACAAACAAACTCAAAAATTCCAACAAAAGCCACCATTAGAAAGATATCAATTTTACAAATTTTTAGGAATTTGAATCACCTAAATCGTAGTTCGTATGAGGGAGAACGAGTCCTCGAAGTTTCAAATTCCTAAAAAATCCATAAAATCAGAAAATCAAAATATTCCGAATTATTTTTGTAAAGAAAATCGTATTTATGGCGTCAGCTGACGTCATCTTCTCGGCTCGGGTTAGCGCGGCGCTGACACGTGTCCCAGGGAAACCCGCGTCACTGACGGCTGGGCCCCACGCTGCCACCGGCGCCGACGTAGCGCCAACTCGATGCCACCTCGGCGAACTCGACGTGGCGGACACGTCGTCGGCAAGCATCACCCCGTCGCCGGACGGCGATACGCGACCCTATGGTCATCGGGCGGCGAAGCGGCGAGAGCACCACCTTACTCACCTCAACGCCGCCAACACGATGACACGCCGGATTCGGTTTTGAGTATCGGTTAAATCGGCGGCTTTCTTCTCCGGCGGCGACGTCCTTCGCGACGATCTCCTCCTCCGGCGGTGTTCTGGTGGAACTCCGGTGCACACGAGATGCGCCGGAATGCGGCGAGTTTGAAAACCCCGCCAGCGACTCGAAACGATCCTTCGACGGTGACTAATCGACGAAACACGACTTGCGGCGGCGCTTCGCGAAAGCTCGGATTCCGGCGGCTACGAGGCGTTTCACGTGCTAGGGCTCGGAGTTTGTGTGATTTGGGACTTAGCGCACCCGGTGCTTCCCCCTTTATAGCGCATGGCGGCCAGATAAGGCAAGGCTTGGCGCAGAGTCCATGGCGGCGATGGCACAAGCTCCTGGAGTCCGGCTCGGAGACGGCCTGGAGACGACGCACCGATGAACGACGCGTGGCAGATCGAACGGCCTCACTCCTCGCACCCCCTAGGGCTTCCGAAACGGTATGGGCTGATGTCGGCCGTGAGATTTCGATCCGACGGCACGCATTAACCCTACCAATCCGCATAGTAGAATGGGCCGAGCCCAATACTGTTCACGTGGAATTTCCGGGTTTTCCGATTAAAAATAATCTGAGAAAATAGATTAATTTATTTAGGGTAGTAAAAATACTTTAAAAATTCCAAGAAAATTCTCAAAAATACTTTGAGACATTCTAGACTTAAATAAAATATTTTGGGTAAAACTTTATTTTAAATATTTCTTTTTATAATTATTTCTCCACAAAAGGTATTATATTTTAATTCAAAATAATTCCAATAAATCTTTAAAATCCAAATAAATCCAAATAATTCAAAAAAATCATAAATTGCAATAAAATAATATTTAATAATTGAAAAGTCAAAAATTGGGATGTTACATTTCTGCCACTCCCATATCCCGGATGGAAAGGTAGTGATGAAGAAGAATGAGTTCAGGGAGCTCAAGCAAGAAGGGATGTCAGTGAGTGAATATCTCAATAAGTTTACTCAACTGGCTCGCTATGCCCCAGAAGATGTAGCCACAGATGATGCACGCCAGAAGAGGTTTAAGCGTGGGCTCAATCCAGGTTTAAAGGTACAAGTCATTGGCAATGACTATGCAGATTTCCAGCACTTGGTGGACAAAGCTATGCTAATTGAGGAGTCTCGTCGTGAGTTGGAAGAATCCCACAAGAGGAAGATGATGCAACATGGAGCCCATCAGAGTCATCCGCAGAGAGCTAGGACCAATTCTCAGCAGCCTGCTCATTTCACTCCTTCCTTTGCATTCAGGACACCTGCACCAGCACCTCGCCTAGCTCCTTCAAGCAACCCCAACCTCAGTGCCAACAGCAATCCGCCTCAGAGGACCAGCAATCCAGCTACAAGAGTCACATGCTTCAATTGTCATGAGCGTGATCACTATGCTAACAGTTGCCCCAAGAAGCAAGCAGCGACGCTAGTTCGTTTCAACCTGGGATCGACACCAGCCAAAACCCCCGCACCAGGAGCAGGACGTGGAGCGTCTCAAACTCCAAATCAAGCTACCAGCACTCCACCGCTAGTTGGAAGAGGTCGTGTGAATCACGTCACCATTGGAGATGCTCAGTCTGCGCCTGACGTCATACTAGGTAAGCTCCTAGTCAACTCAGCATCTGCCATGGTTTTGTTTGATTCTGGAGCTACGCATTCGTTTGTTTCTCGAAGTTTTGCTGCAAATCATCAGTTAAAGACAAAGCCTCTTAAAACTATTCTATTGGTGCAATCACCTGGTTCGGATTTGAGTATGAACCAAGGCTGCCCCGAAGTTAAGATATTAATCGGAGGGGTAGAATTCCTAGCCAACCTCATTGTCCTAGACACCAAGTCCCTAGATGTAATCCTAGGAATGGATTGGCTCTCCAAAAACCAAGCAGTTTTGGATTATGGAAATAGAGAGATCACATTAACCAGTCCAGATGGAGTTAAGTTAAAACTTCAAGCTGCGTCAGATCAGTCCGAAGGAATAAAAGTTTGTAGTGCCAAAGGAATAAGTTTAGAAGATGTGCTAATCGCCAGAGATTTTCCTGATGTGTTTCCAGATGAGTTGCCTGGTATGCCACCGGATAGAGATATAGAATTCTTGATTGAGCTAGTTCCTGGAATGCCACCCATCTCCAAGAGACCATATAGGATGCCCGCTAATGAGTTAGCCGAAGTAAAGAGACAAATTAAAGAGTTGCAAGATCAAGGTTTTGTTAGACCAAGTTCTTCGCCATGGGGAGCCCCAGTTCTTCTAGTTGAAAAGAAGGATGGAACTCAGAGGATGTGTATGGATTATCGTGCTTTAAATGAGGTCACCATTAAGAATAAGTATCCTCTGCTAAGGATAGATGATTTGTTTGACCAGCTTCAAGGAGCAGGAGTATTCTCAAAAATTGACTTGAGGTCAGGTTACCATCAGTTGAAGATTCGTAAAGAGGATATCCCCAAGACCGCTTTTGTGACCCGGTATGGACAGTATGAGTATACCGTGATGTCTTTTGGTTTGACCAATGCCCCTGCCTATTTCATGACCCTGATGAATAAAGTATTCATGGAATATTTAGACAAGTTTGTCGTTGTCTTTATTGATGACATTCTGGTCTATTCTAACAGTGAGGCAGAACATGAGGATCACTTGCGCCAAGTATTGACGAAGCTAAGAGAACATCAATTCTATGCCAAGTTCAGTAATGTGAGTCTTGGATGAAAGAAGTTGCTTTCCTAGGTCATGTTATATCAGCGGTAGGAGTCGCTGTTGACCTTGGTAAAGTGCGAGATGTGCTCAATTGGGGGTCGCCCAAGACGGTAACCCAAGTTAGAAGTTTCCTTGTAATGGCAGGATATTATCGCCGTTTCATAGAAGGCTTTTCCAGAAAAGCTAGTCCGCTCACTTAGCTTTTGAAAAAGGAGAAGAAATTTGTTTGGACATCAGAGTGTGAGCGAAGTTTCCAAGAGCTAAAGAAGTGTTTGACAACTGCCCTAGTGCTTATTTTGCCAGATATTAGGAAAGATTTTGAGATATTTTGTGATACATCCCATCAAGGACTCGATTGTGTGCTGATGCAAGATAAGAAGGTTGTGGCTTATGCTTCACGTCAATTAAGACCACATGAAGTCAACTACCCAACCCATGATTTGGAATTAGCTGCCGTAGTGCATGCTTTAAAGATTTGGCGTCATTACCTCATCGGTAATCGCTGTGAGGTTTACACTGATCACAAGAGCCTAAAATAAATTTTCACCCAAGCCGATCTCAACATGAGGCAAAGAAGATGGTTGGAGTTGATCAAGGATTATGACATTGTAATTCATTATCATCCAAGAAAAGCTAATGTCGTAGCTGATGCTTTAAGTAGAAAGAGTTATTGCAGTACCCTGATGATTAAGGAAAATCAGCCAGCTCTCTATGAGGAATTTCAGAAGCTTAGTCTAGAAGTGGTGCAAGAAGGTTACTTGGCTACTTTGGAAGTGCGTCCAACGTTGGAAAATCAGATTCGAGAAGCCCAAGTTAGTGATGTTGATATCAAAGAGATCAAGAGTAATATGAAGAAAGGAAAAGCCCCAGGTTTCACCGAGGATGAAAAGGGTACTGTTTGGTATGAAAGTCGCATCTGTGTACCTGATCAGAAAGAGCTCAAAGAGCTGTTACTCAAAGAAGCGCATGAGACTTTATACTCCATCCACCCTAGAAGTACCAAGATGTATCAAGATCTCAAGGAAAGGTATTGGTGGCCTAGTATGAAGCGTGAGATTGAAGAATATGTTGCTCTTTGTGATGTTTGCCAGAAGGTTAAAGCAGAGCATCAGAGACCCGCAGGATTGCTTCAGCCATTGAAGATTCCAGAGTGGAAGTGGGAAGAGATTGGTATGGATTTCATTACCAGACTTCCTAAGACCCAAGCAGGTTATGATTCGATCTGGGTAATAGTGGATCGATTGACTAAGGTAGCCCACTTCATTCCAGTAAAGACTACCTACACCGGAGATAAATTGACAGAATTATATATGTCAAGGATTGTCAATCTTCATGGAGTACCTAAGAAGATTGTCTCTGATAGAGGATCTCAATTTACCTCTCGTTTTTGGCAGAGCTTGCATGAAGCTATGGGAACTTATCTCAGGTTTAGTACTGCTTATCACCCTTAAACCGATCGACAAACTGAGCGTGTGAACCAGATTCTTGAGGACGTGTTGAGAGCATGTGCTTTGACCTATGGTGCAAAGTGGGACAAGTGTTTGCCTTATGCAGAGTTTTCTTACAACAATAGCTATCAAACCAGTCTGCAAATGTCTCCTTTTGAAGCCTTATACGGAAGAAAGTGCAGAACCCCTCTCAATTGGAAAGAGACTGGAGAAAGATAGTTATTTTGGTCCTGCCATACTACAAGAAGCTGAAGAGCAAGTTCAGTTAATCCGAGACAAGCTGAAGATTGCTCAAAGCAGACAGAAGAGTTATGCAGATAATCGTCGCCGAGATTTAAGTTTCGAGCCCAATGATTATGTGTACCTTAGAGTCACCCCTCTCAAAGGAGTTAAGAGATTTCAAGTAAAAGGAAAGCTTGCCCCTAGGTATGTGGGACCGTTCAAAGTCTTGGAACGAAGAGGAGAGGTTGCCTACAAGCTTGAGTTGCCTCAGTCCTTCGCTGGAATCCATGATGTGTTCCACGTGTCGCAGTTGAAGAAGTCCTATGACCTATAAGGAGAAGCCAGTGAAGATTTTGGATGTTGCAGAGCACATCACAAGAAGCAAGATCATCCATTTTTGCAAAGTCCAGTGGAGCAACCATTCAGAAGAGGAAGCAATATGGGAGCGAGAAGAGGATCTAAAGTCTGAGTTTCCCCACCTATTCTCTAGCCAGTCCGAATCTCGGGGTCGAGATTCCATTTAAGGAGGAGAGGTTTGTAACATCCCAAAATTTGGAGTTTTGGAATGTTTAAAAATAAAAAGTGGAACCATTTGCATTTTCTTGGAATTAATTGAAGCTTAATATGAATTTTCTAAAAATGATAAGAGTCATTTATTTTCAATTTTGAGCTTGTTTTCTTCTCTGTTTTGTATTTATTTGGTTTCGTTGCTTTATTTTTCGGTAGACGCGAACCCCAAAGGAGCGAACGGAGACTTCGAAGACCAAGATTCAGCACTTGAACAACAAGGAAAGTCGTAGCCTTTGATCATATTGCACCCATGTTTACAAAAGTACTTTGTTTTATACAATTGCATGCTATTTGTGTATCAATGCTTAGTTTTGGGAGTAGCTATTCACCGGATCGACAGTATGCCACCTTGATTATTGAAATGCGATATACCCATTGTTAACCTTAGGTTAGGACATTATTAGTTGGACATAATCATAGTACCAACAAGGGGTTATCGTAGCTATGCTTAGCCATGCTTAGTTGTCCGATAGGAATCATATCATCTGTGAATTAATGTTAATCTTGACTTAATGAGATATTGAATTGTGGTTGTTGACCACTGTTGTAAAACTTGTTGTACCATGGCAGGGGATGCCATTGGTCTTGGTTGAACAAAATGTTTTCCCTCAGGCAAGTGATCGTGCAGTAAAGGGGGTGTTGTCTAGCACATTGGGATGTGGATGTCTTGCCTGCGATAATTTAAGGACTTAATCTTGTGCGCCATTGAACTGGGCCTAACAGTGCAACCACAAGTCTGGTATGGGACAGACCAAGCTGATTAATTTGCAATGTTTACTCTTGAATACTGCCAATTGGTTGTGTGGGTTCCGGGATGGACGGGTAGACTCACATGGCTCAAGAGGGGGCCCCGCGGGGCGAAACCTTAGAGGGCAGTACTGAGTTTGAACGTGCATTGTAAAGGCTTTGTCATGATATCTCTGCGACACACCAAAAGAAGTGTGTTAATATCGATTGTACTAAGAGATGTTCATGTCTTGTGGGTAAAGCTGTACAACCTCTGCAGAGTGTAAAACTATTCGAATAGCCGTGTCCGCGGTCATGGACAAGCCCGGGAATTTCACACGGGGTATAGAGTGTTTCTTGAAATGTGGAATTGTTGGGATGTGAACGGGGAGTTCATTATTGTTTTGTTGTCTCAAGCTATACTGTTGAATTGTGTGGTTGATACTTGTTTCGAATGATGTAGGGTGATGCCTCGTCATTCTGTTCATGTTGTCTACCATTGATTTACCAGTTATTTATTATTGTTGTATCAATCTGCCTTCAATCTATTTATTGTATTTAAATTCGAGTTATTGCTTTCTGCAAATAAACCATATGACTATCCTTTGTCAAGCCGTGCATGAATATATTGCATCATTTCCCTACGACTTGTTGAGTACGTTTTGTACTCACGGCTTTATGCCCCTATTATTCAGTTGTTGAGGAAGAATCAGGTAATGAATATCAAGAGGAGGAGTTCTATGAAGACTACATGGACTAGGAAGGCGTTCTCCAGACGATTGTCTACGGCATGTCGAATGGCCCAAGTTATTTTATTTCCGCTGCAATAGTTTTATTTGTTTCTTAAGCCAAGAGGCATTGTTGTATGAACCTTGACTATAAGGTCGTTTACTTTATTCGATAACAATTTCCTTCTTCTTAGTTATTTCGATGTATGGAATGATATGTCATCTATGTTTCCACTGTGTGCACTAGTGTGATCCTGAACTAGTGCAGTATACACAGAGGGTTTCAGATTTGCATATCTGGGTCCCGACATCCATCAACCTCCTATCCCCCAGGGCATTCCGAGCTCTTTAGTTCCCGCAGCGAGAGCTCTGCCCAGCGCTTCCCTTCTACGGAGTCACCCCAGGGGATGGCTCAATGCCCCTGGGCCAGGTCCACCTTCCCGTCACTTTTGGGAACATGGACATCTACCGCACGGAGTTGGTGGATTTCGACGTTGCCGACTTCGACCTCCCCAACAACGCCATGCTTGGCCGACCCGCGTTGGTCATGTTCATGGCGGCCACCCACTATGCCTATATGGTGATGAAGATACTGAGACCTGGAGGTCCCATAAGCGTCTAGGTGGACAAGCCAGAGGCTTTGCGCTACGATAAGCAAGCCTTGGACCTGGTGGACGCCACCTGTGCGCGACAGGTTTACGCTGTCTACTCAGGATCCCCTCCGGTGAGGACCCGCACCTCACTTGGCCCGTCTGGCGAGGTTAAGGTGGTCTTTCTGAGCATGGCCGAGCCCGAAAGGACCGTCAAGCTAGGCGCCAGCCTTGGCGCCAAATAGGAAGATGCGCTCGTCACCTTCCTCCATTCTAACGCAGGCATGTTTGCCTGGCAACCGTCCGATATGACCAAGATCCCTAGGGAGGTGATTGAGCACAAATTGGCAACGCTCCCAGAGGCGCGCCCGGTCCGGCGCCAGGCCCCTGAGTGTCAAGATGCCATCCGCGAGGAAGTGGAGAAACTGCTGCACGTGGGTATCATCAGAGAAGTCATTCACCCCGAATGGCTTGCCAACCCCGTGCTCGTCAAGAAATCCAACGAGAAGTGTGTGTCGACTTCACCGACCTCAATAAGGCCTACCCAAAGGATCCATACCCCTTGCCACGCATCGACTTGATCGTGGATTCTACGACGGGGTGCGAGCCGCTGTGCTTTCTGGATGCATACTCTGGGTACCACCAGATCAGCATGGCGAAAGAAGATGAAGAAAAGACCGTGTTTGTAACTCCTATGGGTGTTTATTGCTACATTCGAATGCCATTTTGGTTAAAAAATGACAGTTCTACATATCAGTGTGCCATGCATGCCACATTTCGACCACAGGTCAGATGGTACCTAGAGGTATACGTCGACAACCTGGTGGTGAAATCTGAGAAGAGTGAAGGGTTGATTGAGGATCTAGGCGAAACTTTCGCCAACCTCAGAAAAAATCACCTGAAGCTCAATCCCGAGAAGTGCGTCTTTGGCAAACCTTCTGGGAAGCTGTTGGGATTCCTCGTGTCTAGTCGAGGCATTGAGGCCAATCCCGACAAGATCGTGGCCATCGAACACATGAAGCCGCCGACCAGACTCAAGCACGTCCAGTGTCTGACTAGCTGCCTGATGTCCCTCGGGCGATTTATCGCCCGTTTGGGAGAAAAAAGTCTCCCCTTGTTCAAGCTATTGAAGAACACTAACCACTTCGAATGGACGCCTAAAGCCCAACAAGAGTTCGAAGACCTGAAAAAATACCTCTCCTCACCTCCGGTGCTGGTCGCCTCTACTCTCGGCGAGCCGCTGCTCCTATATATTGCGGCTACCCCGGTGGTAGTGAGTGCGGTGCTGCTGGCGGGGAGGGAATGCGTCCAGAGACTAGTCTACTACATCAGCAAGGTGCTATCCGACGTGGAGACCAGATATCTGCAAGCCCAGAAGATGCTCTACGCTATTCTGGTAGCATCCCGGAAGCTTCGACACTACTTCCAGGGACAGGAGATCACGGTGGTCACAGCCTACCCACTTCGAGAGATACTCCACAACCATGAAGCCGAAGGTCGTGTCGCCAAGTGGTCGGTGGAACTGGGTGAATTTTGCCTCAAGTTTCGCCTGCGCACTGCTATCAAGAGTCAAAGGTTGGCCGAGTTCATCGCCAGTGGACTCCCTCCACTCCTGAAGCTAAAGGAGAACCTGCGCTCCCCCTGTGGACCCTGTTCTTCGACGGCTCTTTTCGGGTCGAGGGCGTGAGGGCTGGGTTTGTCCTGGTCTCCCCGACCGGGGACATCCTACGGTACCTAATCGTCTTGGACTTCAAGGCGACCAACAACATTGCCGAATATGAAGGGATGCTGGCAGGGCTACGTGCCACCGCCGCACTCGGTGTCCGGTGTCTGCATATCAAGGGCGACTCTCTGTTTGTTGTCAACCAAGTGCGAAAAGAGTTCCAGTGCTCTGATCCCATGATGGCTGCCTACTTGGCGAAAGTCAGGAGGATGGAGCGCCACTTCGACGGGCTGGGGTACATCAATATCCCCCGACATGACAATCATTTGACGAACGAGCTTTTACAACTCGCCTCGTCAAAGGCTTATGTTCCGGTTGGAGTCTTCGAAGAAAGGCTTGCCCAACCGTCCATCACTGCCCCCAACTCCAGCGGGGCCGATGGCACTATTATTCTAGTCCACCCCTCCGAAAGGAGTCTCGTGAGACCGTCTATCGCTTCCCCGGTCTTCGGCGGGGACGATAGTGCCCGATAGTCCATTGTCACCCCAGTCTCCGGTGGGGCCAATGACGGGTCGGTTCCTGTCCAAGTCTTCGAAAGAAGGTTTGCACGACCGTCCATTGCAACCCCCAACTCCGACGGGGCCAATGGTGCGGCTGTTCCGTCCTCCAATTCTGGGCAGGGAGGCACCACACATATCTCAGTTCCCAGCTCCGACGAGGCCGACAACGCGGCTAACACATCCCTCGATCCTGTGAGGGGAAGTGACGCATCTGTCTCGGCCCGCAACTCCGGCGGGGCCGACGATGCGGCTGCCATATTCCCCGATTCTGCGTAGGGAGTCAACGCACCCGTCTCGGCCCCCAACATCGGCGGGGTCAACGACGCAGCTGCTATATCCCCCGGTTCCGGGAGGCGGAATGGTAACACTGCTAAGGTGGTATCGGTGGAAACGCCTGGCCAGGCGGAGTACCCAGGCGATCACCACAAGATCGCCACACTTGGTCGGGGGGGGGTCAGTGGATGTTTCCCATCCTGGCCATCCTGTGTGATCAAGTAATCCCCGATGATGATGCTTCAGTTGAGAGTATTGCACACAAGGCCAAGTGCTATATACTCTGATAGGTGGGGACCTATATCGCCAGACTAGAAACAAATTCTTCTGAAGTTCATCACTTGGGAAGCAGGAAGCAAGCTACTCTCTGATATCCATGGGGGCATGTGCGGGAGCCATATGTCCAGTTGGACACTGGTCGGTAAAGCTTACCGCCAGGGATTCTATTAGCCTACTGCCCTCCAAGATGCTTGCGAGCTGGTAAGGAGTTGTGAGGCGTGCCAATTCCACACCAAGCAGACCCAACTTCCGGCCCAAGCTCTGCAAACCATCCCACTCTCATGGCCGTCATGTGCAGGGGCCGATATCTGGGTCCGCTCTCATGGGCCATAGGGGGCTTCACCCACTTGGTCATCGCCATCGACAAGTTCACCAAATGGGTTGAAGCCGAGGCAGTGCGCACCCTTATGGCCTCCGCTGCCAACAATGGCACCCAATTCACCAGCGCAGCGTTCCTGGATTTCTACGAAGAAATCGGCACCAAGTTGTGTTTTGCCTCCGTGGCCCATCCGCTGGCAACAGACAGCCGAAGGCAGTTAACGCTACCTGGTCCCGAGGGGCCTCAAGACCGTGGTGTTCGACAGCTCCACAAGCGCCAGAGCACGATGGGCGTAAGAGCTTCCTTGATCTTTGTGGTCTCTCTGAGCCACACCCAGCCATGCGAGTTGCGACTAGGGAGACTCCGTTCTTCCTGGTCTACGGCGCCGAAGCGGTACTGCCCTTTGAGCTGTCCTTGGGCTCGTTGTGCGTATCGGCCTTCAACGAAGAAGACTAGGAAGACCGACATCAAGGCGACGTCAACTTCCTGGAGGAAGTACGAGACTGGGCGGCACTCCGTGTTGCCCGATACCAACAAAGTCTCCAGTGCTACCACGCCACCTGGGTCCGTGAGAGAACACTAGCGGTAGGTGACCTCGTCTTGCGCTGAATTCCACCACAAGCGGGCCGTGACAAACTGTCTCCCCATTGGGAGGGCCCCTTCAAGGTGATCTCTATCTCACGACCCGGGATGGTTCGATTAGTCGCGGAAGACGGTTGGGAGCTGGTGAACTCCCAGAATATAGAGCTGCTGCGGAAGTTCTACCCCTGAACTTGCCTCCAACGGATGTCATGCATGCCAGTATCCCAGCAGCTCCTTAGCCATAACATGGACCCCTAGCTTCTGCGCTTGGCCCGGATAGGCACTTAGCAGGTGCGTGTGGCCTGGTACGCTGCAGCCATGCTCCGCCCACCATGGTGCTTTGCGGCCAAGTTCTGCTCACCATTTGCTCTGCCTCTAGCGACCTGCTCCCTTGCCCCGCAGTTCTCTGGCTTGGTCTCATAAAGATGGCAAGAGCGTAAGTCCCGGATGGCAACGGGAAATGACAACCCAGCAAGCGATGTTCGACATGCTGTAAGTTTTCCGTGGCCTCGCCCCGAGTCAGCCAGTAGGTTGTTGCACTCTTCCCTGGCTGATCCCTGGCATCCCACATGCTCAGTATGTAGTTGATTATCATTTTGATCCAATCAACTTGCATATGCCTATAGGGTATGTGCCATACTTGGTTGTCATAAGTACCAGCAATCTGATAGCCCCTTGGCAAACCCTTTAAACCCCCAGCTTCTGCGTCGAGCTCGGATGGGCGCCTAGCAGGTGTGTGTGGCCTGGTACGCTGCGGCCATGCTCCACCCACCATGGTG
Source organism: Guadua angustifolia (assembly GCA_036346375.1). Taxonomy (NCBI): domain Eukaryota; kingdom Viridiplantae; phylum Streptophyta; class Magnoliopsida; order Poales; family Poaceae; genus Guadua; species Guadua angustifolia. The sequence continues at coordinate 47,116,898 of CM070505.1, read as the reverse complement.
CTTCGCGGCCAAGTTCCACTCACCATTTGCCCCGCCTCTACGTGACCTGCTCTCTAGCCCCGCAGTTCTCTAGTCTGGTCCAAAAGGATGGCAAGGGTCCCTTGGTAATACCGCGGACTCCCAGCTTCTATGATGAGCCAGGACAGGCGCCTAGCAGGTGCGTGTGCCTGTGCGCTACGGCCATCCTCCGCTCACCATGGTGCTTCATGGCTAAGTTCTGCTCACCATTTGCCCCGCCTCTACGTGACCTACTCCCTAGCCTCACAGTTCCCTGGTGCAGTCCCAGTAAAGTACAAGGGATTAAGCTCTGAATGGTGATAGGAAAATGACAACCTAGTATGCACTTCCTACCCACTCGATGGCAAAGACTTAGGCTTTGTGTGCCTGTTTGCCTGTTTATTTTCAAACAAACATAGTTTAACCTTGACTCGTGTTTAGAGCAGTTTTGTGTGATTGCAGAAAAAACTCCTAAATGTCGATCCATCCGGTCACCCAGAAGGGCCCGTGCAAAATGCTGGGGGACAAGTCACGAGCATGCACATGCAAGGGCAGACGATAGGTAAAAGCAAAGTATTTTCATTCATAATGGCCGAAAGGCCTATGTCCATGCTTACACAGGGAAAAAAAGAAGAAAGAAGATGGCGAAGGTGGTCCACGTTCATTGCACCATTCATAGCCATGGGACTCATTCCACGTTCAGTGTTGGGAGATAGTCCACCACCAACGATACCCCCTACTCAGGAGAATGATGCCACGCCTCCAGCCACATCAGCACCTCCTAGACGCCACCGTAATGCCATTATGTCAGTTGTCGGCAGTTGCCCTTGCCCTGTTAGTCAAGGCATTGATCCTGGTATTTCCAACACTCTTCGCCCTTGATCAGAGCAAGTGTATCACCATCGGGGAACTTTTTCCACCATCTCGGTAGGGAGCCATCAGACAAGCCCTCGATGCCAAAGGGTGATGACTATGACATAGGATTTGTGGGATGGCTAGAGACTAATGACTAGAGATAGAGTAAAATATATGAAATAACCTAAGTACCCTATGTTATGTATTAGTAGTAAGGAAATATTCTTTTGGTAATGTAAGACTTTGGATGTAAAATATTATATTTAAATAAGCTTTTGGTTGTGAGAAATTTTATGTGTTGCTTGGATTGCACTCCTGAATGTTTAGCTTTAGGTTTAAATTTTCACGTTGTCACAATCCTTACATTAACAAGAAATAATAATTAGAAAAATTCTAGTGAATGGAATGTTGCCTTGTAACCCAACTGAAATTCATCTAATCAACCCTCGCTTTCGATCAGACCCTAGTCAAAATTGCAGTACGGGTTGAATATAGCACTCGCACTATCATGGAAAGTTGGAAGTGGAAATAGTTGGCCAAAAGTCAACCAACTCTCATCCTTCAAGACCTCGTGTGGGGCAACCCCTTCAATATGATCACTACGACACCACCTTAGAGATTCCAAGGTCTACACCTCAACACCAGTGACACTAGGGGCAAGTTCCTTGCCCCTAGATGATGCCTGTTTGTCCACTTCAACTAGCAAGACTACCCACTGGTGCTCCAAATCAGGTAGTCAATGTTACTTCCTTCAACTGTAACGAGCATTGGCACTATGCCAACACTTATCCCAAAAGGAATTTGGCTCCACCCCACCTTCAACCTCAAGGAGTCCAACAGTGACCCCAAGGATGCCCCCAAGGACCTGGAGACTAGCAAACAACAAAGCTAACTTCTATTCCCACTCAAGGCATCAATCACATTCGACTCCACAACATCACTACCGAGGAGACACACGATACACCTGACATTGCGCGAGGTACATTTTTGGTTTATTTAGTACCTATGTTTTTTAATTTGATTCTTGAGCATCTCACTCATTTATGTCCAAAAAATTCTCTGAACAAAACATAATATCAGTTCACTTTTACCTATCAACATGATTATCAATTCACTTGGAGCCATAATAAGAACAAGCCAATGTCCCAATGTCAATATTGAAATAAATAGAGTATTATTCTATCCTGACCTCATCATGATAGAAACCCCAAACTTAGTTGTAATCCTTGGCATGGATTGATTATCCAATTAGAAAGGTTGTATAGACTGTGCTAATTGGTCTATATCCCTTATGAGCCTGGAAGGAACTCAAGTTGAATTCTCATCAAATCACAATTCTCCAGTCCAACAAACATTCCTTTGTTCTACTTTAGTTATAGAGTTAAACCAAATATCGATGGTATGCAAATATCCTGATGTGTTTTCAAATGAATTACTAGGAATGCCTCCAGATCGGGATATAGAATATGCCATTGATCTTGTGCCTGGAACTGCACTCATTTCTAAATACCCATATTGTATGCCTCTAAATTTGCTTATTGAATTGAAAAGGCAACTCTAGGCGCAATTGAATAAAGGATTCGTTCATCCTAGTTCATTACCTTAGGGAAGTTCTATGTTATTCCTCAGAAAAAAGGATGGTGGTCTATGCATGTGTGTGCATGTGCGTAGACTATCGTGCTTCGAACGCTATTACATTAAAAATAAATATCCACTTTCTCAAATTGATAACTTATTTGATCAACTGAACGGTGCTCAAGTCTTCTCCAAAATTGACTTGGGGCTCAAATACTTCCAATTGAAAATCAAATCTTCAGACATTCCAAAGACTGCCTTGGTTGCGTGTTGACGAAAGATGGAAAAGTTGTTGCATATGCTTCTCGTCAGCTGCACCCCCATGAGCAAAACTACCCCACTCATGATCTTGAATTGGTAGTAGTAGTTTATTATCTCAAGATCTGCGCCACTACCTCATCGGTAATCGATGTGAAATCTACACCGATCCTAAAAGCCTCAAATATTTCTTTCCCTGGCCAGATCTGAATTTAAGGCAAAGAAGATGGATAGAGTTGTTAAAAGATTACGATATTGGCATTCATTACCACCGTGGTAAGGCCAATGTTTTAGCTGATGCTCTCGGTTGGAAGCTACATTGCACACTTATCTTCAATTAATCAGAACTACTAAAAGAATTCCAAGAAGGATATGTCGTTACTTTGGAATTGCAAACAACCCTCAAAACTCAGATAAAAGCCACTCAACTCAGAGATGAGATCATCATAGAATCCAAAACAATTTAAAGGAGGGTATTGGATCAGACTTCTTTGAAAGTCCAGATAAAATAATCATGCATCGAAATTGCATTTATATCCCAAGTGATCACGAACTTAAAGAATTGATTCAAAAAGAAGCTCATGATCGCCTCTCTCCATTCATCCTAGAAGTACAAAAATGTACCAAGATCTTGAAAAGGAGTATTGGTGGCCTAGAATGAAAAAGGAAATCGCTTCATGTGTCACTAAATGTGATGTGTGCCAGTGTGAAAGCCAAGCATCAATGTCCACCCGATCTCCTTCAAATACTACAAATTCTAGAGTGAAAATAGGATGACATCAGTATGGATTTCATTATTGGGTTCCCTAAAACTCAGAAAAGACATGATTCCATATTGTTCATTATTGACTGATTAACTAAAATGGCAAATTTCATCCTAGTCAAGGTCACTAGTCGTGGCGATGAACTTGCTGAGTTCTGTCTGAGCAACATTGTTTGTTTGCACAGTGTTCCAAAAACTATCATTTTTTATCATGGCTCTCAATTCACTTCTCATTTATGGGAAAGTTTGTATAGTCTTTTGGTGACTAAGCTAAATTTTAGTGTGGCTTAGCATCCTTAAACAGATTTAAAAACTGAATGGACAAATCAAATTTTGGAAGACATGTTAAGACCATGTGTGTTATCTTATAGCACTGGGAAAAGTATTTGGCATTCACCGAATTCTCCTATAACAATAGGTTTCAAGCCAGCCTTCAAATGTCTCCATTCAAGGCACTTTATGGAAAAACTGTCAAACCTCCCTCTTTTGGTCTAAAGTGGGAGAAAGATAATTCTTCAGTCCTAATTGTTGGTGATATGCCCTTGAGGCAATCATAGAGATGATTGTATCACGCCTTATGTTTATGGACCAGTATAATTGGTTGTCTTTTAAATAAATATCGATTAGATTAATCAACAAGTAAATGACTTATTCATGCAACTTCTTTCATATATTGATGTTATTCAAGTTATCCCTGATCGGTTATCATAATATAGGACGATTATGCTTCATAGATCAACACATGTATTGATTCATGACCATGTTTCACGGGTCATAGAGATGTGGAGATATCTAATCAATAATGTGGACACATGTTAGAGAACATGTGTTTGATAGACTCATATAAGACACTGTGAGAATTGTTATATATATTATTATGTTTCATCAGTTGGTCTCATGCATAGTATATGTATGATCCTTAGACCTGAGATTGTCATTGGTTTCCTAGATGTGTAATGGTTTACTTAGGTGCTGCCAAATGCTACTCTTTAACTAGGTAGTTATAAAGGAAGCTTTTGGGTTTACCATTAAACATGCTGAGGTACATGAGTGATCAAGATGGAATTTGCTCCTCCTATATAATAGAGAGATATCTTTGGGCCCCTCAAGGTAGATGGATTAAGGAAGTGCATGGCCATACCAAATATGATTAAGAGTCAATCTAGATAAATTATTCTACTATGGTATGAGTGAAGAGATTGATCTATCATAAGATGACACGACTCTTACCTTGAGCTCGATCTGATATCATGAAGCAAAGCGAACATGACATTATCACACTATAGTAGGTTCGTCCAATGTTTTATGGATATTTGGGAATTGATATGTACTGCTAGGCATTGCTATCGATTACCAGTCAGAAAGGTGTTTCTGAGTCATATCCAAATATGCATGAAACATGAAACTACAAGGTCCCATGTCAAATATCTAAATATGGGTTATGGGGCATACACCGGAAACTCAAAGACTATGCCATATATGCGCAGTCAAGCATTTGGAAACTCCGGATATCGCGGGCCCAATTCTATGGGATAAGATATACGTGGAGGGGGTATCTTCATACAAGGAAGGACTCGATCATTTTCCTGTTATGAGAAAACCAACCCGAGTACGCCTGATATTCAGGGAATTTTGGATATGCTGTGAAGATTATGCAACGATGGACTCATCGGCTACAATTTGGTATCCCAAACCAACTACAACTCAACCTAAGGAAAGGCTACCCCAACTATATAAGGACGAGGGTAGGCATCCTTAGGAGGACATGCAATTCTCAGACTACAAGCCATCTAGAGCTACACAAGTGAGAAGACCTTGTCATTTGTATGCCGTAAATCTATTTTCACCCTATATTGGTTCATTATAGTTGATTCATACTAAAATCAACATGGGATGGTTAGAACGTATTAGTATGCTTAGCCATGCCACGTCATCACATGTACTTAAATCATTAATGTTTAATCTTGACTAATGGAATACGGAACAATGTTATGAACTTGTGTATCATGTATGGTCACATAATGAGATTGAGTTGTGAACCCACCAAGAGCCCACATCAAGGTAGCCAAGATCTTGGAGCATTTGCAACCTTTCTTTGCTAATTTTGCTTGCTCCGAACTTCGCCATGGAATGGACCAAGGAAGAAAATGCAAGGGCGGAAAAGTTTGGGACTTGGGAGATTCTAAGGGCTTGATTGCGAGATGCGGATGAAGGGTTTCTCATCACTATTCCCGCCTATATATATAGGCGGAAAAGTTGAACAGGCGCGACTGTTCGAAGACCGAAAGTTGCTTTGGCCTGTTCATAAACCACCGCATGGCGGCGCAATCTTCAAAACTTTCCAATAAAGGCGCAGTTTCCAAAAACCTATCCGAACCGCTCCCTCAAGGCTTCATGAAGATGGGACCCTTGCGACCTTCGATGCTCTTTTGCCCGAGCTTCCTTTGATCGGAGGTCGAGCTTGTGCTCAGTCCTTGTCGATCATGCTCATCTGCGAGCAAGTGTTGCTCAGATGTTGCAGTAGTGTTCCGCTGCAAGGTTTCAATCCCTCCTTTGAGTCTGTAAGCTCAAGGGGAAGGCCCCGCTAAGTAGATTTTCACTTGAGCCTCGGGGGCTAGCTGTCGGGGATTGGATAATTTCTATAAAGACTATTGAACCCCCGCAGTCGGTTTTTGGCCAACCATGCATGCCCTTGGATGGTACCCCCAAGGAGGATCCTCAGATGGTCTAGCTGGTGGGTCCGCCCTGACCATGCTTAGGCTCGTCCCCAAGCATGTGCTATAAATCCCCGAGCATGCTTACTCGGGAGTGTGCAGCGGTCGGTCAGAGTTGAAGGAATATCCCGAGCATGCTCGGCCCATAATGACGGTGTGGCGATAATTACGCTACGGTTTAAGACCATTACGCCACGATCTGAGTCCATCATGTCCACAACACGACATGGCGAGAATCAACGGTACGGTTACAGCCCTGGTTAGTGCAGTAATGGCACATTATTCAGCTGTAGTTATTTCGATCACCTATAAAACCTCATCGATAGATCGGCATAACGAGGCGTGACATCAAGAAGCATAGCACACAAAACCTTTCTGTAAGAATTCAAGCAATAGCAAGATCACTGGACGTAGGGTTGTTATCTCCGTCAAGAGAGGTCCGAACCAGTATAAAAATTCCTTGTCCATTGTCCTTTTAAGCATTGCCCCTGATAGCATTCTTCGAACGCAAACCATTCATGGGAAAGGGGCTTTGGTTGATCCCTCAATCAACAAGTAAGCTCGGTGAGGGCCTGTTTCCTAAACGTCGACACCTTTCTTTTGGAATAAGCCTTGCATATAGCTATGTTAGGATTGCATTTTGTGCACAACTTGTTGAGTTCTTTATATACTCACCCTTGCCAACACTAACCAATCAACAATTGTGGAGTCGTCACCTTTGATGGAGGAGGAATTCCAGGAGAATGCAAGTCACTAGGCCCAAGCCTTGTGAGTCGTCTGTGGTGAACTGATGAGTCACTAGCATCTTCTATTTTTCAACTGCATTTGTCTTAGTCTTTATTTCAAGTCTAGCCCTACGTGGCTTAAGAATGTAAGTTGGTTATAAGATCATACACTTAGTTATATCAATAAATGAAGTCTTATTATTATTATTGTTGTTTATGATGTGATACTTGCCAACATTGAGTTGTGTGCAATAGTGTTGATCTAGGGACTAGTGCAATAAACACAATAGGTTCGAATTGCTGAATTCGAGTCCTGACAGAGGTGGTATCAGAGCATACTGACTATAGGTCATGGCCCTAGTTAGCATGGTGGTGTCCTAGGTGTGTTCAAAACTATTTTCTAAAAGAAAATCTAAATTTGACTAAAACAACACTATTGTCTCTTCCTATTCTCCACTTCTCGCTTTTGCTGAATTTTTCATTTTCTCGCTACCGTTTCAAGTTATGAACTTATCTATTTCTCTTTTGAATAGGTGAGGAGACAACAGACCTACAGAGAGCATGATAGTGGCTACACAACAGAGCTATGGAAGCTTCTTCAAGTCTTGGGAGGCTTTGTGAGGCCGATGTATAGAGGCAATTGTTGGGTAGTCAATGGAGTTGTGAGAGGAATTATTTGTAAGATCCTAATTTATGCAAGAGAAGATGAAAAGGCAAGCAAACCGATCAATATCACCATTAGGAGGGCTGCCTTTGAGATTGGTATCCAGGAGGCTTCACAACTTGCTTTGAGCAGGATCTGCCACGACTAGTCCCACGAGCTCGATGACACTATGTTTCAACTTCACCCTATGGGATGAGCATCACTGCGACAAAGGGTAGAGGAGGAGGATGCCTCAATCGTACACCTGGCACAATTGGTAGCCGCACAGCATGCGCACACGAGGGACACAACTGAAGAGCTGAAGATGGTGTATGAGTCTCTTAGAGTCACTGAGGAGGAGCTACAAGACACCCGTGTTGCTTTCACTAAGAAGATCATGGAGCTCTAGGAGGCACTGCAGGAGAGTGGCCAGGTTGCACCAGCACCACAAGATGACGAGGAAGAAGAAGACCTGGAGGAGGTCTAGTTTGAGCCAAAGGAGCAAGACAAGCAGGTGGAGATGGAGATTCCAGCTCTAGGGCATCGAGATCAGTTTGCGCCCATGCCAGCCCACCCACCGATGTATGCACCGGGTCAACCTCAGCTAGGGTGGCTGGATGAGTGAGGGGTTGGTTTAGTTTTGAGTTGAGACTCAAGTGTTGAGTCACATCTTTAATATAGTCTTTACCCTTTGTAATAATCATTAAGGTTATGTGCTTAGTTTGGTTCTTATTGTTTGCTGGGTGTGCAATATGTGTTGCATAGCCCTTAGGCTATTGTAAACAAATATACCAAGTTTTAATAAAGAATTTTAAATTGGGTTTAACCTGTTTTCCCTACCTTAGAAATTCTTGAATCTTATCTATGCTGTATCTACCATTCCTAACCCAAGAAGCAATCAACAGATGGTGAACACCTATGGCAACAATGGAGCTTTAGAAAGTGGACTTCGCCCGAGTGACAACCCCAATGATGGAGTACCACCGTAGCCAGCACCACCAGTGGACATGTAGAATTTGGGAGCTTTTCTTGCAGCACAGACTCAACTTATGCAGACTATGATGCAATATATGCAAATGTGACTAATTAAGCTGCTATCAATAGCAACACTCAGCATGGTAGTAATGGATCACATCCCTACTCTAAGTTATTAGATTTTATGAGGACCCGTCCGCTAACGTTCTCAGGCAATGTTAACCCCTTGAAGCCGATGACTGGCTTAGGACCATTGAGAGGAAGTTGCACATCATTCAATGTGAAGGAAATGAGAAGGTACTCTATGCCTCTCATTAGCTGGAAGGAACTGCTGCAAAGCGGTGGGAGAACTACTGTGCCACACATGAAGCCCCGCAAGAGATCACATGGGATGAGTTTTCAACTACTTTTCGCCAATACTATGTGCTTGAAGGCATGATAGATTTGAAGAAAAAAGAATTCTGGGCTTTGAAGCAAGGAGGTCAATCAGTGGTTAACTATCTAAACAAGTTTATTCAGTTAGCTCACTTTGCTTTAGAGGTTGTGGCCACATATAAGGTTAGATAGTCTAGCTTCTTGAAAGGACTGAACTCTGGATTGCAAGTGGGATTGATCACCCACAACTCCCTAATTTCCAGGAGTTGGTCAATAAAGCTTTAATTTTGGAGGACAAGCGCAAGGAGCTAGGTTAGGATCACAAGCGCACGATGGCTAACCAAGGAGGGTGACCAAACCAGTTCAGGTTGAGGATGTCTCCCCAGCAGTTTGCTTGGTTTCAGCCACAAGTAGCAAACAAGGCATCAACCCCGGCACCTCGCCCTATTAATTAGAATTTTTAGACACTAGCTCAAGGTGGCAGTGCACCTGGTAGAAGTCAATACTCTACTGTCAAGTGATGCTACACTTGCAACGAACCAAGAAATTTTGCTAATAAGTTTCCACAAAAAGGAGGAATCACGCTAGTTCGCTTGAACTTGGGAACTACACCAGCAAAGGCACCTGCCTCTGGAGGCAATCTTGCCACAAGTCAAGATGGAGGTACACCTCAAGTAATGGTGCGTGGTTGGATCAACCATATCACTGCATCGAACGTAGTACTGGGTAAGTTCTTGGTTAACTCAGTATCTGCTATAGTTTTATTTGATTCTGGAGCACCACATTCATTTGTTTCTCAGAGTTTTGCGATGAAGAATGGGTTTGGTGTTAAGAATCTTAAATGTGTGCTTTTAGTCCAAACCCCAGGATTTGAACTTTAGTCTAACCTTTGGTGTTTGGGAGTTAAGTTAATTATGGATGGGATAGAATTCCTAGCAAATCTTATCTTGTTGGGTACCCAAATCTTAGATGTTATCCTTAGAATGGATTGGCTATCCAAGCATAAAACTGTTTTGGATTATGGTCAAAGGATTGTGTCATTGGAAAGCCCTAAAGGCAAGAAAGTGGAAATTCATGCAACTGCAGTTCGTAATGGATAGTTAATGGTTAACAGCGTGAATGTTGCTAGCAAGGAGGATGTTCCAGTTTTTGGAGAATTTCTAGAGGTTTTTTTTTCTGAGGATTTACCGGGTATGCCGGCAGATCGGGATATTAAATTTGTTATTGAGTTAGTGCCTAGAACAACACTAGTAGCAAAGGGATCGTATCGAATGCCAACAAATGAGTTAGCTAAGATGAAGAAGCAGATCGAGGAGTTACTCGAAAAGGGATTTATTCGACCAAGTTCTTCCCTATGGGGAGTGCCAGTTTTGTTCATTAGGAAGAAGGACGGAAGTTTAAGATTGTGTATGGATTATCATTCACTTAATGAAATGATAATTTAGAATAAATATCCTTTGCCTAGGATTGATGATTTGTTTGATTAGTTAAGAAGAGCTGGAGTTTTCTCTATGATTGATCTTCGATCAGGATATCATCAACTGAAGATTCGAGTAGAGGATGTTCCTAAGATGGCATTTTCTACATAGTATGGACATTATGAGTTCACAGCCATGTCTTTTGGACTGACAAATGCTACAGCGTATTTCATGAACATGATGAATAAGGTGTTCATAGATTATTTGGACAAGTTTGTTGTTGTTTTCATATATGACATTCTTGTATACTCCAAGTCGAGGGAAGTGCATGTAGAACATTTGAGATTGGTTTTGGAAAGATTGCAAGAGCAACAGTTGTATGTAAAGTTCAATAAGTATGACTTTTGGAAAGAGAAGGTTGAGTTTCTTGGTCATGTAACGACTGCTAAAGGAGTTGCTGTTGATCCAAGCAAGATAGAAGCCATGTTATATTGGGAGCAACCGAAGTCTGTCACCCAGATTTGTAGTTTTCTGGAAATGGTAGGTTATTATTGTAGGTTTATAGAAGGGTTTTCGAAGATTGCTAGACCTCTTATGCAATTGTTGAAAAAGAAGAAGTTTGCATGGATGCTAGTGTGCGAGAAGAGTTTTCTAGAGCTGAAGAAGCGGTTAATATCAACACTTGTGTTAGTATTACCAGACATGTAGAGCAGTTTTGACATATATTGTGATGCTTCAAGACAAGGTCTTGGATGTGTGTTGATGTAGAATGGCAAGGTTGTTGCCTATGCATCGAGGTAGTTGAGGCTGCACGAGGAGAATTATCCAACATATGATCTGGAGTTATCTACCATAGTGCATGCTTTGAAAATCAGGTCCAAGAAGGATGAAGGCTTGGTTGAGGATTTCGCTGTGGATAACCAAGGTACCTTGTGGTTTAAAGGCCGAATTTTTGTACCAAACAAGACGGAGCTTAAACAGTTGATTCTTGAAGAGGCTCATGATTCTAATTATTCAATTCATCCAAGAAGTGCTAAGATGTATCAAGATCTTAAGAGAAGATTTGGTGGCCTAATATGAAGCATGAGGTAGCTGAGCACGTTGCATTGTGTGACGTATGCCAAAGGATAAAAACTATGCACCAAAGTCTTGATGGTTTGTTACAACCACTAAAGGTTCCAGAGTGGAAGTGGAAGGAAATTGAAATGAATTTTATTATTGGTTTACCCAAGACTCAGAGAGGATATGATTGTATTTGGATCATAATTGATCGTTTGACTAAAGTTACTCACTTCATTCAGTGAAGACGACTTATTCAGGGGATCGCCTAGTAGAGCTGTATATGTCAAGAATTGTGTGTTTGTATGGTGTGCTCAAGAAGATTGTGTCAGATAGAGGTACCCAATTTACCTCGAGGTTTTGGAACAAGTTGCATGAAGCAATGGGAACTCTCTTGAATTTCAGCACAGCGTATCATCTGCAGACAGATGGTCAGATAGAAAGGATTAATCATATCTTGGAGGATATGATGATATCTTGTGCGTTAGCTTACGCTACATCGTGGTATAAGTGTTTGCCGTATGCAGAATTCAGCTATAATAACAGTTATCAGGCTAGTTTGCAAATGTCACTATTTGAGGCTTTATATGGTCATGCTTGTCGTACCCCATTGAATTGGAATGAAACGGTAGAGCATTCGGTGTTTTGGGCTTGATATTCTGAAGGAAGCTAAAGAGCAAGTTGCTATGATCAAAGAAAGGTCAAAAATAGCACAGTCAAGGCAAAGGAGCTACGCTGACAATTGCCGTCGTGATTCGAGCTTTGAGACAAATGATTTTGTGTATCTCAGAGTAACCCTTCTTAAAGAAGTCAAAAGGTTTCACACTGAGGGAAAGCTTGTGCCAGAATATGTTGGACCATTCAAAATTTTGAGCCATCGAGAAGAGGTTGTTTATCAGTTGGAATTACCGCAGTCATTGGTTGGGGTGCACGATGTGTTCCATGTGTCACAGCTTAAGAAATGTCTCAAAGTGCCAGCAGAGCACACGCCGTTAGAAGCAATTGAATTGCACAAGGATCTGACTTATAAGGAACAACTAGACAAGATTTTGGATGAAATAGAGCACAAGATCAGGAATAAGTCTATCTGTTTTTGTAGAGTTCAGTGGAGTAATCATTCAGAAATTGAAGCAACCTGGGAGAGTGAAGAGGACCTGAAGTTAGAATTCCCAAACTTATTCCCTAGTTAGCCCTAAATCTCAGGGTCAAGATTCTGTTAAGAGAAAGGTTTGTAATATCCCAAAATTTGCCTTTATTATTATTTTATTGCTATTTATTTGTTTTGTGATTTTTTTGGATTTTATTCGATTTTAGTTTAAATTAGGTATATTGGCCTTTTGAGAAAACTATCTATTTGTAGATAAAATAAATATGAAGTTATGCTAAAAATATTTAATTTAAGTACAAAATGTGATAAAATATTTTTTGGAATTTTCCTGATATTTTTATTGCATAAAACTGATTAAATTATTATTAGAATTATTTTAAAAGAGAAAAAGCTGAAAAATGTCGAAATAGTGTTGTGCTGGAATCTCTCTAGTGGCCTATTGCTGTGTGGTCTACTCGGCGTAGCTCCTTGCGCCACTGGCCCTTTAGCCTGGTTTCTAGATGGACCATTGTCAACCATTGGATCATCTAGGTGTGATAGGATTGAATCGCATTAGGGATAGGATGATGTCCGTTGATCTCAATGTGCGGTTGGATCACTTTGCATCGTATGCATCTCAGCCACAGATCAAGACACGTGGAAGGCGCCTTGTTATCTTCCCCGAAGTGTGACCGAGCTGGACTCTAGCGCCGCTGCTGTGCTCGCCATGGACTCGGAGTTCTTCCCATGCAGGATGAGGATGTCCTAGCCTATTTAAGCTATGCATCGGCATCGCCAAGGAAAAAGCAACCAAAATCCTAGGTTCGCCAGTTGAAAATCGTTGCTGTTTGTCAGGAATTCGTTGATTTGTCACCATCAATCCGTCGCGGAGCCCAAGGCCTAGCACTTTTGGTTCGCCATCGACCTTAGCATCTGGTGTGCACCTTCATTCTACCAGAGTGCCATTGGAGAAGAGATTCACCATGGAGGCCGTTACCACCAGAGAAGAAGGTTGTGTCGTTATCGAACCAATGCATGGACCCAAGATTTGTTCACATCAGAAGGTGGGCAAGATTGCGAGCTCACCGTAGGATGCCTCGCCGGTCACCAGCAATGACCCTAGGCCACGCGTGCCGCTGTGGGATGTGGCTTGATGGTTCATCGGCACGTGGCTACCTCATCACGCTCTCGGCCGAGGTGGCATCTACGTTGTGCTTGCGTTGGCACTGAGTCAGCACGGCACTGGCCCCACTCGTCAGCCAGACCGAATCACATAAACCTGGTCCACCATGAACCTGATGTGGTTCATGGACTGAGTCCATGGACCAAGGGACACATGTCGGACTGTGGATGGATCAAATCAGGGCTAACGTCTACATGATGCAATAAAGCGACTTTTCAATATAAAAATAATTCAGTTTATTATTTGATTTTCAATTTTCTTATTTTTAGAATTTTTGAATCTTTCAAGAGCTTGTTCTCCCTCACATAAACTCTAATTGTGGTGATTCAAATTTTTAAAAATTTGTAAAATTGAGATCTATTTAATAGTGGATTATATTTGATTTTTGGAGTTCATTTGTTCTCTATTTTGGTATTTATTTGGCATTCTGTCTAGATTTACGTAGATGTTGAGTTGTGCGACGCATCAGAGGAGGATCCATCGACTCATGATCAAGTTCTAGATCAAGACTAGGACCTTTGTCAAGGCAAGTTGTGCTTTGATCATGTTGAACCCATGTTTGCAAAATCGTGATATTGTTTTACCTTATTGCATATTATTTCAGGTATACAATTGTTTTCAATTAATTTAGATTTAGTTAATATACCTTTCGATCTATACCCTATCTTGTTATTTGCATGCCGTAAATCTATTGTCATCCTAGATTGGTTCATTATAGTTGATTCATACTAAAATCAACATCATGGGATGGTTAGAACGTATTAGTATGCTTAGCCATGCCACGTCATCACATGTACTTGAATCATTAATGTTTAATCTTGACTAATGGAATATGGAACAATGTTATGAACTTGTGTGTCATGTGTGGTCACACAATGAGATTGTATTGTTGTGGCGAGAGATGTCACTCAACGATGTTGAATTGTTGATGGCACGTGGTGCTTGGTAATCAGCTGGGAAGGTATTCACTTAGATTGGAGCAAGTGGCTAGGGGCAAGTGTGCCAAGGTGGGCCCGACAGGCAGAGCATATATGGAAGTCTTGCTCGATCACCCTAAGGACATAACCTTGCAAGCCTTTGACCTGAATCAATCATGCAACCACATGTCTGGAACGGGACAGTCTAGTTGATTAATTTGCAATGTCTGAGCTTTGGTACTATCGTGGGAGGTGTGAATCACGAGTTATAGTAAACTCACATGGCACAAGACGGGGACCCTAAATGTGGTAACCAGTCCCACCAGTGTTGAAACCTTAGTGGATAATATCTGGTTAGGTGGTGCATTGCAAAGGCTTTGTTATAACCACTTGCTTGTGTAGTGTATTGTTGTATCATCTGGGTAAAGTGCATACCTCTGCAGAGTATACAATCTATTCGGATAGCCGTGCTCGCGGTATTTAGCATAGCTCAAGAATTATAGTCAAGGGTTAGTTTAATAAAATGGAAACTGGATGGGTTGATAGGTTGCCATATAGAAGGTTGGAAATTTGACTTAGGAGTGGAAAACTTGGTTTGCTTGGAAAATCTGGAATTATTAATTACTGTTATTTGTTTTACTACCTTCACAAACTATTTTTTGTGTTTGTTCATAAATGCTACTTTGTTGCAAAATAACCATGATAGCCTTTCTTCTGGAATAAGCCTTGCATATAGCTATGTTAGGATTACATTTTATACACAACTTGCCAACACCAACCAATCAACAGTTGAGAAGTCGTCACCTTTGATGGACAAGGAATTTTAGGAGAATGCGAGTCACTAGGCTTGTCAGTCGCCTGTGCTGAACTGATGAGTTACCAGCGTCATCTATTTTTCTGCTGCATTTATCTTAGTCTTTATTTCAAATCTAGCCCTACGTGGCTTAATAATATATGTTGTTCATAAGATCATACACTTAGTTATATCAATAAATGGAGTCTTATTATTATCGTTGTATTTGATGTGATACTTTCCAACGTTGAGCTATGTGCACTAGCGTTGATCTAGGGACTAGTGCGGTAAACACAGTGGGTTCAAATTGGTGGATTCGATTCCCGACAGGGTCTTCAACTGTTTTTGCAGATCAGACATGTCTTCAGTGCATGCTCACAACAAAGTCTCCGACGTCGCGGCGACTTCAACTCGATCGCCTTCATTGACCAAGCTCAAACAGTCAGATCTAAGATCACCTTCGAAGCCATGCTTTATTGATGGGGGCTAGGCAAAGATCTTGGGCACATCGGCTTCACCAAGTCCCACTCCTAGGACCCACACTACGAGGTGTGCTTCATAGACTTCGACCCTATGAGCCCAGCGTCCTCAAGTACGTCGAGACGGAGAGTGACAGTGACAACGACAGCCTCACTAGCCAGAACAGCAGTTAGAACAGTAGCCAAATAGATTGATGCGTGTTCATAGTCAGAGCCAACAATGGTGCTACTGCCAGAAATTTCCAAGAAAGGGATCTAGGGCAGAAACCACAAGTGGCCAGGGATACCGTATCCCCCTATGTACCCCTCAAGATCTAGCAGCGGTGACCGCTGCAAAGACAAGCAATGCAAATGTCAAGTTGTTCCCAACACTACTGCATCATCAACGAGATCTAAGCTGCAAAGGGCTACACCTGTGATTATGGCCAATTTGTCAAAGAAACTTGATCTTGATAATCTGACAATGCCCCACTTGCAAGCACTGAATTTTTAGGGACAGTAGATTCTTCGGCAACACGACCACAACAGCGAGCTCAGCTGTGTCCGAGGAGCAGTGTCCCATTAGAGCTATAACAGTGACATCTTCAGTACCCTTGAGGCAAATGTCCAGTGCGCCCATATGCTACTAAAATCCCTTCCGCCACTAGATCCGGGCAACCCGATGACACCAGTGTTCGACCAGATGAAAACGCTACTCGATATAGTGCAAACTCAGACCACTCGAGCAGCCAACTCGAGGTTCAGATGCCCCAGCCAATAGGGTACTAGGAGTCAGCTGCCGAGACCATCTCACGATAGTCATCGAGTAGCAAGATTGGCAGTGGCTAGCTCTAACTATCGTGCCTCCAGAATAGCTCGTTCCAACCCCCACCAGAGTCACCCTAGAGATCTTCGAGACCGTATTCCTCATGATCGATGGGATTTCCGTAATGTCCTTCGCGATCAAAGGAAGAACATGACAATGAAGACTGTGAGCGATGAGAAAACGAGTCCCCATCTTCAAGGGGCAATCTCCCGTGTGCCAGCCCTGACGAGGTGAATCTCCACCCTCAAGGGGCCACTCACCGGCACGACGTAGGTTCCCTCCTTGATAAGAAGCACAACAATGTCTGCGATAGGCAACCCCCGAGGATGTCGATGAGGGATGCAAAGCATTCACTTCTGAGCTACGCGCAATTAGATGGTCAAACAAGTTCGAGCTAGGACCTGTCGAGAAGTACTCAGGCAAAATCAGCCCTGTTGAATGGTTGCAGATCTGCACTATAGTCATGAGGGCTGTCGGAGAAACGAAAATGTAATGGCCAATTACCTGCTCACCACCCTGGATGGAGCAGCGACATCTTGGTTACTCAACCTCCCACCTCAATCGATATCATCGTGGGCAGAGTTGTAGGCCCAGTTCATCGCTAAATTTTAGGATACGTATTAATACTCTAGAATGCACAGCGATTTGCATCGGGTGATACAAAAGCCGTGAGAGTGATTGCACAGCTTCATTCGATGCTTCAGCGACAAGCGCAACTTGATACTTGACATCTCAAATGAAGCGGTCATAGTAGCCTTCGAGAATGGTGTCAAGAATAGAGAGTTGAAGGGAAAGCTTGCCACTCGAAAGATTAGAACCACCAAGGAGCTCTTCGAGTTGGTAGACAAATAAGCCGTACGTGTTGAGGCCTGAGACCATCTCGACAACCCCAAGCTAACAACAACAAGCCTAAGTCATCCAAGCAAGGGGCAAAGAGGAACAACAACCACGGGGAGAAACACAAAAGTGACTTCACTATAGCCACGGTCGAAAGGGGCAAGGCTCGCAATATCAGTGACAACAAAGGTCGAAGCCATAGAGGGAACAAATACTACCTAGTCCATCATATGGACAAACATGACTTTGATGAGTGCCAGGTGATTAGTAAGATGGTCCAAGAAAAGCTCAAGGCCACCATCACCGAGCACAAAATCGAGTAGGCCAAAAAAAACTGAGGATGATGAGCTTGAATACCTCGGGGTTGATGACAAGCTGGCACATATTTTTGAGGGTCTACCATGTATGAGTCCAAAAGACAGTACAAGGCATGAAAGAGAGGTCAACCTGGCTGCACCAGTTCTCCCCAGATTTTCCAAGTGGTCGAAAGTGCCGATCACCTTCGACCAATCAGATCACCCAGCCGTAGTTCCACATCTGGGGTGATACCCTGTGGTGGTCAAGCCCATCATCATCAATGTTAAGGTCACTCAAACCTGGATCGATGGAGGTAGATCGCCAAACCTTATCTTTGCAAAAATGTTGGAGAGCATAGGGATCCCCCAGATAGAAATAAAGGTTGGAACCAAGCCGTTCCATGGCATAACTCTGCGTTCATCATCAATACCACTTGGCTAGATCGAGCTGCTAGTCACGTTTGACATGTCGAACAATTTTCGCACTGAAAAGATCCTCTTCGATGTGGCAGATTTTGAGACCACCTATAATGTGATCCCAGGCCGCCCAATGCTAGCCAAATTCATGACAGTGGTGCACTATGCGTACTAGTCCGTCAAGGTACCAGCTCCAAAGGGAGTCCCCATTAAATTAGTAGTGGACTCTACAATGTGCTATGAACTGCTAAGTTTTCTAAATGCCTATTCAAGGTATCACTAAATTAGCATGTCCGTAGAGGATGAGGAGAAAACTACTTTTACTACTCCTTTCGATGTATTCTATTATATTAAGATGCCTTTTGGTTTTAAGTGTGCTGGTGCTACGTATCAACACTATATTCAAAACTTCTTGAAGTCCCAAATCGAGCGCAATGCAGAAGCATACATTGATGATATTGTGGTTAAATCGAAAACCGGAAGCACCTTAGTTAGTGACATCGAAGGAACATTCGACAACCTTAGGATGTATCAAATGATGATTAACCCCAAGAAGTGCACATTCGGTGTTCCATTCAGCAAGCTTCTCGGTTTCTTGGTATCCAGTCGAGGCTATCGACCAGATGCGTAATCCATAGACACTGAGAGAAGTGCAAAAGCTCATGGGCTGTATCATAGTTCTTAGTCGATTCATCTCTCAGATGGGCGAGCAGGGGCTACTCTTCTTCAAAGTACTAAAGAAGAAGGAAATTTTCGAGTGGACCAAGGAGGCAGAAAAAGCTTTTCAAGACTTGAAAAGGTATTTATCGTCTGTGACAATTTTGATTTCATCTAACAAAAAAGAGGAGCTCTTTTTGTATATTGCAGCTACCCCTCAAGTAGTAACTACAGTGCTAGTGGTCGAGCGGGATTGCCCTGAGAAAAAGGCCAAAGTCCAGAAGCTAGTGTACTACGTGAGCAAGGTCTTACACGACGCCAAGGTGTGATACCCTCAAGTACAGTAGATGTTGTATGCCGTCCTGATGACTTTTCGAAAGCTGCGGCACTACTTCTAGGCGCACAAGATTACGGTTGTCAAATATCCAGATATGGGATATGGGCATATGCCATAAAGTCAAAGGTCATACCAAGTATATCTCTACTAGCATTTGGATACTCTAGATATTTCGAGTCCAGTTCAACGGGATAAGATATATAGAGAAAAGATATCCCCGCATAAGGCAGGATTCGATCGTATTCCCGATACGTGGAAACCCACTTGAACACGTCTAGTGACTATGGAAATTCAGGTGCAATATGGAGATCACAATGGTAACAGGACTCCTCATTGACTATGATTCGGTACTCCAATCCACTATATAAGGAACAGGGAGGACGTCGTCCAGAACAAGCCAATTGGAAGCCAGCCAATTGCAACCCACAACAAACCAACTTAGAGTGTAAACTTCAAGCCATTGCCATCCAGAGCCAGATGGATAGGAAGATCTCCACGAGCCATAGTCTAGCCACCCCCCATATTGATACTTTCCTTGTAATTAGGACTAGCATTCTCAATTTGTAATCTGTTCATTTATCTCATCCATCACCGACACAGGAGTAGGGTATTACTCGATCAAGAGGCCCGAAACTGTCTACATCATGTGCCACCAATTGTGTGTTTGATCCTACATACCTCGAAGGTACCCGAATATAAGTGTGTTGTCAATCACTAACCTTCAACAGCTGGCACACCAGGTAGGGGCCTTCAGCTGTTTTTGTTGATCAAGCATGTCTTCGATGTGCGTCCACAAAGGAATTCCCGACACCTGCCAAGCTCTGTCGGTAGGATCTGAGATCACCTCTGGAACAATGCTATACCGATAGGGATCACATGGAAATCTCGAGCACATCGGCTTGATCGAGTTCTGTTCTAAGGACCCTCGCCGAGAAGTGTACTTTATAAAGTTTGACCCTTTAGAGCCCAGCGTCCCCAACTATGTCGACATGGAGAGTGACAAAGGACAACAAAGAAGAATGACTTCAGATCGATTAGGCAACAACAGACAGACGACACGTGTTTATGGCCAAGGCCAACAATGGCACAACTGCCGGAAATTCCCAAGAAAGGGATCTAGGGGCAGAAACCATGGGCGGCCAAGAGCTTCACATCCCTGTAGGCACACCCTAGGACCCTGGAGTAGTAGCCACCACCGCGCGTGTAGCCATGGATGTTTTCGCTCCTGGCACGGTAGACCATCGCCCTGATCCAACCGCCGTAGCCACTGCAGGGATCGTGGCCAAATTGTCTAAGCATCTTAACCTTGACAACCCAGCAACGCCTCATCCACAGGTGACAGGTTTTCAAGGGTAGCAGACTCTTTGGCAGCTCAACCACAATGGCGCGCTTGGCCATGTTTTAGGAACAACATTTTATCTGAGCCATAACGTGACATCTTCAGTACTCATGAGGCCAATATCCAGTGCACTCATATGCTGTTGAAGTTTCTTCCACCGTTGGACCCGGCTAACCCTATGACACCAGTGTTTGACCAGATAAAGACGCTACTCGATGCAGCGTAAGCTCAAACTACTCGAGCAGTCAATTCAAGGTTCGGGCAACCAAGCCGATAGGGCGCTCGAAGCTAGCTGCCGGGACTGTCCCACGATAGTCATCGAGTAGCACGATCAACGGTGGCTAGTTCTAACCATCGTAATTCTAGAATGATCCATTTGAACTCCCACCAAGGATACTGTGGAGATCTCCGAGATTGAATCCCGCATAATCGACGAGATTTGCACAATGTTCTGCAAGATTGAAGGAAACAGCGGGATCATGAAGACTGCAAAAGGCGGGATAATAAGTCCGCGTCCTTAAGAGGTCAATCTCCTGTGCGACATGCACGTTGGGGTGAATCTTCGTCCTCGGGGGGCCGTTTGCCGCAGTGACACAGGTTCCCCCCTAGGTAAGATGTGCACAGAGGACAGCGTCAGATGACCCCTAAGGACATCGATGATGGGTGTAAAGTATTCACTCCGGCACTACCCACGGTCAGGTGGCTGGACAAGTTCAAGCCCGGTCCGGTCGAGAAGTACTTGGGGAAGATTAATCTCGTTGAATGGTTGTAGATCTACACTATAGTCATGAGAGCAGCTGGAGGCAACAAGAAGGTGATGGTCAATTACCTGCTCACCACTCTCGATGGAACAGCAAGGTCTTGGTTACTCAACCTCCCACCTTAGTCGATATCATCATGGGTTGAGTTGCAGGCCCAGTTCATTGCCAATTTTCAAGGCATGTATGAACGCCCCAAAACACATAGTGACTTGCATCGACTGATGCAAAAGCCAGGAGAGTTGTTGCGTATCTTTTTTCTATGGTTTAGCGACAAACAAAACCGCACTTTTGATATCTCAAATGAGGTAGTGATTGTGGCTTTCGAGAATGGGGTCAAGGACGGATATCTGAAGGAGAAGCTCACTACCCGAAAGATCAAAACAACTAAGGAGCTCTTCAAGCTGGCAGATAAGTATGCCATCTGTGACAAGGCTCGAGACCACCTCAACAACCCCAAGCATGGCAGTGACAAACCCGAGTTGTCCAAGCAAGGGGAAAAGAGGAACAAGAACCATGGGGAGAAACGCAAGGGCGACTCCATTGTAGCTGCTGTCAAAAGGGGCAAAGCACGTAACCTAGGCGACAACAAGGGCCGAAGTCGTGGAGGAAACAAATACTTTCCCGTCCACCACAAGGACAAACACGACTTTGACAAGTGCGAGGTAATTAGCAAGAAAGTCTAGGAGAAGCTCAAGGCCGCCCTCGCTGAGCGCGGGATCGAGCAGGCTAAGAAGAAGCTTGAGGATGATGAACCCGAGTATCGAGGGGCTGAACACAAGCTGGCATATATCTTCGGGGCATCTACCACGTATGAGTCCAAAAGGCAATACAAGTCAGTCGAAAGCGAAGTCAACCTAGCCACGCTAGCTCTCCCCTGATTTCTCAAGTGGTTAGAGGTGCCAATCACCTTCGACCAGTCAGATCACCTGACTATGGTCCCACATCCAGGTCGATACCCTGTGGTGGTCGAGCCCACCATCATGAACATCAATGTCGCTCGAACCTTAGTTGATGGAGGCAGCTCGCTGAACCTCATCTTTGCAAAGACACTAGATAACATGGGAATTCCCTGGACCGAGATAAAAGCCAGAGTCGAGCCGTTCCATGGCAGAACTCTGTGCAAATCATCAACCCCACTGGGCCAGATTGTGCTGTTAGTCACATTTGGCACATCGGAAAACTTCTGCACTGAGAAGATCCTCTTAGACGTAGATGATTTTGAAACTGCGTATAATGTGATTCTGGGCAGCCAATGCTAGCCAAGTTCATGGCGGTGGTGCATTACGCGTACCAGACCATCAAGATGCCAGCGCCAAAGGGAGTCTTCACGATCAAGGGAGACCAACGTGCTGCGATTAGGTGCAACAAGAAAAGCCTGGAGATGGCTGAGCTTCTCTGTAGATTGGCAGATAGTGCCGGCGGTGAGAACACCAAGCGCTAGAAATCTAGAAGCACCGATCAGGCTTCTGTGTCCAACAGTGCCACCAACGACCGGATCAATGACGCCAAAAAGGATAAGAAGACCTGCGGAGATGTCAAGGCGGTGCCCCTTGACCCGGTAGAGCCATCTAAGACAGTCAAGGCAAGCATCGACCTTGACCCCAAATAGGACTCGAGCTCATCACTTTCCTTCGAGCAAACTGCAACGTATTTGCATGGCAACCGTCCGACATACTCAGGGTCTCCAATGGGGTGATCGAGCATTGATTGGCTGTGGAACCAAGCGCCAAGCCCGTGGTGTAGAAACAGTGCAGATTCGTAGAGGATCGAAAGTAAGCCATACAAGAGGAGGTCAACAAACTCCTGAAAGCTGGCTTCATTCAAGAGGTCCATCACCCAACATGACTGGCAAACCCAGTCTATGTAAAGATGGACAATGGCAAGTGGAGGATGTGTGTTGACTATACCGACCTCAATAAAGCGTGTCCTAAGGACCCTGTTCCTCTTCCCAGCATCGACCAAATAGTGGGCTCCATTGCAGATTGTGAACTGCTAAGTTTTCTAGATGCCTATTTGGGGTATCACCAAATTAGCATGTCCATGAAGGACGAAGAGAAAACTGCCTTTACTACTCTTTTTGGTGTATTCTATTATATAATGATGCCCTTTGGTTTGACATGTGCTGGCGCAACGTATCAACGTTGTATTCAAAACTTCTTGAAGTCCCAAATAGGACGCAATGTAGGGGCGTATGTTGACAATATCGTATTAAAATTGAAAAATAGGGGCACTCTAATCAGCGACCTCTGTGAAACATTCAACAACCTCAAGAAGTATCGGAAGATGGTTAACCCCGAGAAGTGCATGTTCGGCGTCCCGTCCGGCAAGCTTCTTGGCTTCTTGGAGTCTAGTCGAGGCATCGAGGCCAACCCGCACAAGATCGAGGCAGTGAATCAGATGCGTCCTCCACGAATGCTAAGAGAGGTATGAAAGCTCACTGGATGCATTGCAGCCCTTAGTCGATTCATCTCTTGGATGGGTTAACGAGGGCTATCTTTCTTCAAGAAGCATGACAATTTCGAGTGGACTAAGAAGGCCATAGAAGCTTTTTAAGATCTGAAAAGGTACTTATCGTCTACATCAATTTTAGTTTCACCTAACGAAAAAGAGGAGCTCTTTTTTGTATATTGTAGCTACCCCCTAAGTAGTAAGCACGGTCCTGGTGGTCGAACAGGATTACCCTAAGAAAAAGACCAAAGTCTAGAAGCCGGTATATTACATGAGCGAAGTCTTGCACGGTGCCAAGGTGTGATATTCTCAGATACAGAAGATATTATATGCCGTCCTGATGACTTCCCGAAAGTTATGGCACTACTTCCAGGTGCACAAGATTACGATTATGACAACGTGTCTGCTCAAGGAGGTGCTGCGCAATCGAGAGGCGACAGGGCGAATCGCACAATGGGCGGTTGGGCTCAACGAATTCATGGTCGATTTTGCACCGTGGACTAGCGTCAGGTCAGGAGTTCTGGTGGATTTCATTGTGGAATGGACTCATGTCGAGGAATAGGAAGCCAAGATGGTCGATGACCACTAGACGATGTTCTTCGATGGCTCGCTTACACTTCAAGGCTCGGCGGCTGGCATCCTGCTTAAATCTTCGACAGGTGAGGAATTTAAATACGTCATCGAACTCAATTTTCAAGCTTCGAATAACATTGTAGAATGCGAAGGACTAGTCAACGGGCTTTGAATAGCCATGGCACTAGAAATCAAGTGATTACTCATGAAAGAGGACTCACGGCTAGTCGTAAACCAAGAGCAAAAGGAATACTAGTGTTCGGATGACAACATGGCTGCATAACTGAATGAGGTCCGCAAGCTAGAGCACAAGTTCGAAGGCCTTGAGGTAAGGCTCATTCGGCGGGGTGATAATACCATCACCAATGAACTTGCTAGTCTCACGTCATCCCATTCACTAGCACCCAGGAAGGTCTTCATTGAGAAACTCCCTAAACCATCCATCTCTCCCCCACAAGAGACAGATACTGCCCAACTTGATCAGTAGTCTGGTCGAGTCAGCGAGGTAGAACTTGCAAACATGAAAGCTGAACCCAGACGATGATGCCTCAGCCGAAAAAATTGCACGTAAGTCCAAGCTATATGCATTGGTAAACAGCAAGCTCTATCGGAAAGGGAGTAACAGAATCTTGATGAAGTGCATCAATCAGGAAGAGGGCAAGAAAATATTGCTCGATGTCTAGGAGGCATCTGTGGCAACCATGCGTCCTACCGCACTCTAGTCAGGAAAGTTTTCTGGCAAGGGTTCTATTGGCCAACTGCCATCTAGGACGCTTGCGAGCTGGTGAAAAAGTGCAAAAGCTACCAATTCTATAGCAAGTAAACCACCCGACCCTCCTAGGCTCTGCAAACTGTTTCTCTGTCTTGGCACTTCTCCGTTTGGGGGTTGGATATCTTAGGAACGTTTCCTAGAGCCTAAGGAGGTTATAAGTTCCTATTCGTAGCAATCGACACATTCACCAAGTGAATAGAGGCCGAACCCATCAGGAACATCACCTCAGAAGTAGCCAAGAAGTTAATGAGGAGCATCATAACTTGATTTGGCATCCCGAATTGAGTGATTATTGACAACGATAACTAGTTCAAGAGCAGTGCTTTTACAGTCTTCTGCGAAGAACTGGGAATCAAACTTTGTTTCACCTATTTCACTCATCCTCAGAGTAACAGTCAAGTTAAACATGGCAATGACATGATCTTGCAGGGGATTAAGACCCACGTATTCGATTGGCTAAAGACTTACTCGAACAAGTGGGCGAAAGAACTTCCCTCGGAGCTATGGGCCGTTCGAACGTCGACTAGTCGAGCCACCGATGAGACTCTATTTTTCTTGGTCTACAAAGCAGAAGCAGTGCTTCCGACTGAGTTAACGTTCAAATCACCTCGAGTGGAGAACTACTCAGAAAAGGAGAAGGAGCGAGAGTGGGCAAATGACACAAATCTACTCGAAGTGTACAGAGGTCGAGCATCCATTCGAGTGGCCAAGTATCAACAGGCCTTGCGTAGATATCACAGCACAAGAGTCCAAGAAAGAGAGCTCGATGTTGAGGACTTAGTACTATGAAAGGTGTAAAAACAACATAATCTTAACAAATTATCATCTAAGTGGGAAGGCCCCTGCGTGGTAGTCAAAGCTACTCAACCAAGATCGATGCGGCTATCTATAGCAGACAGCATGATACTGGTCAACTTGTGGAACATCGAATAACTAAGAAAATTCCACACATAAGAGAGAAAACATCACAAATTCGAACAAAGAGAAAAATTCTAGATAAGTAAAAGTCCATTTTATTTACATTACTAACAAAAGTTTTTATTACATTCGTAGATAGGCTACTCTAGGTACCCTACAGCTACTTGCCCTTGAAGACGTCTCGCCTCCTCTTTTGCTCACTCCAGGATAGGCAACTGATAGTCCCTGGAATGGGCCTATGCCCTCATTGGAGTGGGCTGAAAGAGGCGGCGAGGGCACACTGGCCGGTTGATGGCAAGGAATCCACCACCTTTGATACCAAATGCCACTGACCACCATCGTGATGGTTTGGAGGACGAGCAAGCATTGGATCAATGAAGTTGTTTTGAGCTTCACCTCCGCCGCTGGTGCTAGTGGCCTTGCCTTTTTCTCCTCTGGTGTTGGAGGAGGCAGTAACCTTCACAGGAGAGCAGAGGTCGCATGATCTCGTGGGGAGACGACGCGTAGCTTGCTCGTCAACTCCTCCTCTTCTTTGGGCCAGACCTCCGTCTCCACCACCCTCTAGTTGATCTCCTCCTCCTCAAGCTAGACCTCCTTTTTGACTGCATCCCAGTTGATCTCGTTGTCTTCATCCTTAGAAAGGACGATGACGACGTGTCATGAGAGCCCCGTGGCTAGAGGTAGCGGAGGGATCTCAAGGGAAACCTCCTAGGGAGGAGCTCCCTCGAGGATCTCCAAGGAGGGAGACGGAGGCGGCAAGGAGGCCATGAAGTTGTTTTGAAGAAGCTAAAAGTGTTACAATGCCAAAGCAAGAGAAAGGTAATGCCAAGTGACCACACGTCCCATCTATTTATAGCCTCAGGAGTGGGTCAGGCCAAGAATCGTGATTCAACGAGAGTCCATGTCGGTTCCAAGTTTACAAGGCATTTCCTCTATACTCTTGTATTAATGCAAAAGCTGAAGAGGCGCCGAGTGATGATGGGCCACGCAAAGACCGAAAGAAGCGACGGCTGCAGCAATCCTTAGTAATCAAGCAGAAAGTGTACGACTAATGGACACCGAACGTGACGCTTATGCCAAATTGTCTCCTCGATGGCATAATCAAGCAGAAAGTCAGGTGCCACATCACGCTTCCTCCAGATGTTTAACTGCACCAAGTATTCTTGGGGCTCGCGCATCGAGGCATATGGTTGAGAGTTGTTTTCAAAAGACATATATGTCCAGTCACCGTAACCGCTTATCGAGTATGAGGTCGAAGAATACACTGCTCAAGTTGTTGCCTCTGCTTAGCCCCGTCCTCGAGTTGAGACGCTTATCGAGTAAGGGACCAGGAGTCACGACAGATGTGTGAGCCTAATGCTCCGCTGACACTACGATCCAACCATCGAGTAAAAGCCGAGACCCGAATCATAGCATTGTGTTTTCTATACACTACTCCCCATCTGATTGTCTCATCGAGTAGGGAGTCAGGGGCTACAGGTAGCTCGATACACAGGTAACCCAATACCTTGTCTAATTCTTTGCCCTTTGTCAGTTCTCTTTTGGTTGATACAGTTATCAAGCAGAGCATAGTGTAGGCACAAATTGTTTGCTATTAGTTTAAATGAATTCGAATCCCTTTGCACTTATTTACTCGATTTCATACTTAGCTGGTGAGCGAGTGAAGCCAAAGCATGGCCGTGCTTGAACCCGACGATGAGCAATTCTATCCTGCACGCAAACGAGCACCAGATTGTCAAACATCTAATGCTGAGTGGCTGGCGGGAGATGAGGCCTCTAGTTAGTTCTACATGCGCTACCCAACAAAGCTCTTGTTTGCTACACAGTCTAAGTCATACAATCGATAAAGGCTGGCAATGAATCGCGCAACTCTTAAAATTGTCTAAATGGTACCAACATTATGCACAGCCTCTTCGGGCATAAAAGCTTGGGGCTCAGGAATCTGAAAAGAATTTTTTCTAAGTCCTATGCGCAGGTATAGTCAGAACACGAGTGCAAAACGCCAAAAGTCCATAAGTGCTAATCGAAATTGCATCTACTCGTGTCTCCTCTATTTCATTGGCAAGGAACCAAATGCCAAGACGTGGATAGAAAAGCAATCTAGTTAGTATTTTCATCAAGAGACCACAGCATCAGCGTAAGTTTAATTACATCAACACAATAAGCCTAAGGGTTTTGCTTGGCCTCACTACGAGACAGCTCCAGCCCATCCACGAACCTCTTGGCCTCACCTCTAAAGGACTCGATGAGGTTGGTGACCTTGTTGTCCTCACAAGTAAAGCCATCCTCCAAGCACGAGAGGTCCAGCTCCGAATAGTAGTTCTTCATGTAGGGAATATACCCTTAGGTCAATCATTGGATGATTGTATAAACGCCTTTGTTCATGTACTTATGATAACTTTGCTTATCGGTTCCAAGAATTAATGTCATGACTTTGTTCACTGAGTGTGACTTAGTTGTGAAACACATCATTATAATGACATTATTCTAAACGGGTCCCAGGTCCATATCACTACGAGGAGCGGTAGTGATTTGACCAGCACATTGATTGGTTGATAGTAATGTTTTGCATACCATTGATATGGAGATATCAAACCAATAATGTGGACACACGTTGGACAACATGGGTAGTCGGACAGACCTACTCCGAGACGCTGTGAGATTGTTATCTTATAAAGTGCCATCAGCATATAGTCTCGAGTGGTATGCCTATATGGTCTTTAAACCTGAGATCATCATGGATACCCAGCATGTGGACTCGTATGCTTTGGTGTCATCAAACGCTACACGGTAACAGGGTAGTTATAAAGGTGACTACTGGGTATGCCATGAAACATAGCCAGGGGTGTGATTGATCAAGATGGGATTTGCCCCTCCTAGATAATGGGAGAGATACCTCTGGGCCCCTCAGTGTGGATGGATAGGAAAAGAGCACGGCCGTGCTAATATGACTAAGGAGTTAGTCATGGTGTTATATCCATCACATTGACGAGTGAAGTGGTCGAGCTACTAACAAGGGTGGCGCATATCTTGCCTTGAGCTTGACTGGTATCGTGTGGCAAAGGGATCGATATATGCGATGTATCAAAGGTTTAGCTGAATAAAGTATTCTGTGCATTCGGGGGTCAATACGTACTGCTAGGTGCCGCTGTTGATCTGTGGGTTGGAAAGAAGTTTCTGAATCCACGGCTGACTTGCACTTAACCTAACGGGTCACACACTTAACGGGTTGGAATTGTTTAATGGGTATTGCACGTTGATATGATCCGCGTAGGAGGTAAAGCCCTAGTGGGCTGAAGCCCACTAGTATGTCTATATAAGGTGAGCCCAAGGGTGGCACGTGGTGATAGAGATAAGTTGAGCCCTGACCACGCCTAGCCACCGCGTGCCACTCCCGCTCCCTAGAAACCCTAGCTGTGCAGCGAGGTGCTAGCATGCCCCACACGGCGTTCCTGCTCGAAACATGTTGATGAGGACGTCGCTACTATAGATATGTCCATACCTAGTTGGACCAACTCCTACACGTCACTCATGGGCCAAGAAGACAAATATATCAAATCCATCACGTTCTGGAATCCAATTCGGCCTCCGAAACTAGCGTGAAGTAAAACGAGTATAACTTTTGCATACGGTGTCCGTTTGGAGAGTTCCTGTACTTCGCTAAAATCTTATCAAGTCTACTTTCCAACGGATTTGAAATCATCTCCAAATTCCATCCGAGTCAATGAGAATCTGTAAAACAAGTGATGTCACTTTTCCAGTCCGAATTGACGTGGGCCTTGGGCCTTGTAATTTGAGTTGTAGTCGGCCTCCAACTATTTTGGCTGAGTTTCCATGCCCCCTCTCCTCCTTAAAAAGGAAGCCACACCCTCATCTAGGGTTTGGTTGGGTTTCATTTGATTAGTTTAGCCAAGTGCAAACTTTAAGTCTTCAAGTTGTGCTTGACAACCACCTTGTCAAGATCTTCAATAGAACCCCACCCTTGTTTTGCCTTCATTCATATTCACAAATTCTGTTGTAGATGACACCTAATGCTGTTAACACAAATGGTTTTAACTTGCGGTCGGTTCTGGAGAGAGAGAAACTCTCCGGGATGAATTTTATGGATTGGTATTGTAACTTGAGAATTGTTTTCAAGCAAGAGAAAAAGGAATATGTTCTAGAGGAGCCCTATCTTGAAGAACTACCTGATAATGCCTCTGCTACTGATAAGCGTGCTTATGAGAAGCACACTAACGACTCACTTGATGTTAGCTGTCTCATGCTTGCTACGATGAACTCTGAGCTTCAAAAGCAATATGAGTCATCTGATGCCTACGATATGATTGAGGGCCTCAAGAGCATGTTTGAGAACCAAGTTAGGGCTGAAAGATATTCAATATCCAAAAGCCCTGTTTGCGTGTAAGCTAGCAGAAGGTGGAGCCGTTAGTCCTTATGTGATCAAGATGATTGGTTACATTAAGAGCCAAGAAAAGCTCGGTTTTGAACTGAACCAAGAGTTGGCCACGGATGTGATTCTCCAGTCACTCCCTCTGAGCTTTGAGCCATTCATCTTGAACTATCATATGAACAGCCTGGAGAAGTCCCTGGCCGAGCTGCATGGGATGCTCAAAACAGCAGAAGAGAGCATTAAAAAGGGCACTAATCATGTGATGATGGTTTAGAAGGATAAAAAGAGGAAGCACAAAGCTAAAAGCAATGGTGAGGATAAGATCCAAGAATCAAAGCCGAAGTTTAAGGCTGGCCCGGGTGCTTCTGACAAATGCCACTACTGCAAGGGTAAAGGGCATTGGAAGAGGAACTGCAAGAAGTTCCTAGAAGACAAGAAGAATGGAAATGTTCCAGCTTCTAAAGGTATTAATGTTATAGAAGTTAATCTTGCAACTCGTCCTGCTGAATCATGGGTATTTGATACCGGTTCGATGATTCATACTTGCAAATTGTTGCAGGGGCTAAGGAGGATTAGAGATTGTGAGAGTGGTGAGTTGGAGATTCGCGTCGGCAATAGAGCAAAGATTGCTGCAAAGGACATCGGCGTTTATCCCTTGTCATTACCTTCTGGTTTAGTCATGGAATTGAACAATTGTTATTACATTCCTGCCTTGAGTAAGAACCTTATCTCTCCTTCATGTTTGGAGGAAGAGGGTTATGACTTTGTAATAAAGAACAAATGTTGTTCTATTTATTTTAGTGGCTTGCTCTATGGTAACTGTCCATTAGTGAATGGGCTGTATGTGCTAGATTTTGGTGATACTTCTGTTAATAACGTTAGTACTAAGAAACTCAAAATAAAATGTGATTTGGATTTCGCTTATTTATTGCATTGTTGCTTGGGCCATATAAACATGAGGCGCATGGAGAAGCTCCATAAAGATGGTTTTGTTGATTCAATTGACTTATAATCTTTTGAACCATGTGAATCTTGTTTACTTGGCAAGATGACTAAGGCACCTTTCACTGGTTCAAGTGAGAGGGTGAATGAGTTATTGGCCCTCATGCATACTGATGTATGTGGACCAATGAGCTCTACGGCCAGAGGCGATTATCAGTACTTCATTACTTTCACCGATGACTTTAGTAGATATGACTATGTCTATCTAGTGAGGCACAAGTCTGAATCTTTTGAAAAGTTCAAAGAGTTTCAGAATGAGGTACAAAATCATATTGGCAAGAAAATTAGATTTCTACGATCTGATCGTGGAGGTGAATATTTGAGCCAGGAGTTTAGTGATCATCTAAGAGTTGTGGAATTGTTCCGCAGCTGACTCTGCCCGGAACACCTCAATGGAATGGGGTATCTAAACAGAGGAATCGGACTTTGTTGGACATGGTACGGTCTATGATGAGTCAAGTTGATCTTCCATTGTCGTTTTGGGGGCATGCTCTAGAAACAGCTACGTTCACATTGAACAGAGTTCCATCTAAATCCGTAGAGAAGATGCCATATGAGATATGGATTGGGAAGCGTCCCATATTGTCTTTTCTAAAGATTTAGGGCTGTGAGGCTTATATAAAACATTTAACGTCTGATAAGCTCCATGCCAAATCAGATAAATGCTTCTTTGTGGGGTACCCAGGGGAAACCAAAGGGTATTATTTTTATAACTGGGCTGAAGGCAAAGTATTTGTCGCCCAAACTGGTGTCTTTTTGGAAAAGGAGTTTTCCAAAAGAACTAGTGAGAGCAAGATGCAACTTGAAGAGGTTCGGGTAGCATCTGAAAATGTTTTAGCTTCAGCTAGTCCTCAGCAGGATGAGCAAGATGTTGCTGAACCTGTTGATGAGGTGCCCAACCCCATAGAGGTCCAGACGGGCTAGCCGTGCTCTTGAGAGGTTTATGTTCCTCACGATGGAGCAACGTGATGTGTTATTTTTGGAAAATGACGAGCCCAGGGACTATGCAGAAGAAATGGTGGGACCAAACTGTGAGAAATGGCTGGAGGCTATGAGATCTGAGATGAAGTCTATGAGTGATAATCAAGTTTGGAATTTGATTGATCTGCCTGATGGTGTAAAAGCTATCGAGTGCAAATGGGTCTTCAAGAAAAAGATAGAAATGGATGGAAATGTTCACATCTATAAGGCAAGACTGGTGGCTAAAGGATTTAAGCAGATCATGGTATTGACTATGATGAAACTTATTCCCCTATCACCATGTTTAAGTCTATCCGGATCATACTAGCAATTGTCGCTTTTCATGATTATGAAATTTGGCAAATGGATGTCAAACTGGCTTTCCTGAATGGAAACCTGATTGAGGATTTATATATGATACAACCTGAGGGTTTTGTCGATCCTAGTAATGCTAGCAACACTACAAGAAAACGATAATTTTTTGTCGACCCACGATATTTTCGTTGGCTCCCCACAGGCTGACGCAATAATAACGATTTTTCATCGGCCCAAGTCAAACTGACGAAAATACATTTATTTTCATCAACCCAAGCCAACAGCTGACGAAAATAGTCCTACCAAGGGCGGCATTTGAATTTCAAATTATTTTCGTCGGCTTCTCTAACCGACGAAAAAACCTCAGCCCACTCGTATATTGCCATGTGGCATAAATAAATGTTTTCATCGGTCAGGCTGGCCGACGAAAATAGATAACCCTATTTTCATCGGCCACCGTGGCCGATGAAAATAGTCCGTAATAAGCCCCCTGGCCATCCTCGCACTTACCCATTCGCTCGCTCCACCGCTGCCGCGCAACCGATCGATCGTCCGTCTGCCGCCCTGTGCCGAGCCGCCCCGCCGCCCTACGCCCACGCCTTGCGCCGTCACCTCCATTGCCCCCGCGCGCCGCTGCTTGCCATCCCAAAGCCACCGCCTGTCGCGCTCCTCCAAGCCCGTCGCCGGTCGTCGCCTACCGCCCTCCAAGCGCGTCGCCGTCCACCGCCCTACTCACGGCGCCGTCACCTCCATTGTACGTCTGTATACAGTCATTTCTAGTGAATTCTTATATGCAATAGGACTCAGAAGTGTCTAGTATGCAAGTTATGTTTGGTATGAGATGAAAAACATCAATGCATCTATTAGTTTCTTACAATAAGGACATTGTTATAGTTTTGTTGATGACATGCATATCTCTGTATTCTCAATATGAGTCAAAACCATTAGTCTGATACTTGTTTGTGATATGCATCACCAAGGGGGATCAGATCAGAGCATGTCATGTGAGTAAAAGACTTAGTTTGTTAGTCCCAGCCTTAGAGATAAACAAGAGCTGGTTTGTAATTTTAGGGATATGTTGGTTTATTAGAGATTAGTGTTTGGTTAGATTCCGTATCATCTCTATATTGAATTGCTAGGGCTATTGTTTATATAAGAGAGGTGGTGTGTAATTCGGGTCATAACATTGTTCCTCTAGAAATTTATCCCCTAGTCCCAAGTCTCCCTCCACCAATGATCTAAGGATCATAACATTGTTTTTTATGTATATGCTTTGTGACCATGTGGTCCTTTAAAACATATTCATTTTTTGGATGCATTTCTTAAGATAATGGGCTTTATGAGTTATATAAAATATTGTTTGATTAGCTGTTAAGTAGAATTGATTTTGTCAGCCAAACCTAGGCGTCACCCGTTCGGGAACGGCGCATCTCACATTTACTTGTGAGGTGTGCCGTTTCGAAATTGTCCAGTTTAATTTGGACAGCCTAGGAATGGATGCTAGAGCATATGTAGGAATGGATGCTAGAGCATATGCTAGAGCTCTTGTTAGCAACCATAGCACACTGTGATTGATCTTGTTACTCATTTTTAGAGTCCATAATGTGTGATGATAGAAGATGGATGTACGATGGTTGCAGTAAGACTAGGGCACATTCAAGAGAATGGGGGGGTCAAGACACGGACGTTCATGGATAATGCGTTCGCAGGGGCCGCAAGTGGTGTTGTAAAGTGCCCCTGTAACAAGTGTCGAAACTTTGCTCGGCATGTTAAGTCGGATGTGGAACGTCACCTGTGCAAGTTTGGTTTTATGCCGGACTATATGATATGGTACGAGCATGGTGAGGCACAACCCATTGAGACGGACCATGAGGATGAAGATAGGATGGATGAGATGATGAATGGTATTGGTAGGGATTTTGAGGTTAATTCAGAAGAAGAGCCCGGGCCGGAGGTTCAAAGGTTCTATAGCCTCCTTTCGGCCTCGGAAGAGCAATTGCATGATTCCACCAACGTGACCGTCCTAGCGGCCGTGACGCGACTCATGTCAATAAAGTCGAAATATACTTTTTCAAACAATTGCTACAACGATCTGGTCCAATTCATCAGTGATATTCTTTCACCGAACCATAAGATGCCGAAGGCCATGTACCAGTCGAAGAAGCTGTTATCTGGCCTTGAGATGAAGTATGAGAAGATTTATGTTTGCGAAGATAATTGCATGTTCTGGAAGGAATATGCCAACAAACCTCGATGTCTATTCTGCCAAAAAACTAGATATGTCGAGGTGTTAAATGATGAGGGGATAACGGTGACGACAAATGTCGCAGTGAAATAACTTCGCTACATGCCAATCACACCTAGGCTTAAAACGGTTATACTTATCTAAAAAACAGCTAGGCATATGAGGTGGCATAAAGAAGGTGTCCGTGGTAGTGATGGAGTCATGGTGCATCCATCAAATGCCGAGGCATGGAAGGCATTGGACCGCTTCGACCCTGATTTTGCAAGGGACCCTAGGAATGTTCGCTTAGGGTTGGCGACAGATGGGTTCACACCTTTCAGCATAAGTGCCACCCCATACTCTTGTTGGCCAGTTTTTATTATGCCACCCCATACTCCCGGGATCAAGTCAATTTGGTACTCAATACCTCGAATAGGTGGCAGCCCCGGGGGTATCTCAGCTGGGAACACGTCCTCATGCTCCTACAAAAGGTTAGTGACAGTAGGAGGCAAAGAGCTAGACATATCGTGAAATGAAAATAAAGTTTCTTTGCATATCAAAGCATAGCACGGTGTATCGTTCTCATTAATTTCAGCAAGGTCAGATTTTGTAGCAAGCATAACACCACCTTTCAATTTAATTCCCTCGAATTTAGAACTTGTTTTCTTGTCTTTCTTAGGTGGGAAAACATTCTTAGCTACTTGCTGATTTTTAGATTCTAGCGCAATCTCTTTCTTCTCATTTTCATCTCTCTCTTTATCACATTGCACAATTTCTGTAGGTGTCATAGGAAGCAAAGTGATTTTCTTTCCTTTGTGCATAAGAGTGTATTTTTTACTTCTACCATGATGAGTTGCATCAGTATCAAATTCACATGGATGGCCTAATAAAAGTGAACATGCTTGCATAGGCACTACGTCAAAATTAGCAAAATCATGGTATGTTCCAATGGAGAATTGCACTCTCGCAGTTTGTGTTACCTTCACCTTACCACTATTATTGAATCATTGAATATGGTAGGGATGAGGATGTGCACGTGTGGTCAAGCAAAGCTTCTTGACCAGATCTGAACTGACCAAGTTGTTGCAGCTTCCTTCATCAATTATGACTCGAACTCGGCGATCCTTGACAATGAGGAACATCTGAAATAAATTATGGCATTGTAGCTGCTCTGCTTACTCCATGTGGGTGCTAAACACTCGCTGCACAACTAAGGTCTTGTAGTTTTCCGTGGCAGCGGTGCCTAAGATCTCCTCACTGTCGCTATCAGTCTCATCATCATCACCTGTATGGTTAGCTACAATAACAAACTCATCCTCAACATCACTAGCACTAATGTACCCACCGTCTTCTGTGGCAAAGTACGCTTGCTGGCTTGGGCAATCCCTCATTACATGGCCCATCCCTTTGCAACGGTGGCACACTATTCCATTTGTATGGCCAGTGGAAACAACCGATGAAGAGCTAGTTGCTGGGGCCTGCACACTAGAAGATTTACTCACCTCAGGTGCTCGTGATGGCGGTGATGGTGCTGCTGAACGCGCCCTACTCATGGAGGGCGCAGCAGACCGAACAGGAGGGGGTGGAGCTAATTTGGTTGTTCCCGGAGTCGTCCATGATGTGGGTTGTTGCCGAAATTGCTCCTTGGTCTTTGCTATTTTCCCTGCAATTCTTTTTCTGCCAACATAGCAAGCTGGAACAATCTATTGATAGAATTATATTCTTTGTAATCAATTATGTCCTGAATCTCGTGCTGTAACCCCCCATAAAAACGAGCCATATTATCCTCCTCGTCCTCAATTACCTCACAACGCAACATGCCTATTTGTAGCTCTTGGTAGTACTCCTCAACAGATTTATTATTTTGATTTAAGCGTTGCAATTTCTTGCGCATATCACGTTTATAAGAAGGAGGAACAAATCTTCTATGCATAGCTTGTTTCAATCTATCTCGTGTATCAGGTGCTAATTCAGCATTTACTATTTCATTCCACCAAATGATAGCAAAGTCTTTAAACTCACTAGTAGCTTGTCTAACTCTATGTATCTCAGGAACAAGATGAGAGTTAATTTTTTGTTCAACTGTCATTTCCCAATCTAAGTAAACTTCAGCATCATAAGCACCAAAAAAAGATGGTATGGTAAATTTAACCCTAGCAAAAGAATCATCATGTCCACGACCATTACGAGGATTAAAATTGTTACCTCCCATACCTTGACGGTTGAAGTTTTGGCGTCATTATTCTTTGTTCATCTTGGGCAAGGTTCTTTGGCGCCCAAAGGCGTGGAAGTCTGCTCTGGCAAAGAAACTTCGGTTGTAGTATTCCTCATCCACAGCATCCATTACGTCTAACTTTTTAGCTACCTCATCCACTTCTTCATCCCCTGGTCCTTTGGGAGGAAACTGGTCCTCCACAATCTGAACTCTGCCGACGAGGTCTGAGATTCCACGATCTAGCCTCTCAAAGTTCTCTTGATTGTCTTGCTGGACCTTCGCGACATCATCCTTAATCTCTCGGATATTCTTGGCTGCTTCTCGGTTTGCTGTGGCAAGGGCTTCCTTGAGGTCCTTGTCCCTCTTCGCGAGATCCTCCCTAAGATTTTCAAAGAGCTTACGAAAATCATCGTCGTCTCCCGTAGCTCTAGCTCTTGTAGTGGGTCCTGTCATTGTTAGTAATAAAACAGAAGATAACACAAAAGTATTACCCCCTATTAACTACTAGGATGTGGTGATAGAGAGTCGCTCACACTCAAATGTCTTACCACGCTCTTACAAGATTCTTACCAAAGCAACAGGTGGTACAACCGGTGGCTGGTTCGTGAGACCGTGATAAGCTTGAGTGTAGTGATTGCCGAATTGAACCTGAACTGACCAGAAGAAAGGTGGAGCTAGGAAGGCAAGTATAGTAGCAAGGATTAGCAAATTTCGAAAACAGTTAGCAAAGCTGAATAAAGATTGAAAGTTTTTGTCATAGTTGCCGGCCTAAGCATGCTCCTAGAACTAGTTCAACCTAGCAAGGGGTATATCGAAGCACAAAGGACTCAAAGGATGCAAGCAACTCTGATTTTCTACTTCTCTTTCCCTCTTTTTGTTTCTTTTCTTCTCTTCTGATTTTTTTTCCAGTGCGGCTCTTCTCTTCTTCATTTTTTTTGCACTTGCCTTTTGTTTTCCTTCCTTTTAACTCAAAGACAAATCAAAAATCTCATGTTTCGGGGCATGGGAGACAGTTAAACGAATGGCCGAAAAATCAGCAAAAACGGTATGAAAAACTTCTGAGCTCCAGAACTCAGTCTTAGAGGAATTTTTTGAGGGTCAAAAATTGGACAAGTCTAAATACTTGTGGATTTTTCAGATGTGCGTCATCGTCCTCTTCGAAACAAAAAAAGTATGACCCAATCGGAGTTCGTACGCAAAAGTTATGCCAGTTTTAGTGAACACTGCACAATCTGGAATTGCTCGCGAATTTAGTTCTTTCTCCTGGTTAGGACTAGAATAGGATTAGGTTTGCGGGTGAAAAAGGATGTCCAGCGGTGCAGGGCAATCGACACAAGGTAGCTCGTGACCTATCTAAGGTTTGTGGAATGAGTTATATAATGCAGTACGGCGGCAAGGACCAACTGTGAAGAATTCGGTTCGGTTCTTGGGTTGGCGACGATGGGATGATAATTGATGCAAAACAAGAACTAGGGAAACGGACAAGGACAACTAGCAACTAGGATCGCGACCTCAAACCAGCAACAAGATGATGACTATGGATCAATACTCAACAATACGATACTGAAAACGAAATTGCAAGGCTCAAAGGGTTGTAGGACAGCGGAATTGATGATGAACTTTTTGTGGGAAAATTTTTCTGGACTCTAGGACGATGGCAAAACAAAACTAAAGGGGATACAATGATACCTGATGGGAAACTGAGGCTCTGATACCACTTGATGTGCACGGGGGTGCCCGATCTTCCGAAAGGTATGAACTACGATTGGTGGAGAACTCGATGTTAACGATCCGGCTTCCAATCAGAACCGATCCGAATCCTGTAATCGCTACACCTCTGCTCCATCGGTTATCAACCGCGCACAAACACGATTGACCTCGCCAAGAAGGCTTATCCCTGCTTGCAAATCGAAGAACACAAGCAAGAACACAGAAGAACGTAATATGAATTACTGATGAACGATTAAGCACAAAGTTGGGGTTCTACAAACTGATGTATGGCGAAACTGTCTAAACAGATTAATCTAAGCAAAACCCAAAGCATAAGAATGACGGCTATGAGGTTTTAATACGTGAGAGGGCAGCGACTAGGGTTTGGGCGCAGCCCTACTCCAAATACACAGGCCAAGGGGGTGCCCATGCAACCCTAGGTCGTACAAGGCCTTTGGGCCCAAGTGGAGGTGTCGCAGCACCTGGCAGATTCATGATATCATATTGTTTTGATGATTCCTGTCAATCCAGAAGGATTTTGAATGTGAAACCACTTCCATTGGAAAGCTCTCGTCGTGGGCTTCTCCGTAGAGTCCAAGAACACCTCAATTGAACTTCATATGACCAAGATATGGTCGTTTTATTGATGTGCTGTCCTAAGACTCCGAGCCGGAATTGGAATCTGAATTGAGCTTGACTTTGATTCCAATTAGACTTGGACTTTGAAGGATGACGTCCAGGTAAGCTTGTGATGCTTCTCTCATATTCCTAAGTAACAAGACATCATAAGAATTTAGTAGCAACCCATCCAAGAAATCATGAGTAGCGAGAAACGAGTTCACCTGGTGGTTTAATTGTCGTGCACATGCTCGTGTTATTGGGCCTTGTGTTATAGTGTGTATATCCGAAGGAACGATGTCCTCATCATGGAGGATCTCCTCGAGGAGTCGCTTGTGGGGAAGCAGCCAAACTTTGCGCCTCAGCACCCTAGGTGGCTCGTTGGTCCTCCAAAAGCTGTCGGATTACGTCAGCAGTGATCTCATAGTAGCCGAGCGAGCGATTGAATATCACCTGGTCAGAAACCCTTGTCGGTGACATCCGATGATGTTTCACTGGTGGCTGGGGTGATAGCGATGCTGATCTCCCCGTTTGAGGAGAATCCGCCACCTCCTGCCGCTAAGCTGCTTCGACCTCGCTGGGGATTATGGCGGGCGTCGCGTCGTTTGCGAATGGCACCACACCGGTAGGAGCTGAGCCCGATGCTTGCCTGCCGCCTCGAGCATGCTCATCATCAAGGCTAGTGGCTCCCTCGAGCTGCCCACTCTACTCGTCATGCTCAGCCTCTAGAAAATAAAGAATTAGTTAAGCAACGACGCGTGTCCAAGTATGGCGGGATCGGTCATCACTCGATACATACCTCTTGTCGAGGATTGGCCAGAGAGTAAGCCTCTACACTGCAGGGGCCAGGATCTGAGCCATGGAAGATTTTGCTCAACCGATCAAAGATATTGGCATCTGATAAGACTATTAGTTAGTAAATCAGTTCGTTAGCTACCAACCATGGTAATGGGGAAAAGCGATAGAAGAAGACATCACTACTTACTCTCAGAGCTACCTCTGGTCGCGTCATCAACCCCAGAGTACTCCCAAGCCAAGTAGTCTCGGTATTTCAGCGGACTCAACTGCCGCGACAAGAAATCCTGGGCGACATGCCACCTAGTTAACCCTCTCTTCCTCAGCAACTCAATCTTCATGATGTAACGCACGTTCCACGTCGTAGATAGAGGGACTTTCATGTATAGTCGGTAGAGTTCGGGAAAAATGGTTGATAAAATAAAGGAAAATTGACTATGTCCGGCGAGGTGATATAAAACCACCGCTTCTTCCAGTCCGATTGCCAAGAAGAAGTCACCAACATTAGAATATACACGCTAGTAGCACCGCTACGGAGGTGAAAACCAGCACCCCCAATGACGTCATTTTTTGTCAACCTTTTCAAGCAGTAAAAATGATGAAATAAGTTGAGGCTTGGTCTAATACCCAAAAAGGCCTCATAGAGATGAGCGAAAACGCTGAGCATTGTGATTGAATTGGGGCTTAGGTGAAAAGGTTGGATTTTGTAGAAATCCAGAACATCAAGCAGAAATTTAGAAGGGGGAAAGCTGAGACCGCAGTGGAAGAAAGATTCAAAAACTACAGTCTCGTCCTCATCCTTAGAAGTCAGATAATCCTCACCGACAGATGGCCTACAATGGAAGAACTCCCGAGGAGAATGAAGCCGCCTTTCTCCAATTCCACAAGACACTTCTCTGTCATGATGGACCTTTGCCATACTTGCTGATAGTTCTCGTCACTGAAGACCGGTCCCATAGCTGGCGCTGCCACAGCCTCTTTCTTCGGCTGCGTGGCAGCCTTAGAGTTGGCAGAAGAACCAAACGCCATTGGAGAAAGAAAAAAGGAGATCTCTCAAAGCGTAGAAACACGAGGACTAAAGAAGGCGAGATGGAGGCTTC
Organism: Guadua angustifolia; assembly: GCA_036346375.1. Taxonomy (NCBI): domain Eukaryota; kingdom Viridiplantae; phylum Streptophyta; class Magnoliopsida; order Poales; family Poaceae; genus Guadua; species Guadua angustifolia. The sequence continues at coordinate 47,075,593 of CM070505.1, read as the reverse complement.
GAGACGAAGGCTAAGGATGAAAGAATGAAACAGCTATAGTTCCAAAATGGAGGATTTATAGGCCGAAGGTGTCGAGGCATAACGGTTCATTTCCCATTGTACGACATGACGATCACCGAGAAAAGCAGAATGATGGTGCCACATTCGCCGTAGCACCTCTGACAGTAACAATAAATGCTGAAACTACTCAATGTTTAAAATTTCTGACAATGGTTCCAACTCCACTCTAAGTTGGGTTGACTGGTCAATATCGAGCGACGTAAGGGTACCCAAAGCATTCGAGCTGGGCTTGTAGTAGGGAGCCCGACCCCGCACATCCTACTCGATACTTAGTGATTTCCAACTTGCTCGAGTCATTCTACCACCGGCAAGCGAGGTATTGCTCGACCAAATCAAGTTTGGCGACAATCGACCAAGCACTCAAATGGACCCTCCGCTAAGCAGAGTTCGGGTGCTACTATCGAATATCTAGATATGGGATATGGGCATACACCATAAAGTCAAAGGTTATAGTAGGTATATCTCTACCAGCATTTGGATACTCCAGATATTTCGAGCCCAGTTCAATGGGATAAGATATATGGAGAAGAGATATCCCCGCATAAGGCAAGACTCGATCGTATTCCTGATAAGAGGAAACCCACTCGAACACATCTGATGATTATGGAAATTCAGGTGCGATACGGAAGTCACAACGGCAACAGGACTCCTCATCGACTATGATTCGGTACTCTAATCCACTATATAAGGACTAGGGAGGACGTCGTCCAGAACAAGCCAATTGGAAGCTAGCCAATCGCAACCCACAATAAGCTAGGTTAGAGAGTAAGCTTCAAGCCATCGCCATCCAAAGCCAGACGGACAAGAAGATCTCCATGAGCCATAGTCTAGCCACCCTCATGTTGATATTTTCCTTGTAATCAGGACTAGCATCCTCGATTTGTAATCTGTTCATTGATCTCATCCATCACCGACATAGGAGTAGGGTATTACTCGATCAAGAGGCCCGAACCTATCTACATCATGTGCCTCCGATTGTGTGTTTGATCCTGCATACCTCAAAGGTACCCGAATATAAGTGTGTTGTCGATCACTAACCTTTGACAATGGTCATGACAACATATCCGCTCAAGGAGGTAATACGCAACTTAGAGGCAACAGGGCAAACTACAGAGTGGGTAGTTGAACTCAACAAGTTCAAGGTCAATTTTTTGTTGCGGACCAGTGTCAGGTCAAGGGTCTTAGTAGACTTCATCGTGGAATGGACACACGTCGAGGAAAAGGAGCACAAGATGGTCGATAACCACTAGACTATGTTCTTCGATGTATTACTCACACTTCAAGGCTCAACGTCCAGTATCGTGCTCAAGTACCCGATAGGTGAGGAGCTTAAATATGTCATCTAACTCGATTTTTAAGCTTCAAATAATGTTGACGAATATGAGGGATTAGTCAACGGGCTTCAAATAGCTGTGTTACCAGTGCTCAGATGACAACATGGTGGCATACCTAAACGAGGTTCGCAAGCTAGAGCACAAGTTCGAAGGGCTCGAGGTAAGGCATATCAGGTGAAGTGATAACTCCGCCACCGATGAAGTTGCTAGGCTTGCTTCGTCCTGTTCACCCACACCTGCAGGAGTCTTCATTGAGAAACTCCTTAAACCATCTATCTCTCCTGTACGGGAGACAGATGCTGTCGAACTCAACCAGCAGCCTGGTCAAGTCAGTGAGGCAGAATCCATAGAAATGAAAGTTGCACTACTCAAACGTGAGCTGACTTAGATGTCTCCAATCCAAGCCTATCTCGAAGGTTGAGAGATCCCTGATAATGATGCCTTAGCCAAGTAAATTGCACATAAATCCACGCTATACGCATTGGTAGATGGCAAACTCTATCAAAAGGGGAGTAACAGAATCTTGATGAAGTGCATCACTCAGGAAGAGGGCAATAAAATATTTCCTAATATCCATGGAGGCATCCGCGGCAACCATGTATCCCATCGCACTCTAGTCAGAAAAGTTTTTTGGTAGGGATTCTATTGGCCGACTGCCCTCTAGGATGCTTGTAAGCTGGTGAAAAAGTGCAAAAGCTGTGAATTTTACAGCAAGCAAACCACCCAACTAGCCCAGGCCCTGCAAACGATTCCTCTCTTTTGGTCTTTGTCCATTTGGGGCTTAGATATCTCAGGACCTTTTCCGAGAGCTCAAGGAGGTTATAAGTTTTTGTTCATGGTAATCGACATGTTCACCAAGTGGATCAAAGCAGAACCTGTTAGAAACATCACCTCAGAAGTGGCCAAGAAGTTCATGAGAAGCATTGTTACTCAATTTGGCATCCCTAATCAAGTAATCATAGACAATTGTAGCTAGTTCAAGAGCAATGCTTTCACAGTCTTTTGCGAAGAATTGGGTATCAAACTTTGCTTCCCCTCTGTAGCTTATCCTCAGAGTAACAGTTAGGTCGAACACACCAATGGCATAATCCTACAGGGATCAAGACCCGTGTCGGGGGCTTAGCTACTTGATGAAAGTTTTGTAGCCTTGTGTGTAGTTATAGTCAGGCATACGTTCGGCAATGAAGCTTCTTACTAAGAGTCTATGAGTGCTAATCAGACTTGCGTATACTCGTGTTCCTCTGTTTCATCAACAAGGAAACAATAGGCAAAGCACGATGGACATGTTTCATCAATAACAAAGGTTCAACTTTGTACATTGGCGTGTTGGACCTAGGGGTTCTGGCTGGCATGATCATCATCACTGGTGAGAGACAGCTCTAGCTGAGCCATGAACCTCTCAGCAAGATCTCTAAAGGACTCGATGTGATCGGCAGCCTCACTCGCCTCACACGCAAAGCCTTCATCTAAAATCAAGAGGTCCAAGCCTGGATGGTGGCTCTTCACCAGGCCAAGCACATGGAAAGTCGCAAAACAAGCAGACAAAGTCATATGCTCGAGGGTCTCTGACTGCACATTGGTAAACTCCACATCTGTTGCAGCCTTCTCAACCTTGATCACTTTCATGCTCACCTCCATCTTGTCTCGACCAACCTTGGCCTTGATCCACACAGCATCAGAAGTAGCTTTCTCGGCCTTCAACTTCTTTGCCTCCACCTTTAGCCTCTTTGCCTCTGCATTCATCCTCTTCACCTCCCCCTTCTATGTCTTGGCCTTAGCTTTGGCAGTTCTCAACTCTGCCCAGAGTGCCGCCAGCTCGGCATTTTTTCATCTTGAGCATTTGTTGATTGGAAGCCAAGAGCCGCTCATTCTGTTGATGGGCTTGCTCACAGAAAATCTCAACTTTTCACAAGTATCTATTGCACACTACAGAGCGAAGCTGAGAAGTGTCCAAAAACCAAAACAGAGGATAAAGCAAAGTGCAGGAAGAAGATTGGATGTAAATTCACATTTGTAACTAGGGCTTCAAGATAGACCATTATTCTAGAGGCGCTTGAGAAGCTGGAGGAGGCGGGGCCATTGTTTTGACTAGAGCTACTGGAGCAGGAGCTGGGATGATAGTGCCCGCATCGAGCGTCGACAAAGTAGCGGCTGCAATGTCATCGGTAGCGCTGCTAGATACACCTTTCCTGCACGAGATTTTCTACCTACTTTGCTAGCCGAAACTTCACCAGCACATTCTTCTTCTGTGCAGTCGATTTTTCCAGGACTAGTCTAGTCCTAGTAGCCGATTTCTTGATCGACGCTACTGGTTGAGGAGATGGCACCAGCAAATCAGTGGCCAAAGGTGGGACCTACAAATAGGTGGCTATAATATGCAAAAAATTTGTAGAAGATAAACTCAGCCAGCACTACTTGATAGTAGTTTTACCTGCTTGACTTCTCCAGTCGATGGGGACTCTACTCGAGGAGACGTCTATGGGGGAGTCGCTAACTTCTACGCGTCGGCCCCTCAGGTGGCCCGTTGTTCATCCAGTATTTGCTGAATTACATCAGAATAAACTTCATAACATCCAAGTGAGCGATTGAAGATCACCTAGCTGGATGGTCTCAACGAACTTGTCTGAGGCAGCTTAGCAGGTTGCTGGAGTCCCAGAGACATTGACCTCCTCACCTGAGGAGACTCGCCTGCAGCCTGGCCCAAGGTTGCCTCACCCTTGCCTGGAACGTTACTAGGTGCCAGATCATCCATGGGAGATCCAGTATTGGCAGGAAGAAATTCTGACATGGGATCACCATCTCAGGTTGGCTCATTGACCTCTAGGACAATGGCTCCAGCAACCAGCATCCTCTCCTTGTCGAGCCAAGCTTCCTGAAGAGATACAAAGTTAAAGTGGATGATAGATGCACGAACGATGTATTATAAAACATGACACAGTACTCACTTCTGCCAGAGGATTGGCCAGCAAATATGCCTTGGTGCTGCAAGCACCAAGTTCCAAGCCCTGGAACATGTTGCTTAGCCTGGAGGAGATGTTTGGATCTGACAGATCTGGCAAATAGCAAGTTAGTTTATTGCTCATCAACTAAAGTAAGGAAAACAAAAATGCTACTAGTGCTTACTTTCAAGATTATCCTTGGTGGCATCATCGACTCCGTAGTAGTCCCAGGCTAAGTGATCCTGGCACTTCAGCGGACTCGATCGATGAGTGATGAAGTCTCTGGCAACATGCCATCCTATCAATCCATTCTTCCTCAGCTCCTCGATCTTCTGAACATAATTCGCATTGCGGGGGTCGAAGGAGGGACTTTCCTTTAGAGGTCAATCGGATTAAGGAGGAGTGGTCGACAAGCCAGGGGAAAGTTCATGGTGTTTGGAGAGGTGATGTAAAACTACCATTTTTCCAGTTCGATTGCAAGGAAGAAGTAGTAGGGACAGAGATATAAGCACTCGCTGCACCATTGCGGAGGTGAAACTCGGCACCCCCAATAGCTTCATTCTTTGATGCCCGCTTGAGAATATAAATGTGGTGAAATAGGTTGAGGTTGGGCTTGATACCCAAATAGGCCTCACAAAGGTGAACAAACACATTGACTATTGTGATTGAATTGGGGCTCTGGTGGTAAAGCTGGATTGCATAGAAGTCAAGAACCGAGGTCAAAAAATGCAAAGGAGGAAAATTGAGCCCATAGTGAATAAAGGCCTCAAACACGATGGTCTCATCCTCATTCTCGGGGGTAGGGAATAGATCACCTTGCGACGACCTCCAATGGAAGAACTCTTGAGAAGGAACAAAGTCTTCTTTCGCCAATTCGGCAAGACACTTTTCTGTCATTATCGACTTTTGCCATACCCTTTGGAGGGCTCCATCATCATAAGTCATCTCACTACCATGGAGAGCGGATATGGCTATCTCAGGTTTCTTTTCTAGCGATGAGAACTGGACGCCATCGAAAAGGATAGGGAACAAAGTTTCTTTGAAGTTGAGGGTTAGAAGAGCACGACGGAGGCTTCAAGAATAAAGCTGAAGGCAAAACGAAAGAGAATGGCTATAATTCTAGATCTTGGAATTTATAAGCCAAAACCTTTTCAAGTGAACAGTTCACTCCTCATGACATGACGTCTCGATCGGCAAGAAAGGTGGGTGATGGTGCTACAGCCGTTTTGGCACTACAGACGAGAGCAATAAATATTCAACTGCCCAACATTTGGATATTCTAATTTTTTCTAAACTCTGCTCAGAGTCGAGTCGATGAGTCGACATTGAGTAACATGTGGTTACCCTAAGGACTTGAGAAGGGCTGATGGTAGGACACTCGACTCAGTATATTCCTACTCAATACATAGCGATTCCTAACCTACTAGAATCATTTTACCAAAAGCAGGCGAGGCATTACTTGACCATGCCAGAACTTGGTAGTAATCGACCAGGTGCTTAAACGGACCCTCCATTAAGCAGAGTTCAGGGGCTACTATCAAATATCTAAATATAGGATATGGGCATATACCGAAAACTTAAAGACTATGCCATATATGCTCAGTCAAGCATCTGAAAATTCCGGATATCACAGACTCGATCGTTTTTCCATTACGAGGAAACTAACACAAGTATGCCTGATATTAATGGAAGTTTGGATACACTGCAAAGATTATGCAATGATGGACTCCTCATCGGCTACGATCTGGTATCCCAAACTGACTACAACTTGACCTGAGCACTCCTTCAATGGCTATGGCTCCACGATGGTCACCACGATGAACGAAGCCACATATACATCTACCATTTATCGCTACCTTGCTTTACATGAGCCTGGCATGGCATACAGCTTATAGCCCTCCTATCTATCGATCAGATAGACATCCTACCCCGACTCCACCAACTTCCATAAAGAGAAGCTCTGAAGCCTTGTGGAGTTCGTGAATGCATCTGATGGGCATCACCACCTGGTGGCAAATGAGTTAGTGGAATCTCTTCGTCGGGTGGCATATCTTGAAGGAGTCATTGCACCATTTGTAGCCATGGGACTCATTCCACATTCAATGTTGGGAGATGGTCCACCACCAGCGATGCCCCCTACTCAGGAGAATGATGCTATGCCTCCAGCCACATCAGCACCTCCTAGACACCACCGTAATGCCCGTATGTTAGTTGTCAGCGGTTGCCCTTGCCCTGTTAGTCAAGGCATTGATCTTGGTACTTCCAATACTCTTCGCCCTCGATCAGAGAAAGTGTATCGCCATCGGGGAACTTTTTCCACCATCTCGGTAGGGAGTTCATCAAAAAAGCCCCCGATGCCAAAGGATGATGACTATGACATAGGATTTGCGGGATGGCTAAGGACTAGTGACTAGAGATAGAGTAAAAGATATGAAATAACTTAAGTACCCTATGTTATGTATTAGTAGTAAGGAAATAGTCTTTTGGTAATGTAAGACTTTGGTTGTAAAATATTATATTTAAATAAGCTTTTGGTTGTGAGAAATTTTATGTGTTGCTTGTATTGCACTCCTGAATGTTTAACTTTAGGTTAAAATTTTCATGCTGTCACAATAATTACATTAACAAGAAATAATAATTAGAAAAATTCTAGTGAATGGAATGTTGCCTTGTAACCCAACAGAACTTCATCTAATTAACCCTCACTTTTAGACCCTAGCGGAAATTGTAGTATGGGTTGAATATAGCACTCGCACTATCATGGAAAGTTGGAAGTGGAAATAGTTGGCCAAAAGTCAACCAACTTTCATCCTTCAAGACCTCATGTGGGGCAACCTCCTTCCATACGATCATTTGCGACACCACCTCAGAGATTCCAAGGTCAACACCTCAACACCAGTGATACTAGGGGCATGTTCATCACCCCAAGTTGTTGCCTGTTTGTCCACTTCAACTAGCAAGAGTACCCTTGGGTGCTCCAAATCAGGCAGTCAATGTTATTTCCTTCAACTGTAACGAGCATGGGCATTATACCAACACTTATCCCAAAAGGAAATTGGCTCCATCGCGCCTTCAACCTCAAGGAGTCCAACAGTGACCCCTAAGGATGCCCCCAGGGACCTGGAGGCTAGCAAAGAACAAACCTAACTTCTGTTCCAACTCAAGGCATCAATCACGTTCGACTCCACAACATCACTGCTGAGGAGGCACATGATGCACCTGACATTGCGCACGGTACTTTTTTGGTTTAATTAGTACCTATGTCTGTCTTATTTGATTCTTGAGCATCTCACTCATTTATATCCAAAAATTTATCTGAACAAAGCAAAATATCAGTTTTCTTTTACCTATCAACATGATTATCAATTCGCTTGGATCCACAATAAGAACAACAAGCCAATGTCCCAATGTCAATATTGAAATAAATGGAGTATTATTCTATACTGACCTCATCATGATAGAAACCCCAAACTTAGTCGTAATGCTTGGCGTGGATTGATTTTCCAATTACAAAGGTTGTATAGACTGTGCTAATCGGTCTATATCCCTTATGAGCCTAGAAGGAACTCAAGTTTAATTCTCATCAAATCACAATTCTTCAATCCAAAATACATTCCTTTGTTCTACTTCGGTTATAGAGTTAAACCAAGTACCTGTGGTATGCGAATATCCCGATGTGTTTTCGAATGAATTACTTGGAATGCCTCCAGATCAGGATATGGAATATGTCATTGATCTTGTGCTTGGAACTGCACTCATTTCTAAATACCCATATCGTATGCCTCCAAATTTGCTGATCGAATTGAAAAGGCAACTCAAGGAGCAATTGAATAAAGGATTCATTCATCCTAGTTCATTACCTTAGAGAAGTTCTATGCTATTCGTCAGTAAAAAGGATGGTGGTCTATGCATGTGTAGACTATTGTGCTTTGAACAGTATTACCATTAAAAATAAATATCCACTCTCTCGAATTGATGACATATTTGATCAATTGAACGGTGCTCAAGTCTTCTGCAAAATTGACTTGAGGCTTGAATACTTCCAATTGAAAATCAAATCTTCAGACATTCCAAATATTGCCTTCATCACTTGTTATGGTTTATATAAATACACCGTGAAGTCTTTCAAACTTACAAATGCTCCTACAAGTTTTGTGAATCTAATGAATAAAGTCTTTATCAAGTATTTGGATAAGTTCGTAGTGGTCTTCATTAATGATATTCTCATCTATTCTAAAAATAAAGAAGAACATATGCAACACTTGCGCATGGTACGTGACAAACTTTGAGAACAAAAACTCTATGCCAAATTTGAAAAATGTGAGTTCTGGTTAAAAAAAGTTGCCTTCCTTGGCCATATTCTATCTAGAGGAGTTGCAGTAAAAACCCTAATCTGTTACCAAGTTCTGAACTTTGCTCAGTTTAGCTAGATATCATCGGCGGTTTTATCGAGAACTTCTCCAAAATTGCTAGACCCATGACTCAACTTCTAAATAAAGAAATGAAATTTGAGTGGACCCCTAAATGTGAAACAAGCTTTCAAAAATAAAAAAAGGTTAACCATAGCCCCAGTGCTTGTATTGCTTGATATTCACAAAAGCTTTGAAATATTTTGCGATGCATCATGCCATGGCCTTGGTTGTGTGTTGGTGAAAGATGGAAAAGTTGTTGCATATGCTTCTCGCCAACTCCACCCTTATGAGCAAAACTACCCCACTCATGATATTAAATTGGTACCAGTAGTTCATCCTCTCAAGATCTGTGCCACTACCTCATTGGTAATCGATGTGAAATCTACATCAATCATAAAAGCCTTAAATATATCTTTCCCCAGCCAAATCTGAATTTAAGGCAAAGAAGATGGCTAGAGTTGTTAAAAGATTACGATCTTGGCATTCATTACCACCCCAGTAAGGCCCAATATTTTAGCTGATGCTCTCGGTTGGAAGCTACATTGCACACTTGTCTTCAATTAATCAGAATTAGTAAAAGAATTCCATGAAGGATATGTCGCTACTTTGGAATTGCAAACAACCCTCAAAACTCAGATAAAAGCCGCTCAACTCAGAGATGAGACCATCATAGAATACAAAACAATTTAAAGGAGGGTATTGAATCAGACTTCTCTGAAAAGGGCAAATAAAATAATCATGCATCGAAATTGCATCTATATCCCAAGTGATCCTAAACTTAAAGAATTGATTTGAAAAGAAAGTCATGAATCACCGCTTTCCTTTCATCCTAGAAGTACAAAAATATACCAAGATCTTAAAAAGGAGTATTGGTGGCCTGGCATGAAAATGGAAATTGCTGTATGTGTCACTAAACGTGATGTGTGCTAGTGTCAAAGCCAAGCATCAACATCCACCTGGTCTCATTCAAATACTCCAAATTCCAGAGTGAAAATAGGATGATATCAGCATGGATTTCATTACTGGGTTCCCTAAAACTCAAAAAGGACATGATTCCATATTGTTCATTATTGACTGATTAACTAAAATGGCAAATTTCATCCCAGTAAGGTCACTAGCTGTGGCGATGAACTTGCCAAGCTCTATCTGAGCAACATTGTTCGTTTGCACAGTGTTCCAAAAACTATCATTTCTTATCATGGCTCTCAATTCACTTCTCATTTCTGTGAAAGTTTGTATAGTCTTTTGGTGACTAAGCTAAATTTTAGTATGGCTTACCATCATCAAACAAATTTAAAAACTGAATGGACAAATCAAATTTTGGAACGTCCCTCTTTTGATCCGAAGTGGGAGAAATATAATTCTTCGGTCCTAATTGTTGGTGATATGCCCTTAATGCAATCACAGAGATGATTGTATCACGCTTTATGTTTATGGTCCAGTATAATTGGTTGTCTTTTGAATAAATATCGATAGGATTAATCAACAAGGAAGTGATTTGTTCATGCAACTTTTTTCATATATCGATGTTATTCAAGTTATCCATGATCGATTATCATAATATAGGATGATTATAATTCATAGATCAACACATGTATTGATTGATGACCACGTTTCACAGGTCATAGAGATATGTAAATATCTAATCAATAATGTGGACATATGTTAGAGAACATGTGTTGGATAGACCCATATGAGACACTGCAAGAATTGTTATATATTCTTATGTGTCATCAGTTGGTCTCATGCATAGTGTATATATGATCCTTAGGCTTGGGATTGTCATTGGTTTCCTAGATATGTAATTGTTTACTTAGGAGCTACCAAACACTACTCTTTAACTAGGTAGTTATAAAGAAAGCTTTCGGGTTTACCATGAAAAATGCTAAGATACATGAATGTCAAGATGGAATTTGCTCCTCCTATATAACAGAGAGATATCTTTGGGCCCCTCAAGGTAGATGGATTAAGGAAGTGCTTGGCCATACCGAATGTGATTAAGAGTTAATCCAGATAAATTATTCCACTACGGTATGAGTGAAGAGATCGAACTGTCATAGGATGACACGACTCTCGCCTTGAGCTCGATCTGATATCGTGAAGCAAAGGGAACATGACATTATCACACTATAGTAGGTTTGTCTGATGTTTTATGGATATTTGGGAATAGATATGTACTGCTAGCTACCGCTATCGATTACTGGTCAGAAAGGTGTTTTTGAGTCGTGCCCAAATATGCATGAACCTATAGGGTCACATGTTGAATATCTAAAGATGGGTTATGGGCATACACCGAAAACTCAAAGACTGCCATATATGCACAGTCAAGCATCTGTAAACTCCGGATATCACGAGCCCAATTCTATGGGATAAGATATATGTGGAGGGGGTATCTTCATACAGGGAAGGACTTGATCGTTTTCCCGTTATGAGGAAACCATCCCGAGTACGCCTGATATTCAGGGAATTTTGGAAATGCTACAAAGATTTTGCTACGATGGACTCCTCATCGGCTATGATCTGGTATCCCAAACTAACTACAACTCGACCTAACGAAAGGCTACCCCAACTATATAAGGATGGGGGTACGCATCCCTAGGAGGACAAGCAATTCTCAGACTACAACTCATCTAGAGCTACACAAGCCAGAAGACCTTTCGAGCAGAGCATCCAAGAGCTAGCTAACTATGCATTGTCAACCCTTAGCTGTAGCTTAGCCACCCCTTAAGTTTAATCTTCATTGTAATTAGAGCTAAGCGTCCTACTTTGTACTATGTTCATCGACTCTATACGTCATCCACACAGGAGTAGGGTGTTACTCCATCCGGAGGCTCGAAACTGTCTACATTGTGTGCCTTCAATTTTGTGCCTGACTTTGATAATCTGAAGGTACCCGAAACTATAAGTTTATTGTCGATTTCTAACCTTCAACATCACACACTTAAGGGGTTGGAATATATTGGTATGGATTGGATCCGTCACTAATAGGCCAAGTGGGCTTTGTCCTTCAGTTGGGCCCTAATGTAGGGTTCTACCATGAGGGAGGGGGCAGCTATTTAAAGGGCTTCACGGTTGCAATAGATGATAAGAGAGGGCGCAGCCACTGAAACCCTACACGTCACCACTTGAGCCTTCCCTTATGCTCTAGTGCATCCTGGCGCACTGACACACGATGTTCTTTTCCCTGAACATGTGGACACCAGTAGAGGTGTTGCTGCTACTGTGATATTGATCGGGACGATCGACCACTGCAACTAGACACACACTTCGTTCATTCGGGCTGCATCAACTACCTTTCGTTGCACTGTGCGTCTAGTGGTAACGATCCATGATCATTTACTTGCAAGGCTTTTCTGGTTTATGTGGTAGAAATTTTTATTTTCCGCTAGTGTAGCCTACCCGTATCCCTTCACTGATCTCATACAAGAAGCTCAAGAACATGTAGACACAATCAGAAGCTGATTGAAGGAAGCTCAATCTTGTCAAAAGAGTTATGCCAATAATTGTCAATGTAACATAGGCTTTGAGATTGACAATTATGTTTATATAAAGGTCTTGGCACGTCAATTTCAAATTAGAGGAAAATTGGCTCGTCAATATATTGGACCATATCGCATCCTTGGAAAGAAAGGTGAAATGGAATACAAATTGGAATTGCCACCTCAACTATCCAACATCCATGATATATTCCATGTATCCTAACTCAAGAAGTGTCTTTGTGTTCCCTCTTAGTTCACTTAACATGAAGAAATTGATCTCCAACCTGATTTGACCTATCGGGAGCACCCAGTTCAAATTCTAGAAGCTAAGCATCACACTCAGAATCAGTTACGTAAGATGTTTAAGGTCTAGTGGAGCAACCATACCCAAGATGAACCGACAAGAGAATGAGAAGATCATCTTAGAAAAGGATTACCTGATTTCTTCTAAATCCGATAAATCTTGGGGACAAGATTTTTGTAAGGTGGTAGGTTTGTAATATCCCAAAATTCAAAGAAAATAAGAAATAGAAATTATGAAATTTTAATTTGTTTAATTTTTAATTTTTTGGAATTATTTGGTTTTCTTGGATTTCGCATAAAGGAAAAACCCTTTTCTATTGAATTAGTTAAAAAATAAATAAATGGAAATAAAAATTTATAGTAATAAAATTGAAAAAAGATATATTTAAATATAGGAAATTCTCAGAACTCTGGTGCTATAGTTCAAAACCATATGAATACATTTATTAATGAAAAGATGTATGAAATAATTAAGTTAGACTATGAATAGTGTGGTTGTCAGAACAAAACAAAAGTTTACGAACCATATCTTGAGCTGATTTTTTTACTTTATCCTCTGATGGGATTGTTAAATCTCGAGTAAAATATGAAAAACAAATAATTAAATTTGATGCCTCCAAAAATTTTAAAAAAGAAAACAAGAAAATTTAGAATTGATAATGTCAAAATTAATACAAAATAAATATAAAAGATCCTAATCTGAAATTTTTATAGTACAATAATCTTACCATTTTTGAATATTGAAAGAAATCAAAATAAAGAAAAGATAAAATGAGAAGTTTAGTTTGTCAGAATTATTGAAATTTCACACACAATATTTTAACTTGAAAATTTTTCTAGATAACAAACCATATCTCAGGAACTTAGTCAAAAAATTTCCAATAGATTTGGCCCCAATTAATGCTAGGAATCATTACCTATCCAGTGAAGAGATGAGGCAGTTTCCTCTCACTTCCTTAACCAGTGAGATGCCTCCTGTTCCTAGCCCCACTTGGCAGTGTCTAGCCTTCCCCAGCCCTCCACCTCCCTCAGCTTGCAGTCTTGCCTTAACACCACCATAATAGTATTTTATTTCCCTATTCTCCCTGCCACGTAAGGGAATGACGTAGTGCTAGCTTTAGCCATCTGCAGTGCTACACTGTCGTGATTGGGAGACCACCATACCCTACCATTCATGCACCTCAGTCTTGCTATGGTACCTAAAAGACCATGTGGGGGTCTATCCTTGATGGTGATGAGTAATTGACTGTCTTTTAGCATGTTGTACTTGAATTTGAGTTTGATTTGAATTGGATTTTCAAAATGAAGTAATTTGAGTTGTGTCTACTAGAGGCGGCACTACCGGCCCAAGGGGCAGTAGTTATTTTATAGAGAGGGACTTTGTGGGATTTGTGTGCAAACAGCACTACTGGCCTCTAGGGAGTGGAAGTGCTGACCGAATGGTACTGCCGGCCTATATGAGCGAAGATTGAATTGGAATTTTGAAATTTTTATGAGATTAATTACATATCATTTTGGGCAATGCTATGTGATGTGTTTCCTTATTTTTGATGGTCGCAGGACGATAGTGCTAGGTCATGGTTAGGTGAGGGATGACCGGGACTAGGCGAGGTGCGTTGGAGGTCTAGACAGTTGAGGATTGCAAGAAGATGATCGGAGACGGAGTCACTGCGAACCTAGAAGACAAGGAATGGATGAGAGGCTAGCTAGGAGCTGCTCGGATCAAGGAGAGCCATTGGATCGCGGGTCTAGTTAGTTTGCTTTGAGAAGCGTGCAAAACCTGTAATGGTTGTGGGTTTTGGGTTAGCCTTTGTATGAGTGAGTGAGTCAATCCTAGCCCTTGATGGTGATCCTAGAACTAGTTCAACCAAGCTAGGGATATACTAAAGTACAAAGGACTCAAAGGATGCAAGCAATTCTGATTTTCTTCTTCTCTTTGCTTCTTCTCTTTCTCTTCTCTCTGTTTTTTTTGCCGGTTTGGCTCTTTCTCTCCTCTTATTTTTTTCTTAATTTTTTTCACTTTGTTTTTTCTAACACAAATATATACCTCTTAACTCAGAAGAGAAACAAAAATCTCACAATTTGGAGCAACAGACAATAGTAAACAGATGGCCGAAAGAATTGACAAAATAGGACAGCAAACTTTTGGGCACCGAAACTCGGTCTTAGAAGCTTTTTTTTGAGGGTCAAAAAATGCACAAGTCTACTTGTGAAATTTTCAAGTGCGCGTCGTTGTCCCCTTCGAAACAAAAAAAGTAGACCCAAATCAGAGTTCGTATGCAAAAGTTATTCTCTGTTTCTTCAACACCGCCTGATTGGGTCTATCTCAGCCTTCACTTCTTTCTTTCGGTTCCAGTTAGGGTTAAGCTATTGATAGGACTGCGTCGAAAGAATAAAGGCTAGCGGTGCAGGGTAATTGACACAAGGTGGCTCGCAACCTATCTAGGGCTTGCGGTGCAGGATATAGAACACAAGGCGGCTCGCAAGGGCAAACCGAGTAGGACTCGATTTGGTGTCGGTTGTTTGCTGTGGTGGGATGAATTAGGGCAGCGGAAACAGTGTCAACTAGAGACTAGGTTCACGACTTCAACCAGCAACAAGACGATTACTATGGACACAAATTCAACAAAGCAAACTGAAAACGAAAATTGTAATGGCACAAAAGGTCGTAGAACAGTGGAACGATGATGAGCAGATGATGAACAATTTTTTGTAGCGCTAATTTTCTGGACTCTAGGACGATGGAAACAATGATAAAGGTGGGGAAACTAGGGTTACCTATCGGAAAACTGTGGCTCTGATACCACTTGATGCGCACGGTGGCCGATCTTCCGATAGGTGGAGCTAAGTCGATTGGTGGAGACTCGACGTTGACGATTCGGTTTCCGATCAGAACCGATCCGAACCCTACAATCGCTACACCATGGCTTCGTTGGTTATCAACCACGCACAAACACAGTTGACCTCACCAAGAAGGCTTATCCTTGCATGTGAATCAAGAACACAAGCAAGAACATAGAAAGATGCAACTGAATTTTCAATTGAGGATGAAGCTCACGAGTTGGGGTCTCACAAACCGATGAACGGCGACACTGTTCAAAGACAGAATTGATCTAAGCAAAACCCGACTCAAACCCTAGCGGTGGCTACTGAATATAAAGTCTAAGGGACGTCCTAGAGACCCTAGACGCGTCTGTGATGGACTCCAACACGATACATGGGCCAACGGCCCAAATTGGTGACACAGCACCCTGGAATAGATTCTGTCCGCCAACTTGCAACATGAATTTCCATCGACTCCAAAGTCCAAATGACCTGAAACTAGTGCCATTGGAAAGGTTATCTCCTTAGCTTTCCAGGCATATGTGGATCATCGAAATCAGAGCCCGTTTGTGGCCTAGGCGACGATTTTAGTGAACACTGCTCCTGGTGGCTGAGGTAGTCGACTCCGAGATGAATTGGGCCTCACACTTGACTTGGACGCCCTCCTTGCCTCCCTCCTGGCCCTTGCTGGTTCCCAAGGCCTTCATGATCCTCTCCAAAGTTACTAAGTACAATATAATCAATAATATTATTAGGTAGCATACCATCCTCACAAGTATATGCGCGGGCACTTAGGAACGAGCTCACCTGTTGATTCAATTGCCGTGCTCATGCTCTTGTGATGGGTCCTTGCATCACAACTGGAGGAGTCTCGTGCGTATGCATAGGAGTGATGTCCTCATCAGGTAGTGCCTGCAAAAGCGTCACCACTGGCCCAAGTGATGGTAGTTATATTCCAAAGAGCGTACTCAGGTGGATTTTAGGGAACAGCACTACCGACCTCTACTGAGCGGTAGTGCTGGCAAAAGCGGCACTACCGGCCCCAAAAAGTGGTAGAGCCAAACTAAAAGCAAATTTTTGGGATCTAAATTTTGAATTTGCATATCATTTTGGGTAATGCTATGTGATGTGTTTCCTTATTTTTGATGGTTGCTAAATGACGGTGCAAGGTCATGTCGAGGCGGAGGATGACCGGGACTAGGCGAGGAGCGTCAGAGGTCTTGATAGTTGAGGATCGCCATAAGATGATCGAAAACGGAGTGCAGGACAAGCATAGAAGACAAGGAAAGGAGTTGATGCTAGCTAGACGCCATGTGGATCAATGAGGGCCGTTGGATCACGATCTAGTTGATAGCTTAGTGGGTCTAGGTAGTATGCTTTGAAAATCATGCAAGAAAACCCATTATGTGTATGGGTTTTGGGTTAGCCCTTGCATGGCTGTGTGAGTGGGTTAATCCTAGCCCTTGATGAGTGTTCTAGAATTGAGGGGCTCATCTAAGGGTGGTAGGTGACCAAGAGTAGTATAAATAGGGGTGAAGGGGTAGCCTTCTCTTTTTGGAAGAAGGTTTTGAGGTTTCTGTGCTCCTTTGAGTTTTGCCCACTTGTTTGTGAGGCTTTGTAAACCACCCTTCTAGAAATGAAAGTCTAACTTCCTCTCAATTCTGAATTTACTTATCGCATTTACATTATGTCTTTAAATTCTGCAATTTACTTTCATGCAAATTGGATTTGCCTTCCCTCCTTCTAAATGCTTTTGGATGTTTTGCTGAGGATGTATGATTGATATGAGCCTTCTTTAGACCATATCCCAATCATCTAGGCAAATCTTATGTTCTTTCTTGCAAGAAAACGATATTTTGTTCTTGAGAGGATGATTCTTGAAAGCTGGGTTTTGGTTGTTCTTGTCTTATGTTCTAGCTTGCTGTGACATGTGGAAAGGCATCTAGGATCATCTTGGTCATCAAGAACCCACAAGCTAGCTGAGAGACAAGTTTTTGTTCTTGAACCCATTTTTGTGCACCCTTCCGTAAATTTGAAAAAGGTCGGAACTTCGACTTGATTCTTGTAATCGAAGGATGGAATACAATTCTGACATCCTTAAGAAGGTTTCACAAATTTTCTTTGAGTTTGGACCAGCTAATCAAAAGATTTCACAATTTTTCTTTTGAACTCGGGCTGAAATTAATGTTCATCGGGCTGATTTTACTTAGCTATAGTAAACCGGCACTACCTCTACAGTACCCCTGATAGTGCCGAGTTTGTGGTAGTGCTAGCCACTGCTGAGAACTTTGGAATTTTTGGTTTTTTCGCTTCATCTCTTTGATGTGAGGATATTGGCTAGATTGTTTTGAGTAGGAATTTTTTTTATCATTCACCTCCTCTCTGATCGCCATCTCGATCCTTCACTTTAAATTCTATAATTTACATTTTTGCAATTTACTTTCTGCATATTTGAATTTGCCTTCCCTCCTTCTAAATAATTGTGATATTATGCCAAGGATGAATGATTGATGGATGAGTCTTCTTCATACCACATCCCAATTATCTATTGAAATCTTGTGTTCTTCATTGCAAGAAATTGATATTTGTACTTGAGAGGATCAGTCTTGGAATATTGGGTTTTTGGGTGTTCTTGTCTTGTGTTCTAGCTTGCTATGATATGTAGGAAGCCATCTAGAATCATTTTGATCATCAAGAATCCACGAGCTAGCTGAGAACCAAGTTTTCATTCTCAACCCGTTCTTATGCACCCTTCTATAAATTTGAAAAAAGTCAGAACTTTGACATCGATTCTTACAATTGAAGGTTGGAATAGGTTCCTAACATTCATAGGAAGGTGTCCACAAAGTTTCATAAGGTTTGAATCAACCGATCAAAAGATTAATCAATTTTCCTTTTGAGTTGGGCTGATTTTTAATGTTTGTCGGAGCTGTTTTTACTGTAGCTACAGTAGCCTAACACTCTAGCGCTACAGTTCCTAGTAGTGCTAGGGTACTATTCATCCAGCAGTACCTGGCCTGATTAGTGGTTGTGCTGCCCTTGGCTGAGAAATTTAGAATTTTCGCTTTCTCTACTTTGCCTTTTTGACGTGAGGATGTTGGTTGGATTGTTTTGAGTGGGAAAATTTTTATTTTGGGATCATTCACCCCCCTCTGATTGCCATCTTGATCCTTCAATTGGTATCAAAGCTGATTTTGCTCTTCTGTAGATCTTGACCGATCTTGAGAGCCATGGCAATGGACAAATATTCCACCAAACCTCCTATCTTTTCTAGAGTTGATTTCTCTTTCTGGAAATCCCGAATGGAGTCGTACATCACTACCTAGGGCTTCCTGATATGGTAGAAGATGAAGTTCCCGTATGAAGTTCTTGCCGATGAGAACGTCACAATTGGCAATATGGCTGACGTTGAGGCAAATGCTAAGGCAAGAAATATCCTCATACAAGGTTTGAGCCATAGTGAGCATGATAGGATCTCTCACTTTTGTTCTGCTCATGAGATTAGGGTGACCCTCGATGCTTACCATGAGGGCACCACTCAAATCAAGATAGTGAGACAGGACCAATACAAGCATAAATACAACAAATTTGAACAACACGCTGGTGAGACCCTTGATGAGTGCTTTGGTTGTTTTACAAGGATTTTGAGCGATTTCCATGCAGTTGGTTGCACATACTCTGACTCGGAGACAGCACTTGATCTTTGGGTTTGGGAGATGAAGATGACCATTATCAAGGACACCACCAACTTATTGACCTTGACTCTTGACGAGCTTTACTCCTGGATCAAGACTCACGAGATCAACGTTGTCTCTCATAAGAAAAGTCGTAGTCGATGGCCTTGGTCACCGATCCCATTTGATCCATTTCAGAGACTTCCGTTGGTTTCTCTCTTTCAGCATTTGTGAGCTAAGCGTTGAATAACTGGATAAATTTCCAGAAAATGAGCTTGCTCTATTATCTCATAAATTTTCTCATGCCTACAGAAGGGTGAGGGAGAGGAAGAGAGGTGGCATAATCAGTTGCTTCGAGTGTGGTGGCCCCAACCATATTCGAGTGAATGTCCTAAGCTAAAGAAGTGTAAGAATGACATCGGCGGTTCAGGAAACAATGACGACACCAACAAGAATAGCAATAAGAAGCCTCCAGTTCATGACCCAGCGCGTGAGAAGAAGTACCGCAATTTCTCGAAGAACAAGAAGCTCTTCCATCATGTCCTCATTGCACTTGACAACATCAACCTCTCTGACACGGAGACCTGGAGCGATGAGGGTGAGGATGATCCACAAGAGAAGAACAAGAGCGGCGACGACTTCACCGGGATGTGCTTCATGGTGGACACCAATGGCATCAGTGACTCCAAGTTCTACAGTGACTTAGACGAGATAACCTCCTATGACCAGCTCAATGAAGATTTCTACAAATTAGGGAAATTTCTGAGTCCCGTGATCTCTCCTTCTAGAATAGGAGACTTGGTTATATTGGCTTCGATCATTTGACCAGAGTTAGCAACCATGATCTCATTCGTGGCTTGCCTAAACTCAAGATGGTCAAAGACTTAGTTTGCTCTCCTAGCCGACATGGCAAGATGGTTGTTGGTTCTCATCCTTGAGTCGCTGTTGTGATGACTGATGCATCAGGATAGCTTATACATATAGACACTGTCGGTCTAGCTAAAGTGCAGTCAGTGGGTGGGAAGTTGTATGTCTTGTCATTGTCGATAATTTTTTGAGGTATTCTTGGGTGTTTTTCATGGCCTCGAAAAATGAATCTTCTACCTATTTTAGGGCTTTGGTCCGTACGATGTCTATTGAGCTCCCTAGTGCCTTACGAGCTATACGCAGTGACAATGGCACAGAGTTCAAAAATTCCTACTTTGAGAGCTTCTATGAGGAGTTAGTTGTAGAGCATCAGTTTTTCTCTCCATACATCCTTTAGCAAAATGGCGTAGTAGAAAGGAAGAATAGAACCTTGGTTAGAATGATACTAGACGAGCACAGTACTTCTTGAAAGTTTTGGGTTGAGGCTATAGCTACTGCATGTCATATGTCTAATCATGTTTTCTTAAGAGCTCATTTGCACTGCACTTGTTACGAGTTGAGATATGGGTGAAAGTCTAGTGTTTCTCATTTTCATGTCTTTAGTTGTAAGTGTTTGATTTTGAAGTTTGGTAATTTAGATAAGTTTGAGTCTCATTCTTATAATGGTATTTTTCTAGATTACTCGACTTCTTCTCATAACTATAGTGTCTGGAGTTGTGATGCGAATAGAATCATAGAGACTTGTGAGGTGACCTTTGATGAGGCTAGTACAAGAGCTAGATCTGATATATCCGGCGCTTCTTCTCCCCCCGAGGCCATCTTTGTAGAGGATGAGAATGATGGAGATGATGGTGTTCCATCTGATCCATTCCCCTCTACACTTGAGGTGCCTCCTGTTTCCATTTCTGTACCTCAGGGAGACTAGTCCTTGCCTTCAGACTCTCCTTCAGCAAGTGGTTCTATTTCTGCCTCTTCTGTTCATAAGGTAAAGGCCATTTCTGCGTCTAAACCTCCCCAAAGCAGTGTGTAAAACCCCGAGAGGGTGTTTTTAGTGGTTCAGGCAAGCCAATGCAACCGGCCATGTCAGCCCGGTGCTATCGGCCGAGCAGTAGTACCGTCCCAAATGGTCGGTGTAAAAATTCCAAAGAGGGATGTTCTGGTTTTAGGATGAAGGGCGGTGCTACCGGCCAGGGGTAGTAGCACTAGGCTTGATGAGCATGGACGATCTAAAAATTGTGATTTTGGAAGTTTAATTGCATAGCTTTTTGGACGTTGCTACGTGATGGGTTTTCCTTATTTTTGATGTTTGCAGCATGACAGTGCTAGATCATGGTGAGGCAGAGGATGATCAGCACTAGGCGAAGTGCGTCGGAGATCCAGATGGTCGAGGATCACCAGAAGATGATCAGGGATGGAGTCGTGGCAAGCCTAGAAAGCGAGGAAAGGAAAAGATGTTAACTAGATGCTACGTAGATCAAGGAGGGCTGTTGGATCGTAGTATAGTTGATAGGATAGCGGATCTAGTTAGTGTGCTTTTAAAATCATGCAAGAAAACCCAGTTTGTTTCGTGGGTTTTGGGTTAGCCCTTGCATGGCTGTGTGAATGGATCAATCCTAGCCTTTGATGGAGTGCCCTAGGGTTGAGGGACTCATCCAAGGGTGGTAGGTGGCCCAAGAGTAGTATGAATAGAGGGGTAGGATATAACATCCTAAAATTTGAGTTTTAGAATGTCTGAACTTGAAAAATGAACCATTTTCCTTTTTCTTGAATTAATTAAAGCTTAATTTGAATTTTCTAAAAATGAAAAGATTTAATTTGATTAATCTATTCATCAAACTCAATATTTCGTATTTTTGGAGATTTTTCTAAATTTGTTTGCTATTTATTTGAATTTATTTGGATTTATTTGAATTTATGGAATTTCATTAATTTGGAAAATGTTTTATTTCCTCAAAATCTCCCTTGGGCGAATTCCCACCAGCCCATCCCTATTTCGTCCGCTCGGCCCGCTTGCTTCGCCTTGGCCCGCCAGCCTGCACGCGCCACGCCACCCGATCCGCACCTCGTGGATGGCTGAGATGCAGCCACGTCACTCCGCACTGCTAACGCCGCATCCAGCCCTAACACTAGTTGCCGTTTTCGGCATCCGTGCTGGGCCCACCTCTCGAGGCTATTTAAAGCGCCGCGTGACCCCTGTCTGAGGTTCGCCTCAACGCGCAATACTCGCCACCCCTTCTCCCATCGCCCGAGACACCACTGTCGCCGAGAACGAGCTCACCGAGGTTTCTCACAGCCCAAACACCTTTTCTACCATCATTCAGTTGCTCCGGCCATCCTTCGCTATCGCCGCTTGCACGACCGAGTTCATCGCGTCATCCCCTTTCGGATCCACCTTGCCCTGAGCCCGAACTGTTGCTCATTCGCCTTTTGCCCCTTCATCTTCCTCGGCTCCAGTAAGTTGCACCGCCACCTCACCGTCACTATCCGTCGGTCAACCTCGGTCGTCCGATTGTGGTAGTGCGCTCCTAATCTTGCCGTGTATCCTCATCCGCGCCCTTGCCTTCTCTGTCGTCCGATCCAACTGTGCCACCGGATGTGCGACACATGGCCAGTCCGCGTTAGCAGCCATGTCAACGTTCGCGTGGGTGCCGCATCAACTTACACCTTAGTGCCACTCCAGCCAAGCCGCCGCATCAGCCTAGCCACTGTTCCTGTGAGCTTGGTCCATCGTGGACTCGCCTATGGCTGTGGACTCAGTCTATGGACCGTGGGCCCCACATGTCAGCGAAATACGTATTTTTGGGTTTATTTTTATTTGGGAAATTGATTTGTTGACGTCAGCGTTGCGCAATAAATCAATTTTTCTGTAGAAAAATAAATCAAAAAATTCGGATTTTCTCATTTTTCAGTCTTTTTCTCTAAATTTAATCTTCCGGAGGCCCGTTCTTGCTCATACAAACTCCGATTGAAGCGATTCAAGTTTCTAAACTTTTGTAAAATCAAGCTCTACCTTCCAGAGCTATTTATTTTTAGTTTTGAGCTTGTTTGAGTCTCTGTTTTGTATTTATTTGGTTTCATTGCTTTCTTTCCGGTAGACACGAATTCCGAGGAAGCAAACGGAGACTTCGAAAGCCAATACACATCACTAGATCAGCAAGGCAAGTCGTAACCTTCAATCATGTCGAACCTATGCTTGCAATATTATTTTATTTTATACAACTGCATACTATTTGAGTATCAATACTTAGTTTTGGGAATAGCTATTCACCTGTTTGATGTTATGCCACCTTGACTATTGGAATGCCATATACCCATTGTTAACCTTAGGTTGCGGCATTACTAGTTGGACGTAATCATAATACCAACAATGGGTTATCATAGCTATGCTTAGACCTGCTTAGTTGCACGTTGGGATTCATATCACATGTGAATTAATGTTAATCTTAACCTAATGACATATTGAATTGTGGTCGTTGGCCGCTGTTGTAAATTTTGTTGTACCATGGCAGGGTATGCCGCTGGTCTTGGTTGAACAAAATATTTTCCCTCAGGCAAATGATAGTACAGTAAAGGGGGTGCTTTCTAGCACATCGGGATGTGGCTGTCTTGCCTGAGACAACTTAAGGAAGCACATCAGGATACAGCTATCTTGCTTGAGACAACTTAAGGACTTAATCTTGTGCGCCATTAAACTAGGCCGAACCGTGCAACCACAAGTCTGGTATGGGACAGACTTAGTTGATTAATTTGCAATGTCTAGTCTTGAGTACTGCCAAATGTTGATGTGGGTTCCGAGATGGACAGGTAGATTCATATGGCTCAAGAGGGGGCCCTGAGGGGTGAAACCTTAGCAGGCAGTACTAGGTTTAGACAGTGCATTGTAAAGGCTTTGTCGTGATCTCTCTGCCGATACACCAAAAGAAGTGTGTTCATAGCGCTTGGCAACAAGGGATGATCATGTCTTGTTGGTAAAGCTCTACAACCTTT
The DNA here is from genome assembly GCA_036346375.1 of Guadua angustifolia. Taxonomy (NCBI): domain Eukaryota; kingdom Viridiplantae; phylum Streptophyta; class Magnoliopsida; order Poales; family Poaceae; genus Guadua; species Guadua angustifolia. Next base: position 47,051,715 of record CM070505.1, on the reverse strand, counting down.
GCAGAGTGTGTAACTATTTGAATAGCCATGTCCACGGTCATGGACAAGTCTGGGGATTTCACACGAGGTATAGAGTGTTTCATGAAATGTGGAATTGTTGGGATGTGAACAAGGAGTTCACTGTTGTTTTATTGCCTAAAGTTACACTGTTGAATTTAGTGGTTTGATACTTGTTTTGGATGGTGTAGGGTGATGCCTCACCATTCTGTTCATGTTGTCTACCATTGATTTAACATTTATTTATTATCGTTTTCATCAATATGCTTTCAATCTATTTACTGTATTTAAATTCAAGTTATTGCTTTCTGCAAATGAACCATATAACTACCCTATGTCAAGCCGTGCATGGATCTATTGCATCATTTCCCTATGGCTTGCTGAGTACTTTTTGTACTCACGGCTTTATACCTTTGTTGATCAGTTGTTGAGGAAGAACCAGGAAATAATGAGTATCTAGAAGAGGAATACTATGAAGACTATGTGGACTAGGAAAGCGTTTCCCCAGACGATTGCCTATGGCATGTCGAATGGCTCAAGTTATCTTATTTCCGCTGCAACAGTTTTATTTGTTTCTTAAGCCATGAGAGATTGGTGTATGAACCTTGACCATAAGGTCATTTGCTTTATTCAATAATAATTTGCTTCTTCTTAGTTAATTCGTTGTATGGAATGATATTTTATTTGTGTTGCCACTATGTGTACTAGCGTGATCCTAGACAAGTGCAAAATACATAGAGGGTTTCGGTTAGCCTTCCCCCTCTCAAAGGTTTTAACGGTTTTGGTGCTCCTTTGAGCTTTGCCCACTTTGTTTTGAGGCTTTGTAAACCTCCCTTCTAGAAATACAAAACTCATTTCTTTATGCTCAATTTTCTTTATGCATTTACATTATGTCTTAAATTCCGCATCTAAAATTCCGCACTTAAATTTTGCATTTACATTCTTGCAATTTACATTTACATAATTTGGATTTGCCTCTCCTCCTTCTACATGCTTTTGCTTCTTATGCTGAGGATGTTGATTGATGTATGAATCTTCTCTTAGAACATATCCCAATTATCTAGGCAATCCATGCGTTCATCTTACAAAAAACCAGTTTTGTGCACATAAGTGAATTATTATTTAAAATTGCATTTGTGGAGTTTTTGACTTGTGTACTAGCTTGCTATGATATTTGGGAGACTAAGATCATCTTGATCATCAAAACCCCACGAGCAAGCCTTAGATCAAGTTCTGGAGTTTTACTTTAACTTGGTGTGTTCTTCCTTCAAAGTGAAAAAGGTCAGAACTTTGATGTCAATCCTTGCGATTGAAGGTTGGAATGACTTCCTAACATCCTTAGGATTACATTTACCAACTTTCGTGAGTTTTTATCCAGCTGATCAAAAGTTTCATGAAAATTTGCTTTTAGAATTCGTGCTAATTCTTTAGCTATCCTTGAGCCCGGTGGTACGACCCCTAGTGCGGTGCTACCAACCTCCGGTGCTACCGACCTTCTAGCGGTAGCACCGACCATCCAAAATGACTTGTTCATTTCATTTGCTTCCTTTGAGTGCTTTTCTTTGAGAACATGTTTGGATTGTTTTAAGAGGAGGAAAATTTGATTTAGGATCACTCACCTCCCCCCCATCTGATCACCATCTCGATCCTTCACATGTGCAGTCTTCTATGCTATATCCTTGGACTTCTTGTAGATACCAAACATAAATAGAAATTGTAGAAACTATGCTGGAATATCTGTGGCATGAACTGAAATTAAAAGCTTAAATCAGTAAGGGCATAAGTTGATGAAAGCATGTGCTCTATCATTTGTTTATAGGAAACCAAAAAAGAAATTTTGATCACTTATCTATTATGTCCTTCTTGCCGTCATCCTTTGATAAGTTCATTTTTACCCCATCTCTAGGTTCATCCGAGGGTATTTTCATTGCTTGGGTTAGCTCTCTTTTTTCTAGCATTCTCCAATACCAAAGCTCTTTTGCTACCACAGTAAATTATGCCTCAACTCACAATGTCGAGTCTTGGGCTCTCTCTAATATCTATGGTCCCCGTGGAGGGGCTGCAAGAGAAAATTTCGTTCATTGGCTAACCTACCTTTATGTTCCTCAAAATTCCAATTGGATCTTCATGGGAGACATCAATTTCATTAGAGTAATTCAAAACAGAAATAAGCCTGTAGGTAATATTTAGGACATTATGATCTTCAACAACATAATTAGTGGTCTTGGTTCAATTGAACCACATCTAAAAGGGAGATCCTATATATGGAGCAATATGCAGAATGATCCCTTACTTCAACAACTGGACTAGTTCTTCACTACTCCAAACTACACCCTAATTTGCCCAAATACGATGGTATTTGCTCTAACTAAAAACATCTCTCATCATGTGCCCTATTTTATCAATATTGAAGCAAAGATCCCAAAATCAAGGATTTTTAGATTTGAAAACTTCTAGGTGGAACATCTGGGTTTCTTGGAGGTGTTCAACAATACCAGAATATTCCAGTTCATTGCACAAACCTCGGCAGTCAACTCAATGGTAAACTCAAGAATTTAAGAAGGGGTCTAAGAAACTAGAGCGTGAGCTTATCTAAATTGCTTCAAGAGTCACCACTTGCAACAAAATCATTCTTTTCATAGATAGCTTGGAAGAGAGAAGAACTCTATTCACAACTAAACATAACTTCAGTAACATAATTAAGAACAATCTCTAAAGACTCCATCACTACAATCAGTTATACAGGAAGAAAAGATGAACCATTTGTTGGATACACTTCGAAGGTAAAAACACAAAGTTCCATTCCGTCATGACGGAGACATACAGAAAAAACACCATCACTCAATTATGAATGGAGGATCGAAGGATAGTCACCGATCACCATACAAAGGTAGCTTTCCTCCTTGAAACCTTTAGAAATAGAATGTGTTCAACCTCCAATCTACAAATGCTTTTTGACCTCTTAGACCTGATTACACTAGTGAATTGCATGGAAACATTGGCTAACTCTATCTTCAAAGATGAAATTGATTAGGTAGTCAAATCTCTAACGATCGATAAAGCATTAGGATAGGATGGCTTCAATGACATGTTCATTAAGAAATGTTAGCCTGCCATCGCAAATGATTTCACACCCTATGTAACCAGTTTCACTCAAGAGACACTACTACAGAACAGTACATCACAGTTGGCTCCAAAACGCCATCACTACCGGTTATGGGAGCCGGCAGTGATACTCGGGATTATCATTGCCAGCTCAGGAATTAGCAGTGATAAGAGCTATCACTGCTGGTTTGTTGTACAACCGGCAGTGACATTGGACTATCACTGCCGATTCAAACCAAAATCTGACAGTGATAGGTCCATATCACTGCCAGCTCGAACTAACAACCAGCAGTGATATATGTATCACTACAGGTTCTTGGACGAACTGCCAGTGACAAGCCATGCATCAAATGTTTTTATTGCATATTTTTCTGCATTATATATTTTTACACAATATTTTTCTACAGTGTATTAATATAAAGCATTGTTAAATCATAATTTGTTGTACCATATTAATATATTTGAATTACATATTAATTTAAAGCATCGTTATGTTAATATGGTAGAACAATATAGTATATAAAGCATCGTTAAATCATAATTCAAATATATTAAAGCATCACAATATTTAGTTTTTATAATAGTCTATTTACAAATATAGTGTGACTACATCTCATTCACTTTGGTTTTGCACCGACTCTAGTAGAAGGTGTCGAAGTGGGAATGTCACGGGTTGCGATCGAAGGAATGAGGCGATGAGGTTGCTCGTGGAACTCACCGTTTGGATTGATGACCTCATCATGAACGAATCTGACGATCTGTTCTTAAATTGCTAAAATTTATGTTAGTAGTAACTTATTGGTTCACATCTTGGAGCGCTGATATTGAAGAAATGATAAAGTTAACTAATGATGATATATGTTAAATGAAAGAAAAGGAGGCATCAATGTGTAATTATATACCATGGCTTCATTATAGCTGACACTCTCCACGAAATTTAATGTATATTTGTACATACAGAGTATGCACATAAATTGTTTCCCTAATCCTGCCTCATGCATGGAAAGTTGGTTATTATTTGAAAATCTTTCTTGTAGGGATGGTACTGAACACTTTTCTTGCAATATCATACGAATGCCATGTGAATGATTTTGAATAATAATTAAACTTAAATGCAATAGAATGAAATATTGCTAGAGCAATAACACAACGATCGAGTTTATCTGTTCAACATGTCCCAAAAGACTTGACATAGGTTAGTAGGTTTTCTCCTCGAGACCAAGACAAAAATCCTGTTAGCATCTAACTCGATGACGAGGAGAACCCAGTGATACCTGAACATATATGTCAACATAGCTCATTAGTCCCACGTCGTGTTACGCAAAAATAGTCAAATGATATTAGAAGTAGGGAAATACGTACTTAAAGTTATAGGGTAAAAGTATGGAGGTTTTGTATTTTAGCTTCAAGAAAGTATTAAATAAATAGTCCTTGATATATTGTGGAGAGTCCTTCACAATTTTCTCGTTGACAAGCCCCGGATGGAGAAATACTAACTTTTCATTGCCATTTCTTCTACATGTGTCGGTGTACTTTGCACCGGGGTACCCTTTCCGCCGTGAAAAGTAATAGGCCCAAGAAGTGGCCTGGCTCAATTTAAAGCCCACGCGGACCCCTGGCAAGCAGTCTAGTGACCACGCCCTGCTCACCGGGCGAGTGGTTCGTGGCGCCGGGCGGCGGCGGGCGAGCATGCCCCGCTCCGGGCGAGGAGCCCACGTGGCGGTCTGCCGAGCGGGCGGGTGTTTGGGCCCCCCTTGTCAGGCCACGGATGCAACCAAAGGAATGAAGGGAAGGCTTCGCCTCGAAGTTTCCCTCTCCTGGCACCTCGTGTCAGGATCATTAATTGTGAAGGGTCCAGCGTTCAACACGACGGCATCTCATCCCTCTGACGTCTCTCACCAACCCGTCGTAGAAGCGTCCCGTCCTGGGCGGACCGGGCGAGGCCTCTCACCGACATTAAATGATGTTCGAAGGATAAGGCCACGGAGGCATGCTTAATAAATGAGTCGTGGGTAGACGTGGAAGCTGGAATGATAGGTGTAATTAATGTGTGTAGATAAATATAGCGCCACCTTCTCTCCTGCTCAGGGTGGCTCGTCTATATAAGGGCCCCTGGTGCATGAAGAAAGGGGGCCGATTGGCTAGAACAAGAAGCATAGAAAAGCAGACACTAAGAAACACCTTTGTAAACATTTTCCCCATTTCCTCAACAAAGAACTCGTAGGACGTAGGGCTATTACCCACACCGGGGGCCTGAACCTAGGTAGATCAGTGTGTCCACCGACTTGTTGTAAATGCGAACTCATCATTTGAGAGACATTAGGGTTTCCAGCCACGAAGATGCCCTCTACTGAACCATAATTTCCGTCTAGGGAGTAGACACTCTGTTAGCGGAATCTTGTTAGGCGAAATACGCCGACAACATGTCTGTATCTCCACTCTACATAAGGAAGAAGTTAGACATGCAATTAAATGGTACAAGAATGTACAATAATATACATAGAGACTTACAAAGTCCACAGTTTGAGCATATTCACATTCGGAGCATCTTGCTGGTACAACATATACAATTCCTCGAAACACACCTAGAAGATGTTATGCCCATAGTGAAAATCTGACTCTGTGTATCTGACTGGGAATGCCTCCATACCATCAATGGACTGCTACATGTACCACTGATGGACACATTGCAGTTGTGTTGTTAGTTCAACCAGCGGTTTCCCCATAAAAAACTTCCACCTTAGACCTAACTCGTGAGCATGATCTCCTTGAGCAGCATCTCCTTGAGCTTTCGACCTCAACGCATCAGCACTAGCCGCCTTCAAGTATTGCTTTCTAGAGATGCACTTGTAGTCTGACATTTTGCAAGGTTCAAAAGCCCGCCCCATTTTTTCACTTTTCCTATACTCAAGAAAAACTTCTGTGCATTAGCATTAACTTTAGTCTTCTCAGGTGATGGCACCTTTTTGAAGTGAGATATTACGCTGGTGCTTATTTGCTTTTTCTGTTCTTCTTCAGTCATCTCAGCTGGTAATTTCTTTTGAGGTTGTGCTAACTTCACAGATGACAAAGATTTGCTAGACAACGGTGCCGACTTCCAAGATGGTGCTAGTGTTCGATTCTTTTTAGATGCCGATGGAGGAGTTGGACTTTTCTTAGGTGGTGCCGATAGAGGAGTTGGACTTTTCCTAGGTGGTGCCAAAGGATGTGTTGGACTTTTTCTGTGTGGTGGCGACATGGACGGGAGGTCTCTATGTGGAGAGTGCAGCTGATCATCATCATCATCATCTTTGTCATCCTCATCATCCGACCCAAACTTAATAAAGCTCTTGCACCACGTGAGGAAGCCATGCACGTTTTCTTCAAGTTTGTTTTTTTGTTCTTGCTAGGGATCTCTACCTCCATTTTACAGTATTGGCGGACTACACTATCCACTTTCACACTAGCGAATTCTAGCAGTATCGGGCGGCAATGCAGAACCTATGAGGAGCCGCATGGCCAAGCCCTGCCCTCACCGACCTTGATGGTAATGCCATGTGCGAACAAATGCAGCTTGCACAGTGTCGGTTCTGTGATGTCATCCACTGGAAAATGGAGTCCATGCTCTTCGAAAATCCTTGTGGATGTGCAGCTGCTCTTACGAGCACCAGGACTAAAGATCCAAGGGCTATCATCAGGTGGCGGTCGTGAGCCGAGAACTTTCTGTACTGCTTGCTCCACAATCTTATCCAGCTCCACTCTCTGTTCCTTTAATTCTCTCACCACAGCATCTTTTATTTGACGGTCTAGTTGATCTTCTCTTATTCTCTTCAGATGCCTATACAACGATGCGTCAGCTGGGAAGCCTTCTTTCCACGGCACCAAACCAACTCCTCGGGTGTGACCAGAGTGCTCCTTGTTACCCAGGGCTACGGTTAGCTTATCATTCTCCCTTCGTGGCCTGAAAAAGCCTTGGGAAGACTGCACATGAGCATATGTGATTTTGCGCGACACTTCTTGGGCTCTATCACTTCTGAAGCTTAAGCTGCCATCATCCGAGATAGAAGCGCCCCTCCGAAGCAACCAGTGCTTCGATCGTTCGCTCAACTAGGCCGTCACAGGAATGACGCCCCTGTAGGTTAGTTCTTCTTCGCACCTGTCCCATGTTGGTATTTTCTTCACATACCCACCTGTGCCTAGTGTGTGAGGATAAATATTCTTATCCATATTAGCCTTAATTGTTCTTTTGACTTCTTCAGAATTCTTATACGCCACAATGTCCTCCCAAAACTCCCTTAACTTTGGGTACATGTCAAAATTTGGCGTTTCATTCTTTTTGACATAGTTCTTATTCAGTGTTGTCTTCCAATTCTTCCACGTTGTGTACATGATGCGTAGTGCACGTTTCTTTGCAGCCAGCTCGGTCCCTTGGGGGAACTGGAACACTTCTTTTAGCTTGTCCCACAGCAATTCCTTTAGGTCATTGGGAAGCACCCACTAGTCACTTTGGCGACTGGTCCATGATTTATAGCTGATGGGCACATAATCCCTAGCAAGAACCCCGCATGCTATCCTGCATGGCCCCAACGATGACTCAGGTATAGCAGGTTCCCCAACTGCCGAGAGCTCTACTATATTATAAAGTCCCTTAGGCATCTTGCTCAGACCACGACCTACGCGTCGTCTCTGTTCATCAGACGTCTAAGCCTACAAATTAATCTTCTTATTAGTCGTCTGATCCTACAATATTTTGGGAATCACAATCTACTAATACTTTATCTCGCCTACGTTAGTGACATCAGGTTGGTCCATGGCAGTGGCGCTAGATTGCTCCATGTCAATATCCTGTAAGTTCAGGTAGTACGTTGGGCAATAGTTCAGGCTATCCGTTCCTCCTTCGTCCATATTTAATGGCCCAACTCCCTCCGGCACTTGTTCCTGATCAGAGGCTATTCCTAGCAAGTTTATCGGAAATTTCAAATTAACAAAGTCATATTTGAAAGACACGTATGCATCTTTTGAAAACATATATACATATACACATACAATGTTAACGAAGAAAGACATAACGAGGAAATGAAGATAGACGTAATGAATGAACATAGACGTAAAAGCATATGAGCCTAAGTATAGCCGCGTTGCTGGTTATACTAATCTTCTGCTCATGATGCCGAAATAATACACATATTTGAAAGACACATAGACATCTTTAAAGAACATATGCACATATATATTTTTTTGATCTTTATACACATACATCTTTCAAGGATACATACAAATATTTGAAAAACTCATATACATATTTCGAGAACATGTACACATATACATCGTTTTTTGAATCTGCATGCTCCAGAAAAATTCGACCACGAACAGAAATATACACATACACAAGATATATACACATACACAGGAGATTACAATTACAAGAGTTGATGCATTTTGGTGATCGATTCCAGCTGGATCGGTTTTATGCAGCCATGCATGAAGCAACAATTTACTGTGTCTGAATGTGTTGTATTTTTATATATCATTATTTAAAAGTTATATAAAAATAGGTAATAACTATTATCAATTCACTTAGTTTAAAATTTATGCAACTTGTATTGAAAAAATAATTTGTAAAAGCACCACTCATGCACAAAAAAGTAAGGTATGCCCTCATTATGCATGCCAATTTCCTCGAGGTCCAGAGCTCTCGGTGTGTTTCTGACAATCCTTTTTGTTAGCACAATTGCAATTTTTTATTTGTCCCTCTGACAGTTGGTTTGGCTAGGTTGAAGACTTGACACTGGTGTTACGATCACTACTGCGGATCGGGCATGCACAAGCGGTTCGAAACCACTTTCAGAAGCGATTTTAGAACCGCTTGTAAGCAACCGCGAGTGATACCCCGTCGGGTATCACAAGCGGTTCCATTCGACACTTCACAAGCGGTCGGTAACTCCAACCGCTTGTGGAGAGAGCCTCTCCTGGCGGTTGGCAACACCAACCGCTTGGAGAGGCTCTCTCCTGGCGGTTGGAGTTACCACCGCTTGTGAAGAGACCGACAAACACGTTTTCATTATATTCAATATAGAATATGTTTTCAGAGGGTTTTTGATATAGATTTTGATAATTAAAATAAATAGAACTACAAGAGTTTTTGACACAATTAAATAAATATTATTCATGCGTACTCATTCAGATAATTACAGTGTTCATTTACGTAAAAATACGAACTTAATAGACTAAAAATGGTCAAGTTGATGAACACATGAAATAATAAGCCACTTTTACAAGTTTCAAAGAATAAAAGGCGAATCTTGAGCTCAATTCTTGCATGCGCTCTTTATATCCTTGGTCGACGTTGATGCACGATCAGTTCACTGCCCTTGATTATATTCAATATAGAATATGTTTTCGAGAGGGTTTTATTTTTGATATAGATTTTGACAATTTAAATATATAGAACTACAGGAGTTTTTTTGACACAATAATTAAATATATATTATTCATGCGTAGTCATTAAGATAATTACATGTTCTTTTACATGATACGAACTTATTAATAGCTAGACTAGCTAAAAAATGAACAAGGATGAACACATGAAATAATAAGTCACTTTTACAAGTTTCAAAGAATAAAAGGGTGAATCTTGAGCTCATTTCTTGCATGCGCTCTTTGTGCCCTTGGTCGGCGTTGATGTCGTCAGTTCACTGTCCTTATTTGAGGACAAGGTCTCCAAGCATTTCGTGGAACTCGCCTTTGGGGATACAATCTGCCGACAATAAAGCCGATGAGTTGTTCTTGGATTGCTTTAACTTTCGGTGCGGCGGGATCATGCCTGCTCATCGATGTTGGGTGACAAAGTGGGAAGTAAATAAATCTCTGGACATGTAATTAAAGTGTAATTAAGTACTAAGAAATTGACATGTTCACACTACCTCGGCGTTGGTTGTCGGCACATCGCCGTGGGTAATAGTTTGCATATAGTGGCACACATAATAGCCACATAAGTTGTTTCCTTGTATGCGCAGTAGAACTGCGATGAAATTTGAGAAGAAAACAATTATTATTGGGATGAAAAACTGTTACGGCATATTAATATTCTTTAATCGCACTCGAGTGCTTATTTGTACATCAAATTCGTTCTCGAAATCTCCTTGTTGCTTCTTTCGGAACCTTGCGAATGCCCCGTGTGATGCGTTATTATGAGTAGTAATTATCGAGTTGAATTAGCAAGGTATTTCAACATATATAATAAGGAATTAAAACTATCGTATATTTCTATATACTGTTTAGGGTGTCAATGATATATTGATATTGGTCCACCGGAGTCCTTTTGAGTCTTGAACAACGATCCGTCGCTATCAAGCTTGATGACAAGAAGGATCCGATGATACCTATTCATATATGTATTGCAACATATATGTAACTAGCTAGTAGTATTATCAATGCCTTGGAAAATATAAGAACGAGAGGTTGTATATATACGCCGAAGTTGAAGGGCGTAATATGTACGGTTTGTAGTTTGTCCCAAGAATGCATCGAGAATGTAATCTTCAACATCCTTTCGCCATTTCTCAATCTAAAGGCGTGCTCGTTAACAATCTCTGGGTCGATGAAGCCCACGTTGAAGATGTTCTCTTTTCTACATCTTTGTATCTCCATTCTACATAGAAAGGTATAAGTTTAAGAGTTGCAATTTTATTGTACGAGGAAGCACACGGTAAAGGTATGAGCTTGGCACTTACAGGCACCAGCAACTCATGAGAGACACGTTGATGGAGTCGGCATGGTAAATATTGTAGAAGTCATCGAATTCGAGCCATATGCTGTTGTCCCCGCGATAAAAATCATCTTGTTTGAAACGGAGGGGGAACATCGCTCTTCCTTGAGCGGACTCTGTCATGTACCATTCGTGAAATTGCCGCATCTTGGTTGGCAGATCCTTTATCTCATTAGGGTCAATCAGCTCCCGACCCAACTTATATTGCCATTTGACCTTTGCCTTTGGGAGATCATCTGTTAATCCAAGAGCTGCAGCTGCGGAACTGAGTCCTGCATCCTTCATAAATTTCTCGAGGTTCTCCTGATCTTGGTCTCTCTTGTTCTTTCCCGCCGCCGCCTGACCACGTTTATTCTTCTGTGTAGCCTTTAGTATTGTCCGTTCATAGTTGGAAGGCACAGGCAGTGGCTTTGCACGGCATGTCGCGAAGTGTTCCGCCGCTTTTGGATCAATTGGTTCCTTCTTTGGCTCTGGCTTCTTTTTTGCGAAGTGTGCAGCCAATTCGCTTCGTGACGCGTCACTCTCCTCGGCGCCATATCATATGCCCTCTTTGTAGGTTCCTTTGTCTTTGTTGATCTACCGAGGAGGCCTTCTTGGGAGCGGGTGGAGGACCCTTTCTGCTATCGAGCTTCTTCCTTGGAGGAGATGGTGGAGGTGTGGTTTTCCTGGGGTTCGTTTTTGTTTGAGATGGTGGTGGCGGAGTAGGGCTTCTTCGTGGAGCGGGTGGTGGAGGAGGCGTGCTCTGTTTTTTCGGCGAGGCATTGCGTGGAGGTGACGTTGGAGGCGTGGGTTGCCGTGGTGGAGATGACACCCCCACACCATCTGGAAATATGATGTACCGCTTTGCCAGAGGATGATATTGTGGAGGGCCTGTCCAAGCTTGTTCATGTCGCCGCCTCCGTAATATCGAGGTGAAGTTTTCAAATCCGCAAGCACCTCCTCCACCGCGACCTTCGAGTAACCCGGGGGTATTTCGTTGCAGTGGAACGTCTGGCCCTGCTCCACCGGATATGCCATACCGTAAGCCACCTTGATGGAGAGGTTACGCGCATCGACGTGTAGCTTACACTGGCGGCGAACCCTTATGTCATCTTGTGTACAGGAGAGCATACGATACACTGGGTGAAGAAGGCCACGAGCTGACGTGCTTAGTTGACATGGAATGATCGCTAATAACCTTATTTCATTTTTTGAAATGATGACATGCATTGTGGAAACCGGGTGATTCATTATTTTTTATTCAGCAAACAAGCAATAATATGTGAATTGTCAATTGTATATGTAATAACACCTAAAACTGATATAGATCACACAGCCAAACTTGCAGCATAACGCCTGGAGACAGAACATAAACACCAAACAGCTGCTTCCAAAAACTGACCCCAAACACAAATTAAACCTAAACTCACACTGGATATTGAATCACAACACATCACCAAAACACTTAGCCATGCATCCACCAAGCTGCTAATATGGTCATTCTTCCCCCCTCCTGCCACTTAATTTCTTCCCTGCGACTCCTCGCATTTCGCTCAGATGACTCCTCGCATTTCACGAACACCTTTGGGCGGTGGGATTAGAGAGGAGGACGAGGGCGTGCGCAGCTATACCTCGGTCCTCCGGGGTGGAATGGTGGGGCGGCGTCGAGCGGTGGCAGAGGAGACGATGGCGAGGTGGTGGAGGAGGCTACGGCGAGGTGGCGTCGGCGAGGTGGGTGAGGAGGCGGCGACGAGGTCACGCCCGTGCAGGAGGTCGAGTGGCGCCGGGATGGTGGAGTGGCGCCGGGGGTGGAGTGGCGCCGGGATGGTGGTGTGGCGGACGAGGGCGACGGCGTCGACGAGGACGGCGGCGCGGGGGTCTCGACGGAGGGGGCGGCGGTGAGACAAGGAGAGAGCACGCGGGGACTTAGAAATTTTGTGGTCTGAGAGCGGGGACTTAGAAAAATTGGTGTGTGGATTACTTATACCGGGACCTCTACAAGCGGTTGGTATTACCAACCGCTTGTATATAGGACTTCTACAAGCGGTTGGTAATACCAACCACTTGTACATAGGACTTCTACAAGCGGTTGGTATTACGAATCGCTTGTAAATGTGCCTAACAAAAAAAGAATGGCTAGGGGGCGCGAGTGGGGCTCGAACCCTCGCGGGCTCGCCCGCACTCAAGCACCACGCGCTAGCCAGGGGGGAGGAGATCTTGTCAACCTGAAAGGGCACCATATTGTTTTGAATATTAGCCCAGAAGCACTACTACAAGCGGTTGGGATTACCAACCGCTTGTAGAATCACTTCCACAAGCGGTTATTATTACCAACCGCTTGTAGAGGTAATTTCCACAAGCGGTTTTTTCTACCAACCGCTTGTGAAAGTGAGTTCGGTTTTTACTACACAATTTTTGGAATGGTAAAAGTAAAACCCATAATAAAAACTTGAGGATTTGTAGAATTCATAACAAAAATCTGAAAAATTCATAATACAAGCACTCTATTTTTTGAAAAATGCTTTTGGCACTTTAGCACTAGGCGTATGAAGGCAGAGAGAGTGAGTAGGAGACTAGGCGTATGAAGGCAGAGAGAGTGAGTAGGAGACTAGGCGTAGTACTGCACGATTTACTAGTACAAAAAGAAAGTGAACATCATTGCCACTTTCCTAGTTACATTGCAAGGTCGCAGTGCACACACCTCACCCCAACACTTAAATCAGAGTTACAAAGTGCACACACCTCACCCCAACACTTTCCTAGTTACATTGCAAGGTCGCAGCACACACCTCACCCCCAACACTTAAATCAGACATCTCAAGTAGTCACATACTTTGTCTTTACAAGTGTTCCTTCATTATGATCGCGACGTATGAAAGGAGCATCCACGTCTGTGTCATTGAGGAGGCTTATGTCGACATCCACAGTGAAAGGAGGGAGCTCGTCGAACTGACTATACTCTTCCTCGTCTGTGACGTCCTCAACTCCAACAATCCTTCGTTTGCCTTGGAGAACCACGTGTCGCTTTGGCTTACTACTACAATCTTTCTTGTCCTTCTTCTTCTTAGGTTTGCTTGACATGTCCATTACATAGAAGACCTGTCTCACATCATTCGCGAGACTAACGGTTCACATCAGAGTCGACTTGCGTGAGGTCCACGATTGTCATACCGTATTTGTCGACCTTCACGCCGCTTGAAGTCAGTTTGACCTATTGGCACTTAAATAGAGGGACCTTCAAAGGTCCATAGTCGAGCTCCCATATCTCTTCTATGAAACCATAATATGTATCCACCTTGCCTTTGTTGTCTTGGCATCTATACGGACACCGCTATTCTGGTTGGTGCTCTTGTTATCCTAGGCTCTGGTGTAGAATGTGTAACCATTTATCTCGCACCCTTGAATGTCACAATTTCACTAGATGGTCCCCGAGCCAAGTGTTGCAACTGCTCATTGTCGACCCTTTCAAAAGGATGTAGTTTTGTAACCAAGCTACGAAAGAATCCATGTGCTTCGTGGTTATCCAATCCTCGACCTCATGGAAATCGCGCGAGAATACTCTTGTGCTCAAGGACATACGGGCCACTACAGCTTGATTGTATCAAAACCGTGAAATGTGCTTGCTTAAATGTAAGAAGATCATTGCATGCAATTGCTTTCCTTCCTAGTGTCCCTTTTCCCCGTAGCCTCCCCTCATGGCGTGATATAGGGACACCGATCGGGTTTAGATCTTTAATGTAATCCACACAAAACTCAATCACCTCCTGTGTTCCATAACCCTCGGCAATGCATCCTTCCGGACGAGAACGGTTACGGACATACTTCTTTAGCACACTCATGTACCTCTCGAAAGGGAACATGTTGTGCAGATACACGGGTCCGAGAATACCTATCTCTTTGATAAGGTGAACAGTGAGATGGACCATAATATCAAAGAATGCAGGAGGAAAGATCATCTCAAGACTAACCACACTTTGTACCACGTCATCCTGCAGCTTACTTAGTTTATCTGGGTCGATGACCTTCTGTGAAACCGCGTTGAAAAAAGAACATAGCTTTGTGATTGTCCCACGTACCCACTCGGGCAGTATGCCTCTCACAGCCACTGGGAGCAACTGTGTCATTAACACAAGACAGTCATGGGATTTCATGTGTACGATTTTATTCTCTTTCGTGTTTATGAGTCTCTTTACATTGGAGGAGTATCCGGAAGGGACCTTCACACTGTTCAGGAACTCTATCATGCTTTTTTTCTCTTCTTTGCTTAGAGTGTAGCTCGCAGGATGTAGGTAATGTTGTCCTTTCCCTCTTTTTTCCGGATGTAAGTTGTTCCTCGGCCCAAGAGTTTAAGGTCCTTCCGAGCTTGCAGTGTATCTTTCGATTTTCCATACATATCTAGGTAGCCTAGCAGATTCAAGCAGACATTCTTCGTGATGTGCATAAAGTCAACTGAGTGATGAACCTCCATGACTTCCCAATAAGGAAAGTCCCAAAATATTGACTTCTTCTTCCACATGGGTGCCTGACCATCCTCATTCTGCACATGTTTGCTTCCAGGACCCTTTCCAAATACTACTTTCAAATCCTTTACCATAGCAAACACACGTGGCCCACTACGATGCTGAGGCCTTGCACGAAGGTCTGGTTGACCGTTAAATTTCCTGCCTTTCTTCCGCAACGGGTGACTCGTAAGAAGAAACCTACGGTGACCCATGTACACAACCTTCCGAGAGTTTTTCAGTACATGCCGTCTGTTTCATCTAAGCATCGGATGCGTGCTCTATATCCTTTGATAGTTAGGCCGACGGAGTTACCGAGAGCAAAGCGACCGTTGATTGTTACAAATAACAAAGCACGAGGGTGAAATACTCCCTTTTGTACTCATCCCATACCCTTGCACCATCCTCCCTAACGTCACAAGATCTTCAACCAATGGTTTCGGTAGACATCGATGTCATTTCCAGGTTGCTTGGGGCCTTGGATCAACAACGGCATCATGATGTACTTTCGCTTCATGCCTGACCATGGAGGAATGTTATAGATACATAGTGTAACGGCCAGGTGCTATGGTCGCTGCTCAATTCTCCGAAGGATTCATCCCATCGGTGCTCAACCCAAACCTTATGTTTCTCACCTCATCTGCGAAGTCCGCACGTCCGGTCGACTTTCCTCCACTTGTGAGCCATCTGCGGGTTGTCTAAGCATCCCGTCGTCCTTACGCTCTTCTTTGTGCCAACGCATCATCTGGGCATGCGCTTTGTTAGCAAACATACGATTCAATCGGGGGATCAGAAGGAAATACCACAACACTTTAGTGGAGGTCTCTTCTTCTTACGCTCCCCATCTATTTCACTGGATAAATCACGTTTCACCTTATCTTGTGATTCTTTGCACACTGGACAAACATCCAAATCGGCATACTCATTACGATAC
Source organism: Guadua angustifolia (assembly GCA_036346375.1). NCBI lineage: Eukaryota > Viridiplantae > Streptophyta > Magnoliopsida > Poales > Poaceae > Guadua > Guadua angustifolia. The sequence goes on along the minus strand of CM070505.1, from coordinate 47,035,454 downwards.
AACATACAACCATTAGGACATGTGTGTATCTTCTGTACTTCCAATCCCAAAGGACAGACGACTTGCTTGGCTTCATATGTAGATTCGGGTAGAGTGTTATCTTCGAAGCAACTTCTTTACGAGTGATAACAACTCATCGAATCCCTTATCGACACACCATTTGTAGCCTTCCATTGCATGAGTTCGATGTGGTACACGACTTTACGTGTCCCCGCCTACGCTTTGGGTACAAAGGAGTTACGTGGTCCTCTAACATCTTGTTGAAACTTCTCAAACTGTCTTTCATCTGTGTAGTCTCCCTCTGTCCACGCAAAGATCTGGTCTAGCTCATCATCACCAAAGTCACCAATTGTTTCTTCCATGGAACAAGATTGCGTGCCGTCCGGATATCTGCTCAATCCATCTTCCTCTTCCTCGCCTTCTTCATCGTCTTCCTGGCTAATCGCCTCAACTTCGCCATGGTTGGTCCAACAAGTATAGTTTGGCATGAAACCTCTCATGATCAAGTGGTTCATAACTTGCCATCGCTGGGAGTGCTCCTTCTCGTTCTTGCAATCTACACACGGACAACATATGAAGTCGCTCGAGGCAAGAATGCAACGACCGATCGAGAAAAGCTCTGACGCCATCAATGAACTCTCTCGAGCGACGGTCCGCATTGTACATCCATTGCCGATTCATCTACACCAAGTTATAATTTCATTAAAAATTATAACAAATTTAGTTACAAAAATTATAACCTAACTTATAGGTACATTTAAAAATCTATAGCTCACAAGCTCTTAAATCTACCTTGGTAATTATTTTTTTCTTCTTGAGTCTACAATTAATGACCATATTTTTCTTCTCCAACAAAAAAGCTCCACCTACACCGTCATACAATTAAAAACATACCTTTCTAATTTTTTATCCCTTTCTACCTTTGTAATTATTCTTTTATAGTTCTACATTTTTTCTATTTTATTTCATACACCAATGATTACCTTCCTTGCAATGTACCTAGATCTCCCCAACTTATTGTGATATTTAAGATTCTAAAGGTAACAAGCACCTAGATCTACACCCTACATCTCCATACAACAACAAAACAAGCATACAAAATAAATTTTGGGGAAGAACTCAGAATTTGATCATGCATGTTCTTGCTTAAAAGTTCAAGATTTCTCCACATCCATTGAAAAAATTGCAATATCTAGGTGAGAAGGATGTTGGCATGATGTCACTAACCTTGAAACACTTAATTTGAAGCTAATCACCCCAATTAAAAATTTGGACAGACCTCCCAAGAACGATGCTTGGCCCGCCCTTCTCTGCTCGATCGTACCTCTGCTGCAGCTCGTGGAGGAAGAAGGGTTTAAATGGTTGGCGGGAGGGCTAGAGCGGTTTGAGACAAGAACCGCCAGATATGTTACTTTCTAGAAGCGGTTCTTGTTTCAAACCGCTCGGAAATCGAACCGGTTTGAAACAAGAACCGCTTCTAGAAAGCAACATACTGAGCGGTTCGTGTCTCAAACCGCTTCGAAGCCCTCTCCGATCGTTGTTTCACGAACCGCTTCTGGTGCGAACATCACAATGGGTTCGCACCAAACCGCTTCAAATAGGCCGGTTGTGGTGCCCAGTTCTGTAGTAGTGGATGGAGTAAAATATAAAGCTTTTTGTAAATGATTAGGAATCATCACTACTACAGAAAACTTCATCACAGACGGTTCGCAAACGTCATCAGAGACGGTTTTGTGAACCGTCAGTAACAATAAGTCTGTGATGAAGGAGATCATCAGAGACGGTTCTATACCCGTCTGAGAAAATATATATCACAGACGGTTGTATTAATAAACCGCTCGTGAAATTAATTATCACGAGCGGTTCTTATTTGAAACCGCTCGTGATAACTAAATATCACAAACGGTTTCAAATTACAACCGCTCAGTGATAACTAAATATCACGACGGTTTCAAATCATAACCGTCTGTGATATGAACTTATCACAGACGGTTTCAAATAAGAACCGTCTGTGATGACCTTTTTTTCCCACACCCCCAGCAGAACCTCCATTAGTTATGGTGTTGTTCGAAATTTTCATCAATATTTCTACAACGATATTTATAAGGCACAACCAGTTATAGATGTTGTAATTGAATATCTGCACTTCCTATATGCATTGAGGCAACAGTTTGTCCGATCAGGATAGACTTAAAATATAAACATTTGTAGCGCTTTTTCCCCCTTCTTATGATAATGTTGATGGAACTCGACTAATAAATCAACCAAGAGCTGCTGGCAGCATGGCGAGGCGACGGCAACCACGGACTTCTCCATCGAACCGGACACACTAGAGTGTGTGATTTGCTTCATGCCATACGAAGTGGCTTTTATGCAGGTCACCGTAGTGCCACGGCAAGAGTAGCCGACGACATGCTCTTATGCAGCGTCACCGTCGTGCCACGGTGGGAGATCGAATAGGGTACTTTGGTAAAAATTGTAGATGTACTTGATAGATTACTTTAGGTAGGGTAATTAAAGATTGAACAAATGTGATTGCAAGTCGGGTCTTCCATGCCCGGAAGGATTTTGGAACACCCGACTTGAATGGAGAAGAGGAGCGGGAGGAAGCCGATGGACGGTGGTACGCGGAAGAAGACAGCCTTGGTTATAGATAAGGTAACATAACCGTCTCTGATGTTGAGATATCACAGACGGTTAGGTAACATAACCGTCTGTGACAAATAACATCACAGACTGTTATGTTAAAGAACCGTCTGTGATATATACTATTCACTGACATTCACTTGTCGGTTCAGTTCAGTCGACTCTTGTCTGTGCCACTTTGTTGTATCTTCTAGGAAAGTTGTCTTTAACAGAATATCGACTGTATTGTGGTTGAAGTGGAGATTCTAATCCTCAATTCAAACCCTAAAATCTGAGAGCAATCACATACAACTATTTCCATATTGCCAAAGTAGACATGATTCTGTTCTTGTTCGCCATAGTCTACATAATTTATTTCTTGTCATCAATTATGTCTGAATGGCCATCTTTGAATCATATATTTGGAATCATATTGATATTAAGGAATAAATACGTGCTCTTATACTTGCATCTTTTCCATCAATCCAGATGCTTCACAAGCTACTTACAAAGATCATCACAATCCTATATACATAATTCAGATGCTTCACAAGCTACAAAGATCATCACAATCATATGTGCAAAGCATGATGGGTCGTATCATCTTTACAATAGCATTAATGTAATATTATTACACATGAAAATTAGTAAGCATGATGACAATGCACCCTTCTCATAACTACGCCACCACATGTTTATTCTTTTGTATGAAAATTAGCCCTTCATGATGATCGACGCGTGTGTAGCTTGCTTCCTCATGTTGTTCTTCTGGGACCAGGATGTCATTTCCGATAGGTGGCAACTCATCAAATTGATTGTACTCTTCCTCATCTACTACATTCTCAACTCCGACAATTCTCCTTTTTCCTGAAGAACTACGTGGCGCTTCTTGTTGAACGGATTCGGTTACATAGAAGACTTGAACAACTTGGTTAGCGAGTACGAATGGTTCATCTTGGTATCCGACACGCTCGAGGTCCACGAGAGTGATGCCATTCTTGTCAACCTTCACGCGGCCGGAGGTGGACCCAACGGCACCGAAATAGGGAATCTTGAAAAGCACGAGTCGAGCTCCCATATCTCCTCTATGAACCCATAGTAGGAGCTCCTCGTCAACCCAGCGGTATTATTGAATGCATCTATGCGGACACCGCTGTTCTGGTTTGTGCTCTTCATGTCCTGATCTCTCGTGTAAAATGTGTACCCATTTAAGTCATATCCTTTCCATGTGACAACTGTAAAAGTTGGTCCTTTTGCCAACCATGTCAGCGTGTCATCTGACGAGCTCCCAGTGATAGGTCGCTCCTTCAACCATTTGTTGAATTGAAGGTTATGTTGTCTCGTGATCCAAGACTCCTGCCGTGCTGGATTCTCTTGCCTTAGCCATTGCTTGTGCTCGACGATATAGGCGGACACTACAGCCATGTGTTGCAAAACCGTGAAATGGGCTCGAGCATACGCAACCGAATCAGGCGTGATTGCTTTCCTTCCGATGGTCCCGATACCCTGGAGCCTCCCCTCATGGCGAGATCGAGGCACACCTATTGGTTCGACCTGGGCCATGTAATCGACGCAGAACTCGACGGCCTCTTCTGTTGCATAACCTTCGACAATGCTACCCTCCGGACGAGATCGATTCCGTACGTAAGACTTGAGAATTCCCATGTACCTCTCGAACGGGTACATGCTACGTAGGAACACCGCCCAAGATATCTTTATCTCTCACAAGGTGAACAATGAGATGGACCATGATATCGAAAAATGATGGAGGGAAATACATCTCAAGATTACATAGAGTCGTCACCACCTCAGCTTGCAGAGCATCTAGTCCTTCGGGATTGATGACCTTCTGAGCGATTGTATTAAAGAAATAACACAGCCTAGTGATTGTCTCTCGGACCTTGACCGCAAAATACTTCTAATTGCGACAGGAGCATCGTGTTATCAAGACATGACAATCATGAGACTTCATGCGGTTAATTTCAAATCTTCCAATGAAACAAGTCTCTTCATGTTGGAGGAGTAACCGGACGGAACTTTCACACCATGCAAGCACCGCACGATTCAGTTCTTTCGCCTTTGACAGAGTATAGCAAGGTGTTCCAAACGCGTCGACCTTTATCGGTCTCTTTCGGTGCTAACTCGGGTCTTATGCCCATATCGACCAAGTCAAGCCGTGCGTTGATACCATCCTTTGTTTTACCCTTAATGTTGAGTAAGAGACCAATCACGCCATCACGGACATTCTTCTCTCGTGCATGACATCGATGCGATGGCGAACTTCTAGGTGCTCCCGAAGAAGGTAGGTCCCGAATATTGATCTCTTCTTCCACATGCTCTTTTCACGGGTACTTGATTTACGCCCCTTTCCATACGCAACATCCAAATCCTTAACAATGTCATGAACATCTCTCCCGCTCAAACGCCTTGAGCTGAACCATTTTCGTTCCTTCCGTGAAAAGTTGCTTCATCTTGCGATATGGGTGATTCCTCGAAGGAACCTACGATGACGCATGTACACGCTTTTGGAGTGATTCAGCCATAAACTCTCGGTATCATCTAAGCAAAGTGAGTGCAGGCTTTGGTTCCTTTTGTACTCGGCCCGACAGTTAGCAAGGGCGGGTAATCATTTATGGTGCGTAACAACAAGCGATGCAAAGTAAAGTTCTCTCGCTTGTACGTATCCCATCGTGTACCCCAAGAACTCCACAGTGTTTTTAGATCTTCCACCAATGGAGCTAGGTACACATCAATATCGCTCCTGTGTTGTTTCGGTCCTTGGATAAGCATGCACAACATAATGTACTTCCGCTTCATACACAAGCAAGGAGGAAGGTTGTAGATACAGAGATGTACGGGCCAAGTGCTATGCCTACCGCTTATGTTACCGAAAGGATTCATTCCATCTCAGACTCAATCCAAACCTTATATTTCTCGGATCCGCACGAATTCTTGAAAGCTCTGTCGATGTTTCTCCTTTGGATGGAATCAGCAGGTGCCTTAGCATTCCATCATTCTTACGCTCCTCAAAGTGCCAACGCATAGCTTTTGCCTCCTTTGGGTTCGCAAACAAACGCTTCAAACGGGAATTACAGCAGATACCATGCCACCTTAGCAGAGGACCTTTTTCACCTCAATGCTCTCGCCATCATCATCTGAATGACTCTTACGCTTGTACCGGATCGCTGCACACGGACATCTATGCAAGTTTGTGTACTCTTTATGTACAGATACGATCGTTTGGACATGCATGTATTCTTTCTACTTCCATTCCCAAGGGACAAAGAACACCTTGGCTTTGTAGGTGCTTGTCGGCAACTCGCTTCCCTCTCGAAGCATGTCCGCCAATAGACGAATAATGTTGTGAAACTCTTGTCGGACCAACCGTTGCTTGCCTTCAATTTGAGTAGTTGAAGCACGGATGATAACCTTGTGTATTTCAACTTGCATCCTGTGAACAAAGGTTTCTCCGAGTCCTCCATTAAGCCCTGGAACTGTCCATATTCCCTGTCATTAAGGTTTCTTCGCATCGCGTAGCATCTCGATCCAAATTGTCATCGTGCAACCTGTCCTCATCGGAAGCACAATCGATATGATCATCCGACATATCATTGACATCGTCGATTTATATTAACACTACTTGTCGCTTTCTCAGTATATTATGCTCTTCGCCATGATGGTCCAACATGTATAGCCCTTTTGAAACCCCTTGAATCAAGTGTGCTTCGACGCTACTGAGTTTTGAACATCTTGATTTTCGCAATCAATGCACGGACATGACATGAATTGCACCCCTTATTAAACATATCCTCCTCTGCAGCTCTTTTGAAAGTGGAGACGCCATTAAGGTACTCAAGACTCAGACGGTTCTCAACAGACATCCGACTTCGATCCATCTACGCTACACATGTAACACTTTGTGTTAAATATTAATGCACTGTGTAGGGCGATGCACACATTCTTAAACTAATTATGCAATTACATACCTTAATTACATCACAAAGAAATAATTAACACAATTCAAATTAATCTTCAATATAATAATGAAATTAGAACCCATTACTAACCTTACATCACCAAAAGACTTGAATTGATCTATAAGCTAGATCTAAATAATCTTTAAATTCTATCCTTAACAAGCTAGATAGCTACATCATGATCGAATATTATATTATGCAAATAGAACCATTACTAGCTAACCTTATACATCAAACAACCAACACATGGTTCTACAAGCTAGATCTAAAAAAATCATCAAATTCCTTCCTTATCAAGATAGATGTTGAATATAATACAATTAAAACACATTACTAACCAAATATCACAAACAACATATGGATCCAGCTACAATTAAACTAGATCTAATCAAACAATCTTTAAATTAATTCTGTCCTAACAAACCTAGATATTGAATTCGATGCGCATGCAATTAGAGAACTCATTACTAACCTTAGATCACCAAAATCAAATGAATCTAATATCACCCTTCGAAATAAATGGCTTTCTTTCACAAAATCGCCTCACTTCCACAGCCGCCACTTAGCATAGAAACCGAAACCCTATAAACGAAGTGGATGGATCGAGGCTCTGTTTTTACCGGAGACGGTATTATCACAGACAGTTTTATATTACAGACGTCTGTGACAACTAAATATCGCAAACGGTTTCTAAATATAACCGTCTGTAATGATTACTGTAGATATTACAGACGGTTGTGTTATATAACTGTCTGTGAAAGCATAGACGATTTTACTTAAACCGCTCGTAATGAGTATCAGAGCCATCATGAGCGGTTATATTTAGAAACCGTCTGTGATATTTCTTGTATCACAGACGGCTGTAATATAAAACCGTCTGTGATATACGCACTGACAGTTTGAGTACATAACCGTCTGTGATGTTCCATATTACAGACGGTTTTTCAAAACCGTCTGTGATCGTGCGTCTGATATAAGCCTCGCTGTAGTAGTGCATGTCTCAATGGAAGATTTTGCCTTTATGAAATGTCTGAAGAGCATTGTTTCTACTTGCTCCAATTGATCTGTTGTTTGTCTTTGCAATAGTTGTTACATATTGGCCTTTCGCTGCTCCTCAAAGTCCCTTGGCTGTCTTGTTAATTTTCTTGAGGAATCGTTTGCTCTTCACTGTATTCGTGTGTCTTATGTTAACTTTAGTACTGCTATGTGCTACTTTATCATATATGTGTGTTAAGTAACGTTGATTAGTAGCAGTTGCAAGTTCCACTTCGATGTTGTGATACTGACACTGCTTTTACTATATTTTATAACTAACCACAAGTAAAAAATGTAGCGGGCAAAAAGAGTTTCATCAAACATACTTTTTGTTATATTTATGAAGCTCAATAGATATTCAATGCTCAGTACCTTAGTCAGGAAAATGTTAGCAATTTATCATCTATAGCAATTTGCAATTTATCAGTTTTTGCTTGTTTCAGCAAGCACATATAGTTAAGTTGATTTCAACATTCAATGTAGTATTTGATAAAAGTATTGGCCAAGCCAAAAATCAAGATGATAATTGCTGGCATGGCAATTGATCCAAGGATGGATTTAGTAAATGCAAGCATGAAAATGACAGCTTAAGGCATACTAACTCCATGGCATCATCTTAAATCAACAACTAACAGATGCCCGTGGAAATGGATATGGTACAAGCACAGTGTAAGAATATGAACACTTAAACACTAATCAAAATGCCACGGAAAATGATGCATGCCATTGTTCTACAAACTATGTTTAACATGCTTTGCTATATTACTCCCCTGCCACATGGTAAATTTTGTTGACGGACCAGTATCACTCAAAAAGCATATGGATGGCCTTGCGCCCATTGGATGTGCAATTAATTCGACAGTCTGGATCATTCCGAATGGAAACACTGTGTCAGATATATGTGGGAGCTAGCTAGCTAGATTAATGTGGACCATCAAATGCCAATAGCATTTGAACACTACTACCGAATTGGCTTTCAGTACCGGTTTTCAAACCGGTACAAGCCATCCGGGACTGATGCTCAAGAACATCAGTCCCAGTTCCCTCACCCGGTACTGATAGAGTATTAATTACACTACTACAGAATAGGTCATCACTGCCGGTTCGTCCACGCCATTACTGCCGGTTATGGGTGCCGGCAGTGATTGGTCGGCAGTGATACTCGGGGTTATCACTGTCGGTTTAGGAACCGGCAGTGATAATAGATATCACTGCCGGTTCGTTATACAACCGGCAGTGATATTCGACTATCTCTGCCGGTTTACACTAGAATCCGGCAGTGATACTCGACTATCTCTGCCGGTTCAAAATAGAATCCGGCAGTGATATATGTATATCTCTGCCGGCTTATACGAAGAACCGGTGATTCAGGTATATCACTTTGCCGGTTCTGGACGAACCGGTGACAACAAATTCGAAAAAATTTGTAGATGTACTTCATAGATTACTCTACCTATGTATAAAATTGCAGGTTCAAATTCAATGCATATTAGGACTTACAAAAAAGAGGAAATTTTTTTTGTAAGTCCTAATATGCATTGAATTTGAACCGCAATTTTATACATAGGTAGAGTAATCTATGAAGTACATCTACAAATTTTTTCGTAGTTTTCGTGACTTTTATTAGTTGGTGTGCACGATGTGTACACGGAAAACTAATGTACACATGATATGTTGCCTTCAAATATATAGTATATAAAGCGTCGTCGAGATCATAATTAAAATATATTAAAGCATCACAATATTTAGTTTTTACAATAGTACATTCACAAATGTAGTGTGAGTACATCTCGCTCACTTTGGATCGAGGTCGTCGTCGTGGAACTCGCCCTTTGGATCGATGACTGTTAGTCAATGAATCCAAATGATATGCTCTTGAATTGCTAAAATTTCTTTTGGCAAGAATCGATTGGTTCTCATCTTGGAGCGCCGTTATTGAAGAAAAGAGAAATTTAATTAATGATGATAGATGTTAAATGAAAGAAAAGTAGGCATGAATGTGTAATTATATACCATGGCTTCGTTATAGCCGACACTCTTCGTGACAATTGCATGTAAATTTGTACATACGTAGTATGCGATACACTATTTCCTGGTCCTGCCTCATGCATGGAAAGTCTGTTATTATTTTGAAAGTTGTCCTGTAGGGAAGATGCGGACCACCTTTCTTGCAATACCGTGTGAATGCACTGTGAATGATTTTAAATAGTAATTAATTAACCTTAAATACAATAGAATAAAATATTACTAGAGCAATAACGCAACGATCGAGTTTACCTGTTCATCATCCTCCAAAAATTATGTTCATACTCATCAAGTGCTTTTCTCATCGAGTCCAAGACATAAACCCTGCTAGCTTCTAACTCGATGACGAGGAGGACCCAGTGATAACTAGACATATATGTTAACATAGCCTATTAGTGCCACACCGTGTCACGCAAAAATAGTAAAACAATATTAGAAGTAGGGTAATACGTACTGAAAGTTATAGGGTAAAAGTACGGAGGTTTTGTTTTTCAGCTTGAAGAAAGTCTTAGATATATATTCTTCAACAAACTTTGGCTTATCACGGATGAGTGTCTCGTTGACAAGCCCCGGATCGAGAAATCCTAAAGCTTCATCCTTATTTCTTCTACACATCTCAGATTCCATTCTCGCATATATAAAAAGAAGTTAGACATACAGGTTGAACGGTACAAGAATGTACAATAATATAAATAGAGACTTACAAAGTCCACGGCTGACCAAAGGACGCGTCGAGCATCCGCCGGTACAACATATACAATTCGCAGAACTCTAACGAACATGCCATCCCCATTGTGAAAATCCAAATCTTTGTATTTCACTAGGACCGCCACATACCCGCTTGGCATCGCATGTAATCTCGATGGACGCTACCGCAATTTTGTTGTTAGGTTCTCTAAATCTTACGGGGAGCCAGCGGTTACCCCAAAAAGTACTTCGAGTTAGACCTAGCTCGTAATTACGACGTTGTTCAAGAAGATCTTTTGAGCTTGCGACATCGACGCCAAAGACTAGCCATCTTCAAGTTTTGCTTTACGGAGATGCGCCGTAGTCCCACATTTCGAAGGTTGAAGCCCGCCTGTCTCTTTGGCTTTTGCCATACTCAAGAAAAACTCCTACGCATTAGCATCGACTTTAGTCTTCTCGGGTGATGGCACCTTTTGGAAGTGAGATGTTACCTCGCCTTCGCTTGCTCTTTGCGTTCTTCTTCATCATATCGCGGTAATTTCTTACGAGGTCAGTTTGCCTTCACAGATGACCGAGATTTGGTACAAGACGATGCGGACTTCGAGATGGTGCCGATGTTCGATTCTTCTTATGTGCCTACCGAGGAGTTGGACTTTTCCTGGCTGGTGCCGGAGGAGGAGTTGGACTTTTTCTGGATGGTGTCGGCGGAGGAGTTGGACTTTTCCTGGCTGGTGCTGGCGGAGGAGTTGGACCTTTTCTGGATGGTGCCAGCGGAGGAGTTGGACTTGTCCTAACTGGTGCCGGTGGAGGAGTTGCACTTTTCGTGGCGGCTTGTGTTTGCGTGTGGAGAGTGCGGCTCATCATCATCGTCGCCGTTGTCGGCCTCATCGTCCGAAATGAACATAATCAAGCTCTTGCGCCACGCGAGGAAGCCATGCACGCTTTCTCCAAGTTTGTTTTTTCCGTCCTCGCCAGGAATCTCTACCTCCATTTTGCGATATTGTCGGACTACACTGTCTACTTCGACCCTGGCGAATCCCAGCGGTATTGGGCGGCAGTGCAGAACCTGCGAGGAGGCGCATGGCCAAGCCCTGCCATCAGCCACCTTGATGGTAATGCCATGTGCGGACAAATGCAGCTTGCACGGTGTCGGTTCTGTGATGTCATCCACTGGAAAATGGAGTCGATGCTCTCCCGGAATCGTTGCGGACGCGCAGCTGCTCTTAAGAACACCGTGAATGAGGTTCCGAGGGCTGTCATCGAGTGGCGGTCGTGAGCTGAGAGCTTTCTGTACTGCTTGCTCCACAACTTGATCCAGCTTCGCTCTCTCTTCCTTTAACGCTCTTGCCACAGCATCTTGTATTTGACTTTGCAGTTCATCTTCTCTTATTCTTTTCGGCCGCTTGTACTCCGATGCGTCAGCTGGGAAGCCTTCTTTTCACGGCACCAAACCAACTCCTCGGGTGCACCCAGATGCTCCTGTTACCGAGGCAGCATCGACTCATCATTCTCCTTCGTGGCCCGAAAAGCCCTTGGGAAGACTCCACGTGAGCATCCGATATTTTCTGCGACACCTCCGGGCTCTATCGCCCCGAAGCTCAAGATGCCATCTTTCGAGATGAGCCCCCTCCCAAGCAACAAAGTGCTTTGATCGTGCGATGAACTTCGGCGTCGCAGGAGTAATGCCCTTGAGGGTTAGCTCTTGTTCGCGCCTATCCCATGCAGGTATTTTCTTCACGTAGCCACCAGTGCCTAGTGTGTGAGGGTACATATTCTTATCCGCGTTAGCCTTGTTCTTCCGACTCACCGTCTGCCTTCTTGAAATTCTCAGACTCCACAAAGTCCTTCCAAAATTCCCTTATCTTTGGAAACATGTTAAAATTTGGCGTGACATTCTTCTTCACATAGTTCTTATTCAGTTGAGTCTTCCAATTCTTCTACCATGTGCATATGATACTTAGTGCACGTTTCTTTGCAACCAACTCTGCCCCTTGGGGGAAATGGAATACGTGTTTTAGCTTGCCCCATAGCGAGTCCTTCAGGTCATCGGGAACCACCCACTGATCACCTTCGCGGCCGGTCCATGATCTATAGATGATGGGCACGTTATCCCTAGCAAGTACTCCACAGGCTGTCCTGTACGGCGCCAACGCTGACGCGGGTATAGCAGGTTCCCCGACTTCCGAGAGCTGGACTATGTTGTGAACGCCCTTAGGCATCTTGCTCGGACCACGACACCGCACGCCTTTGTTCACCAGACGTTTGAGCCTACAATTGGATCTTGTTATTAGTCGTATGACCCTACAATATTTTGGGAATCACAATGTACTAATACTTTACCTCGCCCATGTTAGTCGCGTCAGCTTGGTCCATGGCAGTCGCGTCAGCTTGGTCCATGGCAGTCGCGTCAGTTTGGTCCATGGCTATGGCGTCAGGTTGCTCCATATCAATATCCTGTAGGTTCAAGTAGCCACTTGGGCTACCCACTCCTACTTCGTCTACATTCGAGGGCCGAACTCCCTCTGGCACTTGTCCCTGATTCGAGGCCATTCCTAGCAATCCAAAATGTTATTGGGTTAATTATATTGCATTCATTTATGGTTGCTACATGACATCAAACTTGTGAATTCAAACGATGGTAATTTGCTAGAGTTGAGAGGAATAAGTGATGTTGTCACCTCATGCTACAAACATGTGCACATGTAACTTTAAAATGATACTTATACATTAGAAAAAAATCACATGATACATATACATCTCGAAATGAAAAAATTCATATATTCTTAAGAATATATTCCACACTAAAATGATTTTAAAAAAATAAGCCCTGCAAGTTCAAGAAGCATGGGTGTCACGAGGCGTCAGGAACATCTTTTTCCAATGAAAAATTTCATGAAATTTTCATTGGAAAAGTTGGACACGCAAGACTTCCATGATCAATGAAGAAGAGGAGCGGAGGAAGCCTATGCTTCAAGTGGTACGCTGAAGAAGACAAAGAAAAGTCCTGAAAGTCCATTTGGAAAAGATGAGCATGTCTCCTCATGGCTTCAATCCTGTTCCTGACGCCTCGTGACACCCATGCTTTTGAACTTGCAGGGCTTATTTTTTTTAAACACATACATTTTTGGTCAACAAAATATACATACACATAAAATTAGATCAAATTCATTATATATCGAGAGTTACAAACAAGAGAAAATTTTGGCAAGTTTAAACTCTATAAACTTGTCGAATTTTCTTTTTGTAACTCTCAGATATAATGAATCTTGAAATTTCATACAACTGCTTACTATTACAATTAGTGGCACAACTATTAACTAAATGAACTACAACTACTTACTATTACAATTAGTGGCACAAAACAAATATTTACAACACATGTATACATCTTTCTGAAACAAATATTTACAACACATGTATACATCTTTCAAGAAGATATACAAAGCACCAAATTGAAGTTTACTTTTGGCTGCAATATAAATAACCACAGAGCAAAATGATCAAAACAGACATGTGCGGATGTGAATTCACAAGGCAACTAGCATAAAGCTCAACTTGTTTATTTTGAGTGTTCTCAGATGTCGGGTTGCCCAAAGGCCCTCCTCGCCACAAGGGACAAGTAATAGACTAATTTGTGACAACCTTACCTTAGTAATAATTGTTAGTCTTCCATAGCATGTAGCTATCCATGAACACATATATGTAAAGATCACCGATGACAAAGACCACCCCAATGCTTGGACATCACAATTTTCAATAAGTCATGAATATGAGTTTAATAACAGAATTCGGAACCAAGTCTAAGTTTCTAACTCAAAGCATTTGGACTAGCTCACAACTCACAAGACATGGAAGGCCAAATGCCAAGTCTACCAAGGACAGAATGTGAAAACCTATGTAGTCTGTACCGAACTCTACAAGTTCCTGTGCATCATCCACAATTTGGAGGCAACCCCAGATTGCATTATAAAGGTATGCCAATATGTTCCCTTGCCGAAAAAAGGAAAAGAAAAGAAATGCCTATATGTTTACATCCCACTAGTAGAACATGAGAATAATCTTAGCCATAACAGAATACTGCTGGACGGATGCATAAGAAGAAAATTTTGCTTGACATTTTGTTGAATCAAGTAGCAATACAATGGTGCATGCAAGACTTTGTTCATTATTCCTCTTAAGCATATATATGAGAATATATAATTCACAAACAAGATGTATGACATAAACAAGACAACAGTAAGCATGGTTAAGTCATACATAATATGAATTATACCCTCTTGTCTCAAAGACAATAAAATGAATATGGTGCTCTCAGATTTAGGGTTAGAGTAAAGATTAGAATCTTTACTACAATCACGAATCGGCTAACAATTTATTCTATGCATTAGGCCTTGAACTCTTACCACCTTAAATGCACAATTAAGAATCTACTGTCAAGAATTATACACAGGAGCTAGCATAACAAGTGCTGACAGAAAATATGATTCAAAAAATAACAGGTCTACAGTTCAAGGCCTAAAACAGAGAGATAAATGTTCTGGTCATACTTTTACCCTAGTTCATCACAGAGCAACAAACAGGCACTGAAAATCTGAGATTAGTTGTCACAAATTGTCTATTGCAGTCCCAAATCCTCACTGAACACTATACCCACATGCTAGGTCCCCAAGCCAAATGAATTGACTGGCCCCTTAGCATCTGCACATGCACATCTGAAACATTCACAATCACATTCACAATCACATGCACATTCACATTCACATTCACATCTGCACAGCCACATTCGCACATCGCAAGAGCAGTACCAAGGCGACGGCGGGGAGACGGTGGGGAGGTCAAGGCGACGGCGGGGAGACGGTGGGGAGGTGAAGGCGATCGGGGGAGGAGATGCGGCTGCCCTGAAGTCGAGGCGACGCGGCGGTCCGAGGCGAAGCGAGGCGAAGCGAGGCGACTGGCTCGAAGTCGAGGCGGCGGCGGGAGCTCGAGCAACCGACGGCGGTGGTCCGAGGAGCGGCGCGCTGTGGAGCTCAGAGGCGACGCAACTGTAAAAGTGAGAGGAGGGCGGGCTAGGGCTAAGGTAAATGAGAGGAAGGCGCGGCGTTTCTATTTATAGTGGTGGAATATCATCGCGGGCCACTATACAACCGGCAAGATGATAGTGGAATACTACTGCCGGTCCATTGTACAACCGGCAAGTGATAGTGGAATACTCTTGCCGGTCCATTGTACAACCGGCGGTGATAGTGGAATACTACCGCCGGTCCATTGTACAACCGGCGGTGATAGTGGAATACTACCGCGGTCCATTGTACAACCGAATACTAAAGTGATAAGCTCTTTGCCCATATTCTCGTTAAAATTTATCTTTTTATTACTCTTAATATAGGACGAATTTGATCATGAAATTTTATATGTAGATGGGGTAAGATGAGATGTACATCCATGATTTTGTTTCAGAATTTTTGGAAACTTTTCTTAGTTGGATTGCACGGTGATTGCACCAAAAGCCTGATTGCACCAGATATGCCCCCTACTATAGGACAGCTAATATTTCTCATTACCTGAAGTCTTGAAAGTAGTTTTTCTCCTCGTGAAACCTGAAATTCTTGAAGTAGTTCTCATCTTCATACAACATTAAATTTTTCATTGGAAAAGTTGGAGAGGAAGAAGAGATAGCAGCTGTAGCATGATTTACTAGCACAGAAAGGAAGTGAACATCATTGCCATTTTCCTAGTTACTTATGAATGTTTCAGGTTTAAATCTAGTTACCCTTCATATAAAAATCAGATTGCTAACTTTTAATTGTTTTAATATTTCTAAAATCAAATAATGCTGTCAAATTGAACAACAAATGATGTCAAATTCGAACAAATTCAAGTGCAGTCAAAATCACAAAAATCCAAATGCAGTAAAACTTTCAATTTGATCAAAAGAAAGCATAACCTCAATTTCCATTACTGCATATATTACATTAATTGTTACATATGAGAAAATAAACATGTCGTTCAGAAAGCATACATTTCATTACTACAACTAAGCTACGACTCGACCTTCGTTATGATCGCGGCGTATGTATGTAGCTTCGTCACTGTCTTCCATGGTACTTAGGTCAACGTCCTCTCCAAAAGGGGGAAGCTCATTGAATTGGTTGTACTCTTCCTCGTCGACAACATTCTCAACTCCGACAATCCTTCTTTTTCCTTGAATAACCACGTGGCGCTCCTTGTTAGCCGGCCGCCATAAAGAAGATTTGTGTAACAGAATTAGCAAGTATGAATGGTTCTTCTCTTTATCCGACGAGTTTGAGGTCCACGGTAGTGATGCCATACTTGTCGATATTCACGCCGCCGGGAAGTCTGACCCATTGGCACCGAAAGAGAGGGACCTTCAAAGGACCATAGTCAAGCTCCCAAATCTCTTCTATGAATCCGTAGTAGGTTTGCTTATTTCCATTGCTGTCATAGGCATCTATACGGATACCGCTATTTTGATTGGTGCTCTTTTTATCTTGCGCTCTTGTATAAAATGTAAAACCATTTATGTCGATCCTTGAATGTCCGAATTGTAGTTGACGGTCCTCGAGCCAACAATTTCAACTGAGTGCGATCTGTCTCCAGACGCATCATGTGTCTACACAACCAATCGCGAAATTATCTCTCGTGTTTCTCGCGAGCCAACCCTCGACCTCCACGGGTTTGTTTTGGATAGCACGTTCTTGTGCATGTCGACATATGGGGCCACCACAACCGATTGTCCCAAAAGCTGCGAAATGTGCTTGTGTAAATGCAGCTAGATTGCTAGTACGCATCGATTTCTCGCCTAGTGTCCCTTTCCCTATAGCCTTCCCTCATGCCGAGATACAGCACACCAATCGGTTTGAGATCCATATAATCGTCGCAGAACTCAATGACCTCCTCGGTTCCCCGACCATCGGCAATGCAGCCTTCCTACGATTTTGATTCTGAACATATTTCTTTATAACCCCATGAATCTCTCAAAAGGGTACATCGATGTAGAAATACGGGACCAAGAATTCAGATTCTTTCACAATGTGAACAATGAGATGGACCATAATATCAAAAAAGATGGAGGAACACATCTCAAGCCCGCATGAGTGTGAACCACGCCTTCCGCAGCTTGTCTAGTATTAATGGATCGATGGCCTTCGTGAAATCGCGTTGAAGAATGAACACAACTTGATAATTGGGTCTCGGACTTTCTCCGCGTAACCCCCTAATTGCAATTGGAAGCATCTGTGTCATCATCACGTGGCAATCGTGAGACTTCATACCAATTAACTTTAAGTCTTTCATTGAGACTAGTCTCTTTATGTTAGCAGAGTAACCAGACGGAACTTTGATTCCGTGCAAGCATTCGCAAACGCTAATTTTCTCTTTCTTGCTCAAAGTGTAGCAGTCATGGAAGGTACTTTTTGCTCAGATCCATTTCTTCGTGATGCGCTCCTTCCTCGATTTCATATCTTCGAGGTCCATCCTTGCTTGAAGTGTATCTTTCATTTTGCGGTATGTCCAAGAAGATACCAAGCAAGCTATCACACACGTTCTTCTCTATGTGCATGACGCCGATTGCGGTCGAACTTCCGTGTGCCGCCAATAAGGTAGGATCCAAAATATTGATTTCTTTTTCCACAATGGAGCCTTATCCCGGAAGTCGGAATAGATGTACCGCCGCCCCTTTCCGTGAATAATTGTAAGGTCCTTTACAGCCGCAAATATCTGTTTCCCGACCGATTCTTTGAGCTAAGGCGTCTCCTTTGTCCCGTCAAAAGCTCTCTTATTATTGCGGTATGGGTGATCCTTACGGAGGAACCTACGATGCCGCATGTAAGCCATTTTTTGGCTGTTCTTCAGCCACCGGCTAGCTGTATCATCCGTAATCAGACGATCCGTTGAAGCCTTTTGTCGTCTGCCCGACAGGTTGCCAAGAGCAGATAATCATTAATGGTTACAAACAATAATGCCCGTAGGATAAAGTTTTTCTTTTATACTCATCCCATACCACATACACCATCGGTCCACAATATTAGAAGATCTTCAACCAATGGTTTGAGGCACACATCGATATCATTGCCGGGTTGTTCGGCCCTTGGATCAATAGTGGCATCATAATGTACTTTCGCTTCATGCAAAGCCAAGGAGGAAGGTTGTAGATGCATAAAGTCACCGCCAAGTGTTGTGACAACAACTCATGTTGCCAAAAGGATTCATCCCATCGTACTCAACCCGAACCTTATATTCTCACATCATATGCAAAGCGCTTATATTTTCGTCGATGTTCCTCCATTGCACGTAATCAGCAGGTGTCCGAGCATTCCATCCTTCTTACGCTCTTGGCGTGCCATCGTAACAATTGGGCATGCCTTTTGTTCGCAAACAATCGCTTCAGACGGGATTATAGGAAATACCACACCACCTTACGGGGCACCTCTTCTTCTTCGCCTCACCCCGACATCTTCGTTCTCGATATCGCTGCGTTGTTCTTATACCGCTTTGCTTTGCAAACAACACAGCATCCATGTTCGCAAACTCATTGCGATACAATATGCAATCGCTTGGACATCGCGTATTCTTTGTACTTCCGGTCCCAACAGGCGCATAACCCGCTTGGCACGGCACGTAGTTGAAGGCAACACGTTACCCTCTCGAAACAAGTCCCCAAGAGACATAACAATTTCAAGAAAGCTCTTATCGGACCAACCATTGCTTGCCTTCAAGCGCAGAGTGAAAGCACGGTATGCGCTTTTCAGACTCCTCCTTGCGGCCGGGTACAATGGCGTTGTAGAGTCCTCTACCATACTGTTGGAACTTTTGAAACTCCCTTTCACTCGTGAAGTCCCCTCCCCATCACGCAAAGATTTGATCTAGATCATCTTCGTGGGTATCAACGAACGATCTTCCACCGCCATATCGTTGTCTCCGCCATCTCCATCAATGTGTTGCCCTTCATGTACAATATCATCTTCATCAATGTGTTGCCCTTCATGTACAATATCATCTTCACCGTGCTCATCCAACGGTATAGCCACCTTGAAACCCCTTGAAGCAAGTGTGCACGATCGACTCTATGTTACAAAACATCTTCTCATTTTTGCAATCAATGCATGGACAACACATATAGTCCGCCAGTTTCTCGACTTGTGTGCCGCAACAAGATTCGTAAAACAAGTCACACCATTAAAGAACTCGCACCACGACGGTCCGTGTCATACATCCACCTTCGGTCCATCTACGATTAATTATATCAAACTACATTTCAAAGATATGAACAAACGATATCAAAATAATTTATTCTTTACAGAGTCATGCATTGCTAATTAATTAAAACGATAAACACATTATAAGCACATAAGCGCAAATAACAATATAATTGTAATTTGTCTACAACAAACAAGCCTATAATTGAATATAAGGATATATTTCTAAATAATTATTTATGTTCCAACTTTCATTATTGCAAAATCCATCTACCATTTTCCATTATTTAAATATTCAACTAGCAATTCTCACTATTTATAATTGATCATCTAGCAATCTTTACAATTAAAAATCCATATAACAATTTTTCATTAATTAAATTAATTACAATTATGCATAATTGTCCATCTAGCAATTTTTCTTACTTAAACATCCACTACATCACTAAAATGGATATGAATTTATGCAAATAACAATATAATTGTAAATGATTAGTTTTACAAATACATCTAGCAATTTTGCCTATATAATACATCAAACCTTTTTCACTATTTAAATATCCATCTAGCATTTTTTAATTATTTAGAAGATTTCTTCATTTCATTTTGTTATGTAGCGCTAGCTATTAAATTAAATTAATCTACAACAAACAAGCATATAATTGAATATAAGGATATATTTCTAAATAATTATTTATGTTCCAACTTTCATTATTGCAAAATCCATCTACCATTTCCCATTATTTAAATATTCAACTAGCAATTCTCACTATTTATAATTGATCATCAAGCAATCTTTACTATTAAAAATCCATATAACAAATTTTCATTAATTAAATTAATTACAATTATGCATAATTGTCCATCTAGCAATTTTATTACTTAAACATCCACTACAATATGAATTATAATTTATTCAATAATTTAGCTAGATCTTAATTTGAGCAAGACTTACATAAACTGCTCACACCGCATAATCAGCAATTATCAACATCTATAGCACTGTGAAAGTAAAATTTTACGACAAATATAACATACATCAAGTCAAGAACCTCGAAAAATCTTAATACAATTTTTTAGCGAAAGAACTCGCCAAGATAATACAGACTCCTCTTTGTTCTCGCTTTCGATACGGAGAAGATGTCGATTCGATGAAAAATATGAACAAAATACTGACACAAAATTTCGGCAGCACCTCTCCAGGAAAAATACACCCGAGCAAAGAGCGCTCCTCTCTTCTGCTCGGCCGGGGAAATGCGTCGGTCAGGTGAAGATTGCTATATAAATAGCTTATCACTGCCGGCTCTGCGAAGAACCGGCAGTGATCAGGTCATATTACGCGGGAAAATGCCTTATCACTGCCGGTTCTGCGCCGAACCGGCAGTGATAAGGTCATAGCGCGGGAAAATACATATCACTGCCGGTTGAATATACGAACCGGCAGTAAACTTTAAATATCACTGCCGGCTGTAACTTAAACCGGCAGTAATATATCACTACCGGTTATAGGTATTAACCGGCAGTGATAGTAAGTTATCACTGCCGGTTAGTAATATAAACCGGCAGTGATACGTCCCACCCTTCAAACTTCCGCGCCAACGGCCAACCCAACCGTCGCGCCTGCCCGTTCCTCTGCCGCGCCAACTGTTGCGCTTCACATTCCTCTGCCAACTGTTGCCCTTCCCATTCTGCCTCTATATAATGCCACTATTGTTTCAAGAATGGCACCCCCACACAATCCACTCTTGTTGCAAAAATGGCACCCCCTAAGAAGCGAGCACATGTTGGGCAAAGCCCCGCTCCGTCGCTAGAGAAGGAGGAGAAGGAGGAGGAGGAGAAGGAGGAGGTGGAAGTGGAGGAGGAGGAAGAGGAGGCAAAGGAGGAGAAGGAGGAGGAGGCGGCGACGGACGAGCAGGACGGAAGGGCGAGAAATGCGGCGTTGGGGTAAGACTAACTCCGCCACCGAATCGGATTCGGAGGAGAAGGAGGACGAGCACCGCCGC
This sequence comes from Guadua angustifolia, assembly GCA_036346375.1. Lineage (NCBI taxonomy): Eukaryota > Viridiplantae > Streptophyta > Magnoliopsida > Poales > Poaceae > Guadua > Guadua angustifolia. The sequence continues at coordinate 47,013,887 of CM070505.1, read as the reverse complement.
AACTCGATCGATCTTCAAGCGGCAGCCCCGAGAGGAGGAGGAGGAGGACAGCGGCATTTACTTTTGGATATAGGGCTTCGCGCCATTGGCCTATTATAATTAGGACTAAATATGTAATAATAGACGATATACCTAATTATGTTTTGTAAATGTTCTGTATTTTAATTAATATATATCCCGCAAATTACAAATTTGCTTTCATATGTTCTGTTTTTTAAAATAATTATGCTTTCATATGTTCTGTGCGAGATAAATTACAATGTTTCTTATGTTCTGTATCGAACTAATTATGGGGAACAGTAATATCACTACCGGTCTAGAGTAAAACCGGCAGTGAAAATGGTGTTATCATTGTCGGTTTATAGGCGAACTGGCAATAGTGTTATCACTACCGGTTGTACATATAAACCGGTAGTGATATTTTCTTATCACTGCCGGTTCTCTATAAAACCGGCAATGATATTGCCTCCATTCCTGCGGGAAATTTATACTATTCATATCACTGCTGATTGAAGTTAGAACCGGTAGTGATAGTATTATCACTGCCGGTTGAATTTGGAACCGGCAGTGATAATATTATCACTGCTGGCTCGCATCTACCCGGCAGTGATGGGGGGTCGCGGATGAGGCAGTCTGTAGTAGTGTTAGTACCGGTTGGAGGTCACACATGGCAGCGCATCGTGAACTCCTGAGGCCCTTATCAGTACCGGTTGGTGTCTCCAACCGGTACTAATGAGGCTCTCATCAGTACCAGTTGGTTTCTCCAACCAATACTGATGTGCTGTATATATGTGTGTGTGTGTGTGCGCGCGCGCGCGCACTAGCTATTATGTATGTGTGTGTATTAAATCACAACTAATTAAAGCACATATAATCAATCTTGCACATCTGACTAATAATTAAATCACTGAACATTCATTAACAAATTTAGTTACAACAAATGTATTACAATATGTATACATATTAGTTCTTCTGTTCATCGGGATTACAGAATATTCATTAACAACTTTAATTACAACTTTAGTCTTTCTTTTCCTTTTGTTCATCGGGATCTTTTACATGCATCGCTATTGCTAGCCATAGATGTCGACCCCGACGGTTCACCGGTCCTTATCAAAGGGCCCCACCTATTTACATTTGGTTCATGAAACTCACCTTTCGGATTTATGACCTCATCGTAAATGAAGCCGACGAGTTGTTCTTGAATTGATCTCACTCGCGCCGGCGAGAGTTCCGAACCTTGTTCCGCCAAATATTGTGGTACCTGTCATTAAGTCATTAACTAATCAATCCTGGAATTTGTAGAAGATATAAGGAGTACCTATACATCATTAAAGCTAGTAATTATATTTACTCACCCCCTTGTCGCCTTTTTGCATGCAGTCAGCGGCTCCGGTTTGGGTGTGCATAAACTCAGATACAAAGTAGCCGTATAAATTGTTGCCCGGTTGCTGACTCAAGATCTGCGGTGAAAATAGTTGAAAGTGTGAATGGATGCAAGGAAATTAAGTTAACTAACTAAAAAGCTAGCATTATGATATACGTACTTGAGAGGCAATTGTAATATCAAATTTCTCCTTGAATACACCCCTATTTTTAGCATGAAACCGTGCGAATGTACTACACATGTGATTACAAATTGTACATGATTAGAATTTGTTTCAAATGGAAGGAAATAGAACTAGTACAATAATGAAAGGAATAAGAATTAATACCGGTTGAGCATGTCGATAAAGTTTTGAAACTTTTTAACTGGTTTCCTTCTCGAGTCCATAACTATGATCAGGCTACGATCTAGCTCGATCATAAGAAGAATCCAGTGAAAACTGTACATATATATGTCAACGTAGATAACTAATTAGTTCTAACATCGTGTTATGAAAAACGAGTAGAATGAGGTGGTACGAAAACACGTACTCAAATGCGTAGGGTAGATATATCTTTGACTTATATTTTTGTCCCATTAGCGCATCGTATATGTTAGTCTCTGTTTTGCTTAGGTAGTCTGTAACGGTTATCTCATTGATAACTACTGGGTCCATGAAGCCTATGTCAAAAATATGATCCCTTTGGCATCTTTGTATCTCCATTCTACATAAGAAGAAATTAGTTAGGCTTGCAAATTAGTATAGTACAAGGGCGCAAACGATGGTTTTTTGTAAATAAGATATTTACAGAGTCCAGCAACCCAGCAAGGCCGCAACGAGGGCGTCTGTCTGGTATAGATCATACATGATGTTCCATTCGACAAAAAAATTATCGTCCCCGTGGAAAAAAATCTTGTTCCTTGTACTTGACAGGGAACGACTCTAGATCATGTTGGGCCGCGTCCAAGTACCATTCAAGGAATTGCCGCATCTTTGTTGTTAGCTGAAGCAGCTCCTCATGCTTGACCAATGAGTCGCCCGGTGTAAATGGCCATCTTACTTGGGCATACTCAATCTTTGCTGTGCCTAATATTTGATTTGCGTCAAGTCCAATTTCATTGAAGAATTGTAGCATCTCCTTAGCCATCTCCTCAGCTGGCGTCCTCTCCTCTAACGTCTTCTTCTTATGGCATTCCTTAGTCAATGTGCGCTTGTAGTTTGATAGGCGAGGCATTTCTTTTTGATCCTTCAAATTTTTAATAGTCCTCAAGCCTTTGTGAAATTCTTCCGTACCAGGTTGAACCTTCTTCTTTGGTGACTTGGGTCTAAAAAATTTAGTTACCTCGCCTTGTACAATATTCTTGGTCTCCTCCTTGGTCATATTATACGCTCGCTTCGGAAGTGGAGATAGCTTCTTGGATTGTGTGGAGGACCCCATCTTCTTCGGAGCTGCTAGTCGAGCTGGCTTGTTTGTCTTGGTCGACACCTTCTTGGGAGGAGACGGGCTTCTTCTGAGGCTTATGTGTACGGGAGGTGGTGTAGGAGTCGGCGCCTTCTTGGGAGGAGATGGGCTTCTTCTGGGGCTTATATGTGCGGGAGGTGGTGTAGGAATCGGGCTTCTTCGTGGAGAGGACACGTCTATGTTATCTCGAAAAATTATGTACTGTTTGCGCCACAAGATGAAATTGTGTACCGCCTATCCTAGCTTCGTAGTCCCGTCACCTCCGAGAATTTCGAGGTCAAGGTCCTCGTACCCTAGGCAAACCTCCTCCACCGAGACCTTGGAGTAGCCTGACGGTATCTGTTGGCCATGGATGAGCTGCCCCGGCTCAACTGGGTGAGCCATGTCGTGGGCCATCTTGAAGGAGAGGTTTCACGCTTGGACGTGCAGCTCACAAGGTTTCCGCTGCCTGATGTCGTCTACGGGATAGTGGTCCAAGTCCGCTTCGGACAGCCCACCGGAAGCGCAGGTGCTTCGCTGCACGAAGGGGCTGATGATGTTAGGATTACTTGGAGGTTCCTGGTCCGTTTTTCGCTGTTGGCTCAAGGCTAACTGCACCTCTCTTCGGATCTCTTCTTGCATTCTCTCATGTGTTTGATTCAGGAGTTCTTCAAGTGCACTAAGCTGTTGTGTCTATCGAGCCTTGCTTCTCACCCGACTCCTATAGGTCCTGACGTCCTGATCAAAACCAACATTCCACGGGACGACACCAACGCCTCGTGTACGTCCAGGGTACTCTGGGTTTTGTAGGGCCCTTGTTAGCTCGTTGTTCTCCTTGTTTGGCATGAAGGTGCCCTAGGAAGACTCCTCGATCGACTGTACTAGCCTTCTAGCCACATCTCTCAGCACCTCCCCAAACACCACATTGCCGTCATCGTCAAGGCCGCCGCCGTGAGCATAGAACCAATGCCTTGCTCTGTCGGGCCATTCCATTGTTGCGGATGCGACACTCTTCGCTAGCAGGTCCTGTTCCCTCTTCTCCCATTTGGGTATTGCTTGGCGATAACCACTAGGGCTGAGTCGGTGGTGATAATTCTTCTTCTGTGCATTCTGCTTGTTCTTTACACTCAAACTTTGACCTTCGTCTGAAGTCTTCTAGTTCACGAACGCATCCCAGTGATCCTACAACTTTGGGTACTTGTTGAAGTCGGGCGTTCAATTCTTCTTGATATACTCCATGTTCAACTTATTTTTAAAAGTCTGGAATGCGATGGCCATCTTCTTAAGAGTGTAATTCTTCAACTTCTCTTCAGTCCCTTGGGGGAAGGTGAATGTCTCCTTCACATCGTTCCAAAGCATATTCTTCGTATCTTTAGGGACCTGGTCCCATTTCGCTATGATAATGGGCACGTGGTCCCTAACGTGGACGCCGCACACCGAATTGAACGGCCCAAGCGCCCCCAAGGGTGCAAGAGGTTGGCCGTTCTCGCCGACTTCGGTGATAACGTGTCTTGCTTTCGACTTCTTGCTTGGACCTCGCTGACATGATTGCCTGCTTGGTTGACCGATCTGAAAGCATGGTACAATCTTGAACAGGTCAGAATGTTGGCTTAGCATGATAGTGGAACCGACAATCATGAACGGGATTGATTGTTACCTCGCGTGGCCTCATCATGCTCTATGGCCTCATCGGCCTCGGTGGCCTCGGCGGCCACGGGTTGATCCACGAGGGTGGGTTTAGGCTCCCCAACCTCATGACCATCATCTCCCACAATCAAATTTCTTATAAATTCTTCTTGATCAAATCCTTTGCCTGCCATTGTTGTTTCTTAGGCTAGAAGAAGGCACTGAAAATTAACAAAAATAGATCAACAAAAGGTCAAATACTATCGACAAGTAAATATCATGTTTCTTGTAAAGCTAATGGTACTATTTTAAAACAGCGAGGAGGACAGTGGGGAAGAGAAGGTAGAGAGGACGGGCAGTGACGCTGAAGATGTTCTTAACTTAAGTCGGCCAAATACTATCGACAAGTATACTTATACATTTCACATGATACATATACATTTGATATTTCACATATACTTACACATTTCACATGATACTTATACATTTGACATTTCACATATACTTATACATAGAAATTGCTTCAAAATTCACATATACATAGAAATTTCAAAATTCACCAAGAATTAGAAAAATTCACATGATACATACACATTTCACATGATACATATACATTTCAAAATTCAAATACATTACATTTTACATATACTTATACATAGAAATTGCTTCAAACTTCACATATATATAGAAATTTCAAAATTCACCAAGAATTAGAAAATTCACATGATACATGTACATTACCCATGATACATATACATTTCAAAATTCAAATACATTACATTTTACATATACTTATACATAGAAATTGCTTCAAACTTCACATATACATAGAAATTTCAAAATTCAAATACATTACATTTCACGTACTTACACATAGAAATTGCTTCAAAATTCACACATACATAGAAATTTCGAAATTCACCAAAAATTAGAAAAATTCGCATGATACATATACATTTGACAGGATACATATACATTTCAAAATTCTAATTTGCTATATACATTTGCATCATTGATTATCCACTCACTGCCTAAGTTCCATTCAACGTATCAATACATGATGCTACATAAAAAAGTTTTGCAGAAGTTCCCTTCAACGTATCAACACATAGACACTTGCAAGTCACAACTGCATCTGTTAATTTCCATACAAACTACAACTAGGATATATAAGAAATGGCACAAGAAAAGGCGCGTACAATGCATAAACATGAACAATTGTGATATTAAGCGTGAAAAACCACATAAAACTAGCTTGTACTTGTAGGGCTTACAGTAAGGAGAGTTTATATTCCAAAAGAATGAGGACTTGTTTGGTATTCTATAAGGTATGCTATTCTGCTTACTTTTATATAAGGTAAGCTTAGTTAAAAATTATGTGATTCTTTCGAATACTAAAAAAAACAATAGTTTTATTTTATGAATACATCTAGAATGAATACAGTGTGCATGAAATATTGCTACAAATTTAAGAAAGCTGGCATAACTAAAACTTCAAACATTTTGCTATTATCAAACCAACTACTCACCATGGTGTATTAGCCCTCAAACATCAACATTAGACAAATCTTAAGTTTGTGCTATTAACATGAAGTAGTTTTGCTGTACTTACTTTGTACAAAACCAATTAGGATATAAACATAAACCTCAACATTAGAGAAAAGCACTTTTCTTATAGAATTGTGTCCCCACTCAACCAGAAGGTTCATTATTTCATTCCAACTAATCCATTGGACATGAAAATCAACATGCTAGAAAAGAAATTTTCCTCAGTAAAATGCAATAGGATCAGCTATTTGTTCCTAAATGCATCCACTCCATTGTGATCTGCACAATACTCATGCTTATACATAATAGAAGATCTCATTATCCATTGTGATCTCACAATACCAGGATAATTCAATTTCACTTATTGATTAGTGCTCCTTGCCACAACCTAAGAGCAAATCACATGCAACGTTGATCGCCCTCCTCACCGTAAGGACCCAAAGTGAAATCAAATTAATCTGCCACTCAAGACATGCTCCTCACCATAAGGACAGCCAAACCAAAATCAAATTAGTCCCCCGCTCGTGCTCTCACAGTAAGGACACGAGCCAAAACCAAATCAATCCGCCATTCAAATCACATTCCTAAGCGTAACGACAACGAAATCAGCTCGTTGAACAAATTAGCAAGTGGGCAGTTGCCAACAAATCAAGAAATCTTAATGTACCGAAGAACATAATAAAAGTACTTAAGTTTATATACATTGTACTTAGTTGGAGGCGAGGAGGACGGCGGGGCGCTTAGGGTCGTTGGAGGCGAGGAGGACTGCTAGAGGACGGTGACGAGCGCAGGGTCATCAAAGGCGAGGAGGACGGCTGGAGGACGGTGGCAAGCGCGGGGTCATCGGAGGTGAGGGCAGGAAGGCAACGGCGGCGCGCGGGCAAGAAATACAGTTGGGGAACACGGGCGAGAGGAGCAGGAAATTGGGGAAGAGGAGGTGGCGGGAGAGATTTATACGTACACCATCAGTTCCGGTTGGAGTCTTCAACTGGGACTGATGTCTCACATCAGTCCCAAGTGGATACACCAACCGGGACTGAATCCCTAGCTTATGCAGAAGCCCTAGGCACTATTAGTACCGGTTGGTGTATCCAACCGGTACTGATGTGAAGCATTAGTCCTGGTTGGATACACCAACCGGTACTGATTAACATTATTTTCCAACAATCTAATATAAATTAAAATTATAGAAAATTATAAGAAATAAAGTAATTTTTGTACTCTTATAATTCCATTAAAAAATTTCACCATGTTATATAAATTCAATTATTGCTTCTTTACTTAATAAAAAATAATAAACCATACTTATTCCACACTAAAATGATTTTAAAAAAAATAAAATAAGATTACTGGCCATTTATAAATTCCTTTTATAGTTTCTACAATTCAACAATAATCTTTCATCGATCATGGGAAAAGATCAAAGTTTCTTCATATTTCAAGCAAAGAAGAGGCTCCATATAACACCAAATGTAGTGAGGAATGATGTTACTACCCTTAGTTACCTTGGCTTCAAGTAAAATGACCAAAATTTTAAAATTTGGGCAGCACCTCCCCTCCCTTGAAGCTCTTGGCCGAAGTTCCACTGTTCTTGTCTCGCACTGCACTGTTCTTGGTCGGGCAGAGAGCGGGAGGAGGAAGAAGTTTAAATTGGGATTTAGTAGTACCAGTTGGAGGCACCAACTAGTTCTGATGCTCTACCATCAGTACTGGTTGGTGCCTCCAATCGATACTAATAAGCCCCCGTGCCAGCTGGCCTGCGGTGGCTTTTTAGTATCGGTTCATTACACGAACCGGTACTGATGTTACATCATCAGTACTGGTTCATGCCTTGAACCGGTACTAAAGAGCCCCAACAGCCCAATAGTTGTTGAACCGGGACTGTTGTAACTGTCAGTCTCGGTTCGAGCCCAACCAGCACTGATGGGCCAATATTAAAGGCCAAATCTGTAGGAGTGGAACAATTTAAGCAAAAGATATGTTCATGCCCTGTGGAAAAATGTTTGACTAGGGATTCAATTCCTACATTGAAAAAGCAAGGTTTGACTAGATGGATAGAATAAGCCCTAGGAACCACAGATAAGTTTAATTTCCAATTAACGGTATAGATCAAACATAGAGGCAGATATACTGAAAATTAAACATGAGTGGTAGAATATTTGGACCACTTGGGTTCTAGATTCGACAACTGGCTTGGACAACCTTCTTTCACACATGATTCAACAAGAAAAAAATCTTATCCAATAATGTTATATATATTTCAAGCATGATATATTTCAAGCACGAAAGGGCAATACAATTGACAAGTATGACGAGTGAGACAAGTAGACAACGACGTATCAGTATGTCAAGATTCCAGTGTATCTGGGTGTCGTCGTCTTTCGCCTGACAAGATTCCGCCGATTAACAGAGTGGGTTACCCCCTGGACGGAAATTATGGTTCGGTAGAGGGCATTTTCATGGTTGGAAACCCTAATGTCTCTCAACAATGGATTTCAGGAATCGGCAGCTGATGGACACAGCGATTTACCTAGGTTTAGGCCCCCGATGTGGGTAATAGCCCTACGTCCTACTGGTTCTCTGTTGAGAAAATGGGGAAGTGGTTACAAGAGTGTTCTTCTATGCTTTCTGCTTTAGCCGACCAGCCCCCTTCTTCATGCGCCAGGGCGTCCTTATATAGACGAGACAGCCTGGGAAGGAGAGAAGGTGGCGCTATACTTATCTACAATACATTAATTACATCCATCACTCCAACCTCCACGTGGACCCATGACTCATTTATTAATCACGCCTCCGTGGCCTTGTCCTTCGGACCTCATTTAATGTCCGTGAGAGGCCTCGCCCGGTCCGCCCAGGACAGGATGCTCCTGCGACGGGTTGGTAAGAGGCGTCAGAGGAATGAGCTGTATTCGTGTCGAAGGCTGAATTCTTCACAATCAATGACCCTGACACAAGGTGCCAGGGGAGGGAAACTTCGAGGTGAAGCCTTCCCCTCATTCTTTTGGTTGCCTCCGTGGCCTGACAAGGGGGGCCCAGACGCCCGCCCACTTGCCAGGCCACCTCATCTTCTCGCCCAGCGGGCAGGGCGTGGTTGCCCGGTCGCCCGCCAGGGTGCCACGTGGGCTGCTCGCCCGGCGAGCAGGGCGTGACCGCCAGGCTGCTCGCCAGGGGGCCGCGTGGGCTTCTCGCCCCACTGGGCCAGGCCACCTCTTGGGCCTGCTACTTTTACGGCGAAGAGGGTACCCCGGTGCAAAGTACACCAACAGTAGCCCCCGGGGCCATCCCGGAGCGCGCGTTAGTTGCTTTTCAGACCTTATTTAATGCTAGTGCGCTCTTAGATGGGCCCACCACCTTTGCGCACGCAACCGCTTCGGTTTTCTCCACTTCCACCGATTTTTCTTGGGACCCGAAATGCCATGCCTTTGACCTGGTTGCGAACCGTCTTCACGGGGGGTCTATATATGTGCACACCCCCACGCAATAGTTCACGCCTTCTGCTTCCTTCACATTTTGCTCTTTGCCCTTTCGTCTTCTTTGTCTGAAAGACTTCACTTTCGCTCCAATGGTGCAGTCCCTTCTTCCTTCCATCGCCGGCCAACGCCAGATGGACTTCGCCACTGGGATGGCACCCGGGGGTTCCCTTCATCCTCGCCAGGGGAACACCGTGCCAAACTGCGAGCCAAGGGAGATTATTGTCTTCACCTGGGGGCTTATGGCGGGCTTGGTGCCGCCATTCTCTGAGTTCTTCCTCACCGTCTTTCACTTTTACGAGATTCACCATCTTCATCTCTCCCCCAACTCCATCGTCTTCCTCTCCACCTTCGCTTACCTCTGCGAAATGTTCGTGGGGGTAATGTCCAATCCCCCCTCTTTCGCTATTTCTTCACCTGCCGCATCACCTCCGACAGCGGGGGAGTCATCGAGAGCTGCCACTTCCGGCTCCGCGATGGGTCGGCCTCCCACTACATTCCCTTCCAGCCCCGCTCCAACTGGAAGAACTGGCGGGGCGACTGGCTTTATGTCGGTGACGACAGCGGGATCGACCTTCTTGGAGTACCCTGCACGCGAGTGGTAGCCCGCGAGAGCTGGAGCTCGCCCGTCGAGGAGATGGCGGAGCTCCTAGCAATGGTGGCCCGCATCGATCGGCTGCGGGGCATCGGCTTGATTGGGGCGCTGGTGGTTCGGGACTTCGTGGCCCGGAGGATCAGCCCCCTGCGTCGTCGCGCCATACGCATGGCAATATCTGAGGGACGCATTTACATGACGCGCACGCATTACCAGGCGATAAGTCTTCTTACCCTTCTTCTTGAATGCATACTTTTCTCTGTGGTCTTTGTTATCTAATGCTCCTGTCTTCTTCTGGCGCCAGGTGAGGGAAACCTAAGCAATGCTGCCCTTTCCTGGTGGTTATGCGTGTTGATCCCACCGGTGCCGAGCGGCTTGGAATTTCCGACCGACGCTCGGCCTTTTTGTGATTTGGAGTTCGCGGAGCGCCTCCAGATCATACAATCCTTCCCGGCGATGGACTCCATCGTCCCACTGTGGGCCGCCCGTGGCCCTTGATAATCGAGGACCGGCCCAGCCGCCGATCGGAGCGTAGGCAAACGACCTGTTGCTTCGGACGCTCCTGGCGTGGACCCCAAGAGGGTCTGCACCGGGAGCCTAACTCCTGCCGCTGCTACATTCGCGACCCCTCCGAGCGCGTCTGAAGCGGCGACGTCTTCTTCTGGGGTGGCAATGCCTGACGGCCCCCCTCGGAGCCGGCTGCTTCGATGCTGACTCCAACTCCTGCTGCGCCGCCTTCATCGGCACCAATTCCACCGGCGCAAACTCCAATGGCGCTGAGCCCAACTGCCACTGGTATCCACCCGAGCGGGCTCGCAGTGGCGACCACCTCCTTCAGCTTCAAATTGCCTCTGAGCGCGGACCGCCCAAGCGCTCCGCCTGCGGCGCCGACAGGCACAGCGGATACTTCTGCCCAAGAGCAGCCTGGTAGCTCCGAGGATGCTAGGCTCGATGTTGCTGGGGCTAGCACTCCCGCTCCTCTCGCTCTGATCGCCCCCGCCGCCCACGCCGCCGACCTCCGCACGCTGCACGCCGAGCTTGGCTGGGCGCTCGCTGCCGCCAGTGCCTTCCTCACGGCAGCCACCCAGCGCGAAGTCCACTTGACGCGGCAAGTGGAGACGCTATGCGGGGAGCTGGAGAGGGCAGAGGTGCAGCTGGCCCAAGAGAGGGCCACCAGGGTAACTTCACTTGCCCGGGCGCAGGAGGCTGAGACGGTGCGGAGGGAGGCAGCGGAGGTGCAGCGGCGAACGCTGCATAACATCGCGACCATGCTCCGGCCATCATACCGGCGCGTGGCGCGGGTCTTGGCGCCGCTTGGGGTAGATCTTCGCAAGCCGTTGGAGCCCACGGCAATGCAGTACGCCCACTGCACCACTCGGGTTGTTGATGCGCTCTTGAGTCTGCTGGCCGCCATGGCTACCCGCTCCGTCCAAGAATGGCAGCAAGTGGCCAGGGCCACCGCCACCTTCGTGCTTGCTAGCTTCACCAGCTGCGACACCGCCTTCAACCCAATGACCGTTGTAGATGGCATTGAGGGAGATGAGGCCCAAGCACAGGCACGCGTGCAGGAGGCCGCGGAGCGCGTCGTCAACATGATGGCGGTGGAAGCTCCGGACCTTGGCGCGGCGGCAGGAGAGCCGGAGGCCGAGGATGATGATGGGGGCATCGAAGTCGTCAACGACGACTGATGACTCGGGCCGCTTCTTTCGTGTTTGTTTCTTTTCGTTCCTGCTTATTGTATGCCAGAACAATATTAGCAATTGTAAATGAAGTTGGCATATTTTGGTTTCACCTGGGCATGTTTGCCTGTTTGCATTTTGGGTATGCTTGCTTCAATTCAATTTTCGCCGATCAGCCCCCAGCCTCGTCATGACGCAAACCTAAACACTCAGGTTAGGTCGATACTTAGGCATTAGGTGAGTGATTGCAATAATGCAAACAGGGATCATGCAGCGGATGGAGAGCATAGGCAATCAAAGTCTTAAATTGCTATGCAAGGGTATCACTGACTCCTGTCCTTTTGGAACTTGTATTCCTGTGATCTCTTGGAACTTTACCGCAGCATTGCGCAACAAGGATGTGAGCTTACATGAGCGGCTCTGGGGTTGCGGTGCTCGCGGAGACAGCCAGCAGGACTACATGGAGTTAACCCGGGTGTACGGGCCGCGTTTGAGTCATCGTGCCCCACTCGCACTCCTAGTCATGCGTCCTTGCAACACAAACACTGGGCACTTCCTTTTATCAACAAGGAGCCATCGGGTTGTAAGAGCCAGTGACCACCAGACATGATTCAACCCAACAGGGTACAAATGCAAGTAACAAGTTGGCTCTATAAAGGCAAACAACTTATCTTTGCTGTAGGCCACCGGGCGACCAGCTCCTTGACCGGTCACGAAGGCCAATACTTCAGTGAGTAGGGCATGGTCGCCCACCTGCTCGCCAGGCAGGCAGGGCGCGATCGCCTAACTGCCCACCAAACCTTCACGTGGGCTTATCGCTAGGCGAGCAGGGCTTGATTGTTCGGCCGTTTGCCTGGGGGCCATGTGGGCTGCTACGCTCGGGCGGGCGTGGTCGCCCACTTTGCCGCCCACCGCCACGGGGTTACTTCGACTACGAGTTCTGGTAGCGCTAGCACTCCATTTGCGGTTGTACGTGGCCACTGAAAGCACAAGTAGGCATTGCACAAAACATGCAGAAAATATATTAAGGGATGTAAAGTCCTACGCAGGTATGTCATGGTCCCTTGCTTGGAAACTTAGGCTCTTGTGATTCGGAATTAGCTCGCGGCTCTGCGTGATACGGGAGCAGGTTCCCAGGAGGGATATTGGGCTTATGTGGTGCTCGCGGAGACAGCCATCGGTGCTTCGTTGAGCCGAACAGAGGTGTGTGGGCCACGCTTGAGTCACCGTGCCAGGTTCGCGCTCCTGGTTGCCCGTCCGGGCACTACGCGAAGTCCGGGTGTCACCACGAATCAACAAAGAGCGGCCAAATCATCAGGACACATGATATTTCCGCACAAGCTTTCCCACCAGGGGACAAGCAGAGGGAATAAAGCGGAAGCTCTTAAGATAAATAACTTTATTAACAACCAGTAGCCGCCGACCAGCCGGGGGAAAGTTCACCCACGCAACCAGTCAAAGTGAACCACTAGGAACTTACAGCTTTTTAGGGGTAAAACTTTCACAACAACTCCACGTTGAAGGAGTTGGCCAGCTCTTGATCATCTTCAGTCGCCAACCGGACCGCCCCGGGTCGAGATACTGAGACCACCTTAAAGGGGCCCTCCCAACAGGGAGATAGCTTATAGAGCCCGGCATGCGTCTGTATTCTACGCAAAACCAGGTCGCCAACTGCAAGTGTTCTCTCGCAGACCCGGGCGGCATGATACTGCCTGAGGCTTTGTTGGTATCGGGCGACGCGCAGGGCTGCCTAGTCGCGCACCTCCTCCAGAAGGTTGACGTCGTCACCGCGGTGATCCTCCTGTTCTTCCTCGCTGAACGCCGAGACGCGTGGCGAGCCAAATGATAGTTCGAATGGAAGGACAGCTTCGGCCCCCTAGACTAGGAAGAAGGGCGTCTCGCCAGTCACCCAGCTGGGTGTGGTTCGGAGCGACCGCATCACAACCGGGAGTTCTTCTGTCCACCGTGCCCCTCGCTTATGGAGTCGATCAAATGCTCTGGTCTTCAAGCCTCTCAACACCAGCGCGTTGGCATGCTCAGCTTGGCCATTGCTCTTGGGATGGGCTACCGAAGCAAAGCATATCTTGGTGCCCATCTCTTCAGAGAATTCCAGGAAAGCCGCGCTGGTGAATTGAGTGCCGTTGTCGGTGATGATACGATTAGCAACTCCAAAGCAGGTGAAGATCCCGTGGATGAACTTGATGGCAGCGGAAGCCGTGATGGCACGCACTACTTTGGCTTCGACCCACTTGGTGAACTTGTCAATGGCGACGAATAGATGGGTGAAGCCCCCTGTGTCACGTGGGAACGGGCCCAGGATGTCCAACCCCCAAATCGCAAACGGCCAAGAGAGCAGGATGGTTTGCAGAGCTTGGGCTGGTCGGTGAATTTGCCTGGCGAAGAATTGGCATGCTTCGCACCTCTTCACCAGCTCGCAAGCATCTTGGAGGGCAGTAGGCCAATAAAATCTTTGGAACGCTTGTGAAACAAGCCGCCCAAAGGACATATGGCTCCCGCACATGCCTCCATGGATATCAGAGAGCAGAGTGCTCCCCTCTTCCCGAGTGATGCATTTTAGGAGAATTCCGTTTCTGCTTTGGCGGTACAGATCCCCGTCCACCAGAGAGTAGCACCTGGCCTTTCGTGTTATCTTTTCAGTAGAGGCATCATCGTCGGGGACCTCTCGGTCTCGCAGGAAGGCGAGGATGGAGTTCATCCACTGCCCTTCCCGGCCAAGAGCGGCGATCACACGGTGATCGCCCGGGTACTTAGTTGGGCCGGGTTTTTCCCCGGGTGCCGCATCGGCAGCACCGCCGTCCTCCCTGCATAGAGCAGGGGTAACAATGGCTGGACCATCCTCCCCGCGTGGAGCAGGGGCAACGACGGAGGAACCGTCCTCCCCGCGTAGAGCGGGGGCAATGATGGAGGAACCATTCTCCCGCATAGAGCGGGGGCAATGACGGAGGAACCATCCTCCCCGCATAGAGCAGGGACAATGACGGACGGTCGTGAGAGTCTTTCTTCAAAGACTCCGACCGGAGCAGAGGCTCTCGAGGACGTGAGTTGTGAAAGCTCGTCCGCTAGATGATTGTCGCGCTAGGGGATATGGATATATCCCAGTCCTTCAAAGTGGCGCTCCATTTTCCTGACCTCCGCCAAGTAGACGGCCATGCTAGGATCAGAGCATTGAAATTCCTTCCGCGCTTGGTTGATGACCAGCAGGGAGTCACCTTTAACTTGGAGGCATCGGATGCCTAACACTGAGGCGATGCGCAGCCCTGCCAGCAGGCCCTCGTATTCGGCAATGTTGTTAGTGGCCTTGAAGTCGAGGGTGACCACGTATTGGAAGATGTCACCGGTCGGAGAGACCAGGACTACTCCAGCCCCCGCGCCTTCAAGCCTGAAGGAACCGTCGAAAAACAAGGTCCATGGGGAAAGCGCGGGTACCTCTTCAGCTTCAGGAGCGGCGGGAGTCCACTCGGCATGAACTCCGCCAACTTCTGGCTCTTGATGGTGGTGCGGGGTACAAATTTAAGACAATTCCCCCAACTCCACCGACCATTTGGCGATGCGGCCCTCTGCTTCCCAGTTGTAGATGATTTCTCATAGAGGGTAGGCAGTGACCACTATGACTTCTCGCCCTTGAAAGTAGTGCCACATCTTCCTGGATGCTACCAGGACGGCGTACAGCATTTTCTGCGCTTGCGGGTACCTAGTCTTCGCTTCGTGTAACACCTTACTGATGTAGTAGACTGGCTTCTGAATTCCTTCCCTCTCCACCAACAGTACTGTGCTCACCACTGCCGGGGTAGTGGCAATGTGCAAGAACAATGGATCGCCAGGCTGAGGGGTGACTAGCACTGGCGGGGAGGAGAGGTACTGCTTCAAGTCTTCGAACGCTTGTTGAGCCTCCTCCGTCCATTCGAAATGGTTTGTTTTCTTTAGCAGCTTGAAAAGAGGCAGGCTTCTCTCTCCCAGTCGGGTGATGAATCACCCGAGGGAGGCTAGGCGACCAGTCAGGCATTGCACCTGTTTAAGTCGAACAGGCGGCTTCATGTGCTCGATGGCCGCTATCTTGTCAGGATTGACCTCGATGCCCCGCCTGGACACGAGGAACCCTAGCAGCTTTCCAGAGGGCACGCCGAATACGCACTTCTCGGGATTGAGCTTCAAACAATTCTTCCGGAGGTTAGCAAAGGTTTCCTCCAGGTCTTCGCTCTTTTTCACTTTCACGACCAGATCGTCGACGTACACCTCAAGGTTGCGCCCTATCTGTGGATGGAAAGTGATATGCATGGCGCGTTGATAAGTACAACCAGCATTTTTTAACCCAAAAGCCATTCTGACATAACAATAAACGCCCATTGGTGTTATAAAAGCAGTTTTATCTTCATCTTCTACCGCCATGCTAATCTGATGGTACCTAGAGTACGCATCCAGAAAGCACAGCAGGTCACATCCCGCCGTAGAATCAACGATAAGGTCGATGCGCGGCAAGGGGTAAGGGTCCTTCGGGCAGGCCTTGTTGAGGTCGGTGAAATCAACGCACATCCACCACTTCCCATTGGACTTCTTGATGAGCACAAGGTTGGCAAGACACTCAGGATGAGAGACTTCCCGGATGATCCCTACACGCAGCAGCTTCTCTACCTCCTCTTGAATGGCATCCTGACGCTCTGGTGCCTGGAGCTGGATTTTTTGGTGAACCGGGCGCACCTCGGGGAGTGTAGCCAATTGGTGCTTAATCACCTCCTTGGGGACCCCAGTCATATCGAACTGTTACCAGGCGAACACGTCGGAATTAGACTGGAGGAAGGTGACGAGCGCGTCTTCCTATTTGGCGCTAAGGCTGACGCCAATGAAGACGGACTTCCCGGGTCTGCCCGCACTCAGGGAGACTATTTTTACCTCGCCGGGCGAGTCGGGTGAGGCGCGGGTTTGTGCTTGAGGGGTTCCCGGGAAGGCGACATCAGCCGGCTTCCCATAGGTAGCTCCGGCCAGGTCTAGTGCATGCTTGTGGCAGTGCAAAGCCTCTGGCCTGTCCACCCGGATGGTTATGGGACCACTGGGTCCTGGCATCTTCACCACCATGTAGCCATAGTGGGTTGCCGCCATAAACTTGGCCAAAGCTGGTTAGCCAAGTATGGCATTATACGGGAGGTCAAAATCGGCGACTTCGAAGTCGACCAACTCCGTACGAAAGTTGCTTTCCTCCTCGAAGGTGACGGGAAGGCGCACCTGACCCAGGGGAACCATGCTAGCCCCCGGGGCCATGCTGTAGAAAGGTAGAGCAGGGCACAGCTTCTGGTTTGGCACTTGGAGTGCCCGAAAAGCTTCAAAGGACAGGAGGTTGATGGAGCTTCCTTCGTCCATCAGCACCCAGCCGAGCCTCACGTTCCGGATCATAGGAGAAGCCACGATCAGAAGGTGACCTGCGCCGGTGGTGCTCTCAGGGTGGTCAGCCCGACTGAAGGTGATCGGCTCCCCCGACCTCTTCAGCATCCGACACGTCCCTGAACCCGATGCCGTGGCGCACACCTCCCTCCTCAACCGCTTATAGGAAGCATTGGAGGGATAGGTGGATGAGCCACCATGAATGTATGCCACAACGCGGTCCGCCTGCTGGAAGGCTAGTGAGGCGGGGTCTTCGTCCTGGTCATCGTCGCGGGGGCGGCACTCCTTGAGCTGTCGCTCGACCATCTTATTCACAACCCAGCAATCCTCCAGGCCGTGAGAGTTGGTCTGATGGATCAGGCAGAAGGGCTTGCCCTCCTTTCCCTCACGGCGGTCGTTCCCCTGACCGCGGCGGTTGCCATGCTGGCCTCGGTGGTCATCCCGCCGCTCGCGGCGGTCGTCCCGCCGGTCACGGCGGTCACGCTTCGGCGGCTGGGCATCTTCAAGCTCGCGCTCGGTGGCCAGGACCCGCCTAGTCTCGGTCGCCTCGTGCTTCCGCGTCCTCCTCCTAGCATGATCGGGGCCCCTCGAAGTCCCGGCTTCATCCCTGCCACGTCCTCGCGTGGCGCTGGATGTAGGCCCCAGAGCCTCTACCGCCCGCGCGCACTTGTGCGCCAGGGAGAAGAGCTCGGAGGTGGTGGCGATGTCGCAGGTCGCCATATTTTCCCACATCTTGCGGTCGCAAACGCATCTTCGAAAGGTGATGACGACCGACTGCTCGGAAATCCGAGGAATCGTGTTGCGACAGTGGCAGAATCGTTGAAAAAGTCGCGCAACGACTCCCCTCTTTCCTGCTCGAGGGGATGGAGATCGTCCTCCACGCCCGATTGCGCGAATGAGCCTTGGAAGTTGGCGACAAAGAGGTCGCACAACTCCTCCCACGAGTGCACCGATCCTCGTAGGAGGTTCAACAGCCAGGACCGGGCGGACCCCGTCAAGGCCGTTGGGAAGTAGATGGCCATGGGCTTCCCAGACCCACCAGCGACACGCACCACGGTGGTGTAAATCTGTAAGAACTCCTCTGGGTTGATGGTGCCTTCGTACTTCTCGATGGAGGCCGGACGAAACCTTTCGGGCCACACCACGCGGCGCAGTCGTCGGGAAAACGCCTGACATCCGATGCCATAGGGGGGATTCTGCCGTCCACCCTGACCCCAGCCCGGAAACCATGCCAGGGAGGGCAGACTGCGACTCCCCAAAGAGTCAGAGGAACGGACCCCCTCCTCGCTCTGAAGGTGAGAGTTATGGGAGGAACTCTCACCCCCAAGGGCCATCCGTCCGTCGCAAGCGCGGCGACGCTGCAGGCAATCACGTAGATCACCGCTACGTGACCGGTGTCGGAGCTCCAGATGGGACCTCAGGTCCCCACGGCTCCTCGCAGAGCTGGGACCTTCTTCTTGCACGCCCTTTCCCTTACTCTGGCCTGCCTGGCCAGAGCGCTTCCTACTAGGGCGGTGGAAGCTTGGGTGCGCTCTACGGGCACCTTGGGTCGAGGGGAACCAACGGCCTCAGACCGGTCGGGCATCCCTACACAGAGCTGGGCCGCGTCCACGAGGCCCGCAATATCCCACAGCCACGGGGTGGTCGGGGTGTCTCCAGCAAGTTCCACCAGAGGGTGGTCCAGGAGGAGACGGACTGCATGCAGGTTCTGAGCCGGAGTGGCGGCCTCCATGGCCAGCCAACGTCGAACCGAAAGCTCAACCGCTACCATGGGGGCACCACCGCCCTCCTACTGTGGCGGTGTGAAGCGATCCCTCGTCCGGCGAGAACGCCGGGACGTATTCTGGGAGCTACTAGCCTCTACCACATCTTGTCGCTGCGAGTGTGAACCCGCCATCACCAGGTGCAAGGTCCTTTCGGATGGAAGACAGAAATCCGTCGGAGAGATGGCCGAATGAGCCAACCACAAGCCCCCTACCTGGCGCGCCCCTGTCAGCGTCTTTCGCCTGACATGATTCCGCCGATTTACAGAGTGGGTTACCCCTTGGACGGAAATTATGGTTCGGTAGAGGGCAACTTCATGACTGGAAACCCTAATGTCTCTCAACGATGGATTTCGGGAATCAGCAGCTGATGGACACAACGATTTACCTAGGTTCAGGCCCCCGGTGTGGGTAATAGCCCTACGTCCTGCTGGTTCTCTGTTGAGAAAATGGGGAAGTGGTTACAAGAGTTACAAGAGTGTTCTTCTATGCTTTCTGCTTTAGCTGACCGGCCCCCTTCTTCATGCGCCAGGGCGTCCTTATATAGACGAGACAGCCTGGGCAAGAGAGAAGGTGGTGCTATACTTATCTACAATACATTAATTACATCCATCACTCCAGCCTCCACGTCGACCCACGACTCATTTATTAAGCACGCCTCCATGGCCTTGTCCTTCGGACCTCATTTAATGTCTGTGAGAGGCCTTGCCCAGTCCACCCATGACAGGACGCTCTTGCGACGGGTTGGTAAGAGGCGTAAGAGGAATGAGCTGTCTTCATGTTGAAGGCTGAATTCATCACAATCAATGACCCTGACGCGAGGTGCCAGGGGAGGGAAACTTCGAGGCGAAGCCTTCCCCTCATTCTTTTGGTTGCCTCCGCGGCCTGACAAGGGGGGCCTAGACGCCCGCCCACTTGCCAGGCCGCCTCAGCTTCTCGCCCGGCGGGCAGGGCGTGGTCGCCCGACCGCCCGCCAGGGTGCCATGTGGACCGCTCACCGCGAAAGGCGTGACCGCCAGTCGCCGCCAGGAGCCACGTGGGCTTCTCGCCTGGTGGGTAGGGCGTGGTCGCCCGGCCGCCCGCCAGGGTGCCACGTGGGCCGCTCACCCAGTGAGCAAGGCGTGACTGCCAGGCTGCTCGCCAGGGAGCCGCGTGGGCTTTTCGCCACTCTGGGCCAGGCCACCTCTTGGGCCTGCTACTTTTACGGCGAAGAGGGTACCCCGGTGCAAAGTACACCGACACTGGGCTTCTACATACACAGCAATATAATCTATGAAATTCATTTTTCAATGTGATGCTGCTAGAATTCCTCATCTCAAGAAGCTTTGAAGAATGGATACATCAATAACTATAGACATGTTTGTACCAAAATTTGGCAGGTGCGGATTAATTGGCAGTCTAAGATCAAAAGGGTATGGATAGCACATGGCCTGAATTTATTTGGGAAAATGGATAGGGTTATTTAGGAAACCAAAGCCGATACGGATTCTGTTGTCGGCGTATTGTATTAGGACTCAAATCGACCGAAGGGTATATAAGATGAACCCAGGTCGGCTAGGGAACACACAATTCTACCAAATTCACAATTACCTTTATTTTCCTGTCGACTAGCTTTTAGTTATGTAACTTAGCCTTGTAATTCGATCTTGATCAATAAAATTGCGCATCACCGATTGTTGCTCTTCATCGATTACGTCTAGGTTCAATTTACTCTGATTTTGTTGCGCATCACCTTTTCAGAGTCGATCTGCCTTTATTCTTCAATTAGCCTCGTTGGCTAATTACTGGTTTTGACCTGATCGGCTTTGTAACATCCCAATTTTTGACTTTTCAATTATCGAATATTATTTTATTGCAATTTGTGATTCTTGTGATTTTTCTGGAATTTATTGGATTTTCTGAGATTTATTCAGATTATCTTAAAAGTATATTGGCTCCGATTGAAAACTAATGATAAATAGAAAAATTCAAAATAAAGTTTTGTCAGAAATATTTTATTAAGTCTATAAGATCTCAAAGTAATTTTTGAGAATTCTCTGGGAGTTTTCCTGGTGTTTAAAAGGGCTCAAATAAATCAAATATATTTGAAGTAATTATCTTCGTGAATAGTGAAGGGCACAAGCTTAGTCGCCGTGTACGCTTGACATGAACGGAGCAGGTCGATTGGCCCTATTCTAGAAGCACTGATGTGGCCAGGACGGATTGTGTTCGATCGAGTTCATCGTCTGGACCGTAAAGTCTTGCCGCGTGTGCGGCTGGGACTCGGCATCTCGACCGAAGAAACATGGCTCGGGTTTCTATCGCGCGAAGGGACTTCCGTTTCTTCAGACACGCCAGCGCATCGCCGATGTCTGCGTTGGTTCGGAGACCGCCCGGGGAAAGTACGTCTCGCGTGGCCGGTTAAATCTCCATCGCTGGCGCCAAAACCTTCGGAGTTCTTTTCTGGCGGGAGCGGCACGTGGCCGATTCAAACCAGCGCTGCGTCGGCCGAATCGTCGCGAATTTGGAGTCCACGCGCAGGAAAAAGGAAGGTGTCGAGGCTTTGGAGTCCACGCGCGGGAAAAAGGAAGGCGTTGCCAATTTAGAGTCGTGCTCGGGCGGGATAAGTACGAGCGCCTCGTCCTATTTAAGTCGCGCGAAGGCATCGCCAAACGCCGAGCACAGGCGTCGAAGGAACCAAGCGACGAAAAGAAATCGCCAGAGGAAGCGAGCAGCAGAATCGCGTGAGGGATAGCAGCGCCAGGAGATTTTCGAGCAAGTCGTGCCATTGCTCGGGAAAAACGCGAGGGACTGCCGAGTTGCCGCCGAAAAGCATCCCGTGCGCCGTAGTTCCGCCGGAGCGTCGCTAGGGAAGGAGATCGCCGTCGGGATCATCGTCTTCTTTGAGTCCGGCAAGTTTCGCACGTGGTCCAGCCATTGCCGATCGGGAGCTTCGTCAACCGTCGGATCCTAATCAAGCGCACGGAATTAGTCCACGTCACTGCGGAATCGGTAAGCGTTTTAGATTAAATATCAACCGTTGGATTTAGGTCGGACGGTTGATATTAGGCCACGTAGTAGATTTACCCGTAGCTGTTAGATTGAGTTCATCGGTCCAGATTTCGCCATGTTTGTCTGTATAAGCCGGGGCAGGAAAATTCAGATTTTCTTTATAAAAATAATTTGGAAAGATTTAGAATTTCTAATTCCAGAGTTTAGTCTATTTTCACAAAATCTAAATGTTATAACTTTTGCATATGAACTCCGATTTGGGTGATTCAAACTCCTAAAAATTTATAAACTCAAGATATATCTAATAGGGGTTTTTATTTGAATTTTCGAGTTCATTTGCTATTTGTTTTTGGTGTTTATTTGCTATTTGGTTTTGGTTTTTATTTGCTTTCTCTCTCGTTTCGCGTAGACGTTGAGTTGAGCGAAGTTTCAGAGGAGGAATTATTATTTCAAGAGCAATCTTCGGAGCAATACCAGGAGCTTAAGCAAGGCAAGTTGTGCTTTGATCATGTTGCACCTATAAACTAGATTGCATGCTATTTTGATTTACCTTATCACTTGTTATTTTATGTGTATAAATGATTTCAACATAAGTTTGGGATTAGCTATCATACCTTTTGAATTACACCCTACCTTGCTAGTTGTATGCCATGATCCACTTGTCACCCTAGGTTGGTTCACTATAGTTGGTTAATAATGAAATCAACATGGATGGTTAGATCGGATTAGAATGCTTAGCCATGCCACGTCATCACATGTACTTGAATCTTTGATAAATAATCTTGACTAATGGAATATGGAACAATGTTCTGAATTTGTGTGTCATGTGTGGTCACACGATGAGATTGAGTTGTGTTGGCAATGGATGTCACGCAACGATATTGAATTGTTGATGGCATGTTGTGCTTGGTAATCAAGCTGGGGTGGTTATGATTTTGGCCTGAGCAAGTGGCAAGGGCGGGATGCTCGGTGGGCCCGAGGGGCAAAGGGTATGTGTATGTCTTGCTTTGATCAAACCATAAGGACACCTTGCGAGCCTTTGACTGAGTCAATCATGCAACCACATGTGCATTATGGGGCAGCCTAGTGACTAATTTGCAAAGTCTTGGCTTTAGTACTATCGTGGTGGTGTGGTTCACCTTTGAATGAACCCAGATGGCGCAAGAGGGGGCCTGTTTGGGACAGATGTCCTTGATGTTGAAACCATAGCGGGTAATCTTGGGCTAAGGCGAGCATTGTAAAGGCTTTGTCATGATTCTCTGCCGGCATACCAAAGGAAGTGTGCTAATAGCTTGACATCAAAGAGATTATCATGTCGTGTGGGTAAAGTGCATAACCTCTGCAGAGTGTACAATCTATTCGGATAGCCGTGCTCACGGTATTGAGCAAGCTCGGGCATTACAGTCAAGGGTTTAGATGTTTTCGAGATAAAACTTGGGATGGATGGCAGGTTGTCATGAAAGGTTGAATTTTGATTTAGGACTGGAAACTTGGGTTTATATGAGAATCACTGAATCTATTTACTTGTTATTATTTGTTTTACTGTCTTTTCAATCTATGAACTGTATATGCTTTCAAATGCTGCTTATTGCTTATTTAACCATAAGCCTTCCTTTGGAATAAGCCTGCATATAGTTATGATAGAAATGCATTCTGTGCACAACTTGTTGAGTACGTGTTGGTGTACTCACCCTTGCTTAACAAACCAACCACAGTGGAGGAATCATCAAAGGAGGATCTTCAGGTGGACGCGATTCACTAGGCCAATCCTTTTCAGTCGCCTGTGGTGTGCTGATGGGACATCTACATTTTCTACTACTTTCCGCTGCAGTTGTTTCATTCGATCTTACTATTGCCTTGCGAGGCTGAATAATGTAAGTGGTCATAAGATCATACACTAGTTATATTAAATAAATGAAGTCTTACTGTTCTTATCGTTGTGTATGATTTGATGCTTCTCGATGTTAAGTGTGTGCACTAGCATTGATCACAGGACTAGTGCAAGAAAACACGATGGATTGAATTGGTGAATTCGGGTCCTTCTGAGGTGGTATTAGAGCATACTGACTGTAGGTCTTGGCCCTAGATAGTTGGTCGTCCCTATAGGTCCTTCAAAATTATTTTCTAAAGTAAAAGACCCAACCTAGAAGAATAATGTGTTCTT
Source organism: Guadua angustifolia (assembly GCA_036346375.1). Taxonomy (NCBI): domain Eukaryota; kingdom Viridiplantae; phylum Streptophyta; class Magnoliopsida; order Poales; family Poaceae; genus Guadua; species Guadua angustifolia. The sequence goes on along the minus strand of CM070505.1, from coordinate 46,989,849 downwards.
GACTTATCCCATTCTTCTATTTCTGTCCTTACCCAAAATTCTTGCTGAAATTTCTTTTTCTTACCTCTGGTGAATTGAGTTAAAATCTTACCTGTGTTATCTTGAGAAGAAAACGATATACCACACTTTAGGAGATGTCATCAAGTGCCTGCTGCTACCATATCGACCATGAAGGACAGAATCATCAAGCTCATGGTGGAGCAGATCAGCGAAGTGTATTAAAAACTAGAAGACTCAGTGCTTCAAGTAGCCAGTTGAGACTCATGTGTGCGAGTCGCGTTTTCTAAGAAAGGAGAGTCACCCATGTAGACGGTAGTTGTTGTGTGGATAGGTCGAATTGGTTCTTCATTGATTGCTGAGTGTGCAGTATGCGTTGCAAAGCTTTTAGGCTTATATAAGCAGCCATACCAAGTTATTAATATTGATTGCTTAAAGTTATTGGGTTTAACCTATCTTCCCCGCTTAGGAACTCTTGCATCTTATCTATGCTGCTTCTACCTTTCCTAACCTAAGAATCAATCAAGCAGATGGTGAACACTCGTGGCAACAATGGAGCGTCAGGAAGTGGTCTTGGCCGAAATGATAGTCCCAACAATGGTGGAACACCACCGCAACCGGCACCGACAGTAGATGTGCAGAACTTAGGAGCTTTCTTAGCCGCGCAAACTCAGCTTATGCAAACCATGATGCAGCAAATGCAGAATATGGCCAATCCAGCTGCAGGCAACCACAATGTGCAGCACAATAATAATGGGCAGCGTTCTCATTCTAAGCTGTCAGATTTTATGAGGACACGCCCTCCGACCTTCTCAGGCAACGCTAATCCTTTGGAGGCCGATGATTGGTTGAGAACCATTGAGAGGAAGCTGCACATCACGCAGTGTGAGGGTAGTGAAAAGGTGTTGTATGCTTCGCACCAGCTGGAAGGGACGGCGGCAGAATGGTGGGAGAATTACTGCGCCGCACATGAAGCCCCACAGGAGATTTCTTAGGAAGAATTTTCAACTGCTTTCCGCCAATGCCATGTACCAGAAGGAATGATGGACCTTAAAAAGGAAGAGTTTAGGGCTTTGAAGCAAGGAGGCCAGTCAATGGCAGATTATCTGAATAAGTTTACTCAGTTGGCACGTTATGCACCAGAAGATGTGGCTACAGACAAGGCTAGGCAATCCCGTTTTATGAAAGGCTTAAACTCTGGATTGCAGGTGGGATTAATCATCCATAATTTTCCTGATTTCCAAGAGTTAGTTAATAAGGCCTTGATTCTTGAAGATAAGCGCAAAGAGTTAGGTGAAGATAAAAGCGCAGGATGGCTACTCAGCAGAAGGCCAAATCGGCTTAGGTTAAGAATGACACCTGACAATTTGCGAATCCACCACATTGGACCAACAAGGCGTCAAATCGGTCATCTCAACCTGCTAATCAAAATTTTCAAACCCGGTAGCGGAATTAATGCACCAAATAGGAGGTCGTGATCTCTTTGTTAAGAAATGCTATTCATGCAACGAGCCAGACACTTCGCCAACAAGTGCCCAAAGAGAAACATTACCCAGTTCCTTTCACTGGTACTACCTCGGCTAAAGCTCAAATGTGAGAAGTAACCGAAAGTGCGGTCACGATCGGGGCGTCGCCTCAAACAGCGACTCGTGGAAGAGTCAATCACATCACGACGGATGAGATTCAGGACACCGTGGAAGTTGTACTGGAGATACCCGAAGTGGACATCGCCACTGGTTCACAAGAAGATGACTCGCTTTTTCAGGAGGGCGAAGATGGCAATCCAAAGGCCTGTGAACCTCCATTTGATATCTGCGGTGAAGTCGGTAAAGACGAGGAGTAGCCGGACGTCTAAGAGTCGAGTTTTCATGTCAGTTTCACGTCATCAAAAGTAGTTGTTAGTTTAAAGTCTTGTTGCTATATGACCCATGAGTCCAACTTTTGTAATAAGAGGAAGTGTCGAGCAATGCTCTGACGTTGATTTATAAGTTACTGCTTAGTTATGGTTCAAACTGCTATGACTTGTGCGTACCAGCTATGGACCTAGTTCGAGGCATGAACATGATGAATAAAAAAATATATTCGTGGAGTATTTGGATAAATTTGTGGTTGTCTTTATAGACGATATCCTTGTATACCCTAAGACAGATGGTTGGAATTGATTAAGGATTATAATGTTGGAATCCATTATCATCCGGGAAAAGCTAATGTGGTAGCAGATGCCTTGAGCCGTAAAAGCCACAATGTGAATGCAATAGAAGCCAGCAATCAACCGAAGTTGTGTGAAGAATTTCGGAAATTGGGATTGGAAGTAGTGCCGCAAGAATTCGTAGCTGCCTTGGAAGTAAAGCCGACCCTTGAGGATCGAATTAGGGAAAGGCAAAGTAAAGATGAGAAGATCGGCAAGATTAAGTCTAGGAAAGAAGAAGGTTTAACCGAAGATTTCTCTGTGGATGAGCAAGGAACTCTGTGGTTTAAAGGTCGAATTTGTGTGCCGGACGAGAAAGATCTTAAGCAGTTATAATAATAGTTACCAGGCTAGCTTGCAAATGTCACCACTTGAAGCCTTATATGGTCGTGCCAATTGTATCCCGTTGAATTGGAGCGGAACGGAAGAGCGTTCGGTATTTGGACCTGAGATGCTCAGAGAGGCTGAAGAACAAGTCGCCATGATCAGAGAAAGACTAAGAACAGCACAGTCGAGGCAGAGGAGCTATGCTGATAATCGTCGTCGAGAATTGAGTTTCCGAGCCTAATAATTTCGTGTATCTTAAGGGTGTGAAAAGGTTTCAAGCCAAAGGAAAACTCGCACCTAGGTATGTTGGACCATTTAAGATCTTAAGTCGTCAAGGAGAGGTCGCATATCAGTTAGAGTTGCCATAGTCATTAGCAAGAGTCCATGATGCGTTCTAGGTGTCTCAAGCTTAAGAAATGTCTCAGAGCATCAACAGAGCAAACACTATTAGAAGCTATTGAGCTGCAGGAGGATTTGACTTATAGAGAGCGGCCTATTAAGATCTTGGATACAATGGAGCGTAGGACCAGAAATAAATCCACTCGCTTCTGTAGAGTCCAATGGAGTAATTATTCAGAAAATGAAGCAACCTGGGAGTGTGAGGATGATCTGAAAGAAGAATTCCCAAACCTATTCTCTAGTTAGCCCTAAAATCTAAAATTCGAGATTCCGTTAAGGGGAGGTTTGTAACATCCCAATTTTGACTTTTCAATTATCGAATATTATTTTATTGCAATTTGTGATTCTTGTGATTTTTCTGGAATTTATTGGATTTTCTGAGATTTATTCAGATTATCTTAAAAGTATATTGGCTCAGATTGAAAACTAATGATAAATAGAAAAATTCAAAATAAAGTTTTGTCGTAAATATTTTATTAAGTCTATAAGATCTCAAAGTAATTTTTGAGAATTCTCTGGGAGTTTTCCGGTGTTTAAAAGGGCTCAAATAAATCAAATATATTTGAAGTAATTATCTTCGTGAATAGTGAAGGGCACAAGCTTAGTCGCCGTGTACGCTTGACATGAAGCGGAGCAGTCGATTGGCCCTATTCTAGAAGCGATGTGGCCAGGCGGATTGTGTTCGATCGAGTTCATCGTCTGGACCGTAAAGTCTTGCTGCGTGTCTTGGTGGGACTCGGCATCTCGATCAAGAAACATGGCCGGGTTTCTATCGCGAAGGACTTCCGTTTCTTGAGACACGCGGTACAAGATCGCCGATGTCTGCGTTAGTTCGAGACCGCCGGGAAAATCGTCTCGCGTGGCGGTTAAATCTCCATCGTTGGCGCCAAAACCTTGGAGTTCTTTTGGCGGAGCGGCACGTGGCGATTCAAACCAATACTGCGTCGGCCGAATCGTCGCGAATTTGGAGTCCACGCACAGAAAAAGGAAGGTGTCGAGGCTTTGGAGTCCACGCTGAAAAAGGAAGGCGTTGCCAATTTAGAGTCGTGTTTCGGGCGGGATAAATCTGGCGCCTCGTCCTATTTAAGTCGCGAAGGCATCGCCAAACGCCGAGCAAAAGCGTCGAAGGAACCAAGCGATTTAAAAGAAATCGCCAGAGGAAGCGAAAGCAGAATCGCGTGAGGATAGCGGCGCCAGAGATTTTCGAGCAAGTCACGCCATTGCTCGGAAAAGCGAGGGCGCCGAGTTGCCGCGAAAAAGCATCCGTGCGCCGTAGTTCCGCCGGGCGTCGCTAGGAAGGAGATCGCCGTCGGGATCGTCGTCTTCTTTGAGTCCGGCAAGTTTCGCACGTGGTCCAGCCATTGCCGATCGGGAGCTTCGTCAACCGTCAGATCCTAATCAAGCGCACGGAATTAGTCCACGTCACTACGGAATCGGTAAGCGTTTTAGATTAAATATCAACCGTTGGATTTAGGTCGGACGGTTGATATTAGGCCACGTAGTAGATTTACCCGTAGCTGTTAGATTGAGTTCATCGGTCTAGATTTAGCCATGTTTGTCTGTATAAGCCGGGGCAGGAAAATTCGGATTTTCTTTATAAAAATAATTTGGAAAGATTTAGAATTTCTAATTCCAGAGTTTAGTCTATTTTCACAAAATCTAAATGTTATAACTTTTGCATATGAACTCCGATTTGGGTGATTCAAACTCCTAAAAATTTATAAACTCAAGATATATCTAATAGGGGTTTTTATTTGAATTTTTGAGTTCATTTGCTATTTGTTTTTGGTGTTTATTTGCTATTTTATTTTGGTTTTTATTTGCTTTCTCTCTCGTTTCGCGTGGACGTTGAGTTGAGCGAAGTTTCAGAGGAGGAATTATTATTTCAAGAGCAATCTTCGGAGCAATACCAGGAGCTTAAGCAAGGCAAGTTGTGCTTTGATCATGTTGCACCTATAAACTAGATTGCATGGTATTTTGATTTACCTTATCACTTGTTATTTTATGTGTATAAATGATTTCAACATAAGTTTGGGATTAGCTATCATACCTTTTGAATTACACCCTACCTTGCTAGTTGTATGCCATGATCCACTTGTCACCCTAGGTTGGTTCACTATAGTTGGTTAATAATGAAATCAACATGGATGGTTAGATCGGATTAGAATGCTTAGCCATGCCACGTCATCACATGTACTTGAATCTTTGATAAATAATCTTGACTAATGGAATATGGAACAATGTTCTGAATTTGTGTGTCATGTGTGGTCACACGATGAGATTGAGTTGTGTTGGCAATGGATGTCACACAACGATATTGAATTGTTGATGGCACGTGGTGCTTGGTAATCAACGGGGTGGTTATGATTTTGGGCCTGAGCAAGTGGCAAGGGCGGGATGTTCGGTGGGCCCGAGGGGCAAAGGGTATGTGTATGTCTTGCTTTGATCAAACCATAAGGACACCTTGCAGCCTTTGACTGAGTCAATCATGCAACCACATGTCTGTTATGGGGCAGCCTAGCTGACTAATTTGCAAAGTCTTGGCTTTAGTACTATCGTGGTGGTGTGGTTCACCTTTGAATGAACCCAGATGGCGCAAGAGGGGGGCCCTGCTGGGACAGGATGTCCCTTCAATGTTGAAACCTTAGCGGGTAGTACTGGGCTAAGGCAGAGCATTGTAAAGGCTTTGTCATGATTCTCTGCCGGCATACCAAAGGAAGTGTGCTAATAGCTTGGCATCAAAGAGATTATCATGTCGTGTAGGTAAAGTGCATAACCTCTGCAGAGTGTACAATCTATTCGGATAGCCGTGCTCACGGTATTGAGCAAGCTCGGGGATTACAGTCAAGGGTTTAGATGTTTTCGAGATAAAACTTGGGATGGATGGCAGGTTGCCATGAAAGGTTGAATTTTGATTTAGGACTGGAAACTTGGGTCTATATGAGAATCACTGAATATATTTACTTGTTATTATTTGTTTTACTGTCTTTTCAATCTATGAACTGTATATGCTTTCAAATGCTGCTTATTGCTTATTTAACCATAAGCCTTCCTTTGGAATAAGCCTGCATATAGTTATGATTGAAATGCATTCTGTGCACAACTTGTTGAGTACGTGTTGGTGTACTCACCCTTGCTTAACAAACCAACCACAGTGGAGGAATCATCAAAGGAGGATCTTCAGGTGGACGCGATTCACTAGGCCAATCCTTGTCAGTCGCCTGTGGTGTGCTGATGGGACATCTACGTTTTCTGCTACTTTCCGCTGCAGTTGTTTCATTCGATCTTACTATTGCCTTGCGAGGCTGAATAATGTAAGTGGTCATAAGATCATACACTAGTTATATTAAATAAATGAAGTCTTACTGTTCTTATCGTTGTGTATGATTTGATGCTTACTGATGTTAAGCTGTGTGCACTAGCATTGATCACAGGACTAGTGCGGTAAAAACGATGGATTGAATTGGTGAATTCGGTCCCCATGTGCTTTGGTCGATCGGAGTTTAGCCGATCATCACCTGAGATCGGCTTTGAGCAAATTTTCACGTTTCCTCCTTACCAATTGCTGGGTCAAATCGGTTGGCACACTTTGAACCAGTTGTTCATCTGGTGTGCTGAGGCTAGAAACCCTGCTTCAAGTTTTTGGTGTCAATAAGACCTGAAAGAGAAACTATTGTTCATAGCCTTTTCGGGGAGGTCACCTAAGCGAAAAATGACGGGGAGGTCTAGGCCCGAGGTGACGACGGGGAGGTGATGACAGGGAGGTCGAGGCGATGGCAGGGAGGCAACGACGGGGAAGTCGAGGCGACGCGGGGAGGTCGAAGCCCGAGGTGATGGTCAGGAGGCGATAGTGGAGAGGTACAATGGCGGGGAGGTCGAGCTCCGAGGCGACGGTGGCTAGGTTAGAGACTTAGAGTGTAACTAAGAGGAGGGGCGCGGCTTTTGAATTTATAGGGGTGGACTATCACTGTTGACTCGATACAACAATTGATAGTGATAGTCTATCACTGCCAGGCTAGGAAGAGAGCCAAGATTGATAGTGGCCTTATCTTTGCTGGCCCTTTGCACAAACTGGCAATAATACTAGAGTATTACAGCTGCCTGGAACTCAAGCCGGCAGTGATAGTGCTTATCACTACCAGTTTATACTAGCAACCGGCAGTAATAATCCACATCACTACCAATTTTATGAGGTAACCGGCAGTGATAAGTGTCTCTGGGTAATTAAGTGAAACTTCCAAGTTATTTCATTTCAAAGACTGAGTGCTTTGGGATTTTTGACATCCTATCAAATTTGATCTAGATTTTCTAAAATTTTTTGGAGGCATACTACAGGACATCTACTATTTTATATAAATATTTTCCTCTAATATTGACCAAGTTCTAAAATTCTAAAAATCCATATTGTGCACTGTTTTAAGAGTTTTAATATTTTGAGGCTGCTAAAGAATAGAGAGAATATACTGAAAGAACAGAGGGAACAAGTTCTGAGCATACATTTTGAGAAACAGAGAGAACCAAATCCTGTATGAGAAAGCGGTAGTGATAAGCTGGTTTCTGGCCAATTAAGTGAAACTTTCAATTTATTTCATTTCAAAGCCTGAGTGCACTCAAATCTTGAATCACGCTTTTCTTCGAGCTGCCAAAGAACAGAGAGAACTAGTTCTGATCATAACCTCAATTTTTATTACTCCATATAGTACATTAATTGTTACATATGAGAAAGCATATATTTAATTAGTACAACAAAGCTACGATTCGACCTTTGTTATGATCGTGGCATATGTATGTAACTTTCTCACTCTCTTCCATGAGACTTAGGTCAATGCCCTCTTCGAAAGGGGGAAGCTCATTGAATTGGTTATACTCTTCCTCATCGACAACATTCTCAACTCCGACAATCCTTCTTTTTCCTTGAATAACCACGTGGTGCTCCTTGTTAGCCAGATCAGTTACAAAGAAGATTTGTGTAACAAAATTAGCAAGTACGAAAGGTTCTTCTCTATATCTGACGAGTTTGAGGTCCACGGTAGTGATACCGTACTTGTCGATGTTCACGCCCCCTGGAAGTCTGACCCATTGGCACCGAAAGAGAGGGACCTTCAAAGGTCCATAGTCAAGCTCCCAAATCTCTTTTATGAACCTGTAGTAGGTTTGCCTATTTCCATTGCTATCATAGGCATCTATACGGATACCGCTATTTTAGTTGGTGCTCTTTTTATCTTGCGCTTTTGTATAAAATATAAAACTATTTATGTCGTATCCTTGGAATGTCCGAATTGTAGTTGACAGTCTCTAAGTCAACACTTTCAACTGAGTGCAGTTTGTCTTCATATGCATCATGTGTCTACGCAACCAATCGCCGAAGTTATCTCTATACTCTCTCACGATCCAAACCTTTGTCCTCTCTAGGTTTGTTCTGGATAGCATGTTCTTGTGTATGTTGACATACAGGGCTACCACAATTGATTATTCCAAAACTGTAAAATGTGCTTGTGTGAATGAAGCTAGATTGCTAATACGGAGTGATTTCTTGCCTAGTGTCCCTTTCCCCTGTAGCCTCCCCTCATGCCGAGATACAGGCACACCAATTGGTTTGAGATCCATATAATCGACGTAGAACTCAATGACCTCCTCGGTTTCCCAGCCATCGGCAATGCAGCCTTCCGGTCGATGTCGGTTACGAACATATTTCTTTATAATCCCCATGAACCTCTCGAAAGGATACATCTGATATAGAAACATGACACCAAGAATCTGTATCTCTTTCACAATGTGAACAATGAGATGGACCATAATATCAAAAAAAGATGGAGGAAAACACATCTCAATACTGCACAGAACGTGGACCACGTCTTCCTACAGCTTATCTAGTTTTAACGGATCGATGGCCTTCTGTGGAATTGCGTTGAAGAATGAATACAACTTTATAATTGGGTCTCGGACTTTCTCTAGCAGAACACCCCAAATTGCAATTGGAAGTATCTGTGTCATCATCATGCGGCAATCATGAGACTTCATACCAATTAATTTTAAGTCTTTTATTGAGGCTAGTCTCTTTATGTTAGCAAAGTAACCAGACAGAATTTTGACTTCGTAGAAGCATTCGCACACGCTAATTTTTTCCTTCTTGCTCAGATTGTAATAGGCTGCGGGAAGGTACTTTTTGCCTGTATCCATTTCTTCATGATGCAGCTCCTTCTTGAGTTTCATATCTTCAAGGTTCATCTGTGCTTGGAGTGTATCTTTCGTTTTGCCAAGTATGTCCAGTAAGATACTAAGCAAGCTTTCACACACGTTCTTCTCTATGTGCATGACATCGATTGTGTGTCAAAGTTCCAAGTGCCACCAATAAGATAAGACCCAAAATACTAATCTCTATTTCCACAAAGGAACCTTATCCCGGGAACTTAGGATAGATGTACTGCCAGCACCCTTTCCATGAATAATTGTAAGATCCTTTACAGCCACAAATATCTATTTCCTGCTGTGATTGTTCAGAGCTAAGGTAGTTTCCTTTGTTCTATCAAAAGCTCTCTTATTATTGCGGTATAGGTGATCCTTACGGAGGAACCTACGATGCCGCATGTAAGCCATTTTTCGATAGTTCTTTAGCCACCGGCTAGTTGTATCATCCAAGCACTGGATGCATCCATTGAAGCCTTTTGTCGTCTCTGCCCTGACAGGTTTCCAAGAGCAAGGTAATCATTGATAGTTATGAACAACAATGCGTAGGATAAAGTTCTCTTTTTTATACTTATCCCATACTCGTACACCATCGTTCCACAATATTAGAAGATCTACAACTAACGGTTTGAGCTACACATCAATATCATTGCCAGGTTGCCTGGGCCTTTGGATCAGTAGTGGCATCATAATGTACTTTCACTTCATACAAAATCAAGGAGGAAGGTTGTAGATATATAAAATCACTGGCCAGGTGCTATGACAACTACTCGTATTGTTGAAAGGATTCATCCCATCCATACTCAACCTGAAACTTATATTTTTCACATCATATGCAAAGTGCTTCTTATATTTTCTATCAATGTTCCTCCATTGCACAGAATCAGCAGGGTGTCTGAGCATTCCATCCTTCTTACGCTGTTCGACATGCCATCGTAGCAATTAGGCATGCCTTTTGTTCATAAACAATTGCTTCAGACAAGGGATTATAGGGAAATACCACACCACCTTACGGGGGGGATCTCTTCTTCTTACGCTTCACCCTGACATCATCGTTATAGATATCATTATCGCTGCCCTTATTCTTTGTACTTCTAGTCCCAACGGCAGACAAGCTGCTTGGCCTGGTACATAGTTGCAGGCAACATGTTACCCTCTGGAAGTAAGTCCCCAAGAGACATAACAGCTCAGCGAAGCTCTTATCGGACCAACCATTGCTTGCCTTCAACTGCAATACTGAAAGCACAGTATGCAGCATTTTGTGCTCCTCCTTGCAACCCAGATGTATTGGCAATGTAGAGTCCTCTATTATACGCTGGAACTTTTGAAACTCTCTTTCACTCGTGAAGTCCCCCTCCCCATCACGCAACATTTGATCTAGATCATCTTCATGGCTATCAACGAACATATCTTTGACTTCCGTCATATCATTTTCTCTGTCATCTTCATCAATGTGTTGCTCTTCACGTACAATCTCATCTTCACCATACTCAGCCTAACAGGTATAGCCAGCATTGAAACCCCTTCAAAGCAAGTGTGCACGTATCAACTTTATGGTAGAAAATAGCTTCTCATTTTTGCAATCAATGCATGGACAACACATATAGTCTACCAGCTTTTTCGACATGTGCACCGTAGCCGCATTCAGAAAACAAGTCACACCATTAAAGAACTCTGGGCCGCGACGGTCCATGTCATACATCCTCCTTCGGTCCATCTACAATTAATTATATCAAACTAAATTTCAGTAAATCAATAAATGATCACAAAATAATTTATTCTTTACATTAGTCATGCAATGCTAATTAATTAAATCAATAAACATAGTATAAGCATATAATTACAAATAACAAAATAATTGTAAATGATTAGGTTTAAAAATCCATCTAGCAATTTTGACTATATTAAAATACATCAAACTTTTTTTCATTATTTAAATATCCATGTAGCATTTTTTATTATTTAGAAGATTTATTCATTTCATTTGTTATGTAGTGCTATTAAATTAAATTAATATACATCAAATAAGCATATAATTGAATATAAGGATATGTTTGTAAATAATTAGATTTAAAAATGTATCTTGCAATTTTCATTATTTCAAAATTAAATCTACCATTTTTCATTATTTAAATATTCATCTAGCAATTTTCACTATTTAAAATTCATCTAGCAATTTTCACTATTTAAAATTCCATATAACAGTTTTCATTATTTAAAATAATTATAATTTGATATAATGGTCCATCTAGCAATTTTATTATTTAAAATCCACTAAACCACTTAAATGAATAAGAATTATAATTTATTCACTAAATTAGCAAGATCTTAATTTGAGCTCGACTGACCTCAAATGTTCATACCAAACAATCATTAATTTTCAAAATCTAGAGCAATCTATAAAGTAAAATCTAAATACAAATATAATGTAGATCAAGTTACAAACCTTATAGAAGAAATATGAGATAAATTTTGGTACAATTCTTCAACAGCAAGTTGCCAAAATCATAGCCACCGATCAGAGCTCTCTCTATTCAGTGCAGAACACCGATAAGAGCTCCTCATTATTCTCTCAGTCAGTGAGGAGAACACTTATATAAAGAAACTTATCACTACCGGTTCTGCGCAGAACCAGCAGTGATAAGGTCGCATTGCGCGAGGAAATACTTATCACGTGGGAAAATACTAATCACTGCTAGTTCTAGAGTAAAGCTGGCAATTAATGAATATTCTGATATCACTACCGGTTGGTAACAAAACTATCAATGAGATGTCATTACCAGTTTTTGATATAAACAGGAAGTGATATTTGGTTATCACTACCGGTTGTTTACACGAACCGGTAGTGATACGTGTCTCCCCCAACGGACTTTTGAACCGACAGTGATATGTTATCGCTGCCGGCTCTAGCCCAACCGGCAGTGATATGCTGACAAGGATGTACTGTTCTGTAGTAGTGAGATCTCAACCCCTAAAGCATCAATGGGTCTTACATAACTTTGATCCCTAAAACATGCCCCCAAAATGTAAATGACTACAAACCAATATTACTTCTAAACTCTACTCTCAAGCTCCTAACAAAACCCTTGGCAGGTAGATTTCAAAGGGTCATCAAGTCATCATTAAGGTGGAACATCACAATCAATATGGCTTCCTCTAAACAAGAACCATTTAGGATTGTTTGGCCTGGGCTTTTAAATTCCTACATCAATGCTATCTGAGCAAAAATGAAGTAGTGATCATCAAGTTGGAGTTCGAAAAGGCTTTTCATACAATTGAACATTCACTTATCATTGTGGTAATGGAACAAAGAGGGTTTCCTCAAAGATGTATTAACTAGGTCCATCATATTCTCTCAACAGGATACTCCTCAATTGTAGTAAATGGGACCCCTAGGAAATATTTCCAATGCAAAAGGGGAGTTAGATAGGGTGATCCCTTATCCCCTCTGTGTTTAGTCTTAGGTACGTATCTACTTCATGCAGTGGTCAACAAGATAGCTGATAGAGGAGCTCTCAAGCACCCGATCACTATCCTAGGGGCATCAAACTATCCTATAATTCAGTACACCGATGACACACTCCCGATCATGCTGGCTAGTGCAATCCAGCTACTTTGTCTTAAAGGCCTTCTCAATACCTTAACAGAATCAATGGGACTAAAAGATAACTATTAAAAATCTGCAATGCGCTCGGTTAACATTGATGATGAATGGCTACTTTGATTGGCCAATACTTTGGGCTATGCTAAAGGAAGCATGCCATTCACCTACCTTAGACTTCTTCTAGGTGTCTCGAGACCAAAGATTAAAGATTTCTCATCTCTTATGGACTGTATTGATAAACGGCCGTCAGACAATGCAATCTATTTATCCTACAGAGGCTGCCTTACCATGATCAATGCGGTCTTATCTCTTTTGTCTATTTACTATATGTGCTCCATCAAATTACCAAGGATGGTTATTTCTCACATCAATAGTGCTTCATAGACATTGTTTATGGAGGAGGACCGAACACCTTAATCACCGATGCAATTCTTTGGCATCCTGGGACATTGTATGCAAGCCCTAAAATAAGGGAGGACTGGGAATCCTAAATTTGCAAACCCAAAACAAAGCTCTCCTCTTCAAGAACCTACACAACTTCTGCAACAACAGAAGCATTTGCGGGTTCAACTGTTGTGGAATACCTATTACACACACTAAGTCCCTCACTCCACAACAAATTTTGGCTCATTCTGGTGGAGGGACATCATAAAGATGAGCACTGAGTTCTGAGGCATGGTGGCCACCACAGTAGGATCTAGAACAATAGAAACATTTTGGAAGGATCTTTGGAATGATCAAATTCCATCTCAAAGATTCCTGAGACTATTTTCTTATTTACAAGATGAGGATATCTCAGTTTCAAAGTTTCTCCAACAAACTGATTGGATTCAACATTTCAATCTTCCAATATCATTGCAAGCTCACTCAAAGCTAAAGACCTGAGAAACCTTCTACTCATCTTCATCTGACAAACTTCCTTTTCATCAAAAAGGATACTATAATAATCAATTTTAGATGCCCAGCTCCCCTATGCTACTAACATGGATATGGTAAAATAGATGTAGCCCCAAGTTGAGAGTTTTTGGCTGGCTCATGTTGCAACAGTGGTTAAACACAAAAACAATGCTGATGCGAAGAAATTGGATTGCCCACAATGAAACTACATGTATTTTGTGCCAAGCAGCACAAGTAGAAACAATTAAACACCTGTTCTTCACTTGCACTTTTAGTTAGACTTGTTGCCAACAGATCAGAGTTCATTGGAACCTTGCAGTAGACCTTATGAATATGATCCAACAGGCGCTCACTACTACAGACTGCTTCATCCGCGACCCCCCCATCACTGTCGGGTAGGCTCGACCCGGCAGTGATAATATTATCACTGCCGGTTCTAATTTGACCCGGTAGTGATAATATTATCACTATCGGTTCTAACTTCAACCGGCAGTGATAGGAATAGTATAATTTTCCCGCACGAATGGAGGCAATATCATTGTCGGGTTTAGAGAGAACCGGCAGTGATAAGAAAATATCAGTGCCGGTTTACACAAAAAAACCTGTAGTGATTTATCATTGCCGATTTTTGTTTTTAACTGGCAGTGATAAGACCATTTTCACTGCCAGTTTTACTCCAGAACCGGTAGTGATATTACTGTTCCCCAAAATTAGCTAACATACAGAACATATCAAAGCATAATTAGTTAAAAAATAGAACATATTAAACACTTGTAATTTATCTCGCACAGAACATTTTTAGTCCATAATTACATATTTAGTCCTAATTTTATATCCAAAAGTCATCGTCGTCGTCGTCCTCCTCCTCCTCCTCGTCGGAGCTATCGCCGAATGACCGATCGGAGTTGCAGCGGTGCTCCTCCTCCTCCTCTGAATCCGATTCGGTGGCAGAGTTGGTCTTGCCCCAATGCTGAAGGAGCTCGCCGCAGCCGCTATCGTCGTCGCCCTCCTCCTCCTCCTCCGCCTCCTCCTCCTCCTTCTTCTCCTCCTTCTCTGGCGGCGGATCAGTGCTTTGCCCAGTACGTGTTCGCTTCTTGGGGGGGCCCATTCCTGCAGCAATGGTGGTTGTGAGGAGTGCCACAGATTGAGGAGCTGCGCATTATATAGAGGAGGAATGGGAAGCCCAACAGTTGCCAAAATGGGGAAGCGCAACAGTTGGTAGAGGAATGGGGAAGAGCGACGGTCGTTGGTGGCGGGAGTTGGAAGGTTCATATTATCACTATCAGATATAAATTCACCCGGTAGTGATAATATTATCACTGCCGGTTTTAAATTAAACCGGTAGTGATAAGAACAGTGTACGCTCGAATGGAAGACAATATCATTTTGCTGAAACGACTCAATATCATCGCTGGTTTAGATAGAGAACCGCGGTGAATGTATTAATGTCGGTTCAACGAGGTAGCGGCAAGTGATAAAGTGAATTGCGCGGAAAGCGATGGCGATATCATCTTGGTTTTTGAGATAGAACCGGTAGTGATATATTATTGCCGGTTGAAGAGAGTAAACCGGCAGTGATAATATGGCACTATATATACCCTGGCTCCCTTCCCCAAGCTGTCTAGAACAGAGAGGAGCTTTGTTCTTGCTCGATTGGGGTGGAGAGGGGGCAAATTTTTGCTCTCAAATTTGGTGTAATTTGTCGTTTCTAACTTGTGATCTAAGGTTCATATATTGTTTAGTTGGATATTACGTTCTATATATATTGTTGTAGGTTGTGAGAATTATTGATTGCCTAGTCAACACAATTAGATTTCTAATCTGGAGTTTAGATCTGAAATTACCAACTTTTATATGTATAGTGATTGCATTTAATACGTTGATTGAATTTAAATGTGGTAGCACTTCATAATTAACTATTGTTTAATCTAAATACTTAAAATTGTTTCTTTATTTCGTGTATGTTAATTTAATACTTTTGTAAGTAATGTAAATTTGTTGGACAGACTATTATATATAACTAATAGCAATTATTTAATTGATTTTACAATCGAGATTTGGATATAGATTTATATATAACTAATAGCAACCACGTACCAGGCCAAACGTTCATCGATAGCCATGAAGGTCGGATCGTAACTTAGTTGTATAATTAAGGATATGCTTTATTTTGTATGAAGGTCAAGCTTCCATTTGTAATATAAACATTTTATACGAAGGACATGCTTCAATTTGTAATGTATGGAGTATTGATTATTATAATCATCCAGAAAAAGTAAATGTCCAATGGATGAAAAGGTATATAATTGATGTAAAAAGGCCATGCATAAAAGAATTATGTTCCTCATTCAATACTCCTTGATAAAATAGTACTGAAATGAGAGAAGAGGAGACTATAGTACTCAAATTTGTTGGACGGATGTAACGTCCCGAAATTTGGCCAAATTTTAATTTTTGGAGTTATTTGAATTTTTGTGAATTAGTTAAAATTTAATTGCATTTAATTGAATTTATCTGAATTTTCTGGGATTTATTGGATTTAATTGAAATTATTTTCAGATTATCCTTCCTTGAATATTTAAATATCAGAAAATGTAATTATCAAAAATAAATGAAAATATTTTATTTAGGCTCAAAATGCTCTGAAATATTTTCTGGAATTTTTCTAGAATTTTTCGGGTATTTTTAGTGCCTTAAATAATTCTTTTGAATTTCTAGATTTACTTTTATTTGGAAAATCGGAAAATCGCTTAGCTACAGTATTGGGCCGAGCCCAACACTATGCCGCTTAGTTAAAACCCTAGCGCCATTGTCTTGGCGGCGATCCCGACGGACGGTGAGGAGCAACCTGTCGCTTTTAGCGTGGCCGTTGGATCTCGGTAAGTGATCATTTGGGATCTTGACGCGTGCGGCGCAACCGCCGAACCATTATTCAATCTGCGCCGTTGGATCGTGATCGAACGGTGCGACGTGACCGAGCAGTCTCGGGAGGGCGCGACTGTGCACCGCCGTCGCCGGTAGGACGCCGTGGATTTTGTCAGAGATTTTGCGCGCGTTCCAAGGCTCGCCCGAGCAGGAGATAAAGCCCGTTGCGTGCAGCACTTCATTCCGCTCCATTTGCCACTTCTCTCGAGCTCTGTCGTCCTTCGTAGGCCTCGCCCGAGCTCGCCGTAGTAGCTACTCTCCTCTGCCTCGGTTTTCTTCGCTTTCCGCCGTCGTCCGTCGGTCTCCGCCGAGCCCAAGACGTCCACCGAGTTCACCGAGCCAAGTCGCGTCCAACAAGTTACTTCTTCCGACCGGAGACGCCCTGAAACGTCGCCGCCGACTTCATCTTCCTCAAGTCCGGCGACCAGCGCCACCGTTTCTTCCTCGACGCCTCGCGAGCAACCACAGCCGTCGGATTCCCATCGCACGCTTAAGGTAAGGCCACATGTTCGTATTGATGTGTTCCCCAAACCACTGGTTGAAGATCTTCTGGTATTGTGGAACGACGGTGTACGGGTATGGGATGAGTACAAAAGAGAGAACTTCATGCTACGGGCATTGTTGTTCGTAACCATCAATGATTACCTTGCTCTTGGCAATCTTTCGGGCCAGACTATAAAAGGATTCAATGGATGCGTGCATTGCATGGGTGATACAGGGAGCCGGTGGCTGAAATACTGTTAAAAAATGTGTTACATGTGGCATCGTAGGTTCCTTCACAAGGACCACCCGTATCACAATAACAAGAGAGCTTTTGACGGTACAAAGGAGACTGCTTCAGCTCCGAAACATCGCAACGGCAAAGAGATATTTGCAGACGTAAAGGATATTAAAATTATCCATGGAAAGGGAGCCGGAAGTACATCAGTCTTGAGTTCCGGTGATACAGCTCCTTTGTGGAAAAAGAGATCAGTATTTATAGACCTACCTTATTGGCAGCACCTAGATGTTCGGCATGCTATCGATGTCATGCATATAGAGGAGAACGTGTGTGACAGCTTGCTTGGTATTTTACTAGACATATCTGGCAAAACAAAAGATACACTCAAGGCACGGATGGACCTGAAAGATATGAAACTCAGGAAGGAGCAGCATCATGAAGACCTGGGTCAAGGAAAAAAGTACCTTTCCGCAACTTGCTACACTTTAAGCAAGATTGAGAAAATTAGCGTGTGTCAGTGCTTGCACGGAGTCAAAGTTCCGTCCGGTTATTCTGCCAACATAAAGAGGCTAGTCTCAATGAAAGACTTGAAATTAGTTGGTATGAAGTCTCACGATTGCCACGTGATGATGACACAAATGCTTCCTGTAGCCATTAGGGGTGTTCTGCTAGAGAAAGTGCGAGACCTAATTATAAAGTTGTGTTCATTCTTCAACGTGATTTCACAAAAGGTCATTGACCCGTTGAAACTGGATAAGCTGTAGCAAGACGTGATCCACACTCTATGCCGGCTTGAGATGTGCTTCCCTCCATCCTTCTTCGATATTATGGTCCATCTCATTGTTCATATTGTGAAAGAGATACAGTTTCTTGGCCCTGTGTTTCTACATCAGATGTACCCTTTCGAGAGGTTCATGGGGGTTGTGAAGAAATATGTTAAAATCGACATCGGCCGGAAGGGTGCATTGCCGAAGGTTGGGGAACCGAGGAGGTCATCGAGTTCTGCATCGATTACATGGATCTCAAACCGATTGGTGTGCCCGTATCTCGCCATGAAGGGAGGCTACAAGGGAAAGGGACACTAGGTCAGAAATCGATCCGTACAAATGATCGTGCTTCATTCACGCAAGCACATTTTACAGTTCTGCACCAATCAGTTGTAGCGGCCCCATATGTCGACATGGACAAGAATATGCTACGAAGAAAAAACCCATGTAAGTCCGAGGTTTGGATCGCGAGAGAGCATAGAGATAACTTTGTAGATTGGTTGCTTAGATACATGATGCATACACAGACATAGTGTGCTCAATTGAGAGCGCTGGCTAAGGGACCATCATATACAATTTTGACATTTGAAGGATACGACATCAATGGATATACATTTTATACGAGAGCACAAGATAACAAGAGCACCAACCAGAACAGTGGGGTCCGTATAGATGCCTATGACAGCAATGGCAATATGCAGATGTACTACGGATTCATAGAAGAGATTTGGGAGCTTGACTATGGGCCTTTGAAGGTCCCCCTTTTTCGGTGCCAGTGGGTCAAGCTACCTAGGGGCGTGAACATCGACAAGTACGGTATCACTTCCGTGGACTTCAAACACGTCGGATACAGAGAAGAACCATTCGTACTTGCTAGTGCCGTTACACAAATTTTCTTTGTAAGGGATCCAGCTGACAAGGAACGCCACGTGGTTCTTCAATCAAAAAGAAGGATTGTGGGAGTTGAGAATGTAGTCGACTAGGAAGACTATAACCAATTTGATGAGCTTCCTCCTTTCGGTGAGAACATCGACCTAAGTCTCATGGAAGACATAGAGGAAGCTACATACATACGCCGCGATCATAACGAAGGTCGAATCGTAACTTAGTTGTGTAATTAAGGATATGCTTTATTTTGTATGAAGGTCAAGCTTCAATTTGTGACATAAACATTTTGTATGAAGGTCAAGCTTCAATTTGTGACATAAACATTTTGTACGAAGGACATGCTTCAATTTGTAATGTCTGGAGTATTGATTATGATAATCATTCAGAAATAGTAAATGTCCAATGGACGAATATGAGATGGTAAGAGCAAGTTTTTATTAATTATTCCTAATTAACTAAAATTTTAAATAAAACAAAAAAGGATCAGATCATGAACACAATAAAAAGTAACTAAAATTCATAATAAAAAGTTGAAGAAAATTAGCAATTTGGTTTTTGTATGAAGTCCAAAGCAAAATCTTGGAATAGCTGAAATTTGAAATAAAATTCCAATGTTTGTATTTGGGGTTTTGTTTACAAATGCAGGAAATACAAATGACAATTATGTAAAACAAGTGTGACAATTTTCCTTGCCGCGGCAGAAAATCCTTGCCGTGGTAGCATTTGCCACCGTGCCACTTCTGCCACAACAGCACTTGGCAGGGAACATCAGTGCCGGTTGACAAACGAGAACAGGCACTAATAAAACACATCAGTGCCACGTTATAGTCTCCACCCGGCACTGATAGTATCACTGTCGGGTCTTGAACGCCCGGCACTAATAATACAACATCACTGCCGGTTGATAAATGACCCGGCAGTAATAGTTATATATCACTGCCGATTTATAAATGACCCGGTACTAATATGCAAACATTATTGCCGGTTCATTTATAAACCGGCACTAATAGTAGAACATCACTGCCGATTCTATAACAAGCCGGTAGAGATAATATATCACTGCCGGTTCACTGCGTGGAACCGGCAGTAATAATCCTCCCTATATATACGTTTTCTTTCCCACACTTAGCCATTTCGCAATTCGTTTGGAGTTCTTTTCTGCGCCCTAGCTGCCGTCGTCTCTCCCAGCGCCGGCCCTCCGTGCAGCGACGCCTCCCAGCCGTCACCCCCTGCGGCGCCTCCCCACGACATCGACTCTCCCCGTCCCGGCCCTCCCTGCGGTGACCCCTCCCCGCGCTGGCCCTCCCTGCGCCGACCCCTCCTTGCGCCGGTAAGCTCATGATGATTCTAGGGTTCTCGATGATATTGCTCTGTGATGATTCTAGGGTTCTCGATGATATTGACAATTGTTGTCTAAGTAAGGCCTTAAGTTGGTAGACTTACATGCATTATTGGTTGTGATGATTGGTATTATAAGGGATTGGTATTGCTTTGTTTGGATTTGGGGACTTCGCCGGCAATGGAGCAGGTTTGAGGGCAAAGGAAGATCAAGCTGAAGGCAATGTGCTGGGGCGAAAGTCTCATGCTCTTTTTATTAGTAATCTGATTGATGAATCGATGTAATGAGTTCCTGAGTTGGCTGGCTGTGGTTGGAAATTTCCTGTGTAGATGTTGCTAAGTTCTAGATTGCTGGTTATTTCAGTTTCTATAGGGGCTATTTGATGCTGTTGGCTGGTAGAGTTTGTGGTTTTGGTGGAGGTTAATTGGGTCTGTGTCAGTTTTGGTTGGTTGTGAGCTATACTCTGGAATGGTTGTGAACTGAATGTCCAGTTTCAATAATGATTTTGGTGGAGGTTAATTGGCTCTGTGATGATTTTTGTCTAAGCCCTAATAGCATTGTTGGTTCGGTTAGCATGCTGGTCTGAATTCTTATTATGCATGATAAGGTGGTAAGGATTTAAGGCCTTATTTACTCAATTAATTGTTTTGCCCATTTGTGATGAGATGAAGGTTCTAATCTTCATTCAAACCCAATAATCTGAGAGCAATCATACATAATTACCTCCATATTGCCATAGTAGTCATGATTCATTATATGAATGACATAATGTTGCCTTTATGTGATCTGTTGCCATATGTATCTTTATGTGTTGTCGTGAATGATAACAACAAGTATATGTCCGAACAACGATTAATTGTCGCAGAGGCAGTGCCCAAGAGGGAAAAAATTCATATATTCTTTAGAATATTATTGCTTATTGCTTACTAAAAATAATGAATCATTCTTATTCTAATATGATTTTCAAAAAATAAAATAAGGTTATAAATCCACAACTAGTATGTTAGTAGTCTATTACACAAAAGAAGCAAAGAGCTAGGAGAGCAGTACATCGAGAAACGAGCCACGAGGTGAGGTGCTTATTGTGAACCAAACACCTCACCTCGTGGCTCGTTTCTCGGTGTACCGGATGCTCTCCTGGCTCGCTTTGCTTTCTTTTAGTGTAATAGACTACTAACATACTAGTTGTGGATTTATAACCTTATTTTATTTTTTAAAAATCATATTAGTGTGGAATAAGAATGATTCATTATTTTTTAGTAAGAAAATAAGCAATAATATTCTAAAGAATATATGAATTTTTTCATTTTGAGATGTATATGTATCATGTGAAATTTTCTAATGTATAAGTATCATGTGTAAGTATATGTGAAATGTATCAGTATATGTGAATTGTCAACTGTATATGTATCATGTGAAATGTATAAGTATATGTGAATTGTCAATTGTATATGTATCATGTGAAATGTATAAGTATATGTGAATTGTCAATTGTATATGTTCGTTGAATTGATTAGTCTTGCCGATTCGTGATTGAGGTGAAGATTCTAATCTTCAATCAAACCCAATAATCTGAGACCAATCATACATAATTATCTCCATATTGTCATGCTAGACATGATTAGTTATATGAATGACATTAAATTGCCTTTATACAATCTGTTGCTAGAATTGTCAATTGAATTTGCCGCACATGGCCTCTCACAATGGACAAGTGCCGGATGGCGCTGAGCCCATGGACCAAAGCCCAGAGCAAAGCCCGACAGGATTCCTCAACATGGAACAACTCGAGGCAACAAATGTACACGAGGTAAGTCTTTATTAGGATTCTTTCATAGGATGTGCTTTCCGATGAAATTAGAGCAGAGCCAAACGACTAATGAAACAATTAAAATGCAGGGTCTGACATCTGGTGCACCGAACCAGCGTCGTGGGCGAGGTCCCAGCAAGATGTGCACAGGTGAACGAAAGGTGATAGTTGAGCTTAATGTAGTCGGAGAACCAGCTATACCCACGTCATTGCTTGGGCCATATCGGACAGCATGCGGGGTCCTGGCTAGAGAGAATGTGCCCATCATCTACAAATCATGGACACGTCGTAGCGATTCTCGTCAGATGTTCCCGATGACATCAAGGAAACATTGTGGACAGAGTTGATAATAAGTTTCAGCTTCAAGATCGCTTGAGCTTGCCAGGAAACGTGCACTAAGCGTTATGGGATCTGCATGGAAAAATTGGAAGACAAAGCTGAATAAGGAGTATGTCAAGAAGGATCGAACGCTGGATTTTAATACATACCCGAGGTTACAGCAATTTTGGGATGAATTCGAGCAATATAAGAAATTTGATGAAGCCCAAGCTATCAGCCAGCAGAACAAGGCAAATTCGGACAAGAACAGTTACCCCCATGTGCTTGGCACCGGTGGTTACGTGAGGAAAGTACCCAAGTGGGATGCACGGGAAGAACAGCTAACACTTAGTGGAGTTATTACTGTGACGTCTCAGATGGCCCCAAGATCGAAGTACTGGCTGCTTGCGAGGGGAGCTACTCTGTCGGATGATGGCAGCTTAAGCTTCAGAAGCGAAAAAGATGAGGAAATCTCGAGGAAGATCGTAGATGCTCACTCCCAAACTATTGAGGGCTCCTTCCAGCCAAGAAGGGAGGACGATGAGCTAACACGTGCCTTGGGTAATAAGGAGCACCCTGGTCGCACCAAAGGGTTTGGCTTGGTGCCTTGGAAAGCAGCATTCCCAGAGAATGCCGAAATGTAGAAGCGACCAAAGAAATCCAGACAACAACAGTTGGATGAACGTGTATGAGAAATAGAAGACCAGCTGCACAGAAGGGAAGTCGAATTTGAAGAACAGATGAAAATGATGCGAGAATTGGTAGCAAAGGACCTTAGCGAACGTCAGTCGCATGACGTAGGTCACCAGCACCAAAGTCCCGCTGGGGCTCACAAAAGCAGCCAAGCGTCCGCGGGCCCTCCTGAAGAGGACTCATCATGTAGTTTCCCCGTGGACAAAATCATAGAGCCGACAAGCTGCAGTTTGCACCTGCCCGTAGCGAACATTACCATCAAGGTGGCTGAAGGGATGGCTTGGCCATGCAACGAGGGGCAGATGTTGCATAACTGCCCAATTCCTTAGGGATACGCAAGAGTTTCAGTTGACAGCGTGGTTGACAAATACCGCAAAGTGGAGGTTGAGATCCCGGGCGAGAAGGGGCAAAGTCTTGGACAAAGCATGGGCACATTCATCGCGTGGCGCAAGCGCTATATAAAGTTTGCCTCAGAAGATGACAACGACGATGATCTTAACAACGATGACGAGGCGGAATCTCCATCTAGGAATAGTCCTCCTCCTCCGGCGTCATCGAAGAAAGCTCCTTCTCCTGCTCCAGCGCCACCCAGGAAAAGTCCTCCGCCGTCACCCAAGAAAACTCCTTCTCCAGCGCCACAAGACAGCCAAAGAGTACCGTGATCTGAACATTCTACACGGTCAGGGGGAAAAGTTCGTCATCTGTGAAGCTAGCCAAAACTCTTAGCAAGAAACGACCATATGAAATGACCGACGAAGAAACAAAAAAAGTAGGCGCCTATGTAGTAGAGCACTTCAAGAAGACGCCACCACCTGCTAAGATTGAAATCGAAGCTGCCAAACGAGATTTCTTCCTGGACATAGTGAAGGTTAAACAGACAGGACGGATAACTGAAGCTCCTCAACCTAGCCAACTATCAGACTACGATCGCATCTCTAGGAAGAAATCTAAAGGAGATGGTGGTAAAGCAGCTGTTGCTGGAAGCCAAAGTGGTGCTGAAGGGCAAGAGCCACCTCTAAAGTGGACATTCGTTAACGGGGAAGCTTTGCTGCATCTAAATAAGGAGCTCAAACTGACCACACAATTACAGCGTCTACATCAATGGTACCTGCAGTATGTCCAAGAGACACAAAACGTTGCTTTCCCCGCCAAATACAAAGATATGGACCTTCACAACAATGACGGCTTTTTCTGGGTAGAACACCGAGAACTATATCAGATGTACCAACGAGACGCCCTAGACATGTCTATATTAAGAATGTGGACTCTGTAAGTCTCTTGTATAATTCATGTTGTATATTCACGTACTCTTAAACTTAGGGTCTGACTTCTTTTTTTACGTAGAATGGAGACAATGACACTTAGAGCAGACAAAAATAAAAAGATAGGATTCCTGGACCCGGGCCTTGTCAACTGCAAACTTATTACAGATCCAAGAATAATAAATGATGTTGAGGCGTACGTACTCAAGGTGCTGCTAAAGCTACAACACAAGGACTACATACTTTTACCCTACATCTTTGAGTACGTGTTTCCCTGCCTACTAGTCTCGTATATTTGACGTGCAACACTATGTGACGAATAATTGGCTTCTGCAGTTTTCACTGGATCATCCTTGTCATCTTGTTAAATGAAAGCAACATCACTGTCTTGGACTCACTGAGGAAACCGACAAGGAAGTACAAAGAATTATTAGACTTGCTAGACAGGTAAACTCAGTCGTTGCATTATTGTTCCAGCAATCTTTCATCCCATTGCACCTAATTAATTTTAATGACTACTCGAAACCATGAACAGGGTGTACAAAAAATACCTCAAGAAGAGCCAACGGTATCGTCCATACACGCAACATTTCAGAATATACACCGATTTTCCATGCCTGAAACAACCCCAAGGGAACAATTTATGTGGATACTACGCAATGACACATATCCACACGTTCATCACTGACAATTCAAATTACAACGGCCAGTTGGTATATCTATCATTACATGTTGACCCGTACTTTTCTTTATAAAGACGATGACACTAATTAATGCTTCAATTTCTCCCATGACAGTGCGTCAAGCAGGGCACCAGCAGCCTGCTCGACCACGAAATTGATGCCCTTCAAGAGCAGATAGCTGGGTTCATCATTCGAGAAATTATCCACCCGAAGGGCGAGTTTCTCGAGAATTTGTAGCTTAAGTGACATGCCAACAATTGTGAATGAACAATGTAATGCTTCAAAAGTGAATGAACAATGTAATAATTAAATATTATGATGCTTCAATGTATTTCAATTACACTTTAGCGATGCTTCAGTACTATTGTGCACAACGATACCGCATGTAATACATCTCTTGTACAATATATATACATGCTACAACATATCTTGCAAAAATATATATGCAAAAGGTTTAAAAACCCATCTTCGCCAGCTTTTGGATATCAAAATAGGACACGAGTTATCACCGCGGTTAACAAGAAAAAGGGCGTGATGTAGTTATCATCACGGATATTGATAACAATTGGGCAAATGATAGATACTTATCAACGCCGGATATTATTGAAAATGTGGCGATGATAGTTACTTATCACTGCCGATTGTAAATAATAACCGGCAGTGATAATCTATTATCACCGCCGGTTGATAAGATGAACCGGCAAATGATAGTTATTATCACTGCCGGTTGTTAAGTATAAACCGACAGTAATAGTAATTATCACTGCCAGTTTATATCCGGCAGTGATAGTCCTCGACTATCACTACCACTTAGGTTATGCCGGGTCCACATCCGACAGTGATGCCGATGTGGACCTAGCAGTAATCACATGTTCGGTAGTAGTGGCTGTACAGTTTTAGTAATATCTTCAAGGAAATATTTCTCATTGCTTCTTGGTAGATATGGAAACACAGAACAAAAAGATTTTTGATCAAGTTCAACCCTCTGTTTACATAAGGAAACAAAAATTTATTGATGATGTGTTACTTCACTTGTATAGATTTAAGAACTCTAATAAATCATCTGTAATTCAGTGTGTCAAGTCTCTGTAATTTATCTCCTATAGGAGGCATCAAAATATTTATATTTATAAAGTTATATCGTAGTAGGAGCCTCTCCTACTATTTTATTGATCAAAAAAATGGAAAATAATGGAGGGGAAAGAAACCACCACTAACAGGAGGGACCTACATATTTCGTAATTTTCTTTCAAGAAATAAAAAAAATTGTAAAATGCTAGCGGAGGCTGACATGTGGGACCACAGTCCATAGATCATGTTCACGAATTGCGCTAGTAGATAGTGGACCAGTTGCATGTGGCTCCAGTGGATGACATGTGGGGCCCACATGTCATTAGTTTAGGGTTTAGATCTAGGGTTACAATCTTAGGATGCCACACAAGCACTGACTAGGAAGAAACGATGATGGCTTTGTATAGACATGGTGCTAAACTGGCTGGATATGTCAGCGACAACGGTGAGGAGTCCGATGATGATGGCAGTGATGGAAACCATTGACACAACTTCATATCTGGGATAGGGATTGTAACACCCTGGCACCCCGTGCCCTGAATGTTACACCCTCTAGCACCAAGAACTACAAATCACTAAGAATAAATATTCGCAAAGCAAGCGAACAACTAGGAGGTTGTCAAAATTATTAAAAATTTCGGCAGCACCTCCCCTAAAACTAGGACATCCACTCAGTAGACAGAAAACATTTGCAGTTATAAGATATCATTCTAGCAGGTCCTTAGTTAACTAATCACACATCTAATAGAAATTAATCAACTCTACCACATGACTATTACAGGACAGGGACTCATTAAACAAAACCACAGACAACCTTTTACAAGAATTCTTCACGAGCTATTAAGATTAGAATTATGAATCATTATGATGGAACGGTGATGATGTGAACGTGATTGTGCTACTACCCCCATCCATGCATGCCGGCTTCAAAACACCTACAAACATTAAATAACAAGTGTGAGTTCAAACTCAGCAAAGTATACGAGAATAACAATTCCAATTTATCAGGAGTAAAACAAGAGCTTGACTATAAGAGCAAGCAATACAATTGAAACAACCACTAGAAATTACGTATTTATACCATTTTAAGCAATAACTTGACTATACCCAAAATTTACCGCAATCAAGTCATCAACTTGATAATAAAACCACTCAACGTAAAAGAGGCATCACGTGGCTCTAAGTCACTACGTCTTCCGACTCAACCATCCCTTGTTGCAACTCAAACCATTTTCATCGACTTTATTCGAGTTCAAAAATCAAATTTCACTCCACGATATTCATACAACATAATTAGCAAAGCAAAGAAAAGAAATGCGCTAATTCATCAATTCAATTCAATCTCTTTTTTTTTGGGTTGAGTCCACGACTCAACCTTCAATTACCATAGTCACCATCCATATGACACACCATTTACCACAACACTCATTATTAAAGATGCAATGCACATGAATGCTCATTTTCATGCACGTACCGGTACTGCCAAGTGCCCACCCGTCGGTGTGCACCCTCACGTCCCTTCCATCCCGTGGAAGGTGCCTATTCTTACTGTCTCGCTCCCATTCACCTCGATGAATGGGACTACGAGGTAGGACTTTCGTGTTCACTACGTGTGAACACAGAGGCCCACATCATAATGGGTCGCCTCTTCCATTATGAATGCACAAATGCAATTTTCATGAATGAAATGCAACTTTTCAATCAATGCCAACACTAACATACCATAACCACATACATACACATAGCCAATTCTCACATTCATAAGTTGCCAGCGGTACTAGTCTCATGAGATTCAACAAGAAGACATCACAACACATTACAATGTTTCTGTCATGCAATTAACACAATTAATTGCAAACTACAATCATAAGCATCTAATCGATTTGCACACATACTCAATTCCATTCCCCAGACGGGGCACAGTTAAGTACAACTCTTATAAATTAACCGCAAATATCCATGTACCCCATCCTAGTTAATCACTGCAAGATTAACAAAGGTACAGTAAACTCACCGAGATGAAGGCTTACTAGTGACCATTCGAATCCAATAACTAATCATGTCCTCGAAGGGATGATCACCAATATAACTCATACTTGCCATAATCAATAGAAAATTAGCCATGAATAGATAAATAACAATAAACAATTCAATTGGGCACCCTACTCGATGTACTTGCCTTTTTTAGGAAGGAGCTGAGTGGCGTGAGGAAGATGCTATGCCACTCCCGAAACTACTCCACCTGAAACAACCGTCGCAAAACGCTTTACAAACTATACCCTTTCAATAATGCTTTACGCCCCCAAACTACAACCACGATAGCTCCTCTTTTAGGTTGGTTCAGATAAATATAATCTACACGATAGCCAACAAATAACTCAACTAAAGCAAAATTGCAACTTATATAAGGAATAGGAAATAGCATCTCCATGCATTAGTTGAAGCACACCTCACCACAACTCCTAAGAAGGCAATATATATGATGCTTTACTAGACAATCAAGCCTGCCTTTGAATTATCGGTAACATAAGCCCCAGCATAAAGTAACTACCGTACATGTCAGTGATGGATAAAACTGCATTTGTACATCAATTACTATATAGCACACCAAGTGGAAAAGAAAGGCACAGTTCCCTTTTTAACAAAATGGTTCATGAGTTCTTCCAACCTAATGTAGATATTTAGGAAACAATTATGTAAAGATTTATGGTGTTCAAATTGGAAACTACATTTCAGGACTGGCGAGCATCATCAACAATGAAAGGATCATCAGTAGGTATATTCAATGCCTAACATGAGAACATTTCAATACAAAAGATACTGCCATGATGTCATTGGCATCATGTCTTTGCATAGCCTATGGACATTACTAAATTAATGGACTGATTCCAGCTTGCCAAACTTCTGGAACCTAGTCAAACCAAACTCAACTAGATTCATGATATTTGCTCTCATCCAGATTTCATTAATGCAAACTGAACTTTCATTCTTTATGCACAGTAACACATGAGGATCAATAGTTTTCACTGTTCAAGACTACACATATCCATATTGCGAATTGCCAAAGATTGTGTGGGTTGTTATTCTTACTACATTCAGCCCTAGAACAATAAAATTGCACCGGGCCTTGAAAACTATTCTTCCATGCCCGAATAGAATAATAGATCCATAAGTACATTAGTCCAAATATACAAAAACCAAGAGATACAAATGAAGTGACATGAGTATATAAACCGCAACACAATACTCATAATCTGCAAGAATTGAAACGAGGCATGCACATCACTGTGAAATGCATTAGGAACAGGTTAGGCTATACATACATATATATCCATAACAACAACGGCCTAGAAGTTAATTTCCATGTCATGCTAACAAATCACAAAAGTCCAGTATATGAGGCATTCCTAACTACACATATATTTGATGAAAGGAAAATTCCAACACCTTAATAAATTTGGAGTCTTACACATTCAATGAATAACCAAAGCATTAGCATGTATTTATATATTCCGATTGGCATCGCAAACAACTTAGGAAATTACTATGGGGAGAATCTAAAAGTTAAAACTAATAACAGGAGTACATGACCAAGTAATCCCATTTCTTTCAATTGACAGTAGCAAGTATACGTACATATACTCTCTCTTTGGCAAATATCAGTACCCCCAAACCACTACAAAATCCATTTCTGATAATCAAGCAAGTTTAATCATCATGGAAAATGTAACAAACAATCACAAGTACTAGGGTTGAGCATGTGAGGCATTTCCTCAAACACCTTATCTACAACCATGCATCCACAAGCTAGACCCCCACCTCCACTTACCACAAGAAGGGAGAGGAAGGAGGAGGAAGTGCTGGCTGGAGCTGCTGCTACT
The DNA here is from genome assembly GCA_036346375.1 of Guadua angustifolia. Classification (NCBI taxonomy): domain Eukaryota; kingdom Viridiplantae; phylum Streptophyta; class Magnoliopsida; order Poales; family Poaceae; genus Guadua; species Guadua angustifolia. The sequence continues at coordinate 46,959,893 of CM070505.1, read as the reverse complement.
GGCCGGAGCTGGAGCGACACCAGGGAAAGGGGAAAGGAGGCGCGGCATTCTTGGAGCTGCTCTCGCCGTCTGCTACCACGGTCTTCTTTGCTCTTGCTCTGCCGCCTATTATTTGCTCTCACTCTTCTCTGCTCTTGCCTTGCTACGAGCCAGAAGAGGAAGGCCACTGGTCTTGCTTCTCTGCTGGCCGAGCCAGCAAGGGGAGGAGCTGGGGGCGACGCCGGCAGGAGGAGGAAGGGCGCGGGGAGGAGTTGGCCTGGAGGGGAAGGCTCAGGAGGCAGTTCACTTGGTGGGGGAGGGAGCCAGGGAGAGTAGCACTGGATTGGAGGAGCCAGCTGGGGAAGGGAGAGGAGAGCTCGGGCCCTGGGAAGCAAGCGGCCAGGGAGAAAAATGAAATCGGTAGGGGCTGTGGAACCAAAATATCAGCCAAGAGACTTTCAACCACACACAGGAAAGAAAGAGAGAGATTAGGTGAGAAGTAGGTGGGGGAAATTCCAGAAAAACCCCTCTTACTCCTAATACCCTAACCCTAGCACTCCCAAATGGAACAGCTATCCCCGAGATTACCTGCCAGATGAGCCCCAGACAGACGGCGGAAGGCCCAAAATTTGGGGCGGGGTTTCACAGTATGACAGGGATGTCACGGAATAGGGCAAAAGGAAAATGACAATCACGATGACATGATTGAGTACTGCTAGAAACAACCATAGTGGTGGGTGTCAGGGATGAAAGTGGCAGAATAGCTCAAGCAACGGTGGTGAGGGCGATGCGATGGGTCTCCGAGGGTGAAGAGGTTAACATCGTGTAGAACGCAAAGAGGTAAGCTCGAGGATGTAGATGGGCATGGTGGAAGCTCACTAGTGTCTACTAATTGTGGTAAGGAAGGTTTCATCGGTGGGTTTATAGAGCTTGATTCAGCAAGATGGTGGCGCGATCTAGGACAACACCCTAGGGTTTTCGAAAGAGGAGACCGAGGCAAACCTTATGACATGAGCGGGGCGTGCTACTTATAGGTGGAGGTATGCAGCACTCGAAGTTTGAGTCTAGAACAGTGGCAGCGCTCACGTATGTAGCGTGGAGAAGAAGAATAGGAATGGCTAGGTTAGGGCAGGGTGTGGGATAGAGTCGATGTTAAGCGGGCCAAAGCGGGGGATGATGGGTTTGGCATGGGAGAGAGAGAGAGGAAAGAGAAGGGTTGGCGGAGAATTGGCCCATGGGAATTTCTTAAAAAGGAATTGATTTTGGATTTTTCGAAAATGAGTGAAATTATATCAAGCTCAAACAAATAGCAAATAAACTCCAAAATTTTCAAGAAAATTCAGAGATGCATATTTGAATATGTTGGATTTAAATAAATTATTTCCACAACCTACTTCTATGTTGTTTAGCCATATTAATTGTTTTCGTATTTCAGAAAATTCATTAAGGTGGAATTAATTACAGAAAAGCAATATTAATTCCTGCAGTAATAATTATTGTAACCAGTAATAATTCCTGCAGGGCTTATTTGGATGCATATGAATCAAGTCCAACCAGTTCGGATGGACAGCGAAATTTAACTAAAATCTCTGCCTATCGGAAGGGACTGGTTGCAGTGTCCATTCAAAAAGCCCGTAGGTCAGTAGTAAGAAATTAGTGGTCTAGATGTGATCGGTCTACTGGCCAATTCTTTTGTTTAGTGGTATAAGGACGTATGCATACGACTCATGCACGCAAACCATTACACTCACACCTACACACATGTGTCCCATACACACACTTAAATATTTGGAGACTCCAAGACCTTCTATGCTGACATACTGAACACGCACACTACTACAGATGGGACTATCACAAGCGGTTCGAAACCGTTTTCAGAAGCGGTTTTAGAACCGCTTGTAAGCAACCGCGAGTGATACTCCCGTCAGTATCACAAGCGGTTTTATACCCGCTTGTAGAAGTCACTTCAAAAGACAAATAATATTGTGAGGACTGGGATTCGAACCCACGACCTCCTCACCCCTCCTTGTGGCCCACGTCTCACCCATCTAGCCAACCCACCCACACGTGCTCTCTAATAGAGTAGGGCATGCATTTCTTTTATTATTTCGAAAACTGGGCTTCTACAAGCGGTTGGGGACACGAACCCTTCTAGAGCCGGCATTAGAAGGGTTCGTGTCCCTAACCCCTTGTAGATCTCTAGAAGGGGTTCGGGACACGAACCGCTTCTAGAGCTAGGGCTCTAGAAGGGGTTCATGTCTAGAACCGCTTCTAGAGACCCCCTTCGGTCCGTTGCCCACGAACCGCTTGTGGCGCAGAGAGCACAAGCGATGCGCAACTGACCGCTTGTAATAGGCCGCTTGTGGAGGTCGATTCTGTAGTAGTGGCATACGCATGTTTAGAGGCTGAGACATAGCTCAGTTGGCTTGCTCACCAGGTGAAAAAAATTTCACATTAATAAACATGGTTTATACATCTCTCTGTATGTACTACAAAAAGTGGGATTATGTGAGAAGTGAATAGGTACAAACTGAGAATATCTCTCATTCTAATGGGCTATTTCATAATTAAGCATTTCGTGTCAAGGAGATTTTGCAAGAATATATGCATGATTCACAAAAGTAGTTGACTCTAATGTGCCCCCAAAAAATTCTCCCAATAATGCAGCAATATGACCAACTTTACCAAAAGTTCCAGCAAAATCTGATTTTACGATTCAGTTCTAAAATTCTTGTTAGCATCTAACCGTGCAGTCATTTCAGAAAGCAAGCACTTGAATACATGATAGGGTGAACATAAAAAACGTAGTGCATAACTTCCAAAGGCACTTGTTTTATAATTCGTTCAAATCCAAGTCTAGATGCAGAAAATTCACCGGATATGCACTCGGGGGACAAATGTATTTTTCAATAACATGCTAGAACTAGATTAGCAAGCTAGGCTAACCCACATATATGATACCTGTTATATTATATACTTGATAAGTAGGAATAAATCACAGTGAATAATAAGTAGAATAAATCACAGTGAATATTGGAGGCACCTTTTGATTTGAAGCAGGACAAAATATTGTTGAAATTTATGTTCTAATACATTTTATTAAAATTTCTCCTGAACAAAACAAGCATTTGTATTTTTGAAAGTTAAACGGTTCATGATTTTAGTCATTAACAAAGCTACCACAGTAACATGAAACTTATATAAACTAGTCGGTAACCCTTGCATCCGCACGGATGAGCTTCTTAGATAAAGTTACTTGGGTCCGTTAATTTTGATTGCACTTGATAGTTGCTATAACTTAGGTCCATTAGATGGACACTAAATCTTTTCATTTTCTCTATTAATGTTAAAACTTTTTCACAATTTATAACTACTATAGGTAATAGATTATATTACAAATTTTAATATTTGTAGAATTTAGCAGCCTAATTTGCATACAAATTAGATTTATAATCATCCTTTAATTTATTGCTAACTTGTATACTTTTGGATCGTACCTTGGGTGAATTTTTACAGTTTAGGTTGTAATTCATATAAAGAACCATATTCTATTTTTATTTTATTATTATCTAGAATCTTATTTTCAATTTTACTTTTGAATTTAAATGGAAATCAAATTGCTAAATTTTTATTTTTAATTTTAGTCAATTTGGCTTGTACTTCACAGAGACTCACTATGTCAAAAAAGTGTAGTATTTATTTTTGAATGGTCTTGTCCACAAATGCATGTTGTATTTCATGTCCTAATAGAAAAATAGTGTGGTTACTACTACAGAAAAGGACTATATAAGATGCCTCATCACAGATAGTTTGTGCAAACCATGTGTATTAAGACTAATCATGGAAGGTTTTGCACCACGACTGTTAGAAGCTACATGATGGGCTAAGAACCGTCTATAATAAGCCAATATCACAGACGGTTCTATCAAAGAACCATCTATGATAATTCTTAGACAGTTCTTAGATAGAACCATCTGTGATATTGGCTTATTACAGACAGTTCTTAGATAGAACCGCCTGTGATAATACTCTCTTAGTATATAACTAGGTCCTTTGCATAGATTGTTTAGTTACCAAGTCCAGCGCTCAAATCCCTAGCTGATGCTTCGTCCCCCATCGCAGTGCCTGCCCCCAACTTCGCCGATGGCCCTGGCCTCGGCACATCCCTGGGCGGCATCTCCCCTTGCGCCCTTGATCTCCCCTCACCGGCGACTACACATATCAGTCGCCCTTGAGCCCATGGCTGTGGAGGTGACAACGACCATCTTAGTCGCAAGCATCCTCCTTCCCGTCAACTACTCCACTTCCTCCTCCTCCCCACCGAGGTCCTCCTCGGTGAGTTTCCTCTGTCCATGTGTGGCGCAGATCAATTGTTGTGATTGTGAAGCATCATCATGTAATTTTGATTGTGAGGCATGCTTGTGATTGTGAAGCATCGATATCTACCTAGGGCATGCTTGTTATTGTGAAGCATCGATTTCTACCTAGGGTATGCTTGTGATTGTGAAGCATCGATATCTACCTAGGGCAAAGATTTTACAATAGATGCAACATTTAATGGAAACACTTCACGTTCTGTAAACCACAGTTGTGATCCTAATGTAAATTAGAAAAATGGTAATATTTAATTGGTGATGCGGCAAATGAGATCTCGCTGTACTTGAGTTCTTCTTTGGCATAGATCATAGGTTTATGTCATGGATTTTGTAGTGATTGTGTTATTCTGGAAGTCAGCTACGTTTGCAATGATGAGATATTTACTAGTTCTCGGTTGCTTGAGCGTGAATTTTGACATCAATGGTGAGGATGAGGTCTAATTTGTATACTATATTTTGCTACTTGTTTGTTAATTCTGATGTAATCTAGCCCATCTTCATTCATCTCTGTGAATTGTGTACAAAATGGTGGTCTATAAATGGTACAATACTACTTGGTAGGTTTCCGTTGTGCTTTTCATGAAATCGAGGTTAGGTTGTTCAATATGCATGGTGGCAATTGTTTTGACAATTGAACCTATTCAGAGTGTTTCTGGTTTTAGTGCTTGTCATGACTGATAAATTCTTGCTACAAAATAATCATTCTCAAATTTGATCCTGCACTTCTCGATGGTTGATAGGGGCTTGTTTGGTAAAATGTATGGATGTTATACATTACGCACTTTTATAATTTCCTTATTTGGTAAAATAGACGACATGGAAAAGCTATTAGAAGCTAAACAAAAAATTGAGGTGAAGATCGAACAACTAAAGGGCAAGTCTGAATTAGCTGAAAATATTTATAAGATGTAATAAGAACTGAAAGACATGGATGATAAATTGCAAGATATTGAATCCCTTAACATGGCATTCATCAGTAAGGACGACAGGGCGAATGCAGAGCTGAAAGAAACCAAAGCTTAGCTTATAGAGGTAATATAAAAGTTTCTAGTACTGAATTTGATGTGGTTACTGGTAATATACCAATATTCCCTTTTTGCAACAACATAATCGCTTTCAATTTGTAGGGATTAAGAGATATGACTAAACATCAATCGGTTATTGGTGTCAAACAAATTGGCACTATACTGGAGATATGGAACTTTAAAGAGAACTAAGAAGTCTCTATTGTGGAAACTATAGCACATATGATGGAAGATATGAAAAAAATCCTAAGGTTTTCTTATCTTAAACTATGAAAAAATGTGATTTCTCAATGTACACTTATAGATATTTGTGGTATATATATCATATTTTGTTAATATATTGTCACCTGAACTATAAAATATTTTGTTATCATATTTGTGGTAAAGTCTTCTTGTGTTGAACTATAAAATAATGTTTTTCCCTACCTCTTTTGGCAGAACTTCCATGATTAGTATATGTTGTTCGAAATTTTCTTCTCTTAGATATTTCTGTAATGACATTTATAAAACACAACTAATTATAGATTTTGCAATTGAATATCAAAACATTCTAGATGCATTGAGGCAACAACATGTCTAATGAGGAGTCTTATATTATAAATATTTGTAGCACTTTCATCACCTCTTTATTCTAATATTGATGGATTCCAACGCAAAATCCAAGTCCATCAATAGTTCATCCTAAAATAAATCAGAGCATAAACTTTTAGGATGAACTGTTGATGGAATTGGATATTATGTTGAATCCATCAATATTAGAATAAGAAGGTGATGAAAGTGCTACAAATGTTCATATTTTAAGACTTTCTTCATCAGACAAGCTGTTGCATTGATGCATCTAGGATGTTTTGATATTCAATTGCAAAATCTATAACTGATTGTGTCTTATAAATATCATTGTAGAAATATTTAAGAGAAGAAAATTTTGAACAACATAAACTAATCATAGAAGTTCTGCTAAGAGAGTTGGGGGAAAACATATCATAGATGGTTCTATTTAAAAACCATTTGTGATTACTTGTCATCAAAGATGGTTCTATCGTAGAACCATCTAAGATATTCCCTCATTACAAACGGTTTGTAGATAGAACCATCTATGATAATAGTTTTTACTGACGGATTGGAAACCGTCTATGATGTGCTTTCTTATCACTGACATAGGATTACAGATGGTTCACAAAACCGTCAATGATGAGATTTTCGAATCATCTGTGATAAGCCTTTCTGTAGTAGTGGGTCTTCCCTCTATGCCACTAATAAATATACAACTTTACTTTATATCCTCTACATGCATGTATTAAATATAATGCTTACTAGTCATCAACCCATCCATCCCCACAGGCTAGTAATAGTTCCTTAAAGTATATATGTTATATTTATGTAAATCCTATTATAATTACATATACATAGTTTTTATAATTGTGCATGTTACATATTATTAAGGTGAGAGGAAAGTTAATCTTTTTCTCTTTTGTGACGAACACCGTTTGTTATTAATTAATGGTGAAAAGATTTGCAACATGTAATCATACAGTGTAGTTGTTTGTTGCTTTGTTTTCCCTTTTAAAAATGAATCAATTGTTTGATATACACTGCAAGGAGCAACCAGATGTTTGTGGCTTTTTGGAATGAATGAAAAGAAATACATGGAGATGAGACTGTAACCGGTAAGATAAATATGAAGTGCCATGGTAGAAGCAAACTTTGAGATGAATATTTGATTAACATATGTCGTCTACAGATGATAGATACATAGTTTTATTTTATCGCTTTCTTCCCTAAGAATAAAATTATTGGCAAAAGAAAATAAAAAAAAATCTTCTTCTCCATCACAAAATAAAAGAAATGAAACATCTTCCTATCCACCTATGATGGTGTCGAGTATAGCCAAAGCTATGATTTGGTCTATCAAAGAGTAAGCGCATCATTATCAAGGTCCAGCTCTTGTCATATTCTTATAGAATCATGGATGTGAGATTGTTTGCCAGTTTCTATAGGAGCCACCACTTAAAAGTTATAAGTATAAAGATTTAATTATATATGTAAAAATAATTACTCAAATGATATATTTTAAAAAAAATAATTAACACAAATATTATTTATAAAATCAATTACATTATTTTAAAGAAGCAGGGTTATGGCACTATTTGCTGGCTAACATTAATTTTTAAATTACCATGCTTATAAATTTCTAAACATTAATTAATTTATTTTCCTTAGGTTTAATTCTGCAGCTATACATTTGTATGGAAAAAAAGATCTGATTACTTAAATTTTGTTTAGCTAACTATGTTTCCTGTTTTACTGTTGTAATTAATTAGACATGCATCCATCAATACATTAATCCATTATTCTTGCCTTTTATTTATTGTGATGCACAAGATTTGATCGGATGCATCCATCCAACGTCTTATACGTAATATAAAAAGGACTCAGATATCTATCCATGATTAATTTCTGTCTATTTTTTCATTTTCCAGATTAATGTGATAATTTCAAGATTTTTACCTCTTAGGATTAATGTGGCGGCCTGTAGGAGAGCCTCCAACTAGTATAGTTACAGATAACAAACATTATGGATAGTCTAGTCATTTTGAATACCATCTTGGTCTATATGCTAAGAGAAAATACACCTATAAACTTAGAGGAAGTGAGGAACTATTATTCTGAATTTGCATATTTTTTTAATCATACTTGGGGTGGATATTTTTAGTTTTAGGATGGAATTAATAGGAAAATTTATATTTTTAGTTATTATTATTTTGAATTTTATTTGTAGGGTTTACTTTATAATTTGTATGAAAATCAAATTGATAATTTTATTTTAATTTAATTCTGAATTTTAGTTCATTCGACTTGTACTTGATATAGTCTTTGTTTTAATTTGCCAATTATCGCTTATTTATTATTCTGAATTTTTGTTATTTATGTATTTACTTTGCAGATCATATGGAAGTAAGATTGCTATTTTCCGTAATTTGTTATTCCAAATTTTACTTAATTTTGATTGTACTAGGCATTGACTCTTTCTTTTAATCTAAACCATTATAACTCAAGCTCAATAGATTTTTCTTCTTAACATTGAAGTTTACTCGGAGTGCATAATTAGTATGGGTATAGATAGATAGATAGATAGATAGATAGATAGATAGAAGAGTGCATAAACATTGTACATTGTTTGTACACAGAGTGATAAATTACCATGGAGGCTCGACTTGCATTAATTAGATTGACCAGGAGAACTTCCTTAGCAGTCCATATCATTTAAAAAGTTCATACTTCCAACCCAAGATGATTCTCGCTTTCACCTCATTTCAAGTGGCTCCAGCTTTAGTCATATTCCATCTACAGAAAGATGCAGGATGGCAACTCCTGTGGAGTTATACATACAAGGTCTGAACATGGCCTGCCGACCAGCACTTTATAGCAAAATAACTAGTTTCAATAAATACGGGTTATATGTAGAATTATACAAAGCCTAGCCACTATCTCCAATTGCAATAGCCTGACTGACTACCCAGCTGAACAAATATTAAACATCCCACCTTTAGAAATTTGTAGGTACTACGTACTATATTGTCCCCATGTTCTGAAAAAACGCACTGAAGATGCTTCAGCTATGCAATCTTACGGAGCACAAAATTCTGTTCGAAACTTTTGCCAATATTCTTCTCCACTTTTGAATCACATTCTTGTCTATGTGTCCTGTGCTGATCCTCAAGCCAATATCTGTTCTACACCTAAACTACTTGTTTCTAACTAAGAGCACAGAACTATCTTAGACACGCCATTGTCCGGATCCACACTATGGACTTTACACCAATTGGAAACTTCTAGTAGGAAAAGACTTGCAACATGGAAAGAATGATTCTGTAGTTAGTTATCAGGACAAGAAGAGCTCAGAAGTGGATTTCTGCAACAGAGTGTAGGGAGTACCTCTACGGCTTTATAACAACCCCCTCAGCAAAAGCTGCCATGGTCATGCGAATCTCCCACGTGACACACTTCAAAGTGTTCATTATACTGAGGTGGAAGGATTTGAATAAGCGATCACTGTGCACAAGTTGCTCACAATTTTCATCCAACATGGAATACATATCTCATGGTAGGAGAATAAAAATTTCCATTTTGATAGGAATATAAATCAAAATTTTGACCCTTTAGGAACAAACTATTGCTAAAACATTTATTTGGAACTTTCTGATCTCTCACATCCATATCAAGCAACGGCATGACCCTGGACTTTACACCAACTGGATTTTCCATCCTGAAATGATATATGTAAGCCTGAGAAAAAAGGGGGCAATTGTTCTTTGTTTGAGTAGAAAAATTTGAGATAAAGTGAACCTAATCCGCTAATGCACAAAGTAGAAAACAGCAGTAGTTTTTATTTAGCAGTTAGACATCGAATTTATGCCATAAGCCTGATGGACAGACGACAGTTCAAAAAGGAGTTTTTGTAGGAATCCTTTTTTGGTAAGATGCTGATTTTCCAAATATTCTGATGCTCTCTCCCGTCCCCCTATCCCTATCCCTCTCCTACTCTCCCTATCGCCTAAGTACTGTATGTCATAATTCATGAGTAAGTACATCATTGTGTGATCATTATGTCATTAGAATTAGAGAATCATCAAACTTGCATTCGACTGGTCGGTGCGGTATGCATTTGTTGAAAAAGTAGGGAACCCCACAGGACAGACAGACAACGAATCTGTGGCTTAGGAGCAAAAGCATGATGATTGTATAAGATATGATAAATCAGTGAACGGACCTCAGATCTCTGATGCTCCTGCTTACGGAATGTGTTCTGACTTCTGCGGACTTAAATAGGGCATATAGGGTGATAATAATGTTGAACAAATAAATGTAGGACTAAACGGCTACTAGAAGGGGTGTATAGGAACTAGATAAAAGTATCCTGATAGCTTAAGGATTAACTATAATATGAACTAGCCTAAATCAGGATCACCAAAACGTAATGCGGAAGTTAAAACGTGAGATTGACTGACCTGGAGAAGATGAAGATGCGGCCATTAGGGTTCGGTGTTTTGAGCGTGGGCGATGTGCGATGAAAAGAAATGAAGCACCGAGACCTTCTTGGTGGTGGTTTTGTCTTTGCTAGTGTAACACCCCGACACCAAATGCGCCACGGATGCTACCAACCCTCTAAATAACTAATGACACCTCTATGCAAAGACTGAAAATGTCCCCTAAACTCTAAAAATCGGCTTAAAAACTATGCCGCCGAAACTTAGGGCATCTACTCAGTAGACAGAAATCATTGCAGTTATGATATCATTCTAGCAGGTCCTTAGTTAATCAATCACACATCCAACAGAAATTAATAAACTCCACCACGACGAACAACACATTACAACCGCATTAATTACATCCAGACTTAACGAATCGGTTAAATAGATTGTTGGAGACCGAAGTCATGCATGTACTACTCTCAATCCCGACGAGCCAGCTTCAAAGTACCTAAAACAAGAAACAAACAAGCGTGAGTCCAAGACTCAGCAAAGTGCATCAAGTATGAAAATTTGAGGCGGTGGCGACTGGACCAGGAGCCCTCCCTCTCCTTTCTCTTTTTCTTTTGTATATATAGCTAGGGTTTCCTCTTTATCTCTTCTTTCTTCCTTTTAATTGAGTGGATGAACCAAATAAAAGGCTAGGAAAAGAAAAAAAAGTAAAAGCTACACAAAAATCTAGAGACCACAAACCCACAATCTCCAAAGATTTAAATTTCAAAAACATGGCGAAACGAAAATCCTTTGAGTAAAACTTGCGGCAGAAAAAAAATACGGCACGGAGAAAATCCCTTTCCGATATGCATTCGGCATATCTCAAAACTTTTCGTTAAGATTCTTAAAACTGCGAGACGACAAATCTTTTGCCCTTCCGTAATAAATCCTTGGATTAAAGAAAACAAAAACAATTCCGGCCAAAAACCCTGGTAAAACGACTTGTGGTATTACACTCTTCCTCCCTTTAACAGAATTCGACCTCGAATTCTGAACACAACAAGAACACCAACAAGAACAATGAAAACAGACTAACAAAGCGGAAACACTCAAAAAACAAAGTTGGGTACTTCTCACGCATAAGACTCCAAAACTCGAGTCATTTCTCTTTTCAACTTGAGAATTCACATCTCCCACACGGAGGTGTTATTGGAACCGGGCAGACAACCAAATTGCCAAATTATACCACAAATCATCAACTCATGATGACACGATTACCGCAAGTCACAACACTCTATTAAGCATCCAACCAATTTTCACCGAATCACTGAATTCTATTCGATTGAACAGTTGGGGTTCTAAACTCAAATCCCCTAAGAACAAAGGAAACCCTGATTCACATTTCTCCTCAATGATTAACCTTTATAACCACATAACCATTATCAAGCCATATCATCGAACGAGCTAGCCCACCATATCATAGCTATACCACGGGTCGCTTAGCTTAAACCACGGAGTCACTCAAGGCTTTTCAATCCAACAAACTTCTAACCAAATCCGAATATACCACTATTTCCAACCAACTAACATTGGAATCCTCTAGGAACCAAAACACAACTTTTATCTTTTCAACAGTTGCCCTTGGAAACAACAGGATCAAAAATCATTCTTTACTATCGAAATGATTAGCCCCACAGGGCACCAATCAAATTCCCTCATAACACAAATTCGTACTTGACCTTTTTTCATACCTATCTCAAGCAAGGAGACAACCACTCGAAGAGAAAGATTCATAACTGATCCCGCCATTTCTGACTAACCAAACATTGAATCCAACCCACGAGACCAAGGGTTCGAACATACTTAGAAAAAGTAATGCATTTATCGACCGATTCCACAGTCCACCAACAAAATTAATCCCACACAACCATGGGCAACGGGATCCAACAACCCTCCACCAAGGTTTAGACCAAGCCTGGAACACCATTCATTACTCTCCACTCTGAATCCATTTACTATCCACGCCTAACCCAGGCTAGAAATCGGGGTTACCACCAACCCACGCTTGATTTTCCTTCCAAGAAGGTCTCACCTTACAACCATCACCCAACCAATAATTCCAAAGAGTATAATCTTCCATTATACTACACAAAAAACTCATGACCCAACATCTTCTTGCCTCACACTAGAGCAAAGAAAATTCTCGATTCGCTTAACTAGCTAACCACTTTCCTTAACTTAAAACCAATGCAATAAAATTCATATCGAAGAAAATCTCAACTCAAAAGAGGAGCACCACAAAAAAAACTTTTGCAGAAGTGGTCCCAAAAACCGAAGAAAACAAAGGTTTCTTTCTATCAACAAACCACTTCCATCACTTTAAATTCCAAAGCATAAATCTTCACATCGAAACAACACTCAATTAAGAAACAACACATCCCATAATTCTAATTGAAGGGGGCAACTCACTTCTACCAACAATAATTACTTATGACTTAATCAAACGATTCACCTTTTAAACACGTTCACCAGATCATTCTCATTTATTTAAGTCCAACTCCAATCGAACTATTAATACCATTATCTCTCACTCAAGAGCTTCCAACATTTTCCGTTACATCTATTTATTTCTTTTAAATAACAAGCTAAAGACATCAAATTCTAGTTAATAAAAAGGCACAATCCATTCATACACCCTGAGTGTAAATTCCGTAATCATATCTTGAGCCAATAATTAGCCATGACCACGGAGTGGTGTAATTCAATGAACTGGAGTAGTCCAAAACTATCATCACACCAAATCATAATTAAGCACTCTTTCTTCCTCATAATCTTTCATCCATTGATTACTTCCACGCTTGAAAAGGTTATTACCTACGCTGAACCAATTCTTCCCCCAGGATGCTTATCAAGGGGAAACAGGTTAAGATTTTATCCGCAATCAACCTGACCATCAACACCACTGCTTAATCTATTTCCAAGACGTCGCTGTTCAAAGCAACCTTTAGTAAGATTAACCTGCCCTCATATTTCCTATTTGACAATAATACAACGAATACATTAGAGCAACTATTCAAGTCCCCAATAATTTAGACAATGTCTCCCCGAGACATAAATCGCCAAAATTGCTCTAAGGCCATCCGCCGCTAAAGAGCAACCAAACTCCAAAATATTCAATCCAATGATTCTCCGCACTTTAATTACAACCTCGACTTAGGTTATACTATCCACACCTTATAAAAACTTATTATTACTCCACATGATCCAACCACTGAGAACACCTCGAAACAATTTAATCCCATCACCCTATTAAAACAAGTTCCTCAACCAAACTTGTTATTCCTTCATCGTCATCACTACTTTTAACCGTGGATCACCATGACCAACATAAAATTTCCTGTCATCTATCACCACAGGGTCAACCACCCTAACAACTCAATCGTTCTACCAATCTATATGGGAAGATCTTAAATCAACCTACAACTTACTCTGACTGTCGTATTTTCCTTTCCAAACAAGCCAACCAAATTTTCCAAAGAAGCTCGACTCTCAAAAGACTTAGAAAATGACAGGACTCAAGCCTTGTCATTCAACAGATCTCCAAACCAATCATTAAACTCCAAAATTCCACGAAGGAAAGGAGTTACACAAATAAATTCACAGAAAGGAAAAACGAATCGGTCGAATAACACTTTTTCCTTTAAGGCCCCAAACCTTAAGTTCTCACGACTTAAGTTTTTCATCAAAACTTCAACTTGGAGAACGACAACATGAAGAAATCCATGTCCTTCCTCACCACCAACCAATGGGGCGCAACACCAAACCCCCCTTTTTTTACTTAAACCCAAAAAGACCAAATAAGTCAAAGTCCGGAAAACTTACTCTATCAATTCTCCTATCTACAATAGAAGAACAACGACTCCTTTTAAACTGGGAAAATGTCCAACACAAGAAGGAATCCATAACTTTCTCCGCAAAGCAACCAAAAGAGGTGCAAAACGATACTCTTTTCTTGGTCTTAAATCCGAGAAGCCCAAAGAAGATAAAACCCAAAACAAATTTCCATGAACTCTCTAATCTACGACAAAGGAACAATAACTCTCCTCGCACGAGGTTATGAGTCCTCCGGTGCTGGCTCTAACTGCCACACCAACCAACGCGGCCTTAACATGCCCCAAACGAACAGACCGAATCCTTCGGCACAAAAGAATCCCAAAAGATCCCACTAGTCAAACCAATAACTTCATAAACTTAGCAATAAATATATGCTATCAAGCCTCAGCAAGACTAACATATAACGTAGCACCAAGTATCAACATAGCATCAATAACAAAATAAGCATTGTAGCACAATGCAACGATAATCCATCCCTTTCCTACTGTGCATCAGAGTGTGTCAAGTTTTAAATTACTTAACCATTCTACATCAAGTTTTAAGGTTATTGCCCTAGGGCCACATTTTAAAGGTTCAACCTAAATCATGTTTCTACTTTCACACAGCAAAATTTTAATTCATTCTAGAATTACTCACTACATTCAAACACCACGGACCTGAAGCCCGCTCTGATACCAACTGTAACACCCCGATGCCAAACGCGCCACGGATGCTACCAACCCTCTAAATAACTAATGACACCTCTATGCAAAGACTGAAAATGTCCCCTAAACTCTTAAAACCGGCTTAAAAACTAAGCCGCCGAAACTTACAAAATTTCGGCATGACCTCCCTAGAAAGTAGGACATCCACTCAGCAGACAGAAAACATTGCAGTTATGATATCATTCTAGCAGGTCCTTAGTTAATCAATCACACATCCAACAGAAATTGATAAACTCCACGATGAACAACACATTACAATTGCATTAATTACATCCAGACTTAACGAATCGGTTAAATAGATTGTTGGAGACCGAAGTCGTGCACGTGTTACTACTTCCAATCCCGACGAGCCAGCTTCAAAGTACCTAAAACAAGAAACAAACAAGCGTGAGTCCAAGACTCAACAAAGTGCATCAAGTATGAAAAGTATGAATTCAACGGAATTACAATTACTTTAGAATCTAACATAGCCCTTACTTAATTGAATCATCAAGTAAAAGAAGCAGTAACTAACCCCACTTACCACATCCAACTCGGAAACGTAACTAAACCTTACTCATGCCTCAATAATCATTTCAAGATGAGTCCACGACTCAATCCTCAACCTGTTATTTCCATTCTCATCAATTAACATTTATCAATTGCAACACACAATGCAAAGCAATGCTTTTATGTGTTCATGCTCAAAATGCAACCTTTTAGCCTATACCGGTATAGCTAGGTGCCCACCCGTCGATGGCACACCTTCTCGCCCCATCCTATTTCATACGGGGTCCATCTATTCCACTCACGTGGAGTGCCTACTCCCGTAGGTCTTATTAGCTCAAGTCATGGTCATATGGCTTCCTCACCGACCTAGCCCAAGGCTCTCCGGACTAGTCATATGACCATCACTGACTTGGCCCATGCGCATGAATGCAAATGAAGCAAATTCACGTATGATAACATATCACATAAACATAGAAACAATAGGGAAATTCTTGAACATACCAAAGATTAACCGACTAGTACATATAACAATTCTCAAGCCCATACCAGAGGTAAATCTTATTCCAATGTCTCCTGTGCAAACCTTTCATGCAATGCATCATGCTAATGTGCTCAAGATGATCACTTTCCGCTTTCATCATCACACTAAGAACAACTTCCTAAATATGCTATTAAACATAACCAAATCATTAGAATTTTCATACTCTTATCGCAAGCAAACCAGTTAATACCCTAATAACGCTCTAGAGGATGCACTTGCCTTTTATTGAAGACAGAGTGACGCGGGGTCGAGGCAACCCCCGAAGGCCCACTACCTGAAAACAGCAATCACAGGTAATTACTCGCATTCGGGACAACTCCCTTCAACTTCTCCTAATTAGTTCAATACAATTCCGATTTAAGCATTTGAAGACATTATCACGATCTACACGAAATTCTCCCACTATATCTGCGTATTCGGAAATTCTAATTCAACCTCTAGCAAAACTTACCCAATAGCTTAAGATCACAATTTCTATCGAAACCCTAAATATTCTCAGACAAAGGTGTTTGCACCAATCAGAGCTATCTACAAGTGTGATCTACTCCAGTAGCACTACTACAGAAATGCTTTTCACAGGCGGGTGATAACCCATCTTCTCAGGCGTTTTTGCTCCCGCCTGTACGCGAAGGTCTGTGGAAATCGCTAACTTTTCACATGCGCTTTACCACCATTTATAAAATACATTTATATTAGCGACGGCTTAAGAAACCGTCAGACAAATAAGCACTTGTGCCCGTCAAGACAGTGCTTATTTGTACAAAGCGGTTTCTTGTCATTCACTGCATAAATGTTGAGAATCTTTTTTAATAATGTTATGTTAATTATATTAATTATAATAAATGCATACATTCTATCAATCACATCACTGTTCAGCACAAATCCATACATAACAATGACAAGGTTATATATACAAAGCACATATAAATCATAATTGCATTATGTATATATATATATATACTCCTATGATATTCTCCTTGTAAAACTCTCCAGGTGCAGTATCCTGCGCTATGTACTCCTCTGATATTCTCTATCTAATATAAATTACAGCCCTGCTGTCTTTAAAAAAAATATATATACACAAGGTTATTATATATACATCAGTGTTCACGGTCCGTTTATCCTCGTCTCCCAATTACAAAGTTTACGATGCTTCGCCACTTCACCTTCAGAGTAAAAGAAACTACCTCTCTCATGGATGACTTCACGATTTAATGAATCGCACATGTCCTTTTGCACATTGCAAAGGTCATCATTAGTGAGTGCCAAAGTGGTCTTTGCAATTTTCACCGCGATAATAAAGTAGGCAATAAAGAGGTTAAACAATAGTGAAATCGAGAATCGATAATAAATAATCTTGAATCACCAATTTGTATAGGCTTACGTCCTGGGGGTTGCTTCTGTACCTCCCGTTGATCCTGAGGAACTCGCAGACGTAGTATCCACAAAGAACACTGCCTGGAGGTTACTTGTGGCACTTCAAATCAAATAATAATGTATGGAATTAGTACAGCTTGGTAATACCCTTCCTTACTAGTGCAATTATGTTGAAGCATTACAAGTGTCTTCTTACCCATGGGTGGACATAGCAAAGCATCTTATCGACCCCTTCGCAGGATCATGTTGCCCACCCTTTTGTTTATGTAATTCTTGAAAGCCCTACTCGAATGTCAACAACAACAAGTAACTATCATATCATAAAACAAATTACGTTATGTTATGTATGTTTGTGTATATATATTTCTTACGATTTAAGACGCGGTGAATTCATTGTAAGATTCGGTGGGTATCGATGAGTCAAGGACCATATATCCGCTTCTGCTTGGGGTACAAAGATGAAACAAATAAAGTGATCGCCGCAACGAAAACGATATATGTAAGTTTCACGAGTGATTATGGTGCAAACTAAGCTTTTAGCAACGATTGACGAAAGAGAAGATTACTTAAAATTGTAGGAGCCATTATGACGCCCTTGTCTTGCATCCGAACATTGCTTTTGATATGTATAGCCCCATTGCATTTGGCGATCTCGGTCGGGGACTTTCGCTTTTCTTCTATCTCTGCTCCGTCATCCCCTTATTCTTCAACGCTTTTCATTGAGTACAGCTCTTAAGCTCGGTGGCTAATCCGTGAGGGGTCAAGGAACCGACACGTTTTCCCATATTTTTAGCATCGGATATTGCATTCTACATGTAAGACAATGGTCAATGCGCCAATTTATATGTGAATGTTGGGAAACATGACATTTTGGCAAATATCGATTTTGGCAAAATGCATCTTGTTCGACAGATTTGGCGAAGTTAACTTTACTAAAAGGAAAAACCACACTAAAATCGCCAACTTACGATTTATGAAAATTACATGAATTTCGCCAATTTTTGAATGATCTAACAAGCCATTACTATAAAGAGGAACTCAACTTGGCACTCAAGCGCTATACATTTGGGGTTTTTTTATTATGCTATCGTAATGCAATATAATGATATGTTGTCATATTTGTTATATCGGCACTTGCTCGCAAGAGCCGATATAATTAACAATGTAAGGGTAGGTCAATGGCCAACTTACGTGCACCACACGCCGATCATGTTGATGTCGAGTTTTCCAAAACGGAACATCTATTGCAAGTCACCAAAATCGATCCGTATGTAGTGAGTATCCTCGATTTGTAGATATCCGAGGGACGGCAGCTTGAATGCCCTTCACCCCAAGACGAGATGCCCTCAAGTACCACCATAGAATCTCTTCAACTCCCATGGTCCTTTGTTGATCCGCTCCATGGGGAGAAATGGCTTGCCATGCTCATAAGTCTCTAGTGAAGGCATGGTTCAGACCGAGTGGAGTTGGCACTCTGCTTGACTTGGTGGTACTCCGCTGATTGCAATCTACTTTTGTTTTTCTTTGCAACTAGCAACGGAGATGCTACTGTAGGAAGGAAGCCACCGGCGGAGAAGATGCTGCTAGGTGAAGGCGCCACCATGGAGAAGATGCGTTGCTAGGGAAGGCACAAGCGGCGAAGATGCTGCTAGGTGAAGGTGCCCATGGAGAAGATGCGGTTTGTGGTGTAGGCAATTTTGGAAGAGGTAGGACGCCTTGACTTGTCACGGGCGCCTCTCGACCTCTCTTGTATCAATGCAATATCTTCCTTGGGCCATACAATAAATGACCCAACTGCATCTTGGATGGTCTCTACATCATCAGGGGTGCTGAATGGTAGCTTCCACAAGCCAAGGCACGGAACAAGCACGATGTCCACTTGCACCTTTGCGTGACCAATCGGGACAGGTTGGTTGTGTATCACAGTGCTCGGATATGCCATGCCCTCCGCAAGCTCGACGACCAAGCCCCCTTGCTCCAGATGTGCACAAAGCTTGCACTTGGTTGCCTCTGTGATATCATCCACAGGATATCGAGGCGTTGGGATTGGTGCGGACCCAACGCTACTCCGGATGCGAGCCGGGCTCGGGTTGTTATCCGACCACGCGTGTAACGCCCTTTCTGCCTCCTTCTCTTCCCACAGTCTTAAAAACTCTTGTTGGGCCAGTTGTCTTATTGTATCAGCCATGGTCCTCTTATATCTTTGACGCGACTTGTATTGGTCTGGATATTCCGGGAACCCATGCTTGAAGCCCACTCGACTTCCGACGCCACGAAAAGCACTGGTGTTCCTTGGTTCCCAACGCCATCGTTAGGTCGTCGTTCTCCCTGTCTGGCACGAAAGATCCCTCTGCTTGCTCGTGCGAGATCTTCAGCAGCTTGGCCGAAACTTCCAGAACCGCAGGGTCCACCGTGCTTTTGCGACCCTTCTTGCTGTTGGGTTGGCGAGCTAGGACCCAATTTCTGCCTCGCTCGCTACAGCTCGTCAATGGGTTCTCTATCCCAGCACGGGCTTCCTCTTCTTCTTTACTCCTCCACTCAACAATCTTAGGGGCATACCCACCTGTGCCCAGGTGATGGGGGTACTTGTTCTTCTTCGCGAGGGCACTATACACCTCGCTCAATGCTACGGCTTCGCTTGTGGTCTTCTGCCGGACAAACCCGCCCATTCACCCACGGTGATTTTTCCATATTTCTGGAATGGTGCCCGCTCCGTCTTCATAAAGTACTTGTTCAGCTCATACCTCCAGTTCCAGAAGCTCTTCCCCATCACATCCAAGGCATTCTTCTTAGCAATGGCCTCATACTCTGGGGGGAACCTTATGATTTTCTGCAGCTCGGTCCACAGGTGCGCCTTTGTCGCGTCGGCCACCTTTGTCCAGCTTATCAATCGTGATGGAGACATTGTCCTTGACAAGACAACCGCAGCTATTTCGAACTTGATAGTGCCTCACGAGGTGCTAGGGCTCTCCTAAAGAACCGACCGTGATATACCAAGTCCTCGCCAGAACTTGTTCCTACTTCCCCTCTGCTGCTTATGCGAGGTCGTGGTTGTTGCAGCAGAGAATCCACGGAACATGCCCGAGGTATCTTCAATTACCTCTTGAATCGCAGCTAGTCGGCGTGATCGCCTTTCCGCCTCTCCATAAAAATAAACACGAGGAATACGCAAACATAAGGAAATGCAATTATGTCCACGCCAAGCTACAAATAAAACAAGCTCACTCTTCTTAATACCTCTTCATTGGGATCGAGTCGAGTCGATTTCCCCACGCCGCCGCTCCGTCGTGGGCATGGAACTGGCTAGGGCTCTTGTACGATGACGAGGAACCATCGCTGCCAAGGACAACGATGGCTCGGTGTTCTTTCCACCGCTTGGCTACATCATCCTTCTCGCCAAGTCTTGTCGCCTTCCGCATCGCCTCCTCTTGCAACAAGCAGATATTATCGAAGCTCTACAAGGTGCTCCTCTTACGCGCCTTCTTGTCGAGCAATTCTTTATCTCCCATCTTACTACAAAACAGAAGGTTTAATCCTCAATGGTTTGATGAGTTTGGGAGTTGGCTTGAGTATAGCGAATCCAAAGATAGAGCATACCGCTTTTGTTGTTTCTTATTTAGGACCGCAACAAGAAGGAAGTCGGGTATGATGCATTTGTTATAAATGGTTGGAATAGCTGGAATAAAAAGCAAAACTAAAAGAGCATGTAGGAGGTGTCAATAGTGTTCACAACAATGCATTGAAATATTGCATCGATTTGTTAAAAAGAGACCAGACATTGATGTTGCTAAATGCTATCCACACACGAGTGAAGTCGCTAAGATTGCTTATTTCGCTCAACTAAGGGCATCAGTTGATGTTGCTCGTCTGTTATTAAAACAAGGATTACCTTTTTAGAGGACATGATGAGTCAAAGGAGTCCTATAACAAAGGTAACTTCTTAGAAATTCATGGGTGGAAATATAGCAAAGATAAAAATGTCACTGAATAGTCTTATGATATCTCCTCCTATTCGTATGAAATTGTTCATTGTTTTGCAAAGGAAATATTGCGATCAATTCTACAGAAACCGGACATGATGTATTTTGTTTGCTAGTTGATGAGTCCAGGATGTCTCTGTAAAGAGCAGATGGCGCTTGTTCTGCGATATGTTGATAGTTGTGGAATTGTGAAAGAGAGATTTGTTGGTCTAGTTCATGTAAAAGAGACCACTTCTTCCTATCTCAAGTCTTCTATTGACTCGCTATTTGCGAATATAAGTTGCTTGAAGCAAGTTAGGGGCCAAGGTTATGATGGCACAAGCAATATGTGAGGTGAGTTTAATGGCTTCAAATCATTGATTATGAGAGAAAATAGTACAGCATACTATGTCCATTGTTTTGCTCATCAACTTCAGTTAGTGATTGTGGCTGTTGTAAGAAATCATAAAGGAATCTGTCCTAGGTGAAGTATATGCCTTTTGTGAGAAATATGACATCCCTAAGTTAGAAATGGAAGAAACCTACATTAATCCAAAGAAGCAACGACAAAGAATTGGAATTACCAATAAGCATCATTATGAAGTGGATTGTTTCAATGATGTTTTTGATTGGCCATGCCAAGAGCTTGACAGTCGTTTCAATGAGACCACATCCAATTTGCTTGTTTGGCGCAGTACTCATACTCTATGTTCGGCGCAGTACTCATACTCTATCAATCACCATCTACTTTAGACATATCTTCCGAAACTTTTTTGGCAAAGATAACAAGATATAAGGGTGGTCGGATGCACTTGCCTTGCTAGGCCGAGCGAGGCGGCGGGCGGCGCCGGCAGGGAATTGGGGCTTTTAGCTGACGACCCGGCGGAAAGTTCGCTCTGAGGAGCGAGGTCGCTGGAGAGGTCACGAGCGAGGCGACGTGGACGACGGGGGGCGACGGCGCGGACGGTAGTCGAGGCGCGAGCCCGCTGGAGAGGTCACCGAGCCGCTGTAACGGTTGTCGGAGGCGCGAGCCCGAGGATGTCACCGATGGCGGCGTGGAGGTGTCGACGGGAAATTTGGCTTTGCCGCTTGGACGGGGAGCAATTCGATCTCCGCCTAGAGATTTTAGGGCTAGAATTTCACAAAGTGCACAAGATTTACACAAAGTGTTCCAACGATTTCTACAAAGGCGTCAGATATCGGCGAGACGATTACCTGCATGCATCGGATGGTCCATCCATAGTTTGGGGAGAGATTTGGTTATTTGCCACTTTAAACATGTGGCTTTAAAATTGCCATCGACCTACATTTCATTGACTCATACGGTCCCATATTTCATTAGCTCAAGTGGCATCATATCCAAAAGGTCAAATTTTTAAGTGGCAAATGGACAAAAAGCCTTCAAAATGCGACTTCTCCCAAAGAGTACAAACCGAAGATCTGTCTAGTCAAATCTTTAAGTGGCAAATGGACAAAAAGCCTTCAAATGCACTCTCCAAAGAGTACAAAGAAGATGATCCCGTTTAGTCAATTTATAAAGAGATGATCCTGCCTAGTCAAATTTGACTAGACAGATCATCCTCTTTGTACTATCGAGAGGTCGATTTCAAGGCTTTTTTGTCCATTTGCCACTTAAAGATTTGACTAGACAGATCTTCCGTTTGTACCATCGAGAGGTCGATTTTCAAGGCTTTTTTGTCCATTTGCCACTTAAAGATTTGACCTTTTGGATATGATGCCACTTGAGCTAATGAAATATGGGACCGTATGAGTCAATGAAATGTAGGTCCAGTGGCAATTTTGCGAAGCCACATGTTTAAAGTGGCAAATAACCAAATCTCTCGTTTGGGGAGACCGCGAATTGAGGGGAGAATTCGAGTGTCATTTTCTGAAATTTTTTCAATTCTATTACCATGGGAACAATGCAATACACATTACATTAGCAAAATGTACATCCAAAAGGGGCGCCAGTAGTACATCAGTATTATGCGCCAACTAGATACTATAAACTAGCTACTCTATCTACATCCAGAAATCGTCGTCGTCGTCATCGTCTTCGTCCGACGAGAGCAAGACGTTGCCGGAGGAGGAGCCGGAGGAGGAGGAGGTGTCCAAGCGGTACAACACGGGGATGTAGTCGCCGGCGTCCTCCTCGCTAACGCCGTCGTCGTCGCTCCCCGCCGCCAACTTCGGCTCCTCCTCCTCCTCCTCCTCCTCCTCCTCCTCCTCCTCGAGCGGCTTCTCCTCGTGGTCGCGGCTGTCGCTGCCACCGCCGCCGCTGCTGCTGCCGCCTCCGCTGCCACTACCGCTACCGCCGCCATTACCGCCGTCACCACGGATGGCGTCCTCCTCCTCCTCTGCCCGCAACTGGGGGACCCAGTTGACGGACGCCGATGATCGGGCCGACGGCGACGGCGATCGAGTCGCGCCGCTCGCGACTCGGTTCGCGCCGACATAGCGGAGGAGGATGAGGACGAGGAGGCCGACATTGCCGGCGAGGGAGAGAAGAGGAATGGCGTGGGGGAAGTTGTGAACACGAACTGCTCCCCCGGTGGTTAATATAAGCACCGGAAGGCGAAGGGACGCCCGCGCGTCTAGCATACCAGATCGTCCCAGATATAGAAAAGCAAGTCTGTGATTCTCTGCCTATGTAAATATGTGCACATGGGATCGCCCTGCTTACAAAAGCAAGTACAGGATTCTCCTGTCTATGTAAATATGTCGTAGGAGCAGGCTATGGGTCATGGGCTTGGGTGTCTCCGGGAGTTGTCTCCGCCGCACTAACAGGGATTTAGTGTTGATTTAGTGTTGAAGTAATTAATCACCCGCACGGTCCTAAATGTTCACATCGTTCGGGGGGGGCGCTACATTTCACATGGATCGATCGATTACACCGAAAGTCTTGATATTGAAATGGTCACTCTCGCACCATCGGACCAGGCAGGAGCATGGGTCATGGGCTTGGGGGTCTCCGAGTTGTTCTCGCAAGACTAACAGGTCCGAGGGTGGCCCCTTAGTGCGGCAGAGACAACACCCGAGACCCCAAGCCCATGACCCATAGCCCGCTTCCTACGACATCACCGCTTAGCCCATCGGTCCGATGGTGACGAGAGTAGACCATTTCAATATCAAGACTCTCCACGAGCTCGCGGCGATCACAGCTGGCAGAGCGAGGTCGATCCAACCGGCCCGGCTTTTGGGCATTCCTACCGAGAACGCACGCCACGAGTGCCGAAGTTGATTTTAGTGGTGTTAGCTCTTGTCGGATCTTCATGTAATGACGAAGTTATCTCAATGTTGCGCCACTCAGTAGTTGTTCCTTTCTGTAATCGATCGATAGCGCCTTTATTCTCTCGTGGATCGTAGCAATCGCCGCAGAAAGTGATTGGCCGAGACCAAAGCTCTACACCGTTGTCTTTCTAGGTGCTCTCAAGCACGGAGCCGACATACGCATCGGACGATCCGCCAAGGATAGGTAACGCACCGGATCATCCCCTGCGCGCATAACTTTCGCCGTGGCTACAACGAATTACATATCGATGATCCGTATGTGTAAATATATGTATACCGACCATCCTACCCGCAAAAGCCTTCGGTTATCTTATGCGTCTTAACTCCACAAGCGAAAGAGTGCAACGAATTGGCTATACCGCTCGTATCGATTTAGTGTTGAAGTAATTAATCACCCGCACGGTCCTAAATGTTCACATCGCTCGGGGCGCCATTCAACTGGGGTCGGAACAGCTCGAGTGTCTCGCCGCACTAACAGGTCCGAGGGTGGGCCCTGCAGTGCGGCGGAGACAACACCCGAGACCCCAAGCCCATGACCCATAGCTCGCTTCCTACGACATCACCGCTAGCCCATCGGTCCGATGGTGACGAGAGTAGACCATTTCAATATCAAGATTCCACGAGCTCGCCGCCATCACTGCAGAGCGCGAGGTCGATCCAGCCGGCCCGGCTTTTGGGCATTCCTACCGAGAACGCACGGCCACGAGTGCCGAAGTTGATTTTAGTGGTGTTAGCTCTTGTCGGATCTTCATGTAAGGACGAAGTTATCCAATGTTGCGCCACTCAGAAGTTGTTCCTTTCGTGTAATCGATCGATAGCAACTTTATTCTCTCGGATCGTAGCAATCGCCGCAGAAAGTGATTGGCCGAGACCAAAGCTCTACACCGTTGTCTTTCTAGGTGCTCTCCTCAAGCACGGAGCCGACATACGCATCGGACGATCCGCCAAGGATAGGATAACGACGGATCATCCCTATGCGCATAACTTTCACCGTGGGCTACAACGGAACTACATATCGATGATCCGTATGTGTAAATATATGTATACCGACCATCCTACCCGCAAAAAGCTTTCATGCAGATTGTCATGAAAGAGTACAAAGTTAAATAAAATTATCATGAAATGCATCGCTCCAATCTAGGCTAACACAAATAAATCGAAATACGACATATCAAGCAAGTTAGAGTGCATAACAACCAAAAGACAAGTGGCGATTAACAAAGAACTACTTGTCCGTGCTTGGACTACTACCAAAAGATCGGAGCCGAGTCGAGTCTTCCCTATCACCTCGCGCCAACACCGTCGGCGTCGGGCTCGCCGAGGTTCTCCTCCAGGACTTTGTAGCTTTAGTCTCTCATGAGGGGCCCGTGAACTGTTGGTGAAGGGGTCGAGCAATCGCTGGTCACCGCAAGGATCGATGGGCCTGTCATGCCGTGACCGCTCGTTCGGAGGTTAGATCCACAACACGTATCGAATAATATTCTCGTGATTTGAGCAATCACAACAATGTGTGTTGAGTCCGAGACCGATGTTCTGTACATGTTGGCGCAGATGTTATCCTCATCAGGGCCTCGGGGTCTGAGGTGAACTCACAGAGCACACTCGGAGGCAATGGTGGATCGTCGCCAACTTGAGGAGTCGGCACCGCTTCGATAGGTGCGGAACTCAACGATACTACACTCGAAAGCAGCCATCTCGCTACCATGTCAAGATGCACGGACGTATGTTCGATCTCAATCGAGCACGGGCGTGCATGGTCGATGTGGGTGCATCCGCTAAAGTAGGTGGAGTAGTGGACAACGGAGCGGATGCCTTATCATCGGCTGGTCCGAGATCATCCCCGCCAAGACCGTAGGAGCTGGTGGGAACGTGGACACGGAGTGGGCGAAGCCCCAACAAGCAAGTGGGGCAGCAATGCCAGAAGCGGAGGTGGAATCGAGTGGCAATGAGGTCAGGTAAGACCAATCGCATTGTACAACCGACCAAAGCGACCGAGAAGAAAGTGAACATCCGAGCCATTTGCATCCGACCCGTACCAAAGTCGCTGGGTCGTCACGATGCAACCTCATCTCCTCTAGTAATTGGGTCTGTGTCTCCGCCATTGTTGGGCAATTGAAGCCGCTCGAGACTTCGCAACTCAACAATCGGGCAAGTACGTGAGTAAGCTCGAGGGCCGAGAAACAAGCCGCAGCCACCGGTGTCACGTCGAGTCAGCCGACAGTGCAGTGAGTCGTCTCGGTCCTCGTGCACTGAGCTCGATCCATCCGCCTCGTGGTCGTGGGCTCGATTCGCCGAAAGTACTCGTGGTCTTCCTCCTCATCGCCGCCGTCATCCCAATCAATATCAATGATCCGCGCCAACCCAAAGATGCTCCTCGGCCTCCGCTAGTGCCCGGTCCTCCCTTGAGCGGTCTCTCTCGGCCTCGTATCTCGCTCCCGAGCCCTCCTCATGGAACGTTGTCCTCTCCGGCTCGCCGCCAAGAGATGGAGGCATGTCTCGACGAAGACAAACTCGCCCTTCCGGTACTCCTCACGATGCTCGCTCGAGCGAAGGTACCGTGATATGTAAGAAATTATATGCACAAATGGTTGTTGTCCGCCAAACTCATAGCATCTGCAATAGCATCTTCAATCTCACAGATGATAAAGTCGAGAATGTCGAACGGCTCGTGAGATAGGATCGAATAAAGTAGCCATCGCCGCAAACTAGTGATCGCCTCGGCATTCCCAATCCTCAACAAAGATGACTTCTCAAAGCCATGTGGACCGCCTTTGCCTCAGAGGAGATGATCTCGATGGCGAAGGGATCCAACGGGAACGGCCGCCGAACTTTAAAGTTTAATCTGGTCATCTGTCGGAAACACCTCCGCCTTAGCACGACGAGGCAAGCAGTCCGCTCTGCAGACACCACCGATGCAAAGTTCGGGGCTCCTCCTCAAAACCAAACAACTCAAGCAAAGTGGCCTGTACACCCTCTGGGGTTCTCCGTCAGGCATGAATTGAATGTATCTCGTGTTCGGGTCGATCCAAATCAGAAGCGTAGAAGTCTCGACCCACTTTTCCACTACCGTGTCGAACTCACAACACACCGTAAGACCTTCAAAATGGTCAAGTGTCTCTGAACGCCCACCACACCCATGCCCTTCAAGAAGAGGTGAAGTTGAGCGCCCTATGCATGCTCAATCGACCCCGACTCTCTCAGATGTAACAAAGAAGCTCTGTTGAAGAACCGCCCGTAACCTCCTATTAACTCCAAATTCTCCGCTTATGGAAACCGACATTGATATCGAGAAACGAAGGGTCTTTACCCTCCGGATGAGAGGTTCAAGGTCTCTAAGTCTTATCTCGTGGTCGATGTGGCACATGGTACTCCTCGTCCTCTTCCTTTTCATCGCCAGCCTCTCCTCGATGCGGAACTATGTTGGGACGAAAGCACGCACTGGGAAGATGTCGAACCACTCACGAAAAGACGCTGCTAGAACGACGAGGAGGTGCCGCACCACCCTCTCGTGGAATTGAGTGCCCCCTCCCTCTCGACCCCTCGCTGCCGACTCAGGTGTCTCTAATCTGAATTGGCGGCCACGCCAAGATGCTCGAGCCAAGTTCAGATCTGCAGCCATCTCACTCGCTCTGCGCATCTCAGAATTGGACTTCTTAGCCTTCTCAAGACAACAACTTCTTTTCCTTCCTTTTCCCGCCATCCGCAAGTTGCACTGCTGAATGTCAAGAACTTGCATCGTATTCATATGCATTTGAATGGAGTCCAAAGAAACCAGAGGGATGTGGATCTCACCGCTTACAAAGTGAAGGAGAGTTGTTCGCCAGCCGCGGGCTCGGATTTGTCGGCGGCGACAAAACGGGTGGCGCGAACTGGCGTGTGGCGGCGCCAAGGCGGGTGGAGGATTGGAGTATGGCGTCGCAAGGCACGGAAATGGGCTGCGGCGCAAGACGGCGTGGAGAGAGGAGTAGTTAGGTGCGGTCGATTTACAAGGTCCACAGGCGGTCCTCTGAATGTACGGCGTGTTTTGGATAAGGTTAAGATCATCATACCGGATGATCCGTTATCGGAAACATCTCCTGACCGGATCGATGCCTCTGTTCGACTCGGTGGCAGGATGGTCCGGCCTGCTGAGGAAAAAAGAATCGGATCATCTTGTCTAGCGGTGCAAAGCACCCAGCGAGTCACGATAATAAAGGAGGGCGGACAATACGAAGACCGGACGATCCGTATAGGAAAAGATAAAGACGCCTCGAATGCGGACGACGGAGGCCTCGGCTAAGATTCACATAACGGACGCCCGTTAAGTCGAGAAACAACCATATCGGATTATTGTCCGGACGAATAGTGCTTGGCTTCCTTCGCCTTTGTTGGTTTCAATTTACAGGATGATCCGCCTAATAGCTTAATTACCTACCGTACCATCCTCGCACTTTCACGCAACAGCTTTTACTCAATTCCAATAAAAATATAAGTTCTATACATATTAAGTTTTTACACAACGTGTCCCTATTTGCCTTTAACAACTTTTCCGACGCAATCATCACGCATATATGGCATCATTGAAATATCGAGGGTTTCTTCTACAAGTTTGATCCTCTCCGGATCTCCGAAGGCGGTAGGTCGTCGAATCGATTGTATTCTCGCTTCGTCGTGCACATTGTCAACTCCAACGATCCTTTGTTTTCCGGGAACAACTATGTTCCTTTTCTTATTCTTCGGGTCACTATGTAGAAAACTTATAGACTTCGTGGCTAGTATCCGTGGGTCAGCTTTTGTGTCCAAGATTGTTGAGGTCGATAGCCAGAACCCATAGTTGTCCACCTCCACACCATTAGGATGTTTGACCCGCTTGCAAATAAATACGGGATCTCGCATATCCCTTCCATAGTCGAGTTCCCAAATTTCTTCAATGATTCCATAGTAGGTGTTCTTCTCCTCGTCGCATCTATGGCTTCTACCCGAACGCCAATCGCTTTTGGGCCATCGCCTTCTTGTCCTTTTCAATGTATAAAACGTGTACCCATTGATGTCATACGCTAGCCATGATGTTACCAGACTTGATGGGCCATGAGCCAACATTTTCAATGTTTCGCTTTGTCCTCACCATCCGGTATGTTTTGGTTCTTGAACCATGTGGTAAACATGCACTTATTCTCTTCGTAATCCAATCAACTTGGCGTCCTGGCTCTTCCAGGTGTTGCTCCACATACGGCTCCACTATCTTTAGTTGTTGCAAGACGGTGAAATGTGCTTGGTCCACATTCTTGTACTCATGGTCGATGAATCTTTTCTTTCCTTAGTCCCTTTACTACCAACCTCCCCTCATGTCGAGGGACAGCACACCAATCGGCCTTTCCGTAAGCATGAAGTAATCCGTGCAACACTCAATGACTTCCTCAAGATTGTAGCCCTCAATAATGGAACCCTATGGGTAAGCACGATTCCTTTGTAAGCTCTTAAGCAAGCCCATCCACCTCTCAAATGGAAACATCCAAAGGTAAGAATATCGTCCCAAGACTTTACCTCCTCGACAAGGTGAACCAAGAGGTGCGGCATGATATCGAAAAAGGATGGAGGGAAGCACATCTCAAGTTGGTTTATAGTCTCCACTATGTAGTTCTGCAGATAGCTCATTTGCTCATCATCGACACCTTCGTGAAATCGCATTGCGTAAATGACACAACTGCAGGATGGCCACCTTTACAAATGTTGAGTTGATACCCCGATTGCAATTGGGAGCATTTGTGTCATCATGACGTGGCGATCGTGAGACTTCATACCACTTATCTTTAAATCTTTCATCGATACTAGGTTTTTGATGTTGGATGAATAACCAGACGGACTCGACGCCACGTAAGCACTTGCACATCGATCTTTTCTCCTCACCGCCGAGAGTAGCCCGGGGAAGGTAATACTTTCCATGTGTTCTTTCTTGAGGGTGTAGTTCTTTCCGATTTTAAGTACTACTAAGTCTTTACGAGCTTTAAGACCATCCTTTGTCTTGTAATGAATGTCCAACAAGAGACCTAGCACGCCACGACATTCTTTATGACATGCATGGCATCGATGCTATGGCGAATTTCCAAGTCCTTCCAAAGAGGGCAAATACTTGTAGAAAATTGACATCTTTTGAACAGACAACAAAGCGGAGGAACCTCCTCATCGGTATTCTTCCTCTTCGACCCCTCTTTTGGCCCTCAGATCGGCTTCTTCCCAAAACCACCTTGATGTTCGGACCATTTCAAACACTTTTTTCCCGCTTATGGCGCTTTGAAGCCACACCTTCCTCAACCGTATTGTCAAAATACTTGCCCATCTTATGTATTTGTGAGCTTCAAGAAGAAACGGCGGTGCCGCATGTACACTAACTTCGTGAGCATGGAAGGAACGCCGATACGCTTTCATCCATGCATACTACACAAGTCGCCTTCCCTTTAATCAACCCGATAGGGCTAGCAGGTATGGGTAATCACCGATGGTAACAAAAATAATGGCTTTTAGTGTGAAGTAATCGTTGTTGAACCGATCCCACACCGACCCCATCGTGCCACAACATGGCCATATCTTCCATCGCTGGTTCGAGAAACACATCAATATCTACTCCAGTCGTCTCGACCTTGGATAAGAATGGACAATATTAGGTACCTTCTCTTCATACATAGCCATGGAGGAAGGTTGTAGATGGACAGACTATCGCCAAGTGCTATGTGTGGCATTCCATTCACCGAAAGGATTCATACCATCGGTTTTCGGGCGAACCTTACATTCTCGGTTCGTTGTCAAATCTGGATACATGCGATCAAAATTTCTCCATTGTCTACCATCGGCCGGGTGTCGAATCTTTCCATCTTTTCTCGCGCTTATCGAAATGCCAACCCATTAGTTCGAGTCCCTCTCATTCGAGTACAAACGCTTTCAGTGACCAATAACCGCAAGTACCACATCACCAACGCAGGATTCTTT
Source organism: Guadua angustifolia (assembly GCA_036346375.1). NCBI lineage: Eukaryota > Viridiplantae > Streptophyta > Magnoliopsida > Poales > Poaceae > Guadua > Guadua angustifolia. The sequence continues at coordinate 46,928,331 of CM070505.1, read as the reverse complement.
TCTTCTTGTCCGTGCTCAAGACTGTCATCTTCGTTATTACCAAGAGTACTATTCTTGTTCGTCTTATTCTTCAGAGTGCTAGGTGAAGAATCATCATCGCTAGGAGTCATCATTCTTCTTATACCGCTCGCCTTTGCACACCGCATCGATCCAAGTCCGTAATCTTTACGGAAGAGGATATAGTGGTTCGACATGCATGTATCTTTTGCACATCCAATGACATCGGAGTGATAAGCTTCTTCGCAAATAAGTGCTCGCGTCGGCAAGGTGGGCAATCCATTAGCCTTCGAAGTATTTCGCCAAGAGCCTCAACAGATCGGTGAAACTCTTGTCCAACCATCCATTGCTAGCCTTCAACCGTAGAAGCATCAAGACCGTATGCAACACCGTAAACTCGAGGACAACCCTTCGATTCCTCATATAATGATCATTCGCTGCTTTGTGTAACGCATCGACATTATCTAAACCTGTTATCTCCTTTAAAACCTATGGTTCGGCATGGCACAACATTTCCTCTACATCAGCGATGCGACCATCATCTAGCAAACGAGCTTGCACGTGAGCTTCATCTCCCAAACCATCGAGTCAGCCTCCGACTTCGATCATCCACGATCTCGGATCAACATCATCGGTTGTTTATGATGTACGTTGTTTCGCCATGGTTGGACCAACATGTGTAATCCTCTATAAAACCTCTCATGATCGTGTGTTGTGATTACACTTAAATCTCCCCACCCTACATTGTTCTTACATGTCTTTGCATGGACAAAGTATTTCCGCTTCTTCTTAGTCCAAAGCGCCCTTCCGAGCGGCTTTAATAAAAGTTTCGAGCTCTTTGAGGAATACACCCTTATTTCTTGGGGCATTGTACATCCATGCCCTTTCCATCTTGAACTCAAACAGAAAATCAGATTGAAATGTCAATTATTTAGATAGAACTTTAACAATGTAACCCTAAGTTAAATACTATAAAATGATTTTATTAAAATCACGAAAGAATGTAAAGTCCTCTCCTCTAGATCTAGAGAGGGGATCGTTCTCTCCCTAGAGAGAGGGAGGGATACAAGATCTGTTATGATCTAGAAGGTGAGGGCTTCAACGGAAAATTAAATTAGTCCAAAGGACACTCAATTCGTTGGTTTTGGTGATGTGTCTATGACATGTGGGTCCATCTGAGTCTCACGATAGTGGACCAGGTGTCAAAAAGTGAATCACGAATTTTAAAGAGGGCGCCAATCTCCGGGCTTCAACCCTCTCCCATGCACATTCTATCTACACTACATCTTCCTCTCCACAAGATATATAAACCTCTACAAATGTCGAATGAGATGCTCTTACCTTAGAGAGTTAACTATTCCAAGGATTTCAAGTTCAAAACCTAGCTCCCCTTGTTTTCACAATTTTGGGGCACCGAATCGCCGCAGAGAACGATCTGCTCGAGCTTTAAAGCGAAGTTTCCACAGCGGCTCCCTAAGACAACTACCGCAGAAAAAATAATAACGATCAAGCTATACAAAGACTACCGGATGATCCGTCAAAGGAAAAAGAACCATACCGAGTATTTTCTCGACGTTGATTTCTCTGTGTATCGCCATTGTTGTAACGTAACGGATGATCCGAGACGTCAATAAAAACTCATACCGAGTATTGCTCGGACGTTGATTTCGTGTTTTGCGGTATTGTAGAACAAAGGATGATCCCGACGTACATAAAAACACATACCGCATCTCCTTCGTCACAAGATATGCGGATAAACATTTACAAAATTTGGACAGCGGTTTGTTTAAGAACTACGCCTTTAAAGACTTAATATCACCATAGGGGTTCCTTAATTAATTAGGACGCCAATATAATTAACTAAGGTCGCTTGCTTAACGCATCACTGTGGAAATCTGCGATTACGATGCGCTTCAGAAGAAAGCCGGTGTGTAAAGATTGCCTCTTCCAAAGCGGTTCCTTACCCGAAGAGATAGTTTCCAAAGCGGCATCTAAAGGGCACCGCCGTGAAGAGATCAATATTTTCGCAATGGGTTTCTTCGAGAGCCGCTGTGAAGATACCTTTACACAGCGGTTCTTAACCCCCAGACCGCGATCATCATTTGAGGCGGCTCTCCTTTTAATCCGCCTGTGGAAAGAAATCCTTGGTGTCTAGGAAAATCATTTCTGTAGTAGTGTAGTCCTCGCCACAACCAAACATTGGTGTCGGTTGTCTACTTTAATATAAATCAGCACAAGCTCAAATGATAGAATTATTGATTCCCATTTCCCAGTCACGACTTTAAATAATAAAGCAAAGACGATTTTCCTATGGTTCATTGCATCAGAAAAGAAGTTCATCAAAGAACTAGAAACATAAATGTTTAAGCAAGTTAAGTTTGTTTTATAGTACGAAATGGCAAGTGTCTCGTCAAACCATAAGCACTGAACAAGATGATATGCCTCATGACATTAAACGAAAATTAGAATTAAGCTATATTATGTCAAAGCAAATCTTAATTATGCAGACAAATAGACAATTTGCATCAGAAGGAAAGCAATTTAATCTAGAGTTGTCTAGCATTTATGGGTTTATGACATCAATAAGGCACTGCTCACCACAATATTTTGACAGGTTTCATAAAGGATGACATTATACAGAATTTACATGTTCGTAACAAGCATACATGTATCTAGGATCCAGGATCCACTCAACTAATTGCATCTCAAAACAAGGATTCTAGCTAGGAATTTGATCAAATACCAAACATGCAAGCAAATCCCCCCCCCAAATACCTTGTCTCTTTCTTGAATGGGGAAGAAGGCACAGGGGAGGTGAGGTAGAGGCTGCGCCGACTCAGGAGGCGCCGGCCAGAGGCAGCGCCGGGAGCTGGAGGAGGCGCCGGAGGTTGAGGGATGCAGCGCGGCCGGGCATAGCGGGCGCGACGAGGGCGAGGCCGGCTGGAGGCGATCGGACGGATGCTTGGGCACTGCAGCCGGAGGCGCGGCAAGGGTGGGGCCGATAGGGCGCGGCCGGGAGGCACTGGACGCACGCACGCCTAGAAAAAAAATGGAGGCAGCGGCGATTGGACCAGGAGCCCTCCCTCTCCTTTCTCCTTTTCTTTTGTATATACAGCTAGGGTTTCCTCTTTATCTCTTCTTTCTTCCTTTTAATTAAGTGGATGAACCAAATAAAAGGCTAGGAAAAGAAAAAAAAGTAAAAGCTACACAAAAATCTAGAGACCACAAACCCACAATCTCCAAAGATTTAAATTTCAAAAACAGGCGAAACAAAAATCCTTTGAGTAAAACTTGCCATAGAAAAAAATACGGCACGGAGAAAATCCCTTTCCGATATGCATTCGACATATCTCAAAACTTTTCGTTAAGATTCTTAAAACTGCGAGGCGACAAATCTTTTTCCCTTCCGTAATAAATCCTTGGATTAAAGAAAACAAAAACAATTCTGGCCAAAAACCCTTATAAAATGACTTGTGGTATTACAGCTTGCCTCAGCGCCAAAACCCTAGATCGGATTGGTCTTTTGGGAAGAATTGGACTCTAGAGCAGATTGCATCTTGAGTTGCGACTTTTCACTCTTAATATAGCGCTGGCTAATGGGACCAAAACCAAAAACATTTGGCAGCTCCCGATTAGAGCGCGTAATGGTGGGTCAAGCTAAGATTTTCGGATCTTCTTCCTTGATTTTCGGTATTTTCTGTTATGACTTAAGATCACAACTAATATTCTCCCACTTGATCGAAGGCTAATATCATAAGTCCACACTTAACAGAATAACACACCAAGATAAAGTATTGTAGCAATTAATTTAAACATCGCTACAACCCCAGAATCTATAGTGCATCATTCTGTCTCGATAGGATAATCACTTATTCTTAATGGGAGTTGTTTTTATTCTTTTATGATCCTCCTTTTCAGAATCAGAGACTTTCCAATAAACCCATGCCGTCAATATGCTCTCGAAAGAGACTGTGTGGTAAGCCTTTAGTAAGTGGATCTGCAAGCATAGACTTAGTATTTATATGCTTGACATCAATTGTCTGATCCTGGATTCTATCTTTCACAACATGATACTTAATGTCAATGTGTTTGGTAACACCACTTGACTTGTTACTTGAATAGAAAACTACAGCCAAATTATCGCAGTATATAAGTAGTGGCTTAGATATCCTGTCTACCACTCTTAATCCTGTGATAAAGTTCTTAAACCATACAACCCGCCCAGTAGCCTCATAACAAGCCACAAACTCAGTCTGCATTATTGACAATGAAGTAAGAGATTGTTTGGAGCTTTTTCATGAAATAGCTCTTCCCACAAGTGTGAAGATATAACCTGATGTGGATTTCTTAGTATCAGCACAACCTACAAAATCAGCATCTGAATAACCCACAACCTCAAGGTATCAAACTTCTTATATATGAGCATGTAATGCTAAGTGCCTTGCAACTAACGCAAAGCTTTTTCAATGGCTTTCCGTGGTCCAACCCTGGATTAGATTGATATCTGTCAAGCATTCGGGTTACGAATGCTAATTCAGGGCGAGTACAAACTTTTGCATACATAATGCTTCCGACAATAGAAGCGTATGGAATCCCCCTCATTTGTTCAACTTCTAATTGATTCCTTGGACTTTAGAATATTCCAAACTTATTGCCCTTAATAATAGGAGCAGGCACAGTAGAGTAGTTATACACATTAAATCTCTTAAGCACTTTGTCAATATATGCCTTTTGGGATAAGCCTAATACCACTTTGGACCTATCTCGTTGAATCTCAATGCCTAAAGTTAGCGGAAAGAAATCTCTTGGTCTCATACAACATATCATTACCGCTACTAGCGTATAAGATATCATCCACATAAAGTACTAAGATAGTAAATTTACTCCCATAGTCTTAATGTATATGCAATTGTCCACTTCATTTTCTATGAAACCAAAATTTCTTATGGTCTCATCAAACTTGAGGTACCATTATCTAGATGCTTGTTTTAATCCATAGATAGACTTCTTAAGTCTACACCACATATGTTCGTTGCCTTCGACGACAAAACCTTCAGGTTGAGCCATGTAAACATTTTCATGCAAGTCAAAATTAAGGAATGCAGTTTTAACATCCATTTGATGTAGCTCTAAATCATGATGAGCCACAAGCGCCATGACAATTCTTAGTGAATCTTTCTTTCAGACGGGAGAGAAAGTATCAATATAATCAATCCCCTCTCTTTGTGTAAATCCTTTTGCTACAAGTCTTGCCTTCAATCTTTTAACGTTTCCCTTAGAGTCATTCTTAGTTTTATAGACCCATCTACAGCCTATTGTTTTGACTCCAAAAGAAATTTTTACTAGATCCAAAACAACATTAAAGCTCATAGACTTTATTTTATCCTGCATGGTCCCAAACCACTTGGGTGAATCTTTAGTCATCATAGCCTCCTTAAATGGGTGGGATCGTCTACCTTCCCTATGACATTTACATCTTCATTCATATATATGATATAGTCATTCGGGATGGCAGACCTTCTGTCCTGCTGTGATCTCCTTAGTGATACATTAGTTAACATAGGGGGCTGTTGGGGCTCAACATTAGGTGATGTACTATTGATCGGCTCAACTCCAGGATTCTTAGCTGGCGGTGTAACTGAATGAGGTACAGGAAGAAAAGTATCTTAGATTATCGGTAATGGTACATAAGTCCGAATCTTCTCAAGATTTATTTTTCTAGCCTCAGAGCTCCCACTAATTTCATGATTTTCTAATAATATAGCATGTCGGGTTTCCACAAACTTAGTGATATGATCTGGACAATAAAATTGATATACCTTAGATCTTTCTAGATACCCAATAAAATGGCAACTTACTGTCTTAGAATCTAATTTCCCAATATGTGGATTAAAAATTTTAGCTTCAACAGGACAACCCCACACTCCTATGTATTTTAAACTCGGTTTTCTCTCGGTCCATAATTTATAAGGTGTCTTAAGTACTGATTTACTAGGAACCCGATTAAGTATATGTATAGCTGTCTTTAACGCTTCCATCCACAAACCAACTAGTAAACTGGAATAACTCATCATTCTGCACACCATATCCATAAGGGTGTGGTTGCGTCTTTCAGCTATTCCATTTTGCTAAGGTTCACCAGGTGTTGAATATTGAGCTATTATGCTATTTTCTAAATGAAACTTAGCAAATGGACCTGGAATTTGTCCATAAGGAGAATGTCTCCCATAATATTCTCCTCCACGATCTGATCTCACTACCTTAATCTTTAAATTATGCTGATTTTCTACTTCAGTCTTAAATATTTTTAACTTATCAAGTTATTTATATCGATCATGAATGAGGAAAATATAACCATAACAGGAGAAATCATCAGTGAATGTAACAAAAGAGTCATACCCATCCACTGAAGTTACAGGAAAAGGTCCATATATATCAGTGTGGATTAATTCTAATATAACTTGTGCATCGTGTGGCTCCTTTCTTAATTTGTTTTATATATTGCCCTTAATACAGTCAATATAGTAGTCTAAGTCAAACAAGTCTAATGGGTGGAGTATCTCTTCCTTAATGAGACACTCCGTTCTCCCCTTCGAAATGTGACCTAAACAACAGTGCCACAATTTTGATGAAGTCTCATTACTTATACTTCTCTTCCGCCTATTGGTGGCATCGCATACATTCATTAACATAGGGAATTTAGATAGAGGAATCATATAGAGTTTGTCTCATCGAGTCGCGAGACCAATATTATTTGAATTAAAACTTATAATACATTTATTATCTCCAAAGGTACAAATGTATCCATCATCATCCAAAAGAGCAACAAAAATAAGGTTCCTTATCATAGTGGGAACATAAACGATATTATTTAATTGAAGGGTGAAGCCACTATCAAATGCTAATGGTAGTGTTCCAACGGCTTTAACTTCAACATCCCTTCTATTAGCAACTCTAAGACTTCGATCCCCCTTTCTTAGTGTCCTCACGATAAGGAATCCCTGCAATGAATTTGAAACGTGCACAGAGGCACCAGAATCAATCCACCAGGTATTAGGGGGAAAATCAGCAAAAAGGGTTTCATTAATAGCAGAAATTATGTGGTTACCCTTCTTGCCAAGCTACTTCATGAAGTCCACACAATCCTTTTGAATATGCCCACTGTGCTTGCAAAAGCGATAGATGGGCCCATTAGAAGTAGAGTTAGTTGTAGTAGGAGCCTTTTCCTTTGACTTGGGTTTGCTTGGACTTAGACTCCCTTTGGAATTTCCTTTTTCCATGGCCAACATGGAAAACATGGTCCTTCTTCTCAGCCTTAAGCCTCTCCTCCTCCTGGACACATATAGCGTTTAACTCTCTCATGGTCCACTGTTCCTTCTGAGTATTATAATTAATCTTGAAGGCATTGTACTTAGAAGGGACAGAGGTCATAATAAAATGGACCAAGAAACCATCAGAAATGGCCATTTTCATGCCCTTGAGTTTGGCAGCCATATCAGCCATCATCATGATATGCTCACTAACAGTGCTAGAGCCATCATACTTAGTCGTGAGCATCTTCATGATTAAAGTATTAGCATATACTTTTGAGGAGCCCTTGAATTGCTCCTCAACTAATGCCAAGTACTGCTTAGTATTATCGGATTTAGGGATTGCTCCCCTTTATCCCTACAGATATGGTGCTCTTCATAATCATTAAGGACATGCGGTTAGACTACTCCCACTTTTCTACTGTTAAGTCATAGAGTTTCTATTTTCTCAGTGAAACTCTCATCATCAGTAGAAGGAGCTTCAGGAGTGTCCTCATGTAAAGCATACTCTAAGTCCATGTCTCCAAGGACAATCAAAATCCTCTCCTTCCAAGAAGAAAAGTTTGTCCCAGTCAGCTACTCAATGCCGTTCAAGTAAGCGGCAACATTAGCATTATTCATGGCTGAATCAAAAATAAAATATAATTAGTAAACATTTAAAAATAAATTTCTTGCATGAAAATTAACGCTCCGTTGGTCTGATTAATAACCATGCTAATGATAGGAAAATTTAAAAGTTCTATTTCGCATAACCTTTGGGTAGAAACGAAAATGAACTAAATTATCTTATGTGTGGCACATGTTCATAAACAATGTTGGTCAGAATATAATCACAGTCATAACATAATCCCAATTTTTAATGTTAAATAATAATCTCTAATCAAAATTCCCATTGCTTCCATTTTAATTAGTGATAATACTAAAAAATAATCATCATGTAAAAATTAATTACCACATTAATTAATTGCTAGGAAAATTAATCATAAAATTGATCAGAATATTAATGCTGAGGAAATCATATTTAAAAAATACTTAATACAAGATTAAAAGGTCATAATGAATACAAATTAAGGTGGGCTAACATTATTCAACTCAATATACCAAAACTCAATTAAACTTCAGCCAAGCCAAAACAAGAACCCAGCAGCCCAGAAGCGTCCACAGCCCACGTGCACAGAAAAACGTGGCCCACTCGCTATGCTGTGGCCCGGCCAGAAATGGGCAGCGTGGCCCAAAGCACGGCCTGTGGCTAGCCGAAGTGGCGGCCCACGCGACACAAAATGTTGGCCTGCCTGCATGACACACAGGGCTTGGCTCGGAGACATCCAAGTGGAGGAAAAGACCGTCCGATCTGATGGACAACCAGATTCACCCGAAGACAAACAAAACCAAATGGCAACTGGAAAAAACCATAACCCTAGCCATTTCAATCCCAAAAAATCCACACGAGGGCAGCCATGGAAGTGAGATAGAAGAGCAAGCTACGGCGATGGTGCAGGTGAGCGTGGCCAAGGGGGAACGTGCACGGCTCTGGCGCGATAGATCTGAGGCCACGCATGGTGAGCGAGCAAAACAGGAATCGGTGAGGCGGCCATGACCACAACATCGGCATCGGCGGTGACGACAATGGCTGAACTAGGTAAGCCCCAAAGCCCCCTCTTAGATCATTAGGATTTGCTTGATTTGGGGGCAAAACTGAAGATTAGGGTTGAGGATTTTGGGAATTTGGTGTAACACCCCGACGCCAAACGCGCCATGGATGCTACCAAACCTATAAACTCTTAAAACCGGCTTAAAAACTAAGCCACCAAAATTTACAAAATTTCGGCATGACCTCTCTAGAAAGTAGGACATCCACTCAGCAGATAGAAAACATTTGCAGTTATATGGTATCATTCTAGCAGGTCCTTAGTTAATCAATTACACATCCAACAGAAAATAATAAACTCCACCACGACGAACAACACATTACAACCGCATTAGTTACATCCAGACTTAACGAATCGGTTAAATAGATTGTTGGAGACCGAAGTCATGCACGTGTTACTACTCCCAACCCGACGAGCCAGCTTTAAGGTACCTAAAACAAGAAACAAACAAGCGTGAGTCCAAGACTCAGCAAAATGCAACAAATATAAAAGTAATCAATACCCCTATTTGCCCTCAGCAAATAAATGAAGCAGTTTGTTTTCATATAAGTCCAAGTCGCATGAACACAATTACTTCATAATTTGACATAACCAATACTTAATTGAAAACATTAAGTAAAATAAACTGTAAACCAGCGACAAACCCTACAACTACCTCATAACTCAGATTAGATAAATCTCAAACCTCAGGAAACAGCTATACTATCTTTCATACCTTAAACGACGGCTTCGGATGAGTCCATGACTCAATCCCTAACCTATACTTGCCCTCAGCTCATGAACAGCAATTATCATATACTAAGCAATGCAATGCAATCATGCTTTCATGCTCAAATGCAACCTTTTCGCTTATATCAGGTATATTGGGTGCACACCCGGTGTGCACCCTCTCATTCCTAACCATCCGTGGCGGGGCCTACTTCATCGACTCGCTCTCATCCGCTGATGAGACTACGAGGTAGGCTTTCGTGCTCACACAACATGTGAGCACCGAGGCCCGCATCAACATGGGTCGCCTCTTCCATCATGAATGCCCATATGCAAATGATGCGAATAATTACTCCATACATGGCATCATAATCATTTCACTCTTAACCATGACCAAAAACATAAACATAAGCAAAACATGGACACCATCATCTGCGATTTCATGTCATATTGATATCACCGAAAGTTTCAAAGATTGACTTCTACATCGAAATGCAATCATTGAACTAGACGTGCTCATAACATAAATTAAACAATATATGCAACTAATTGAAATGTGAGCAATTTCATACTATGAGCTAGTTTCTAGTAAACTCATAACAAAGCATATCCTTTGCGTCTTCGTTAGCATTAGTATAATCTTAACACGAAGAATCAAATACCCCCGGGATGCACTTGCCTTTTATTGAAGACGGAGTGACGCGGGGTCGAGGTAACCCCCGAAGACCCACTACCTGAAGTGAACCAACCAAATCGTAGAGTCTTGAGCAAGCATGAGCTATTCCATGTTCCTAGAGAAGCATGGTTGCTATCAGGGTCATACCCACAATACACAGAGCAGAAAAGTAAGGATTTTAGGAACAAGATTCCAACGTTTGGAGATGATACAGATTCAACAAAGTCACTTGGAGGAGCAACCCAAATGAGGGTGCTGCAGAAAGATGACAGCCATAATAAATCAAATTGCAGGTATTAGGAAACAAATGGAATGAAGGATAAAGAAGAGGATCTCAACGATGTTCACATAAATTTTGAGACCAAAGCAGGTAATGGAAATTTATCACTAATGTATAATAGTGTGGAATAAAAATTTAAAATTTAGATCATAGAAAAGAACTACTCGAAATAAGTAGCATAAAACATTCAAGTGATAGAGTGTAGGTTGTTCTCATATAACCTACACAGCCTCAGCTTTGCCCAAAATATTACTACAGTTCAATCGTGATCTTCCTACCTTAAAATTTATGAACACCATAAATCAATAAATCAACAAAATGATTCAGTTTAAGCATAAAGGTGAATAGCAAGTCGCTGTAGTATAATAAAAACCTAAGAGCCTTATGCTGCCAACGCCCAACACACACTAATGAATAAAACTACACAGAAACATGTACTTTAGTATTCCACTTCTTACAATCAAAGGATGGGCATACATACATTAGTGTTTCACTCAGCATGCAATCAGGAAAACTTATACCAAGAAGAGCTTAACAGTGCATGCATTCCTTATGAGAACACTAAATAAAATCACCTTGAAGCCGACAGATCCAAATATATATCTTTTAAACGACTAATCTTAGCCTTCCTTTATGCCGCATACATGAATATACTCAACATCAAAGTTATGCATTGGATTCGGAATAATCAAGATGTTCTTATCACAAGATCAATGCAAAGGACCAGTCCCTAAACATACAATCTGCAGTCACACAAATCACAGGGATGATGCATAAAACACATGAATACCTTATAAGTCACAGTCACAAAATAGCTCAAATGCCCGAATATTAAATATAAAATTAAACACATCTAGCTCACGATCAATCTAGGGGACGAATCACATCACAGAAGCTCCCATAGCATTTCCATTTCATGCACAAAGTAATAAAGATCAAAGTCACATGCATAACCAGTACGTTGCTCAAACAACATATGACCTTATTTATATGATTTTAAATGCCTAGCTAGGCATTTACACAAACACCCTGCATGCAAGCTAGTTCCCCTCAAATTTATAGAAATTTGTGTAAACAGCCTATCTCATATGTTGTTTGAGACTCAAGAATGCAAAATCATTTCATTCTCATGAAAACCTAGCTAGGCATTTACACAAACACCCTGCATGCAAGCTAGTTCCCCCCAAATTTATACCTTCCCTCTCTTCTTGGTTGGGGAAGAAGGCCAAGGGGAGGAGTGGCACCGGCCGGAGTCGCCAGGAGAAGGCATGGTCGGGGCGCATGCTGCCGAGGCGCTGGCCCGAGGAGGCCGGCGAGCCGACGGCGGCTGGGGTGGCGCTTGTTGGGGAACGCGGTATGCTACGCTAGCACAAATTAAAATTTCTACCGCATAAACAGAAAAGCTACTCGCAAGAAAGGGATCACAGATTGGATTACCACTAGACGCGCAGTTGCGGAATCCTTCGCGCGTTGGTGTAGTGGATCATCCTCGCCGTGGATCGTCCTCACGCGGATTGTCCTTACGCGGATCGTCCTCACTGTGGATCGTCCTCGCTGCGGTTCGTCCTCACCACACCGCAGTAGCAGCAACGTCACCACAGCAGTCCACACGTCCCGGGATGGAACGCCGTGCGTTGGCGTGCAAGCACCGTGTCGCTCGGCAAGGGTAATGAGAGGTGGAGGCTAGGGTTCTGGACGTGAACAATATCATGCACACCCACCCTTCTCCTCTCCTTATATAGCCATGCGACGAAACCATAAGCCAGGGCCCATCAGCGCGTTAAGCCCACGAGGTCCATTAATTACGGATCCAATCCGAATTAATGCGTCCCAGCCCATTAAGTGTGTGACCCTGTAGGTTCATGTACATTTGGACATAGATTCGGAAAACCCTTTTCCAATCCAATAGCCGGTAGCGGTTCCTTGTAGAGCATGCCAACTCCCAAACGCATATGATCAAATCAGATAGAACCTTTCAAAAATACTCATGTAATAATCCCTTTGCCAAACTATATGAAGATCGAACTCAAAGGCAGAAGTATGTCATCCTTGATAGTTCAATCCATCTCTCGATCCGTGATATATTAATAAGTTGTGATTGACTTCTCAATCATGGCATGGCCATGCACTTCCTTAATCATATCACACGAGTGGCCTAGACATATATCTCCGCTACACCGGACCGCAAATTCCATCTTGATCGCCACTTCCTCTCGCATGTTTCATAGAAAACATGAAAGCTACTTTTATAACTATCTGGTTAGGAAATAGCGTTTGGTGGCCCCAAGGTAAACTATTACACATGTAGGGAATGTGACAATCTCAGGTCTAAGGATCATACATCCACTATATATGAGATACACTGATGACACATAAGAATGTAACATTCCCGCAGTATCCCATTGCGGGTCTATCTAACCCATGCTCTTCATTATGAGTTCACAATGTATTGATGATATCTCCATATCCTATGATCTATGAAACATAATCATCGATCAATACATGTGCTGATCTATTCATCGTTGTCCTATACGATGATACCCGATCAGAGATACTTACAGAATTATATCAATAAGTAGAGAGTTTCATAAGCAAGTCACATTACAATAATCATGTTACAATCATCTATATGACTGCCTCAAGGGCATAACACCAACAGGCTGCACAGCAGCCGGACGGGCGATCACAGCCGACTTGGCGCAAGGCAGAGCCGAAGGAGGCGTCGGCGGCTGGGGAAGGCCGAGGTGGCACTCAGGTGCAGAGCGTAGGCGGGAGGCGCGGGCGGCCGGGCAAGACGGCGAAGGCACGGAGGTCGCCGGCCGGAGGCATCTGGCGGCCGAGCGGGGAGGCGGAGGGCATGGGCGCAACCTGTGTGGCGGCTAAAATTTTGGGGAAAATTCAAGAGCTTTGATTCTAGGGTTTCTCTTAATTCCGCTCTTCATTTTATACTCCATCACTTGGGTGCTATTAATCAAAAGGCTAGGGGGAAAAGAATATAGACTCTATCAGATCATCGCAAAGCCTCGCCCAAAATTCGGGTCTTTCCGCTTGACGAGCAGGACCGTCTGCGCTTATTCTCAGAGGTGGTTGGCCCATCCGGGGGTTTAGGGTTAAAGATTTAGGTTGGGAGGGTATGTTTGAATTTCTCCTCTCCACCAACCCTTTGACCTTACTCTCTCCTTCTCATGGTTTTGTGTGGTTGAATTATTCTCACAGTGTGTTTTTTCTTCTCTCCCGCCGATCCTTCTCCTCCTCTCATTCTCGGATTTTTTGGCTCCCTGAAGCCGGCGCCTCCTCTCTCTCTGTTCTACGGGCTGTCCTGCTAACTCTCTCCCAGTAAGCACGATCCTTGCGCCCACTCCTAGCCGAGTCCCCCACTGAAGTTTCCTCCTGCGCCTCCTCTTCTCTGGTCGAGCCGCCTCCCCGCCGCAGCCTCCTCGCCAAGCGCCGCCGGCCACCCAGCGCCACGCGTCCTCCTCCAAATCTTGGCGCCTCTCCCTGCGCTCTCCACAGAGCAAAGAAGAATAAAGATCGAGCAAAGAATAAAGACGAGCTGCAGCCGCAGCGCCACCCCCCTTCTCTGGTGTCCCTCCGGTCAAGCCCCAGCCACCGGCGCTCCTCCCTCCCACTCGGCAGCGGCGACTCCTCCACTCCTTCCTCCATGGATGTGCTTTGAGGTAGTCTAACTTGGGCATTTTTCTTTGCATGCCATGTGTTCGATGAAATGGCTATGAGGTTCTAGTGGGAACTTGAGCTTAAGCTTTATTGAAATTTTGAGTTTATGTGCATGGGGAATGAATGTTGGTTAGGGATCTTTATTTCTGTATGCTTGATTATCAAAACTGGAGATTTGTGAGTAATGAAATTGTTGTGTGTCCAAATATGAAAGGCAATAAAGTTTTCTTGTGCAGTTGAAGTCCAGTGTGTAGGTATTTTTTTGTTTACTGTGTTATATTGGAACTGAATCGCTGGACAATACATCTTGACCGAAAATGTCGCCACCTTTGAGATATAAAATTCCTATCATCCATGAAAATGGGATAGACAAGTCGCTTGGTTGTGAGGTTTGTTTGTATGTCTTTGCATTGAAGGTGCGTTCATCTCGATGGGTTTCGATACACCGGATCTTTTGGATCTGAATTGCGATGCTTGAAACATTGCATGGTTAAGGGTTTTAAAAACTGATGCATGAATAAAGTAGTGCTGCCCTCACTTTTTTGAATGTTTCGTGGATTTCGATTTGTCTGTTTCTTTTCTTTGTCTTTATATTTTGTTGTCAAGTCTTTTGTTTTACAAACCATGTATAATCTCTGTTATGTCGGTTAAGGTTTGTTTTCTTATTGTAAAGATCAAAAGGATGGTGGGGCTAAAGAATCGATGGGTTTGACAGATTAATTTGGTTGTAATTGTAAAGCATACATATGATATCCTTAAAGTTCTTCATTTGTGCTTATTTGATTCCTAGCATTCTGCATTGGCTATTGGATCCCTAGTTTATTTAATAGCCGATTACATAGAGTCCTACTTGTATTGATATCATGAGATGAGTTTTCTTTAGTTGGAAAATCTTACATGTATCGTGATGTTCCTAGTACTTTGCATACCGTATTAAAATGACATTTCGAGCTAGAAAATCAGACATTTCCTCACCAAGACAATTTAGCAAAGATAACTCGATTACAAACTTTGCATTAGATAGCTCATTCTTTTGCAAAGATAAGAATATGTATCATCGTGCATCCTTAGCACTATAGTATGTACAAGTAAACATCATGCAAGAATTTTATATCTGATGTAGTTATCTCTGTAATCAATTTAATAAAAGTGTGCCCAGTACAACATGCAAAAGAGTTGTTTTCTTTTGTCGCGTGTTTCGAGTGTGCATAAAGTTGAGCTGGGTGATTATTGTTTAATTGCAGAGAATGTTTTGTCGGGAGTGGCCTCATCCGTATGCCACTTTATCCTTCGTCGGTAAATGGCAAGTACATCGAGTTGTGTACTTAATTGAGTTGTTCGTGGTTCTATATCTGTTCATGGCTAATTTCTATTGATTGTGGCAAGTGTTAGTTAGATTGGTGATAGTCCCTTCGAGGACATGATTAGCTAGTGGATTCGAGTGGTCACTAGTAAGCCTTAATCCCGTAAGTTTATCGTACCTTTGTTATTATTGCGTTGAGTAACGAGTATGGGGTACGTGGATACTGTATTTAATTGTGCCCTATCTAGGAAATGGAATTGAGTGTGTAAAAGTAATAGATTAGATGGTTAGTAATGTGAGAATTTGGGCTATGTTTATATATGAGTGTGGTTATGGTTATGAATGTGAGAATTTGGGTTATGTTTATATATGAGAGTGGTTATGGTTATGAATGTGAGAATTTGGGCTATGTTTATGTATGTATATGGTTATGGTATGTTAGTGTTGGCATTGAATGAAAAGTTGCATTTCATTCATGAAAATTGCATTTGTGCATTCATAATGGAAGAGGCGACCCATTCGACAGTGGGCCTCTGTGTTCACACGTAGTGAACACGAAAGTCCTACCTCGTAGTCCCATTCATCGAGGTGAATGGGAGCGAGACAGTAAGAGTAGGCACCTTCCATCTACGGGATGGAAGGGACGTGGGGGTGCACACCGACGGGTGGGCACTCGGCAGTACCGGTACATGCATGGCAATGAGCATTCATGTGTATTGCATCTTTAATAATGAGTGTTGTGGTAAATGGCGTGTCATATGGATGGTGATTTTGGTAATTGAAGGTTGAGGCGTGGACTCAACCTAAAAAGGGGAGATTGAATTGAATTTAATGAATTAGCGCATTTCTTTGCCCTGCGAATTATGTTGTATGAATATCATGGAGTGAAGTCGAGTTATAAACTCGATGCAATAGATGAAAATGGTTTGAGTTGCAGCAAGGGGTAGTTGAGTCGGAGACATTGTGACTTAGAGTTAAGTAGTGCTTCTTGGCGTTGAATGGGTTTATTATCAAGTTGATGGTTTGATTATGTAATTTTCTTGTATAGTCAAGTTATTGCTTTAAATGGGTATAAATGCGTATTGTCCGGATGTTGCTTCGTTTGTCTTCCTTGCTTTTATGGTCAAGCTCTAGCTTTACTTATGATAAATTAAAATTGTTACTCGTGGTGCTTTTGTCGAGTCATCGACTCACGCTTGTTTGTTGTGTTGTTGCGGGTGCATTGAAATCGATATGCATGGGGGAGTAGTAGCACAAGCACGTTTGCATCAAACCATTTAATCGATTTGTAAAGCCTGGTTGTATTGATTATGGTTGTAATATGTCGCTCGTCGTGGTGTAGTTATTAAGTTCATTGGAAGTGTGATTGATTAACTAAGGACCGCTAGAATGATATCATAACGCAATTGTTTTCTGTCTCACGAGTGGATGGCCTAGTTTTAGGGAGGTGTTGCCAAATTTTTAATAATTATGACAATCTCCTAGTTGTTAGGTGCTTTGCAAATATTTATTTTAGCGATTTGTAATTTGTTGATGATAGAGGGTAACATTAGGGGGCACGGGTGCCGGGTGTTCTGATTGGTATCGAGCGGGCTTTAGGTCCGTGGTATGTGAGTTTAGCAATTTTACTCTAGAGTAAACTAAAAGTTGCTGTGTGGAATTAGAAACATGGCATATGTATCTACTTTTAAAATTTGGCCTCAGGGCAACAACCTTAAAATCTGGAATAGCGTGGTTCATTGATTAAAACTTGACACACTTTGGTGCACATGAGGAAGGATGGGTATCATTGCATTACGCTTAAATGTTGCATTTTAGTTTTGATGGTGGAATGTTAAATTATTGTGCATATTGCTTTGATTATGAAAAGGATTGTTTGAATCATTATGTTTTCGTCCTCATACTTTAACTGTGTTAAGGGTCTTGGGTGTTGGTGTGGTGTTGGTGTGGGTGGTTAAAGCCCCCTTTGAAGTATGAGAACCTTTCGAGGTGAGGGTCGTCGTTTGTGGTGGCATAGTTTAAAGAGTGGGTGGAGATGGTCGGATTTCTTTTACCGTTCTGGAGTTCGGTTTCGTCGGTTTCTTTGGTTTTTGTTGGTTTTTTTCCCCTACATCTCCTTTCCCTCCTGGAAGTTGTAAATCTTGAGATTTGTTTAAGGAGTTGTTTCTGTCGGAGTTTGGGAATTCGAGAGTCGAATTCTCTTATGACTTATGGTTGGGTTTTTCTGGAAAGAGAGATGGTTTTTGTTGTTGTTCATGCCTAAAAAAAATCGTGGTTCTTCTCTAAAGGTTGGGTGCGCGACGCACGAGAGTGTATGGTGAGTAGTTGAGCTTCTAGATAAGGAGGGCCACTGATTTCGTTAAGAAGAACTTGTTAGTTATTCAAAGACAACCACATTTATTGCATGGTATATAATTCATTGGAACGGTAGGTGATTCTAAAAATGAAAGGTTGATTAGAGTTATTGCAATGGTTGTGAGTTGTGGAATTGATTGGAAGTTCAGGATTTGTGTTCCGGTAAGTCTAGTATTGATCAGGATTGAGAGGGACTAGAATTTTCTGCGGATGAAATTTATTATAGTAAGAGTTGATGTAAAGTACCGGAGTATACTAGCGCAAAGGCATGAGAGTTGTTGATTTATGTTGCTTATGAGACAATTAAATGGTGGATCGACAAAATGGTTTAATCGATGTGAACTTAAAGAATGAGTATATGGAAGGGTTGTATGAATGATGGGGTTTTTGGTCTTGGGGAGATGTCTATCTGGGAGTTTATCTATGGAATATGCCTAGTGGTGGGTATATGAATAGGAGAAGGAAAGTAAAGGAAGGTTGGGTTTTGTAACTTCCGTTCAAACCTGTGTACTTTTTAGGATTTGGTGAAAAATGAAATATTTAATGGTGAGAGCATTGGAGTACTAGAACGGGGGGGATTGGGGGATGAACCTTCCTTTAGCTCTGAGGATTGAAATTGAGGATGTAATAGTCGTCCTGGAAGTAATTGGTTGATGGAATTCGGAATATTTTATTTCATCGAACCACGTTAGTCTTTCGCTTTGGTAAAGGGAGATGACCTGATTGATTACTATGGGATTTACGCTCGGAAAATGTAAGACCGGATCGTGTTGTAGCGTGGGAACTAAGTTATTTTATGAGGGTTTCATAAGTGGTTTTGTTGGGGATAAGTTCCCGTTTTCTTGGGAGAAAAGTTTGGTGATCGCGTGCTTGGATGAGTGACCTGGAATTTTGTTCTCTTCCACAATGTTGACTTTAGGTTAGCGTGAGAGGCTTTGCCTTCATTAGCGTAAGCTGAGTTGTTTCTTGGTTTTGTGAGAGCTTTTGTCAGTAATTTGTGAGGGGTTTCTCTTTTAATTGGAATTCCCCCAGGTGAATTTTATTGCACGGATTTGAGCATGTTAAAGGCGATTTATACGATGTTAGAGAATCGGGTCTTCACTTGCAAATTTGGTTTTGGGAGAAGAGAAGGAGTGATGATTGTGCTATATCAAGATCCTCTCTCAGGTAGATTTTAATGTTTCGGGTTTAAGATGATGTACGTGATTCATTTGGTTAAAAAAAAAGGGAATCGTATTTTCCTTTGTGTTCTAGCTGGAGTTAAAGGATATGAAAGTTTATGGTATAGTGTTGAGTTTAATAATGAGAATTGAGTTTTCTTTGGTCATTGGGATTGCAGCTATAAAAGTTCAATGCAGTGATTCTTTTGGAAGCTGAGTTTTCCTTGGTGTGCATTTTATCACATTATTTGAAGAAGATGAAAGTGGTTAGTTTTGCTAAGGAGAATCGAGGTATTTTGGGTGGATAATAATTGAGGATTATACTTTTGGTGTGATTCCTTGGTGGTGATTGTTTAACCCTTATTAGTGAACTACTTGGAAGTTGATGGTATTTATGTCACCATTTCTACCGTGGGACTGAACTTTTGGGTTAACATGGTTGTAGCGAAGGATTTCTTAATTTGTGTGTAACATCTCAGAGTGAGCATTTACCTTGGGCAAGTGGTCCTTTGAGATTTTAATCTATTGATTAATTTTGGTGAGTTCTTGCGTGAGAACTTGCACTTAATTGAGCTAAGTCAAATCGTTTGTTAATCGTTGGATTTGAGGTTTTGTTATTGTTTGTAGCCATTGGAGTTTTGCGTGAGTGTTTTGAGTTGGTAAAGAAGTTTAAGACCTTTGTGTCTTCAATTTTGCTTAATTGGCATTCTTGAATTGGGTCGAATTCCTTTAAGGGGAGAGTGTATATCGCAAAGCCTCGGCCCAAATTCTGGTCTTTCCGTCGGACGAGCAGGGACCGTCTGGCAGTGATTCTCAGAGGTGGTTGGCCCATCTGGGGGGGGTTTAGGGTTAAAGATTTAGGTTGGGAGGGGTATGTTTGGAATTTCTCCTCTCCACCTACCCTTTGACCTTACTCTCTCTCCTTCTCATGGTTTTGTGTGGTTGGAATTATTCCTGCGCAGGCTGTCTTTTTCTTCTCTCCTGCCAATCCTTCTCCTCTCATTCTCGGGAATTTTTTTTGGCTCCCAGGGAAGCCAGCGCCTCCTCTCCCTCTGTTCTACCGGCTGTCCTGCTAACTCTCTCCCAGCCGGCGCACATCCCTACGTCCACACCTGGCCGAGTCCCCCCAGCTGAGTTTCCTCCTGCGCCTCCTCTTCTCCTGGTCGAGCCGCCTCCCCCGCCACTGCCTGGCTCCCCGAAGCGCCGCCGGCCACCAGCGCCACGCGTCCTCCTCCCGATCTTGGCGCCTCTCCCTGCGCTCTCCACTGAGCAAAGAAGAATAAAGATCGAGCAAAGAATAAAGATCGAGCAAAGGAATGCAGCCACCCCCCCTTCTCTGGTGTCCCTCCGGTCAAGCCCCGGCCGGCGCTCCTCCCTCCCACTCGGCGTGGCGACTCCTCCACTCCTTCCTCCATGGATGTGCTTTGAGGTAGTCTAACTTGGGCATTTTTCTTTGCATGCCATGTGTTCGATGAAATGGCTATGAGGTTCTAGTGGGAACTTGGCTTAAGCTTTATTGAAATTTTGAGTTTATGTGCATGGGGAATGAATGTTGCTTAGGGATCTTTATTTCAGATGCTTGATTATCAAAACTGGAGATTTGTGAGTAATGAAATTGTTGTGTGTCCAAATATGAAAGGCAATAAAGTTTTCTTGTGCAGTTGAAGTCCAGTGTGTAGGTATTTTTTGTTTATCGTGTTATATTGAACTGAGCTATTTGGACAATACATCTTGACCAAAAATGTCGCCACCTTTGAGATATAAAATTCCTATCTGTCCATGAAAATGGGATAGACAAGTCGCTTGGTTGTGAGGTTTGCTGTATGTGCTGCATTGAAGGTGCGTTCATCTGGATGGGTTTCGATACACCTAGATCTTTTGGATCTGAATTGCAGTGCTTGAAACATTGCATGGTTAAGGGTTTTAAAAACTGGTACAGAATAAAGTAGTGCGACCCCTCGGCTTTTTTGAATGTTTTCGTGGATTCGACTTGTCTGTTCTTTTCTTTGTCTTTATATTTTGTTGTCAAGTCTTTTGTTTTACAAACCATGTATAATCTCTGTTATGTCAGTTAAGGTTTGTTTTCTTATTGTAAAGATCAAAAAGGATGGTGGGGGCTAAAGAATCTGATGGGTTTGACAGATTAATTTGGTTGTAATTGTAAAGCATACATATGATATCCTTAAAGTTCTTCATTTGTGCTTATTTGATTCCTAGCATTCTGCATTGGCTATTGGATCCCTAGTTTATTTAATAGCCGATTACATAGAGTCCTACTTGTATTGATATCATGAGATGAGTTTTCTTTAGTTGGAAAATCTTACATGTATCGTGATGTTCCTAGTACTTTGCATACTGTATTAAAATGACATTTCAGAGCTAGAAAATCTGTACATTTCCTCACCAAGACAATTTAGCAAAGATAACTGATTACAAACTTTGCATTAGATAGCTCAGTTCTTTTGCAGCATAAGAATATGTATCATCGTGCATCCTTAGCACTATAGTATGTACAAGTAAACATCATGCAAGAATTTTATATCTGATGTAGTTATCTCTGTAATCAATTTAATAAAAGTGTGCCCAGTACAACATGCAAAAGAGTTGTTTTCTTTTGTCGCGTGTTTCGAGTGTGCATAAAGTTGAGCTGGGTGATTATTGTTTAATTGCAGAGAATGTTTTGTCGGGAGTGGCCTCATCCGTATGCCACTTTATCCTTCGTCGGTAAATGGCAAGTACATCGAGTTGTGTACTTAATTGAGTTGTTCGTGGTTCTATATCTGTTCATGGCTAATTTCTATTGATTGTGGCAAGTGTTAGTTAGATTGGTGATAGTCCCTTCGAGGACATGATTAGCTAGTGGATTCGAGTGGTCACTAGTAAGCCTTAATCCTGGTAAGTTTATCGTACCTTTGTTATTATTGCGATGAGTAACTGAGTATGGGGTACGTGGATACTGCATTTAATTGTGCCCTATCTAGGAAATGGAATTGAGTGTGTGTGTAATAGATTAGATGGTTAGTAATGTGAGAATTTGGGCTATGTTTATATATGAGTGTGGTTATGGTTATGAATGTGAGAATTTGGGTTATGTTTATATATGAGAGTGGTTATGGTTATGAATGTGAGAATTTGGGCTATGTTTATGTATGTATATGGTTATGGTATGTTAGTGTTGGCATTGAATGAAAAGTTGCATTTCATTCATGAAAATTGCATTTGTGCATTCATAATGGAAGAGGCGACCCATTCTGATGCGGGCCTCTGTGTTCACACGTAGTGAACACGAAAGTCCTACCTCGTAGTCCCATTCATCGAGGTGAATGGGAGCGAGACAGTAAGAGTAGGCACCTTCCATCTACGGGATGGAAGGGACGTGGGGGTGCACACCGACGGGTGGGCACTTAAGAAGATCTCAGTACATGCATGGCAATGAGCATTCATGTGTATTGCATCTTTAATAATGAGTGTTGTGGTAAATGGCGTGTCATATGGATGGTGATTTTGGTAATTGAAGGTTGAGGCGTGGACTCAACCTAAAAAGGGGAGATTGAATTGAATTTAATGAATTAGCGCATTTCTTTGCCCTGCGAATTATGTTGTATGAATATCATGGAGTGAAGTCGAGTTATAAACCCAGATGCAATAGATGAAAATGGTTTGAGTTGCAGCAAGGGGTAGTTGAGTCGGGAGACATTGTGACTTAGAGTTAAGTAGTGCTTCTTCGGCGTTGAATGGGTTTATTATCAAGTTGATGGTTTGATTGCGGTAATTTTCTTGTATAGTCAAGTTATTGCTTTAAATGGGTATAAATGCGTATTGTCCGGATGTTGCTTCGTTTGTCTTCCTTGCTTTCATGGTCAAGCTCTAGCTTTACTTATGATAAATTAAAATTGTTACTCGTGTGCTTTGCTGAGTCATCGACTCACGCTTGTTTGTTGTGTTGTTGTAGGTGCATTGAAATCGATATGCATGGGGGGAGTAGTAGCACAAGCACGTTTGCATCAAACCATTTAATCGATTTGTAAAGCCTGGTTGTATTGATTATGGTTGTAATATGTCGTTCGTCGTGGTGTAGTTATTAAGTTCTGTTGGATGTGTGATTGATTAACTAAGGACCTGCTAGAATGATATCATAACTGCAATTGTTTTCTGTCTGCTGAGTGGATGGCCTAGTTTTAAGGGAGGTGCTGCCGAAATTTTTAATAATTATGACAATCTCCTAGTTGTTAGGTGCTTTGCAAATATTTATTTTTAGCGATTTGTAATTTGTTGATGATAGAGGGGGTAACATTCGGGGCACGGGGTGCCGGGGTGTTACAATTGGTATCAGAGCGGGCTTTAGGTCCGTGGTATGTGAGTTTAGCAATTTTACTCTAGAGTAAACTAAAAGTTGCTGTGTGGAATTAGAAACATGGCATATGTATCTACTTTTAAAATTTGGCCTCAGGGCAACAACCTTAAAATCTGGAATAGCGTGGTTCATTGATTAAAACTTGACACACTTTGGTGCACAGTAGGAAGGGATGGGTATCATTGCATTACGTTTAAATGTTGCATTTTAGTTTTGATGGTTGAATGTTAAATTATTGTGCATATTGCTTTGATTATGAAAAGGATTGTTTGAATCATTATGTTTTCGTCCTCATACTTTAACTGTGTTAAGGGTCTTGGGTGTTGGTGTGGTGTTGGTGTGGGTGGTTAAAGCCCCCTTTGAAGTATGAGAACCTTTCGAGGTGAGGGTCGTCGTTTGTGGTGGCATAGTTTAAAGAGTGGGTGGAGATGGTCGGATTTCTTTTACCGTTCTGGAGTTCGGTTTCTTTGGTTTTTGTTGGTTTTTTTCCCCTGCATCTCCTTTCCCTCCTGGAAGTTGTAAATCTTGAGATTTGTTTAAGGAGTTGTTTCTATCGGAGTTTGGGAATTCGAGAGTCGAATTCTCTTATGACTTATGGTTGGGTTTTTCTGGAAAGTGAGATGGTTTTTTGTTGTTGTTCATGCCTAAAAAAATCGTGGTTCTTCTCTAAAGGTTGGGTGCGCGACGCACGAGAGTGTATGGTGAGTAGTTGAGCTTCTAGATAAGGAGGGCCACTGATTTCGTTAAGAAGAACTTGTTAGTTATTCAAAGACAACCACATTTATTGCATGGTATATAATTCATTGGAACGGTAGGTGATTCTAAAAATGAAAGGTTGATTAGAGTTATTGCAATGGTTGTGAGTTGTGGAATTGATTGGAAGTTCAGGATTTGTGTTCAGTAAGTCTAGTATTGATCGAGATTGAGAGGGACTAGAATTTTCTGCGGATGAAATTTATTATAGTAAGAGTTGATGTAAAGTACCGAGTATACTAGCGCAAAGGCATGAGAGTTGTTGATTTATGTTGCTTATGAGACAATTAAATGGTTGATCGACAAAATGGTTTAATCGATGTGAACTTAAAGAATGAGTATATGGAAGGGTTGTATGAATGATGGGGTTTTTGGTCTTGGGGAGATGTCTATCTGGGAGTTTATCTATGGAATATGCCTAGTGGTGGGTATATGAATAGGAGAAGGAAAGTAAAGGAAGGTTGGGTTTTGTAACTTCCGTTCAAACCTGTGTACTTTTTAGGATTTGGTGAAAAATGAAATATTTAATGGTGAGAGCATTGGAGTACTAGAAAGGGGGGGATTGGGGGATGAACCTTCCTTTAGCTCTGAGGATTGAAATTGAGGATGTAATAGTCGTCCTGGAAGTAATTGGTTGATGGAATTCGGAATATTTTATTTCATCGAACCACGTTAGTCTTTTGCTTTGGTAAAGGGAGATGACCTGATTGATTACTATGGGATTTACGCTCGGAAAATGTAAGACCGGATCGTGTTGTAGCGTGGGAACTAAGTTATTTTATGAGGGTTTCATAAGTGGTTTTGTTGGGGATAAGTTCCCGTTTTCTTGGGAGAAAAGTGTGGTGATCGCGTGCTTAGATGAGTGACCTGGAATTTTGTTCTCTTCCACAATGTTGACTTTAGGTTAGCGTGAGAGGCTTTGCCTTCATTAGCGTAAGCTGAGTTGTTTCTTGGTTTTGTGAGAGCTTTTGTCAGTAATTTGTGAGGGGTTTCTCTTTTAATTGGAATTCCCCCAGGTGAATTTTATTGCTTGGATTTGAGCGTGTTAAAGGCGATTTATATGATGTTAGAGAATCGGGTCTTCTCATGCAAATTTGGTTTTGGGAGAAGAGAAGGAGTGATGATTGTGCTCTATCAAGATCCTCTCCCAGGTAGATTTTAATGTTTCGGGTTTAAGATGATGTACGTGATTCATTTGGTTAAAAAAAAAGGGAATCGTATTTTCCTTTGTGTTCTAGCTGGAGTTAAAAGATATGAAAGTTTATGGTATAGTGTTGAGTTTAATAATGAGAATTGAGTTTTCTTTGGTCATTGGGATTGCATTGTAAAAGTTCAATGCGTTGATTCTTTTGAAGTCGAGTTTTCCTTGGTGTGCATTTTATCACATTATTTGAAGAAGATGAAAGTGGTTAGTTTTGCTAAGGAGAATCGAGGGATTTTGGGTGGATAATAATTGAGGATTATACTTTTGGTATGATTCCTTGGTGGTGCTTGTTTAACCCTTATTAGTGAACTACTTGGAAGTTGATGGTATTTATGTCACCATTTCTACCGTGGGACTGAACTTTTGGGTTAACATGGTTGTAGCGAAGGATTTCTTATTTTGCTGTGTAACATTCTGTAGTGTGCATTTACCTTGGGCAGTGGTCCTTTGAGATTTTAATCTATTGATTAATTTTGACTGAGTTCTTGCGTGAGAACTTGCACTTAATTGAGCTAAGTCAAATCGTTTGTTAATCGTTGGATTTGAGGTTTTGTTATTGTTTGTAGCCATTGGAGTTTTGCGTGAGTGTTTTGAGTTGGTAAAGAAGTTTAAGACCTTTGTGTCTTCAATTTTGCTTAATTGTCATTCTTCGAATTCGGGGTCGAATTCCTTTAAGGGGGGAGAGTGTAATACTGCAAAGCCTCGCCCCAAATTCTGGCCTTTCCGTCGGATGAGCAGGGACCGTCAGGCAGTTATTCTCAGAGGTGGTTGGCCCATCTGTGGGGGTTTAGGGTTAAAGATTTAGGTTGGGAGGGGTATGTTTGGAATTTCTCCTCTCCACCTACCCTTTGACCTTACTCTCTCTCCTTCTCATGGTTTTGTGTGGTTGGAATTATTCCTGCGCAGGCTGTCTTTTTCTTCTCTCCTGCCGATCCTTCTCCTCCTCTCATTCTCGGGATTTTTTTTGGCTCTCAGGGAAGCCGGCGCCTCCTCTCCCTCTGTTCTACCGGCTGTCCTGCTAACTCTCTCCCAGCCGGCGCGCATCCCTGCGTCCACTCCTGGCCGAGTCCCCCCAGCTGAGTTTCCTCCTGCGCCTCCTCTTCTCCTGGTCGAGCCGCCTCCGGCGCCGCCTGTCTCCCCCTCCGCCGAAGGCCGCCGGCCACCAGCGCCACGCGTCCTCCTCCCAATGTTGGCGCCTCTCCTTGCGCTCTCCATCGAGCAAGAAGAATAAAGATCGAGCAAAGAATAAAGACGAGCAGCAGCAGCAGCGCCACCCTCCTTCTCTGGTGTCCCTCCGGTCAAGCCCCAGCCGCCGGCGCTCCTCCCTCCCACTCGGCAGCGGCGACTCCTCCACTCCTTCCTCCATGGATGTGCTTTGAGGTAGTCTAACTTGGGCATTTTTCTTTGCATGCCATGTGTTCGATGAAATGGCTATGAGGTTCTAGTGGGAACTTGAGCTTAAGCTTTATTGAAATTTTGAGTTTATGTGCATGGGGAATGAATGTTGCTTAGGGATCTTTATTTCTGTATGCTTGATTATCAAAACTGGAGATTTGTGAGTAATGAAATTGTTGTGTGTCCAAATATGAAAGGCAATAAAGTTTTCTTGTGCGTTGAAGTCCAAGTGTGTAGGTATTTTTTGTTTATGTGTTATATTGGAACCGAATCTATTTGGACAATACATCTTGACCGAAAATGTCGCCACCTTTGAGATATAAAATTCTATATGTCCATGAAAATGGGATAGACAAGTCGCTTGGTTGTGAGGTTTGTTTGTATGTCTTTGCATTGAAGGTGCGTTCATCTGGATGGGTTTCGATACACCGATCTTTTGGATCTGAATTGCGTTGCTTGAAACATTGCATGGTTAAGGGTTTTAAAAGCTGATGCAGAATAAAGTAGTGCGGCCCTCGGCTTTTTTGAATGTTTCGTGGATTCGACTTGTCTTTTCTTTTCTTTGTCTTTATATTTTGTTGTCAAGTCTTTTGTTTTACAAACCATGTATAATCTCTGTTATGTCAGTTAAGGTTTGTTTTCTTATTGTAAAGATCAAAAAGGATGGTGGGGGCTAAAGAATCTGATGGGTTTGACAGATTAATTTGGTTGTAATTGTAAAGCATACATATGATATCCTTAAAGTTCTTCATTTATGCTTATTTGATTCCTAGCATTCTGCATTGGCTATTGGATCCCTAGTTTATTTAATAGCCGATTACATAGAGTCCTACTTGTATTGATATCATGAGATGAGTTTTCTTTAGTTGGAAAATCTTACATGTATCGTGATGTTCCTAGTACTTTGCATACTGTCACTACAAGGAACAGGGAAAAATTCGTGGGCCAAAAACCCACGAATTTAGGCCAAAACCCACGAATTTATGTTAAATTCGTGAGCATACCGTCGAATTTAGTTCACGAATTTAACTCGATGAATTTAATCAATTAAATT
Source organism: Guadua angustifolia (assembly GCA_036346375.1). NCBI lineage: Eukaryota > Viridiplantae > Streptophyta > Magnoliopsida > Poales > Poaceae > Guadua > Guadua angustifolia. The sequence goes on along the minus strand of CM070505.1, from coordinate 46,900,458 downwards.
CGTGGGCACCCACGAATTTAAATTAAATTGTGGGTTAATGCAAATACCACAATTTAACTTTTAAATTGTGGGTCCCAACAAACCCACAATTTATTTAAATTGTGGGTTAACAGATGCCCACAATTTATTGAAATTGTGGGCCAACAAAAGTTTATTTAATTTATTTAAATTAGGTGGGTTGAAAAAAACCCATTTAATTTAACTAAATTGTGGGCGTGAAAACCCAATTTATTTAATTAAGTGGGCCAAATAGAACTCACAATTTAGTTAAATTAGTGGGCAAGAGAAACCCTCAAATTTAGTTAAATTAGTGGGCCAAATAAAACCCACGAATTTAATTGTTAAATTGTGGGTATTTATAGGCCCACAATTTAATGTATATTTGTACAAAAAATATATATATCCACATATGGCCTAAAATGAATATTAATTTATGTATTGTGCAGTCAATATTAATTTATGAGATGCAATTAGGCGGTGATTCATCAAGTAAGGCATATAACAATATTATAAAAGCAATTCTAGAAGACAATCAACCAGATCACATGATATTACTACATCCTTAGAAGCCACTAGTCAAGCAATTATGCATGAAATATTGTTTATAAATATAAAAGGACAGATATTGTTTCAAATATAAAAGGATAAAGTAGCAATAATGACCTCAATATATTTTTTGCTCGTATATCTAGAACTTCACATTTGAACTCAATCCTATCATTGGTGATGGCTCACTATTTTTCAAAGGTAGGGTCCTTTCATGGACAATCTCCTTTCCTCCCAACCACGCTTTCCATGGAACCGATGCATAGTGTGTTGGATATAACATGAACATTACCAAATAAATTTGTCGTTGGTGTCCTAAGGAAAGGAGAAGTCACAGATTGTTTCTGTGACATGATGCGAATCCATTGACAACGGGCTTTGTGCCTTTAACCTTTCATGCAAATGACACGAAAGACAAGGAAAAAGGATCAATTGCACTATTTCATATTAGATAAAAAAAAGGAAGAAAGAAAACTATTTGCACAGTGTAACAGAAGACCTACATATATAAACACAAAATTAATGCTTGATAGTTTAATTTTATCATACATTTTCAACAAAGTGAGACTTAACGCTACTAAAAATGTGAAAAAGAGTAATCATACATTGTCATAAATAGAATTATAGAAATTAAACAAAGCTGCTTCAATAAGCGGTTGCCAAATGCCCGGACATTGCAAGTACACCACCCACCCTCCATGTTCTGCAAAGGACCATTTACCATCTTGTCAAGAAGAAGATCATTCAAAGCCTCTTCACCCCATGCACATGTGACTTCGACAAATAAATAGGTAAAAACTACAACTCGAGTTGAAACATAAAATATGTACTTTAGTCAAGTGGTACATGGTGTGATGAATACTGAGGACTTACCGCCCACATAACAACCCCACCAAGACTCTCAATTTGTTTCCTCTCATCACTTCTGTTTGGCTTGTGATCTTCAGAGAGTGCAATAGCTGTGGACAGGAAGGAAACAAGATATTTTACTAACAATTCAGCAGGCATAAACATCTGGGTTGTACACGTCACATCGTGCCAGAGCAGCAAACACATGCCTTGGATATTGGAACAAGAGAATTAATAGTGCTTATGATATCGATACAAGCTCAATATGTGTCAATACCTCTGATTTGTAAACTTGAAAGGAGCTTTCTTAGAGCACAAATTTGCATAAGCACAAGGAGATGGGTAAGTAAGTAAACAATTTGGTAAGTTCATGACACCTCCTCGCCATGGACTATATATAATTGGTCCATTTCACATCTGTATATTTAATCCGAATGCTAGTCGACATCTCAAAAGCAGGGAAAAAAGCTAAGATCAACAAGAAATGGGGCAATGCTTTTCCCGAAAAGAGGATGATAAGAACAGTAAAGCAATTACAAATACTGCTTCCTTTGCTGCATTTGTTCTTAGAACCATATGAAGTCACAAGTCATGTGATCTATAGCATGTCATTTGATTTGAGCTATAATGATAATATGTTACATCACTGGTGATAAATTGAGCAATATGTTTTGTGCCATATAGGTTAGTGTTCTACACCGCGGTTAAAAAAATATTAGAACCATTATTCATTGAAGCCATAATGCTACCAAGATGCCCTCCCATTACTTTCTCTACTAACCCATTACCTTGACTTTCCATAGGAAGTCTATCACGAGTTCCCGTAAACACATACTCTCCTCGAAGCTCATACTTGCTATTAGCTTTGCTCTAGAACTGATTTTTCCATAGTAACTGGGTATTGAAAATACAAAAGAACGGTTAGTAAATCAATGCAGAGACAGTTGACAACTAATCATTTAAAAAAGAGATAAAGAACCTCACTTGGAATATATAACTAGAGTCGGGAAGAATAACACCGAATGCGCATAAAACACATGTACGCTATATATAAATTGTGCTCGATTTTATTGGGAAAGGCAAACACTGGAGACAAAACAGTTTTGCCTCGCCATTTTCCAACAAAAGCTCAAGCACAAGTGCACTATGAACCTATGATGAAATAAAGCTAACCTTGCATAAATGGCACAAGTAGCAAATAAAGACATGTATATCACCAAAATGTATATCACCAAAATGTAACCCAGATGTTTATATACAAGCACGTCTCGTAAAGCTGTCCATTGTCATTTGTTTAATAGAAGACAAAGTAAGTAAAAAACAATAAAAGGGCCTCCTTTGAAACATAAACAATTCTCCAAATAACTAATACCTGCATATAGCATATTAGTCCATGTTTTAAAGGAGGCTAAGACATGCTAAAGAACAAAGGTTCTTAATATTTTCTGCAAAATCAAAACCTTATCATAATCCAAAAGATCTCTTCTGATTTTTGTAATTACAAACAATTTGAAAAATCAAATTTGCTCTTCTCTTATAGGCCATATCTTTGTCGGTCTAAATTTACTTGTTGGTAGAAGAAAACAGTGATGTAGAGCATAAAGAGAAGCGAGATGGAAAGCCTTTAGCAAAGAAGATGCACTATTGCTATTTATGGGAAAAATGACATGGTCTCAAAGCAAGTTTCACCAAGCACTCATTCCGGCCTTTCGCTACAAATGGAGAAACATGGCAAATCAGTATGTACATCTCTTCGTTGCTTCCTCCACAATTAACTTCTTTATTCTTGCCTTCTACCTATCAACTTTGTAGGAATTGTGCATTGCAGAAGTGGAGCAATTTTTTCTAAGAAAATGACAAGAAACCCGAAAGGACCCCAAAAAACGCTCATCTTTGAGCAGCATACTTTCAAGAAATAAGCCCATCATTGCACTCGAATGAGCATACATCGATTTTGGACAAGGATGAAAAATAACTGAATGTAAGATCGATTGCAAGTAAGCGATGAGGTAATTACCGGCAGAAAGATCGCCATACGATGCGGAAAGAAATGAGCATACAAGTAAAATACTATCATGTGTCAAAACATAAATTCAAGTTAATGCTGTTCACGGCAAGTGTGGAACACCATCTTTGCTAGAAGAATTTAATTGATGATCGATGAAACACCAAACCGACAAGCTATGCTAAAGCTTCAGATCATTTCTTTGGAATTGTCACCAATTTTTTTTCCAAAGTCTTGTTCTCACGACCCGAAACAAAAAGAGAAGAGAAAGAAATGATATTCGCCTTTAAACTATTTGAGAACATGGCTTGATCATTTTATTGCTTAGCATGCTGTGTAATGTCTCGTACTAACAAATCACAGTAAACAAATTGGCCGAGGGAGAAACACAACACATTAAACACGGCCTGATTTCGCACTTAAGACATCTTTGAGAGTGATATCGAGTTAAGATGACAATGCAAAAGATACCCTTATAAAAAAAGTCGATACAACGGTTTACGTGCCCTAAATCCCTTAAGGAGAGCGACAAAACATTGCAGAGCCCTTTTATGCGGTCTTAACTCCGGATCACTAGAAAGTTTAGAAGGTTTATCAAGTATATGTTCGATTTTTAGTTTTGATCATTAACATGACCAAATGTAGAGGCCCTTGAGTCAACAAGATAAAGGAAGAATATCAAAAGGTGATACACTTAGCAAATGTTACGGATTGTTGTTTCACTATTATTATAGTCAAGCAGATATAGAAAACACTAAGGGACTTTTTAACAAAGTTGAAAAAGTCCATGGGTGAAGGAATCTAACCTTGTTGGTAGAAGATTTACTTGGCCTAACACTCCAAATTAGAAAGGATGCGCAGATGCAGATGATGAGATATTCTTGATGGAAAACAATCTTGTAAGTGCAAGGATGTTTCTCAATTGAAAAAAATAATTAACAAAGGGAAGGATCAACCATCCATCACATATGTAGAAATTGGAATAGATGCCGTAACATAGAAGAATTTTAAATTTAGATGGTTTTTATGATTATGTTAATTGCAATTTGAGGGCACCGGTATATATGACAAGTTTCCTAAGTTTGATATTGGACACAAAGCATTCGTTTCTATATGTAACAAAGTTAATGCGTTGAGAAGATGAGATAATGAGAAGATGAGATAACCTGGAGTTACAGATGGCAGAGGTGAAGTCCCTCACAAGAGCGAAAATACATAGAAATGAGATGGGCGGAGCTGCAGTACAACATGTGGAACGGTTATAAACACAGTGCTGAATACTATAAAAATGAAGAAATATATTTGGTTTATTCTAAATCAAAAATAAATTTGTCTCAACCAAGATTGAAAAGGACAACCAAGCTATCTGTATGATGCCAGTTTGGTTTGTGTTGGGACTTATATTGTCATCTACCAAGCCATATTTGTGACCAAACCAAAGATTAGCATTGAAGCATACACCTTGCTTCTAGCAAAGGAAGTATATCTCATAGCTGCAAAGAAAGTTCATAAGTACGCAACAAAATCTACATGTGCAAGTATATCTCATAGCCGAATCATTGATTGTAAACTAATTTTCTTCTTCGGGTATATCATTATGCTCTGAGTTTTACTGAGCACGTAGTATGTTGAATTTCATGTTTGCTTTCTATTTCTTCCGGTGGCTTTTGAAAAAATACATGTCTAATAAGCAGGTCTCAATTGTATAGTCTTGGCTTGGAAACATATACTATCTAATTTCTCAAAAAGAAGGTCCTTGAACTGTGTGAACATTTGCACATTCGAGTTAAAAATCTTTGGAGGGAGACTGATCCTACTTAGCGGTGATGGTTCTCACCGTGTTCTATATTTTTGGGGTATTCATGTTTTTCTTAGATATGCCAACCAAGTAGTGATTAGTTATGACCGGGGTTCCATTTCGGCGAATCTTTGGATCAAGATGGCCATTCTTTGTGATTATTAGGGCACGGGTCAGCACACCTAAATCCGGGCCCAATATAATGTAACAATTCACGGGTAGTATGAATTCCTTGTGTGTAAACACAGAGTTGCATACAAGCGAGACGAAGAGAATAATCATGTTCTATATATAATAATGCATCAAACTTAAAATAAAGGCATCTTAATTCATGTAATTATATCATTAGGTGCTATAGTAGATCTTAACAAGTTACACCGAGTTAATCGGCTCCTAGTAATGGCAAGTACATAAAATCCTTCAATCAAGTTATGATCTGAATTCTTTACTCAAATATATGCTCCACATTGAATTTTTAGATCAATAACCAATAGCAATGTAAACTGGTACTATTACTTTTAGAACACTCCAGTTGGCATGGTTATTAATAAGGATGGACAGCTATTATGGAACTTCAAACTTTACACAAATTACATTATTGCTAGCAATATCAAGCGGTGTACATTTCGAGACCATGCAATGCAAGAAATTATCACAATTGCAAAAGAGCAAGCAATCACTACTTTTTCTATGGATTTAGATATGGCTTTGGAATACTTAACTTTTCACAAACCTCTATTTGGTGCTTCCCATTTAGAGCTTCAATAGCTGCCATGACTTGCTCTTTTGTTTCATACTTGAAAAGCACTGTAAATTACCGCAACATCCACAGTTGTTAAGCAAAATATGCAGAAGGTCTAAAACAAAAATGATCTTCCTTTCAATCAATAGGAAAAGCAACTCTTTCCACAAGAAAATTTTACCTTTGCTAGTCTGTTGTGAACCTCTCAAAATTTGCAAGTCCTTGATATTCCCATATTTTGTAAACAAATCAGTCATCTCAAAGAATTTGTTACATTTTTGGGAGCATTCCAATGAACAGTTTGTGCTCTTGAAGGAACAGCATAGACATGTCAGTCGAATGAGGATCAAAATAATACTCCGAGCAATGACATCAGAAGTATAAAACAATCTTGAACTCAAACATCTTTGGAAAGAAGAACTGGAGATGGCATCAGAGGAATAAACCTAACTTTGTTATTAATCTTGTGGAGCTCCAGCTTAATATTTTCCAATAAAGCTTCCTGCACAACATAAATTAGTTAATGTGGTATTCTGCAAATAGAACAACATATATAAAGAACAGATCTGTAGCAACAAAATAGGTAGATGTTAGATACTTACTTTCCTCCGGAGTGTCTTCCTTAGCTATGTTCATATTTTCCTCACTCAATTTGACCACAAATTCCACACTTGCGTCATCTCGTGGATTGGCAACCAAAATACAAGACATGCCACATAACACTCAAAATACAAAATTCCATACTCATACTAAGTCACCGAAATGTACAAAATTTCGCATGACCTCTCTAGTAAATAGGACATCCACTCGTGAGATAAAAAACATTTGCGTTATAATATATATATCAATCTCACAAGAAACCGAAGGAGACATTCTAGCAGATCCATCGCCGCCAGTATCCATCACAACAAGTCATCACAACAAGTCATACACCACAACAAGTCATACATCACAACAAAATTTCGGTCCATCACAATAAGTCGTTCACAAGGTATCCATCACAACAAGTCATAAAGTACAACAGTCATACACCAATCGAGCTCACAATGGAATTCATGCCTCGGGGTTGTTGGAGTTGTGGGTGCTACCACCACCACCGGCGCTGTTCAAGATGTCTTCTACGATGTAAATCGTTAATGCGTCGGAGGGCGTGACCCAGAAACCTGCAAGTTCAAGATTAATCTTTTAAGCATTCAATAGAACCAGTGGCAACAATCTATATGAAGGAAAATGATGCACTAGTATTCAATGGTAGGTTCTATAGTCTGATAGCAATTAAGGACACAAGCTATCTAAATTAACAAACCAATCTAATCTATATATATAAGCAATTTTAACCACCGGCTTCATTCATAGAGTATGCGAGAACATGGTGTTTTATTAGCTTGATCGACTCAAAGTGTACCTTGCAATTATTTTTATTAAGGCATAGTAATGATCGACACAACTTTGGTGATTGGGATGGAAGTGTATATGATTATGATCTTTCTGCTGAAAAGATTTACTAAATATCCATGTTATGTAGTTTGTACCAATATTTCCAAGGGACCCACAGAGCAACATGCCATTAATCGCCATGACTAATGGGATAACTACGTTCACCCTTAAAACAATAGCTACTATTACATGTTAATTGGATGGTTTGTTAATATTTAAGCTGCCATATAGCACCGGGTTGTGAGTTCAACCTTTGTTTTACATGTTGGGACAATTTTTTTTACTGTCTCCGTGTTTCTTTTGCGATTAAATAGAAACGGATGAGTTTATTTGCAAGAGGCCCATTCCTCGTTCAACCTATTGTTGTCCTGTTTGGAATAAGAAAAATGTTATCTGTTTTTGTGATTGACCCATCCTTTAAACAGCACCATGAGGTAATATGGTGGTATTGATTTCATCAAGGAGGAAGAAGAAAAATACAACATGTAGAAATAGTTTCTTCCGATCGATGAGCTAAAGCAACAAAACCAACAATAGAATCACACCAAAAATCATCAAAACTAACTACAAAACCATCTCTATTTCGAGGCAATTGCTTTGCTCGAAATGTAGTCTTGAGTTCCATTTGCTTTATTAGTCGCAATGTCCTGATTATGAGAATTGAAGCGAGAAGTACCCAATCAACCTTTTTGTTCATTGGTTAACTAGTCATCTTGATTTGTTGGTCGACATTAAAGTAGGGGTAGAGAGTGGAAATATTAAAGTAGGGGTAGAGAGTGGAAATATTGCAATAACTGCAGTGCTGATTCCTCAATGCATAAACATTGTGAAGTGACACTTCTACTTCCTAAGACAATGGATAGACATTGTGAAATGTTGGGAGTAAAATTTAGAAGTCTCTTGTCTTGAAATTTATGTATTTTGTAATGAATGCCCTGGATGTTTTGTATAGGATGATGAAAGAGCATTTCAATATGCTTTCTAATATTCTATATCTGAGTTTCTTGTTTGAGATCACTTTCTGTTTGTATTCGTGCAATATTATTTCAATATTACCCCAATATTATCCTTGTTGTCCTTCAATTCCAATAGCAACACCAAATGTTGTCACATGTCACCCTGAGCTGAGCATGAATTTTGTGAAATGTGCTAATGAGGATTTTGTATGTGATGATTATATGATCTTTCATTTACTTTTTATTCACTAAAGTTAGTTCAATTATCTGCTCTACTAAACTGTAAATTCTTCCATTTTGAACAACTTTTCTGCTATGATTTTATGGCTCCAGAATCAGGAAAGTATATGTTGGACCCGGAAAACTGCAAAGTGGAAGTACAAGAATGTGATACCTATGAGGAAAACAATGAGGAGCCTGTAGCTATGATAGAAGAATCTCCACTTGACATTGGACAAGATGGTCGGTCAGTGAATTTCGCTATCAATTATATTGTTAAAATTTTAGATGTCAAATTTAGGAAATTGAACACACATACACTGTTCACAATTTTGAACATGTAGCATTTTACGATCTGTTAACTATCGTAGTAATGATATATATATGCTTTGTCATAGAGATATGAGTAACTTGTTCCAATTATAGTGGAAATGGGTGGACATGTTGGTGCAGTTAACCGTGCAAATGAAGTATCTTGTTAAAGAAAGTAATGATGTGGATGTTTGATATTCATACCATCATAAGCACCTAAGCATCGATGAATAGACAAATACCGTGGTGTCGCCTCGAGGTGTCATCTGAGGTGGCTGCAGGGCCACGGGTTGAAGTACATAGGCATTCCTTGGCCCGCCATAGGTGGTGGGTACATGTAGAACGGGTTTGGAGGTGGGAGCCTGTAAGGCATAGACAGTACATTATCGACATATAAATCATTAGTTCAAATTTTGAATAACGAATTGAACCGATCCGTCTTTACTGTGGTGCCTCTCCTCTGAAGGTGGTGATCGTGGAGTGAACAAGTAGAAAGGACGAGGAGGTGGGAGCTCTGTGGATCATAGTTTGTGATATAAAGTATCTGAATAGAGTTTTTAAAGATAAAGAATGCATGTGACAATTTCATATAACCTGAGGTGCATCTCCTAGGGGTGGTGCCTGCATCCCAGTTGTAACACCCCGGCACCCCGTGCCCCGAATGTTACACCCTCTAGCACCAAGTACTACAAATCACTAAGAATAAATATTCGCAAAACAAGCTAACAATTAGGAGGTTGTCAAAATTATTAAAAAATTGGCAAACACCTCCCTAAAACTAGGACATCCACTCGAAAGAGAAAACATTTGCAAGATAATATCATTCTAGCGGGTCCTTAGTTAACCAATCACGATTCTATAGAGATTTAATAAACTCCACCATATAATTATTACAGGATATGGAATTTATTAAACATAACCGCAAACAACCTTTTACAAAAATTCTTGCATGAGCTAGAACAGAGCTATAATTGATATGATGGAATGATGTGTTGCAACGTGATTGTGTTACTACCCCCATCCATGCATGCCGGCTTCAAAACACCTACAAACATTAAATAACAAGCGTGAGTTTAAACTCAGCAAAGTACACGAGAATAATAAACCCAATTTATCGTAAGTACAACAAGGACTTAACCAAGAGCAAGTAATACAAATAAAACAATATCCGGACAATAAGCATTTATACCCATTTAAAGTAATAACTTGCCCATACCAAAAATTACTACAATCAAGCCATCATCTTGATAATAAAACCAATCAACTTCCATGAACCGTTACTTAACGCTAAATCACAACGACTCCCGACTCAACCACCCCCTTTTTACAACCCAAACCATTTTCATCAATTTAAGTCGAGTTCATAACTCAATCTACACTCCACGATAGTCATATAACCTAACTAACAAAGCAATGGAATGCACTCAATCATCAAATTCAATTCAATCTCCCCTTTTTGGGTTGAGTCCACGACTCAACCTTCAATTACCATAATCACCATCCAAATGGCACACCATTTACCACAACACTCATTATGAAAGATGCAATGCACATGAATGCTCATTTCCATACACGTACCGGTACTAGCGAGTGCCCACCCGTCGGTGTGCACCCTTACGTCCCTCCCATCCCGTAGATGGAAGGTGCCTACTCTTACTGTCTCGCTCCCATTCACCTCGATGAATGGGACTACGAGGTAGGACTTTCATGTTCACTACGTGTGAACACAGAGGCCCGCATCAGAATGGGTCGCCTCTTCCATTATGAATGCACAAATGCAATTTTCATGAAAAAATGCAACCCTTCACTCATCGCCAACACTAACATAACCATAACCACACACATACATAAACATAGTCCAAAGTCTCACATTCATAACCATAACCACACACATACATAAACATAGTCCAAAGTCTCACATTCATAACCATAACCATACACATACATAAACATAGTCCAAAGTCTCACATTCATAACCATAACCACACACATACATAAATATAGCCCACATTCTCACATTCATAACCATCTAATCTATTCGCACACACACTCAATTCCTTTTCCCGGATGGGGCATAATTAAATCACAGTATCCACGCACCCCATACTCACTACTCTTTGCAATGTTAACAAAGGTAGAGAGACTTACCGAGATTAAGGCTTACTAATGACCACTCGAATCCAATAGCTAATCATGTCCTCGGAGGGACGATCACCAATAAAATAATACTTGCCACAATCAATAGAAATTAGCCATGAACCGATGAATAATAACGAACGACTCAATTAAACACACGACTCGATGTACTTGCCTTTACTGGCGGGAAGTGGAGTGGTAGCCGAAGAAGAGGCCACTCGACCTGAAATCAGAAGTCAAACATAGATACAAATTACCGACCAAACAATCAATCTATCACAACACAGAACCCTTGTGTATCTAAATCCCCATGGGTAGCTTTACCCAACATTGACTAGAGATAATACACCAACTTAAGCATACTTTGATTACCGGCCAGAGATATTTCGCTAAGCAAGCCCTAAGAATTCATATTTTCTTTCAGATCAATCAAGTGTATTTGTATATATACATATCTGCAGCACACCAATTCAACATTACATTAAAGCTTATGCTCAAGATCCCAACACATCTGTGGATATTCTGTATGAGTTCGTAATCTTATAGCAAGCATCATGCTCTTTTTATGCTAGTTTGTCGATATTTAAGTGAACACGAAGATAGAATGTACTTCACAACTAAATCCTCTAGAGACACTTGGTTAAATAAGGGCACATACTTTTCATTTCGTAATTCTTATTAAAATGGGGCAAGATAACATCCTACTAAATCTAGGATGATACCCACCTAGCGAATGATTATAGCTTAAATCAACCTAACCCCAGTTCCATGCCTTTCATCATAAGCATCAAATCGTAAACCACTCTCTATTTGGTAATGAGAATGTAGGTAGCAATCACGCATTACTCACTAAATTGAGAATACAAGACATCAATGCAGACATATAAATAGAATCACTAAAACTCTTACCATTTGATCTCAAGAAAATGCAATCAGAAACATATGCACTTTGCTCTCTGTCTAAAATACAAAAAAACAGTAGCATTCATTCTAGTGTATGCACAAGCTAGCTCTGAACCACCTAAGCATATACCACTCTGGATCAACACATATAGGTTCAATACTGACACAAGAGATTAGAGTCAATAGGAATCCATACACGTCAAGAAGTCAATAGCCCCAACACCAATTTACATACGGTGATTCTTATTCTCACAAGCTCAACCATACATGCATATTTACTCTAATGAAAAAGAGCACATAGATTAAATTCCAAGTCACGCAATTTGTTCACAAAGGTCCAGTACACAATCTTTGAGCACAAGCAAGCAATTACTACATCACTGCATACAAGATCTGTGAATAAAGAGCATAAGGATATTGACCCTAAATCCTTTAACTTAGCCAAAATCAATTCAAGCATACATCCACAAGCAAACAATGAACCAATGCAAATTCATAGCTAGACATTTCATCAAACACCAAATAGGCAAGCTAATTTCCCCCCCAAATTTATACCTCAAAGTTTGCTCATGGGTTCATGGAGGAAGGGGTGGAGGAGCCACCACCGCAGCCTACCGGCTTTGCTGGTCGTTGTTGCTGCCTCTTTGGTGGCCGAGGCTCTTGTTGTCCCCTTCTTTGCCGAACCAGCAGGAGAGGAGGGAGGCGCTCGGCAGAGAGCTGAAGAAGAGGCGGCCTGCAGGGGCGACGAGGCAGGCTGCGCCGGCTGGACTGGAGTGGCACTCGGCAGGGAGCTGGGAGGCGGCTTGCAGGGAGCCAACAACCGGAGTAGGGGAGAGGCGCAGCTGCTAGTCTTGCTCATCGCTGCCGCCAAATAGGGGGAAGGAGAAGGGCGCCGGACTTGGGGGCTACAGCTGGCCGGAGCTGGGCGACGCAGGCTGGGGAGGCGCCAGGAGGCCGCCAGGGAAGAGGAGGCGCAAGGAGGGGAGCCGGCCCTTGGAGCAAGTAGAGGAGACGCCGGCCCCTTCAGCAGGAAATCCAGAAAATGAGAGGAGGAGATTGAGCCGGTAGGGAGAAGGGAAAAAAAACAGCCTCCATGGAAAAATTTCAGCCACACACACTAGAAGAGAGAGAGAGGTTAGGTAAAAGTAGATGGAGAGGGGAAATTCCAAAAATACCCCTCCCAAACCTAAATATTTAGCCCTAACACTTCCATGCGGGGCCAAACACCCCTGAGAATAAACGCCAGACGGGCCCCTACTCTCCCGACGGAAGGCTCAAAAGTTGGGGCGATGCTTTGCAGTATGACACTCTCCCCCCCTTAAAGGAATTCGACCCCGAATTCGAAGAACGCCACCCAAAAACCAAAGTCCACAAGGGTCTTAAACCTTTTTTTTACCAACTCAAAACACTCACGCAAAACTCCCACGGCTACAAACGATAAACCAAAACCTCAAATCCAACGATTAACAAAACGATTTGACTTAGCTCAAATAAGTGCAACTTCTCACGCAAGAACTCAGTCAAAATTAATCAATAGGTCAAATCCCAAAGGACCACTGCCCAAGGTAAATGCTCACTACAGAACCTTACATAGCAAATTAAGAAATCCTTCGCTACAACCAGCTCAACCCAAAAGTTCACCACACGCTATAAATGGTGACATAATTACCATCCAATTCCAAGTAGTTCACTAATAAGAATTGAACAAACACCACCAGAACCACATCACAAATAAAATCCTCAATTATTATCCACCCAAAATCCCTCGATTCTCTTTAACAAACTAACCACTTTCATCCTCTTCAAATAATGTGATAAAATGCACACCAAGGACAACTCAACTTTCAAGAGAAACACTGCATTGAACCTTTACAGCTGCAATCCCGATGACCAAAGAAAACTCAATTCTCATTTTTATGCTCAACACTATACCATAAGCATTCACATTCTTTAACTCCGGCTAAAATGCAAAAGAAATACAACTCTTTAAACCAAATGAACCACATACATCACCTTGAACCCAAAGCATTAAAATCTACCTAAGAGAGGATCTTGATAGAGCCCAATCATCACTCATACTCTTCTTCCAAAACCAAATTCGCAAGAGAAGACCCAATTCTCGAACATCATAAAAAAAACTTCCTAAAATCCTCAGCTCCTACGCTAAACACGATCCGGTCTTACATTTTCCGAGCGTAAATCCCACAGTAATCAATCAGGCCATCTCTTTTAACAAAGCAAAAAGACTAGCGTGGTTCGATAAAATAAAATATTCCGAATTCCATCAACCGATTACTTCCAGGATGACTCTTACATCCTCATTCTCAATCTCCAGAGTCGAAGGAAGGTTCATCTTTCATCCCACCATTTCTAGTACTCCAATGCTCTAGCCATTAAATGTTTCATTTTCACCAAATCCAAAAAGGTACATAGGTTTTGAACGGAAGTTACAAATCCCAATCTTCCTTTACTTTCCTTCTCCTATTCATATATCCTCCACTAGTCATTTTCCATAGATAAACTCCCAGATAGACATTTTCCTAAGACAAACCCAATCATTCCTACAACCATTCCATATACACCTTCTTTAATCTCACATCAACTAAATCATTTTGTCGATCCACCATTTAATTGACGCATAAGCAACATAAATCAACAACTCTCATGCTTTGGCGCTAATATACTCCGGTACTTTACATCAACATCTTACTGTAATAAATTCATCCATAAAAGATTCTAGACTCTCTCAATCATGATCAATACTAATCCTACCGGAACACAAATTTCGCACTTCCAATCAATTTTCATGATTCACCACCATTGTATTAACTCTAATCAACTTTTTCACTTTAAAATCACCTACCATTCCAATTAGTCATTCGTACCACGCTTAATAAATTTGGGTGCTCAGATATAATCAACAACTCACGTTAATGTAATCAAGAACCCATATCATCTGAAATCTCTAACAACCCATCATACACTTAACGTCTTAAACGTCCCTGCGTCACGTACTCAACCTTCGAGGAAATCCACGATTCTTAAGTATGAGTAACAATAAAAATCATCTTTCTTTCCAGAGAAACCCAATCATAAATCACAAGAGAATTCGCCCCGAATTCCCAAACTCGACGAAACAACTCTTTAACCAAATCTCCGGACTTACAACTTCCGAGAAGGAGGATAGATACAAGGGGAAAAACGAAATGATCCACCACGTCCTTCCCGATAAAACTTTAACATCAAAGATCCACACGACTTAAGTTTTGTACCAAATAAACTTCAATATCTTTCTTAAATGGAGAGAACAACAACTGCAATAGTTTTCTTCACAAGGCAACCCACGATAACCAACAAAACCAAAGAAACCAACGAAACCAAACTCCAGAACAGTAAAAGCAATCCGAAAAGATTCATCACCTTGCCTCCAAAAGAATGAAGCCAAAAGAAACCGACCTTCTCCACTCACACTCTAAACTATGCCACAACAACCAACGACCCTCACCTCGAGAGGTTCTCATACTTCAAAGGGGGCTTTAACCGATCACACCAACATCCAAGACTCTTGACACAGACCAAGGCATGAGGACAAGAACATAATGATTCAATCAATCCATCCACAATCAAAGCAATATGCAACAATAATTTAACATGCAATCATCAAAGCTTAAATGCAACATTTTAAGCGTAATGCAATGATACCCATCCCTTCCTACTGTGCACCTGAGTGTGTCAAATTTTAAATTAATGAACCACGCTATTCCAGATTTTAAGGTTATTGCCCTGAGGCCAAATTTTAAAAGTAGATACCTATGCCATGTTTCTAGTTCCACACAATAACTTTTAGTTTACTCTAGAGTAATTTGCTAAGTTCACATGCCACGGACCTAAAGCCCGCTCGATACCAATCTGTAACACCCGGCACCCGTGCCCGAATATTACACCCTCTAGCACCAAGTACTACAAATCACTAAGAATAAATATTCGCAAAACAAGCTAACAATTAGGAGGTTGTCAAAATTATTAAAAAATTCGCAAAGACCTCCCTAAAACTAGGACATCCACTCAAAGAGTGTAAAACATTTGCAAGATAATATCATTCTAGCAGGTCCTTAGTTAACCAATCACGCATTCTATAGAGATTTAATAAACTCCACCATATAATTATTACAGGATATGGAATTTATTAAACATAACCGCAAACAACCTTTTACAAAAATTCTTGCATGAGCTAGAACATAGCTATAATTGATATGATGGAATGATGTGTTGCAACGTGATTGTGTTACTACCCCCATCCATGCATGCCGGCTTCAAAACACCTACAAACATTAAATAACAAGCGTGAGTTTAAACTCAGCAAAGTACACGAGAATAATAAACCCAATTTATCGTAAGTAAAACAAGGACTTAACCAAGAGCAAGTAATACAAATAAAACAATATCCGGACAATAAGCATTTATACCCATTTAAAGTAATAACTTGCCCATACCAAAATTACTACAATCAAGCCATCATCTTGATAATAAAACCAATCAACTTCCATGAACCGTTACTTAACGCTAAATCACAACGACTCCCGACTCAACCACCCCTTTTTACAACCCAAACCATTTTCATCAATTTAAGTCGAGTTCATAACTCAATCTACACTCCACGATAGTCATATAACCTAACTAACAAAGCAATGGAATGCACTCAATCATCAAATTCAATTCAATCTCCCCTTTTTGGGTTGAGTCCACGACTCAACCTTCAATTACCATAATCACCATCCAAATGGCACACCATTTACCACAACACTCATTATGAAAGATGCAATGCACATGAATGCTCATTTCCATACACGTACCGGTACTAGCGAGTGCCCACCCGTCGGTGTGCACCCTTACGTCCCTCCCATCCCGTAGATGGAAGGTGCCTACTCTTACTGTCTCGCTTCCATTCACCTCGATGAATGGGACTACGAGGTAGGACTTTCATGTTCACTACGTGTGAACACAGAGGCCCGCATCAGAATGGGTCGCCTCTTCCATTATGAATGCACAAATGCAATTTTCATGAAAAAATGCAACCCTTCACTCATCGCCAACACTAACATAACCATAACCACACACATACATAAACATAGTCCAAAGTCTCACATTCATAACCATAACCACACACATACATAAACATAGTCCAAAGTCTCACATTCATAACCATAACCATACACATACATAAACATAGTCCAAAGTCTCACATTCATAACCATAACCACACACATACATAAATATAGCCCACATTCTCACATTCATAACCATCTAATCTATTCGCACACACACTCAATTCCTTTTCCCAGATGGGGCATAATTAAGTACGAGTATCCACGTACCCCATACTCACTACTCACTACAATGTTAACAAAGGTACAGTAGACTTACCGAGATTAAGGCTTACTAATGACCACTCGACTCCAATAGCTAATCATGTCCTCGGAGGGACGATCACCAATAAAATAATACTTGCCACAATCAATAGAAATTAGCCATGAACCGATGAATAATAACGAACGACTCAATTAAACACACGACTCGATGTACTTGCCTTTACCGCGGGAAGTGGAGTGGCGCACGAAGAAGAGGCCACTTGACCTGAAATCAGATGTCAAACATAGATACAAATTACCGACCAAACAATCAATCTATCACAACACAGAACCCTTGTGTATCTAAATCCCCATGGGTAGCTTTACCCAACATTGACTAGAGATAATACACCAACTTAAGCATACTTTGATTACCAAAGACAGATATTCGCATTAAGCAAGCCCTAAGAATTCATATTTTCTTTCGGATCAATCAAGTGTATTTGTATATATACATATCTGCAGGCACACCAATTCAACATTACATTAAAGCTTATGCTCAAGATCCCAACACATCTGTGGATATTCCTGTATGAGTTCTGTAATCTTATAGCAAGCATCATGCTCTTTTTATGCTAGTTTGTCAGATATTTAAGTGAACACGAAGATAGAATGTACTTCACAACTAAATCCTCTAGAGACACTTGGTTAAATAAGGGCACATACTTTTCAGCTCGACAGAATTCTTATTAAAATGGGGCAAGATAACATCCTACTAAATCTAGGATGATACCCACCTAGCAAAATGATTATAGCTTAAATCAACCTAACCCCAGTTCCATGCCTTTCATCATAAGCATCAAATGCGTAAACCACTCTCTATTTGGTAATGAGAATGTAGGTAGCAATCACGCATTACTCACTAAATTGAGAATACAAGACATCAATGCAGACATATAAATAGAATCACTAAAACTCTTACCATTTGATCTCAAGAAAATGCAATCTGTAAACATATGCACTGCTCTCTGTCTAAAATACAAAAAAACAGTAGCATTCATTCTAGTGTATGCACAAGCTAGCTCTGAACCACCTAAGCATATACCACTCTGGATCAACACATATAGGTTCAATACTGACACAAGAGATTAGAGTCAATAGGAATCCATACACGTCAGTAAGTCAATAGCCCCAACACCAATTTCGCAATACGGTGATTCTTATTCTCACAAGCTCAACCATACATGCATATTTACTCTAATGAAAAAGAGCACATAGATTAAATTCCAAGTCACGCAATTTGTTCACAAAGGTCCAGTACACAATCTTTGAGCACAAGCAAGCAATTACTACATCACTGCATACAAGATCTGTGAATAAAGAGCATAAGGATATTGACCCTAAATCCTTTAACTTAGCCAAAATCAATTCAAGCATACATCCACAAGCAAACAATGAACCAATGCAAATTCATAGCTAGACATTTCATCAAACACCAAATAGGCAAGCTAATTTCCCCCCCAAATTTATACCTCAAAGTTTGCTCATGGGTTCATGGAGGAAGGGTGGAGGAGCCACCACCGCAGCAGTGAAGCTACTTTGCTGTTGGCTGTTGTCATGGCCGGGCCGGCCGAGGCTCTTGTTGTCCCCTGCCGCCAACTGTGCAGGAGACTGGAGGGAGGCGCTCGGCAGAGAGCTGAAGAAGAGGCGGCTCAGGGCGATGAGGCAGCCAAGGCCGGCTGGACTGGAGTGGCACTCGGCAGGGAGCTGGGAGGCGGCTTGCAGGGAGCCAACAACCGGAGTAGGGGAGAGGCGCCGGCTGCTAGTGTTGCCATCGCTGCCGCCAGGGGAAGGAGAAGGGCCGGACTTAGGGGCTACTGCGTGAGCCGGGCGACGCAGGCAGGGGCAGTCTGATCGCCAGGAGGCCGCCAGGGAAGAGGAGGCGCAAGGAGGGGAGCCGGCCCTTGGAGCAAGTAGAGGAGACGCCGGCCCCTTCAGCAGGAAATCCAGAAAATGAGAGGAGGAGATTGAGCCGGTAGGGAGAAGGGAAAAAAAAACAGCCTCCATGGAAAAATTTCAGCCACACACACTAGAAGAGAGAGAGAGGTTAGGTAAAAGTAGATGGAGAGGGGAAATTCCAAAAATACCCCTCCCAAACCTAAATATTTAGCCCTAACACTTCCATGCGGGGCCAAACACCCCTGAGAATAAACGCCAGACGGGCCCCTACTCTCCCGACGGAAGGCTCAAAAGTTGGGGCGATGCTTTGCAGTATGACACCAGTAGGTGATGCTTCTCCTTGTGGTGGTGGCTGCAAATGTGCGGAATGTGATTTTACGAGCTAAGTAAATTAGAGAGTAATGAACTCAAGTATCTTTACAGGCCATAACAGAGGGCTAAACGTCGCACGTTAGGTCCAAGAGATCCAAGAGATTGTGACAGATTGCTGCATATAGATTGTTTGTTAGATTTTAATCACAAATGTACAATTGAGCGATTTGTTTAAAGTTGAGATTTTACTGCAGATACATTGTCATGTATTTCGAGACCTCTGCGCTTGACGAGAGACCTCTCGCTTGCGAGCCTCCTCTCGCGCTTGACGAGCATCCTCCTGCGCTTGTGCTTCCCGTGTGGTCCTCGACGAGCGAGCGGTACTCCCCTGTGACGAAGTCGAGCCTCGTGGACGACGATCGCAGTCCACAACTTCGTCCCCCATGGCCCACCTACAAACGATATATACTGAAATGTGACCATGCAACATTTTTGTTATTCGTAGAGCGAAAACAATAAAAATCAGTTTTATTAACGAACCTCCCATGCTTTAGGCCCCCTCCAGCGTGGTACAACGCTTCCACATCGACCGGCGCGGCCCTCCAATCAAACTCCGGCCCATGACGTTGTGTCATTTCTTCTGCATATGACGTCTGCAAAACAGCATATTGGTGCTCCCGGATGTAAATTTGCACAAACATATTGTGTCATTTATACTTACCATCCTCGCAGAGCTCGGTCGCCGCACAAAGCATCCGGGTTCTGTGGATCCTCGCCTTGGTGCCCCGGATGTAAACCGACAAAAGTGGGAGTACTCCCACTTTCGACCTCCTATTGCAAAGTTAGAAACATAGTGATAAATTCACTAACAATTGTAATACCGATACTTACCATACGTTGCTCTAGGCCAATGTGTCCGCTCTGCGCCGTACTTGTGCTTCCCCATTCTACTTCTTACGTTCCTCGATTTCTATTTGATTTTTCTTGAAAATCCACCGACGCCCAATCTTCGCACATCCACCTCCAAGCCTCCATGTCCTTCATTATCCAATCGAGAGAGCTCGAGATACTCTTGTTCTGTCGGTGTATCCTCCTCGCCTCTGGTCTTCTCATGTTCACCTTCTTCACCCTCTTGTAAAATGGATGACGGCTTGAACTGCATTCTTTGAACGAATCTCCGATAACCTTTTGTGCCGCCCTATTGAAGACGCTTTTGGCCTTCTTCACGGTGTTGTAATCGTCTTCGTTCTCAATCCGAACCTCTCCCGCATAGATTACACATTGTCAAATTGTATTTGCATTTAAAGCAATACTCAAATAGAGTAAATACGTAACATAAACTCACCCGAAGCCAGCCCTGCATTGCATACGACATGTTTGGTTTTCTTCGCTTCCTTCCACATTATTCTTCAACGCCAGTGCTTCAGGTTGTGGTCATGAATCTATCCTCGCCGACTCAACCATGCGGGGGTAGTAGTAGCGCCAAGGGCTCCAAAGACGGCGTTAACCTTTGTAATGTGGCCCTCCGATCCAACCCGGCTCTTTCCAAAGGCCTACAACAAAATACAAGACAAAGATGCATGAAAACAATAAGTTGACACTTAGCTCATGCTTAAAGAAAAGACATGAAAGATATAACTGTTACCTGCTCCCGTGTAGCTCTATCAACCTCCTATCGGCCGGGTTGCATCTCGGACGAACTGAGACGCTTTTACGAAACCTGAAATGCAAATCATTAGTTCATAGACATTACAATGTAAATATGGATATTAAATGCTAATCCAATACTACGCATATACCTGATGGTACCCGAACAAGTCCCGCCCTCTTCAACTGGCTCTAAGGTCGCCGCCAACTCCGCATCTGCTGCTGCCTCGGCCTCGGCGTCTGCATCTGTCGTCCCACCGCCACCACCCCCAACGTCCTCCTCGTCGTCCGCCTCGCCCAAGTCCTCATCCTCGTCCTGAACCCCCACCTGCCCCTCGTCCTGCTGTGGCTGCTCCCCCAGCTGTTCTCGTGCCTGCTCATCGAAGCACCTCTGGAGCTGCTCCTGCCGCTGTCTAATATGCGCAGCCCCAGCAAACATGGCGCTGCCGGCCGTCGAGTCCTGAGCATCGGAACCCCTGCTCCTCGACCTTTTGGAGGACGACCACTGAACTTGCCTTTAAGCTTGTCAACTTTGATGCTGAACATACTCATCTGCTCAAATTTGACAAGAGTTAGTACACGTGTCTACAAGTAATTTTCAATAACTTGCAAAATGAATGAGACAACAATAACTTGTAAAAATAGTTGTTATTGTCCTTTACTTGGTATC
Organism: Guadua angustifolia; assembly: GCA_036346375.1. NCBI lineage: Eukaryota > Viridiplantae > Streptophyta > Magnoliopsida > Poales > Poaceae > Guadua > Guadua angustifolia. The sequence goes on along the minus strand of CM070505.1, from coordinate 46,878,619 downwards.
ATCAACCACACGGGTTTGATAATTTGACAATTTATTCTGTAGTTACCAATTACTTGCAACAAGATATTGTCAAGGAAATAGACTTCAACTATGACATTCTTCTCAAGATGGCATTGACATGGCAAATTCAGATCATGCAAAGATAGAGGGCATTGCCCAACAAATACATTTCTTGTCTGTCTATCCGAACTTGACATTTTCTAGATTGACCAACTCATACTAAGCATGTTCTTTTATAAAGAAACATGCATTTGAGGTACCGAGAAGGAGTTGCATTAATTGAGAATTCTTGCAAACCCAAAGATGACATTCATAAAGAAATAGCGATTGAGTGTTAGAAAACCCAGATCCTATTCATGTTGAAGATTAACAATATTTTATTTACATAGTTATGTGACAATATGAGAACCTCTCTGTTTCAATATAGAAAACATTATCACGGTAAAACGAGTTATGAAGCGTGCTATATATGTCATTTCAGACATTCAATATCACCACTTTCACACGTGCATCAAGATACATCTGAGACAAACACTCAAGCATACATATCATGCACCGTGCTTCTCTTTAAGATCTAAAATGTGCATACCTAGCTTGAGATGATGCAATGGAAGATGTTTCTCCTATTGATCCAAAGCCTGACGCTTCTTCGATGCCACTTTCCCTGATGTTTTCAGATCTTGCTTTTCTTGACTTCAACTCGCAAAGAACAGCAGACGAGTCCATGAACAATTAATGACATAATATGTGAAAAAGGTTCTAAAACCCAAAAAACACAAAATATCTTCAAAAAATTAGTGCAAAGGTACAAATTGAAACAAATAAAGGAGAAATTACCATAATAAAGCGAATAAACTAGTGGCACTCTTAAGACAAAAGAGACGCTTCTTGTGACCGTGACCAAAATTGCGCTTCCTCATGTACCATTAATTGTAATAGAACATCTGATATCAAACAGGTCATTCCACTTCCACTCATCAAGCACATCTTACAAAATATACATATCAAAAGTCGTTGGCGTCAGAATCTGCTTCTGCGACTCGCATTTCATTGAGACGTGCTTGAAGACGTGCAATCCTTACTGACTTTTTACGGCGTATCCGTGAAGGGCCTGGTTCATCTGTTATTATGTTTGTGGCATCGGTAGGTAATTGATCGAGTCCTGCCCCGTCGGAGACAAGGAAAGAATCCCCCATAGCTTCTTCTTGATATACATCACCCACATCATCTTCTACGTTGCTTTGCACGTACGAAACATCCCCAGGAGGATATACTTCAGGGTTAACTTTAAATACAACCCACCAAGCCTTCAAGCTACGGTGAGGATAGCTCGTAGTACACTGCTCAACCCGATGTGTAAGCACAATGTTATTGATGTGGCCTGAAGCATGAATCGTGCTTCACCTCCACCATCCCAAAGTCATCGACACGTGTGCCGTTGTGTGGATCGAACCAATGGCAATCAAAAAACACAACCTTCAGTTCTTTGGCACCCCCAAAGGTATACTCAATTATGTTTTGTACAACACCGTAGTAGTCTAATATATCACCGCTGGAATCGAACGACGTTGTGACTACTCCGCTGTTTGAAGTGGCCGCAAGTGGACGGCTAGCTTCTAATTTCGCTGTTCGAAAACGGAACCCGTTCACATCATAGCGACTATAGCTCCTTGCCGTCACATCACCATGTGAGAGCTGTCGGACATCCTCAGGGACGGAGGCATCACGCATACACTATATAGCAATATGCATCTTTGTTAGTCTAATATTAAGTTACTACAACAATTCATTTTAAAAAATTGAATAAATAGTCAAATTACATGCTGACGGAACCATTGCACGAAGCTTGGGCCGCCTTTCAACCCATCACGACGTAGGTTATCCAATTGCTTACTTGTGGGTTGTCGAGTTGACTTCCAATTTTCTTTGTCAAACACTCTGCGTCATTTATTCCCGGGGTTAAAAGGACACTACATTGAAATGTTGAAAACATAATTAGGAAAGTCACTTACTCAAAATATTTTTCAACTTCTACCATGTTCTTGAACATGTAAAGCATGGCGAGTTCCACTCCTCATACTCAACATGGTGTGCGTTATACGACCCATGAGTTGACCCTTGCATTGAAAAAGCTTAAGTTCAAGACAACGGTTCTTCTTCCGCGCAGTGCCGACTTCGTAGGGGCACTCACGTTGTGCTTGATCGAAATACTTTGTTGAGAAGTTTGTGATCTCTTTACTTGCATAAGCCTCTGCGATACACCCCTCTACCCTTGCCTTGTTGCGCACTGTAGCTCTAAGCTTTTTCAACTCCCTTTCCTGACTATACATCCATCTGAACTGCGCAGGACCTCCAACCATCGCTTCCCAAGGCAGATGCACCAGCAGATGTTGCATCACATTCATAAAACCAGGTGGGAAAGTTTTTTCCATCTTGCATACAAGCAAAGGAATTCCCTTCTCTAACTTCTGCATCAACGTCTTCGAGATTTCCTTAGCGCATATCTGCCTATAGAAGTAACTGAGCTCGGCTAACATCCTCCACAACTCATTATCAAAATAGCCACGAAACATTACCGGAACAAGTCTTTCCATGATAATATGGTAATCATGACTCTTTAGCCCGTTTAGCTTACCGGTGCTGACATTCACAGCCCGTTTTATGTTAGATGCATAGCGATCAGGAAATTTTAGAGTTTTCATTCACCTCAAAATCTGTTTACGGTCTTCTGGCTTCACATAGTATGGAGCTCGTGGCCGGCTCTCATTTCCATTTAAACCAACTTTAACCTCGAGCCACGGCCTAGCACAATGATCACCCATGTCTTTCCTAGCACTCACGTTATCCTTTGTTTTGTCCGTTACATCAAACACCATGCTTATGATGCTTTCTGCCACATTGCGCTCTTGGTGCATCAAATCTATGTTATCTTGGCAGAATCAAAGCTTTCGCGTAAGGCAGCTCCCAAAGAAAAGAAATATGAGTCGGTTGTGCTCCTTTCCATAGCCGATGAAACCCACTTAGTAGATCGTTCAAGCCGACTATGCCATTCAGCTATCTCCTCTCTCGTGAGTCGCCCGTGGCCCTTTTTAACTTTCTTTCCTTTTGAAATGCTTTGGCATCGTTCTGAAAGGGTGCCTCGCCGAAAGCCACCGTCTATGGCAATCGAAGAATGTGATCTTTTACTGTGCGTGAGCTGAATGCATCGAGTCGACCATACAAATTTGGACAACACACAGCGACCATGAACACACCGGTAGGCCCAAATGCCACATGCCAACAAATCATGGACCGACCACGTATGCGGCTCGTAAGGTAAATTCTCTACCAAGAACGCTGTCGTATGCCTTTTCCTCGCCACAACTTTTTCATTTCGTCAATTAAGGGCGCATGAACACATTGAGATCCTTCCTGGATGCTTAGGACTGGAATGACAAGAGCAAGGAATATGAACCCTCTTTCAAGCAAATCTCATTTGGAAGATTGTATGGCATGATGAAGACCGCCAACAAGAGTAGGGCTAGCGCTTGTCTTTGAAAGGTGTGAAACAGTCGTGGACAAACCAAGACGGACACTCCTAGGGTCGCTTGCAAATGCAGGATCGAATCGGTCCAATGCCCGCCATGCCTCGCCATCGACGGATGCACCATCATATCGGGTCTCGGTCCTCACGTTTACCTTCTTTGTGCCACCGCATATGTTTCATTGTTACTTTTGACATGTACACCGTTTAAGCCTATCCGTGATCGGCATGTACCGAAGTTTGTTTAGTCGCGACCTTTGTAGTCACCGATACCCTTCCTCATCTACCACCTCAACGAATCTACATGTACCATAATGCATACAATGAGTATCCTTGTCATGATCCTTCGAGCAGCATGCAATTATTCTCGCACACATCAATCTTCGGTAATTCATCCCGAGGCCGCCATCAACTTTTTCGATTGGTACAAATCCTTTGGCATCTTGTGGTTAGGCGGAAGGACATCATTCATAAGTTCAAGCAAAGCGTTGAAGCATTTGTTGAAAAGTTGAACTTGACTTCATCGACATAAGCCGTGTAACCGCCGCGGAGACGGTCACATTGGTCAAGTCATGCGACCGCATCCGAGGCGTCAAGTAGCCTATAGAATTCCTTAACCTCCTCCGGCTGTGACCCTCCCGAAGTTAAATTCAATCCCCTGCCAAGATCATGCAGCATCTCTTCCATCCGGTCGTCATCCTCCCCATGGTCCGACTCAATGGCCTGCCCTGCAGCCTCTCCATGACGGTGCCACACCAAATAGTTAGGCATGAACCCGTTTTTGCAAATGTGATATGCACTATATCCTTCTTTGTAGTAGTTGTTATTCTCGCAGAGGGTACACGGGCAATACACATATTCAGCTCCTCCGGTGAATGCTTGCTTCAAGAAAGCATCCGTGATCTGCCCCCATTCCTTGTGTGCCCCCATCACTCCTCCATCCGTCATACATCGCCTCCGATCGTCACCCATTCTCAAAGCTAAACAAATGAAACGATGTCAACGCATTTAACCGTGGCTTAGGTGACAAAGACAACCTGTTAGGAAAGATGTGTTCTAAACCCACCCAGAATGGAGGCCGTTGCATGCGACTGTGGCGTCTTTCTGAACCGAATGAAATTTCGGAAGATAACCCATTGTTCTCCAAACGCACGCTGATGCTAGTGCGTCGGAGAACAACAGGTTATGCGGCGAAATCACGTTCGATCGCCGCACGCCACAGCCCTATGCAACGACCAACATTCTCGGCCGTCCAAAATACGTTGGATAATTAGGAACCGCGCACCTCACAAGCAAATGTGAGATGCGCCGTTCCCAACGGTGACGCCTAGGCTCTCTCTTGTCGACGCAAACCCTAAACTCTAACGTTATATACAACGGCAGCGAGAGAATAAAAATATATATACCATATGCAGCGAATATAAAATGAGATGAAATAACTTCAAACGAATTAATCGTTTCACATTGAGACTAAATGAATTTTATGCCCATATTTGAATTGTAAAATAAATGGAGATTATTATGCATTCACCTGCACATGTAACCTCAGAATGCATCCAAAGAATTATACAAGTTTAAAAGTTCTGCATTGATTAACTGGAAAACACTTTGGCAAAAAATCTAAACTAACTTAACAAAAAAGCAATAAGAGTATAAGAGGACTCCACTATTCGACCTTTAAATGAAACATCAAACAAGAGATTAGAAGAATATAGCAAGTTAGCAACAACTCAAATTGAGTGTACTTAAATCCTCATGCTAGGACATATGCCAACATGTATGAAATACTTTAAAGTCCTCATGCTAGGTTAGGATGATTGAGTGTACTTAAATCAGGACCCCACATTTGAACAGGATTTTACATTGTTTCTGCTCATGGGATATTACAACGTAACAATTGTAATGCATTTTTACTCTTATCATTAAACAGCAAAAGTAATGCTGCTACATTGATGTGTACCTTTAACAAACTACGGTAGCTCGCATGACCATAATTACTTCATTTAATCATTAATCCTAGAAACCTGAGTTAAGTTATTCTTACGAAATAGGCTAAGACATTCGAAAGTAATTTCGGATCACATTCAGTCATAAGGATCTATAACTTGCGATCATATATATTTGAAATATACATTTCTCTTAGCATGTGATCTGTGTATACATTTCAGATTAGGCAATGATGCATACATTTATTTAAGTACTTTAGTGACTCTAGAACCAGTCTGATGCCTTATGCTATTTTGTTTGGCCACAAAGGAATGCAAAACGCCCTATTGAGTTGTCTATCATTCCACATTCTATCCAAGCTAGGCCTAAGTATTATTAGCAATCATTCCCTTCCATCTGGCCAACGCAGATATCAATATTTTTTTTGTGATTCTGTCATGTAGAAAACTTCAATCGCCAAGTGTCATTAAGTCGTATTAATGCATAAGCAGACTCAAGTGGAGCACATTACCAAGGAACTGAATTCTGGAGCTTTGGAAATAGAAGGAAATGAAGGTTCAATGTCTCTGCATAGAGGTTTAATTATGATGGTATGCACAATCCTAAAGAGGATAAGGTATTCTGCCTCCTCTTTTGGCATTTCCTATTATCTATGTATTCTTGACCACTTTGTTACATCGATTGCTGTGCACATAGTCCATATATATCTACTGACATAAAGGCCTAGGAACTACCTGTATATTATTGGAAAAACTCTTTATAGAAATACCAAGACGTTAATAAAAGCGCACCTATTCCCTCACGTATGCATACTATGATGTTGCCTTCTACATAAATTCTACATTTAGCTTATGTCTCGAGAACCGCATGGGCTAATATTTCTAACTACACTTTTTAATATATATTTCCATCCGACGCGGCATAGCGCGTTAACCTATCTAGTATTATATACTCGTGATAGTCTGTAGCCTGCCTATAAGTCGTACCATGCCCTTCCATTCCCAGGTTGCTCGTGCAGTGGTCAAGAACAACCTGTCACTGATCTTATTCCCAAAGGGCACAAGGTCTAAAACCGGAAGGTTGCTTCCTTTCAAGAAGGTATATATGATTCATCACTCATCATTTCATTAGCTAAATTAATAAACTGAAACATAAAGGATGAAACCTCCAGAGTAAAAAGGACTCATAATAGAAGGTCGTTGACACATCCTGGTTCTAGGACCCTGAATCTCTGACAAAACCCATTCCATTCACATATTTGCATACAGCATTGCAAATAAGACTACCCATCATGCACGCATCTGGCCTGTAGGAAGAACTCACCGTGAGGTTCGATCCTGCCGCCGGTGAAGACCCGTCTTGTCATGGCGGGTTCGGGATGGGGACGGCGGCGTGGGGGAGCGGCCGACGGCGTCGCAGGGGTCGAGCTAGCGGCCGAGCTGCTGGCGGCGTATGGCAGGGCCGATCAAGGGCTGGTGAGCGGAGGAGGCGGGCGGGTGCGGCGGCGGCGGCGCTGCTGCGAAGGCGGCGGGAGGGCGGCAAGGCAAGGGGGGGGGGGGCAAGGGGCGTGGGAGGCGGGCGCGAGCGGGAGGGGCGCCAAGGGGCGTGGAGGGCGGGCGGCATGTTCGCGTGAGAGAGCAGCGGAGGCGGCGGGCTGTGTGAGATTGCGAAGACAGAGAGAAGCTCGCCTAGCCCTAAGTTCGGGCATAAATTCGTGGGTGCACTTTTGGCCCACGAATTTAATTAAATTCGTGGGTAATATTACAAGCCGTCGAATTTAAATACATAAATTCGTCGGTATTTTTTTGGCCCACGAATTTAATTAAATTCGTGGGCTTTTAATAAACCGACGAATTTAATTACTTAAATTCGTGGGTTTTTTTTGGCCCACGAATTTAAAAAAACCCACGAATTTTCTCCTGTTTCTTGTAGTGTGTATTAAAATGACATTTCAGAGCTAGAAAATCTGTACATTTCCTCACCAAGACAATTTAGCAAAGATAACTGAATACAAACTTTGCATTAGATAGCTTAGTTCTTTTGCAAAGATAAGAATATGTATCATCGTGCATCCTTAGCACTATAGTATGTACAAGTAAACATCATGCAAGAATTTTATATCGATGTAGTTATCTCGTAATCAATTTAATAAAAGTGTGCCCAATACAACATGCAAAAGAGTTGTTTTCTTTTGTCGCGTGTTTCGAGTGTGCATAAAGTTGAGCTGGGTGATTATTGTTTAATTGCAGAGAATGTTTTGTCGGGAGTGGCCTCATCCGTATGCCACTTTATCCTTCGTCGGTAAAAGGCAAGTACATCGAGTTGTGTACTTAATTGAGTTGTTCGTGGTTCTATATCTGTTCATGGCTAATTTCTATTGATTGTGGCAAGTGTTAGTTAGATTGGTGATAGTCCCTTCGAGGACATGATTAGCTAGTGGATTCGAGTGGTCACTAGTAAGCCTTAATCCTGGTAAGTTTACTGTACCTTTGTTATTATTGCAGTGAGTAACGAGTATGGGGTACGTGGATACTCGTACTTAATTGTGCCCTATCTAGGAAATGGAATTGAGTGTGTGTGCGAATAGATTAGATGGTTAGTAATGTGAGAATTTGGGCTATGTTTATATATGAGTGTGGTTATGGTTATGAATGTGAGAATTTGGGTTATGTTTATATATGAGAGTGGTTATGGTTATGAATGTGAGAATTTGGGCTATGTTTATGTATGTATATGGTTATGGTATGTTAGTGTTGGCATTGAATGAAAAGTTGCATTTCATTCATGAAAATTGCATTTGTGCATTCATAATGGAAGAGGCGACCCATTCTGATGCGGGCCTCTGTGTTCACACGTAGTGAACACGAAAGTTCTACCTCGTAGTCCCATTCATCGAGGTGAATGGGAGCGAGACAGTAAGAGTAGGCACCTTCCATCTACGGGATGGAAGGGACGTGGGGGTGCACACCGACGGGTGGGCACTTTCGGCGATCTGCAGACGTGCATGGCAATGAGCATTCATGTGCATTGCATCTTTAATAATGAGTGTTGTGGTAAATGGCGGTCATATGGATGGTGATTTTGGTAATTGAAGGTTGAGGCGTGGACTCAACCTAAAAAGGGGAGATTGAATTGAATTTAATGAATTAGCGCATTTCTTTGCCCTGCGAATTATGTTGTATGAATATCATGGAGTGAAGTCGAGTTATAAACTCAGATGCAATAGATGAAAATGGTTTGAGTTGCAGCAAGGGGTAGTTGAGTCGGGAGACATTGTGACTTAGAGTTAAGTAGTGCTTCTTCGGCGTTGAATGGGTTTATTATCAAGTTGATGGTTTGATTGCGGTAATTTTCTTGTATAGTCAAGTTATTGCTTTAAATGGGTATAAATGCGTATTGTCCGGATGTTGCTTCGTTTGTCTTCCTTGCTTTTATGGTCAAGCTCTAGCTTTACTTATGATAAATTAAAATTGTTACTCGTGTGCTTTGCTGAGTCATCGACTCACGCTTGTTTGTTGTGTTGTTGCAGGTGCATTGAAATCGATATGCATGGGGGGAGTAGTAGCACAAGCACGTTTGCATCAAACCATTTAATCGATTTGTAAAGCCTGGTTGTATTGATTATGGTTGTAATATGTCGTTCGTCGTGGTGTAGTTATTAAGTTCTGTTGGATGTGTGATTGATTAACTAAGGACCTGCTAGAATGATATCATAACGCAATTGTTTTCTCTCTCACGAGTGGATGGCCTAGTTTTAGGGAGGTGTCATTAAATTTTTAATAATTATGACAATCTCCTAGTTGTTAGGTGCTTTGCAAATATTTATTTTTAGCGATTTGTAATTTGTTGATGATAGAGGGGGTAACATTCGGGGCACGGGGTGCCGGGTGTTACAATTGGTATCAGAGCGGGCTTTAGGTCCGTGGTATGTGAGTTTAGCAATTTTACTCTAGAGTAAACTAAAAGTTGCTGTGTGGAATTAGAAACATGGCATATGTATCTACTTTTAAAATTTGGCCTCAGGGCAACAACCTTAAAATCTGGAATAGCGTGGTTCATTGATTAAAACTTGACACACTTTGGTGCACAGTAGGAAGGGATGGGTATCATTGCATTACGTTTAAATGTTGCATTTTAGTTTTGATGGTGGAATGTTAAATTATTGTGCATATTGCTTTGATTATGAAAAGGATTGTTTGAATCATTATGTTTTCGTCCTCATACTTTAACTGTGTTAAGGGTCTTGGGTGTTGGTGTGGTGTTGGTGTGGGTGGTTAAAGCCCCCTTTGAAGTATGAGAACCTTTCGAGGTGAGGGTCGTCGTTTGTGGTGGCATAGTTTAAAGAGTGGGTGGAGATGGTCGGATTTCTTTTACCGTTCTGGAGTTCGGTTTCGTCGGTTTCTTTGGTTTTTGTTGGTTTTTTTCCCCTGCATCTCCTTTCCCTCCTAGAAGTTGTAAATCTTGAGATTTGTTTAAGGAGTTGTTTCCGTCGGAGTTTGGGAATTCGAGAGTCGAATTCTCTTATGACTTATGGTTGGGTTTTTCTGGAAAGAGAGATGGTTTTTGTTGTTGTTCATGCCTAAAAAAATCGTGGTTCTTCTCTAAAGGTTGGGTCTTTGATTTACGAGAGTGTATGGTGAGTAGTTGAGCTTCTAGATATGGAGGGCCTCGATTTCGTTAAGAAGAACTTGTTAGTTATTCAAAGACAACCACATTTATTGCATGGTATATAATTCATTGGAACGGTAGGTGATTCTAAAAATGAAAGGTTGATTAGAGTTATTGCAATGGTTGTGAGTTGTGGAATTGATTGGAAGTTCAGGATTTGTGTTCCGGTAAGTCTAGTATTGATCAGGATTGAGAGGGACTAGAATTTTCATGGATGAAATTTATTATAGTAAGAGTTGATGTAAAGTACGGAGTATACTAGCGCAAAGGCATGAGAGTTGTTGATTTATGTTGCTTATGAGACAATTAAATGGTGGATCGACAAAATGGTTTAATCGATGTGAACTTAAAGAATGAGTATATGGAAGGGTTGTATGAATGATGGGGTTTTTGGTCTTGGGGAGATGTCTATCTGGGAGTTTATCTATGGAATATGCCTAGTGGTGGGTATATGAATAGGAGAAGGAAAGTAAAGGAAGGTTGGGTTTTGTAACTTCCGTTCAAACCTGTGTACTTTTTAGGATTTGGTGAAAAATGAAATATTTAATGGTGAGAGCATTGGAGTACTAGAAAGGGGGGGATTGGGGGATGAACCTTCCTTTAGCTCTGAGGATTGAAATTGAGGATGTAATAGTCGTCCTGGAAGTAATTGGTTGATGGAATTCGGAATATTTTATTTTATCGAACCACGTTAGTCTTTTGCTTTGGTAAAGGGAGATGACCTGATTGATTACTATGGGATTTACGCTCGGAAAATGTAAGACCGGATCGTGTTGTAGTGTGGGAACTAAGTTATTTTATGAGGGTTTCATAAGTGGTTTTGTTGGGGATAAGTTCCCATTTTCTTGGGAGAAAAGTTTGGTGATCGCGTGCTTGGATGAGTGACCTGGAATTTTGTTCTCTTCCACAATGTTGACTTTAGGTTAGCGTGAGAGGCTTTGCCTTCATTAGCGTAAGCTGAGTTGTTTCTTGGTTTTGTGAGAGCTTTTGTCAGTAATTTGTGAGGGGTTTCTCTTTTAATTGGAATTCCCCCAGGTGAATTTTATTGCACGGATTTGAGCGTGTTAAAGGCGATTTATATGATGTTAGAGAATCGGGTCTTCTCTTGCAAATTTGGTTTTGGGAGAAGAGAAGGAGTGATGATTGTGCTCTATCAAGATCCTCTCTCAGGTAGATTTTAATGTTTCGGGTTTAAGATGATGTACGTGATTCATTTGGTTAAAAAAAAAGGGAATTGTATTTTCCTTTGTGTTCTAGCTGGAGTTAAAGGATATGAAAGTTTATGGTATAGTGTTGAGTTTAATAATGAGAATTGAGTTTTCTTTGGTCATTGGGATTGCAGCTGTAAAAGTTCAATGCAGTGATTCTTTTGGAAGCTGAGTTTTCCTTGGTGTGCATTTTATCACATTATTTGAAGAAGATGAAAGTGGTTAGTTTTGCTAAGGAGAATCGAGGGATTTTGGGTGGATAATAATTGAGGATTATACTTTTGGTGTGATTCCTTGGTGGTGCTTGTTTAACCCTTATTAGTGAACTACTTGGAAGTTGATGGTATTTATGTCACCATTTCTACCGTGGGACTGAACTTTTGGGTTAACATGGTTGTAGCGAAGGATTTCTTAATTTGCTGTGTAACATTCTGTAGTGAGCATTTACCTTGGGCAGTGGTCCTTTGAGATTTTAATCTATTGATTAATTTTGACTGAGTTCTTGCGTGAGAACTTGCACTTAATTGAGCTAAGTCAAATCGTTTGTTAATCGTTGGATTTGAGGTTTTGTTATTGTTTGTAGCCATTGGAGTTTTGCGTGAGTGTTTTGAGTTGGTAAAGAAGTTTAAGACCTTTGTGTCTTCAATTTTGCTTAATTGGCATTCTTCGAATTCGGGGTCGAATTCCTTTAAGGGGGGGAGAGTGTAATACTGCAAAGCCTCGCCCCAAATTCTGGTCTTTCCGTCGGACGAGCAGGGACCGTCTGGCAGTTATTCTCAGAGGTGGTTGGCCCATCTGGGGGGGTTAGGGTTAAAGATTTAGGTTGGGAGGGGTATGTTTGGAATTTCTCCTCTCCACCTACCCTTTGACCTTACTCTCTCTCCTTCTCATGGTTTTGTGTGGTTGGAATTATTCCTGCGCAGGCTGTCTTTTTCTTCTCTCCTGCCGATCCTTCTCCTCCTCTCATTCTCGGGATTTTTTTTTGGCTCCCAGGGAAGCCGGCGCCTCCTCTCCCTCTGTTCTACCGGCTGTCCTGCGAACTCTCTCCCAGCCGGCGCGCATCCCTGCGTCCACTCCTGGCCGAGTCCCCCCAGCTGAGTTTCTTCCTGCGCCTCCTCTTCTCCTGGTCGAGTCGCCTCCCAGCCGCCGCCTGCTCCTCGGCCGAAGCGCCGCCCGGCCACCAGCGCCACGCATCCTCCTCCCGATCTTGGCGCCTCTCCCAAGGCTCTCCATCGAGCAAGAAGAATAAAGATCGAGCAAGAATAACCGGAGCAAAGAATGGCGCCACCCCCTTCTCTTGTGTCCCTCCTGTCAAGCCCGGCCACGGCCGCTCCTCCCTCCCACTCGGCGTGGCGACTCCTCCACTCCTTCCTCCATGGATGTGCTTTGAGGTAGTCTAACTTGGGCATTTTTCTTTGCATGCCATGTGTTCGATGAAATGGCTATGAGGTTCTTGTGGGAACTTGAGCTTAAGCTTTATTGAAATTTTGAGTTTATGTGCATGGGGAATGAATGTTGCTTAGGGATCTTTATTTCTGTATGCTTGATTATCAAAACTGGAGATTTGTGAGTAATGAAATTGTTGTGTGTCCAAATATGAAAGGCAATAAAGTTTTCTTGTGCAGTTGAAGTCCAGTGTGTAGGTATTTTTTTGTTTACTGTGTTATATTGGAACTGAACTGTTGGACAATACATGCTGACCGAAAATGTCGCCACCTTTGAGATATAAAATTCCTATCTGTCCATGAAAATGGGATAGACAAGTCGCTTGGTTGTGAGGTTTGCTGTATGTGCTGCATTGAAGGTGCGTTCATCTGGATGGGTTTCGATACACCTGGATCTTTTGGATCTGAATTGCAGTGCTTGAAACATTGCATGGTTAAGGGTTTTAAAAACTGGTACAGAATAAAGTAGTGCCAGCCCCTCAGCTTTGCTGAATGTTTCTGGTGGATTTCTGACTTGTCTGTTCTTTTCTTTGTCTTTATATTTTGTTGTCAAGTCTTTTGTTTTACAAACCATGTATAATCTCTGTTATGTCAGTTAAGGTTTGTTTTCTTATTGTAAAGATCAAAAAGGATGGTGGGGGCTAAAGAATCTGATGGGTTTGACAGATTAATTTGGTTGTAATTGTAAAGCATACATATGATATCCTTAAAGTTCTTCATTTGTGCTTATTTGATTCCTAGCATTCTGCATTGGCTATTGGATCCCTAGTTTATTTAATAGCCGATTACATAGAGTCCTACTTGTATTGATATCATGAGATGAGTTTTCTTTAGTTGGAAAATCTTACATGTATCGTGATGTTCCTAGTACTTTGCATCTTTGTATTAAAATGACATTTGAGCTAGAAAATCTGTACATTTCTCACCAAGACAATTTAGCAAAGATAACTGATTACAAACTTTGCATTAGATAGCTCAGTTCTTTTGCAGCATAAGAATATGTATCATCGTGCATCCTTAGCACTATAGTATGTACAAGTAAACATCATGCAAGAATTTTATATCTGATGTAGTTATCTCTGTAATCAATTTAATAAAAGTGTGCCCAGTACAACATGCAAAAGAGTTGTTTTCTTTTGTCGCGTGTTTCGAGTGTGCATAAAGTTGAGCTGGGTGATTATTGTTTAATTGCAGAGAATGTTTTGTCGGGAGTGGCCTCATCCGTATGCCACTTTATCCTTCGTCGGTAAAACGCAAGTACATCGAGTTGTGTACTTAATTGAGTTGTTCGTGGTTCTATATCTGTTCATGGCTAATTTCTATTGATTGTGGCAAGTGTTAGTTAGATTGGTGATAGTCCCTTCGAGGACGTGATTAGCTAGTGGATTCGAGTGGTCACTAGTAAGCCTTAATCCTGGTAAGTTTACTGTACCTTTGTTATTATTGCAGTGAGTAACGAGTATGAGGTACGTGGATACTCGTACTTAATTGTGCCCTATCTAGGAAATGGAATTGAGTGTGTGTGCGAATAGATTAGATGGTTAGTAATGTGAGAATTTGGGCTATGTTTATATATGAGTGTGGTTATGGTTATGAATGTGAGAATTTGGGTTATGTTTATATATGAGAGTGGTTATGGTTATGAATGTGAGAATTTGGGCTATGTTTATGTATGTATATGGTTATGGTATGTTAGTGTTGCCATTGAATGAAAAGTTGCATTTCATTCATGAAAATTGCATTTGTGCATTCATAATGGAAGAGGCGACCCATTCTGATGCGGGCCTCTGTGTTCACACGTAGTGAACACGAAAGTCCTACCTCGTAGTCCCATTCATCGAGGTGAATGGGAGCGAGACAGTAAGAGTAGGCACCTTCCATCTACGGGATGGAAGGGACGTGGGGGTGCACACCGACGGGTGGGCACTCGGCAGTACCGGTACGTGCATGGCAATGAGCATTCATGTGCATTGCATCTTTAATAATGAGTGTTGTGGTAAATGGCGTGTCATATGGATGGTGATTTTGGTAATTGAAGGTTGAGGCGTGGACTCAACCTAAAAAGGGGAGATTGAATTGAATTTAATGAATTAGCGCATTTCTTTGCCCTGCGAATTATGTTGTATGAATATCATGGAGTGAAGTCGAGTTATAAACTCAGATGCAATAGATGAAAATGGTTTGAGTTGCAGCAAGGGGTAGTTGAGTCGGGAGACATTGTGACTTAGAGTTAAGTAGTGCTTCTTCGGCGTTGAATGGGTTTATTATCAAGTTGATGGTTTGATTGCGGTAATTTTCTTGTATAGTCAAGTTATTGCTTTAAATGGGTATAAATGCGTATTGTCCGGATGTTGCTTCGTTTGTCTTCCTTGCTTTTATGGTCAAGCTCTAGCTTTACTTATGATAAATTAAAATTGTTACTCGTGTGCTTTGCTGAGTCATCGACTCACGCTTGTTTGTTGTGTTGTTGCAGGTGCATTGAAATCGATATGCATGGGGGGAGTAGTAGCACAAGCACGTTTGCATCAAACCATTTAATCGATTTGTAAAGCCTGGTTGTATTGATTATGGTTGTAATATGTCGTTCGTCGTGGTGTAGTTATTAAGTTCTGTTGAAAGTGTGATTGATTAACTAAGGACCTGCTAGAATGATATCATAACTGCAATTGTTTTCTGTCTGCTGAGTGGATGGCCTAGTTTTAGGGGAGGTGCTGCCGAAATTTTTAATAATTATGACAATCTCCTAGTTGTTAGGTGCTTTGCAAATATTTATTTTTAGCGATTTGCAATTTGTTGATGCTAGTGGGGGTAACATTCGGGGCACGGAGTGCCGGGGTGTTACAACTACACAAACTCTAGAGACCACAAATCAACCATCTCCAAAGACTGACATTTCAAAACCCACGGCGAAATGAAAATCCTTTGAGAAAAACTTGAATTGCTCGACAACGCAATTTATCTCTTTCCGGAATAAATCTGAAAGTTAAGAAGACGAAAACTCCACCAGCCAAAAATCCTGGCCAAAGCTAGCAGTATTACATTTGGGTTCAAATGATTCTATTCTCCTACTTCTAAATGCTAACCTAAGCCAAAAAGAACACTAATGCAATGAACAAAAGGCCTAATGCGGGCTAAAAGGGATCAAACTTAGGCTAGGTTGCTTTGATACCAAATGATAGCCTAAGGATGAACTAAAACATGAACTTGCCTAAATTAGGATCACCAAAACGTAATGCAGAAGTTAAATTGTGAGATTGACTGACCTGGAGAAGATGAAGATGCAGCCATTAGGGTTCGGTGTTTTGAGCATGGGCGATGCGCGATGAAGAGAAATGGAGCATCGAGACCTTCTCGGTGGTGGTTTAGTCTTCGCAAGCCTCAACAACAAAACCCTATATCGGATTGGTCTTTCGAGAAGAATTGGACTCTAGAGCAGATTGCATCTTGAGTTGCAGCTTTTCCCTCTTAATATAGTGCTGGCTAACAAGACCAAAACCAAAAACATTTGGTAGCTCCTGATGAGAGCGCTTAATGGTGGGTGAAGCCTAGATTTTTGGATCTTCTTTTTTGATTTTTGGTATTTTCTATTATGACTGAAAATCACAACTAACATTTCCTTATCAAATTCAGACCACTTCTTTAACTAAAAGAGTAGGGCAAGAACTGGTTGGATGAATAGTAACTGGTTGAAAGAACAACAAAACTAATTAGATGAATAGTAACACTAGTCAGATGACACAACACAATCAAGGTGAATAGTAAAAAGCAACGCAACTTCAAATCCAAGAATTGATGTATCATTTGATTGGACGATGTAAAACTCATAAAACCTTGTATCCACCTTCCTTTGGATGTCAAGAACCTATTGCAACCTTCAATTACAATGATTGATATCAAAGTTCTAAATTTTTTCTAATCTAAAAAAGGTTGCACCAAAACTAGGTAAAAACTAAAAACTTCACTTTGAACTTGCTTGTAAGGATTTGATGATCAAGATGATGATAGGTGATCTACCACATGTCACAGCAAGTAAGAGCAATAAGGAAACAATCCTCAAATGAGAATGAACACGACCTACCAAAAATCTTTCTCTTCTCAAGCAAAAAGATTGATTTCTTGCAAAAACTTAGAAGAGGGACTTATATCTTGCCTAGATGACTAGGATATGATCTATAGAAAATTCATATAATAATCATTCATCCTTTGCTATACATGAACAAAAAAGAAAGAAATCAAAGAGAGATCAAAACTCAAGAGGTAAGGGCAACCAAATGAATAAGAACTTGATCATGAAAATGATTTCTATTTCTCCATTAGAGGAATAGTTACAAAGCCTCACAACCAGATAGGAAAAACTTAAGAGAGCATAAGGAAAACAAGATCATAAGGAAAACAAAATACTTCACACAAAACCTAAATCCCTTGGGGAGAGGCATCTTTCTACCCCCTATTTGTAGCCTATTCGAAGCAATCTTCACCCTTATATGACTTCCTTAGCCTATAAAGAACCTCATCAATGGCTAGGATTAACTCTCTCGCTCATAAATGGGCTAACCAGAAACCCAACAACATAGCGAGTTTTGGCAAACAATTGCACACTTATCAAAGCACAACTAATTTAACCACTACTACATCCGTGAACTTTTGATCCAACGTCCTCCTTCACTTCACTATGATTAAGTTACCATCTGCTCCGTCCACTTGTCATCCTAGCATGTAACAACTTCTCGGTCTCAATCAGCTTTTGGCATCACCTTGATCGTTTGAACCTCAACTCTCCTAATTTACTCCCGATCTCCTCCACCTCGTCATGACCTAGCTACAAAGTCCTACAACCATTACCGACAAGCAAACACTTCACATAGCAATGTCAAACAACATATGTAATTATGTAAACTACTGACTAGTCACATATCTAAGGATCCCACCTTAAATCACAACCACTCTTCAATGCCACAACCACTTAAGGGTGCCCCGACCACTTAAGGCCATGACCACTTAAAGGTGCCCTGACCACTTACTCAAATTGCTCAATACTAAATCAAACTCAAACTAGAGCACCACAAGTTCAAACACAGAGAATTACTCATCATAAACATAGGTAGACCATCACATGGTCTCTCAATAAGCAGTGCCCAACCACGATAGAGCTGGTCAACCAAATAAATTTTGCTATTTGAGAACTTGGTTTCGACAAGGTTACACTCTTGTTTGGCTTAAATCTTTGGAATGTTCAGGTTTTCTTGGTGGGTTTACCTACCACTCATAATGCTTACATGCTTAGCCCTCCGGTTCAAATGGAAAATTAGAACAACGATGAAAACTAAGATGGTGATTTTTTAAATTAATGTTTGCACATACCATCACTACTACATACAAGCTCATCTATGTCGGTTCGAAACTGACATTAGTGTCGCTTTTCAAACCGACACAGATATTCGGGGATTAACAATATCGGTTTCCAAACCAACACTAATAAAATTATCAGTGTCAGTGCTAGACATGAACCGACACAAATAGTCAACATATCAATGTTGGTTCCCAGAAGGAATTGCACACATAGTTCACATATCAGAGTCAGTTCTTACCATGAACTGACACAAATTGTCAATTCCAGAAAGAACTGACACACATAGTTCACATATCAGTGTTGGTTCTTACCATGAACTGAGACACAAAGTTATACTATTAGTGTCGGTTCCTACCAAGAACCTACAAAAATAATCCTAGCCCAAAAAATAAAAAATTAGCATTTTGGCTTGCCTCAGGAATTGCTAGCCATGCCCTCTGAAATAGCATACACACACAATATACATACATCAGAGGTTTATGGTGAAGAATTGGGAATGATCAAGAATCAACACAAAATCGATGGGATGAACATTTGTGTCAACTAAACTAGTGACAGGACCTTTAAACTTACTTTTGTAACACCAAGAAGCATGTAGCTATCAAGATTGTCATCCACTTCGACGGGCAACGAAGGCATCTTACTCATCATTCTAGGCATTTGGCCCATGTTGTTTGCAGAAAAAGCATCATTAAAGGCAGGGAATTGATTTGCTTTACATGCATTACTATAATTTTACAACTGAATTGTGCATGCATCAGAGATGGAATATGTTTATGTTTGTAAAAGACAATCGATGTTCCTTCTTGCCTGATGGAAGAAATCAATGTTGTTTTAAGCCTGGAGAAAAGAATATAGTTGACATGAAATTCATTCTTCACAAATAATGAAATGCTCTAGATGCAAGCCAACTGAAAAGTCATCACGTGCCTGCATTCTATTGTACGAGTAATTGTACATGAAATGAAAGGAAAATTTCCTATCAAGCAATGATTTCACATCACGTTTTTGTAGCGATCTATATATGCACTAGAAGTCTAGAACCAACATAGAATAATTTCTTTTCACGAACACAATATAGATAAACTAGAATGAATAAACAAACTCCAAACGAAGTACCTCGAGAAAATATACCAACCTGAAATGTTAGAATAATTGTTTCTATCTAATTAAGAAGTTGATTATTTTCTTCCAGTATATGATGCACTACACGATCTATGTTAGAGGCTGCAATTTTCTTTAAAGCATATTTGCACTTATTTGATATTTTCACATTTCTAGGGATGTGATATACATTGATCCAATATAACACTCCCCCTAAGTGTGTGACTCTTCAAGAAATCAATAAACAATTAAAAAAATAAATATCCATTAACAATCAAAACATGATGCCAATATTCAAGCAACATTTGAGATATCTATGACATTTAATTCATTACTCAATTTACAAAATTGAGCTTCATCCAAAGGTTTGGTGAGGATATCCGCTAATTAATCTTCGGTTCTAATGTGACTAATCACAAAATCACCATTGCTAGCATGATCTCTTAAGAAATGATGGTGGATATCTATATGTTTGGTTCTTGAGTGTTGGACTGGATTGTTGGCTATTTTGACAGCACTTTCATTGTCACACAAAAGAGGCACCTTTTTGAAATTTATTCTATAATCCATTAAGGCTTGCCTCATTGATAATAATTGAGCACAACAACAACCGGCTGAAATATATTCGGCTTCGGCAGTGGATAGAGCTACGGAGTTTTCTTCTTAGAAAACCAAGAAACTAGGGATCTACCTAGCAATTGGCAACTCCCTGTAACACCCCGGCGCCAAAAGCGCCACAGATACTACCAAAACTCTCAAATAACTAATGACACCTCTAGGGAAAAGACAATAATTAACCTCTGACTCTTAAACTGATTTAAAACTAAGCCACCAAAATTTTCAAAATTTCGGCAGCACCTCCCCTAAAACTAGGACATCCACTCAGCAGACAAAAGAATAATAGCAGTTGAATAATATAACAATCACTCGAAATAGAATGAAACCATCTAGCAGGTCCTTAGATAATCGATTATATATCCAATCGGCAATTTAACCGACTACGCAACGACGATCAACATATTACACTAGCTTTAGTTACAATCAGACTTAACGAAACAATTGAATTGGTTGTTGGTGACCGAAGTCGTGCATGTACTCTACTCCCAACCCGACGAGCCAGCTTCAAAGTACCTAAAACAGAACAAACCAGCGTGAGTCCAAGACTCCAAGAAAGTGCAATCAAGTAAGAGAAGTAATGAATTTGTCTAGAATATAACTGCTTCAAGAGTAAAGTAAAAGTCTCTTTAATTTGATAGCCGTAAATAATAGAAGCAATTTGAATTCATATAAAACCAAACATAAGAGCACAACTACTTCATTAATTGACATAACCAAAACTAAATTGAAATCACCCGGTAAAGGAAACAAGAATTAGCCCCATTTACCACATCCAACTCGAAACACAACTAAACCGTACTCATGCCTCAACAATCATTCCAGGATGGGTCCACGACTCAATCCTTAACCTGTCATTTCCATTCTCATCAATTAACACTTAACAATTGCAACACATATAATGAAATGCGATACTTTTATGCTCTCATCCTTTTTCTCATGAATCATAAAATGAATGCTCCATGCATGCTCATAATGCACATTGTCATAGCGATATCTACAGTATAGTGAGTGCACACCCGTCGGTGTGCACCCTCAATCCCACCCATCCCGTGGCGGGGCCTACTCTTACTGACTCGCTCCCATTCACCTCGATGAATGGGACTACGAGGTAGGACTTTTGTGCTCACTACGGGTGAGCACCGAGGCCCGCATCAACATGGGACACCTCGTCTATCATGAATGCACAATGCAATTTACATGAATGAATTGCAACACTTCATTCATCGCCAACACTACCATAGCCGTAACCACATACATAAACATAGCCAAATTCTCACAATCCCCAGTCACTAGCGGTACTAGTATAATCAGATTCAACCATAAGGCATGGCAACTCATAACAACGTTTCTATTATGCAACTACATCCTACAGCCACCGAGCCATGCTCACACAATACACTTGCGGTTAACTGCTCACAAAAATTCTATATTTATAAAAGACCTAACTGCTTGAACCAATCTCATATTAGTCCCAATCACTCAAACAATATACTCACTAAAAACAGCCTTACTAAAAGCTCGATCTCCATTAGAGTTCATCTAACTAACAGAGCAACAATTAAATTGAGGAGAATCAAATATGAACACACATCCACACTCAATTAACACGGTGTGCTTGCCTTCATTCCCTTAACCCTTTAATCATCATAAACATTTTCATAAGATGAAGCACCTTCTAGCTATATTCAAGCAAAGCTTACCTCTTGCGTATTCATCGGCAATTACATACGCTAAGAGTAGACAATCGATTAATCCTCCTAGCCACAATCTAGGGAATGCACTTGCCTTTTATCGACGGAGAATGGAGTGGCATGCGGATAAGGCCACTCCCGACGTAACCTCCCCGCAAATAAACAATACCCATCCAACTTAAATTCATGCACACTCGATACAAGCTTAATAGAAGAAATCAACTCTTTTGCATAATATAGATATAGCGACTCAACCCCAATTCATTCGGAGGAGCAGAGCGAGTAAAACCCATGAATTTCATGGATCCTCTGCATGCCAAGAGGTGACAAATAATCTAAGCCTCATCCATAACTCGAGTAGTAAAGGAACTCAAACAACACATCCAGATCCATGGTTGTTTCATCCATGCGATCAAAAGACTTGAGAAATAAAAGAACATGCATGCATACAAGGATTGAAATTCATCCACAACAGTTGCCATTCCAAATTCCAGATTTCTCACCCCCCTAGTCAACAGCTAACGGTAAGAGGTGATGGAAATAGCACTTACTCATGGTTATAGCTCAACATGCAACTGCCTTAGCCTTTAACCAGGTATAAACATCAACTAAACAATGGAAAGCAATACATGATCATGCAAAATTTACAAAGTCATAATCAGGGTAGATTTACGCCAAGGCAATACCATTAGCATCATGCTAATTTGTCAAATCCTTGAATGAGAACACGTATACAAAAAGTGTATGTCATAGATAAAAACATAACTAGAGATACATGTTGAATAAGGACCAGATAGTTCATAAGTACAGAAAAGACATTGAGTGATGGGATCTAATCAAATTCTTACACCCATACTTGAATTGATCATAGCACAGAAGCCCAAGATATTCATTTGTGAAATTAACTAACAAGATTCACTCCATATAAAGTCTCTATACTAAGCCAGTATCTCTGAATGCAAGCATTGATCAATGGGCTTCAAGTAGCCTCTGTAACACCCCTTCTAGGCAATACATCAAACACATGGCATGCACACAATTTAAACCCCCAAAATCTCTAGGGTTTTACCTCGAACCTCTACTCATGGAGGAAGGAGGCGGAAGAGTCTTTGCCAGAGGGAAGGAAGGTTCTTTTGCCACGAGGGGCTCACGGAAGGGAGGACGCCGGAGCAGCTGGCGCGCCGAGCCAGAGGGAGGTCGCCGGAGCAAGCCGAGGTGGCACTGGAACTGGCCGGAGGGAGGTCGCCGGCCGCCTGAGGGCTGCTCCTTCGGCTGCTGCTACTTGCTACACCGGCCAGAAGGAGCAAGCGCCAGGGAGACTCGACCAGGGGAGCAGGCGCCATGGATAGAGGGGGAAATGGGGAAGTCGGTGCTGGAGGCTGGAGGGTGTCGGCTCACTGGAGATTGGAGAAGTCGGCAGCAAGAATCGCCAGGGAGGAGTGTGCAGGCTGTTGCTTCGGCTGAGCCAGGGAGAGCGCAGGCTCTGGGGAAAAAAATCTGGCCACTCCAATTTTTCTCAGCCACATACACAAGGAAATGAGATAAGGTGAGGGGAAATTCCAGAAAAACCCCTCCCACCCAAAACCCTTAACACTACACTCTCAAATGGGCCAGCCACCCCTAAAATTACCAGTCGGACAGGCCCAAGCTCACCCGATGGAAGGCCCGAAATTTGGAGTGAAGTTCCGCACTATTACACTCCCAAAGGTGCTTTTTCTATCCACTTTGCATCCCACATAATCCGAATCCGAATATCCAATTAAATGAAATTTAGCACCTTTGTGGTACCATAACCCTATATTTGAGGATTGCTTTAAATATCTTAGAATTCTCTTAACTGCTACCAAATGACATTCTTTAGGGGAAGCTTGAAAATGTGCACACATGCAAACACTAAATATGATATCGGGCTTAAATGCGGTAAGGTAAAGTAAACTACCAATCATGGAATGATAAATCTTTAAGTCTATCAGTTTACCTCCTTATTTAGGTCGAGATGCCCATTGGATGCCATTGAAGTCTTTATCGGCTTCGCGTCTTCCATGCCAAACCTTTTGAGAAGATCATTAATATATTTAGTTTGGCTCATGAATGTTCCATTTTTGAGTTGCTTGATTTGAAGTTCAAAAAAGAAACTGAGTTCTCCGATCATGGACATTTTGAATTCCCTAGGCATCATATCACCAAATTCATTGCAGAATTCTTCATTAGTAGAACCAAAAATGATATCATCAACATAAATTTGACACACAAAAAAATCTTTATCAATTATTTTTCTAAAAAATGTAGTATTAACCTTCCCAATTTTGAAACCTTTTGAAATTAAAAAATCTCTAAGTCGCTCATACCATACTCTAGGAGCTTGTTTGAGACTATATAGCACCTTAGAGAGTTTATAAACATGATTTGGGTCTTTAGGGTTTTCAAAACTAGAAGGTTGTTCTACAAATACCAACTTGGATATTTGACCATTTAAAAATGCACACTTCACATCCATTTGAAATAATTTAATATCAAAACATGATGCGAATGCAAGCAAAATTCTAATAGCTTCTAATCTAGCTACGGGTGCAAAAGTTTTACCAAAATCCAACCATTCGATTTGAATGAAACCTTGTGCTACTAATCTAGCCTTATTCCTTACCACAATACCATTTTCATCTTGCTTGTTCTGAAAGACCCATTTTGGTACCGATGATGTTGTATTTTTTGGGTCTTTCGACTAATGTCCACACATCATTTCGGGTAAAGTTGTTTAGTTCTTCATGCGTTGCATTTACCCAATCTGGATCATTTAAATCTTTATCTATATGAGAAGGCTCAAGAGAAGAAGACACAAAAGAGTAATGTTCACAAAAAGAAGCGACATGAGATTGAGTTTGAACACCTTTACTCACATCATCCAATAATTGATCTATTGGATGATCTTTGGAGAGTCCATGATGAATTCTTTGAGGTAGAGATTGAATTTGTTGCTCATTATCTTTCTTATCTGCAACGATAGGTTGTCCTTGACTTGGCGTTGTGGAAGTAGATTGCTCAACTTGACTGGATGAAGGTTGATTTTCTTTATCCACTTCTGGCTTCACATCTCTAAGCGTCATATTCTCTATTGCTTCTCTTAAACCCTCATCACCTACATCATTCAAGTTTTCTTGCTCTTCTTGAGAGCAGTTAGTTTCATCAAATTTCACATCACAAGTTTCTTCTACAAGCCCTTTATTCTTATTAAAAATACAATAAGCTTTGCTATTTGAATAGTAATCTAGCAAGAAACCTTCATCGTAATGACTTTGAAATTTTGAAAGCCGAACACCCTTTTTCAAAATATAACATTTACAACCAAAAACTAGAAAATAAGAAATGTTCAGTCTTCTTCCAACAAGAAGTTCATACGAAGTCTTTTTCAAAAGTCGATGCAAATAAAGCCTATTTGTTGCATGGCAAGCGGTATTGATGGCTTCCACCAAAAAACTATCGGAAGTGCCATATTCATCAAGCATAGTTCTTACCATTTCAATCAATGTTCTATTTTTCCGTTCTACAACTCTATTTTGTTCCGGAGTGTACGTGGCGGAGAGTTCATACTTTATTCTAAGTTCATCACAATAATCTTCAATTCTTGTGTTTTTGAAATTAAAACCATTATCACTATGAATTTTCTTTATTTTGAAATCAAATTCATTTTGAGCCCTTTTGGCAAATCTTTTGAAAATTTCAGAGGCTTCGGATTTGTCATCCAAAAAGAATACCCAAGTGTATCTAGAATAATTATCAACAATGACTAAGCAATAAGAATTACCTCTGATGCTCTTATAGGTTGTCAGCCCAAACAAATCCATGTGTAAGAGCTCTAATGGTTTAGTTGTGGACATGATACTTTTTGAGGGATGAGAACTAGCAACTTGCTTACCAGCTTGACAAGCAATACAAAGTCTATTTTTCTCAAACTTTACATTTTTCAAGCCCACAACTAAATCGTTTTTGATAAGCTATTTGAATTGAATCATCCCAACATGAGCTAGTCTTCTATGCCATAACCATCCTAAAGAGGTTTTTGCCATTAAACATGTTTGAAGACAAGAGTCATTTGAGGTGAAGTCAACCAAATATAAGTTTCCAAATCTAAAACTTTTGAATACTAAGGAATTGTCATTTTTTTGAAATAATCACACCATTTCTAGAAAAACTACAAATAAGGCCAAGATCACATATTTGAGCAACAGATAGCAAATTAAAATTTAATGTTTCAACTGGGGAGACATTTGAAATGGAAAGGTCATTTGAGATAGCAATTTTACCCAAACCCAAAACCTTTCTTTTACTATTATCGCCAAATGTAATCTTGTCATGTTGTCCACTCCCTGACTCAAATGTGGTGAACATCTTCTGATCGCCGGTCATGATGAGGACACCACTCCTTCCGATACGTACAACTCGACTCCTCAAGATATGCAAGGACCAATTACAAGAGCATGTGCACGACAATTAAATCACTAGGTGAACTCGTTCCTCGCTGCTCATAAATTCTTGGATGGGTTGTTACTAAATTCTTGTGATGTCTTGTTGCTTAGGAATATGGGAGAAGAATCACAAGCTTACCTAGACGTCATCCCTCGAAGTCCAAGTCAAATTGGAATCAAAGTCGAGCTCAAGTTAGACTCCAATTTCGGTTCGGAGTCTCAGGATAGCACATCAATAAAATGACCATATCTGGGTCATACTAAGTCCAATTGAGGTGTTCTTGGACTCCACAGAGAAGCCCACGACGAGATCTTTCCAATGGAAGTAGTTTCACATTAAAACTCCTTCTGAATCGATAGGAATCATCAAAACTATATAACGTATAGAATCTGTCGGGTGCTACGACACCTCCACTTGGGCCCAAAGGCCTTGTACGACCTAGGGTTGCACGGACACCCCCTTGGCCGCCTCCCTTGCCTTCTTCCTTGTCGACAATCGGGATCACCAACCGTAGAAATGAAAAGGGGGGTTAGTGATACTAGGGACCCGAGCTGAGCTTTGCTCAATGGAGGAACGGATTCGATGTCTTTGGTGGTTGAGCAAAGCGGACAATGAGCGTGACACAGGGATTTATACAGGTTCGAGCCCCTATGAAGGTAATAGCTCTACTCCAGTTGCCTTGCGGCGGTGATCTTTGCTATTCTCGAGTACAGGGGTGTGTTACAGCTCAAGCTCAACAATGACGATGTCTAATGCTCGAACTCTGGTGCCGTGATCCTCAAGTTGCACCATCCTTAGCCTTATATCCTCCCTACCTGTAACGGACAGGAGAGATTCCCGGGGTAGTGGTCTTCATGCGTGTTGATGGCCGACAGTAACCGTCCCGGACACTTCGCGCACGCCTGCCTCGGTTCCACGATCCCACGCCTTGGTAACCGCCGAGTAAAGCATGTTCCGGCTTTCCAGGGGACGTCGTCCGAACAAGAGCCAGCCCGAGCCCAAGGTCGTGCGGGGCCCGACCTCGAGGCCGCACGAGCTCTAGGTGCGCAGCTCAAAACGGTCCAGGTCGTGGTCGAAGTAGCCGAGCTAGGGAGCTCCGTTAACCATGCACTGACCGGCCAAGGGTCTCCCAGTCCTCGTCAGCCAGCCCCTGAGGCTCAAGGTCGAAGAAGACACCTGGAACGACCTCGAGTCTCACTTCGCGGATGCACAGAAAAAGCTTCCGTACGTCTTGAACCCTTGGTCGAGGTCGGGCGGAGAGCACGAAGGGGAACCTTCGGCTTCGACACCTGGCAACCTTCGATCTTCACAGTGCTGGTACGGATGCAAACGACCAGCGGACACATGCGACGCCTCGAGCCTGTGGCCCAGGCCTTAATTGCGCCTGTCGAATCATGGCTGGCGTGCCTTTTGAGACGCCGTGGACTGGATTAGCGACGACGCGGCTTATAAATCCGAGTCCACAGCGACTTTTGAAAAAACTCCCGATCTTGCACTCTTCATCTTCTAGCCTTCTTCCTAAGCAAGTCTCTCTCTCCCTTTCCCTCGACCAAGCCTGCAACGATCGCCATGGCCAAGTTTGGGAGGAGCACAATGTTGCCAGTGAGGATGAGGGAGCTCGAGACCATGGGGTTGTTGGACCCGGTAACATGGCGGTTGCCGGGCAGCGAGACCGAGCCGCATCCCAGGGACGACGAGATCGTCTGTACCGAGCATTATGCGCTCTTCGGCCTGCGGGCCCCGGAGAGCGAGTTCATGGCGGACATCCTCTCTAGCTGCGAGATCGAGCTCATCAACCTGGTGCCGAATTCCATTCTCCTTCTCGCCATCTTCTCCCACCTATGTGAGGGGTTCCTAGGAATCCTTCCCACCCCGTCTCTCTTCTTCCGGTACTTCAGCCTCTTCGTCTCCAGGAAGGATCCCGTGGTTGGGTGCCTCTATTTTCGGCTGCGGACGGGGATCTCGTGGGCCTTCCCTAGGATCCACGCTCGGGACTCCCTTGGCCCGTGGACCGAGCGGTGGTTCTACCTGAAGAAAGGGGAGCACGGCACGCTGACGTATGAGGGAGCCCCCGTCACCGGGAAGGAGACCCCGGAGGCGGATGACCTCGAGGCCGACGAGGAGGCCATTGCCGTCATACACATCTGCGCTACGCGCGGCCTCACCGGGCAGGCGATCGCCAATGACTTCCTGCAGAACCGGGTGTCCCCTCTACGGAGGAGGTTGCACCCGTTCTTCGAGATAAGGGGCGTGACGACTTGACCCGAGAGGGCACATCTGGTAAGCCTTTTTCATCTTGAAGCCTTCCTCGAGCTCGACCTCGGGTCTTCTTTGATGGTCGTTTTCCTTGCAGCGCCGAGGGAGTCCTAGGTCGCCGCCAGGATGAACGAGATGTTCGGGAAAGGGGCGCATGACTACGCCATCGACGCATCTGTCCCGAAAAATGTACTCCGTCGGAAGGCCGAGGTAAGCCATCCCGACCAAGCCTCTTGATTTGAGTGTCTATGGTGCCCTCCTTAAGCCTTGCGCGCCTGCAGGACCACCAGGAGCTGTTCGAGACAGCCAGGAGGATGCTCCCGCTGCCTGGCAGGGGCAAGAGCAAGAAGGGGAAGAAGAGGGCTCCCCCGGTCGCAGCAGGAAGCCAGGAGGTGAAGAAACCCCACATCGAGTGGGGTGACCGCGCGACAGTAAGGATTCCCATGGTCGAGCCCCCGCCTCATGCTCGCGTCTTCTTGTCGCTTGACACGCTCTCCCCCTCGCAGCAATAGAGCGCGGCGGCTGCCGCTAGGACCTCGGGGCCTCAGTCGGCCTAGGGGTCCCAAGGTCAGGGACCCAGGACCACCGCCGCGGGTGACGTGGAGCCAGCGCGGGTTCTAAGGTCCCAGGTCGGAGGAGCGCGAAAGCGCAGCGCCCCTCCGACTTCGGGGCAGCAAGACCCTCGCCAGCCCTCAGCGAGGCGAAGGCTAACGACCCAGGTAAGCCCTCCGTTTCTCGTTTTGCTCTGCCCCTTCACGTCCTTTTGGCTTAGAGTCTGTTCTTGATCGCAGACCTTGAGCGCCCGAGCTCAAAACCTGCCCGTATTGACGATGGCTGTTGTCCAGGGCGAGCTCGAATCCGAGGAGGAAGAGAACGTCTTCGTGCTGGCCCAGCGCCATCCCTCGGCTGAGCGCATAATCCTTCTGGACCCCCGAGCTGGGCCCCGGCCGGCAATTTCGACCAAGGGGTCCACGATCCGGACGAGGAGCTGAACCAGCCCACAACTAGTGAGGACTTTGACACCGGTAAGGCGGACGCCCGGCATTGTCTGCCGACCGCCAGAGTCGATCAGAAGAAGGTGCCCGGTGCCTTGGCGCACCATGAGGTGTCCAGCCTGCCCGATCATGGCCGGCTTGGGCGCCGAGGTCAACGCGAGGAGCAACCTGGCGCCCGGCCGCGACCACGGAAGCACCTCAGCCCGCCCGCCAGTTGCGTCGGGCGCCAAGTCGTGGCACCCCAGGCCACTGATGTTGACCGCGCCGCGGGAGATCGCGGTGGATCCGGCCAGCGCTCCCTTAGCCGGGTGGACGGAGCCCTGACCACGGAGGTCGGGACCGGTGTTGCTGCCGAGCCCACCCCGGCCGGTGAGCCGAGGCGGCGGCGGAGAACGCCAAGTCGCCACTGGCGTGGCGCCCGAAGGTCCTAACCCCAGTGTCCCGGCGGTGGTCGAGGTCGACACTGGCCCGCAAACATCGGGCGGCGAGCGCGAAGAGTTCACCCGCGCGCGCGTTGAGAACCGTCTTCGTGAGGTAAGGACCCCCTCGTGCATCCTGCGGTACGTTAGCCCGAGCTCTCTTTGCTGCTTCTCTTATTTGGACCACCTTTTTCTGCCATGAAGGCGATCCGCTGCGTCTCCCAAGGACTACAAGGCCTTCGCGAGCACGCCGATGTGCTAAGGGGCATCTTGAACGCGGTGGAGGCTCGGGAGGTCAAGCACTCCAGGTTCATCGAGACCCTGGAAGTAGAGCAAGAAGAGGTAGAGCAAAGGGCCAAAGAGCTCGATGACCTGCGCCAGGCGATGAAGGCGCAGGAGATTTCCCACGCGGCCGAGCTCGAGCAGGCCAGAGCCACAGAGCGCGACCACGCCTACATGGCCATCGAGCAAGAGCGCGCGCGGTCGGCCAAGGCGCTCGAAACCAAGCGGGCCAAGGTCGAAGATCTGGTGAAGGCTACCGCGGAGCAAGCATCTTCCTCGGCGAAGGCGTCCCCCGAGCTTGAGGCCAAGGTCCTGGAGCTTCAGGAGAAGCTTGGGCGAGCCAGCAAAGCAGCGAAGAGCGCACTGGCCCAACTCCCGGACGAGCGGCGCCATGCTGTGGATGCCTCCAAGGAAGCCCTCCAGTATCAGAGCGAGCTGTCGACCCTAAGGGCCAAGGTCGCCGAGCTCGAGCAGGAGAAGCTTGCCCGCGAGGTGGCCGATCTGTAGATAGACCTCGGCCGCATAACCTGTAAAAAACACTAAGACAAAATGTTTTTAATAGGGCTATACTTCTTTTGGGGACATCAAACGCATCTTGTTTCAAGTTTCTTTGGTCGAGGATATTTGGTGCACGCCTCTTTTGCTCTTAGATATGCTCTTTAGGTTGCTCGCTAGTGGTATGTCCTCATCCAGCCCCCGTTGGGTCCAAGGTCGAGCAACGCCGGCCTTGGGCACAAGATGTAGGCGCTAGAAAATGACTACGACCTGCAAAGTCGAGAAAAGGTCCGTAGGGGGAGTAAACATGACAAAAACGAGCTTGTCAGTGAAGGTCACGACCAGACTAACATGCGAATCCTGACCACGACCTTGCGCACTACTCAACGGTTCAAACTACGAGGCTTTTTGCTCGAGCCCGGGCACAGGAGGAGCTGGATTGCGAAGAGATTCGGCTTACGTTCAGCTCAACCATTGGGGGTGAACATTAAGCTCGTGACATTCAAACTGAGAGCGAGCACACGTTGTACGTAGATCGTATTCGAAGAAGTCTCGAACAAAAAGTGACAGAATGCACACCAAAAAAGGAAAAGGTGTAAAGGGCGAGAATTGAAGAACAGTTATATTGAAACTTAAGGTGTAGGGATTACACATAAAATTTTCGAAGCTGATCTACGTTCCACGAGCTAGAGAGCTATCTGCCGTCGGGCATCGCTAGCCGGTAAGGCCCTGTGCGATCTGTTGAAACGACTCTATAGGGGCCCTCCCACCGCGGGGATAACTTGTTGGTGTTGGACGAGCCCTAAATTCGTCTTAGGGCTAGGTCCCCAACAAGGATCTCCCTAGGTCGTACCGATCGAGATGCATGTCTGTGAAGAGCTTGCATGTAGTGCGTTGATCGTAGTAGTGCACGGCATCTTACTTCTTCTGCGAGGGTAAGGTCGAGAGACTGCTCGTGCTCGAAGTCGACTTGGTCAACCAAGCTGACCCTGGCAGAGCCCAGCGTAACCTTAGGAGGTAGGACGACTTCAGTACCAAACACGAGCTGGAAGGGTGTGGACCTTGTTGCTCGGCTGACCGTGGTATGAATAGACCATAAGACGGCGGGAAGTTCATCCACCCAGGTCTTGCCATAACGTTTGAGCTCATCTGAAACTCGTTTCTTGACGCCCTGGACGATTTGTCCGTTAGCGCGTTCTGCTGCTCCATTGCTCTGTGGGTGAGCCACTGAAGTGAAGCACACTTTGATGCCGAGGTCCTCGCAAAACTCCTAGAACAACTCACTGGTAAACTGCGTACCATTGTCAGTGATAATTTTGTATGGAACCCGTGCACTGTGACCATGAACAAGCGAAAAACCGACAAATTACTCGAGCAATTATGGTCGAGACCAGTTCGGCTTCTATCCACTTAGTAAATGTGTCAACAACAATGAACAGGAACTTCTTACCCCCGACCGCTTGAGGAAAAGGGCCGAGGATGTCCAGCCCCCACATCGAGAAAGGCCAAGCGAGCGGGATGGTCTGAAGCGCGTAGGCGGGCTGATGTGACTTCTGGGCGTGGAACTGGCATGCTCGACAGGCGCGGACTATGTCGCGGGCATCCTGAAGCGCCGTCGGCCAATAATACCCCATGCGGAAGGCCTTGCCGACCATCGTCCTGTACGAAGAGTGTGCTCCACAGAGGCCTGATTGGATGTCATTTAACAGGTACTTACCCTCCTCTGTGGTGACGCACCTTGTTAGCACTCCAGACACATTCCGCCTGTAGAGCTTCCCCTCGACGAGCGTATACAAACTCGCCCGGCGCTTGATCCTGCTCCTCTCGGCAGGGTCGGGCGGTAGGTCACCCTTTACAAGGAAATTGTGAATAGGCTTAGCACAGGAGGGAATACCTTCGACCACGGCAAGCAAGACCTCTTGATCGGAAATCGAGGGGGCCGCCAGCGTCTCCAGGATGACATCGGAGGGGATCTCGTTGTCGGAGGAACCGACCTTGGAGAGGAAGTCGGCACTGGAGTTGTCCCGCCTGGGTATGTGCTTGAGCTCCAGGTTCCGAAACCACCTCTCCATTTTGCGCACCTCGGCAAGGTACTTTGCCATCAAATCTCCTGAGCACTGGTACTCCTTGTTGTATTGATTGATGACGAGCTGGGAGTCACCCTTTACGACCAACCATCTCACGCCCAAAGCTTTGCAAGCTCGCAGGCCCGCCAAGAGAGCTTCGTACTCTACCACATTATTGGTCGCCAGAAACCCAAAACGAACCACGTACCTCAATTGATCACCGCGCGGGGTAAGAATAAGGATTCCAACCCCCGAGCGCTTGAAGGACCTTGAGCCATCAAAGAACATGATCCAGGGCTTCTCTTCCTCGACCTCGAGCTCGGGAGAGGGTTGCGACGTCTGCTCGACCACGAAGTCGGCGAGCACTTGCGATTTGATGGCCGTGCGAGCTACGACCTGGACGTCAAATGCTGCCAGCTCCATAGCCCACTTGGTGATTCGCCCGCCGCCTTCCGGGTTCCTTAAGATGTCCCCGAGTGGAAAGTTGCTCGGGACGACCACAGAGTGCGCCTGGAAGTAATGACGAAGCTTGCGCGAAGCCATTAGGAGAGCATACAGCAGCCTTTTGTACTGCGGGTAGCGCCCTTCGGCCATGCAGACTTCACGACATAATAGATCAGTCTCTTTGTGATCCCCGCCACCACCAAGACAAAGACCGACAGCCTTGGGTGGTGGCCGAAGGTAGAGCAAAGAACTCTCTCCAGTGCGGAGTTGTGAGTAGGGGTGGGGTTGACAGGTATACCTTCAACTCGTCGAAAGACCGCTGCGCCTCTGGAGTCCACTCGAAGCTCCCTTGTTTGCGTGGAGCTCTTAAGAATGGGAGCCCACGCTCACCGAACCTCGAGATGAATCTGCTGAGGGCGGCCATGTGGCCGGTGAGGCTCTGCACCTGCTTGACCGAGGTCGGGGGTGCCATCTTCTCGATCGCCTCGATCTTTTTTGGGTTCGGGCCAACCCCCGAGCCCCCAATCATGTAACCGAGCACCTTCCCCGACGCAGCGCCGAACACGCATTTCTCAGGGTTGAGCTTGATCTATTGTCTGTTCAGATTGGTGAAGGTTTCCTCGAGGTCCCTAACGTGGTCGCCTTCGGTGGGGCTCTTGACGATGATGTCATACACGTAGACCTCAAGGTTTCAGCCGATCTGGAGGTCGAATGTCTTGGTCATCGACAAACGTGGCTCCAAAGATTGCGCAGACCAAACGAGTCGGTCGTAGTAGCAAGAGGAGTGCCGAACGGCGTGATGAACGATGTCTTGCTCTCGTCGTCGACCGCCAGCTTGATCTGATGGTACCCCGAATAGGCATCCAAGAAGCTTAACATCTTGGCGTTCGCAGTGGAGTCAACGATCTGGTCAATGCGCGGGAGCGGGAAGTTGTCCTTTGGGCAGGCCGAGTTCAACCCCGTGTAGTCCACGCACATCCTCCACTTTCCGCCCTACTTCTGGACGATGACCGGGTTGGCCATCCATTCAGAGTAGTCGATCTCGCGAATGAAGCCGGCCTTCAATAGCTTGTCAAGGTTCTCCCTGGTGATCGCGACTTTCTCCAGAGAGAAACGACGTAGCTTCTGCCGCACGGGACGGCAATTAGGCCTGACTTGCAGCTTGTGCTCGATTACCTCCCTTGGGACGCCGCATGTCCGCTGCTCCCCTGTGAATATGCCCTTGTTGGCGGAGGAAGGTGACGAGCTCGAGTTCCTATTTGGAACTCACCGCCGAGACATGGATACACCTGGTCGGGTCACCTTCCTCGAGCGGCACAGCCTTCGTCGCCTACCGGGTTGATCGCCGCCCTCGGGCGTTCTTCACCGCCGGCTCCGGACCTCACAAGCGTAATGCGGCAAGGGCCAAGGCCTTGGTCTCGCATCCATGTGCCGCCTGCAGATCGCCCCACACGGTTATGACACCGTTGGGACCGGGCAGCTTCATACACCGATAGCCATAGTGGTTGGCCGCCATGAACTTGATCAAGGCAGGCCACCCGAGCATGGCATTGTACGGGAGGTCTCCTTCGACCACCTCAAAGGTGATCAGCTCGGTGCGGAAGTTGTCCGAGTCGCCGAAGGTGACGGGCAAGACCACCTGCCCCAGAGGGATGGTCGAGCTTCCAAGGACAATTCCGAAGAAGGGGACAGCTATGTTCTTGACCTTCGACCGGGGAATCTGCATTCGGTAGAGCGCTCCTGCCTGAAGCAAGTTAAGGGAGCTACCGCCATTGGCCATGATGTGCCCGACCATGGTATTGCTGATGGTCAGGGTCACGACCAAGGCAGTCTTCAAGTCGCGGGCCATACCTTGGAGAGCATCCTCCGGAGAGAATGTGATGGTGGCTCCGGCCCACTTGCGCCGCCGATGGGCTTCCGGTGGTGACTCGTAGATGGTTCGCGAGGCGCCTTTGAGTTCACGCCGGACCGGTAAGCCGATGAGCCAAGATGACGCCGATCCGGCGGCCGCCCTCTATCGACCTCTAGGTCGAGGTCGCCTTGATCTGTCCCAGTGTTCACCCTGTCCAGCTAGTCGCCCTCTTTCGGGAGCTCGGGCATTTCTCCGCGCCCATCGTAAAAGGCATCCAGCTTGCTCTGCCAAGCCCCCGCAGTCCGCAGATCGTGGGCCGCCACCTGTGAAACAATGCATTTCGCTTCATTAAACCTGGCACCCTTCGGCCTCCCCGAGGCCGAAGGCGTTACCGCCGAGACTGGGGCTGGGCTGGTTCAAGACTGGGCTGGGCCGGGTTCAAGACTGGCTGGGCCGGGTGGTTCAAGACTGTCGAGGTTGGTTCAAGACTGCCGGGCCGGTTCAAGACTGGCCGGGCCGAACTCGCTGGGCCTGGTTCAAGACTGTCGAGGTTGAGGTCGACCCTAGCGAGGTCGGGACCCCTCCCGAGCTTGATCTCGGACCTCCAAGACTTCGCGCTGTCCGTCTGCCGAAATGATCACTCGTGGCAGGCCACCGCTGTTCCTGCGGTCGCGCTTCCGCTTCTTGGTGGTGGTGCCGTGGTTGGCGCCCTTAGAGTTGGATGGGCCAGCCTCCGTGGGGTTTAGTTTGAGCTTACCTCGTCGAATCGCGCTTCCAATGACGATGTCGTCGTGATCCGCGATCGCTTCACCATGTGAAACAATTTGTTGACGCTGAGCCTCGACGTGATCTCCAGGTCTTCGGTAAGGCGCCGGTCGTGGACGTCGTACTTGAAGGCTTTGATGACGGCCTCGTCGGAGATGCTCGGGATCAAATTCTCACGCGATAAACCACCGCGACGAATCGAAGCGGCTCGCCTTGCCCTCGATGACGCGATCGTGTCTTTCTACCTCCCCGCCGCCAGAGCAACTCTCGAAGTTGGAGCGAGGGCGCCTGGATTTGATGCCACGATCCGAAGGAACCAAGCTTTTGGTTGAAGAGCGAGTTCGTGCGCCGCTGTCAAAGACGGTCGGAGGTAATTGGCCATCACGAGCTCATCGCCCCGCCGCCAGATGGCGGTCGAGTAAATAGACAGAACTCGCTCGATTCTTGGTCCCGCTGGCGCTTATCAACGCCGGCTTGAACCGAAGCAAGCCACAGACCATTTAAAGTCATCGAATATGCCGAAGCGTACCGCAGCCGTGACGGTGCGCGGCGGGAGAGGTGGCCACGACAAGGCCTTTCGCCTTTGGACTCAGAATCGAGGCTGCCTCGGCGGCCCGACTTGCGGCGAGAACGACCATGACGCCGAGCACGGGAGTCACTTGGGAGATAATGCAGGCGATCCTGGACCCTGCAGCGTCTGGGCGGAACATCCGGGGAGAGACCCCCAGACTTACTGCCGGTCGACGCGGAGCTCGTGTAGCCCGGTTCACGCCTGACCCTGCTCGGGTTGGTGCCCGTGGGACGGCGACGTGGCGGAGTCAAAGTCACATCCCGAGATTGCTGGCGAGAAGGCGCCTCCTGCCCGGGAGGCGACCGACGAGCGCGTAGGCGACGGCGCGACGAGTTGTCATCACTCCTCAGGGAGTGGGTCCCAGAGTGGTGACTTCGGGGCTGCAGAGGTATGACCTCGGTCGTAGCCTGGTCGAGCTCTTCGGCCAGGGCTCGGCCAAAGAGTTCCGATCTCGCCCTATCGGGATCAACCATGATCCGGGCGATAGCACGGTGGCGCTCTCCCGAAGGAGGAAGTCTGGGATGCCCAAACGAGGCGCCAGCATTCTCCTGGTCCTCCCGCCAGAGGGCAGTTATGGCTTGGTTGATGGCGACGTGCACCATCCGACGAGCGTCCTCAGGGGTCTGCGGATCATGACCGTCCGCTGCCGCGCCCACGCCATGGCTGTCCGCCATCAAGACGTGCTGCTCGTGCGGCGGCGGCGAGGGTGAAAACAGGGACACGGAGTCAGGGTCCGTGCCCGAACCCACGCTCGAGGAATGTCCGTCGATGAGGTGCGCCATGCTCCCATGATCTTGGTGTCTTTCCTGCGAGAGAGCGAAGCTATCGGACCCCACGGTGGGCGCCAGCTGTCGACGATCGGGATCGCCAACCGCAGAAATGAAAAGGGGGGTTAGTGATACTAGGGACCTGAGCTGAGATTTGCTCAACGGAGGAACGGATTCGACGTGCTGGTGGCGAGAGCATGGCGACAGCGAGCGTGACACGGGGATTTATACTGGTTAGAGCCCCTACGAAGGTAATAGCTCTACTCCAGTTGCCTTGCGGCAGTGATCTTTGCTATTCTCGAGTACAGGGGTGTGTTACAGCTCAAGCTCAACAATGACGATGTCTAATGCTCGAACTCTGGTGCCATGATCCTCAGGTTGCGCCATCCTTAGCCTTATATCCTCCCTGCCTGTAACGGACGGGAGAGATTCCCGGGGTAGTGGTCTTCATGCGTGTTGATGGCGGCAAGATGGCAGAATCCGGACACCAGCACGCTTCGCCTCGGTTCCACGATCCCACGCCTTGGTAACCGTCGAGTAAACGCATGTTCCGGCTTTCCAGGGGACGTCATCCGAACAAGAGCCAGCCCGAGCCCAAGGTCGTGCAGGGCCTGACCTCGAGGCCGCACGAGCTCTAGGCGCGCAGCTCAAAATGGTCCAGGTCGTGGTCGAAGTAGCCGAGCTAGGGAGCTCCATTGACCGTGCGCTGACCGGCCAAGGGTCTCCCAGTCCTCGTCATTCCTCATATATATTCAGTAGCCGTCACTAGAATAGATGGGTTTTGCTTAGATTATTTCTGCCATTGCAGTTTCACTGTTTTTCGGTTTGTGGAACCCCAACTTCATGTGCTTAATACAATTTGCAATTGAGATTGCTTCTTTTTCGTTCTTGCACGTGTTCTCGATTTGCTTGCAGGAACAAGCCTTCTGGGTAAGGTCAACCGCGTCTTGGCACGGTTGATAACCAACGAAGCCGTGGTGTTGCGATTGCAGGTTTCGATCAAATCTGATCAAAAGTCCAGATTGTTTACGTCGAGTTCTCCACCAATTGAATTATTGTATACCTGTCGAAAGATCGAGTACCGTGTCGCATCAGGTCATGTGTTGAGTGCATCCGCTATCCAACACCCAATGCCGTCTACCGGTCTTGTAGTTCACCAACCAAAGAAAATCAAACCCTTTTAGGTACCCAAATTAGTTTGGATCCTTTGAGGTTAGTGACCAAAGCTTTGGGCACCCAAATGGTATTCTTTCTTTGGCCAATTATAGGAGTCCCAACAAATTTATCAATTATTTTACCATTTCTATCTTGCTTAAGGACACAACAAGAGTCATAATATTACTGTTAGATGCTTTGCCTAAAGGACAATCATTTGCTAAATGTCCTAGATTATGGTATTTATAACAACGTTTTCCATTTGATTTTATGAAGTGAGGAGCTTTGTTACTTAATTTTTTACCATTTTTAGGAACACATCTAGGTCCTTCTTTATTATAAGAACATTTTTTACTATTCAAAATTTTATTTAAAGTACCCTTAGCTTTTAAGCATCTGTCTAAACTTTTGCTAAGTTTATGCACTTGTTCTTTAAGTTTGTTGTTTTCTACCATTAAAGTTTCATGGCAAGAAATTGAGTTAGAGCATGAAGTTGAAGACATATCAATCAAATCATCACAAGAAGTGGATGTCTAACTTTTGCTACACAATATGTGTAATGCTGCAAGCTTTGGCTAGGGTTTTGGCTGGTGTTGTTTTCGTTTTCTTAATTTTTGGAGTTATTCCGGTGGGAGATAAGTTGTGTTGTCGCAAAATTTCCAGATGTTATTAAAAGTTGGACTTTGGTTTTGGAGGGGTTTTTAGGATTTTTTTTCCTTCCCTCACCTAATCTCTCTCTCCTCCTCTCATTCTTGTGGCTGTCATCTTTCCCTTGGCCAGGATATTTTTCTTCCAGGCTTCCCTGCCGACTTCCCCCATTTTTCTCTCCCAGGCCGAGCTGGCTCCCTACAGGTCGCCTCCTTCCCAGCCCTCATCTGGCGATTTCCCCTACCGATCCCCCTGCTGGCTCCATCCTCCTTTTTCTGGGTCACCTGCCCCAGGGTGCTGAGCGCCTCCCTGGCCCGAGCTTCTTGCTGCCGCCTCCTTCCTGCGCCCTCCTCTCCAGCCGGCCGATGGTGCCCTTTCCTCTCCCCCTGCTGGGCGATGGTAGCCGGAGCAGCAGCAGCAAGAGCAGCCGTAGGAGGAGGAGGAGCAGCAAGAGCAACCTTGAGAGTAGCCAAAGTCGCCGATCAAAGCAGCTGATTTCTAAGAAGAATAACACAGCGACCATGCCCTCCCCTCTTGCCTTCTTGTGGTGAGAACTCTATCAATCCAATTGAGGGTTGGTTTCTAGTATGCATGCTATGTGTTTGATGAAATGCCTAGAAGATTTAGGTTTGTTGAATGTGATTGTGCATTTATTATCTTGATTAGTTGGTGAAATTACAAGTAGCGTAGTACTTTAGGTGATAATCGTGCTGGTGTTTGTGGAATGTTATTCTAGCATTTATGTGTGTAGGATATCTCGTAAGGAATTTTCTTATGATACTACATCCTAGTTCTTATGCATTTCGTCAGATATGTTAGCATTCTGTTTATTCAATTTTATGAATTGATAGCTTTTATCATTTTTAAGCTATCTACTGGTTATGCTTGTGACCTTGATTCCCATTAAATTGTGAGCTTGAGGTAATTAGCATTAGATCTCATGTACTGGCATGTTTGAAGCAAGGTGCAGTGCATAAATGTGTAAGATGAAAGTTTTATGATGATAGATGAGAGTGAAATTGATCAGTAGTTTGTTCCTTCTCTGTGCTTCAATTTCTGATAATTAATGTGTGTGCTCTGGAATTCATTTGTGTATGGTCAACTAAGTCTATCCTCTGTGCAATGTGATCTATAAAAGTATATACATACATTTGGAAAGTGAGGTGTATGCTAGTATTTTGGTATTCTAGGAATAGAGGGTAATGTTTAAATGTTTGCATAAATGAAAAATTTTAGGACATTTAGCATGCAAAGGCCTGACCTGGTTCTATAACAATCAATACCTTATATGCAAGATTTATACTACTGCATGAATTGAAAATTCAGGTCTCATTTCCAAATTGTGGTGTGTTGTCCCTGGTTTGTCGTGCATGCATTTTGGTGGTTATGAGGGATGTTTTGGTCTCGATTGTAGATGTGAATATGTAGAGTTGTTTTCTTCTGTCGCTTGTACCGAGTGTGCATGAATTTGAGTTGGATGAATATTGTTTTATTTGCAGGGAAGGTTCTGTTGAGAGTGGCCTCAACTGCATGCCACTCCATTCTTTCGTCAGTAAAGGCAAGTGCATCAGTGTTTGTTTGTTATGTGTGTCGATTGATGAACCTTATGCCTTGTCAATAGGCCATGGGTTACATTTTATATATATTCCATGATGATGCTTCCTAATATGATTAAGCTAATGGGAACATAAAAGATATAAGATTTGGGTTATGAAAATGGCTCGATTTGTGGTCATGATATACGATTGTGGTGTTTATGTGAGTGTTGATGATATATGTGACCTTGTGGATATGAACGTTGAGAGTATGGATATGAATGTTGAGAGTGGCCTTTGCATATATGCATTCATGAAAAGTGCATCTTTGGATTGAATGCTTTGTGGGTTGTTTGTTGGACCCCGTATAATTGCCAAATTGACATATTGCTATATCATACGTTCATAAGATTGCTCACTACTATGATAGGTGAATGTGAATAATGAAGTTGCGAGGTTGGATTAATATGAATAGTTGATTTGCGATCATGAAAATTGATTATGTCCTTGATGCGAGTGTTAATGACAGATGTGACCATGTTGATATGATTTGTTAAGACTATGGATATGAGTGTTGAGAAGGTGATTTGAATGTTGAGAATGACATTTGCATATGTACATTCATGACAAGTGCGTCGAGCCAGGTCGGTGAGAAAGTCATATGGAGTATATGACAAATCCGGAGTGCTCAGAGATCCTACCCCGTAGTCCCATCCACTAGCATGGATGGGAGCGGTGTTAAGTGTAGGACCCGCTACTGGGTAGCGGGCAAGTCCTGTTTCGGCAGGCCCCTTCCACGGGATGGTTGGGTTTGAGGGCACGCATCGACGGGTGGTGCTCGGCAACACCGGTATGTGCTAAAAGAGGAGATGAGATATGCATGATGCATCATATGCATGAGAATGGTGGAATGAGATGAGAATTGTGAAATGAGTTGAGCATATGAACATGCAAGCATATTTGCATCTGCATTGCATTGACAATGATGAAGCATGTTTAATGAGTTGATTGTGATATTTGGATATGAGATTCTTCTTTTGTATGGCATAATTGCATCTGCATTGCATTGACAATGATGAATCATGTTTAATAAGTTGATTGTAATGTATGGGTATGAGATTTTTCTTTTGTATGTTTTGTGCACTTGAGCATGAAGGCAACGAATTGAAACTGTTAATGGATAACCGTGGAGCTAATGGCATTTATAGGTTGAGGATTGAGTCGGGGACTCATCCAAAGGTGGCTATCGAGGTATGAGTAAAGTTGAAATAATTCTTGAGATGGTTGTGGTATTTGGAATCAGTTTCCAGTTCATTTATTTACCAAGTTCAGTCAAGTATTTGAGTATGTTACGTTTCAAAGTATTGGTATTTCGTTTGATTCGGTTGCATTTTTGGTTGATGCACTTTGCTGAGTCTTGGACTCACGCTTGTTTGTTACTTGTTTTCAGGTACGTTGTGGTTGCCTCGCTAGAAAGGGAGTAGTAGCACGAACACGGCTGCAATCACCACTATATGAATTAAATAATGCGTAGTGTCAAGTCTTGATTATAATTGTATTATTGTGATTTCCATTTGAGGAGTTGTTTAGTTGCTGAATTGTTGTTGTGAGAGTTCATCCTTAAGTGCCTCTATTAAATTGTCCTTGTGATTGATATTATGTTGAATTGCTTGTATGTCTGTTGAGTGGATGTCCCTAGTTTTAGAGGAGGTACTACCGAAATTTTCGGTGAAATTGGGAGTTAGTAGCATTCCGGACTCCATGGGGAGTCGGGGTGTTACAATTGGTATCGGAGCGGGCTTCAGGTCCGTGGTGCTTGAATATAGTGAGTAATTCTAGAATGAATTAAAATTTTGCTGTATGAAAGTAGAAACATGGTTTAGGTTGAACCTTTAAAATGTGACCCTAGGGCAATAACCTTAAAACTTGATGTAGAATGGTTAAATAATTTAAAACTTGACACACCTTGATGCACAATAGGAAAGGGATGGGTTATCGCTGCATTGTGCTACAATGCTTTTTTTTATTGATGCTATGTTGATACTTGTTGATATGTTATCTGTTAGTCTTGATAAGGCTATGGTATTATTTATGGCTATGTGTATGAAGTGGTAGGTTGATTAGTGTAGTCCGGTGGGACTCTTTGTGCCGAAGGGATTTCGGTTCTATCGTGTAGCCGTGTCGGTCGGTGTGTTAGCCGAGAGCCAGCACTGGAGGATTCATAACCTCGTGTGAGGAGAGTCCTTGTTCTTCTGTCATAAATTGGAGTACGCTACTTGGGTTTTGTCTTCTTTTGGTCTTCTTGGATTTAAGTCAAAGAAAAGAGTATTATGTTGCGCCACTTTTGGTTGCTTTCCGGAGAA
The DNA here is from genome assembly GCA_036346375.1 of Guadua angustifolia. Lineage (NCBI taxonomy): Eukaryota > Viridiplantae > Streptophyta > Magnoliopsida > Poales > Poaceae > Guadua > Guadua angustifolia. The sequence goes on along the minus strand of CM070505.1, from coordinate 46,835,988 downwards.
AGTCATGGGTTTCTTTGTGTTGTCGTTCTCCAAGTTGAAGTTTTGGCAAAAAAAAAACTTAAGTCGTGAGAACTTAAGGTTTGGGGGCTTTAAGGGAAAAAGTGTTATTCGGCCGATTCGTTTTTCCTTCGTGTGAATTTATTTTGCAGTTTGATGATGATTCGGAGATCTTGTGCATGACAAGGCTTGAGTCCTGTCATTTTGAAAAAAAAAATTTGAGAGTCAAGTTTTGACGAGGACTGGGGAATCTTTGGCGAGTCAACGCGTGGTCAAAGGGGCTCCCGGCTCGAGGCATTGCAGCGAAGGCCCATGACCACGGCCCAACGACGCTTGTCCCTGCACGACCTCGAGCTCAGGCAATGGGGCTCTGTTCCCGCTCGACCTCGACCTTGGCTCAAGGAAGTGCGTTGACTCGGCAGTTACCAAGACCTGCATGTTGGCATTAAGGCGGACGTGGGCGGCATTTCCGGAGCAGTTACAACCCACCTTCAATACGCACGAAGCCACTACCCCGGGGATCACTCCCGACTGTTACAGGCAACGTCAGGGAGGTTATAAGACCTCGCAAGGCATATGTGTAGGGCAGACTCACTAGCGATAGACCAGCATACTCAAACAGAGCACTCAGGCTCGAGCTGTAATCATCTAATTGTACGCGCAGTTAGTGAGTTCCTCCACCTCCAGAGAAGACTGGACGTAGAGCTATTACCCTCGCAGGGGCTCGAACCAGTATAATTCGCTGTTCCTTGCTCGCTGACGCCGCACACACCGACCAACGTCTACGCCATTGTTGAGTGAAGCGCTTTCTGGGTCCCCCATTCACACCAATCCCCTTTTTACTCTTGCGGTCAGGAGATCCTGATCGTCGACAGCTGGCGCCCACCGTGGGGCCCGAGAGCTTCATTCAGTCGTAAAAAGTCCCAGATTTCCAAGGCATGGCATCCTCTGCAGCAGCATATTCCGCGAGCTCGGTGTCGAACACGGCCCCCGAGCATGGAAGTTCCACGTCTCTATTCTCCCCCTCTCCGCCGCTCCGAAACCGGTTCGTTCTCATGGCTACCAGGCATGACGTGGACATTGAGGAGGGGGAGTGCAGCCCAAAGACCCCTGAAGATGCTCGCCGGATGGCCCAGGTTGCCATCAACCAGACTATAACCGCCCTCCGGCGAGAGGAGCTTGAGAAGATTGGGCGTCCTCGGGGCGCTCGGACTCCCTTTCAGGCGGCGCCTCCGTGCAATCGCACGGGTCATGACTGATCCCGCACGTCTGACATCGGGTCTTTTGGGCCGAGCTCTCATGGACGAGCTCGACAAGGCGGCTAACGAAGTTGTGCCGTCACAGCGCCAGGACTTTCCTGCTAGGTCCCGGTCGTTGAGGAGCGACGACAGCTCCTTGCGCAGGTGCCAACACCTCCGTCGATCTCCCGCGTGCCGTCAGTCTCGAGGCCTGTCCCGTACACCTCCTCGCCGTCGCTCCCCGAGCGTGACCCCGGATGGGGTACGGTGACGACCGATGTACAGTGACTCTCGCTCCGGCAGCGGAACGTCAGGCCTTTTCCCCGACGTGCCACCAAGGCGCCGGTAGGTCCATGAGCGCCTACAGTACCTCCCAGGTGATGCATGGGCCCATCGCCGTGGTCGTCGAGGCCGCAGGGTGGGACGCCAAAGCGATCGAGAATCCAACTCCAGCAGCAGCGAGAACCTTCCCAGGCGCGCCCCTGTCCCGACATATGGTTGCGCGGCGTACTCCGACGACCTTCGGCGGGTGCGGTGGCCGCCTTGTTTCAAGCCCGCGTTGATTGAGCGATTCAACGGGATGAAAAACCCTGACGAATTCCTCTCGATCTACACCACTGCCATCCTAGCTACGGGAGGCGACGAGTACGTGATGGCCAACTACCTCCCTACCGTCTTGGACGGTGCTGCCCGCACCTGGCTCTTCAACCAGAAACCAGGTACTTTTCGCTCGTGGCGCCAAATCCAGAGCGCCCTCGTCAATTTCCGAGCGCTACGAGCGCCGGCGGAGAAGGACCTGGACTGGGTGATCCAGGGAAAGAATGAACCCCTCCGCGACTTCGTGCGGCGGTTCATTTGCACTAGAGATCTGATTCCTAGTGTGTCTGATGAGGCGGTGATCAAGGCCTTCAAGTTCAGCGTCCGCGACCGGTGCCTCACCGAAGACCTGGAGATCATGACGAAGCTCACCGTCGGCAAGCTCTTTCGCATGGCGGAGTGCTACGCGGACGCGGACGACGCGGTCCGCTGGAAGCGCGATTACGACCAAGGTAAGCTTGGCGTCAACTCGGGTGAGGCAGACCCTTCAAGCGTCAAGAGTACCGACCAAGGCTCGGCCGCCAAGAAGCGAAAGAGAGACCACAAGCGCGACGGATGCCGACCTCGGGTGACCGTTTCGGTGGATGGTCACCGTGAGGTCATAGAATTGCGGGACTCAGCTCAGGAGAGGCCCCGTTCTCAACAAAATCGACCACGGCCCCAGCAGGCGCAGCGCCAACCTCGGCAGGACGACCGCCGGTCTGGATCGCGACAGGCCGAGGGTCGACAACAAGGTTCTGAGGGGCGGCCTTGTTTCGACGAAGGTAAATTTTGCCTATTTCATAGGACCCCGGGCCACGACCTGCGAGGCTGCAGGGCCTGGCAAGCCAAGCTCGAGGCCTTCTACCACGGGCGTGGAGAGATGTCTGTGCTTCCAAAGGAAGGAGACCAGCCCGAAAGGGTAAACACTGGGGGTGACCAGGCCGACCTCGACCTGGACTTCCAGTAGGGCGACCGCTGGATCGATGTCATCTTCGGTGGCTCATCAGTGTACCAGTCCCGGCGTGAGATCAAGGATGCCGCGCGTGTGGTCTACCAAGCCACCACCGGGATGCCCACGGACCAGCCCTACAAGTGGGCCGGGGCTACGATCACCTTCACGTCGGAGGATACCCCCCAAGGTATGTCCAGGGATTTCAAGACTGCCTTGGTCGTGACCCCGACCATCAGCAACACCATGGTCGGGAGGGTCATGGTTGATGGTGGCAGCTCCCTCAATCTGCTGCTGGCTAGCGCGCTCGACCGGATGTAGATCCCCCGGTCGAAGGTCAAGAGCATTGCGATTCCGTTCTTCGGGATCGTTCCTGGGAGCTCGACCACTCCTCTGGGGCAGGTCATCCTGCCCATCACCTTCGGCGCCTCGGAAAACTTCCGCACCGAGCTGATCACCTTCGAGGTGGTCGAGGGTGACCTCCCCTACAACGCCATCCTTGGGCGTCCCGCTCTGGTCAAGTTCATGGCGGCCAAGCACTACGGTCACCGATGCATGAAAATCCCGGGACCCAGCGGCATCATCACTGTGCGCGGCGACCTTAAAGCGGCGCACGGTTGCGAGACTCAAGCCCTGGCTCATGCCGGCATGCTGCCTCAGCAGGGTCCCGCAGAGACCACGAAGGTCGCCCGCCAAAAGGCGGTCATCCAGCCCAGCGGGGCTACAAAGGCCGTACCGCTCGAGGAGGGGGACCCTTCTAGGTGCGTCCACATCTCGGCCGAGCTGAGTTCCAAATAGGAACTCGAGCTCGTCACCTTCCTCCGCGCCAACAAAGATATATTTGCTTGGGAGCCGGCAGACATGCCAGGTGTCCCGAGGGAGGTGGTCGAGCATCGATTATAGGTGCGGCCCAACTGCCGGCCCGTACGCCAGAAGTTGCGGTGCTTTTCTCCCGAGAAGGTCGCCATAATCAAGGAGAACCTTGATAAGCTGTTGAAGGCCGGTTTCATTTGTGAGATCAATTACTCGAATGGCTGGCCAACCCCGTCATCGTGCAGAAGAAAGGCGGGAAGTGGAGGAAGTGCGTGGATCACACAGGGTTGAACTCGGCATGCCCGAAGGATAATTTCCCTCTCCCGCGCATCGACCCGATCGTCGACTCCACAGCCAATGCCAAGCTACTGAGCTTCCTAGACGCTTATTCTGGGTACCACCAGATTAAGCTGGCAGTCGACGATGAAAGCAAGACATCGTTCATCACGCCGTTCGGGACCTACTGCTACACGACCATGTCGTTTGGTCTCCGCAACGCCGGCGCGACCTTTCAGCGCCTGATGACCAAGACGTTCGAGCCTCAGATTGGCCGCAATCTCGAGGCCTACGTGGATGACATCATCATCAAGAGCTCCGCCGAAGCCAGTCACGTTCAAGATCTTGAAGAGACCTTTGCCAACCTGAATAGGAACAAGATCAAGCTCAATCCGGAGAAGTGCGTGTTCGGCGCCGCCTCTGGGAAGGTGCTCGGCTACATGATCGGGGGCTTGGGGGTTGACCCGAACCCAGAGAAGATCGAGGCGATAGAGAAGATGGCTCCCCCGAGCTCGGTGAAGCAGGAACAGTGCCTCACAGGCCGTATGGCTGCCCTTAGCCGGTTTATCTCGAGGCTCGGCGAGAGCGGGCTGCCCTTCTTCAAGGCCTTGTGCAAGCACGGGGGATTCGAGTGGACGCCCGAGGCTCAGCGGTCTTTCGACGAGTTGAAGGTATACCTGTCGACACCACCCTTACTTATGACCCCGCAGCCGGGAGAGAAGTTGCTGCTCTACCTCGCGGCCACCGCCCAGGCCGTTAGCGCTGTCCTGGTGGCCGAGCGGAACGCGCAGCAGTATCCGATCTACTACGTCAGCGAGGTCCTTCACGGGCCAAAAGAGCACTACCCTCAGGTTCAGAAGCTCCTCTATGCCCTCCTCATGGCCAGCAAGCTTCGGCGTACTTCGTGCTCACTCCGTGGTCGTCCCGAGCAACTTCCCACGGGGAGATCTTGAGGAATCCAGAGGCTGGAGGACACATCGCCAAATGGGCCATGGAGCTGGCCATTTTCAACCTCCAGTTCGTGGCGCGCACGGCCATTAAGTCACAGGTACTGGTCGACTTCGTGGTCGAACAGACCTCGCAGCCGGCTCCTGAAAATGGCCCTGGGTCATGTACTTCGACGGCTCGCGGTCCTTCAAATGCTCGGGGGCTGGAATCCTCATCCTCACCGCGCAAGGCGATAGACTGAGGTACATGGTTCGTTTTGGGTTCCCAGCGACAAACAATGCAGCGGAATACGAGGCTCTTTTGGCGGGGCTCCGAGCTTGCAAGGCACTGGGTATTCGCTGGCTGGTTGTCAAGGGCGATTCACAGCTCGTCATCAACCAGTTCAACAAGGTCTACCAGTGCTCTGAAGACTCCATGGCCAAGTACCTCGCCGAGGCGCGTAGGATGGAGAGGTGGTTCCAGAACCTAGAGATCACACATGTGGCTCGGAAGGACAACTCCGACGCAGATTTCCTCTCCAAGCTCGGGTCGTCCGACGATGAAGTCCCTCCCGACATGATCCTGGAAACCCTGGCATCTCCCTCCATCTCCGACCAAGGGCCCTCGGTTGCCTTCATCGAAGGTACCCCCTCCTGGGTTGAGCCGATCCATCGTTTCCTGGCGACGGGTGAGCTCCCGGCCGAGCCAGCGAAAAGAAGCAGGATCAAGCGCCGGGTGAGCACGTATAAGCTTCTGGACGGCAAGCTTTTTCGTCGAAATATCTCTAGCATCCTAACAAAGTGCATTACCACGGAGGAGGGTAAGTACCTGCTACATGACATTCATTCAGGTCTCTGTGGGGCACACTCTTCTTTCAGGACTATGGTCGGGAAAGCTTTCCGCATGGGGTACTATTGGAAGACGGCACTCCAGGACGCACGTAACATTGTCCGCACCTGTTGAACCTGCCAGTTCCATGCTCGGAAGTCGCATCAGCCCGCCTACGCGCTCGAGACCATCCCGCTCGCGTGGCCCTTCTCGGCCTAGGGGCTGGACATCCTCAGCCCCTTTTTGCAGGCGACCGGGGGGAAGAAGTTTTTGTTCGTGGCCATCGATACCTTCACCAAGTGGATCGAAGCCGAACCCGTCTCGACCATCACGGCTCGCGCGGCGGTCAAATTCTTCCGCCTGTTCGTGGTCACTAGGTATGGGGTTCCATGCAGAATCATTACTGATAATGGAACTCAATTTACAAGTGAGCTGTTCCAGGAGTACTGCGAAGACATCGGCACCAAGGTATGCTATGCCTCGGTAGCCCACCCGTAGAGTAATGGAGCAGTGGAACGCGCCAACGGACAAATCGTTCAAGGCGTCAAAAAGCGAGTGTCAGATGAGCTCGAACGACACGGCCAGACCTGGGTGGACTAACTTCCCATCGTCTTATGGTCTATTCGTACCACAGTCAGCCGAGCAACAGGGTCCACACCCTTCCGGCTCATGTTCGGTACCGAAGCCATCCTGCCTCCTGAAGTCACGCTGGGCTCTGCCAGGGTCATCTTGGTCGATCAGATCGACTTCGAGCAAGAGCGGTCTCTTGACCTTACCCTGGCGGAAGAAGTAAGATGCCATGCACTGCTACAATCGGCGCAGTACCTGCAAGCTCTTCGCAGACATGCGTCTAGATCGGTACGACCTAGGGAGCTCCTTGTTGGGGACTTAGCCCTGTGACGGATTCAGGCACCGTCCAACACCAACAAGTTATCCCCACAGTGGGAGGGCCCCTATAGAGTTGTTTCAATAGATTGCACGGGGGCTTACCGGCTAGCGATGCCCGATGGCAGAGAGCTCTCTAGCTTGTGGAATATTGACCAGCTTCGAAAATTCTATGTGTAACCTTTTTACCTCAAATTTCAATAAAGTTCTTGTTCAATTGTCAGTATTTGTCTTTGCGCACCTTTTCTTTCTATGTTTTGTGTTGGCTTGAGCTCAATTCTCTCTGAGCCCGACCTACGGATGAGCGTGCTTGCTCTTTGCCCAGGTGTCGCGGGTTTATCCTTCACCCCCAGTGGTCGAGTTGCGTGTAAGCCGAATCTCTTCGCATCTATACTCCCCCTGTGCCAGGGTTCGATTTAAGCCCGTGACTGGGTCCAACGAGCAGTGTGCAAATCGTTGTCATGACTCGAGCCTTACTATAGATCTTAAGTTTTTCCTCGTGGGCCTTTTTCGATCTTGCAGGACTTGGTCTTTGCAGGGTTTCTAACTTGCGCCCAAGGCCGGCGTTGCTCGACCTTGAACCCAACGGGGGCTGGATGAGATATACCACGGGCAGAAAAGGCTAAGTGCACGACTAAGGAAAAACTTTCGTTCAAGCAAAACAAGATATTAAGCTGTTCTTGCAATAAACCCTGTTTTTTCTTATACAAAAGTCTTGCTTACAAGAAGTCTAGCCCTATTCACAGATCAGCCATCTCACGGGCAAGCTTCTCCAGCTCGAGCTCGGCGACCTTGGCCCTCAGGGTAGAGAGCTCGCTCTGGAGATGGAGGACTTCGGTGGAGGCTTCACCGGCGCGCCGCCGCTCGTCTTGAAGTTGGGCCACAACACTCTTCACCGCCTTGCTTGCTCGACCCAGCTTTTCTTCGAGCTCCTTCACCTTGGCCTCAAGCTCGGGGGACGCCTTCGCCGAGGATGACGCTTGCTCCGCGGCGGCCTTCACCAGCACTTCGGCCTTGGCCCGCTCGGCTTCAAGCGCCTTGGCCGACCGCGCGCGCTCTTGCTCCACGGCCATGTAGGCATGGTCGCGCTCAGTGGCTCTAGCCTGCTCTAGCTCGGCCGCGTGGGCAGCCTCCTGCGCCTTCATCACCTGGCGCAGGTCGTCGAGCTCTTTGGCCCTCTGTGTGGCCTCTTCTTGCTCGACCTCCAAGGTCTCAATGAACCTGGAGTGTTCAACCTCCCGCACCTCCACCATGTTCAGGATGCCTCTCAGCACGTCGGCGTGCTCCTGAAGGCCTCGTAGTCCTTGGGAGACACTGCGGATCGCCTTCATGGTCGAAATGGGGGTCCAAATAAGAGAAGCAGCAAAGAGAGCTCAGGCTAACGTACTGCAGGATGCGTGAGGGGGTCCTTACCTCACGAAGACGGTTCTCAACACGCGCGGGGGTGAACTCTTCGCGCTCGCCGCCCGATGTTCCCGGGCCGGTGTCGGCCTCGACCACCGCCGGGACATTGGGACCAGGACCTTCGGGCGCCACGCTAGTGGCGACTTGGCGTTCTGCCGCCACCCCCTGGGGGCTCAGCTCGCCGCCAGGGGTGGGCTCGGCAGCGACTCCGGTCCCGGCCTCCGTGGTCGGGGCTCCGTCCTCCACCGGCGCTAAGGGAGAGCTGCCCGGATCCACCGCGCGATCTCCTGTGGCGCGGTCAACATCGATGGCACAGGATGCCACGGCCTCGGCCGACGCCATCTTGTGGTCGGGCGGGTTCGAGGTGCTTCCACGGTTGCGGCCGGGGCGCCCCGGGCACCTTCCTCAGCGTCGACCTCGGCACCCAGGCCGGCCACGGTCGAGCAAGCCTGGGACACCTCCACGGGTGCGGCCAAGGTGCCCTGGACACCTTCCTCCGCGTCGACCCTAGGCGGGTGAGCGACAACACCGGCGTCTGCCTCGCTGGTGTCGTAGTCCTCGCTGGTCGCAGGCTGGTTTAGCTCCTCGTCCGGGTCATCGACCCCTTGGTCGAACTGGCAGGCCAGGACCAGGCTCAGGGGTCCAGAAGGATTACGCGCTTGGCCCGAGGTTCGGCGTGGGGCCAGCACGAAAACATTCTCCTCCTCCCCATCAGACCCGGACTCTCCCTGGACAGTAGTCATTGTCAATATGGGCAGGCATTGAGCTCGGGCGCTCAAGGTCTACGATTAAGAGCCAGAACTAAGCTAAAAAGTTACAGGGAGGGTTGAGCGAATGAAGGGCACGAGACCTACCTGGGTCGGAAGTCTGCGTTTCGCAGGAGGCTAGCGAAGGCCCTGGCCCCCGAGGTCAGGGGGCGCTCCTCTTGCGAGTCCGTCCGGTCTGGGACCTTAAAACCCGCGGTGGCTCTAAGTCCCCCGCGGTGGAAGTCCTAGGGCCCCCCTCTTGGGACCTCTAGGCCGCTTGAGGGCTCGAAGACCTGGCAGCGGCCGCCGCGTTCACCTGCTGTCAGAAAGACATGTCAGAGGAGAAGTGCAAGCGCAAGCTCGGGGGCTCGACCTTGGGAGTCCTTACCATTGCGCGGTCGGCCCATTCAACGTGAGGCTTCTTGGCCTCACGGTCGTCCACCTTGCCCGAGGGCGGTTTCTTCTTCCCCTTCTTACTTTTGCCCCCGCCAGGCAGTGGGAGCATCCTCTTGACCGTGTCAAGCAACTCCTGGTGGTCCTGCCAGCACGATGAACGGTCAGGGAAAAGCGCCGTCGAAGTACAAACCGAAGAATGGCTTGGAAGCGCTTACCTCGGTCTTCCGGCGTAATTTGTTTTTCAGGACAGGGGGATCGAGGGTGTATTCGTGCGCCGCCTTCCCGAACATCTCGTTCATCCTAGCGGCGACCCAGGATTCCTTCAGCGCTGCGAGCAAACAAACAGTCAGGAAGATTCGAAGGTCGGATGCGAACAAATCTACAGGGCAAGAAGACGTACCAGACGTACCCTTGCGGGTCACGTCGTCGCGCCCCGTGATATCATAGAATGGGTGCTCCCTCTTTCGGAGGGGGAAAACCCGATTCCGCAAGAAGTCGCAGGTGATCGCCTGCCCAGTAAGGCTGCGCGTGGCGCAAACGTGGATGGCGGCGATGGCCTCTTCGTCGACCTCCAGGTCTTCAGACTCCGTCGTCTCCTTCTTCCCGGAGATCGGGGTTCCGTCGAACAACAGCGCCCCGGTTCGGCCCTTCTTCAAGTAGAACCACCTCTCGGCTGGAAATAATGACATCCGACCACGGGGTCCTTCCTGGAGTGGAACAGGGTGAAGAATCGAAAGAAGAGCGAGGGGGAGGGAAGGATTCCAAGGAACCCCTCGCACAGGTGAGAGAAGATAGAAAGAAGGAGGATGGAGTTGAGCACCAGGTTGATGAGCTCTATATCACAATGGGCAAGGATTGCCGCCACGAAGTCACTCTCCAGTGTCCGCAGGCCGAAGAGCGCATAGTGCTCGGTGCACACGAGCTCGTCGTCCCTAGCGTGCGGCTCGGACTCCCCATCTAGCAACCTCCACATCGCTGGGTCGAGGAGGCACAGGCCCTCGAGCTCCCTCATCCTCATCAACGATATGGTGCTTCTCCCGAGTTTGGCCATGGCGGTCGTCTTTGGGCTCGGGCGAGGGGGGAAGAATCGTGCGAGTAAGGGCTTGGAGTCGAGGAGCGCAAGGAATCAGGAAATTCTTCAAAGGTTGCAGAAGGTTTGGGTTTATAGGCCTGGGTCGGCGTCGGTTGGGGCCTTTCAAAAGGTGTGCCAGCGGCGACTTGACAGGCGCAATTAAGGTTCGGGCGACGGTTTCGAGGCGTTGCAGGCGTTTCCTCTAAACTGGTCAAATTCATACCTACATCGTGAAGTCCAAGGGGTGCCAGGTGTCATGAAGCAGAGATCTTGTCCTGGTAACCTTCGCCCGACCTCGATCAAAGGTGCGAGAAATCTGGAAGTCTGGTCCCAGCAGGCTTCAGGCTCGAGGTCGATCCAGGTCTATTCCACGACCTTGAGCCTGGGGGGCTAGCTGACGAGGACTGGGGAATCTCTGGCGAGTCAACGCGTGGCCAAAGGGGCTCCTGGCTCGAGGTATTGCAGCGAAGGCCCACGACCACGGCCCAACGACGCTCGTCCCCACACGACCTCGAGCTCAGGCAATGGGGCTCTGTTCCCGCTCGACCTCGACCTTGGCTCAGGGAAGTGCGTTGACTCGGCAGTTACCAAGACCTGCACGTTGGCATTAAGGCGGACGTGGGTGGCATTTTTGGAGCAGTTACAACCCACCTTCAATACGCACGAAGCCACTACCCCGGGGATCTCTCCCGACCGTTACAGGCAACGTCAGGGAGGTTATAAGACCTCGCAAGACATATGTGTAGGGCAGACTCGCTAGCGATAGACCAGCATACTCAAACAGAGCACTCAGGCTCGAGCTGTAATCATCTCATTGTACGCGCAGTTAGTGAGTTCCTCCACCTCCGAAGAAGGGCGGACGAGTCATTACCCTCGCGGGACTCGAACCAAGATAATTATTTGTTCCTTGCTTCGCCGACGCCAAGACACACCGACCTACGTCTACGCCATTGTTGATTGAAGTGCTTTCTGGGTCCCCCATTCACACCAATCCCCTTTTTACTCTTGCGGTCAGGTGATCCCGATCGTCAACAAGTTTCTTTGGGAAAATCGTTGGTTGGCTTTTTCCAGGAAGAAATTTTGCGGCAATCAAAGTGAGTTTGTGGGTTGGTTGAAGATTTTCCCGTAAAAGATTGATAGAAGGATTGTGTTGTTGGGGTAGTTGACCCTAAGTTGATAAGATGTTAAGGACTCTAGTGTGGTTCTTGGTGACCCACAATTATAAGTGGAGGTCCGGAAATAGTGTTGACGTACGGTTAAAATTGATTATGATGACGAAGGCATAACAAGTTTGGTTGAGGAACTTATTTTAATTAGATGATGGGATTAAATAGTTTCGAGGTGTCCTTAGTGGTCAGATCGTGTGGATTAATAATAAGTTTACAAGGTGTGGATAGTAACCTAACACGAGGTTGTAATTAAAGTGCGGAGAAACATTGGATTGAATATTTTGGAGCTTGGTTGCTCTTTAGCGGCGATTGGCCTTAGAGCCATTTTGGCGATTTATGTCTCGGGGAGACATTGTCTAAATTATTGGGGACTTGACTAGTCACTCTAATGTGTTCGTTGTATTATTGTCAAATAGGAATGTTCTTGGTGAATGTTCTAAAAAGGTGAAGCTTATGATTAAGTCGTAAGTGGGTTTTATTGAGTCATAAGTTCCCCTTTCTTTTGAAAGAAAATTTGGTGGTGTGTGTAGATGTTGGATTCTAGGATCGGTTTGCTATTCCCGAAATGTTAGTTTTGGGATTAGTGTGAGAGGTTTTGCTTGGGTGCAAGCGAGATGATCTTCGTTGGATTATTGTGTTGTGTTGCTTTTTCAATCGAGTGATTCTCCGATGTGAAGCTTTCCACCTTAGGGCTCAAGGTGAGTGAATTGGTTTTTACTGTTAAGAGAATGGAGTTCTATTCGATTTTGTGGTTGTTTTTTTTTTGAAGGGTGGCTGTGTGAAGTTTCTCTTTTCAGTGGAGTCCTTCCTGGTTGGGCATTTTATGCATTGACTTCAAGTTGAGGTAAAATGGTTAGTTTTGGAAGAGAATCGAGATTCTCTTTGCCTTCAATTGGATGCGGGTTCTTTGTGTGAGTAATTTAAAGATTTATGCTCTTTGTTTTCGTTCTTCAGGCAAGATCGTCCTATAAGGAGAACCATGTATGGATGGGATTTGATGAAATCCTAATTGGGGTTAAGTGTTGATGGTATATGGATTTAATGTGGGGAATAATGAGAAGTGGTCCTTGTCGTGGTTCCGACCTGTGTGGGACTTTGTGGTTGGTGGGCTGGGTGGAATCAGTCGCTAAATGTATTATTTCCTTAAGTTTGTCGGAACCCTCGATTTCATGGGTTAGACTCAATGTTTGGACAATCTGAAATGGCGGGATCAGTTATGAATCTTTCTCTTGAGTGGTTGTCTCCTGCACGAGACATGCATGAAAGAAGATCAAGTATGATTTTATATTGTGAGAGAATAGGATTTGTACCCTATTGGGCCTAGAGGATTCCGGTGTTAAACGGTTAGAAATAGTGATGTGTTTGGTATTGGTTAGAAGCTTGTTGGAATAAAGAATTTTGTGTGTGGCTCTTTGGTTAGAAAGGTTAATCAATGAGAAGAGATGGGAATCAGTGTTTTCTTGGTTCGTAGGGAATCCAAGTTTAGAACCCAGTTGTTTAATCAGATAGCTTGGGTGTTTTGATGATAGTTGGTTGGATGCTTAATAGAGTGATGTGACTCGTGTTATTCCTGTCATCACGAGCTGGTTAATCTGAAGTATGGAGTCTTAGAGATGGGATTTTAGTTGGGTGAGTGAAATTGAATAGAGAAATGAGAAATTGAGTTTGGGAGTTAGTATTATGATCTTCCGGGAAGAATCGTTGGTTGATTGGAGGTGGTGTATTGAAGCGTTAAAGAAGAGCTGTCTGAGTTAACAGATTAGAGTTAGTCTTTGAGTAAGGCCTGGCTTCCGAGTTTTGTACCATGCGAGTTAAGGAGTTAGAGTGAGTGTTGATTTGTTGATGGATGAAATAATTTCAGTTGCTTGCTCCTTTCGCTTGGCGAGAGTCGTGGTTTGAGTTGTGGAGCTTTCTCTTGCGTGAGAAGTACTCGGCTTGTTTTTTTTAGGGCTTATTGATTTTGCAATTTGGTTTTGTTACTCTTGTGGGTGAGTTTTGAGGTGTTCCGAATTCGAGGGCGAGTTCTTTTGAGGGGGGAAGAGTGCAATGCTGCAAGCTTTGGCTAGGGTTTTGGCCGGTGTTGTTTTCATTTTCTTAACTTTCGGAGTTATTCCGGTGGGAGATAAGTTGTGTTGTCGCAAATTTTCTAGATGTTATTAAAAATTGAACTTTGGTTTTGGAGGGGTTTTTAGGAATTTTTTCCTTCCCTCACCTAATCTCTCTCTCCTCCTCTCATTCTTGTGGTTGTCATCTTTCCCATGGCCAGGATATTTTTCTTCTAGGCTTCCCTACCGACTTCCCCCATTTTTCTCTCCCAGGCCGAGCAGGCTACCTACAGGCTGCCTCCTTCCCAGCCCTCATCTGGCGATTTCCCCGGACGATCCCCCTGCTGGCTCCCTCCTCCTTGTCGACGATCGGGATCGCCAACCGCAGAAATGAAACAGGGGTCAGTAAGACTTGGGTCCCGAGCGAGGCTTGGCTCAATGAGGAAAAGGGCTCGACGTGCTGGAGGTCAGAGCTAGGCGACAGCGAGCGTGAGACGGGGATTTATACTGGTTCGAGCCCCTGCGAAGGTAATAGCTCTACTCCAGTCGCCCTGCGGCGGTGATCTTTTTTACTATCGAGTACAGATGTGTATTACAGCTCGAGCTCAACAATGGCGATGTCTAATGCTCGAGTTCTTGTGTGTTCGTGTTTTGTACATGCGCCCTGCACTGCCTTATAATCACTCGAATATTGCCCGCAACGGGCGGGAGAGATTCCCGGGGAAGTGGCTTCCGTGTGCACTGAAGATGGGTTGCAACTGCCCCGGAAACCCCGCCCACTTCCGCCTTGACGCAGTCACTCGGATCTTAGTAACCGTCGAGTAAACGCACGCCCGGGTTTAGGTCGAGGTCGAGCGGGGATCAGGCCTCTCACCGCTCGAACTCGAGGTCGCCCGGGGCCCAACAACACCCAGGTCGCGTGGGGCCCAACGACGCCCAGGTCGTGGTCAAGGCCTCCCGAGCCTGGGAGCCCGCTAGCCGGTCAAGGGACGCCCAGCCCTCGTCACTCCTTTTTCTGGGTCGCCTGCCCCAGGGTGCTGAGCACCTCCCTGGCCCGAGCTTCTTGCTGCCGCCTCCTTCCTGCGCCCTCCTCTCCAGCCAGCCGGTGGTGCCCTTTCCTCTCCCCCTACTGGGCGATGGTAGCCGAAGCATGTGAGGAGCCGCCCAGACCGTCCTCGGGTTATTCGAATGCCCGGTCGCCCTCATCGGATTTGGAGGCTAGTAACGAATCACCGATGGTGCTCATAGTGCTAACACCCAAGCCCAATTAGGACAACAATGATCCCATTCGAATAACTCGACAACAATCCCGGTATTCCCCCGGTATGCGACCCGAAGCTCGCCCAGGATCGCCCCGCATACCGGTTTCCATTGCCATATAAATTCAATTCGCATAAAGGGGCAACAAACCCAAAACTTTACGACCAGACACGCAACGCGGAAGCACAACAAAACGACTAAAAACCAAGGCACAAAGATAAACCAGACAACCACACAAGGCAAGAACTAACAGCAGCAGAGCGAGACTCACCAAACAGACAAAACACAAGATCCTGCCTAGACTCAGAAATCTACAAAATTTCGGCATGATGCTCCTAGAAGTAAGGACATCCACTCAGCAGGCATAAGAAACAAATAACTAAACAAATATGTCACAACTACAACCACAACATAAACAACGACATGGATAGCAATAACATCACAGACAAGAGTTAAGCACGGTGATACAACGAGGTCCAACAACGGAAGTAGCCAAGTAATTAAACATAGCCATAACAAGTTTTAAAGTTAACTTTACAACAAAATAAATGAACATCCACCAAATTCAACACAAAAGTCAGATATCTCCGGAAGTGTCCTGCCCTTGAACACTTCCGGGCATTTACATCGTTGAGCTAGCTTTTACTCGGTGCCCTGACCGACCACCGAGAAGCAGTGCAGACAGAACTCACACCCGTCGGGATCCTCAGCTGAAAACCACAAAGCAGAAGCATGAGTATAGAAGGTACTCGCAAGACTTACCCGTGGTCCATATATGACCAACTCGAAGGAATATGCTTTTGGATGTAGCAAGGGATAAGCTTAAGGTAAAAGTGCATAAAAGCTTAACTTTGGTTTATTTTCACATTCAACTACTCAATTTACAAATTTTATAGCAGTTATGTACAACACCTATTGCTAAAGTGAGAGCTGAATTTAAACATTTAAGAGAGCAAATAAAATTATGAACAAGTAACCACATCAAGTATACCAACTAGTTTCAATTTAAGTTATTACTACGTTGAAGTGTCGGATGATACAAGCGTGCTCATATCCGAGAGTGCGGCAATTCAAATCGCTTATTCACCCTGCAGGGGATCATCAATCGCACGATATGTGCCACAAGGAACCTCATGTCAACCCTCCTCCCATCTATATCTACTCGTTGAACCATCCTCATGCGGCCGAGCACCTAGCAACCTCCCTCGAGCGGCTCAAGCCTCGCTTAGCCCTCGAGAGTCTGCCTAGGCCTCGCCCTCAACCACGTCCAATCGCATGAGGGCATGACCCATCAAGTAGTATGCCATGAAAGGGTGGCTTACCGTACCATTATATCGGGCATGCGATCAACAAGGGGTGCTCGATCAACATGGCAAACAACGGATCGGTCCTTAACCAACACAAAGTAGACTACAACATTTGAGTCTCCACACCCAAATGATCCAACCCTCTCGCCCGGTCTCAAGTTTTCCATTTCAAAGCATAATTATAACCAATTGCAACCCATTAGAGTGAAGTAATTAATCTCAAGTGATGGAGCCATCCACCACTTGGCCCATACCCGACATCTAAGCAAACTAAGCATGGACACATTATAATTACCCATACAATAGCTCCAAGGAAGATGTTCAACAATTAACAATGAGTGTATGTGCAACAATTCGGTTCTAATACCCTTCCCACATTTCAATTCCTAATGCATAACCTAAACATCCAATAAGCAAATTATTCGCTAAAATACAATTATGAATAAGGTTGAATATGTTTAGGTGCTTGCCTTGAGCTTCTGTGGGATTCTCAAAAATAGCTGGCTCTCCGGTACCCCCCTCGGTCACTGCCATGTCACCCTCCGCGTGCTCGGTCTCTACACGATTACAACGCATATGAAATGAAAATACTAAGTGCATTATCCAAATCAGCTCCAAAGTGCAAACATTCAACTCAATTTAAAAATTAAAATCACAAACGCTAAATTCCACTTCTAATCTATAGCAAAAGCTGGAAACAATAAGCACACTTCTCTAAACAAGCATAACTTTTAATTGGCTAATCCAAAAATTGACTTATTGGACTTTAAAAGATCACAAGAGGGTGATCTAACTTTACCATGCATCCTAACATTCAGAATATAGCTTGAAAATTTTCCACTAAACTCTGAACTTCAACCCCACAAATTCTGAAATTCAGCAAAACCCGGTTTCAGGACAGCACTAATACAATTGGTCATAACTTTTGAACCACTTATTCAAATTGAGAAAACTCAGATCCTAAACGACCACAAGACATAGATATACCACTTAGCTTTGGCCAATCCTCCAGAATCTGCCCTGATTACTCCCAGTTTGGCCAGGAACAGAGAGCAGTTTCAGAGTTCAGAATTTTCAGAGTTTCAGAACAGCATGCACCATTTTCATCATAAAAATTGCTATACTTCATGGAATTGAGTAAAGGATAACATTCTTACAATTTAAACGAAATTTCCTACAACTTCTCAGGCAAAATTAATTTCTAATTCGGTCTAGAAATAATTTAAATTCGCAGCCCAAGTTTCAGCTCCACATTTTCAGCATTTCAGAGCAGTATGCACTAAAATCATCATAACTTTCAGCTGAGTTAACGAAATTGAGTAATTCTGGTTGGAAATGAAAGATAGTTTCATTACCCACAACTTTCTCTACAGCCGGCCTAGCAGGAGATGCTCGGAACTTGCTCAAATCAACCTGAAACAGTAGCTACGAAATCTGCTCGAAAATTCAGACTTTGCTCCAAACCCTAGATTGGTTATTCCCCATCCAAATCCCAAATCTCTACTCACCTCAGCCTCGAAAACCACCATTGCTCCCCTCAAAACCAGAAAACACCAACCCTAAACCCTAGGGTGCCTTACCTCCAATGAAGAGGAAGAGGAATGGAGGGAGCCTAGTAGGGGAGGAGCTGCAGGAGGGAGAGGGAGGCGCCACCAGGGAGGAGTGCTGCTGGAGGAGTGCACCAGGGACAGCAGCAAGGGGAGGTGCGGCTTGGGGAGAGCTGGAAGGAGAGCTTGAGGAGGCTGCTTGGGGAGGAAAAGAAGCTGGCTCGGTTTGGGGCTGGAGCTGCAGGGAGAACTGATGTGCTGATTTGGTTTGCTTGGGGGAGAAAGGAAAAGAGTGAGTGAGGTGCGGCTGGGAGAGTGCTGAATTGATTGGCTGCAATACATTTCTTTTGTGCTAAACTCACTTAACCCCACTAAGCAAGAGTAAAATTAGCTAAGCCTCAGAATTTCAGCACTTGGATTCAGTTTTGACGCTAAAATTTTAATTAGTAATTGATGTTGGATTGGGCTCAAAACTCAACCATTGAAAAGAGAAAAGTTTCTAGTTTTCATTTTACTAACATGCACACTCTAGGTCCGTATAGTTCTCAAGTTACAAGGCTCTAAACTTTAATGAAAACCATATTCGCACCCCGAAATTTCTAGCTCTTAAATTTTGTTAAGCTTCGAAATTCTCAAGTGGCAATTTGAGATATATTCTGAAATTAGCAGTTGATCTCAAATGCGGCCAAAACTTGCTTGGCACTAATGTTAGCCGCATGAGCCGAATTCGAACTTGGGGCCATGACAAATCCTCCCCCCATAAAAGAATCTCGCCCTGAGATTCAAAAATGAGAGTATAGATGGATAGAACCTATATGGGCAATGCAGCCACATACAAATGATATGGCTTTAATTGCGAAAAAAATTGGATGATAGCACTTACATAGCTAGGAAGAACTCGGGATACTCGATTTTTAAACGGTCTTCCCGCTCCCATGTGGCTTCATCTTCAGTGTGATTGCTCCACTGAATTTTGTAGAATTTGAGAGTCCTCCTATGAGTCTTGCGTTCAGTCTCGTCCAAAACTCGAATAGGATAATCTTGATAGGACAGATCGGGTAGAACCTCGAGTTCATCCACTTGCGAGATGTTCAAAGGGAATACGGAGGCACTTCTTCAATTGCGATATGTGGAAGACATTGTGGACCAATGCTAGAGCAAGAGGAAGCTCCAATTGATATGCCACTTGACCACGTCTTGCAAGGATCCAGAAAGGTCCTATGTACCGAGGTGCTAACTTTCCCTTAACCCCAAAACGATGGGTGCCACGAAGGGGAGATACCTTCATATAGACATAATCACCAATGCTGAAAGAGAGAGATCTTCTACGACGATCAGCATAGCTCTTTTGCCGTGATTGTGCTACCCTCAAATTTCCTTGTATAGTCTTCACCTTCTCTTCTGCCATCATGACCAGTTCAGGCCCAAAGAATGAACGTTCTCCACTCTCGGACTAGTTCAGGGGTGTCCGACAGCTGCGACCATAGAGTGCTTCGAAAGGAGACATTTTGATGCTGCCCGGATGAATTGTGAGTAGGGAGTTGTGGGCTTCATCGAGAATCTTTCTTCTCAACTCTTGGTCTTTAGGGACGACTAGACGCTTGCCGAACCATAAAGTTCCACAATCATCAAGATGGAAACAAGTAGCTTGGCTGGAATTCAACTTATCACGTATTCGGGCAATACCCGTGCACCAGCAAGCTGATCAAAGAGGATGTCAATTCGAGGAAGAGGGTACTTGTTCTTTATGATGACTGCGTTCAAGGACGATAATCAACACATAGACGAAGAGAACCGTCCTTCTTGGTCACGAAGAGAGTCGAGCAGCCCCAAGGTGAGGAGCTCGGATGAATGAATCCCTTGTCCATCAGTTCCTTTAGTTGATTCTTCAATTCGGCCAATTCATCGGGTAGCATTCGATACGGCTGCTTGGAAACTGGAGCAGCCCTAGGCTGAAGTTCAATTACGAACTCAATATCCCGATCGGGCGGCATCCCCGGCAATTCAACTGGGAACACATCCGGTATTCAGAAACCACGGGAATAGACTCTAACTCCACGTGGAAGAGATAGGTTCTTAGACTTGGCTAAAAATTCGAATTAAAAACATGATCTAGACAATAGCACAAGACAAAGAAATCCTACAAGTCTAACATACATAAAAGCATGGATCATGATGCAAAGAGGACACAGCGAGAAATATGCATGCATGGTATGACATGGATCTCATATGCATGGTATGAAATGCACGGTTCCAACGTGATCGTTTCTCCCACGCTCACCATTCAACCTGCACAACCTTAATTATAGACATAGGGCAGGTAATATAGTGCTAATTGCTACCTAGAAGGTTAAGTAAGTCCTAATTAATCACCTAAGTGGTTGTCAAGTTTACGGTTCGTCTTTATGCACCTTGCTCTGATACCAGCTTGTGAGGAGCCGCCCAGACCGTTCTCGGGTTATTCGAATGCCCGGTCGCCCTCATCGTATTTGCAGGCTAGCAACGGATCACCGATGGTGCTCACAGTGCTAACACCCAAGCCCAATTAGGACAACAATGATCCCATTCGAATAATTCGACAACAATCCCGGTATTCCCCCGGTATGCGACCCGAAGCTCGCCCAGGATCGCCCCGCATACCGGTTTCCATTGCCATATAAATTCAATTCGCATAAAGGGGCAACAAACCCAAAACTTTACGACCAGACATGCAACGTGGAAGCACAACAAAACGACTAAACACCAAGGCACAAAAACAAACCAGACAACCACACAAGGCAAGAACTAACAGCGGCAGAGTGAGACTCACCAAACAGACAAAACACAAGATCCTGCCTAGACTCAGAAATATACAAAATTTCGGCATGATGCTCCTAGAAGTAAGGACATCCACTCAGCAGGCATAAGAAACAAATAACTAAACAAATATATCACAACTACAACCACAACATAAACAACGACATGGATAGCAATAACATCACAGACAGGAGTTAAGCACGGTGATACAACGAGGTCCAACAACGGAAGTAGCCAAGTAATTAAACATAGCCATAACAAGTTTTAAAGTTAACTTTACAACAAAATAAATGAACAACCACCAAATTCAACCCAAAAGTCAGATATCTCCGGAAGTGTCCTGCCCTTGAACACTTCCGGCGTTTACATCGTTGAGCTAGCTTTTACTCGGTGCCCCGCCCGACCACCGAGAAGCAGTACGGACAGAACTCACACCCGTCGGGGTCCTCACCTGAAAACCACAAAGCAGAAGCATGAGTACAGAAGGTACTCGCAAGACTTACCCGTGGTCCATATATGACCGACTCAAAGGAATATGCTTTTGGATGTAGCAAGGGATAAGCTTAAGGTAAAAGTGCATAAAAGCTTAACTTTGGTTCATTTTCACATTCAACTACTCAATTTACAAATTTTATAGCAGTTATGTACAGCACCTATTGCCAAAGTGAGAGCTGAATTTAAACATTTAAGAGAGCAAATAAAATCATGAACAAGTAACCACATCAAGTATACCAACTAGTTTCAATTTAAGTTATTACTACATTGAAGTGTCGGATGATACAAGCGTGCTCATATCCGAGAGCGCGGCAATTCAAATCGCTTATTCACCCTGCAGGGGATCATCAATGGCACGACATGTGCCACAAGGAACCTCATGTCAACCCTCCTCCCATCCATATCTACTCATTGAACCATTCTCATGCGGCCCGAGCACCTAGCAACCTCCCTCGAGCGGCTCAAGCCTCGCTTAGCCCTCGAGAGTCGGCCTAGGCCTCGCCCTCAACCACGTCCAATCGCACAAGAGCATGACCCATCGAGTAGTATGCCATGAAAGGGTGGCTTACCGTACCATTATATCGGGCATGCGATCAACAAGGGGTGCTCGATCAACATGGCAAACAACGGATCGGTCTTTAACCAACACAGACGAGACTACAACATTTGAGTATCCACACCCAAATGATCCAACCCTCTCGCCCGGTCTCAAGTTTTCCATTTCAAAGCATAATTATAACCAATTGCAACCCATTAGAGTGAAGTAATTAATCTCAAGTGATGGAGCCATCCACCACTTGGCCCATACCCAACATCTAAGCAAACTAAGCATGGACACATTATAATTACCCATACACTAGCTCTAAGGAAGATGTTCAACAATTAACAATGAGTGTATGTGCAACAATTAGGTTCTAATACCCTTCCCACATTTCAATTCCTAATGCATAACCTAACCATCCAATAAGCAAATTATTCGCTAAAATACAAGTATGAATAAGGTTGAATATGCTTAGGTGCTTCCCTTGAGCTTCTGTGGGATTCTCAAAAATATCTAGCTCTTCGGTACCCCCCTCGGTCACTGCCACGTCTCCCTCCGCGTGCTCGGTCTCTACACGATTACAATGCATATGAAATGAGATGCATGCAATGCATATGAAATGAAAATACTAAGTGCATTATCCACATCAGCTCAAAAGTGCAAACATTCAACTCAATTTAAAAATTGAAATCACAAACGCTAAACTCCACTTCTAATCTATAGCAAAAACTGGAAACAATAAGCACACTTCTCTAAACAAGCATAACTTTTAATTGGCTAATCCAAAAATTAACTTCTTGGACTTTAAAAGACCACAAGAGGGTGATCTAACTTTACCATGCATCCTAACATTCAGAATATAGCTTGAAAAGTTTCCACTAAACTCTGAACTTCAGCCCCACAAATTCTGAAATTCAGCAAAACCCGGTTTCAGGACAGCACTAATACAATTGGCCATAACTTTTGAACCACTTAATCAAATTGAGCAAACTCAGATCCTAAACGACCACAAGACATAGATCTACTACTTAGCTTTGGCCAATCCTACAGAGAGCAGTTTCAGAGTTCAGAATTTCAGAGTTTCAGAACAGCATGCACCATTTTCATCATAAAAATTGCTATACTTCATGGAATTGAGTAAAGGATAACATTCTTACAACCTACACTAAATTTCCTACAACTTCTCAGGCAAAATTAATTTCTAATTCGGCCTAGAAATAATTTAAATTCGCAGCCCAAGTTTCAGCTCCACATTTTCAGCATTTCAGAGTAGTACGCACTAAAATCATCATAACTTTCAGCTGAGTTAACAAAATTGAGTGATTCTGGTTGGAAATGAAAGATAATTTCATTACCCATAACTTTCTCTACAGCCAGCCTAGCAGGAGATGCTCGGAACTTGCTCAAATCATCCCGAAACAATAGCTACAAAATCTGCTCGAAAATTCAGACTTTGCTCCAAACCCTAGATTAGTTATTCCCCATCCAAATCCCAAATCTCTACTCACCTAAGCCCCCAAAACCACCATTGCTGCCCTCAAAACCGGAAAACACCAACCCTAAACCCTAAGGTGCCTTACCTCCAATGAAGAGGAAGAGGAATGGAGGGAGCCAAGTAGGGGAGGAGCTGCAGGAGGGAGAGGGAGGCGCCACCAGGGAGGAGTGCTGCTGGAGGAGTGCGCCAGGGACAGCAGCAAGGGGAGGTGCGGCTTGGGGAGAGCTGGAAGGAGAGCTTGAGGAGGTGCTTGGGGAGGAAAAGAATTGTTGTTGTGAGAGTTCATCCTTAAGTGCCTCTATTAAATTGTCCTTGTGATTGATATTATGTTGAATTGCTTGTATGTCTGCTGAGTGGATGTCCCTAGTTTTAGAGGAGGTGCTGCCGAAATTTTCGATGAAATTGGGAGTTGGTAGCATTCCGGACTCCATGGGGAGTCGGGGTGTTACAATATGACTCAACTCCTAGACTAGGCACATCATCAATAATTGTGTAACTAATGCTTATATCATTTTAAAGCTTTGAGTGATTCTCAACAAGGATAGTTTTGTAAGTTTCATTTAGATCCTCATAAGAATCTTTGAGCGAAAGATATTCTTTTCTCAAAGCCTTATACTTGGATTTTTCTTTGCTGAGATATTCATTTAATTCCTCAAGCATATCCATAAGCTCATCATAAGTTGGTTCATTATCATCTAGAGATTTTACCTTGATTTCTCCTCTTACCATAAGACATACGGGAGTGACAAATGATGAGGAAGCTTCTTTGATGGTGACGCCAGCGAGGCCCTTCTTCCTTGAAGGTGTATCCTCTTCGGATGAGTCGGAATTCAAATACTCTTCTTTGAAGTTCCACTCTCCAATGTGAGCTTCGCCTTTGCCATCTTTTTTAAGCTTCTTGAAGATCTTCTTTTCTTAAAACGCCTTCTTCTTCTTGGGCGACTTATTCTTGTCATCCTTCTTCTTAGGGCAATGAAAGGCGATGTGCCCCTTCTCATCACACTCATAGCACCGGATATTAGCATACCGGTTTGTGCTAGAGTGTTGCCCTTTCTTAAACTTTTGAGGACTACTCGGGCTTGAGCGCCTCCTCATAAATCTTTTCATTCTTCTCACAAGGAGTGCCATCTTGTCCTTTGTGTCTTCATCATCAGAGTCATCAAGCACCTCATTACTTGACTCTGCCTTTGCCTTGAGGGTGATATTCTTCTTCTTCGAAGAGCTTTGCTCTAAAAGCTCTTCCTTGTCCTTCTTGTAAAGCTCATTAGTGATGAGATTTCCAAGAAGTTCGGTGGGCGTCATTCTTGGCAACTCTGGTGAGTTGAGAAATAACGTCACCAAGGTCTCGTATTTCTCCGAGAGAGCGCTAAGCATCTTACGAACAATATCAATATCGGTTAGTGAAGCTCCAAGACCTTTGAGCTCATTTCCTATGTCATTGAGCCATGAGTACATCTCATTGATGTTCTCATAGGGTAACATAATAAAACTCTCATATTTGATCCGAAGCATATGCAATTTGGCTACTTTGACCGAGGATGTGCCCTCATAAATTTCCGAGAGGGTTGTCCAAATCTCATGAGCGATTTCGAGGTTTCTCACTCGATTAAACCCATCCACGTTCAAAGTGCCAAAAAGAGCATTCATGGCTTGAGGATTGAGATGAGAGTTTCGCTCTTCTTTTTCTATTGTTAGAGTGGGATTTACTCCAGTTGCGAAACCCTCATCTACAATTCTCCATACGCTTGGGCTCATAGCCTTAAGATAAACGGTCATGCGAATTTTCCAATAGGCATAGTTTGTGCCATCAAAAAATAATGCCTTGCCTATTGACACCCCATCACTAGCCATCCTTACTTTCTAGACGCTAAAGCCCTAATAGAGAGTCCTCGCTCTGATACCACTTGTAGGATCAAGGATAACCAACTAGAGGGGGGTGAATAGGAGGTTTCCAAATTTTTAAGTTTAATTGCACTTAATCAAATTTCTAAACAAGAATTGTAATAACAAAAAAATTACTACTAAGATTTCTAATTATCACAAGAACCCTAGCAAGTTAAGGATGAATAATCATGAATTCTAGCTCAAGAATACTTAAATTTGCTAGAGTTGAAATTAGAGCACAAACATAACAACTTTCAAGACAAGAAAATGAGAGACACGAATTTTATCCCATGGTCTCGGAGACTTGCCAATCTCCACTAATCCACATTGAGGTGACTTGAAATCCTTCAAGATAGCTCACATGGCCGGTATGACCGGAGGTGGCCCGGTCATACCACTCGCCGGTATGAACGGAGGCTCCCCGGTCATACCGCCCTCCCTAGAGATAAATACACATGATCTGTAAAAAACGCACCGGGAGGGGGGCGGTTACACCGGAGGCCGAAATGACTGGAGGGGGTCTGGTCATACCGCCCTTGCCAAGTGCCAAAACACTCCTTTCTGTAAAAAAATGCACCGCCCTTTTGCCCAGTCATACCACTGGCCGGTATGACCGGAGGGGGTCCGTTCATACCGGCCCCACTGCACAAAATGCCAATTTATCCCCTTTTGATTTCACTTTTGAATATATTTTTTATGGAGATGTCTAATTGCATATGTTTTGAGCCTTGACACTTTTATTGACATCAAACATGCAACATTGACCTCTCTTAATAGTACGGCACCTATTTTAGCAATCTGACCTTTTTCTCCAAACACTGAGATCGGCAAAAACTATGAAAAGGTCCTTAAATTTTATATCTCAGCATTCTTGCCTTGTTGCGTTGATTTTTTGTTCATCAATTTCATGCTTCCCTATTTGTTGAATCTTGGACCAACCTACTCTCAAATACTCAAATCGTAAATGTTAGTCCTTCAAACCATGATTGCTATTAATTACTAAAACCAAATTGAATTTGGGGGCCTAGATGCTTTCACCATAACCCTCAGGTAACAGACAAGGTAAATCCCTAGAAAAAGGCATCATCATTATCCCCGTATTCTGTATGATCGTAAATATCATTGGGGTATTCAATGTCGTCACCTAAAATAACATTAGTAGTAAGATTGAGTACATTGTGTACTCAGCAAGACTTATCGTGTTTCACAAATGCAAGTATAATTCAAATGCATGACATAACAATGAAGAGGTTTCTACAGTTATTTTGAAATGGCAAATTTAAACATATGCGTACAATATATTGCAACTGAGATTTGTAAAAATGCAAATTTTGTAATAATAAAGTATTGACAGAGCATTGAGCATCATAACACAGTCTACCTGACTGAACCAAATCCTTTTTCATGTCATTCCTTGGCATGAAAGTATTTTAGAATACCCATTTCCCACCAAAGCATTTTAGAAATATTAAAAAGCTAGCTATGTGATGATGTTACCAAATGCCTTTGACCTTAGGCGTGGCTAATTAATTAGATTTACACTCTACAGAGGTGTACAACTTTACCCACAAGAAATGATGTATCATTTTTGCCAGGCCATTTAACGCACTTAGGTGTGTCGATATGGAGATCATAACATAACCGTTACATTACCAAAACCCGACTTTGCACCAGCCAAGTGACGTTAACCCTTGCTATGGAGAAGAAACAAGAATGACAGACATACCCTGTCTTTTGTAATGGGAATATGAGCAGTACCCCTGCAATAAAGGTTCCTTCCCATAACAAGGCGAAAACAGTTATACCGATATGCATTTACCCACACCGAGGTATGGAAACCCCTCACAAGCAAACTTAACCAGAGTGCTTCTACTATCTCCCGCCTACCAACGTGCAAAGATAGATTTAAGCAACTAAATAGATTAAGACTATCCCATACCAGTACTCATGGTTGTACAAATATCTTGGCTTGTAAACAACCCATAGCTCGGTCCTTAATTTGATACAAGCAATTATCTCCCCCCTACACTACGTACAAGCATCCCTTGTACAACCGGCTATTGCCAATAATTGCCCGCATCAAAATCATAGTTTTATTTTTGGGATTTTTAGTTAAAATACTAGTAATCGACAACATGTCATATCCAACATTTTTAAATTCCCTAGAAGTAGTTTTGAGTTGATCATCTACTTTGTTTGTAATTAAACACGACTAAGCATGGTTAATATTCATATATACCTAAGTTGACATCATGTATTGTCTACCCTTTTCTTGTGGTTAACAAGAATCACATGTTCGAATTTATTAAGGAAGTTCCATGAAATAACAGGTTTATCTACCATTAGTCCAATATAGCATCTTTATGGAAAGTACGCACGTGCATAATAGTTTTGCATGCATTATGAAGTAATTAATTAAAATAGTAGGACAAAATGATCTAGGAGGTGCTTGCCTTGTAGTTTGTCATTTGGTAATGATGAGGGTAGGCCTGTACAAAATAGTGGAGTGGTTATTATAGCAAAAACTAATAGTTTTTCTAGTTCTAGGGATGAAGATCCAGAAATAAGAGATGTTACTTACTATGGTGTGATAATAGAGATACTTGAGTTAGATTATCATAGGAAGGGTAGCATTATCTTGTTTAAATGTGATAGGGTTGATGTTCGTCAAAAGGATAAGTATGTAAAAACCGATGAATTTCAAATTACCACGGTGAACTTTAACTATTTATTCAACACCGGGAAGGAGCTATCTGATGAACCATACATTTTAGCATCGCAAGCAACTCAAGTCTATTATGTTCAAGATCCTCTTGATAAAAATTGGCATACTGTCCTTCAATCAAGACCGAGAGACACGTATGATATGTCAGCATTGGAAGAAATTGAAGAAGTTGAAGTTGATATTACTCATGAAATCCCTAATTTGAACATTGATGTGGACAGACAATTATGTGTCTCCAAAGATAGGATTAACTGTGAAAGGCAAGATATAGATGGCATAATTGTTGGTGAATTAAGTTCTAGGAAGTAAGATATTTTACTTGTTTGGCTTTGTTCACCATATGCTCTTTGTTGATCATGACATTACTTCTACATGCTCATATATATGTGTTAATAATGTAGAAAAAAGGATGGAAGATGAAGGAGGAAATGATTATTCTCCCTTCAATGAGTATGAGGAGGAAAGAAGAACAAGAATTGCAAGGAACAGTGAGGCATTACACGCAGCTGGGATTCGAGTACCTACTAACATTAAGGATACACTTGGTATAAAAAAGGTTAGTACCACATGATCTTCATTTGTTGTGGTAGTCTACATTTTTCTAACCTAAGCTAATGTGTGTAATTGATTGCATTTGGTTCAATGTAGACTACCATATCTGCTACTAATGGTAGGCATAGATCCATCCCACAAGGTCGTGAAGAGCCTCCTCAGCTACAGAAGTGGAATTTGAAAAGCAATGGAAGAATTAATGATGAAGAACAAGACGATTTAAATCTAGACTCTAATTATGTTAATGATGAACAAAACCAAGATGATGAAGATGAAACTATACATGCAGGTAACTTATAAGAAACAATTTTAATGTTTGTAGCATTGTGCAAATTTAGTACGTTTGTTAACATGTAACATATTGGTTATAGAGCCAACAAAGAAAAGGAAGGGTCGAGGCCACACTGTAAAACATGACATTTGGATGAGGAAGGACAGTGATCCAAAAATTCGTGTTCAATGCAATGATAAGAATCAACCGATCAGAGACAAAGCTGCACCACTAGCCAATTTTATATCAACTATTGTGAGGTCGGGGATACCTCTATCCTCTCCAACTTGGTTTGAAGTTGACCCCAAAAAGAAAGCTGACCTTTGGGAGATTGTGCAGGTTAATATACCATGTGAAATCCATGTTACTTATTCCCATTTAGCTTTGATATAATTATTGTTCATTAATTTTCTGTAGTTATTTTTCCATGTGGCTCCTAAGCATTTACATTTTTTCTTCTATTTTTTTTGTTAATGATACCAAGTAAATGATGATTAGTTCTAGTACCTGACATTTAATTATCATATTCACTCTTGGTTACTGGTAGTCACAGATTTCTCAACTATTTCCTTGTTTTTAGTTGACCTGAATTTGTTATTATCTTAATTTTCTGTTCAGCCTTATCTTGATGCAAAAAATGATTCTCCTAGATGGTATTATGCCTTTCCATCAGTGAGATGGTATTATGCCTTTCCATCAATTTTGAATGTTTACAGTAGTTAGCACTTGGCAGCAATTCAAAAGGAGCTGTGAATAGTGTGAGCTTCACAGATGTGTGTTGTGTGCGATTGAGATTGATGAAGTCTAGTTAACTGATTATTATTATCATTATGATTGAGATTGATGAAGTCTAGTTAAGTGATGAAAATGGTGATGGGACTGACATAAAGATTTATATATTGACACTTGAAATGGGAACCCCAAAGATCTAATCTATATGTATTAGACTACTTGAACTAAAACAGAGGAAGACACTTGAAATAAATCCATGTTACCTATTCCCATTTAGCTTTGATATAATTATTGTTCATTAATTTCCTACAGTTATTTTTCCATGTGGCTCCTGAACTTCAAAAATGGGTAATGAAACAAGCTGCGATGCGATGGAGAAATTTCAAATGTGACATAAAGAAAGCATATTTCACTCCAAGTCAAGAATTACCTAATAAGGAACTTTTTGAAATTGCTATTGATAAGAGAGTTCCTAAAGCTGATTGGATTTGGCTTGTACGTCATTGGAGAACACCCGAAAGCGAGGTACAAATGTCTCCTTAATATATTTGGTTTGAGTTGATTTGATACGTCATGCATGATCAATTATTCTGACAAACCATAGGCCCAAAGTGAAATATTGGGAAAAGCAAACTCCTCCAAGATGACTATGACTCACACCACAGGAAGTAAAAGCCTTGCTCGAGTTGTAGATGAATAGGTACATATCAAAATCTCTGGAAATAAACATTCTTCTAACTCCTAATGAATGTTGATTTATTGCTTTTGTAGTTTAAAGAGCATGGATACATGCCAGCTAGACATGAAGTATTTATTAAAGCACATACTCATAAAGATGGAAATGCACAAAGGCAAGCTGAAGGCATGATTGTAAGTGAAATTGCTGCCATTGTTTGGTGTTGCATTTGGCTATGATTTATTCTTAGTAGAGTTTCATGTTGCGTTTATTTTTAGAATCAAATACATGAGACTTGTACCTTCGAACCAGAGTTAGCTACAAAAACCATTCAAGAAGGAGATTTGTTTTGCAAACTATTTGGCAAGGAAAAACGAGCACGCATTCGTGCTGTTGGTATGGGCCCAACACCTGAAGACTTGAGTATGGCAGGGATACGCAAGTGTACTTCTATAAAACTTCAGTTAGCTGTGTATGCAAAGCTAAGAGCTGAAAAAAAAAGAGAGCGCACTTTTGAGGGAGCGTTTGGATAAGCATGAAGAACAAATAGCAGGTGTGCTACAAGAAATGGAAAAGATAAAGAAGTCTGTCAATCTATCTCAGCATATAGATAATGTTGAACCAGACAACAACCGTGCATCTAACTCTCCTATCGAGGTTAATCTTTTTTATGCAATTCAGTATGATATATCTATAGCGCTAATCATTACTGCAGTTCATAATGATATATATGTGTGTTAATAATTGAAGTGCTTGAGAAGTCATACAAATAATGTTGAACTGAACAATGCTGAGCTGAATAACCAGCGTGCATCTAACTCTCCTGTCCATGTCCAGGTCAATTTTATTGCTGCTGTAGTATTATATATTTATATATGTAATCATTTTGCACTTCATAGTGATCTGTAATCATTTTATAGTGATATGTAATCATTTTGCACTTCGTAGTGATCTATATGTTCGTTAATTAATTGCAGTATATGAGAAGTCATACAAATAATGTGGAGCTGAATAATGTTGACCTGTACAATCACAATGCATCTAACTCTCCTGTCGAGGTCAATCTTATTATGCAATTTAGTATTATGTATTGATGTACGTAATCATTATTGTAGTTTATAATGATCTATATATGTGTTAACATTGGCAGCATATGAGAAGTTCAAGTGATGACAGTGTTGCTAACGAAAACAGATTTCCAAATAGTGAGGTATATTTTCATCTTTTATAGCTACAAAATAATCAATCCCTTGTCTTCATATAATTGTTAGTTTTGTTTGTGTATAGATAAACAGAAGGAAGTCCGTTGCACAACAAGATGTACCAAATACTAACCATGGGGTATTCATTCACTTCACGTTTATTTTGACCAAATTGCATGCTTCTACATTATTGATTTGTAACTCAAATTAAACTTTTAGGTGGGAAGGCATGTCATTTTGTACTCGATTGTAGGACAGAATGTTCCGGTAGCCAAAGCTACCGTTAAAAGAACATGTCGAACTACTATCGTTGGTGATACTCCTCTTGGGCTAGAGTATTGTGAGGTTGTTGTGACCTACGTGTTGAAAAAGGGTGCTATATTACCAAGACCATATGATGATCTCACAGAAATAGGTGATACATAAGGACGCACCATCACATGGCCATATAAAAGGGTAAACCATATTGTATACATTTATTTCCTTAGCTAAGTTTGTGGGATGATGAAAAAATAAATGGATTTTTGTAGATGGAAGATGATGTTGCTCATGGAGGCACTTCAACTAATGGAGGAAGAAATTAGGTCCTTGGAGGCACTTCAACTAATGTAGGAAGAAATCAGGTCCTTGGAGGCACTTCAACTAATGCTGGAAGAAATCAGCACCTTGGAAGCACTTTAACTAATGGAGGAAGAAATCAAGTTGTTGGTATTGCATCTATCCCTCTCCCTAACAATTGCTAAAATGGTTGAGTATGCCCTCTTTTTACCAGGGAGTATGCATGTACTTAATACTGTATGGTTGAGTATCACAATCGGTTGTTGGTATATACAATTGCTTGGATGCCATCTTTCACATTCTAAGAAGAAAATGCTTCTTTTTTTACAAGTGAAAGGGGAAGGAGAGAGAGTTAAAGATTGGAAGAGAACATTCAGACCTTAGAAAGGGGAATTGTTGAGTGGTTTAGTTAATGGGTATACTTTTGGTGTAAGTATGAAGGACATACAAATAGATATATCCATATCTATGGGAAGAGTAAATTTTGCACTCTAGTTATATTTTGGTATATGTCCATGTATGTGACATGCATGCGAGGGGAGTAAACTTTGTACTTCTGCTCTTTATATCCTTCTCTACACAATGGAGCCTTCTTGCAGTTTGTCTATTTTATCTGACTGGTCACTGGTAACTTCCTTACTGTTTGGATGTCCAATTGTCTTTACTGTTTTACGGGTGGGGTAGGTGTAAGTTCAACCTTCATTAGTTATGGTTTTGGTGTTAATGACAAATCTAATATTAAGTTTATGTAACACCCCGACGCCAACGCACCACGGATGCTACCAAATCCCTGATTCACTAGCGACACCTCTCGGACCCACACATGTCCGAAGGGTTACCAACACACGATAATTCTCCCAAAGAAGATCAAATTAAACCGAGAATTTCGAAGAAGACAAAAAAAATCTAACACTGCATACGAACTTGACTGCAATCAACTACTAAGCTCTAGAACCGGCTTAAAACTAAGTCACCGAAATTTACAAAATTTCGGCATGACCTCTCTAGAAAAATAGGACATCCACTCAGCAGACAGAGAACATTGCAGTTATAATATATCATTCTAGCAGGTCCTTAGTTAATCAATCACATCCAATAGAACATATTAAACTTCACCACGACAACAACACATTACAACCGAATTAATTACATCCAGAATTAATGAATTGGTTAAATGAATGGTTGAAGACCGAAGTCGTGTACGTGATCCTACTCCCAAACCCGACGAGCCAGCTGCAAAGAACCTGAAACAAGAAAACAACAAGCGTGAGTCCAAGACTCAGCAAAGTGCAATCAAATATGAAAAGTAATGAATTCGACTAGAATACAAGTACTTCAAGACATAAAGTAACAGTTCCTTTAATTGGCATTCGTAACAAAGGGAGCAGTTTGAAATTCATATAAACCCAAACGTAAGAACACAATTACTTCGTCATTTGATACAACCATTACTAAATTGCAATCCAGTAAACGAAGCAGTAACTAAACTTTACTCATGCCTCAATAATCATTTCAGGATGAGTCCACAACTCAACCCTGAACCTGTCATTTCCATACTCATTAATTAACATTTATCGATTAGAACACAATGCAATGCAATGCTTTTATGCGTTCATGCTCAAAATGCAACCTTTTAGCTTATACCGGTATAGCTGAGTGCACACCCGTCGGTGTGCACCCTCTCATTCCCAACCATCCCGTGGCGGGGCCTACTCTTACTGACTCGCTCCCATCCGTAGATGGGACTACGAGGTAGGACTTTTGTACTCACTACGTGTGAGTACAGAGGCCCACATCAACATGGGTCGCCTCTTCTGTAATGAATGCGCAAATGCAAGTAAAATGTTCATAAGCACGATACAAACATGAATATAACCGCACACATTATCCTTCACACACTTTATCATTTGCATAAACAGAACTATACTCATTTGTGCCATTCATAATGTAATGCACTAAATGGAAATTGAATAACCTACTTACCAATTTGCTAACATTCATCCATCTTCATCACCATACTAAAACAACTTCTAGATATGCTATTAAACATAACCACATCATTAGAATTTTCAAAATCTTATCGCAAACAAAGCATTTAACACCCTATAATGCTCTAGGGTTGCACTTGCCTTTTACCGACGGAAAATGGAGTGGCATTTGGAATCTTAGTGCTTGCATGACTTCCCAGGATTAAAGAAAACCTGAATTTAGAACACATGTACATAATATAACTTGAGACAACAACCCACGTAAATGGGTTAACAACTCACTAACACATGGTCTACTTTCAATAAGCTCAATTGAAATTCAGAACACATACACCTATTCCGAGAACGCAAGATGGCAGTTCGGACACATAAATAAAGTCACTAGAACTAGTGCCATTTAATCTCAGGAAGATGCAACATGAAAACATATGCATTGATCTTAGTTTTCAATAGCAGTAGAGCATGAGTAAGTATCATTCTACCAAAGCACAAAGAGTAACCCCCCAAATCTTATCACCTACACTTGCTTGCCGACCAGACCCTAGCGCCTCATTTCAGAATCCCATACATGAAAGTTTACTAAACCATAAAATTAGCGATAACCAAAAATCCAAATACAATATCACAGCATAATATTCACAGTCATTACCAGGGTAAGAATGACATTACAGAAGCTCATACACAATTAACACACATATACATATCTCATTCCATAAACAACACCACATAAAGTCCTCGAGAACCTAATACTGATGAACATATACAACTGGCGGCATGTTTTGGTCGAACAATTCCTTTTAATTCATTAGCGGCAAACAATTAGCACCACAGACATGGATACATAGACATGTATATAAACTTAGCAACACATCGATTCTTGCATTTCCAAGCCCATTTCTCAACCTTGCACACTTAAATCACTGCAATACAAAACATACACCTCCTAGGCATTTCATCAAACACATGGCATGCACAAAGAAACCAAATACCAACCATGCAGCAAATCCCCCAAAAACCATACCTTAACTCTCTCTTGAATGAGGAAGAAGGCCAAGGGAGGTGAGGGAGATTCTTCTTCTGCTTCACAGAAGAGGGCGCCTGGCAGAGTGCCTTGGCAGCAGAGGAAGAGGCGAGCAGGGCGCCACCAGGATCTTGGAGCAGCCAAGGCCCACCGGCGTTCTTTGCTTCTTCATTCTTCTTCTTGCTCTTCTTCGAGGGAGAAAGGGGGAGGGCGCGCCGGCTGAGCTTAGGCGGAGGGCACCAGAGAAGGGAGGGAGAGAGGAGCGCTGGCTGGGAGGCGCAGGGGAAGCTCGCCGTCAGGGGCCGCCGGTTGGGGAGGAGGAGGCGAGTGGCGGCAGTGCAGGGAGCTCGGGATCCTGACCCGGAGGCGGCAGCAGGAGGAAGAGCTCTGGTTTTTTTTTCTTTTCTCAAGGTTTCCCCTCTCTCTCTCTCTCTCTCTTTTATACTTAAACAAATGGGGACTAAACAAAAATGCTAGGAACAACAAGAAATGAGACCATTACCTCTCATCAACATGAGTATACTTGTGGAAATATAGGATATGTTCCAATGCAATCAAATTGAATATATGCATATTATATCCAAGTCAATCATACTTATGCACATATACATGTGGGGCGTATTCTATAGTCGATGACTTAGTGTAACGATCATTTCCATATAGTTTACACATAATGGATCATTACCTCTCATCAACATGAGTATATGAAAACTTGTGTAGTTAATATATACTCATAACAATTTAAATGATAATTTAAATTGAGTTCATATGTCTTATTAATCATTAAAGAACACTTCATCATGTGTTGATGGTGTTCCGTGATTAATAGAGGACAAATGAATAGTTCTTAAATATAATTAAGCATGTGTTGCATTATTATACTTAAGACACATTTACAATCATTTCAATTGATTTAGGTTGTGCTCAATTGATCTAAAGGCATCCATTATGTGTTAATGGAGTGCAAGAGATAATTAAGACAACCATGCATCTTGGACTAATAAGTTTTATGAGTTATGTTTGAGTTAGGTCCAAAGATGGATGAGATGATGAGAACGGGACAAGGATGGCATCATGAGTTGATGGGCGTCAAGAAAAGATCCCGAAGTCAAAGAAGAGGAGTCGAGTGATGATCCCAGGGGAGTATCAAAGTGAAGATCATAAAGACCCCAAAGGGGATTGCTTGCGCGCGGCGGCAAAGGTATAATTAGATAGGCTAAGGACTTTGTAGTCTTTGAGTCTAAGGTTTTTATCGCCGTGCTATTAAGAGGGGTTGTCTCCTAGCTTGAGCTTCATCATATGTTGGTGATCTCATTCCGCGTTCACTCGAGCTCAAATCTTGTTTGATTTGGTTTTTGCATGAGGGTTAACCATTTGGCATGTGTTGCGAATGGGTTAAACTTATGCTTGGTTGTATTTGGTTTTCGCATAATGCTTTGATTTGCATGTGTTGCAAATAGGATAAGCTAATGCGTTGGCTTTTGCGTGAAGTTCATTTTTGCATGTGTTGCAAATGTTGAAGCTTCATGTTTTGGTTTCGTTCAAAACAATCTTTCAAAATCTTGTGGTTGCTTAGAGCTAAGTTTTGCATGTGTTGCAAAAGGAGAGAGCTCAAGCATG
This sequence comes from Guadua angustifolia, assembly GCA_036346375.1. Lineage (NCBI taxonomy): Eukaryota > Viridiplantae > Streptophyta > Magnoliopsida > Poales > Poaceae > Guadua > Guadua angustifolia. Next base: position 46,799,994 of record CM070505.1, on the reverse strand, counting down.
ATTCGGTATTTGTGTGTTTGTATGGAGCTAGATGCTTGCATGTGTTGCAAGTAGAGAGCTCATACGGTTGATTTGGTTTGGGTGCTAAGTTTGGAGTTTGTTTTGGTGTTGCATGGAACTAGAGAATTGCATGTGTTGCAATTAGAGAGTTCATGCACCTTGATTTGATGTTGCTTGGAGCTAGACTTTTGCATGTGTTGCAAAGAGTAGTGCTCAAGCATGAAATTGTGTTTATTGAGTTATTTGCAAGTTCGTTGTGCGAATAAACTGAGGTTTATGAGTCTGGAATTCCGAGAGCATGTGAATAGGGCTTGCAACGGGTGTTGGCAAGTTGACTGGGTCTCGTGTTGACCTTCACATGGCTAGGGGAATTAATCTCATAAACTCGAGTTTGATTTGCTTAATATGTTTTGCAAATAGATTTGGAGTTGATTGCAAAATGTGTTTTTGCAATTTGGTCAGAATTCTTTGAGCATGAGCTTAATTTGGTGCAAATATGTTTTGCACGAGTTTATGATCATGTGTTGATCATCTAAGTGGCTCAAAGAAGAGTATTTGGTTTCTAGAGAAAAGATCGCGAAAAACTGGAGTTGAAAATCTGTGGGGGCGGTATGACCACATGCCCATGCGGTATGACCGGCCATGAGGTATGACCGCGCCCCTGTGCGGTGTGTTTTTTCCAGAGGAGTGCCTTTTGGCGCTGAGGTGGTGCGGTATGACCAGGGGTGCTTGCGGTCATACCGGCAGTGCGGTCATACCGACCAAGGGCGCGGTATGACCGGGTTTTCGAGTAACGGTCTGATTTTTGACCGTTGGCTTGTGAGGAGCGGTCATACCGGAGGTGCGTGCGGTATGACCGGCCTCTCTGCCCGAAAATCAGTTCTTTGCCCCCAATGGCTAGTTTTCTTGTGTGGGGTATAAATAGACCCCATGGGGGGCATTTGGCAGTTGTTGCTGGCTTGGTTGAGTGTTTGGGTGAGGTGTAGCATGTGTTGCATACTCCCAATTGAGTTTTGAGCTAAAGAGTGAGACTAATTGCATGTGTTGCAATTAGGAAGGGGATTGAGAGCCTCTTGTGCATGTGTTGCACTTGAGGGAGGTCCTTGTGCATGTGTTGCACTTGGTGATCACCGGGAGCGCATTCGTTGTGCTCGGTGAAGTTCGAGCGAAGGAACGGCTTGTTACTCTTGGAGGTTGCCGACTCCTAGACGGCGTAGGCATCGTGCGCGGGAGCTCTCGAGGTGTGAGAAGCCCCGGCAAGTTTGTGAAGGTTCGGGTTGAGCCTACGCGCAAGCGTGAAAAACCACGACTAGTGGAAAGAGGCGGGTGCTCGAGCGGGAGCCGGTCCAAGTGGTTGGGCTTGCCTCAACGTGGACTAGGGGAGACCGGCAAGTCTCCGAACACCATGGAAAAATATCGGTTGTCACTTTTACTTTCAGGTATTTACATTTATTGCATATTGTTCAATTGCTTGATTGTAATTAGAATTGCTTAGTGTTAATTGATTGATCAATTTAGCAATTCTAGTTTAGAGACATAATTTAGTTAGTGCACTAGTGAGCCTAGTTGATTTAGGCTTTAATTGTCAAAACCTATTTATCGCTTCCGCATATATAATTGATTAGGTTTTGACATAGGGGTTGATTAGAGCGAATTGTTTAGTGAGCGATCGAATTTTGTAAAACGCCTATTCACCCCCCCTCTAGGCGCATCCTCGACCCTACAAGTGGTATCAAAGCCATGGTCACTCTCATTTTAGGCTTAACCGTCTAGAGAGTAAAAAGGATGGCAAATAGAGGTTTAGTGCACTCCACCGATTCATATATATTTGATGGCTCTAATTATGCTTCATGGAAAATATTTATGATTAGTCATTTTAAATCCATGAGCCCACAAATATGGTGGATCGTAGATGTCGGCATTTCTTCTCCACTAAATAATATTGCTCCAACTAAAGGAGAGGAGAAATGTCTACATCTCGACGCTCAAGCTACTAACATTTTATTTAGCGTTGTGAGCGTAGAAATTTTCAATCTCATATGCAACCTCTCGAGCGCTCATGAAATGTGGATTAAGCTTCAAGACGAATTTGAATCATCCACATCAAGTGAGAAGTGCAATGAGAATGAAATGTCGGTTGATGATTCTTCAACGTCAACATCAAGTGAAGAACCGGCATCTCCATCAACCTCTGTAACACCCCGGCACACCATGCCCTGAATGTCACACCCTCACGAACCCAAAGGATATCACGAGGCACTAGAACAATTTAGCCATACAACTAACTTGTTCAGCAACATACCGAAATTATTAGAAATTTCGGCAGCACCTCCCCTAAATCTAGGACATCCACTCAGCAGGCAGAAGATAGCATTCAATATAACAATATTATAAACAACTAAAGGAACCGATCAAGCACAAAGTAACTCCCACAAACTAATTATTACAAGACATGAGCTCATAAAATTTTGAAAGCACAAGGCTAAAATGAAACATATGGTGGTAAGCCGTGACGTGCTACTACTCCCATCCCAGCATGCCGACTTCAGGGAACCTACACACATTTACAAAAAAAAGAAATGTGAGTCGAAGACTCAGCAAGTACCGCAAAGTAGATATATCAATATCAGTTAGCGTGTGTAAATCATAAACATGTCCATATTTTGGAATACCAAATTAACACATATATCAAAAAGACAAAATCACTATTAGTTACCTCATCAACTACATTGCTCACGAACTTCACATACCTCATTAGACCACAATGAACGAGTCTGCGACCCGATCCATTCTTAACCTGTAATTTTACCCTCAACCCAAAGGTCATCTGTTGCCATTCACCATTAGCTTTACCATGCAATTCATCCAACAAAATATATACAAGGAATTTGGCACGCAACTTATTTAACAATGTTGGGGGAGTTACCTCCACACCTTACCATTCACCATAAAAGCCATTAAGTGCAACGCTATGCAATGCGAACATGCTGAAATGCTCAAATGCACCTTTCATTGCCTATACCGGTATGGCGTAGTGCACACCCGTCGGTGTGCACCCTCTCATCCCCCTCCATCCCGTGGAGGGTGCCTACTCTTACTGACTCGCTCCCACACACTCGCGTGTGTAGGACTACGAGGTAGGACTTTTGTACTCACTACATGTGAGCACAGAGGCCCCATCAGAATGGGTCACCTCCTCCATCATGAATGCAATTATGCAATTGACACGGACAACAGTACAGGTTGCACTCTCATAACATACACCAATACATGATTATTAACATAACTTCACGTTCCTGAACTTATAAGTCTCGTTGACCTAGTCATATTCATGAGTAAAACATAATAACAAAATGCAACCCTTCTATAAAACGGTTAATTTTCAATAAGAAGCGAGCCTCACTCTATCATGCCACACTCATCAAAAGATACTTGCTGTTAGCCTCTATGATAAACTGGCAGCCCGATTACGATATTAGGGACCTTCAACCCTAGAGAACCAAACAACCCATGAAAGGGCAAGAGCACGAGCACCTCCAACAAACCATTTCATCACTAGAACTTGTCAGGCAACATGTAAGCATCAATAGATTACTTGATACTAACAGAACATTACCCTGTTTCTCACTAATATAAAACTCCATTAGTAAGCAGCAACAATTTATTTTAGACAACTGCATCTACACACTTACATTAATCACTTTGCACAAGAAGACCTTTTGGATCACCGATATCACATGAGGGATTTGTAGCAAATGAGCTAAAAGCTTATATAAACCACTTAGGCAGCTAGACCAAATCCAAAATAGAACATGAAGCATTCATGCCTTTGTAAATCAGGTCATAATCCCATATTCATAATCAATTGGCAATGCATAAAAAAAACATCCTTAATCACACATCTATACCATCCCTATTCCTAAACTCCAAGGAAAACAGCATCACATTAAATCCTCGAGAACCCAATATGATACCAACATAATTAATAACGCATTACTGACAGGCCCAAATACATGCCCCTAATGGATCTACCAATAGGTGCTTATGATAGCCTCAATGCACAGAATCAATCTTTAAACCATAATAGAAATGACATATGGTAGTAAATATTTCTTAACTTACTCATTTAATTGAGCCAAGCAAAAAGAAACAAGAATTAAGTCATAGCATAAGATTCACAAACCTTATCAAGGTAAGGATGATATTACAGGGCTCATATACAAACAACACACATATGCGTATATATATATATATATATATTTACCATTCCCTAAACAATAGCACGTAGAATCCTCAAGAATCTAATATCGGTATACATAAATACTTGGTATGCATCAGTAACAAATCCACATATGCAACACATACGCAAGTCTTCAGTGATCACAACAGGGAAAAACCAATACCAATGCAATCATTTTTTTTAATCAATTAGGATCCAGCACCCCGCCGGATAGTGCTCATTAACCAAAGATTCACAACCAAATGGGTCATACAAGTACTCATAGATCATTACTTAGAAACAGTGTAATACCCTAATATAACACTTCTAGGCATTTCATCGAACACTTGACATGCACCAATTAATCAATTGCTTAACTTAAAATTGTGGCGGGTACTCACCACAAAGGGGGAGGCAAGAGGGAGGGGAGGGCTTGCCGGCGGCTGGCCGGAGCAGGGCGCCGCAGTGATCTTTATTCTTGGAGCTTCTGCCACTCTTCTGGGCGAGCCAGAAGGGAGGGCCGAGGCCAGCTATTTGGCGAGCCAGAGGGAGGGCGGAGGCCGCTGCTGCTGCTCGCCGGACCAGGGAGGGGAGGCAGAGGCTGCAGCTGCTGCTCCTTCTGCGTCGAGCCACGGAGGGGAGGCGAGGCTGGAGGGAGTCGGCAGGGGAGAGGACGCAGGGACAGGAGGCAGCCGGATGGGGGCACTCGGCCAGGAGAAGAGAGGGGAAAAAAATCGGCAGCCAAATCCTTCTCAGCCACACACACAAGGGGACATGGTGGATTAGGTGAAAAAGTGGGTGAGGAGGGGGAAAATCCGAAAATACCCCTCCCACTTGACACCCTCAACCCAACCACTCCCAAAACAGGTCAAGAATCCCTGAAATTACCTGCCATATGGGCCTGCAATCACCCAGCTAAAATTCCGAGACTTGGGATAAAGTTCCGCAGTATTACAACCTCCGCCTCAAGCGACGACGAATATTCACTCCCATCGCGAATTCGTTGCTTCATGGCAAAAGGTAAAATTGAGGTATGTAATGATGAAGATGAAGATGAGCCCTCCTATGATGAATTAATGAATATGCTAGAGGAGCTAAATGAATTTCTTGGAAAGGAGAAAAAGAAATATAAGATTTTAAAATTAGAACATGAATCACTTCAAAATGATTATGATGTTCTAAAAGAAAATAATGAGAAAATCCTTTTCAAGGAATTCACCAAGCCAAAGGTGAATATAGGAATATCATGTGATTTAATTGATGAAATGCCTTGCTTAAATGTCAATTCTAATATTTCATCAAAAATTGATATGTCCACCTCTTGCAATGATTTAATTGATATACCTTGTTGCTCTAATAAATTTGCTTCTAGTTCCTCTATGTCTTTGGATGAAAATCTTGTAGAGGAAAATAATGAGCTCAAGGCTCAAGTCATTAAGTTGGAAAATGACTTGAAGAGGTGTGTTAAAGGAAAAGCCCTCCTCGACGAAATCTTGAGCAAGCCAAGGGCGCCTCAAGATAAGCGAGGACTTCGCCACTAACTCCAAGAGGGAGAATAGCAAGACGAGGCATAATGCGCGACACACGAAGACAATCAAATGCTTCGCATGCAACAAGAAGGGCCACCTCGCCTCCGTGTGCCCTAATCAAGTGGATAACAAGGCCACAACACCAACAATGAGGCAAGCCGGCAAGGAGCAAGTCAAATCGGTCAAGAGAGGGCCAAATAGCGTGACGTGCTTCAATTGCTGGGAAAAGGGACATTTCGGTAAGGATTGTCCCAAAGGTACTACCCCTAAGCCTATTCTTATTAATGAAAATTATTTGCTTAGGAAGGACAAGAATGGCAATGTGTTTGTCAAGCTTGTCAAATCCCCTATGCCGGCTCAAAATGATATTCATTTGCATAGGAAGAGTAAATTTAGAAATGGGTTTGCTAAAATTGTTAGGACTCCTAATCCCACTCAATTCAATTCTAATATATTGCTTAGGAGAAATAACAATAGCAAAACATTTGCTAGATATACTAGATCCTCTAAGCCAATGCATAATTTCAATTATCATATGCTTAGAAGAGATCAAACTAGAAATGGTTATGCAAAGTATCATTGCCCTCCTAAGCCATTTCATAAAAATGCAAATTATTTGCCTAGGAGGAATAATTATTGCAATTCTATTTCTAGTCATGTTAGTCAATTTAAAAATGCTAAAATTAGGACCATTTGGGTCCCTAAATCAATTGTGACTAACATTGTCGGACCCAACAAGGATTAGGTACCAAAAATCGCCTAAAAGATTTTTAGGCAATATTGAGATGGATTGGACGCTTGCTCACTCAAGAGGAGAAGAATTATATTTGTCTACAAGTGGTGTCAAGCATGAAGATAATCAAGTCCATCATGAGCCAATGCCATCTCGGGTAACAAGTATTTAAATTGATTCTTATGTCTTATAGCCTTGTGTAGGTTATATTGAAATATTAATGAAAATCAATTTAGATTACTTGTTGTAAGAACTTGCTCTCGCCTCTTACCTATTCTCTTATTGCAAATCTTGAGCAAGTCAGGATGTGGCACATTTAGGGGGAGTGTTAATTCATATTCATGTGTACCACATCCCTACGTGTGCCCATATTAATATAAGTGCATATATATATAATTTCAAAATCAAACCATTTAGCCAAAAGTCAAAATTTTATATACTAATTACTATTCTTGTGAAAAAATAGTTGAAAAATGTATACAAATATTTTCAAAAGGTTTTCCAATGGTTTTGGCTTTACAAAAACTAATTTCAAAAGAAAATAAGTTTTTAGCTCAAAAACTAGTTACTAATATCTTGTTTTGCATTTAAACTTATAATTTTTATAGAATTAAAAGTAAAAGGATTTTGAAAATAATTCCAAAATGAAAATCCTAGAGTTGGTCATTCTCAACAACTTTCGTGTTCAAAATTTTTTTAAAAGACCAACCTAGCTAAAGTTATTTGATTTTGAAACTCGCCGAAAAACTATACTTGACCCATAATGGTCATATTCTAGCACTTAGTGAGTTTCTCCATTTGGATCAATTCTTGTGTAGAATTGTGATTCAAAATGGTATTTTAGACTCATACACAAAATTCAAATCTCTATATCTTACCCCATGCTAAATTAGAAGTTTTGTGTTGTTGAATTTGACTTGGTTTCTATTTGCTTCTTTAATTGGACTATTTAGATCAAAAGTCAAAATTATATTTAAATGACCCAAATTTGTGAAAAGCCTTGTAAAAGTATTCTATTACGTATTTCAAATGTTTACAAGCTTTCAAATGAAAAACTATATGTTGAAATCGAATTTGGCTCAAAACGATTTGATTTGATCCAAAAAGGCCTATTTAAGCATATAGCTATAATCATGGCATTCAAGTTGGATTTCATCATGAATCTTGGCTATAAATTTTCTTGATACACCAATCTAAGTCATGAAAATTGAAATTGCATGAAATCCAAATTGAATTGCATTTTGAGGCTTTTTGCGAAAATCAATTTCCTTTTATGCCTCAAAGCGCAAATTACCATATCATTCAAAATAAAATTTCTTTTGAGAAAATTCTTTTTGCAAAACCTTATAATTAGTCCAAAGTTCATCTCTGCAAATTTTCAAATTTTTTGGACTTCATTTGAATCATTTTTGACAAAATTTGCAAAAGTCTGCAGTTTTCGGGCTGTCAGGTGCGGTTGCACCGCTCTGAGGGCGGTTGGACCGCCCGGCCGGTCGGACCGGCCCCAGTGCGGTCGGACCGGCCATGGTAGAGCTAGCTCTGGTTTTTCAGGATTTTCAGAGTTTGCTTTTGGGATATCTTTTGATTGGTACTTCCTTTTTCAAAAATTCTTTTTTTTAAAAAAAAATTTCTTATGATCCCAAAGTTCATTTGTGCAAAATTTTAAAAGTTTTACAAATTATTTGAAAGCTCTTTCCAAGTAGTATCAGTTTGAGCATTAAATTGATTTTAAGAGTGATTTTCACTTGATCTTTTGAAAAGACAAAACTTGCGCAATTCAAATGCAAATAACTTCATGATTCATTCATTTAATATCTTGGGGAGTCCATTTATATCAAGTTTTGGGCACTTTATTGCTTCCAAGTGATATCATGTCTTTTGTTTTGCTCTGGTACTAAATCTTTGTGATTTTACTGATCTATTTTGAGCTTTTCTTCTTTCGATACCCGTAAGTGTTTATTGCTCTGATACTCATCGATATTATCGATAATTCTTTCAAGTGGTATCAATCTTTGTGATTTGATCCTAAGTGGTATCAATGGAGCATTTATTCTTTCCATATGCTTACAAGTGGTATCATTGAGTTTCTCATCTCTCCAAGTGGTATCATTGAATCATTTCCTACAAGTGGTATTCTATTGCCTCTTTGTAGTATTTTCCTCGATACCCGACATTCTTGATTAAGATTTTTCCTCGCAAGCTAAAATTGTAAGTTCAACCACCTAAGATTTCTCTGTGTGAGAATCTTTATGAGTTGTAATTCATAAAAGAGGAAAATATCTAGTTGAGCATTGTTCTTAAATCAAAAATTTCAAAATGCTCATTTCTTTTGGATCTTCTTGCAAAGCCCTTGAGATAGTTTTTACAAGTGATATCTATTTACTCAAGGGGTGTTCATTCTTTTGGGTTCCTCGTTTACCCGGTTAGGCAAATTATTAGATTCTTCAAAAGAATCATGTTGATAAATTGCAAAGCCTAATAAAATGAGGAGTGGGATATTTGAATGTGTTTCAAATAAACCGTGTGATACTCTTACTTCGTTTTTCATGCCTATCTTTACAAGTGGTATTTTTTTTACAAGTGGTATCCACAAACCCAAATATGGTCTCTTTTCGAGTTTTCCTTATTTTAAACCATATTTTAAATAAAAACTTATTTTACTTCTTGAATGACCCTTCAAGTTTTTATTTGGTTTGAAATCTTAATTCTTTCCAAGGTCATAAGTGTTTATTTCAATTCTTGTATGACCTTCATTAAAAAGAGATAATTTCATGGGGGAGAATTAGGAGCTTAAAAAGAGATAATTAAAAAAAAGGGAGAATATTTAAAAGGAAAAATGTTTGCCAAAGGGGAGATAATGATAAATGAAATGCCAAAAAGGGGGAGAAATAATTAGAATATTCTTTTAAGATAGCTTCTCAAATTTTTGGTGTTTAATGCCAAAAGGGGGAGAATTAGGAAGCTTAATATCATTTGGTTTAAAAAAAGGGAGCTTAATATGATTAAGGGGGGGAATTGATTTCTCATATGCATTCAAAAATTGTCAATGCTTATATTGTTTAAAACATGCATATGTATTCGAATAGCTTAAATTCTCTTAATATGTTAGTTTTAATCCAAATGTGCTTATTAAGCTTGGATTTGTCAATAATCACCAAAAAGGGGGAGATTGTAAGTTCAACCTTCATTAGTTATGGTTTTGGTGTTAATGACAAATCTAATATTAAGTTTATCACTTAATGTAATTTTGTTATTAATGACAAATCTTATATCGAGACTAACTTGTTTATTTAGAATATCTTTGATTAGTCTCATCGCATTGAAAAATGGAAAACCCAAGGTATGTTTGCATATTCATTCTAATATTAGTTGCATACTTTGAAGTCAAGTTGAAATATGAATGTCCCCATTATATTAACCACAAAATGTGCATTATGTTTCTCAATCCATATATTACATGGATGCACATATTTAGGGGGAGTTTGTAGTTTAACTTGAAAGTCTCTTTGTATTGATCGATTCATTATTGACACATATAAGGATCAAGACAAAGAAACTATATCCTTGAGTATATATTTGAATTGCCTAGTTATAAGTATACTTGTGGAAATATAGGATATGTTCCAATGCAATCAAATTGAATATGTGCATATTATATCCAAGTCAATCATACTTATGCACATATACATGTGGGGCGTATTCTATAGTCGATGACTTAGTGTAATGATCATTTCCATATAGTTTACACATAATGGATCATTACCTCTCATCAACATGAGTATATGAAAACTTGTGTAGTTAATATATACTCATAACAATTTAAATGATAATTTAAATTGAGTTCATATGTCTTATTAATCATTAAAGAACACTTCATCATGTGTTGATGGTGTTCCGTGATTAATAGAGGACAAATGAATAGTTCTTAAGTATAATTAAGCATGTGTTGCATTATTATACTTAAGGCACATTTACAATCATTTCAATTGATTTAGGTTGTGCTCAATTGATCTAAAGGCATCCATTATGTGTTAATGGAGTGCAAGAGATAATTAAGACAACCATGCATCTTGGACTAATAAGTTTCATGAGTTATGTTTGAGTTAGGTCCAAACATGGATGAGATGATGAGAACGGGACAAGGACGGCATCATGAGTTGATGGGCGTCAAGAAAAGATCCCGAAGTCAAAGAAGAGGAGTCGAGTGATGATCCCGGGGGAGTATCAAAGTGAAGATCATAAAGACCCCAAAGGGGATTGCTTGCGCGCGGTGGCAAAGGTATAATTAGATAGGCTAAGGACTTTGTAGTCTTTGAGTCTAAGGTTTTTATCGCCGTGCTATTAAGAGGGGTTGTCTCCTAGCTTGAGTTTCATCATGTGTTGGTGATCTCATTCCGCGTTCACTCGAGCTCAAATCTTGTTTGATTTGGTTTTTGCATGAGGGTTAACCATTTGGCATGTGTTGCGAATGGGTTAAACTTATGCTTGGTTGTATTTGGTTTTCGCATAATGCTTTGATTTGTATGTGTTGCAAATAGGATAAGCTAATGCGTTGGCTTTTGCGTGAAGTTCATTTTTGCATGTGTTGCAAATGTTGAAGCTTCATGTTTTGGTTTCGTTCAAAACAATCTTTCAAAATCTTGTGGTTGCTTGGAGCTAAGTGTAATACCCGAAAAAAAATGCGTTATTGGGTTCGAGCGGGCCGTTGGTTGGATTTGTGGGCTGATGGGAAGCCATGGGCCGTTGGTGGGCCTCCAGGAGGTGGAATTGTGTTAGGAAAAGTGGGTCTTTCTCCTGTTTTTGCAGCATCCCACTTTGGGCCTCCCCAAAACCGGTCCATACCCCCCCAAACCCTAGCCAGGCCCCTCTTTCCCCCCTCCCCCTTTGGCCAGCCGCCCCCACCCCCTTTTTGCGCCTCCCCTCCTGTTTTTGGCCGTGCTCTTCACTCTTCCATCCAGCAATCTCGAGTTCCTTCCATCCATTGTACTCCTCCGCTGCCCGGGGTCGTTTATACTGCAAGGAACGGCGCAAACCAGCGAGAATCGGCTCCGTTTCGTCTCTGCGGGGTGAGGTATGAACTTGTGGATTTAGATCTTGTTTTTTGTGTGGGATTGTGAGTGCTTAGGGACCCTTGTTGATGGCAGTTTCGTTGGGGAGAAGAGGCTAGGGCAGGATCCAATCTCGAGTCAAGAACAGAGGTTCGGTCACGTTCTGTCAGTGGTCTTGTGCGACGTTTTTCAGCAGGTTAGATGCATTTTCTGCCAGGCTGCCTTTTTCGAAAGTTGTAGGTAATCAAATTATCTTTCAAACCCGACCGGAATCAATTGATTTGGTTAAATTCTGTGAAAATTATGGCCAAAATACCGAACGCTGCTCAGATTTGGTCGCGATTGGCAGAGGTTATGTTAATCTGTATATTGAGGGTAAAAGGAGGCCGAATCGGTTTTTCCGTATAGTTAGAAAAAGGTGGGAAATTTCCTGAGGTTTGAGAAAATGTACTCGTTTACTTGATTTGGAGTTGTATATCCCAAGTTATGGCCTGTTGAAGTGTGTTGTCCCGAGCGACAGATTTCAGGTTTCGGAGTTCGGGGCGATCCGTAGGTTCGATGTCGTTTTGTTTTGGGTTGCTTGCTGTAGTAGCATGTTTTTGAGTGGAGATCATTCTATTGCAGGTGGTGTGAACCCGGGAGCGGCATCGACCTCCCGTCTTAACGCCCCATGAGTGTTAAAGGCAAGTGCATCACTGTTGTTTGCTAAATTGATGAATCATGTGCTTGTTTATGCAATTTGTTGTTACAACTTGTGTGCCATGGTGATGCTCCCTGGTATGATTAGGCTAATATGGATATCAATGACATGGAATACGCATTTAGAAAAATGGTTGGCATCGTATTCATGATAAGTGCTTATGGCTTTTAAATGAAGTGTTGATGATAAATGAATATGATGATGAGATATGGAAATTTGAATACTAGCCATGACTTTGGCATTATGCATTCATGAAAGTTGCATTGAGCCGGGTCGGTGAGAAAGTCATATGAGAATATATGACTAATCCGGAGTGCTCTGAGAGATCCTACCCCGTAGTCCCATCCACCGGCGTGGATGGGAGCGGTGTTAAGAGTAGGACTCCGCCACGGGATGGCGGAGCAAGACCTACTTCGGTAGGCCCCTTCCACGGGATGGTTGGGAAGAGGGTGCACATCGACGGATGTGCACTCGGCAATACCGGTATGTGCTAAGAAAAGAGAAGAGACATTCATGAGCATGCACGGTGCATCATATGTATGAAAATTGTAAATGAGATGAGATGAGACATTCATGAGCATGATGCATCATATGGTTGATAAATTGTGAATGAGATGAGATATTCCTGAGTTTGCATATTGAATCATGTGGATGAATTATGTGTGTGAGATGTTCTATGATAACGCTTATTTATGGTCAAAGGACATGTGGTATGTAATAATGAGATGAGATATTCCTGAGTTTGTATTGAATCATATGGATGAATTATGTTTGTGAGATGTTCTATGATAACGCTTCTTTATGGCCAAAGGACATGTGGTATGTAATATGTTAATCTTGACTTGTCTTATGTTTTGCACTTGCTGAGTCGTTGGACTCACTCTTGTTTGTTTAATGTTTTTAGGTACCTTGAGACCGGCATATGGGAAGGGACATAGCTTCACCATTTCACACGATCACTCTCCACTAGACCAGAAGCTCATTTAAGTTCCACCTAAGGCAGTTATTTAAATTGTTCTACATCATTACTTTATTGTGTTGATCTCGTTTGAGAACTATCCATCTAGGTTGCAACTATTAGTGTTCAAAGTTTATCTTCGGTTGAAGGAATTGATTATAATCTTTGTTTAAGTTGTTGTTGTTATTTTCCTCGTTAGATGTTATTGAATTATGATGAATTGCTCTTATGTCTGCGGAGTGGATGTCCGTATGTTTAGGGGAGATGCTGCCGAAATTTTTTAGTGAGTTTGGAAGTTGGTAGCATTCGGGGCTCAATGTGGAGCTAGGGTGTTACACTAAGTTTTGCATGTGTTGCAAAAGGAGAGAGCTCAAGCATGATTCGGTATTTGTGTGTTTGTATGGAGCTAGATGCTTGCATGTGTTGCAAGTAGAGAGCTCATACGGTTGATTTGGTTTTGGTGTTAAGTTTGGAGTTTGTTTTGGTGTTGCATGGAACTAGAGAATTGCATGTGTTGCAATTAGAGAGTTCATGCACCTTGATTTGATGTTGCTTGGAGCTAGACTTTTGCATGTGTTGCAAAGAGTAGTGCTCAAGCATGAAATTGTGTTTATTGAGTTATTTGCAAGTTCGTTGTGCGAATAAACTGAGGTTTATGAGTCCGAAATTTCGAGAGCATGTGAATAGGGCTTGCAACGGGTGTTGGCAAGTTGACTGGGTCTCGTGTTGACCTTCACATGGCTAGGGGAATTAATCTCATAAACTCGAGTTTGATTTGCTTAATACGTTTTGCAAATAGATTTGGAGTTGATTGCAAAATGTGTTTTTGCAATTTGGTCGGAATTCTTTGAGCATGAGCTTAATTTGGTGCAAATATGTTTTGCACGAGTTTATGATCATGTGTTGATCATCTAAGTGGCTCAAAGAAGAGTATTCGGTTTCCGGAGAAAAGATCGCGAAAAACTGGAGTTGAAAATCTGTGGGGGCGGTTTGACCGCATGCCCATGCGGTATGACCGGCCATGCGGTATGACCGCGCCCCTGTGCGGTGTGTTTTTTCCAGAGGAGTGCCTTTTGGCGCTGAGGTGGTGCGGTATGACCGGGGGTGCTTGCAGTCATACCGGCCGTGCGGTCATACCGGCCAAGGGCGCGGTATGTCCGGGTTTTCGAGTAACGGTTTGATTTTTGACCGTTGGCTTGTGAGGAGCGGTCATACCGGAGGTGGGTGCGGTATGACCGGCCTCTCTACCTGAAAATCAGTTCTTTGCCCCCAACGGCTAGTTTTCTTGTGTGGGGTATAAATAGACCCCATGGGGGGCATTTGGCAGTTGTTGCTGGCTTGGTTGAGTGTTTGGGTGAGGTGTAGCATGTGTTGCATACTCCCAATTGAGTTTTGAGCTAAAGAGTGAGACTAATTGCATGTGTTGCAATTAGGAAGGGGATTGAGAGCCTCTTGTGCATGTGTTGCACTTGAGGGAGGTCCTTGTGCATGTGTTGCACTTGGTGATCACCGGGAGCGCATTCGTTGTGCTCGGTGAAGTTCGAGCGAAGGAGCGGCTTGTTACTCTTGGAGGTTGCCGACTCCTAGACGGCGTAGGCGTCGTGCGCGGGAGCTCTCGAGGTGTGAGAAGCCCCGGCAAGTTTGTGAAGGTTCGGGTTGAGCCTACGCGCAAGCGTGAAAAACCACGACTAGTGGAAAGAGGCGGGTGCTCGAGCGGGAGCCGGTCCAAGTGGTTGGGCTTGCCTCAACGTGGACTAGGGGAGACCGGCAAGTCTCCGAACACCATGGAAAAATATCAGTTGTCACTTTTACTTTCAAGTATTTACATTTATTGTATATTGTTCAATTGCTTGATTGTAATTAGAATTGCTTAGTGTTAATTGATTGATCAATTTAGCAATTCTAGTTTATAGACATAATTTAGTTAGTGCACTAGTGAGCCTAGTTGATTTAGGCTTTAATTGTCAAAACCTATTTATCGCTTCCGCATATATAATTGATTAGGTTTTGACATAGGGGTTGATTAGAGCGAATTGTTTAGTGAGCGATCGAATTTTGTAAAACGCCTATTCACCCCCCCCCCCTCTAGGCGCATCCTCGACCCAACAGTAGGGGATGGGTGAAAAATGCTTTGTTGCTAATAAAGAGTTTCAGGTGTACCTTCGATGGCCTCCGTTATGGTGCTGCATTCATTGGGTGAGTGTAATTATCTCTACTACTTCTAATTAGGAATTGAATATATTTATTCAATTGCACTTCTATCAGACTTCACCAGCTCTCCAAAGGAATATGTAAAAGTTGAACAATGCAGGATCAATCTTCATGCAAAATTAGGAGCTCAAATTTGCTTCCCTCTGAAATGTCATTCTCATGTTGAAATCTGAATGGTTGTTGGTATCACAATTGAACTCTTTGCTTTTTCCTAGAAAATTGAAATATGACAGTCTCAGGTGTGCTTGCTTTTGTTTTTCTTAGGGGAGGCTACTAACTGGAGGTGATGTAATTCCTTTTTCAAGAGGAACTCCTGCCCATCTGCTCACTTGCTCAGGTTGGATAAGCAATTATATTCCTTTGTGAATTGCCATATTTTGGCCCTCTTTTAGCTGTTTTCTTGCCTTTCTGTGATTGTAGGTCTCTGAAGTGGTTTGTTTTGGTATTCAGCTGATGTTTAGAAGAAGTTTGCTTGGCACATTAGATCTTTAGGTTGATCTGTAAAGATCACCTTACTCACCATCTCAATCACGACCACGGCCGCTGGTAGTGAGAAGCACGATGTTGTGTACATCATGATGGTCAAGCTCTTGGCCACACTGGCAATATGTCGTAGGCATCATTGTGACTGCACTTGGTTGGTAGGAAAATGATAATCATGCATGAATAGCATCAATTCTTGGTTCCATATATGCAACATTGCTTGGTTCTTTGATTCCATGTGCTGAGTGAATTCATGTCTTCGATTTCATTTATTTTCAAGTGACACAAGGTGAAGGAGGGGTTGATATAAAGTCTCATGGTCATCCCCAGTGGGTTCCTGGCGAGGCTTAGACCAGTGCAGCTCGTGGCATTGTAAAGCGAGTTTTGTTGTTTTCGTTAATTGATCTTTGTCCTATGTGTCCTTCCAATTGCACGATCACATAGAAACTGTGCAGCCTCAAATCCATTTATTTTTTTCTCAGCTTTGGCCATTGTATACATGTCAAGTACCAGCGCTGCAGCATATGAGGTTTGTTGCCTTTTTCCCTTCGAAAGTTTTCATATTTCATTGCAATGCTCGAGTGTTATTATCATTATTATCTAGAGTCAGGTTAGATGAATGCAAGAAATCAAGTATCTCATAGCACTTTTAAGAGTTTCAATTATTATACATTGTATGTTTTGTTGGAGATAATTTTCCTACACCTAAAGAATGGGAGGCTTAATGGCATTTTATATGTTCATTCTCGGAGATAGCCTATTTAATCTTTTGTCCGTGCTACCAGAGTTTGTCAAATGATTGAAGAATTAACATTAATTATTATCCATCTGTCAAATTGACGTCACATTGGCTGATTATGTTTCTTTATAATTTGTTCAGGATGAAATTTGTTGCTGCCTATCTACTTGCTGTCCTGGCTGGCAACCCCAGCCCCTCTGCAGAGGATATGATAGCTATTCTGGAGTCAGGTAAATTAATCTAGCTTACTTTCCATTTCCTTTTTCACTGCAATGTTGGGAGACCAAACAAAATTATTGGCCCTGCTCTTTTATTCTGATGTCAAGGATAGCATCAGTTGGTACTGTTTGTGCTTGCCTGTTAGCAAGAAATACATAATTCTGTAATATAACTTTTGCTGATAGATTATGCTTGTCTGCTTAATTTTGGGTAAATTTAATATTTTATTGTGTAACATCCCAATTTTTGACTTTCTAAATATTTAATATTATTTTATTGTAATTTATGGTTTTTGTAAATTTTCTGGATTTATTCGGACTTTTTGGGATCTGCTGAAATTATGTTAAATTAAATTATATAGTCTTTGTTAAAAGAATTATTCATAAACAGATAATTTCAAAGTAAAGTTTTGTCAAAAATATTTTATTAAGCCCATAAGGTCTCAAAGTATCCTCTGGGAATTTTTCTGGTGTTTAAGGGGGCTCAAATAAATCAAATACATTTGGGTATTCTAAGAAAGGGAAGGTTGGGAAAAACTTTCGTAAGTAGCAGTACTTGCCGTGAACGTTTGATATACAAGCAAAGCGGTCCGTTGGCCCTATTCCAGAAGCATCGGCGTAGCCAGACGGATTGTGACTGAGCAAGTCGCCGTATCCAGACCGTGAAAAAAATGCTACGTGCCTTGTTGGAATTGGGACAGCCGGCCGAAGGAAATTATGCATCGCTACGTGTTCCATTGAAAACTTGGATGCTTTGACCGAAGAATCCCGCTCGTGGGTGACGTAGGGAGTTCGGTTGCCGCTTGAGGATTGAGAGTCGACGTGTCCGGGCGAGTTGTGATCGAGTAGGTTCACCGCATTCGAGCCGTGAAGAGACGCTGCGAATTCGGCTGGGACTCGGAGACCTTTCCGTCAACGCGCGGGAGAAGGACGTCCCGAGCGACCGAGTCAAACTCCAGCGCAGCGCCGAACCATCAGGGATTGGAGTCCGTGTTCGCGCGGGAAAAGAAGGACGGCCTGGCCGGAAGGCAGCGCGTGGCCGATTTGGAAATCGCTGGCGTTGGCGCCGAATTTGACAGGGAATCGGAAGTCTTTCCAGGCGGGAGTGCAACACGTATCCGAGTCAGATTCTGCCGCCGCCTTACCTTCTGAATTTAGCGCCGCCGACCGGGTATAAAAGGAGCCGCACCCCTCCCCGAAACTCACCTTGAGCGGCCGCCCCTTTTCCCTCACGCGCCGTCGCCGGAGGAGCACCGAGGAGCCCACGCGCTGTCGCCGGAGTTCCGTGGAGGTTGCGCCGGGTCTACATAGTCGCCGAGTACCTCTTCCATCGAGAGAGTTGTGGATTCGAGGTCGCCGTGTCGTGCTCCGTCTGCGCCGCTGTTCGTTGGTCATCGGGGAGTGCCGAAACGCCGCCGAGCTAGTCGTCGTTTTCGTCACCGGCGAGATCAAGCTGCCGGGTTTTCATTGCTGCTCGGGAGCTCCGTGGGCCGTCTGATCATCAACGGGCGGACGGGATAGCGCCACGCCACTCAGGTGGACAGGAAACCGCACGGGTAAGCGTGAGCCGTCAATCACCAGATCAACGGCCCATAATCAGCCACGTCACAGCCGTACGATCGGGCGGGAAAAACCCGAATTTTTTTTTATAAAAATAATTCGCTAAAAATCGGATTTATGAATTACGGTTTATTTTCAGGATTTTCAAAACTTCAAATTGCAATAACTTTCGCATACGAACTCCGATTGAGGTGATTCAAATTCCTAAAAATTTGTAAAATTGAGATCTTTCTAATGGTGGCTTTTATTTGAATTTTTGAATTTATTTGCTATTTGGTTTTGGTTTTTATTTGATTTCTCTCTCGATTCGCGTAGACGTCGAGTTGAGCGAGGTATTGGAAGAAGGATTATTATTTCAAGAGCGATCTTCGGAGCAATATCAGGAGCTTAAGCAAGGCAAGTTGTGCTTTGATCATGTTGCACCCATAAACTAGATTGCATGCTATTTTGATTTACTTTATCACTTGTTATTTTATGTGTATAAATGATTTCAACATAAGTTTGGGATTAGCTATCGTACCCTTTGAATTACACCCTACCTTGTTATTTGTATGCCATACTCCACTTGTCACCCTAGTATTGGTTTACTATAGTTGGTTAATAATGAAATCAACCTGGATGGTTAGATCGGATTAGAAAGCTTAGCTATGCCACGTCATCACATGTACATGAATTTTTGATAAATAATCTTGACTAATGGAATATGGAACAATGTTTTGAATTTGTGTGTCATGTGTGGTCACACGATGAGATTGAGTTGTGGTGACGATGGATGTCACGCAACGATATTGAATTGTTGATGGCATGTGGTGCTTGGTAATCAACTGGGGTGGTTATGATTTTAGGGTCGGAGCAAGTGGCAAGGGCAGGATGCCTGGGTAGGCCCAATGGGCAAAGGGTATGTGTATGTCTTGCTTTGATCAAACCATAAGGACACCTTGCGAGCCTTTGACCTGAGTCAATCATGCAACCACATGTTGTTATGGGGCAACCTGGCTGATTAATTTGCAAATGCTTAGCTTGAGTACTATCGTGGTGGAGTGGTTCATCCTTTTAAATGAACTCAAATGGCGCAAGAGGGGGGCCCTGTTGTGGTTTTCAGACCCTTCAGTGTTGAAACCTTAGCGGGTAGTACTGGGTTAAGAGAATGCATTGTAAAGGCTTTGTCATGATTCTCTGCCGGCACACCAAAGGAAGTGTGCTAATGGCCAGGCACAAAAAGGGATATCATGTCGTGTGGGTAAAGTGCATAACCTCTGCAGAGTGTACAAACTATTCGGATAGCCGTGCTCACGGTATTGAGCAATGCTCGGGGATTACAGTCAAGGGTTTAGATTTCTTTTTAACTTGGGATGGTTGGCAGGTTGCCATGGAATGGTTGAATCTTGACTTAGGACTGGAAACTTGGTTTACTTGAGAAATGCCGAATCTATCTATTACTGTTATTTGTTTTTACTGTCTTTTCAATTTATATCTTGTACTTGTTTACAAATCTTTGCTATATCGCAAATGAACCTCTTAGCCTTCCTTTGGAATAAGCCTTGCATATAGCTATGATAGAATTGCATTCTCATGCACAACTTGTTGAGTACGTGTTGGTGTACTCACCCTTGCCTACAAAAATCATCGATCTTTGAAGAAGGAGTACCATGGAGAGACGAATGTTTAGGGTGCGAGCCTTGTCGGTTACTGTGGTATCTTGAGGGGTTATCTACGTCTTCATTCCGCTGCAGTTCAATTTGTTGTTCAGCCTTGTGAGGCATTGTTAAGCAAGTTGACCATAAGGTCATACAACTGGTAATATTTAATATATTATGTCTTTACCTTATTTACGTTGTGTATGATTGTGATATTCACTAATATTGAGCCTGTGTGCACTAGCGTGATCCTGGACTAGTGCAGTATACACAGAGGGTCCGGATTTGCATATTTGGGTCCCAACATATTGGCAGGCAACACAAGAAGCATAGTAGTTATTATTCTAATTGGTTTGCATCTGATGCCAAATTCATCATAATATTGATCCTGCATTACACTATATGTAGTGTTATCTGTGCTTTCTACACATAATTCATTCCTATTGGTAGCATCTAACATTAGCATTTCTTCTTATTTATATTGCAATTGGTGTTGAGATTGACAATGCAAGGGTGGAACTGCTGTTGTCCCAACTGAGTGGTAAGGACATTCTTGAGCTCATTCTTTGCGGAGGGAGAAATTTGCTTCAGTTCCATGTGGTGGTGGCGGTGTAGCTGTTGCAGCACTACTCCGACCAGCGGGTGATGGTGCTGCTCCTGCGGTGAGTCAAAGAAAGAAGACAAGGTTGAGGAGCGGGAAGAGGGTGATGATGTAAGATCCTTTGTTCTTGCCATGTTCTTTTTAGCAATTTTCATGCTCTTTTATGATTACTCTCTTTGTTACATATCTTTGTGCCACTTTCATGAAATTGCTACTTCATGCCTCTCTAATTATTATTTTTGAAGATCGAAATTGTAACTTGCATGATAGGTTTCTTCTTGTTTGAACAGCAATTTTTAGGCGTTCTTGCTTAGTTCTCAATTGTGCAACATTTGGAATCCCATGTTTTGTCAACTATTTCCATCTCGCCATGTTTTGCTATGGTGGTTTATATGCCATGCCATTTCAATTGTTCTTGTTTGATGTGCCAAAGCATGTTATTAGCTACTATTTTGATTAGTTTGGATTAAAATCCAACGGTTTAATCTACTCGCAGGACATGGGCTTGATGCATTCGATTAAGTGGTGCGGGTCTTCTATCATCGATGTCGGTCTTGACGAGAAACTAGAGTCAATGATGTTTGGGTTTTTAGCCGTTGTTTAGCTGAGTTGTAAAACACTGGAAAGACTATGCTCCTACTATGTATGGCATCTTCTGACAGACTTATTAATTTGTATGGCATCTCTTTTCTACAGCTAATGTTTCCTTCTCTTCTCTAGAGACACGTGCAATATTGATACTGTGCCAGTTCGTTGCAACTAGTGCTGATTTTTTTTAAATCAATGTTCGAATTACCGGCTGAAAATCATGTACATTAAATTAAATTTATTGATGGAGCATCCTTGGTTTTTTATTGGTTTTTTTGGTTGTATCGGGCATCTCTCTGCTACAGCACATCATGTACATTAAATTAAGTTAAAAAGGCCATTTGACCTTTGTTGGTTGTTGGAAAAACACTTCCGATATCCTCTTCGTATCTTGTACTAGTACACATAGTAAAGATGATATCATAATATATCTAACGAATTTTATTAGTAATCAATTTTGGTGATATTCACATGTTGTACCTGTGGATGATTTGTGATAATGAAAATTTGGTACGTTGCTTTCTCGAGGAATTATATGTTATGGTGCTTGGATTGTATGTTATGGGTGCTTGATATTATTATAAATTTGACGAACATTTATTAAGTGGATATATATTAAACTAATGCAATTGTATTATAAATTTGGCGAACATTTATTAAGTGGATATGTATTAAACTAATGCAATTGTTTTTCCAAGCAGTAGTTCAATTATTTAGTAATCATTTTTTGAGTTGCTTCAAATGCTAAATGCAAGCACATGTATAGCTTGGAATTTTTGTTAAAGCTGTCGTACTACTTTTAAAATTTCAATACCCCAAGCGGTACTACTGCTTTTAAAAATGGTTTTACTAGCGGTAGGACCGCTTTTAATGTATATACCGCTTAGAATACTTTTACAAGCAGCCGTATAGAAAGCGGTAGATATTAGAATTCCAAGCGGTCCTACTGCTTGGAATACTCTTATTCCAAGCGGTTCTACAGCTTGCGAGGACGTGTCATCCTGTAGTGTGGACATCAGGAAGCTAAGAAGCTTGTCGGATGGAACACCGAACGTGCACTTCTTGGGATTGAGCATTATCTGATACTTTCTGAGGTTGTCGAATGTTTCCCCGAGGTAACCGATTAGGGTGCCCCTAATTTTTTATTTTACTACGATATCGTCAATGCACGCTTCTACATTGCACCCAATTTGGTACTTTAAGCAATTTTGAATACAACGCTGATACGTTGCACCAGCACATTTCAAACCAAAAGGCTTCTTTATATAACAGAATATACCGAAAGGAGTAGTAAAAGCTGTCTTCTCCTCGTCCTCCGCGAACATGTTAATTTGATGATACCCCAAGTAGGCATCTAGGAAACTTAGCAATTCACAACCTGAAGTGGAGTCCACTATTTGGTCGATGCGGGGGAGAAGAAAAGGGTCCTTAGGACATGCTTTATTGAGGTCGGTGTAGTCGACACACATGCTCCACTTGCCATTGGGCTTCTTTACAAGCTGGACTGGGTTCGCCAGCCATGTTAGGTGATGGACCTCTCGGATGAAGCTAGCCTTCAGGAGTTTACCGACTCCTCTTGTATGCCTGCTTCCGATCTTCTACGAATCTGCGCAGCATCTGCACCACAGGCTTGGCGCTTGGTTCCACAACTAGTCGATGCTCGATCACCTCCTTGGGGACACCAGGCATATCGGATGGTTGCTATGCAAACACATCACGGTTTGCCCAATGGAAAGTGACGAGCTCGACTTCTTATTTGGGGTCGAGATCGGCGCCTACCTTGACCATCTTAGATGGCTCTGTCAGGTCGAGGAGCACCGTCTTGACATCTCCGAAGGCCTTCTTGTACTTTTTGCTATCGTTGATCGGGTTGTTGGCGGCACTGTTGGACACGGAAGCCTGATCACTACCTCTGGATTTCTATCACTTGGCTTTCTCATCGTAGGCACTGGTTGCCGATCGATCCACAGAGAACCTAAGCCATCTCCAGGCTTTTCTTATCTCACCTGACCACAGTGCGCTGGTCTCCCTTAATCGTGAGGACTCCCTAGTCTAATACGCATAGTGCACCACAGCCATGAATTTAGTTAGCATTGGGCAGCCCAGAATCACATTGTAGGTAGTCTCAAAATCCGCTACGTCGAAGAGGATCTTTTCGGTATGGAAGTTGTCCGGCGTGCCAAATGTGACCGGCAGCTCGATCTAGCCCAATGGGGTCGATGATGAGCACGGAGTTATGCCATAAAATGGCTTGGCTCTGGCTTTTTTCTCGGTTTGGGGAATTCCCATATTTTCTAGTATCTTTGCAAAGATAAGGTTCAATGAGCTGTCTCCATCGACCAGGGTTCGAGTGACCTTGACATTCACGATGGTGGGCTCGACCACTACAGGATATCGACCTAGATGTGGGACCGCAGATGGGTGATTTGATTGGTCGAAGGTGATTGGTACCTCTGACCACTTGAGGAATCAGAGGAGAGCTAGCGTAGCCAGGTTGACCTCTCTTTCGACTGCCTTGTACTACCTCTTGGACTTGTACATGGCAGATCCCCCAAAGATATGTGCCAGCTTGTGCTTAGCCCTACGGTATTCGGGCTCATCGTTCTCATGCCTCTCCTTAGCTTGCTCGATCCCGCGCTCAGCGAGGGAGGCCTTGAGCTTCTCTTAAATTTTTTTGCTGATCACCTAGCACTCATCAAAGTTGTGTTTATCTGTATGGTGGATGGGGTAGTATTTGTTTTCTCCACGACTTTGGCCCTTGTTGTCGCCTAGGTTGCGCGCTTTGCCCCTTTCGACCGCGGCTACGATGGAGTCATCCTTGCGTTTCTCCCCATGGTTCATGTTCCTCTATGCCCCTTGCTTAGATGACTCGGGCTTGTCGTTGCCAGGCTTGGGGTTGTCGAGGTGGTCTCAGGCCTAGGCGCGTATGGCATACTTATCTACCAACTCGAAGAGCTCTTTAGTGGTTCTGATCTTTTGGGTAGCAAGCTTCCCCTTTAGATCTCCATCCTTAACCCCAATCTCAAAGGCAACAATCACTACCTCATCTGAGATGTCGGGGATTAGGTTTCACTTATCGCTGAAGCACCGGATGAAGCTGCGCAACAACTCTCCTGACTTCTGTACTAGCCGATACAAGTCGTAGTGCATTCTGGGGCGTTCATACGTGCCTTGAAAGTTGGCGATTAATTTGGCCCACAACTCTACCCATCACGATATCGACTAAGGTGGGAGGTTGAATAACCAAGACCTGGCCGCTCCATCGAGGGTGGTAAGCAAGTAATTGGCCATCACCTTCTCGTTCCCTCTAGCTACTCTTATGATCGTAGTATGGATCTATAGCCATTCGATGGGAAATCTTCCTTGAGTACTTCTCGACCGGACCAAGCTTGAATTTGTTTGGCTACCTGACTGCGCGTAGTGCTGGAGTGAATGCTTTACACCCCTCATCGACGTCCTAAGGGATCATCTAGTGCTGCCCTCGGTACACATCTTGCAAAGGGGGGAACCTGTGTTGCGCAGCGAACGGCCCCTCGAGAGTGAAAATTCACCCCGACATGCATGTCGCACCGAGGATCGACCTCTTGAGGACGTGGACTCGTTATCCCACCTCTCGCAATCTTCACGGTCCCGTTCTTCCCTTCGATCTCACAAAACATCACGCAAATTTCATCAATTGTGCGGGATTTGATCTTGGAGATCTCCAAGGTGTATCTAGCAGGGGTTGGAATGGACTGTTCTGGAATTACGATGGCTAGATCTAGCCACCATAGATCTTGCTGCTCGACGACTATCACAGGATGTTCCCGGCAGCTGGCTTTGTGTGCCTTGCTGGCTTGGTTGTCCGAACCTTGAGTTGGCTGCTCAAGCAATCTAAACTTGCACTGCATCGAGTAGCGTCTTCATCTGGTCAAACACCGGCATCATACAGTTGGTCGGGTCCAACGACGGAAGAGATTTGAATAGCATGTGAGCACACTGGACATTGGCCTTAGGAGTACTGAAGATGTCGCTATTATGGCTCTGATGAGACGTTGTTCCTAGGATGCGACCAGGCCTACTATTGTGGTCGTGCTGCCACAGAGTCTGCTGCCCCTGAAAACCTGGTACCAGCGGGCGAGGAATCGCTGGATTATCAAGGTTAAGATGTTTCAACAGTTTGGTCGTGATCCTTGCAGTGGCTGCGGTGGTTGGATCACGGCAATGGTCTACCATGCTAGGAGCAATGATATCCGCGGTTGCATGCATTGCGGTGGCTGCTGCCCCAGGATCCTAGGGTGTGTCTGGAGGGATGTGGCGCTCCTGGCCACCCATGGCTTCTACACTTGGATCCCTATCTTGGGAACTTCTGATAGTAGTGCCATTGTTGACCCTGGCCATGAACATGTGTCGATCTGTACGACTGCTGCAGTGACTCCTGAAGTCATCGTTGCTGCTGTCGCTGTCACTTTCCATGTCAACGCACTTGAGGATGCTAGGTTCCTAAGGGTTGAACTCTACGAGGCACACCTCTCGGCAGGGATCCTTGGAATAGGATTCAGTAAAGCCGATGTGCTCAAGATCTCCAAATGATCCCCATCGGTACAGCATGGTTCCAAAGACGATCTTAGATCCCATTGGCAGAGCTTGGTGGGTGTTGGGAATTCTGGTATGGACGTGCACCAAAGACATGTTTGATCTACAAAAATAGCTAAAGGCCCTTACCTAGTGTGCCAGCTGTCGAATGTTAGTGATTGACAACACACTTATATTCGGGTACCTTCGAGATGTGCAGAGTCAAACAGACAATTGGGGGAACACGATGTAGACAGGTTCGGGCCTCTTGATTGAGCAACACCCTACTCCTGTGTCAATGATGTATGAGATCGATGAACAGCTTACAGATCAAAAAGATTAGCTCTAGTTACAAGGAGAAGAGGAATATGGGGGTGGCTAGGCTATGGCTATTGGATGTGTTGCTTAGAGATCTTCCTGTGTGGTCCTCCTTGACGACGTCTACCCTTGCCCTTATATAGTGGGTTGAAGTGCTGAATCGTGGTCGATGAGGAGTCTATTGCTGTCATGATCTCCGTACCGCATCCAAACTTCCATAACCGCTGGACGTATTTGAGTGGGCTTCCTCATATTGGGAACAAGATCGAATCTTTCCCTGTGCGGGGATGCCTTTTTTTCATATATCTTATCCCGTCGATCTGGGCTTGAAATATCTAGAGTTGCCAAATGCTGGTAAAGATATATGTGGTATGATCTTTGACTTTATAGCGTATGCCCATATCCCATATTTGGATATTCGACACCGAAGACTCTCGTTGATTCTCTTCCCTAGTCCGAGCCTCCAGTGATGAGTTGATAACTTTTAAGGATGCTTCTTCAAGTAGAGACATTGCTGAAGGTACCATCTGCATTAATAATAATTTTATTCTTAAGGATGTTGCTTACAATTTGCTCTCTGTTTCTCAGCTTATCGATGACTCTTTCGAGGTAAGCTTTAAGAGTAGAGCCTGTAGAATCCTTGATTGATAAGGAGGGTTACTTTGCAGGATTTTTAGATTTGAGAGTCTATCTGCTGATTTTTCTGCATTTTCTGGAGACTCTCCTCATTATTTGATTGCTTCTGAGTTCCATAATCTCTCCTTCTGTCATAGGAGACTTGGTCACATTGGTTTCGATCATTTGACCAAAGTTAGCAACCATGATCTCATTTGTGGCTTGCCTAAACTCAAGATGGTTAAAAACTTAGTTTGCTCTCCTAGCCGACATGGCAAGATGATTGCTACTTCTCATTCTCTAATCACTGTTGTGATGTCTAATGCATTAGGACAGCTTTTACATATGGACACTGTTGGTCTAGCTAGAGTGTAGTCAGTGGGTGGGAAGTAGTATGTTCTTGTCATACGTAGTGATAATGGCACAGAGTTCAAGAACTCCTACTTTGAGAGTTTCTGTATGGAGTTTGGTTTAGAGCATCAGTTCTCCTCTCCCTACGTCCCTTAGCAAAATGGCGTAGTGGAAAGGTAGAATAGAACCTTGGTTGAGATGGCCAGGACGATACTAACCAAGTACAGTACTTGTAGGAAGTTTTGGGCTGACGCTATAGCTACTGCTTGCCATGTGTCTAATCGAGTTTTCTTGAGAGCACATTTGCACCGCACTTCTTACGAGTTGAGGTATGGGCGAAAGCCTAGTGTCTCTAATTTTCACGTATTTGGTTACAAGTGTTTTATTTTGAAGACTGGTAATCTGGATAAGTTTGAGTCTTATTCTTCTGATGATATTTTTCTGGGTTACTCGTCTTCCTCGTGTAGCTATAGGGTCTGAAGTTGCGGTGTGAATAGAATTGTAGAGACCTATGAGGTGACCTTTGATGAGGCTAGCCCAAGAGCTAGACCTAATATTTTACGCTCTTCTTCCTCCTCCTAGACCTTTTTTGTGGAGGATGAGGATGATGGAGATGATGGTGTTCCACCTGATCTAGTCCCCTCTACACCTGAGGTGCCACCTGTTTCCATTTCTGTACCTCAGGGAGACCAGTCCTTACCTTCAGACTCTCGTTTAGCAAGTGGCTCTATTCCTACCTCTTCTATTCATGAGATAGATGCCACTTCTGCTTCTGGATCTCTCTGCCATATTCAAAGATATCATCCACCTCATCAGATCATTGGTGATCTATATGAGCATGTCACGTGCTCAAAATCAAGGTTGTTCTCTTTATACCGTCACTCTGCCTTTATTGCCTCATTTGAGCCAAAGGATGTTTCTCATACATTATCCGATGAATCTTGAATTAATGCTATACATGAGGAACTTGACAACTTTGAAAGGAATAAGGTATGGCAGCTTGTTGAGCTCCCATTTGGTCATAATATCATTGGAACCAAGTAGGTGTTTAAAAACAAGTAGAGTGATGATGGGGTTATCATTAGAAACAAAGCTAAACTAATTGCCACTGATAATGCTATTTGTGACGGTTCCAGGAAAACCGCCACAAATAGAGTGTCACCTATGTGTTGTTTTGTAGTAGTAAGACCTTTGCCCCTTTAGCTAGACTAGAGGCTATTAAGATCCTGCTTGCATTTTCGACATCCACAGACTTCAAGCTTTATCTAGCATTTTTGGCATCCAAGGGCTTCAAGCTTTATTTGGCATTTTCGGCATCCAAAGTGGACCATCTCTCCCAACAGAATTGCCAAAAGCAGCGTCGTTGGTGAGCCTTTTCCATGTTATTGTGCCAATACATATTATCTGGCCGACGCGTAGGATAATGCATCCAGTTACCTCTCCTTTCATACTTCTCTAAAAGCAGGGAGAAAGATGGTTTTGGCTTGTGAATCGACTTGTGTGGTGGTGATGCTCTCAGTCTTGTACCACTTGCTAACCTACAAGTCTCCCTTTAGCTTAATAATCTTTGAACTCCTCCTTTCATGGTTGGTTTCTATCTACAATGAGCTAACCAAAATCTTTAGCGTCTCCTTGCCACTGGAGCCCGACTAAACGTCAATATGATGTGAAACTTTTGATCCCATATCTTTCATTGGCTCTTTTCTTTTTCTAGAACATTGAACCATATTAATTGAAAAAGGATTAACATCCAACTATATCATTGTCTCTTTTGCAAACTTGAGTCCGTCATTCTCTATAGCCAATTGTATTTGCTACTAGAAAATATTACAATTGTTAGTACTATGAGAGAAAGAATGATGCCATTTGCAATACCTTCGCTTCTTAATTTCGTCAACCGATCGTATAACATGTCCTTCGGTCAACCATATAATTTTTTTTTGCAGTAGTAAGTCAAAAATAAGGTCACACATGGAGACATCAAATGCATAATTTGTTTTCGACTTATTCTTAGTCGGCGTAACTCAAGAACAAACTAAGGACTTCTTAGGTCCTTTAACCCATTCGGCTATATTTAATTCAACCTCATTGTCTTTAGAGGAATCACTTGAGCACTATTTGATGAGGTTGACCTTGGTTTTCTTTATCTTTATTGTTATTGTTTTAAAACTTCTCTCTGAAGCCTCTATTATCGGTAAAACGACCTTCTTGAGCTGATACCCTGTTCAATAGGTAACTTAAGTTGGTGAACTCTTGTCCACCAAATTTTTCCCTCAGTTGAAGAATTAATACTTGGAAGGTGAAATCAACTAACTACTTATCAGGTAATGTAATGTTAAAACACCGATTTCTTATCTCCCTAAATCTCATAATATAATCTTTTACCGATTCCCCAAATTTTTGGTGAACATAGCACAAGTCAGAAATTCTAAGTTCCAATGAGAGAGAAAGTATTCATGGAATCAGCTTTTCAAATCGGTCCAAAATTATACTGAATTCGATGGTAAGCTTGTGAACCATGTAGAAGTAGCTCCCGACAAAGATAACAAGGATAACCTAATTTTTACCCATCAGACTGAACAGCTTTACCAAATTGTGCGATAAAATGCCCGATGTGCTCTAGAGTAGTAACAGAGTTATCTCTTGAGAATTTCACAAAATCAAGAACTTTAAAATTATTCGGATGCAACATCCGATCAATGTAGTCAGGGTATAGCTTTTGATAGCCTGCAACCCTTTCCTTGGGCTATATGCCAAATTGATGTCGCAATACGACAGATATATGATCGGCCCAATATACTCCATTCGCCAATGCAGTGTTAGGATCTTGCCAATTATGCTCACAATTAGCATTCTGCTCCCTGAGTGTAAGCACATGTTAATAGGTTGATTGAGTCGATAGGAACTAACCAGATTGTTCATAACCTATGTTATTTTTCCTGGCAATCGGCTCTAGTATTGGAACAAAATTCTCGAGTACATTACAACCTTATATGGAGCCATACTCCTTTGCGGAATTGGCTCAAGGTACTTCTAGTACCTAGGAGGTTCAGTCGGCTGTGGGACTGATTGGGGAAGGTGTAAAATGGAGCCAATGATGGTAAGTTGGTTGATAGATCCAACTTAGCAGAATCGATATATGTTTGATAATGCACAACCCCACTTCTACGAGGATCTCTTGGCAATATTATAGTCGAATGGGTTGGCATCATTGATGGAATTGTAGCCAATGGTTTTGGATTAGTTATTACCATATGGCTTTGTGTATTATGTGCTATCGAATAAAACCAAATAAATAGGGTAATTCAGTAGTGTTTGGATTAGATCAAGCAAACTTCCAGCTGACACCAACTCTTGTGCTATAGTTTTAACACTATTTACAATCATCGGCTTGAGAATTGTAACCAAAGCCGATGATTGGTTAATCAAAGCATGATGCACAGATTGATTAATCATGACAAATAATTCAACTTGTGCAGGCATATATTGACTTACGGTTGTATTGGTAATCCCTATGTCGCCGAGGGCATTGACCATCGGCAATGCAGCTTTTTTGAGTTATGCCACATCAAGTTTTTTGATACATCTTAGCATTATCTCCTTGACAACAGCTTTTTGATCTTCAATTTTCTTACATTGTTTAGGTGTCAAATTTTCCAATGTTGGGACGATTATAGCTTCAGTATTGAGATCGGACGGTGGAATTGATTTCCCTAAAGAAGACATGTGTCCCACTAGGGCATGCCAAAAGTGTATTGGCACTGAAAAAGAGCCAATCAGCCTCAACACATGAGAACACCGGTGTCGGTGTATTTCACCTGACATGATTCTGCTAACGGAGTGACTACTCCCTGGACGGAAAATATGGTTCGGTAGAGGGCATCTTCGTGGCTACAAACCCTAATGTCTCTCGACGATGGATTTCGGGAATCAGCAAACTGATGGACACGACGGTTTACCCAGGTTCAGGCCCCCGGTGTGGGTAATAGCCCTATGTCCTGCTGGTTCTTTGTTGAGAAAATGGGGAAGCGTTTACAAGGGTTTTCTTCTATGTTTGCTTCTCTATGCTCTCCACTCTAGCCGACCGGCCCCCTTCTTCATGTACCGAGGCGCCCTTATATAGATGAGACGGCCTGGGCAGGGGGGATGGTGATGCTATACTTATCTACAACACATTAATTGCATCCGTCATTCTAGACTCCACGTCGACCCACGACTCATTTATTAAGCATGCCTCCATGGCCTTGTCCTTCGGACATCATTTAATGTCGGTGAGTGGCCTCGCCCGGTCCGTCCGGGACACGATATCCCTACGACGAGTTTGGTAAGAGGCATTAGAGGGATGAGCCGTCGTCGTGTCGGTAGCAGAGTCCTTCATAATTAATGACCCTGACACAAGGTGCCAGGGGAGGGAAACATCGAGGCGAAGCCTCCCTCTTATTCCTTTGGTTGCCTCCGTGGACTGAGAAGGGGGCCCGAACGCCCGCCCACTTGTCAGGCCACCACGCGGGCCACCCGCCCGGCGAGCAGGGCATGATCGCCAGGCTGCTCGCCAGGGGGCCACGTGGGCTTTCTGCCTGGCTGCCCGCCAGGATGCCACGTAGACCGCTCGTCTGGCGAGCAGGGCGTGATCGCCAGGCTGCTCGCCAGGGGGCCACGTGGGCTTTCCGCCCGGCGGGCAGGGCGTGCTCGCCCGGCTGCCCACCAGGACGCCAAATTGGGCCAGGCCACTTCTTGGGCCTATTACTTCTACGGCGGAGAGGGTACCCCGGTGCAAAGTAGACCGACAACCGGGTTCAAAGGGTTCAAGGCATGCTAACCGATTTGATCCTATGATCAGTAAGATAGATGGGAAAAATATGCTCAAAGCTAATCTACTACAATAATCGGCAAAGATCTAAATAGCTAAGAAGCTAGTTAAATCTAGGATAACGATAAGTCTAGACAGCCGATTTTGGCTAATTAGATGGTACATAAAGGTATACTTTCTCGAAGAAGGTGATGCATAATAAGATCAGAGAAAACCAAACCTAATTGTTGTAATCAAGAATGATCAACAATCGACGATACACAACTTTATTGATCAAGATCGGATTATAAGAAAGATTCTAGATTACAGTGCTACTCCTAGTTGATAGAAAATAAAAAGAAAGTAAATGCAAGTTTTTTAGCTGATTGTGCTGTTTTTCTTAGCTCACCCTTGGCCATCTTTTATAGTGCATTGGACAATCATATGCTTCTTTGATGCGTTGTCTACCATGATCTGTATTGACATTTATATGGACAAAATCTTCATCTTTGATTTAATATCAGTCATAATTCTATCTTTAACTTGACTTTTTCTTTCTTAACCGATATCGGCCAAAAATTTCTTTCTTATCCTTAGCTTGACAAATTGGCCAAACCTTGCCAAATTATGGTGCTTACAGGAAAGAAGGAAGGAAGGAAGAAGGGTATGCAAGTGTGCTTTCAGTATTTCTTTAAAATCCACTCAAATGGTATTTTCTCTAGGAATGATTTCAATACTAGTGACAAGAAAAGGAGAAATCTTATTGTGCATTATACTAGTAATATATAGTAGGTACTAGAAGTCAAATCTAGGCATTAATTTGTTAAGGATATTTCTACTACTCAACTACCAGAGGAAATGTAGATAAATTTGAACTAATGTGATCCATTGGATTGAAAAGAATGAACCGTTCTTAGCAACTAGCATCATCATAGCCAAAACCTATAGCTCAAAAGTAACCAAGCAATGAATCTTCTTCCGCATTCTATGAAGCATTACAACTAGTAGCAATAGTACGAAATCGTACTCCACAAGACTTGTAAGCACAGATAATGTAGTATGCATGGCTTTGTCAATTGGAGTGGTCATCCTAATATGTTTTCTAGATTTGCATAAATTGAGCTTTCATTTGCACGTGTATCTCCCTTCCATACATTACCAAACCATTTTCCAAAACATAGTCTACTTATTGTGTGATATTTCCAAGTGATGTCCATAACCAAGGACACAGCTATTCGGATAGATTTACACTCTGTTGATGTTGTACAACTGTCGACGTTTGTTACCGACAATAATTAAAAGGGGGCTAGGCGCTGGATTGGGAACTCGATGGTAGCATAAGACACTGGATGTATACAGGTTCGGGCTCTCACGGAGGAGATAATACCCTAGTCCTGTGCTCTGGAATTATATGTGGCTAGCTATTCGCTGATCGTCCCCCTGTTGTGCTCTCGCCCCCCCTTTATATAGTAGGGTGGGGCGGCTTTACAAGAGGGAGTCCTACTCGGACTCGAGGTGGAGTTTACATCTTCATATCTATCCCGGCTCCATATTGGTTTGGATTACAATCATCCCTTGCCCAATACGACTCGGTTTCCTTAACTAGGACCTATCTTGGCTCTTTACGCCTTTCTTGACCCGGGTCGCCTCTGGCCTTCTGCAACCGGCCTAGCCCAGCTTCACCTGGTCGGGCCTCGTAGTTCCGCCTTGTGGGCCCCTGGGGTATATATATCCCACAGTAGCCCCCGAGTGCTTCATGATCGAGTGCCCTCCTCAAACCTTTCCGAGCGCTTTTAGCCGAGTGCTTGCTTGTTTGGCAAGGAGGTCGTGAAGGACTCGATGAAGTTGTATGGCTTACTCCAAGCTTTTTCCGACCCAGTTTACCAGGCCGACTCGTTACTTGGTATGTTTCCTGTGCGCACCCGCATTCAGCCGAGTGCCCATTGTAGGCAAAGAGATCGTGTAGGACTCAATAGATCTCCGCGTGTTGAATTATATCCGACTGTTGCGGTGTACAGTTGGTGGCTCCTCATAGGGCATACCGTATCCCAAACGATATACAGAAGTCAAAACGCTTTTTTCGCTCAAGGCGAAATTTAGCGTTGCTCCCTTTAAATTCATTCATCGCCGAAGTTGCTGATGTCGTCGTTGAAGCGTTGGCCCACACGCGTCGCATCCAAATTTAGTAGCCCTGAAATCATGTATATGCAGAACTTAGGCAATGTAAAAACAATTCACTCGGATGTGGTGTCCGACTGGTTTATGTATAATTTTAGAGTTTTTTACTCCATTTCCTTGTTGATTTTGAATTCATCCGAGTGGTTTAACTCTTTTAGTTTAAGCACTCTGCCCGACTAGTCTAGCCCCCGAGCGTCAGGAGTCGGCTCATGGCTCTTTTTCCCAGGCACGCGTTTTGGGTGACTAAAGTTCGCCGTTCATGGGGTCAGAGTTTCACAACTCGGAATTAACGCACTCGGATTCATTTGCAATCGTTAAGTAAAGAAAAACACAACTCAGAAAAAGATGTGCGCATGCGCACACTATTAGGTGTAGCCCCCGACTTACTGCTTAGTTGTGGATCAACTAAGTAGCAAGTCAAGAAAGCCAACAATTTTATTCATAATGACATAATAGAGTGAAAAGCGACTTAGCTCCTCTATGCTCCATGTGATGCTGACGATCGTGCTGTCCTTGCTCGTGGCGCAAGCATAGGCTTGCAACTGAGCCGTAGATGGCGCTCGGGGCGCAGGCGTAGGCTCGTGGCCGTGCCGAAGGTGGCGCTCGGGGCGCAGGCGTAGGTTCGTGGCAATGCCGAAGGTGGCGCTTCGGGCGGTATGGCTCGTGGCCGTGCGAAGGTGGCGCTTCGAAGTGCGGCGAGGCTCGTGGCGTCTTGAAGGTGGCGCTTCGAAGCGCGGCGTAGGCTCGTGGCCGTGCGAAGGTGACGATCGGGCGCAGCGTAGGTTCGTGGGCCGTGCGGCGGTGGCGCTTCGGGCGTAGCCGTGGCTCGTGGCCGTGCCGGCGGTGGCGCTTCGAAACGCAGCGTAGCTCATAAGCGTGCGCCGGTGGCGCTTCGAAGCGCGGCGTGGGCTTCGTGGCCGTGCCTAAGGTGGCGCTTCGAAGCGCGGCGTGGGCTCGTGGCCGTGCCTAAGGTGGCGCTTCGAAGCGCAGCGCGGCTTCGTGGTCGTGCCTAAGGTGGCGCTTCGAAGCGCGGCGTTAACTTCGTGGTCGTCAGAAAGTGGCGCCGGGCGCGGCGGGCTCTGCGGCCGCGTTAAAGGTGGCGCTTCGAAGCGCGGCGTGGGCTTCGTGGCGTCTGCGAAATGTGGCGCTTCGAAGCGCGGCGTTAGCTTCGTGGGCGTGCGAAAAGTGGCGCTTCGGCGCATCGTGGGCTCGTGGCCGTGCGAAAAGTGGCGCTTCGAAGCGCGGCGTGGGCTCGTGGCCGTGCCTAAGGTGGCGCTTCGGGCGAGGCGTGGGCTCGTGGTCGTGCGTAGGTGGCGCTTCGAAGCGCGGCGTTAGCTTCGTGGCCGTCGAAAAGTGGCGCTTCGAAGCGCGGCGTGGGCTCGTGGCCATGCCTAAGGTGGTGCTCGGGGCGCAGGCGTGGGCTCGTGGCCATGCCGTAGGTGGCGCTCGTCATGAGCAGAGCTCTTCTGATCATCTGACGAACTTCTGAATGCCTTCAAAGAAATCCAGCAAGTACTCGTCGATATCGTCGAGGTTGTACTTGATGTGCCTCGCCGAGTCTTTGGTCGCTGACTCAGCGGCTTCGACTGCCCGAGGAACGACCGGTATGCCGGGATCAGCCTTCTGTTCGATGTAGTAGAAGTTGTTCATAAGGAAGATGTTCTTCAGCCCGATGTCGTCATAGAGGCAGGACTTCTCGTCGATCTTGTGGAGCAGGAGGGAGAGCAACTCGCGTATGCACCGCCCGGACGGCGTTGAGGTGGCCCCACCGGTGGAAGCTCCGCCTTCGCCGCCGCTGTTGTCATCGAGGGCGTCGACAAGGACCATGTCCAACGTGCCACGGCAGTCGGCGTGGAGGCCACAGTACTTGAGCACGTAGCGGGTCGTGGGGTGGATCTCTCCACCATGCATGGGTCTCCTCGACCACTCGCCGTGGATGGCGTTCCCGAACTCCTCGACCGTGTGGCACACGATAGAGCCTAGCCGCGCGACGATGCCGGATACCTCGGCGGCAAAGAACTCTCGCGCATCTCCGGTGAAGAGGACTTCGATCTCTGGTTCGACGTCAAAGAGCGCCCCGTACATGCCAAGCATTCGGTAGAGCCTCTCGATCGGTCGCATGCGCCGACATGGCGACGGCGTCAGTGAAGCCGAGCAGCTGCAGGACGCATCCCCTGGCGACGTCAGCGAAGCACTCGTGTCCGAACTCATCGTCAAAGGTGAAGATCTTGTCACAGAAACGTCTCTCACCGGCGAGGAAGGTCTCGATCACGGCCCTGATGGCGTGGCTCGACCGCCGCATCTTCTGGTCAAGAACCGCCCACCCCATCTTGAGCACCTCCTCGATGGCGACGGCCTTGACGCCGAGGTGCGCCACGGACTTGGCGAGCGCGTCGCGGCGGACGGCAACGTAGACCTACGCGAGCCCTGGGGCGTATCCGGCGTGCAGCATGCGGTCCGTGGTGCCGTGGACGAAGGCCGCCAGGATTTGCGCCAGATAGCAAGCAATTTATCTAGTCACTTTGCATGCATGTGCGGCCAGGAAACCAACTAGTCAGCTTGGAGATCTTTCCCTTGCATGCATGAACGTCAGCTCCTTTGGCGTCAAGAACACGCATGCAGCCAATGCTCCTTGTCGTCAAGAACATGCATGCAGCCAACAAAATTTCTAGTCATGCATGCACCAATCTACCCTCCAGTTCTAGTCACAGCCTACTCACGTGTATTGAATGGCCTTGATCTCGATCTTCACGCAGCGCAGGCGATTTGGTCTTCACGAGTTCCACGGGAACGCAGGAGTCTGGAGGCGATCCGAGGCCGCCATGAGCTTGGGCTCTGACGCATGTGATTCGGCCGACGGTGACACCGGCGAGATCTGAGCGAAGAAGTTGGCGTTAACGCGTTTGGGCATCGCGGCTTGTCACTCGGACGAAGCCTCGCAGAGACCGAGCGAACAATTCACGCGATGGCGCAAGTCCACCGAGGTGAGGCGGACCGCGCAGATTCACGCGAAGGTGACGGAGCGGCGAGCGGCGGCGGCGCAGCGAGATTCCGTTGATGGAGGCCATCGAGCTTGTTAAGATTGATCTTCACGCAGCCCCTACCTGGCGCGCCAACTGTCGACGTTTATTACCGACAATAATTAAAAGGGGGCTAGGCGCTGGATCGGGAACTCGATGGTAGCACAAGACACCGGATGTATACAGGTTCGGGCTCTCACGGAGGAGATAATACCCTAGTCCTGTGCTCTGGAATTATATGTGGCTAGCTATTCGCTGATCGTCCCCCTGTTGTGCTCTCGCCCCCCCCCCCTTTATATAATAGGGCGGGGCAGCTTTACAAGAGGGAGTCCTACTCGGACTCGAGGTGGAGTTTACATCTTCATATCTATCCCGACTCCATATTGGTTTGGATTACAATCATCCCTTGCCCAATACGACTCGGTTTCCTTAACTAGGACCTATCTTGGCTCTTTACGCCTTTCTTGACCCGGGTCGCCTCCGGCCTTCTGCAACCGGCCTAGCCCAGCTTCACCTGGTCGGGCCTCGTAGTTCCGCCTTGTGGGCCCCCGGGGTATATATATCCCACAACAACATTACCTACTAGACATAAATATCTTTTCATGTCAACCATATCATGTGATATGAAAGGTACCGATTTGAGAGTTCATAACAAAGCTTCTACATTATTGGCCCAAACAATAAACTATGCGTTGATACGTTCTTAAGACATAGAGTACCCTTAAAGCATCCTAAGAGATCAAAAGTTGTTTTCGTAGACTTTTCAATCCTTGCAAAGGCCCTACAAGCAAGTAGTACCTATGTATGCTTGCATATGCCAAGAAAACCTACCAACAAACACCTACAGTTCAATTGCTAGAACATGGTAGCTTATTATGCTATGGCCTTCCCATGAAGTTACATGTAGTCATATGAATATAATTAGGTCTATGGAAAAATAGATTGGTTCTTAGTAACCCGAGCGATACTATGACATTCCAACATCTTGCGTAGCTGCACCGGTCTCAACAACCATTCAACCAAGTTTAAGATAGGTTTTCAATTTTATTTATCATCCAAAATAATAAAGCTACCACCGTTGGGCTATATCACAAGTGTTTCCCATTTTTGAACATTTTGATCATCTCCAACTTAGATTTTCTAGTATCAAATGAGCATGGTTATTCGATAAAAATGAGAATGGCTAAGCATTTACCCTCTAGTGCCATCTATATATAATTAAAGTACTAGTGCTCCACCCACATAAAATTAAAGTTCTAGTGCTCTACCCACATGAAACATAACGAATATTATCTAGAATTAGTAATATAATAGCCAACAAGTAGGGATCGGTGGTGCTGCTCTCAACAAGTTGGGTGGCAAAACAACCCCTCCTAAGACAGTAAACGTTAGCTTCCCTAAGGCTTGCATCAAGTTGTCATTTTCATCAGCTAAAATGCCCATGGCAGTGGAGAGGTACCCCATAAACAATGAAGTGATGCATATATTGTACTTGTAGTGAGATTGTGGGTCTAGCACGGAGGCTGCATTTCATAATACATTGTAGAGTTAGCACAACACAAATGAACATAGCAAGGTCGTGTGAAAAATATGTATTTTTTGAACATGCTTGAACGGAGGTGCCATCCTTTATGTCAGTTATCCTGTTGTCTAGGACTTCAAGGAATGGCTTGTACTGGTCATCGCACTCTTGCTTAGTTGCTTGTACTCAATCTGAACAAGCGTCTACTACAGCATGACAACACTGATCGTTGGCAACTTCTCTTGATCCATGAACCTTAACAGCCTGTACATGGATTCGATGACATTCACTTACAACACCAAAAGGTCCCACCAACCCCTATTGATGAGGTGGTCGTATGCAAACTTGCCCTCCTCCATCCCAGCCACTTGTTACCTATTCAATCCAGATGGGTCATCCACTGCAGGAGCTTCTCCTTCTTTCCCCTGAAGCTATCTCGGAAAATGAAGGTCATGCCAAAACAAGTGGCCTTTGGCCTCACCAACTGTTCGCATATGTGCTCCCTCATCTGCGTCTGCAGATTTTTGTGGTTGTAGAAGAGCCGACAAGTAATCTTCGCCACTCCCATGAATCATTTGATCTTGGGGAGGCCACACATGTCTTTCAGCATGAGGTCCACCGTGTGTGTCATGCATGGCTACCAAATAATCTATGGGTACTGCCTCGTAACATCTGGCATGCTTTCTTGAAGTTGGATGCATTGTTAGTAACCATATGAACACATGGCAATGGCATACCTATGGCATCGACGGACATGTGGAAGAACATGGCCCCGTTACAAAACACCATGAAGTTGACAATACTCTGCATTGTCGGGCCAGTCTAGGAGTCACACATGATTATAACACAAAATGTGTCCCAATCAGACTTGAACTTCTGAAGGTACTTGATAATCTCCTTCTTGTTCTCATCAAGGTATTTCCTGTCGATCTCGTAGGCCAATGGTGGACAAATCCCTAATCTGAGATCCTACGTCAACTTAAGTGCACCTGTTCACAGCTGACGTAAAAGGTTAGTACAATCAACTATCAAATGGGTCCAAACACTATCAATTATTAACTTAAATACTCTAAGAGCGTCGCATACCTGCGAAGTACAAACACTCGGCCTTCCTTCCTGGAATTGCATTTTGCATGGAAGCACTTTGACCATACCCTCCCCCCTACTTGAATGCACTATAAATACGGGGTTGCTCCAGGGCAGCACTCTGTGCAAGTTCAGGATCAATGGATCGATCCATAGCTTTCCTCCTATCCTAGGGTCAAACCATGGCTTCTAGGGTAAGTCTCTTCTTTGGAGGCCCTTATGGCCATCTTTAAATTCTCCTCGACATGATAGTTAGTGGCCTAGTCGGCATAAGTCTCTTCCTTATGGAGGCGCTCCACCTGCTTCTCCTTCTTCTTCACCTAAGCTCCATTGAGGTCATGAGCTTAGCACGCTTAACCTTTTTAGGCACACCAGGGCAAGCCCTCACCTAACTGGAGTGGCCAGCGAAATGTTCCATCAGACAGGTCATGCCTCCCAATCATAACATGGGGATAGTACTTGCACTTAGACCCTTGGCCATCATGCTCGCCATGCTCCCAAACAGTATCCACATGATCTACCATCACGAGAATCTGCAACGGAAGACAACCATCGAGCTGTCCATTCATACCTATTAGCTACTAACACTCATCCATTCATACCTATTAACTATCCATTCATAATTTGTATATGAATTTTTTTTGCAAAATTTTCACATGTATTCTTAAAAAAAAAGGCATTACAATTCACCACAAAAAAATTTGTGCTAAATCCAGTCCTATAAACATGAAAACCAGTTGAATTTGTGATCATCTTGGTCGAAAAACCCAAAATCTCACTGAAATACACCAAAAATCTTGATATTTCAGCCAAGATTTCCATCTAATCTAGTCATCGATCATGTTGTACAAGAACTTCTACTAATTGACAAGTATCTAACATACAAGAACATCTACTATAACTGAAAAGCATGTACTATAACATTCATTTGTGCTAAGACCAGGGTTCACAATATCATCGATTATCGCTCAAAAATCATGATTTTCATGTATCGGTCCAGCTCAATAAACGTTGCCAGTTGATAAACCGGTCAAATTCAAATTCAAAAAAATTAGAAAATTTGGAAAGATTTACCCAAAAGTTCCCTAAAATTAGTATTAATAGCTTTTTGACATCTGACACGAAATTTTTTTGAAAAATCAAATTTCTGAGACATTTTTGAGCAAAACTAAAAGATAATAGAAATGGGAAAAAAATGAAAACTTTCATGTATATGGATATGTATACATTCTAATTATACGTTTCAAATGCAATAATATAATTTTTGGTTCATGGTATTGATCTGGGATGTTTTTATTGAATTGTAATTATGTCTTTGTTCCTAAGAAATGAAAGGAGATAAAACAGCTAGGTTGATTTTTAATATAAATGTGGTACCAGATGTGATGAAAGAATATGTTATTATTAATACTATAAAGTGGTCGTTAATGCTCAACAATATCAAGCAGAGAAGTGAACAAAAAGTGGTTATTAATACTAAAAAAGTGGTCATTA
Source organism: Guadua angustifolia (assembly GCA_036346375.1). NCBI lineage: Eukaryota > Viridiplantae > Streptophyta > Magnoliopsida > Poales > Poaceae > Guadua > Guadua angustifolia. Next base: position 46,758,843 of record CM070505.1, on the reverse strand, counting down.
TTTCTTCATAATTAATGATAGCACACTATCTTGTTATTAAAAAAATTGTACGTTGTCATTAGTACTATTAACCGTGGATCCTTTGATGACAACTAACGACTATAATTCTATGGTTGTCACTGACTTTTATGACTGCATCTCACATCATTAATAATTGGTTTCCTAGTAGTGCTAATCACTCATCAAATATCCTTGATTCTATGGTATAAGATGTCATTGTTTTGAGTTCTCACATTACTTTTACTTGAATATCCAGCATTTTTTTTGCAACTTTTCCACTTTTCCTTGAATTTTTTAAATTTCTGCTGAGTGTGCTGATTTTCGATATAAACTGGTCAAAATCTGTAAATTGGAAAATCGATGAAAATCGGTAAAACCGATCGGTTTCGATTTATTTCGCCATTGTTTGACCATCGAGTTGAAAAGTTTGACTTTGTTATTTATTCGGTTTCTATCGATTTTCGATGAAAATCGATACTGTTGGGGGGCGATTTCCGAGCACAGTTCGGTAATGCAAACCCCAGCTGAGAGCCTTCTAGGAAATATTAATTTCACAGGTTATCGTAGAACAGGAAAATTCCACCACACAGGAATCGAAACATCCTGAGCACACCAAGATCCAACACTCAAATATAAATGTATTCCAGTATAGATTTTTCATGAATAGCAATGTTCACATCTATCCCAGATCTAGTACAGATTTTTCGTGGCTCTAAAAAAAGTGCCAACATTCTATGAATAGCAATGTTCAGATATGACATGACTAGCAAAGGGGAATAACAACAAATCAACCGGATCTACCAACACCTGCCATAGATCGAGCCAATTCGAGTCTGTACGTTCGGTTTCGAGGGAGGAAGTCAGCCCAAAATTAAGGGAGAGGAAGAAGACTCGTGGATCCCGAGGCTACCACAGTCGGCCAGCCAGTCGTCGCTACTGTCATGGTCCCCTGGCCGTCCCGCATTGCCGGTGCTGCTGGTGTCTCGCCGTCGTCGGTGACGACAAAGGCAAGAACTCTCTCCTGGGTAGAGAGATATGAAGGAGGAGAGAAGGGAGGGAGGAGCTACTTGGATGGGGTAGAGATGGGAGAGGCGATGAGTATTATGATTAGGTTCAAGTTAGGGTTTAGGATTAGGGTTTATGGTTAGGTTCAAGTTAAGGTTTAAGATTAGGGTAATATAATTTGTATATGTATTTTTTTATAAAACTTTCATATGTATTCCTTAGAAAATTAGGTATTACAATTCAGCATAAAAAATTTAAATCCAGTCCTATAAATATGTAAATCAGTCGAATTTGTGATCATCTCTGTCAAAAATCCTGAAATCTCGAAGAAAATCCTGAAAGTACTATAGCAATTTGAAATTTTCAAATTTTTTATCTCGTCGAGATTTAGAATCTTAGGTCCAGTCGAAAGCCAGGATTTTGCCCAAGATTTCCAAAATATTGGTGAGATTTTAAACCTTGGATACAACTCAAACAAGCATTAATCAGCACCACCCTATTAATCAGTGTCACCCTTGTTGACACAGCTCCTCACTAGATACAAACTCACACGAACACACACTGAGTCACACACAAGCACTCTCTTTATTGAATGAATCTAACAGCAATAGCACACGCACATCACCTACTACTTTTACACATGCACTCACTCTACTCATTCACCTGAGCAACACTGGTATTTAAATAATGCAACAGGACTTGGACCACTTCCTACGAAACTAATCTGGACCATTTCCTACGGAGCTACCTGCGCCACGAAACATCCTGCATGCAAGCACATCCAAACTGCACCTATTCTTTTGGATCTTGACCCATGCAGCTGCATGCGCAAATACTCTCCAAGGACTGACTTGATCCACATTTCAAGCCACACCACTCACATTCTCTCTGACTTGGCCAGCACACCTTGCATGCATACTACACTTGCGGCTGAGCACTCACATGGCCTGACCACTAACTCACTCCCCTACATGCAAGCCACATCTTCACATCTTCCTGCATGCAGATCACCACTAATTAACACATGCATGTTGTTAGCTAGTTGATCCACTCTTCACGCCATGCATCCGTGCTTCACTTGACTCGGCCACAACGTCAAGCCAATGTGCACCTCCGGACTGCCTGCATGTAATCACTAACATGCAGCATGGTTTTCTGTGATCAAACTAACTCACACATGCACCTGCTGATATACACACATGACACGACTGACAATAACTCACACAAACATGTAAACAACAAGATTAAGTCTAACAACCCTGCCCCCAATTGAAAGTAATTTCCCTTTCCGCCAACTTGTTGTTTCTATCAAACCTATCTTCAGTACCTTTCAAACGTGAACTTTTCGTCCTTCCAACCTTTCTGATAGGGAAAATAATTGAAACAGTTATTTAAATAGTCCACTATAGATTTTTTAATATAAAACACTACACAATAGAATAAAATTCTATGAACACGTACAGCTAGAACTGCCATAGCCGCTATATTGACCGCTATTTTTTAGCCACGATAGCTCCATTATGCCACATATGTGTCAATTCTCTTTATATTTCTAAACATTAATTGTATTTTGTTGATGATCTTCTTCTTTTATCATATTTGTTATATTTAAATTGAATTAATTTGGCTCCTAGAAATAATAAATATTATTTAAAATCTAAATCCATCTCCTAAATTTACATAATTATATAAATTATTTTCTGTTATATATTGCACAACTAATATATAACAATCATACTATGTACTTCAAATTGAAATATAGTTCATTATATAAAAATTACAGATATCACATATTGAAATAATAAAAATGTATATTTTAATAAACCACGACATGTATCATAGCTTCCGCCGTAGCCCGCTGTAGTCATGATAGCTTTTTTATATCCCTCACCATGACAAACCGCGAACCACAATTTAAATCCTTGATTGTAAGGCATCTTGCTTGCCTAACGGGGTATAGTAGTTCTACAGTTGTAGTCTTTTTTATTCTTAGCATGTCCGGTAAATATACTTAACCCTCATGAAGGTCAAGTTATTAAAAGAGGCGTACTAACAAATCTTCACACTTCGTAACTTTCTCCACGTCATCATCTTTGACAAACAAGATGGTATCACTATGAGCAAACCCCCTTCCAGCAAATGAGCAGATACAACTGAGGAAAATTTGAGAAACCAAATGCATATTTGTTGAACCACCTTTTTGGTTCCTGTCAGCCACAATTTGGTAAATAGTTGTGAATCTATGAGCAGGAAGGAACCCTCTAGAATATCGCTTTTGTGTTCAGTTCAGATGGAAGCTCGTGTTTCCTTACCTAAGTTTGGCACTGTTTCTAGAAAGGGGCTTCCATATTTCTGGAGAGCACAAGTGACAGGTGCAGAATGTGGCCACGGCACCTTCATGTCGTTATCTTAGTTTTAGGTCCTAATTAGCTCAAAACTGCAGAGGTCCAAAATTGCGGAAGTTAATTTTGACGTGACATGGCAGGGACCAAAGAACAAGGCACACCATTATGACGAAGTGATACATCCCTGAAACATAGGTGTAAAGCATCTCCACAGATTAGAAAACAAACATGTGAGAAATGCTTTAGTCGTGGCAGCAGTGGCGGCCGCGCAGCTCCCCTTGACCACCAGAACGGTTAAAATCTCTGGTTATTGTTTATCTCATATTTGTTCGTGTTGACGTTAAAAACGTGAAGAGGGTTTCTGGCCCATAATACACTGGACGAACACCGGGTTCAGATGTGCGCGAGTGTGCCAATCGATTTGACCTGGCAATCGATAAGGAAGAGAGTTGTAAAATTCAATCAAGCCGATCCCTGGGGCGAATCGGCTAAAATCCAGAATCAGCCAGAAAACCGATTAGAAGGGTAACTAGATTAGTCGATCAAGACTAATCCGAGGGTAAGAGGCAGATCGATTCTGAAAAGGCGATGCGCAACAAGACAGAATAAATCAAACCTGAAGAGATCAATGATGATCAAACAATCGGCGATTCGCAACTTTATTTGATCAATGTCGACTTATAAAGAGAAGATTACAATGCTAAAAGGCTAGAGACTACAGAAAATAAAAACTGTAAGATGCGTTGATTGATTGTGTCCCCCTCCTCAAGCAGCCCTACCGTGCCTTATATACCCACTAGCCGATCCGAGTCCCGATCCAACACGACAATGTAATCCGAATCGACTTTGTAGTTTCCTTTTTGGACTCTGTTTCCGAATATTATCCGTACATTACCCAAATCTTTTGTGGTGTTTCGTGTTGTATCCAAACTCACGTGTTTTTGCAGATTCTTCTCGTAGTTTTCAAAAACTGGTGCAAACATATGCCCCCCATTTTTGGAAGATAACTTGTTATCTTCCAAAAATCCATCGACTTTTCTCTCATCGGCTTCTTCCTTGTTAGCTAAAGAACTGTTCTAGTAACCGTTTGTTTTAATTGCGCCGTAAAAATCTCGGTGCGGTTTAATGGCAGGTGTCGCTTCGAATTCACTTCCTGTCACTTTTCACTCTTCATCGTGCTATATATATGCGGGACCCCCACGGTCATTTTCAAGCTCTCCAGCTCTCGCATCTTCTGCAATCGGCTTTCCTTCTCTGATCGGCTTTCCTCCCTCTTCATCGGCTAGAATGGATTCTTCGAAGGTACTAATCCCAATCCCAGAAAGTGACGACCAATATTATCTAGGGCCAGTAGGAAATTCAACTTCTGACACGGTCGTTAACGAGAAAATACCTAGACTCCCTTTATCGGCTAATGGTTATAACATAACGGAATGGGGAAAGAGTTTTAGAGCCTGGCCGACAGCTCTCAAGGGGTGGAGGAGCTGGTATATCCGAGTATCAGCCCAGAAGAGATCTGAATGGGAAAGAATGGGCATAGCCGAATGTCTTCCGCTTAGTCTAGCAAACCCAGAAGCCAATGAGCCCTTGGTGGCCACGTTTTGCTATTTCTGGTCAGACACTTTTAATGCTTTCCTATTCCGAACTGGCCCCATCAGCCCAACCCTTCTTGATGTAGCCGAGTTGTGTTGCCTTAGGTCAGATGGAGAGCAGATATCGGCTTTCAGCGGCAAGCCCAAGCTCAAATTAATCCGTTCAAAAGGCGAAGGATGGTCCAAGTATATCCAGCACAACAATAGGATAAATGGTCTGGTATCGGACGAGGAACATGCGGCTTTCCTGAACCTGTGGCTGGATCGGTTTCTATTTTGTGGCGCTTCCTTGGGTCCGACGCAAGTATTCCAGTTCGTGGCAGAGCAGCTGGTAGAAGGCCGTCGGCTTGCACTGGGAAAAATGCTTCTTGGTGCTGTTTACCAGATGATTCACGTTATTCGGAGTCGGCTTTTCTCTGGGTTTGCTCAATTTGTTGTGAGCAACATAGGAGGCCCGTTATGGTTCATTCAGTTATGGCTTTATAGCATTTTTAGCCGATCCTTAATTCCAGAGCTGTCAGAAGGTTCGGCCTTTCCTTGTGAGGACTACCCTGAAGGCACGACCCCCCAATACAGAGCCAGCCGATCGCACGGAGAGAAACTTGTGATGTGCACTAGTGGCGACGTCAGAATTACCCCGGTCGACTTTAAGAAATATTTGTCATTCTTTCTGCATTTGGATAACACATCCTTCGGCCAACAAGATTTCTTTTCTTATGGTGATGATGCCGATTTTCAGTGGCCCTCGTTCCTTCATTTGGACGCTGATAGCTCCTTGATGCCAGCGTCGATTTTAGAGCTATATCGAATTTTCGTATCTCCCTGCATCCTTCATGTCAGCTTGAACTCCCGCAATAGGACGTTTCAGCCGTCGTACGAGTTCTACCACCCCTCAGTATATGCCCGTCAGCTGGGCTTTGGCCAAGTGGTGCCTAGCCTGCCCCTCTTCAGTCGTCTTGAACCAAGGGCCAGAGTAACTAATGCAACTGCAGCTGAAATTATTTCTGAAATAGCCGATGAGTTCCAAGTATTGATCTTCCGCACTTTTTCCTGAACTCCCGCCACGCTGGCCAATTCTCGGCTTGGTGGGCGCCCATATCGGAAGCCCTTTACCTGGATCGCACACCGTCGGCCATTATAGAGACATTCTTGCCAGACTTTCATGAGCCGACGATAGTTTCCTCTAGTAGCAGTTTGAGCGAGGATAGTTCAGATTCTTCCAGCTCGTCGGGCTATTCTAACTCATCTATAGCTGTAGAGGTATCGGCTTATTTTCTTGTACTTTGTGCCAGAGTTTCTTGCCTGTGATTTATCTGTTGATTTCCTTGCCCTTTTTTCAGAATGCTACGGCTGATCAAACCACCGCTACTCCCTCGGCTGTCCCTTCGGCTGCGGGGAATAAAGGAAAAAGGCCAAATCAAGCTACCGGCTTAACTGGTTATTCCTCTGGTAACCTCCGCATCCAAAGCCCATCACTCTCGGAGCTCGAGAAAGGCCGACTTTCCAGTAAGTACTTATAGCCGATAACTTGTTCTCTTTCCTTGCTGTCTAGCTATTTACTCCCTTTACTAATTTCCTGCAGAGAAACCTGTCGATTTAAAGCTCGGCCGTCGCCAAAAACGCGCAGAACAAAGCGCTGAGAGTTCCCCTCGTGCGTCGGCTTATGTGGAGGTAAATCTTCACCTTTTCTGATCAAGGGAATTCCTTATACCGATTCCTGACGCACTTTTCCAAATTTTTTTAGCCGCATCCTCATAAGTTGCCGGTATTTTGGCCGATCTTCCAGATGCTCTCTTTGCTACTCCTCCGATACCTCTTCCTGCTCCTCAACCGACTACCGAGGCGCCTGCGCCAGAGGAGTCGACGGATCCTGATGATTTGCTCGGCTTTACTTTGGACGAGCTAGCCGACCCAGAAGTGATCGCCCCTGATGATTATGTAGCGGACAGCCGTAACATTATCACCGTCTCTCAGAAGGCATCTGCTGCGGTTGTCCAATCGGGCCCAAATATGCAGGAGAAGCTAAATCGGCTTTTGACCGCAATTTCTCAACCGGAAGCAGATATCCTGGCCAATGCTCAGCCAATCCGCGATGCGATGGCTGTTGTCGAAGCCGATCTCCCGCCGAAGGCCCTGAAGGCTATTCTGGACGTCTGTTATATAGACGAAAGGATGGCGGAAGTTAAAGCTGCGATGGCCAGAATAGCGCAACGAGAAGCTCAAGCAGCCGATCAGCGCCTGCTAGACGAATTGGTGGCAGACGCAAAGGCCAAGAAGAAGAAGTATGACGAAGATTCTTCTACCCTTAAAGCCGCCAAGTCGTCCGCGCAAAAATTAGAGTTGACGAAGAAGCTGCTCGAGGAGGAATTGGCTAAGGTGGAAGAAGAGCTTGCAAACAACCTTGTCCTAGTGACTGCCACTTCAACGTCTTTGAAAAATCAGAAGACCGACATCGGCTTAGCTGTGACGAGGGTTAAAGAGCAATCGGCCAAACTCGTTCCAGTGCGGTACCGCCAAGGCCGATGCGGACATAATCTATGGAGTCACAGAAACATTGGCTAAGGTAGTCAGGCATTGTCGGCTCTAGGCGCCAGGATCCCGGTCCGGTTTGTAAATTTGTGATGTGTTAATGTGATGTTTTAAAACAATGTTGCTCTCGCTGCACTTTTGTAACACACTTTAATCCATTGTTTAACCGATTATTTTATCTTATTTAATCATTGTTTAATCGATTTGTTTCGAACTCTTTGCGAAGCCAATGAGCCCTTGGTGGCCACGTTTTGCTATTTCGGTCGACACTTTTAATGCTTTCCTATTCGAATCGCCCCATCACCCAACCCTTCTTGATGTAGCCGAGTTGTGTTGCCTTAGGTCGATGGAGAGCGGATATCGACTTTCGGCCGCAAGCCCAAGCTCAAATTAATCCGCTCAAAAGGCGAAGGATGGTCCAAGTATATCCAAAGACAACAATAGGATAAATGGTGCTGCATCGGACGAGGAACATGCGGCTTTCCGAACTCGTGGTGGATCGGTTTCTATTTTGTGGCGCTTCCTTGGGTCCGACGCAAGTATTCCATTAGGGCGTAGAGCAAATGGTAGAAGGCCGTCGGCTTGCATCGGGAAAAATGCTTCTTGGTTTGTTTACGGATGATTCACGTTATTCGGAGTCGGCTTTTCTCTGGGCTTACTCAATTTGTTGTGAGCAACATAGGAGGCCCGTTATGGTTCATCCAGTTATGGCTTTATAGCATTTTTAGCCGATCCTTAATTCCAGAGCTGTCAGAAGGTTCAGCCTTTCCTTGTGAGGACTACCCTGAAGGCACGACCCCCCAATACAGAGCCAGCCGATCGCACGGAGAGAAACTTGTGATGTGCACTAGTGGCGACGTCAGAATTACCCCGGTCGACTTCAAGAAATATTTGTCATTCTTTCTGCATTTGGATAACACATCCTTCGGCCAACAAGATTTCTTTTCTTATGGTGATGATGCCGATTTTCAGTGGCCCTCGTTCCTTCATTTGGACGCTGATAGCTCCTTGATGCCAGCGTCGATTTTAGAGCTATATCGAATTTTCGTATCTCCCTGCATCCTTCATGTCAGCTTGAACTCCCGCAATAGGACGTTTCACCGTCAGACGAAGTTCTACCACCTCAAGATATGCCCGCCACCGGCTTTGGCCAAGTGGTGCCTAGCCCGCCTCTTCACTGCCTTGAACCAAGGGCCGAGTAACTAATGCAAGCGCAGCTGAAATTATTTCAAATAGCCGATGAGTTCCAAGTATTGATCTTCCGTGACTTTTTCTCGAACTCCCGCCACGCCGCCAATTCTCGGCTTGGTGGGCGCCCATATCGGAAGCCCTTTACCTGGATCGCACACCGTCGGCCATTATAGAGACATTCTTGCCAGACTTTCATGAGCCGACGATAGTTTCCTCTAGTAGCAGTTTGAGCGAGGATAGTTCAGATTCTTCCAGTTCGTCGGGCTATTCTAACTCATCTATAGCTGTAGAGGTATCGGCTTATTTTCTTGTACTTTGTGCGAGTTTCTTGCCCGTGATTTATCTCGCTGATTTCTTGCCCTTTTTCGAATGCTACGGTGATCAAACCACCGCTTCTCCTCGGTGTCCCTTAATTGCGGGAATAAAGGAAAAAGGCCAAATCAAGCTACCGGCTTAACTGGTTATTCCTCTGGTAACCTCCGCATCCAAAGCCCATCACTCTCGGAGCTCGAGAAAGGCCGACTTTCCAGTAAGTACTTATAGCCGATAACTTGTTCTCTTTCCTTGCTGTCTAGCTATTTACTCCCTTTACTAATTTCCTGCAGAGAAACCCTGTCGACGTAAAGCTCTACTGTCGCCAAAAACTATGCAGAACAAAGTTACCGAGAGTTCCCCTCGTGCGTCGGCTTATGTGGAGGTAAATCTTCACCTTTTCTGATCAAGGGAATTCCTTATACCGATTCCTGACGCACTTTTCCAAATTTTTTTAGCCAGCGGCATCCTCGCAAGTTGCCGGTATTTTGGCCGATCTTCCAGATGCTCCTGCTGCTACTCCTCCGATACCTCTTCCTGCTCCTCAACCGACTACCGAGGCGCCTGCGCCAGAGGAGTCGACGGATCCTGATGATTTGCTCGGCTTTACTTTGGACGAGCTAGCCGACCCAGAAGTGATCGCCCCTGATGATTATGTAGCGGACAGCCGTAACATTATCACCGTCTCTCAGAAGGCATCTGCTGCGGTTGTCCAATCGGGCCCAAATATGCAGGAGAAGCTAAATCGGCTTTTGACCGCAATTTCTCAACCGGAAGCAGATATCCTGGCCAATGCTCAGCCAATCCGCGATGCGATGGCTGTTGTCGAAGCCGATCTCCCGCCGAAGGCCCTGAAGGCTATTACGGGACGTCTCGTTATATAGGCGAAAGGATGGCGGAAGTTAAAGCTGCGATGGCGAGAATAAGCGCGAGAAGCTCAAGCGACCGATCGGCGCCGCTAGATTTAATTGGTGGCGATTTAAAGGCCAAGAAGAAGAAGTATGACGAAGATTCTTCTACCCTTAAAGCCGCCAAGTCGTCCGCGCAAAAATTAGAGTTGACGAAGAAGCTGCTCGAGGAGGAATTGGCTAAGGTGGAAGAAGAGCTTGCAAACAACCTTGTCCTGGTGACTGCCACTTCAACGTCTTTGAAAAATCAGAAGACCGACATCGGCTTAGCTGTGACGAGGGTTAAAGAGCAATCGGCCAAACTCGTTCCAGTGCCTGGTACCGCCAAGGCCGATGCGGACATAATCTATGGAGTCACAGAAACATTGGCTAAGGTAGCTGCGGCATTGTCGGCTCTAGGCGCCAGGATCCCGGGGTCCGGTTTGTAAATTTGTGATGTGTTAATGTGATGTTTTAAAACAATGTTGCTCTCGCTGCACTTTTGTAACACACTTTAATCGGCTGTTTAACCGATTATTTTATCTTATTTAATCGGCTGTTTAATCGATTTGTTTCTGAACTCTTTGTACCGTATTTTGACTACGCACCGACCCAAACGCTGGGGCAGTATTTCTTTAAATATTTCCCATTGATTGCTTTAGGGAAAATGCTTCCTTCTAATGTCTCAAGTATATATGCATTTCCACCAACAAGCCGATTTATTTTATACGGTCCTTCCCATGTTGGCGACCACTTACCGAATCGATTATCCTTAGAACCAATCGGCAATATTGTTTTCCAAACCAAATCGGCCTCACTAAACGATTTAGGCACGACCTTTTTATTATAGGCTCTTGCAACTTTTTCCTTATTCTTTTTAAGCCGATTTAAAGTAACCAGCCTTAATTCCGCCAAGTCATCTAAATTGCATAGCATCAATTCTTTATATTCATCGACTGATAGATTATTTTGCCTTGCTACTCGCATAGACTCAATATTTATTTTTACGGGCAATACGGCCTCTTGCCCATACACCAACTGATATGGTGACAGTTTAGTCGACCCATGAAACGCTAGCCGATAAGCCCATAGTGACTCTGACAGAGTTGAGTGCCAATTTCGAGGCCTTTCATCGATTTTTCTTTTAATCAGCTTGATCAAAGATTTGTTAGACGACTCGGCTTGTCCATTAGCCTGAGCGTAATATGGCGACGAGTTAAGCAGTTTGATGCCTAGGTTTTCTGCAAAGCTTTTAAAATTGTTAGACATGAACACAGTTCCTTGATCGGTTGTGATAGTCTGAGGAATACCGAATCGATGGATAATGTGTTCTTTGACAAAGCCGATAGCTTCTACGCTGGTGACTCTCTTAAGCGGAACGGCTTCGACCCATTTTGAAAAATAGTCTGTGGCTGCGAGGATGAACTTATGGCATTTGCTAGATGCTGGGAATATTTGGCCGATTACGTCTATCCCCCACCCTCTGAACGGCCATGGCTTAATAATCGGGTATAAAGCCGATGCTGGTGCAAGTTGCACATTCCCAAACTTTTGACAATTTTGGCACCCTTTGTAGTACTTGAAACAATCTTCTAGCATTGTCGGCCAAAAATACCCAGTTCGTCTTAGGATCCATTTCATCTTGTGAGCCGATTGGTGTGCTCCGCAAATCCCTTCGTGAACTTCACCCATAGCTACTTTAGCTTCTTCATCGCCTAAACACCGCAGAAGCAATCCTTCCAATGTCCGATAGTATAATTCTCCTTCCAGCACAACATACTTCAGTGCTTTTTGACGAACTTTTTGTGCAGTAGGCCTGGATGGATTCATTAGGTAAGTTTTTATTTCTGCTCTCCAGTCGGCATCAACACACAGCACCGTTTTGTCGATCAATTCAAATGCCTCGTATCGGCTGTATTCCTTATAGCCTGAGGCTGCCTGAGCCAAGATGTTGGCCTTGTTATTCATCTCTCTAGGCACATGGCCGATACTGAATGACGTAAAAGTGTTGATAACATCGAGACAATGCTCTAGATACTTTGATAGCACTTCATCGTTGCATTTAAATTCTCCTTTAATTTGTTGCACCACCAGCAATAAGTCACCATATGCTTCTATGTTATTTGCCCCAATACTTTCTACCAACCGAAACCCTTTGAGCAATGCTTCATACTCGGCCTGGTTATTAGAGCATCGGCTTTTAAGCCGATATGCAAACTCGATGTTATGCCCTTTTGGAGAAATCAATACAATACCTACTCCACTCCCTTCTTGACAAACTGACCCATCAAAATACAATTGCCATGGGGCTACATCGACCATTCCTGCCATGGTATCATATCCAGTTATGAAATCAGCTACTGCTTGGCCTTTAATGGCCTTGGCCGATTCGTACTGTAGGTCGAACTCGGTTAGAGCATAAGCCCACTTTCCAAGTCGTCCTCTCAAGATTGGTGCAGATAGCATATACTTGATGATATCGTTTCTGCATACTACTATGCAAGTCGATGCTAATATATAATGCCTCAATTTCGTACAAGCAAAATATAAGGATAAGCACAATTTCTCTATCGGTGGGTATCTGGTTTCGGCTTCCAGGAGTCGTCGGCTTAAGTAAAATATTACTCGCTCTTTGCCATCGACCTCTTGCGCCAATACGGCCCCGATGGTCTCGTTTTCGGCCGATATGTATAACTTGAATGGAATTCTTTTGTGGTGCGCCAAGACGGTGGTGACGCCAGTATCGCTTTTATATTGTCGAAGGCTTTTTGCTGATCGGCTCCCCATATAAAATTCTGACCATCCTTTAATTTTAGTAATGGCGAAAAGCTTGATTCTACCGCATGATTCAAATGAATCGTCTTAAGTAATTAATTTTGCCGATCAGCTTCTGCAATTCATTTTTACACGTCGGCGGCTTTGTATTCATTATGGCTTTGACCCTCGTCTGGCTAACTTCAATACCTCTTTGATGTACCATGAAACCAAGGAACTGGCCAGCCGACACACCAAATGCACACTTCAAGGGATTCATCTTCAGCCCATGAGCTCTTGTGTTTTGGAACATCCTTTCCAAATCGGCTAGATGCTGCCAATCTTCCTTAGATTTGACCACCACGTCGTCGATGTAAATCTCAACGATATGGTCGATTAGATCGTGAAAAATCAAATTCATGGCGCGTTGATAAGTGGCACCTGCATTCTTTAAGCCGAACGTCATTACTGGCCATTCATATAACCCTATTGCGCCAGGGCACCTGAAGGCAGTTTTGGGGACATCGGCTTCTGCCATGAATATCTGGTTATATCCGGCATTCCCACCAAGAAAACTGATAATTTTATTACCCGAGGCAGCATCGATAAGCATATAGGCTATAGGCATCGGATATTCGTCTTTTGGCATGGCTTTATTCAAATCTCTGAAATCTACACACACCCGAAGTTTACCGTTCTTTTTCATGACAGGGACAATGTTGGATACCCACTCGGCATATCGGTAAGGCCTTATGAATTTGGCCTCCAGTAACCTTTCAATTTCTTCTTTTATCACATTGTACAATTCTGGATTAAAACGTCGTGGGGGTTGCTTAAATGGCCGATATCCCGGCTTGATAGGTAGCCGATGTTCAACTAACTGTCGGCTTAGTCCAGCATCTCATAGTATTCCCAGGCAAAACAATCCCCGCATTCTCTAAGTATTTTGACCAACTTATTTTTGTATTCTAGATCTAAATTTGCACTTACAAAAGTTGGCCTTTTCCTATCACCTTCCCCTATATCGACTTCTTCAAGCATATCGGCAGAAGTGAAACCTTGACCCAATTTTTCGCTTTGGAAATCTTCGATGGCTTCGCAGGAGATTATCCCATACCGATAGCTCCTCACCCTGTCCTGTAATGCTTGGATCATTTTTGACCCCATCTTCTTAGGACTTCGTTTGCCCGATCAAATGTGCATGGTTTGACACTGATCGGCATTAACCCTGACTTACCAATACATATGAAGTCGCAATCGTCTAATGTTTTACCCGATATACACTCCGCTTCTTCATGCGGCCAATTCGCATCGGAACTAGCCATAGCAATATGGGCCGATGAATCAGCTGAGACGACCTCAACTTCATCTTCGTTCCATTGAACTAGCAGCTGATGCATGGTTGATGGTATGCAGCAATTGGCATGTATCCAATCGCGTCCAAGGAGCACACTGTAGTTTTCCTTTGCTTCAATTACAAAAAATGCGGTCGGCAAAGTCTTACTACCGACGGTTAATTCTGTAACCATTACTCCCTTTGCTTCAATAGGATCTCCTGTGAAATCATTTAGTACCATGTTCGTTTTTATCAGATCTTCATCGGTTTTGCCTAACTTCTTGCAGGAGGTGAGTGGCATCAGGTTCACAGTAGCCCCTCCATCAACGAGCATCCTGGATATCGGCTTTCCATTGATGTAGCCTTTCAAGTACATTGGCTTAAGATGCCGATGAGGATCTTGCGGCTTTTCAAATACAGCATCTTGTGCACCTAAGCATAGTTGAGCAAACGTGTCTTTAGTCGATTCAGTTTTAATTCTGAACTCGGCTGGTAGGGTGAATACCATGTTGATATCCATGGGAGGAGTGTCATCTCGAATCATTGGTGACAGCAAATCATCTGAGGAATCTGATTCATCATCGGCTTGTTGTTTTCTCCTCCACTCCTTTGTAACAAGTTTTACTGGCCGCAACTCATTAAACGCTTGATTTCTCTATTTTTCTTCTTCGGCTTCTCTTACCTCTTGCATCCTCAGGCGTTGAAGCCGTCTGCGCTGTGACCGGCTAAGTCCCGTTGGGCACCACCTAGGTTTAGGCTCAATTGGTTTGCGAATTTTACCAGCCAGATTTTCTGTAACTTCGACCTTTTCATCTCTATTGTGTGTACCAGCCTTTCCTTTATCGGCTTTCTATGCCATGGCTCTGTCCGATCCGACGTTGTGTCGAATAGCCGCTCTTTCACTGTTTGCCTTGGCCAACCTCTTTGTGGGTAATGCTCCATGGGACATGACCTCGAAGATGGTAATGCCATACCTCTCTCCCAACAGAATTGCCAAAAAGGACATCTCTGATGAGCTCTCTCTGCAGTGTCTGGCCGATACAAATTTCTTGGCCGAAACACATCGTTTGGCCGATGCAGCCCGTCTGGTCGGCGAGTCTGCCGCTCCTATCGATGGCTTATCCTTTCATATTTCTCAAGCAACTATGAAAAAGTCGGTTTGGGTTTGAATGCTGGTTTCCGAGGCGGAGATCTTTCGGCTTTATACCATCGCCCGACTTGCAATTCCCCTTTTGGCTTTACAGTCCTTGAATTCTTCCCATTTTGATCGGCTTCAATTTGAAGTGAGCCGATCGTTATCTTCAGTGTTTCTCCTTGTGAGCTTGATTCTATGTCGACTTGCCGTGTTGCTATGGGTCTGTTATTGACAATGTGTTTTCCTTTGCCGGAGCACTGAACCATGTTGATTGGGAAGGGATTGACATCGACTTCCATGGCCGGCTCCTCTGCGAACTTGAGCCGACCGTCTTCAATAGCTGCCTGTATTTGCTGCCGGAAAATGTTGCAATCATTAGTGTTATGAGAAAAAGAATGATGCCACTTACAATATCATCGTTTTTTTTATCTCATCGGCCGACGGTATGGTATGTCCTTCAGGCAGTCGTATCAGCTTTTCTTGCAACAACATGTCGAATATGCGGTCACACTTGGATACGTCAAAAGCGTATTTAACCTCCGACTTACCCCTAGTTGGCTTGAGCCATGAACAGACAAGTGGTTTTTTAGAACCCCTTATCCATTCGGCTATATTTACATCTGCTTCATCTTCGAAAGTTTCACTTGAACTATATTCAACCATGTTTATTTTAGCTTTATCCTTTCCATTGCCATTTAGTCTAATTTTGTCTTTGAATTCTTTACTTAAATATCGGCTTTCCTGTGCCGATACACGATGAAGCAGATGACTTAAATCAGTAAACTCCTGTCCAGCAAGTTTTTCTTTAAGCGGGGGAATTAACCCTTGAAATGCTAAATCGGCTAGTTGGTTATCGGGCAATACTATATCAAGCAAATGATTTAAGACTTTCTAAATCTTCTAATATAATCGGCCGACTCACTAAACTTTTGCCGGACAGCACTCAGGTCTGAAATTCTCAATTCTAAGCTACCAGAGAAAAAGTATTCATGAAATCGACTTTCTAAATCGTTCCAAAAATGGACCGAATTTGGAGGCAGATTGGTAAACCAAGTAAAGGCGGTCCCTGATAAAGACAAGGGAAAAAGCCTAATCTTTAGCCATCGGACTGAGCTGCTTCACCACACTAAGCGATAAATCTTCCAACATGCTCTAAAGTGGTAACTGAATCATCTCCTGAAAACTTCGCAAAGTCGGGAATCCTAAAGTTATAGGGATATGGCATGCGGTCAATATAATCTGGGTACGGCTTTCTATAGCCGATTGTCTTCCCTTTAGGTTGTAAGCCAAATTGATATCTTAATACCATAGAAATCTGATCAGCCCAATTGATGTTGTTAGCCGATGGAATACTAGGGTTTGGCCAATTATTATGGGCAGTATCCTGTCCCCCGAGTGTAAACTCGGTTGGTCGGCTTGATCTAGCCGATGGATACTGTTGTTGCCATGATTCGTACCCATCGGCTCTAGCAGCTGTAACCTCAGGCAATGGCACAAACGGCTCTGTGTATGTAACTACTTTATATGGAGCCGGATTTCTAACTTGAAACGGCCCTTGGGATTTACAATTTCTATCTAATTCAGTCGGCTGAGGAGCCGACGGGACGCAGGGAACACCTAACGCCGAGGGATCTAATTTTGCAGCGTCAGTATATGGATGGTAATGAGTAACTGGGCTCAAGCGAGAATTTGTTGGTGCCAACACGGTGGGTTGGGCCGGCATTAGGGCAGGTGCAGGTGCCGACGTCTTGATCGTGTTGGCATTTGGTGCCACGGAATATACGGGATATGTTGGGAGTGGCTGCAACGGATCCAACAATCCTCCAGATGTTGCCAACTCCTGTGCAATTGTTTTTACGCTATTTTCTATCATCGGCTTCAAGGTTGTGACCAAAGCCGATGATTGATTGATTAATGCATGATGCACAGATTGCTCAATCATAACGGACAATTCGGCTTGAGCCGGAAGATGTCGACTTACCGAATTTGACGCAGTCGCCGCCAAAGGGTTTAATGTTGAAGTGCCATCTTCTGCGGACCCCTCGCCGGGTTTTCGATAACAACCCAACATCAACTCCTCCAAGGCAGCTTTCCGATCTTCGATTTCTTTGCGCTGCTCTGGGGTTAAATCGTCCAAGGTAGGGACGATTATGGCATCAGTGTTCACGTCAGCTGGTGCGGTGGATTTGCCTGCAGTCATCCTGTCGATCGTGGTCCCACCGGGCGTACCAAAAATGTGTTGACGCCAAAAACGTGAAGAGGGTTTCTGGCCCACAACACATTAGACGAACACCGGGTTCAGATGTGCGCGAGCGTGCCAATCGATTTGACCCTGCAATCGATAAGGAAGAGAGTTGTAAAATTCAATCAAGCCGATCCCTGGGGCGAATCGGCTAAAATCCAGAATCAGCCAGAAAACCGATTAGAAGGGTAACTAGATTAGTCGATCAAGACTAATCCGAGGGTAAGAGGCAGATCGATTCTGAAAAGGCGATGCGCAACAAGACAGAATAAGTCAAACCTGAAGAGATCGATGATGATCAAACAATCGGCGATTCGCAACTTTATTTGATCAATGTCGACTTACAAAGAGAAGATTACAATGCTAAAAGGCTAGAGACTACAGAAAATAAAAACTGTAAGATGCGTTGATTGATTGTGTTCCCCTCCTCAAGCAGCCCTACCATGCCTTATATACCCGCTAGCCGATCCGAGTCCCGATCCAACACGACAATGTAATCCGAATCGACTTTGTAGTTTCCTTTTTGGACTCTGTTTCCGAATATTATCCGTACATTACCCAAATCTTTTGTGGTGTTTCGTGTTGTATCCAAACTCACGTGTTTTTGCAGATTCTTCTCGTAGTTTCCAAAAACTGGTGCAAACAGTTCGTTACAACAAAAGACACATATTTTCAAGGGAAATTGCCTCCGTGCCATTATGATCTTTACAATTTTCTAAGATACCACTCGAATGTCTAGATTTACCAAAAAGACCACCAAATGCGTCAAAAACATTGAGGCAATACTATTATGGACTCTGTCTCCAGTGATGTAAGGGCACCAATGGCAAACTATCCCGAATTTCGTCATGCCGGAGATACATCATCCCATCTGAGAGCTCCTACATCTCTTCCGGCAACCAAGATGTACTCCAATAACCACGGCAAACCCTCCCGACGACATTGGTAACACTACCCAATGTGCCACGTGTTGTATAGGAGCCCAGTCGTCATGAGATGGAGAAGAAGAAATAGCAGCCGGCTGGAAAGAATTCTTAATTACTGCCCATACTGCTGCCTGATCTGATTGAACAGTTCTGTGTCGATTCTTTAACCTAAAAACAAAACAAAGCTGAGTACTTAATTTGCGCCTGTGTTGATTATTTCTTTCCGTCAGCGCCCGAGAATTAATCAGAGTTCAAGTTTTCAAAATTTCAATTCTCGTAATTATTCTTCTTACTCTGCTACTACAGTTGCCGCCGCCGCTGTTACTAGTTTACTACTATTTCTTCTGCATACACGCGTACGCCGCCTCTATTGCTGCTTCACTACTTGTTCTACATATACGAGCACATACAAACGCGCAAAGAAAAGAAAAAGGTAAACATCAAGTTCATCACACGACCACACCTTGGGGACGTACGTTTGCATTTATTACGGCTTTCGTTGGCACTTCTAGGCTTCTAGCTAGCACCTCTATTCTAATTGTTGATTAGGATGAGAGGTCAAATTGAGACAGAAAATATGATATATCTCATTCACATCTATCTTTTTATATACTAATAGGAGAGTCTCCTAGAAGCCCTTTATATATTAATTAGAGGTCCCTAGAAACCCCACGTTAATCAGAAAATACTGAAAATTCTGATATTAATCAGAAAAAAAGAAAAATTGTTAGAAAATCCCACATTAAGAAAAAAGAAAATCTTGATCGTCCAATCTCCTTAATCATTTTCATCTAGAGCTTAGATCTATTTATCTATTCATAAGAAATGTATGTATGGTAAATCAGAGGAATACCATATAGAAGGGAAGCTTTGCTTTCCTTATCTTCTTGCCATCTTCAAACATTTAATGAAGGAGCAATGATTTGGAAATAAAAAGGAAGGCGAGAAGATATTATTGCATACATTACGGATTATATCTATTTATAGAAATTGCTAGTCATGCAGGCACATAAGTCAATGACCAGTAACCCAAATCACATGAAACGTATAAGAGAGGAAATATATATGAAATATGTAGAACTAGCATTTTCTTCTTTTTTTTAAGAGAAGACAGGAGCTCTGCCAAATGCATTAAGATAGGAAAAAAAACACAGCATAACAGTATGAAGGGAGCGTTCAGAACCGAAGCAAGGAAGGGAGGGAGAGAAAGCTACAATCCCCCTACAAAACCCGGGGGCGCAAACAAGGAACACCTAAACAGAAATAGAAATCCCTAGAAGGCACTAGGTCATCCCGAAAGCCATCTGACGACTGCGAATGTCATGAGCGACGGCGTCGGCCACTTGTTGCACCGTTCTGTAGGGATTCTCAAAAATCCTGTTATTTCTCTCTTTCCAAATGTTCCATAGGCTATAAGCAACAGCCCCATCAAAGTTCTTCCGCCTGTGTCGTGGAATTTGTCGCCGAGTGCTTGTCCACCAAGTAACGTTATCTGACTGATCCGACGGCGCCCGCACAGCCAGCCCTGCGTGAATGTGCGTTAGCACCGCCCGCCATACCTGTCGCGCGAATGAACAGAGCAACAGCAAATGGTTGGAAGTTTCCGGGACTGTGTCGCAAAGAACGCAAACGGTGAAATGCGGCCACCCCCTCCTCGCGAGCCTGCCCGCGGTGAGAATCCTATCCTGCACAAAGAGCCACGCAAAAAACCTGCACTTTCCTTCCGCCGAAGCCTGCCAAATCATCCTGTAAGAGTGCTCCGCGGTGGATCCGACGAATTGCGCCTTGTAAGCCGAACCTGCGGAATACTCCCCTGTTAGCCACCATTTCCAAGTGACGCAATCTCGGGCGGCGGTCAGAATCGCACTCGCCAAGAGCGAGCCAAAGCATGAAGAACTCCTGTAGTTCCGTCGCACTTGTGATCCGGCGCAAAGGGCGGATCCAAGCGGCGTGCGATATCAACTCCTTCACCGTCCCCGACCTTCTCCTGGCTAATCTGTAACATGATAGTGCTATGTCCGCTGGCAATCGTCCCTGAAGCCATTTAGATTCCCAAAAATTGACAGTTGCGCCGTCCCTTATAGCAATGTTGGTACCTGCATTAAACAAGGCCCGATCTGTTGCGTCACACGGAAGCGCGGATCCGGACCACGGTTTGCAATGACCTTTCGACGCAAGCCATAGCCATCGAAGCCGAAGAGCATGCCCAAAATTGTCAATGTCTTTTATGCCCAATCCTCCTAGATTTTTTGGGCGGCAAACCCTTTTCCAATTA
This sequence comes from Guadua angustifolia, assembly GCA_036346375.1. Taxonomy (NCBI): domain Eukaryota; kingdom Viridiplantae; phylum Streptophyta; class Magnoliopsida; order Poales; family Poaceae; genus Guadua; species Guadua angustifolia. The sequence goes on along the minus strand of CM070505.1, from coordinate 46,738,314 downwards.
ACCAGGCAGTGGCCCCCACTGCACTCCTGGTCGCCCTTCCACAAGAAACTGCGACGCAGCTTGTCCAAACTTTTAATGATCCAAGCACCGAAAGGGAAGAGTAGAACTAGCATTTTCATATAGATTGGTACTATCCAACGCTATAATGTTGGAATCATTTTCAATGGAATAAGTATGTTTCACCAGGTTTCAAGATGTTTCACCACATTTCATAGATTTCATAAGAGTTCCAAACGGGTTTTATAAATATTTTAACACGTCTCAACAAATTTCAAGGACTTTCTAATATGAAACTATAAGTTTCGTCCAGTTTCAAATCTGAAACTTGTTTTAAAACAAGACTCAAAAGAATTTTAACTGAGTTTCAAGAGACTAATTTCAAAGTTTCAAAGCACGTTTTGCAGGTTACAAAAAAATTTCAAACTAGTTTCACAAAAGTTTCAGCGTGTTTAAATAAATTTCAATAGGTTTCAAATGATTTGAAGCTTGATTAAAAAAAACAAGTTTCAGAATAATTTCAACTAAATTTCAAGAAGGCAAACTCTAAAGTTTCAAACCATGTTTCACATGTTTATATGGTTTGAACACATTGCCAAAACAACTCAATCAGTTTCAATCTAAAAAATATATAAGTTATGTCAAGTTTCAAATCCGAAACTTGTTTACAAACAAGTTTAAGAAGAATCTTAACTGAGTTTCAAAAAACCAACTTCAAAAGTTTCATAGAGATTCAACAAGTTTAAAAAATTGAATGAAATTATTGAAACTTGGTCATGGGAGCTATTAAGAGCTTAGAAAACTAAATTATGTTAATAAAATACTATAAAACTTAATGAATCTTATCTGTGATATATTATAAAACTTATTCGTAAAACATCATGAAACATATCCGTAAACCTTCTGAATCTCAAGAAACTTGATGAAACTTAATCATACCACTAAAACTCATGAAACCATGTGAAACTTTATCATGAAAATTAGTAAAAACAAAAAGAAATCTATTGAAACTTAGTCGTGAAAACTATTAAGAGTTAGAGAAACTAAATTATGCTAATGGAACACTATGAAACCTTATGAAACATATATGTGAAACATCATGAAACTTATCTGTGAAACATCATGAAAGCTAATGAAACTTAGCCATGAATCTCACGAAACTTTTGAAAACCTAGTGAAACTTAGCAAAAGAAACTTATTAAAAACTTTTGAAACATATATGTTAAAGCTCGTGAAACTTGATAAAAACATATTTATAAAACTTTACTGGAACTTTGTGAAACAACTCAAAAAAAAGGAAAGTTTTATAATGAAAAATACTGAAATGTATTATGTAACCTACTAAAATTTATTTATAAAACTAAATAAAACTAAGTTATAAATCAGGATGAAAATCTTTTGGAACAAAGATGTGCAAGCATCCAGCATCACAGAGGCCTTAGGTTACTTTGGAGCGGCGAGCTAGTTTTTCACTAATCCAAAAAAAAAGCACGCAGGTAAACGTGGCGGCTGAGTTGTTTAGTGAGAGCAAGACACGTAGCGCGGGGGGGACGGGACGATGTGTCGGCATTTAGGGAGGCGACGGATGAAGGGGAGAGTTGCCTGCGACCACGTCCAACGCAGCGCAGGAATCACCTTCCGCTTCGATTAACGCAAGACTTGCATCAGACGAGAGCGACGAAGGAAGCGCTCACCGGTGTGCCCTTGCTTGGCAGCGAGGAGAAAGGCGTCAAGGTCGAGGCGGGAGCGGAGGGTGGCATCCTCGAAATCGTACTGTGGGAGGAGACGGACGATCTCCTCGATGCTGGCCTCCGCGCGACGTAGAGCGCCGTCTCCCCGGCATCGGTCTGCCGGGCCACATGCCGCTGCTGCGGCTACTGACAGCAAAAACCAAAGGCGCCATGCAGACGTGTGCACAGCGCTCCGGCCCCGTCGTCTCACGTTCTTCTTGTCCTGTACGTCCCGTCCTTTCCTAATCGCGCTCCCGGCCGGCCGGAGTTAACTTGTGCAGAGGCACGAGAAACACAGGCAAAAGAAAACGGGCGCACAGCAACGAGACGTGTTGGGCACTAAGTACACCATTGGAAAGCTAGGAAACGGTATAATTCCTGATAAAAATAATACATGTATATATGTTTGCCTTGAAAAATATTTTTATGTTATGATTATTGTAAAATGTAGTCGTTCACCTGCGATCAATCAACAGTACGCTAATACAATCACAAAAACAAAGTATGGAGCACACATAATGTAGGGCAAAGCTCTCTCGCTTTATTAGATTGATTCATGTATAAGGGGATACCCAATATATAGCGAAAAGCGTAAGAGATGAGTTCGGATTCGCCCATACATAAAAATAGATTATAACCGAAGCGGTTATGAAAATCTTATCTCACAACACTCCCCCTTAGGTGAATACTACGTACTGCACATGTCTCATCAAAAACTCCACTCAAAAACCAAGTGGGAAAAAGGAGATGGAGAAAAGAGTATATTGCACTAGTTGCCTCATTAAAAATCTTCATATGAGAAAACTTCAGGTAAACTCACTAAGGGAAAGAATGCAACTTATAATCTTTTGGATTTATATTAGGATCTTCAGGATCACAATGAGGGTTATGGTTTAAGGATTTACTCCCCCTTAACTTTGCATATCTCTAAGTCTTTTCATTCCAATACATTTAACCTATATTTGAAATGTGGATTTAGGCAAGTACTTACCAAATAAATCTACAAGATTTTCATATGACTTAATTTGAACAATCTTTACCTCACTATTCTTCTGAAGTTCATGAGGATAGAAACTTTAGAAGCAATATGTTTCATGATATTACTCTTTACATAACCCATTTGCATTTGTGCAACACAAATAACATTATCTTCATGATAATTGTGAGAGTATCGACAGTGTTAAAACCACATGACTTCTAGATATGACTAATCATACGTTAAAGCCAAACACATTCACTTGAGGCTCCATAAAGCCAAACACACATTCACTTGAGGCTCCACAAAGCTATAAATTCTGAGTGGTTAGTAGAAGTAGTTACTAAGGTCTGTTTATAAGACCGCCAAGAAACAACTGTACTACCACAGCGAAATACAAAACCAGTCTAAGATTTGGCACTGTGGAGATCAAACAAATAGCCAGCATCCGTATATCCTACGATGGTCAAGTCTTAGTTCTTCTGGAAAAACAATCCAAAATCTTGAGTACCTTGGAGGTATCTAAGTAAAGTCTTGACTCCAGCCCAATGTCTTCTAGTTGGGGCTACACTGTGTCTTGCTAGCAAATTCACTGCGAATGTAATATCAGATCTTGTGCAATTCGTAAAATACATAAGTGCTCCAATGGCACTTAGATATGGGATTTCAGGTTCTAAGACTTCCTCATTTTCCATCCTTGGTCTGAAAGGATCTTTATCCACTTCAAGGGATCTTACGATCACAAGGGTTTTCAAAGGATGCGATTTATCCATATTAAACCTCTCCAATACCTTTCTAATATAAGAAGACTGGTGTACAAGGTTTCCTTCTAGGAAATGCTCTAGCTACAGGTCTAAGTAAAATTTGGTTTTACCCAAATCTTTCATCTCAAACTCAATCATGAGGTAAGCATTTGCTTCCTCTATGGTTCTGATGATATTCAGATCATCAATATAAATCTGAGATGATACAAAATCCATTCTGGATTTCTTTATGAATACTCAGGGACAATATCCCTTCTTCAGGAGAAACTCACTAAGTCAGTTATACCATATTTTCCCCGACTGTTTTAATCCGTATAGCGATCTCTTCAGTTTGACGCTATACATATTGTGAATATTAGGATTTGGAATTATGATTCCTTTAGGGAATCTTATATAAATATCTGTATCAAGTAACCCATATAAATCCATCAACTACATTTGATAAGATTAACCTTGTTGCCATTAATATTAAATTTCATAACGTTATTCCACTCTTTACAGGAGAATAGATTTCATCGTAATCGATGTCGAGTCTCTACATGAACTCTTGTGCTACAAGCCTCGCTTTTATATCTCACCACCTGAGTATTTTCATTTCTCTTTCAGATAAAAAACTCATTTGATCCTCTAGGAAACACTTTAGGGGATATTCAGTCAACAGGACCAGAAACTTTCCTCTTATTAAGCGAGCGTTACCTCAATTGATTCTTTTGTTTGACCCTATCTGAGCGCTTCTGGCACTCTGCCATGGATTTTGGTTATGGATCCAGCTTATTAGCAATTTTAAAGACAAATATATGTCGACAATTGTAGTATTTCTTTTATTTATTTCTCTTGCATTACTTTGGGATATATCTATATTAATTTCTTCCAGCTCCTTGTGATTTCCCACAACGATGGAGTTTGGGTGTTCCGACTTCCCAATGGTGGAATTATGCACACAAATATACACAGGGGTTATCATCTTCAGGATGGATCACTTCAGGAACAGGATGGCTCGCTTCAGGGATTTTCTCAACTTCAGGTTGAGTTTCTTCTATTGTCACAAGTAGTGTTCTCATTTGTTCGGTTCTCTACTTCTGCGAACATCTCCGCAGAATTGAGTCCCGTGCACCTGGAACCCTCCCCCTCTTCTTATCATGAGGGTCAAGAGTGGGTTCAATATCGTTCTAAGGTATTTTTCACTCTTTCAGGTGCATGTACTATAGGTATATGAGATCTTTCACTCCCTTAGGACCAGTGAAGGCATTTGGCAGATTATTAGCCTATTTATTATAAATTTATTATCCTTCGAACATCAAGTTCGGTCTCTCTAGTACATGGATCTAAGGACTCGGCATTCTCTAACATGGTACTTATCTCACCCTAATGCCGAAAAATGTCCTTAGTACAATCAGTGTACTGAGCAGTGTACAGATCCCCTGTCATAGGCTCTAGGTATTTTAATACATGACGGAGATTCATAATCTACATAGATCCTCAACTTCTAGTGAGGTCCTATGGTTGCACACTTTGGTGGAGAGATTAGCATGTATACAGCACAACTAGATTTTCGCAGACGGGAAATACTTAATTCTTTTCCATGCACTATCTGTAATAGGGAAATTTCGTAATGTGAAATTGGTCTGAGTTGAATTATTACCGCAGTATGCAGCATTGCGTAGCCCCAACATCTGGTGGGAAGCCAACTATTCTGCAAAAACGACCAAGCAATATAGTAAGTTTTGTTCTTTTAATATAATGACTCTGCAAGGTCATTTTAAGTGTGGATATTAGGCACGAGATGCTCTACATTAATTCTCAGAGCTATATCATAATCATTAAATACTTTGAGATAAACTCGCCAGCATTGCCGATTCAAATAGGCTTGATCCTTTTCTGGAAAGTAGGCTCTTAACTTAATAATTTGGGCAATTAATTTTGGTAGAAGCATAGTTCCTAGAAAATAAGAGACATACATAGGACCATCTAGTAATCATAAAATTTCTTAGAAGGGGCCCAACAGAGATTGAACAGGTCCACAAATATCACTTTGAATTTTCTCCAAGAATTTCAGTGATTCTTCTCTAACTTTTTAGGTAAGAAGATCTAAGTGTGAGTTTTCCTTTATCACAACTAGGCATAAGAAAACTTCAGGTCTAGGAAGGCCTTTATGCTATAGCCAGTAGAATTATAATTATTCTTCTCATAATATTTGTGAGGAGCCGCCCAGACCGTCCTCGGGTTATTCGAATGCCCGGTCACCCTCATCGGATTTGGAGGCTCGCAACGGATCACCGATGGTGCTCACAGTGCTAACACCCAAGCCCAATTAGGACAACAATGATCCCATTCGAATAACTCGACAACAATCCCGGTATTCCCCCGGTATGCGACCCGAAGCTCGCCCAAGATCGCCCCGCATACCGGTTTCCATTGCCATATCAATCCAATTCGCATAAAGGGGGCAATGACCCCAAAACTTTACGACCACACACGCGCCGCGGAAGCACAACAAAACGACTGAAAACCAAGACACAAAGACAAACCAAACAACCACACAAGGCAAGAACCAACAACAGCAGATAAAGACTCACAAACAGACAGTTCGCAAGATCCAGCCTAGACTCAGAAATCTACAAAATTTCGGCATGATGCTCCTAGAAGTACGGACATCCACTCAGCAGACAGAAGAAACAATTAACGAAACAAATATATCACAACTACAACCACAACATAAGCAACGACATGGATACAATAACATCACAGACAGGAGTTAAGCACGGTGATACAACGAGGTTCAACAACGGAAGTAGACAAGTAATTAAACATAGCCATAACAAGTCTTAAAGTTAACTTTACAACAAAATAAATGAACAACCACCAAATTTAACCCAAAAGTCAGATATCTCCGGAAGTGTCCTGCCCTTGAACACTTTCGGGCGTTTACATCGTTGAGCTAGCTTTTACTCGGTGCCCCGCCCGACCACCGAGAAGCAGTACGGACAGAACTCACACCCGTCGGGGTCCTCACCTGAAAACCACAAAGCAGAAGCATGAGTACAGAAGGTACTCACAAGACTTACCCGTGGTCCATATATGACCGACTCGAAGGAATATGCATTTGGATGTAGCAAGGGATAAGCTTAAGGTAAAAGTGCATAAAAGCTTAAATTTGGTTCATTTTCACATTCAACTACTCAATTTACAAATTTTATAGCAGTTATGTACAGCACCTATTGCTAAAGTGAGAGCTGAATTTAAACATTTAAGAGAGCAAATAAAATCATGAACAAGTAACCGCATCAAGTATACCAACTAATTTCAATTTAAGTTATTACTACGTTGAAGTGTCGGATGATACAAGCGTGCTCATATCCGAGAGCGCGGCAATTCGAATCGCTTGTTCACCCATCGCACGACATGTGCCACAAGGAACCTCATGTCAACCCTCCTCCCATCCATATCTACTCGTTGAACCATCCTCATGCGGCTCGAGCACCTAGCAACCTCCCTCGAGCGGCTCAAGCCTCGCTTAGCCCTCGAGAGTCGGCCTAGGCCTCGCCCTCAACCACGTCCAATCGCATGAGGGCATGACCCATCGAGTAGTATGCCACGAAAGGGTGGCTTACCGTACCATTATATCGGGCATGCGATCTACAAGGTGTGCTCGATCAACATGGCAAACAACGGATCGGTCCTTAACCAACACAGGCGAGACTACAACATTTGAGTCTCCACACCAAATGAATCCAACCCTCTCGCCCGGTCTCAAGTTTACATTTCAGAATCATAACCATATCCATTGCAACCCAATAGTGTGAAGTACTACTCTCAAGTGATGGAACCATCCACCACTTGGCCCATACCCGACATCTAAGCAAACTAAGCATGGACACAATATAATTACCCATATACTAGCTCCAAGGGAAGTGTTCAACAATTATCAATGAATGTATGTGCAGCAATTAGGTTCTAATACCATTCCCATATTTCAATTCCTAATGCATAACCTAACCATCCAATAAGCAATTCATTCACAAAAATACAATTATGATAAGGTTGAACATGCTTAGGTGCTTGCCTTGAGTTTCTGTGGGATTCTCAAAAATAGCTGGCTCTCCGGTACCCCCCGGTCACCGCCACGTCACCCTCCGCGTGCTCGGTCTCTACACGATTACAATGCATATGAAATGAGATGCATGCAATGCATATGAAATGAAAATACTAAGTGCATTATCCAAGTCAGCTCCAAAGTGCAAACATTCGACTCAATTTAAAAATTAAAATCACAAACGCTAAATTCCACTTCTAATCTATAGCAAAAACTAGAAACAATAAGCACACTTCTCTAAATAAGCATAACTTTTAATTGGCTAATCCAAAAATTGACTTCTTGGACTCTAAAAGACCAGAAGAGAGTGATCTAACTTTACCATGTATCCTAACATTCAGAATATAGCTTGAAAATTTTCCACTAAACTCTGAACTTCAGCCCCACAATTCTGAAATTCAGCAAAACCCGGTTTCAGGACAGCACTAATGCAATTGGCCATAACTTTTGAACCACTTAATCAAATTGAGCAAACTCAGATTCTAAACGATCACAAGACATAGATCTACCACTTAGCTTTGGCCAATCCTCCAGAATCTGCCCAGATAACTCCCAGTTTGGCCAGGAACAGAGAGCAGTTTCAGAGTTCAGAATTTTCAGAGTTTCAGAATAGCATGCTCCATTTTCACTATAAAAATTGCTATACTTCATGGAATTGAGTAAAGGATAACATTTTTACAATCTACACAAAATTTACTACAACTTCTCAGGCAAAATTAATTTCTAATTCGGCCTATAAATAATTTAAATTCGCAGCCCAAGTTTCAGCTCCACATTTTCAGCATTTCAGAGCAACACGCACTAAAATCATCATAACTTTCAGTTGGGTTAACAAAATTGAGTGATTCCGGTTGGAAATGAAAGATAATTTCATTACCCACAACTTTATCTACAACCAGCCTAGCAGGAGATGCTCGGAACTTGCTCAAATCAACCCGAAACTGTAGCTACGAAATCTGCTCGAAAATTCAGAACTTTGCTCCAACCCTAGATTGGTTATTCCCCATCCAAATCCCAAAGCTCTACTCACCTAAGCCCCCAAAACCATCATTGCTGCCCCCAAAACCAGAAAACACCAACCCTAAACCCTAGGGAGCCTTACCTCGTGGAAGTGGAAGAGGAAGAGGGGGGCAGGGCGACTTGGGAAGGTGCTGCAGGAAGAGTGTGCTGGCTGCTGCTTGGGGGAGGGAGGCGCTAGCCAGGGACAGCAGGGGGAGGAGCGGGAGGGAGCGCCGGCAGTGGAGGAGCTGGAGGGACGCTTGTGCTGGCTGCTTGGGGAAGGAGACTCAAAAGAAGCCAAGGGGAGGGCTGGTTTCGGTTTGGTCTGGAGGAAATGGCTGCTTGGGGGAGGAAACATGAGAAGAAGAGTGTGCTGGTTTCTGTTTGGGGCTGCCCCACATTTCTTTTGTAGCTTGCTCACTTGACCCCACTAGTAAGCAAAGTTAGAATGGCTAAGTCCCTAAAATTTTAGCACATGGATTCAGTTTTTGAGCCACGTTTTGAATTAGTATTTGGCATTGGATTTTAGTTCAAACCCCACAATGCTGTAGAGAAAAGTTTCTAGTTTGTGATTAGCTAACCCGCACATTCTAGATCCTTATAGTTCTCAAGTTACAAGGCTCCAAACTTTGATGGAAACCATATTCGCATCCTGAAATTTCTAGCTCTTAAATTTGGCTAAGTTTGGAATTTCTTAAATGGTAATTTGTGATAGACTCTGAAATTAGCAGTGGATCTCAAATGCGGCCAAACACTTGGTTGGCGCTAATGTTAGCCGCACGAGCCGAATTCGAATTTGGGGCCATGACAATATTCAGCTCAAAATAACCCCGTCGATCTACTAGATCTTAAATATTTCTGGGTTTTCATCGCAACACAAACTTCAAGTTTTATATGTGCATAGTATAACCCGAAGGAGAAGGAATGAACTTTTCAACCACACGTTAGTTACACCCATTAACTTAGTCATGAGTAGGTATTATGTATCATCCTCATTGTTTGTCTCCATATGGAAACGATTCAGACCAATATCTTTGAAACTTAAGGGAGTACTACTGGATTCAGGATATAATATGGCATTTTTCCAGTGCCAATTGTGAGAGTATCGTTTTTGGCGATAGTCATAAAAATTTCAATTCACTTAGTGTGGTACAGCTGTCTTCTAGACAGATTTTCTCCTTCATTATCGGATTATACTTTGTTCTATATTAGAAATATGATTTATTAATCAAACAATTGTTGCATCAAGAACAAGTTTTAGAATATAGGGCAAACATAGCACAATTAAACAAATATCCGAGAAATACCAATTTATTCAATTTTAAATGACAATTGCTCAACAGGAGTGGAACGTAGACCAAATGTTCATTCATGAACTATGCTAAACTGATAAGAAGATTTATAAGGAATATGTGACATCGACTAGCAAAGTGAAGGAATACTTGGGAGACTAATCCAGGTCTCCATATGAGTCCTATATGTCTTTCTGAGACCCCTCGAACTTTATAATTTCAATAACCATATTATCACATTTCTTAGCACCCGTGTCAACAACAGGTTGAGTGGTGAAGTATGATTCAACATTGTTTACCCTAGGTCTTATTGATTTTTTCAGTGGATTTTGTGTAAAGGTCTACCACATGCTTCGGGATGAAATAGTTGTATGACCAATGGTCAATGCATTCATACCTTGTCGGCGTATCTCAACTGACAGGCCCAAGTCTACAGACCGGGTTTGGTTCGGTAGGGGGGTGTCTTTGGTAATTGGCTAACCCTAGCAGAGAGAAACCCCAGTACCTCTCACACTAACGAGTTCTAGTGTCTAAAATCCAGATGAACACACGATTTTACCCAGGTTCAGGCCCCCATGGAGAAGGGTAATAGCCTTACTTCCTGCTCGATCTTGAATTCAGTATTTTGGACTTGGTTACAGAGCTTGCTGGTGACCAGCTCTTCTGTTGAGTCTCTCCTTATTCTTTCCTCTCTTTTTCCTCTCTCTTTCTTCTCCCATATGCTCTCAAGTGCCCTTATATGCACGGGCTTACACGAGTCAGATGGAGGAGGGATGTCATCATGCTTATCTTACATGCATTTACTACACCTTTATGCGATGTCCCATTCCTTCAGCCCTAATTAATGCCAGCGCATGCTTTCACCCGGTTCTTCCAGAATGTGACCCCTCTGCCACGGGTAGGTGTGAGGTGTCAGAGGAACAGCTTGTAGCAGATTTTTGGGACCGACATGCTCGGTGCAGTGAGTTCGTCTCGACACAAGACGGCGGCGAAGAAACTTCAGATGAAGCCACCGTGATCCCACCCTTTTGCATGGCGAAGGAACAAACGAGGTGTGCTCGCCCGCATGCCACGTGGATCGGACGCCGGTGAGCAGGCGTGGTCGCCACCGCTGTGCGCGCCACGTGGACCGACACGGCGGGCTCGGCGTGCTTTCGCTTAATCGCCGCTAAGCCGCCCACGGATCGGGCGCCCGGCAGCAGGCGTGGTCGCCACCTGCTGCGCGCGCCACGTGGACCGACACGGCGGGCTCGACGTGCTTTCAAGAATCGCCGCCAAAGCCGCCACGTGGATCGGGCGCCGGCGAAAGGCGGCGTGGTCGCCACCGCTGTTCGCCGCGCCACGTGGACCGACACGGTGGGTTCGGCATGCCGCTTAATCGCCGCCAGCCGCCGCCACGTGGATCGGGCGCCGGCGAAAGCGAGGTGGTCGCCACCGCTGCCGTAGCGCCACGTGGATCGACGTCTGTAGACGGGGTGTAAACACCCACCCGCCGCTAGATCGCCACGTGCATACGACGCTTTAGCGGCGAAGAGGGTACTGGTGCATAGTACGCCGACAAGAGAGCCGGCCCACCCAAGAACGCACATCGAGTCCTTCAAAATCCTTACATTAAATGCGGTGCATTCTTGGATGGGGCCATCACTCATCGATGCGACCGCCGATTCCTTCCCCGCATCCATTGATTTTCCTTGGGACCAAACAACAGACAACCTTGTCCTTTCATGAACCGTCGGTGCGAGTGGGGATACATATAGATCCATCCGCACCAGCGCTTCACGCTTTAGCACTCTTTGCAAACTTCGTCTTCTTCCTCCAAGCTTTTCTTGCCTCTTGCCACTTTCGCTTCCATGGCTTCTTGGACTCGCCTTCCATTCCTCGCTTCCTCGGTGGACTCCTACGGTGGGAGACTCCACACCGTCACAGCCAAGGGCCCTCTCTATTTTCGGTCGGGACCCCTACGCCACAAAGATGCCCGCCGACGAGATCATCATCTTCGTGTGGGGCATCATGGCGGGTCTGGTACCGCCTTTCTCCGAGTTTTTCCTCACCGTCCTCCACTTCTACGAAATCCATCATCTTCATCTTACCCCCAACTCCATCCTTTTCCTCGCCATCTTCGCACACCTCTATGAAATGTTCATGGGGGTGATGCCGAACCTCCCGCTCTTCCGCCATTTCTTCCTCTGCCGCGCCTCCTCCGACGGCGAACTGCTGGGGAGTTGCCATTTCCGCCTCCGGGATGGAATGGCTGCCCGCTACATTCCCTTCCAGCCCAGATCAAACTGGAAGGCTTGGCGCACCGAGTGGTCAGACGTCAACGCATTTACAATGAGCTCGAGGCTCTGGAAGTGCCCGCCGGATCGGCGGCGGTCATTGAGAACTGGAACTCGCCCGTCGAGGAGACGGCAGAACTCAGCAATGGCGGCCGCGATCAACAATTTATGGACACCGCCTAACCGGCGCCGATCGTCGAGATTTCAGATCCCAAGATTGAGCCCTCTCCGTCGCCAGATATCGCCGGCGTGGCAAAGATATCTGGCGACAATGACACACCCGCACCTTCCCTCGCCGTAAGTTTTCACTGCTACTCCTTGGCTTTTTCCTGCTTTCATGTCTTTTTTGTCTTTGCTCCTACCAACCAAAGATACATCAGATCGCTTTTTAACCTTGATCAGCGCGGAAACTTGGACGGCCGCGCCCGGCAGGTGGCTCTCCGGGCTCATGCCGTCGATCCCCGCCGGCCTGGACTTCCCTACATCGGCCCAGCCACTCGCCGATGTGGATCCCGCGGAGCGCCTGAGGATCGTCAGGTTGCTGCCGCCGATGGACTCCACCGGCCTCGCCGTAGTACCGCCGCGTGCCCCCCTAACGATCAGGGACGCACCTCCTCCTCCTGCCGATCGGGCCGCGGGCAAGCGGCCACTCGTCCCGGACACTTCAAGTCCGGTAAAGAAGGTTCGCCACGCGGCGAACCTCACCGCCACCAGCCCAAGGGTGGCGGTGGCTTCACTGAGGCGGTCGACCGCTGCCCTAATTACAAAGATCTGCATGCGACGGGCGCCATGCGCATGGCGGCAGATTCACCTCCGCGCCGCCAAGACCATCGCCATCGGTGCCAATGCAGCAGGTGCCGGCCCCAACGACGACGGCGCCAGCCGCCATGGCGCCCGTTTCGCCATCCACGGCGCCAATTGCTACGGCGCCGGTTTCTTCTCCAATTCCCCCTGGGGCACCGATCCCATTCTCCACGGCGCCACCACCTTCTGCTACGGGGACCCCTGCCGCCACTCGACAAGGTGGGCTTGAGGTCCCCATGGCCAGCTTCAGCTTGAGGGCGACGCCAAGGGCGGCCCCTCAAGATGCTTCAAGGGAGACGACACCGCCGCAGTGTGGACGGCGGAGACTCCGCTCATCTTGCCGCCCGGCTTTGCCACCGCGCAGAACCGGGCAGCCGGCCGACACCGACGCTCACCAAGTCACCCCCCGCACCATCACCAAGCCAGCCGCTCGCCACACTGAGCTCTTCACAGAGCTCAGCAATCTACACAGCACACTCGGTGCGCTTCTCGCCACGGCCGCCGGGCACGGAGCCCGGACGGTGAGGCAGTTGACGGGGGCCATCGACGAGCTAACGCGGGAGCGGGTGAGGGCGGACGTGGCGATGGCAGAAGAAAAGGCCACCGCGACCGCCCTGGCTGCTATGCAGCAGCGGGCGGAGAGGGCCGAGGCAGCGCAGAGGGCCTCGGAGTATGAGGCGGATCGCCTCAAGCGCAACCTCACCACCATGCTCAAGAGGGCTTTTCAGCGCATCAAACGATGCCTGGAACCTTTGGGCGTGGTGCTGGAGATGCCCCTCCAGGACACCGCCCTACAGTACGCCTACGCGACCAACCAGGCCGCGGAGGCACTTCGGGGATTGCCCGCCGCCCTAGCCGCACGCTCCACCAGGGAGGGGCAAGAGGTCGCGGCGGTGACTGCAAGCTTCGTGCTGGCATGCTGGGCCAGCCGTGACGTCTCCCTGGATCCAATGGCGGCGGTGGAGACCGGCATTGTGGGGAACGCCGCCCAGGCGGAGGCACGCGTACAAGCGGCTGCCGAATACTTGGCCGGACGACTGCATGTGCAGGAGCCGGTCATGGATGTCTCCACCCCGGTGGCGGAGGAAGCAGACGTCGGCGACATCGATGTGGGCGACGAGTGAAGGGCCGGGCCGCTGCCTCGCTTTCTTTGTTTTTTGTTTCTTTTGTTGATCAACCTGCTTTGCCTGTATAAACACTTTAACAAATTTTAGTCGTACCGAATGTTTTCTGGTTTTACCTTAACGCCTGCCTGCTGTGATTGTTTGATATTGCATGCTAGAATCACTAGACGGTCGACTTGAAACATAGCCAAAATACCTATTAGGCTCTTTAGTCCAGGGCAACATCCTAGAATTCCTATAAAAACTGCACACCGCTAACCACGAGCATTGGCGCAACGCGCATAAGTTATACTAAGCTTAGGCAAAAATGACCTCAAGGTATAAGAATCTGTATTTAAGTACAGAATAATTTCACCATCAAGGTCTTATGCAAGGTTACCATTGGCCTAAACCCTTCTGGACTTAAGTCCTCGTGATCTCTTAGAACCGCGTCTCAAAGATGGCGCAGAAGATGATAAGTTCGAATGATTTTGGCTCAATGGCACCTAACGGTGACAACCAGCGGTACTTCTGAGAGCCAACCCGAGGTGTACGAGCCGTATCTGAGTACCGTGCCAAACTTACACTCTGGTTACTTAACCTTGCTAAACGCTCACACTGAAGACTTTTCTTTTATCACCGAGCAGCCATCGGGCTTATGACGCCCGTGATAACCATGCATAACTTGATCAACTTTAGCATAAACATCAGCAAGCAATGGAGAGTATTACTTGAAGCACTTATCTGGTTTATAACCCAAGTGTTAGACGACCAGTTGAGGCCTTCGGGCGACCAGCCCCCAAGCGTGGGGCGACCGATGAGTCTTGAGCGACCGGCCCCCAAGCTGAGGCGACGATCAATGAGTCTTGAGCGACCGGCCCCCAAGATGAGGCGACCAGTCGGGCACCTCATGCAATAATAAATTCCCTTTCTTTCTGACGTGGGGCAGAGCCTTAAGATTTTGCCCCGCATATAAATGCAGCTATTGCAAGGGCGAATAAATATCATGCAGGGTGCATAAAACATAGATCCTGACAACATAAGTCTGTGCATGGGATAATATTGGTTCACTTGTTTTGGCCTCCATGCCTCGCCATTTTTTTCAAAGCATGGCCCAAGACAATGCGAGGTAAGGCAATAACTCCGGGGAAGGATAGTAGGCCTGCAGCGCTTGTGGGGACGACCAGCGGTGCTTCTGAGAGCCAACCCGAGGCGTACAGACCACATTTAAGCACTGTGCCAGATCCGCTTTCTGGTTGCTCGTCCTTACCCAGCACATATATTAGGCATAATTACAAACCGAAAAGGGACAGCCAAAACCCAGGGACCAATAGTACCCACGCAGCAAACCGTCCCGTAGGACACAAAAGAGGAGTAATGACGAAGTCAGAAATTCTCAAGATAATAACACTATTAACAACCAATGATCGCCGATTAGCTGGGGGACAAGTCCATCCCGGGGCTGATCAAAGCGAACCATCGGTACTTACAGCTTTTTGAGGATAAACTTTCGCAACAACTCCACATTATAGGAGTTCGCCAATTCTCGCCATCCTCGTTGGCTAACCGACCGCCGGGTCGAGATATCGAGACCACCTTAAAGGGCCCTCCCACCGGGAGAGGCGGCTTATGTAACCCAAAGATGCGCTCAACTCTGCGCAAGAAGACCAGTCACCCATCGGTGTTCTCTCGAAACCGGGTGGCGTGGTATCGCTGAGGTTTTGCTAGTATCGGGCGGCACGAAGGGTGGCCCGGTCACGAACCTCTTCCAGGAGGTTGACATCTTCTTGCCGGATATCTTCGTGGCCTTCCTCGCTAAAAAGCGAGACGCGGAGAGCCAAACGACAAATCGGAGGGGAGAACGACCGCTCCATACACCAAGAAGAAAGGCGTCTCACCAAGAGTCTGACCGGGTGTGGTACGGTTTACCACAAGACACCGGAAGTTCTTCAATCCCAAGCGCTTCGCGCAGGAGTCGATCAAACGCTCTTGTCTTGAGACCCTTCAATACTAATGCATTGGCGCGTTCAATTTTGACCGCTGTCTTAGGGTGGCCAACCAAGCAAAGCATACTTTGGTGCCCATCTCATCACGTAATTCCGTAAATGTTGCCTTTGGTGAATTGAGTTCCATTGTCGGTGATAATGCGGTTGGCAACTCCAAAGCGGGTGAATATCCCATGCATGAATTTGACAGAAGCGGAAGCCATGATGGCACATATCGCTTCACCGACCCACTTGGTGAATTTGTCGATGGCGGCATTTAAAAGGTGGGTGAAGCCCTCGTGGCCCGCAGAACGGACCCCAGATATCGGCCCTGCATCGCGAACGCCAAGAGAGCGGGATGGTTTGCAGAGCTTGGGCTGGTCGGTGGACTTGCCTAGCGAAGAACTGACAAGCTTCGCATGTCCTCACCAGCTCGCAAGCATCCTGGAGGGCAGTAGGCCAATAAAATCCCTAGCGAAACGCTTTGCTGACCAGCGTTCGGCCGGACATATGGCTCCCGCACACGCCTCCGTGGATTTCAGAGAGCAAGCTGCTCCCCTCTTCCCGAGTGATGCACTTCAGTAGAATTCGTTTCTACTCTCGCCGGATAAGTCCCCATCCACCAGAGTATAGCACTTGGCCTTACGTGCTATTTTCTCAACTGACGATCATCGTCGGGGATCACTTGGTCCCGCAGGAAGGTTAGGATCGGGTCCATCCACTGATTTTCCCGGCCAAGTGTGGCGAGCACTCGGTGTTCGCCGGGCACTTTCTTTGGGCCAGCATTTTCCTGGCGCAGATTGGCAGCACTGCCGCCTTCCTCCCGGACTGGGGCCGAGGCGAGTAGTCGCTTGCCTCCTCGAATCGAGGTCATGAGCAAAGAACGCCGCCATCCCCGCCTGAGCCGGAGGCCTCGACAGCCATACCATCGTCCCCATCTGAACCGGGGGCTGCGACAGTGACACCATCATTCCCATCTGAATCATGGGCTGTAATGGACGGTCGCGATAGTCTTTCTTCGAAGACCCCGACCGGGACAGGAGCCTTCGAGGATGCAAGCTGTGAAAGCCCATCCGCAAGGTGATTATCACGTCGGGGGATATGAGTATATCCCAACCCTTCAAAGCGCCGCTCCATTTTCCTAACCTCCGCCAAGTACGCCGCCATGGTGGGGTCAGGGCATTGAAATTCCTTTCTCGCTTGATTGATGACTAGCAGGGAGTTGCCCTTGACTTGGAGACGCCGGATACCTAATGCCGAAGCAATACGCAATCCTGCCAACAGACCTTCATACTCGGCAATGTTATTAGTAGCTTTGAAATCAAGAGCAACAACATACTGGAGCACATCACCAGTCGGGGAGACTAAGACAACGCCAGCCCCTGCGCCCTCCAATCTGAACGAACCATCAAAAAATAAGGTCCAGGGAGGCGACGCAGGGGCTTCTTCCGCTTCAAGAGTGGCGGGAGTCCACTCGGCAACGAACTCCGCCAGCTTTTGACTTTTGATGGCAGTGCGGGGAACAAACTTAAAATTGAACTCTCCCAGTTCTACTGACCATTTGGCAATGCGACCTTCTGCTTCACGGTTGAATAAAATTTCTCGCAACGGATAGGTCGTAACCACAGTAACTTCTCGACCTTGGAAATAATGCCGCAACTTCCTAGACGCCACCAGAACTGCATATAGCATTTTCTGAGCTTGGGGGTATCGAGTTTCCGCTTCATGCAACACCTTACTGACGTAATAAACTGGCTTCTGGACACCTTCCCTCTCCGCCACCAACACAAATACTGACCACTTCAGGGTAGCAAAGAATATCTAAGCGGTTCACCTTGCACAGGGGAAACCAGCACCGGAGGAGAGGTAAGGTACCGCTTCAAGTCTTCAAAGGCCTTCTGAGCCTCATCAGTCCATTCAAATCAATTGGTTTTCTTCAATAGCTTGAATAGGGGCAGGCTCCTTTCTCCCAATCGGGCAATGAATCGCCCGAGGGAGGCCAGGCGACCAGCCAAACATTGAACCTGTTTGAGCCGTGCTGGCGGCTTCATGTGCTCAATCGCTGCTATCTTATCCGGATTGGCTTCAATCCCTCGGTTGGATACCAGGAACCCCAACAATTTGCCGGAGGGAACTCCGAACACACACTTCTCTGGATTTAATTTCAAGCAATTCTTCCGAAGATTGGAGAAGGTTTCCTCCAGGTCTCGAATCAAGGCTTCACTTTCTTTGACTTTCACTACCAAATCATCAACATATACTTCAAGGTTCGCCCTATCTCATGGACGAAAGGTAATGTGCATAGCACGCTGATAAGTGGATCCAGCATTCTTTAAACCAAAAGGCATCCTAATATAACAATAAACACCCATAGGGGTTACAAAAGCAGTTTTTTCTTCATCTTCCACTGCCATGCTAATTTGATGGTACCCAGAGTACGCATCCAGAAAGCATAATAATTCACAACCTGCCGTGGAGTCAACAATGAGGTCGACTCGCGGCAAGGGATAAGGATCCTTCGGGCAGGCCTTGTTAAGGTCGGTGAAGTCAACACACATTCGCCACTTCCCGTTGGACTTTTTGACAAGCACAGGATTGGCAAGCCACTCAGGATGAATGACCTCCCTAATGATTCCTGCGCCAATAGTTTCTCCACCTCCTGCCGAATAGCGTCTTGCCGCTCCGGAGCTTGCCGCCGGATCTTTTGTCGAACCGGGCGCGCTTCGGGGAGCGTTGCCAAACGGTGCTCGATCACCTTCCTAGGGACCCCGGTCATATCGGACGGTTGCCAGGCGAACACGTCGGAATTACACCGGAGGAAGGTGACGAGCGCGTCTTCCTATTTGGCGCTGAGGCTGGCGCCAATATTGACGGTTTTGCGGGGCTCGCCCTCACTCAGGGCGACCACCTTAACCTCGCCCGTGAGCGAGGCGCTGGTCCGGACCGAGGGCTTTAACAGCGGCATCAAGACGCCGGGACAAGTGGCAGCACTCATATCAAGCGCAAACTTATGACAGCGCAAAGCTTCAGACTGATCCACTCGAATGTTTGTGGGGCCGGCAGGCCCTGGCATCTTCACCACCATATATGCATAATGAGTCACCACCATAAACTTGGCCAGTGCCGGTCGGCCAAGCAAAGCATTATAGGGAAGATCAAAATCAGTGACTTCAAAGTCCACCAACTCAGTACGATAATTATCCTTTTCTCCAAAAGTGACAGGGAGACGCACCTGGCCCACGGGGATTGCACTAACCCCCGGGGCTATTCCAAAGAAAGGCAAAGATGGATGGAGATCCTGCCGCGGGATTTGAAGAGCTAGAAATGCCGTGGAGGACAAAATGCTGAGAGAACTTCCTCCATCCACCAGCACACGGCCCAGCCGGACATTCCGGACTGTGGGCGACACCACAATCGGGAGATGTCCAGGGCTGGGGGCGCAATCAGGGTGGTCAGCCTGACTGAAGATGATCGTCTCCTCCGACCATTTCAGCATCCGACGCGACCTCGAAGCTCGCCCCACAGCACACATCCCTCTTCAACCGCTTGCAAGCGGTATTAGAGCGAAGGGCGGACGAACCATCATAGATATACGCCAAGGTATGATCCACCTGCTGGAAAGCCAGCGGGGCGGGGTCTTCACCACAATCACCGTCACGAGAGTGACGCTCCTCATCACGAGGGCAGCGTTCCATGATCCGCCGCTCTACCATCCGGTCCACGACCTGACAGCTGTCCAGATCATGGGTGTCAGTTCGATGAATTGGGCACCAAGGCCCTCTTTCTCTCCGCCCGCGGCGATCGTTCCTACAACCGCGGCAGTTATCGCGCCGGTCGCGGCGATCATCGCGCCGATCACGGCGGTCATCGCGCCGATCACGGCGATTGCCGCTTGATCGGCGGCGCGCCCGGCGACCTAGAGTCGCCAGCGGTCGCTGGCGGCAAGACCCGCGGGTCTCTCTTGCCTCGCGCTTCGCGCCTTCTTTCTTGACGGGCCGGAGCCCTTCGAGGTTCCGGCTTCATCTTTGCCTCGGCCACCACAGGGACCAGATCTCGGCCCGTCGCCTCTGAGTCTGCAGCAAGACTTATGCGCGAGGGAGAACAGCTCAGAAGTGGAGCTAATAGTACGGGTGGCCATCTTCTCCTTCATTTTGCGGTCGCGAACGCCTCTTCGAAAGGCGATGACAACCGATTGCTCCGAAATATGGGGAATCGTGTTGCGGCAATGGCAGAACCGCCGGATAAAATCACGCAACGACTCCCCCTTATGCTGTTCCAGGGCATGCAGATCATCCTCCACGCCCGGCTGCGCGAAGGAGCCCTGGAAGTTGGCGACAAAGAGGCCACACAGCTCCTCCCACGAGTGCACCGACCCTCAAGGGAGGTTCAACAACCAAGAACGGGCAGAGCCCGTCAAGGCCGTCGGAAAATAATTGGCCACAACCTTTCCGAACCCACCGGCCGCTCGTACCACCGTTGTATAAATTTGTAAAAACTCCTCTGGATTGGTAGTGCCGTCATAACTTTCTATAGATGCCGGGCGAAACTTTTCGGGCCACTCCACACGGCGTAACCGCCGGGAGAACGCCTGATACCCAACGCCATAAACAAAGCCCAGCCTCCCACCGGGGGCTCGGCCCGGGGAGCGAGAAATAGGACTCTCCGCTGAGTCAGAGGAACTTCCATCTTCGGGGGCCACCGCTTGCAGCGCCTCGCTTGGCCGGCGGCGTGGCACACGGCCGCGAAGGTCGCCGTTTCGCCGGCGGGCTTCGTCAAGATGACTTCTTAGGTCCCCACGGTTCCTTTCGGAACCGGGACCGACGCGTTCTGCGCCGCCTCCTCCACCCCGCCCACTGGCCAGACGCCGCTACCTGTGGCGGCTGAGCCTCGCGAGCCCTCACCCGCATACAGGGGCGGAGTACCACCGATGCTCTGCCGGCCGGGGGGCCCTACCCGAAGCTGGGCCGCACCAACAAGGCCGGCAAGATCCTGCAGCCACGGGGTGGCCAGGGAGTCTCCTGCAAGCGCCACCGGAGGGTGGTCCAGGAGAAGACGAGCAAAGATGGATTCTGAGCCGGGTGGCGCTTCCATAGCCACCGGCCAAGACCGATGCCCCACCGCCGGCACCGGAGCATCGCCGACACCCTACGGGGGTGGAGTGAGGCGGTCTTGTGATCGACGAGGTTGCCGGGACACACTCTGAATATGGCCCGACTCTTCTCCTTCCTGATGCTGCGAACTTGCCATCTCCAGATGCACAGGACTGAAAGAAAACACCAAAACTCGTCGGAGAGATGATCGGAAAAACCAACTACCGACCCCTACCTGGCGCGCCCCTGTCGGCGTATCTCAACTGACAGGCCCAAGTCTACAGACCGGGTTTGGTTCGGTAGGGGGTGTCTTTGGTAATTGGCTAACCCTAGCAGAGAGAAACCCCAGTACCTCTCACACTAACGAGTTCTAGTGTCTAAAATCCAGATGAACACACGATTTTACCCAGGTTCAGGCCCCCATGGAGAAGGGTAATAGCCTTACTTCCTGCTCGATCTTGAATTCAGTATTTTGGACTTGGTTACAGAGCTTGCTGGTGACCAGCTCTTCTGTTGAGTCTCTCCTTTTTCTTTCCTCTCTTTTTCCTCTCTCTTTCTTCTCCCGTATGCTCTCAAGTGCCCTTATATGCACGGGCTTACACGAGTCAGATGGAGGAGGGATGTCATCATGCTTATCTTACATGCATTTACTACACCTTATATCGTTGTCCCATTCCTTGACCCTAATTAATGCCAAGATGCTTTCACGGTTCTTCCGAATGTGACCCCTCGCCACGGGTAGGTGTGAGGTGTCGAGAACAGCTTGTAGCAGAATTCCTTGGGACCGACATGCTCGGTACAGCGAGCTGTCTCGACACGATGACGGCGGCGGCGAAACTTCAGATGAAGCCACCGCATCCACCCTTTTGCATGGCGCGGAACAAACGAGGTGTGCTCGCGCGCATGCCACGTGGATCGACGCCGGCGGCAGGCGTGGTCGCCACCGCTTGCGCGGCGCCACGTGGACCGACACCGGCGGGCTCGGCGTGCTTTCATCGCCCGCCAAGCCGCCACGTGATCGGGCGCCGGGCGGCGAGGCGTGGTCGCCACTGCTGCCGCGCCACGTGGACCGACACTGTGGGCTCGGCGTGCTCAGCGCCAACCGCCACGGGCGGCGAGGTGGTCGCCACTGCTGCCCAAGCGCCACGTGAATCGACGTCTCAGACGGGTGTAAACACCCACCCGCCTGCTAGACTGCCACGTGGGCTACGCACGCTTTTGTGCGGCGAAGAGGGTACCCTGGTGCATAGTACACCGACATACCTAAAATAGGGTTATTTAGAGTTTGTAGCCTTACTTCTAGAAGTCCCTTGCCCTTTACCTTTACTTTTCACTATGATTTGCTTTCTCCCTTTATTCTATTTTTCCCTTTCTGTAGCCATGGCTATTGCTAGCCTGCTGAGCATTTTGCATGTGCTTCGGGCACTACAAGACTCCCATTAGGAAGTACGTGATAATTCTTCATCAAGAGTTCATCATGTTTTCCTACTTCTAGCAAATGCATATAAGCCCGAAGTACTTTTGGAACTTGTCATTACGATACTATTACAGCACTCATATTGGGGTGGAACGGCATATCCTAAAAGTATGGGAGGATCCATTCACGTTGTGCTTTTAGCAACAGGAGGGATCTTTGTTAGTTATATATTTTTCCTTCAGAGAATTCAAAAGTACCAGCTAGTCATCTTCCACCAATTATATGGCCTTCAGGTCCGTATGGCCGTATATCTGGCGGCTTCGGTCCTTCTGCTAACCTAAGGCCGCTTCTCATCCAAAGAAGGAAGCTGAGATGGTCAGGCCGGTCTTCAGCGATGAGACCTTCCAAAAAGTGAGGCAAAAAGTCCATAATGACGGAGAAATGTCTCACGGAGATAGAGGAAGGTGGCTTCGTCTTTCTCTGGGAGTTCTTCCACTAGAGGCCATCCGTTGGTGAGGCTTATCCAACCCTTAAGGATGAGGATGAGATTGTGGTTTTTGAATCTTTCTTCTATTGCGGTCTTAGCTTTCCCCCTTCCAAATTTCTGCTTGATGTTCTGGACTTCTACGAAATTCAACTTTTTCACCTGAGCCCCAACTCGATTACGATGCTTAGTGTGTTTGTCCACCTTTGTGAGGCCTTCTTGGGTATCAGACTCAGCCTCAACTTGTTTTGCTATTTTTACTGCCTGAAGAGGTCGACCAAGAATGAGGTTGTTGGGGGTGCTGGGTTTCACCTCCGTAGCGGAGCAGCTAGCGTGTACATTCCAGTTTCGGTCACTTCTTCCTGGCAATCGAACAGGAAGAAGCGGTAGTTTTACATCACCTCGCTGGCTATGATCAATTTCCCCTTGGCTTATTAGCCATTATTCTCGAACTCCATTGACCTCTGGACGAAAGTCTCTCCATCAACTGTGCGGAATGCGCTTTATATTAAGAAAATTGAAGAGCTGAGGAAGAGGGGATTAACCAGGTGGCATGTCGCTTGTGACTTTTGACATGACAATAGAGTTTGCTGAAGTGCCGGGACCACCTGGACTAGGACTACTCTGGGGTCGACGATGCAACCAGAGACAGCCCTAAAAGTAAGTGGCAATAACTTTATCTGTTGCCATGACTGGTGGCTAACGAACAGACTTACTGACCAATAGTCTTATCAGATGCAAACAATTCCTCCCGACTGAGCCAGATGTTTCAGGGCTCAGAACCTGGCCCTTGTGGTGTAGAGGCCTATTCTCTAACCACTCCTCGACCAGAGGTATGTATCGAATAACGACCAATCCTGCCGCACCTGAGCATGCGTTGTTGCTTAACCAATTTTGTCTTCAGGAGGCCACGTTTGATGAATATAGTGGGCAGCTCAAGGAGGCCATCAGCTTGGATGATGAGCCAGCTCAGGACGATGGACAGGCATTAGGCTCAGCTGCTGCCGGTGAGGGGCCGTCTGCAGACGACGCGGCGCCCGCCATATATCCCAGCGAGGTTGAAACAGCTCTAGAGCAAGAGGTAGTCGACTCTCCTCGGGAGAGGAGGTCGACATCGCCGACGCTCAACTGACTATTGAAACATCCTCGGATGTCATCGGTGAGATCTTCCGACCAAGTGATATTCAATAGCTCGCTCGGATGCTAAGAGATCACTGCTGACGTAATCCAATAGATCTTGGAGGACTAGCGGGCCACCTAGGGCGCTGATGCGCAAAATCTGGCAGCTGCTTCACAGGCGTCTCCTCGAAGGGAGCCTTCATCGACTGAGATGGTCAGAACGGTAATACCGTTGTTAGGTAGTTACTTAATCTGCTTATTACCTAGCATCTTGCTCATGATCATCTTGTGTGGGTAGGCTCCTCCTTCGGTTGCTAACCCGCCGACACCATTGCTCCAGCCTGCCGGGCCGGTTGAGAAGGCGGCTGCCGGGGCCAAACTGGTCCCGATGAAAGCATCTGCCTCAGAGAGGAATGTAAGGGTGAAGTTCAAGATGGTGCGGTAAAGTTACTTCTCCACTATGTTTGCCATAATTTCTCTTTTTTCTAATAAAATCTTATAAGATGCCCCCTACAGGAAGGGTGCAGCTAGTGGCACGATCGATGGTGCCACTACCGGCACCTCACCACCATCAAACATGGTCACACCCGTTCCGGTTAGCGCCATGCCTCCGCCGGACACGGCCACGCTCGCCCCGATCTAAGGCGCCGGCTCTGACTACATCAACAACCACCCCGCCTCTTCCAACTCCTCTAGTGTCCTTCAAGTATTGGTTAGTCTTAAAGCCGCAGCTACAGGTAGGTAAACACGTCCTGCTGCTTCTTCACCTTGGATCTATTCTCCACTCCACCCCTCTTTTTTAGCTTCTTTTGACCGCTTTTGACAACGTGTTATGGAGACCCTACGTCACATCGAGTCATTATGCGAGCAAGCTCATCAACGGAAAGAGCGGCTCTCAGCCTCCCACCAACAGGTAACCAAAATGAAGGACTCCGAGCTAGCGCAACTTCGAGCTGAGCTGAAGGCGGCAAGGGCCAAAACTGACGCAGAGGCAAAAAAAGTTGAAGGCAGAGGTGAAGGCGCTAAGGGCTTAGAAAGCCTCTTTAGAAGCCGCGTGGCTCAAAGCCAAAGTCAACCGGGACAAGGCGGAAGTGAACTTGAAGGTGGTCGAGGGGCAAAAGGCTGCAACAGACATGGCATTAGCCATTCTGTAGTCGGAAACCCTCCAAAACATGACTTCGTCAGCTCGTGTTGCGACCTCGTATCTATTAGGTTTGGTGATCAAGAACCACCATCCGGCCTGAACCTCTCATTTTTGGATGAGGGCTTCACCTATGAGGAGGACAAGGCTACTATCCTCGTCGAGTCCTTGAAAGTCTAGGTTGAGAGGTTTGTGGACCAATTGGAGCTGTCTCTTGATGACGACGCCAGCAAAAACCCCTAGGCTCCTCGTGTCGATGTAATCGTACTCGTGCTGGTGCTGTGGCCTTTCTATGAAAATACTAATTGATTTGCTTGTCTTTCATGCCTTCTTGATCCCTTGCCGATGAAGCAAAAGAGGCACAAGTAGATGCAAATTCGATTAGCACTTATAAACCTTTAGCCTTTTGTGTCTGTATCTCAACTATACCTGCACACAAGACTTAAGAGAAAATTCTCATCAAATTTCTAAGCCCTCGAGCTTATGCCCGGAGAGGATGTGCATAATATTGGTGCGATGTAGACCACAACAAAAGTTATGCGATCCTTTGCAAACCTTTATCGACTATATGACTTAGACTGTGCAACGAACATAAACTTGCTGAGCAGCACATGTAGAACTAACTAGAGGCCTCGTCTCCCATCGGCCGCTGAGCGTTAGATGTTTGACAATCTTGTGCTCATTTGCACATAGGATAGAATTGCTCGTTGTCTGGTTCAAGCATGGCCGCGCATAGGTTTCGCTCACTAAACAACTAAGCAGGCAATCGAGTAAATATGCGCAAAGGAATTCACATTCATATAAGCTAATAGCAAAGATTTTGTGTCTATAGTGTGCTCCACTCGATAACTATATCGACTGAAAGAGAGTTGAAAAAGGCAGAGAATTAAAAAGGAAAAAAGGCATCAAGTTACCTGTACATCAAGTTACCTGTAGCCCCTAACCCTTACTCGAGAAGACCATCGGGTGGGGAGTAGAGTATAGTAAGCATAATGCTGTGATTCGGCTCTCAATTCTTACTCGATAGCTAGATCGAGATGACAGTAGAGCGTTAGCGTCACACACCTGTTACGACTCCAAGTCCCTTACTCGATAGGCGTCTCAACCCGAGAACAGGGCTAAGTGGAGGTGAAAATTTGGGCAACATAACCTTCGACCTCCAACTTGACAAGGCATTTTGGGAAGCATTTGCGCCATCCTGCCTGTGTAAACCGTGACCCTCCGCTCAACTCAAGAAAAAGGAAAATGTCAACAAATATTTTAAAATACCAAGCGATACAGCTCCTGACCCTACACTCGACTTGGCCATCGGGGCGAGGGTAGAGCGAATGCGCTGACAAATAAGTAGTGTAGCCTTCAACTTCCTACTCGATAAATGCTTAGAGGAGGAAGCAGAGCATAATTATCTTTAAACGATAACTCTCGACTGTATGCTCTGGCGTGTAAGCCCCCGAGCATACTTGGTGGAGTTCAGTGTTGGCAAAAACATGATGTGGCCCCTGACTCCCTACTCGATTAAGCCATCGAGGAGACAGTTGAGCATGAGCATCATGTACGGCACCTTCGACCATACACTCGGGTGCACAAGGTCCTGAGCGTGTCGATAAGGCTTAGCATTATTTTTGTTTACTTATTATGACTAAGGACTTCTGCAGCCATCGTGTCCTTTGGTTTTCGCGTGGCCCATCATGACTTAGCATCTCTTCAGCTTCCGCATTTATGTGAGAGTTTAGAAGGACACCTCGTAGATTGGAACTAACGCAGACTCCAATTGGGTCATGACTCCTGGCCTGACCTGCTCCCAGGACAATAAATAAATGGGATGCGTGGTCACCTGGCATCGCCTTTCTCTTTCTTATATTTTGCAACACTCTGCTCTCTTCAACATCTTCATGACCACCTCACCTCCCTCCTCTTCTTCTATGGAGACCCTTGAAGGACCCCCTCCTAGAGAGATATCTATTAAAATCCCTCCTCTGCCTTCAGCCACAGGGCCCTCACAGCGCATTGTCATTGTCCTCTCTGAGGATGAAGACGACGAAATCGACTGGGATGCAGTCGAGAAGGAGGTCTGGCTCAAGGAGGAGGAGGAGGAGATCAACTGGAGGGCTGTCGAGCGGGAGGTCTGGCCCAAAGAAGAGAACGAGGTGACCAGCAAGCTGCCATCGCCACCAAGGAAGACCATGCCACCTCCGTTCCTCTCGCGATGGCGGATGCCACCTCCAACACCGGAGGAGAAAAAGGCTAAGCTGTCGATGCCAGTAGTGGAGGTGAAGCTCAAAATAGCTTCATCGATCCGACACTTGCTCACCCTCCAAGCCATCACGGTCGTCAGGAGGTTTTGGTGACACAGGGGGATCCTTTGCCATCAACCGGTCGGCACACCCTTGCACCTCTTTTGGCTCTCCTAGAGGGCTATCAGCTGCCAGCCCCTGAGTGAACATAAGAGGAGACGCGATGCTCTCCAAATGTAATAGAATACTTTTGTTAGCAATATAAATAAAATAATCTTTTTACTTACCTGGAGTTTTTTTTTTTGCATGCGACGTTCTCTTTTATGTATGGAATTTTCTTAACTGATCAATGTTCCATGAGTTATCCAGTACCACGCCAAGTGTTGTAGATAGCCGCACTGATCCTGGTCGAGTAACTACCACATAGGGGCCTTCCCATTTAGGTGATAACTTGTTACGATTGTCTTGTTTCTGCACCTTTCGTAGTACTAAGTCCCTGGCATCGAGCTCCCTTTCCTGGACTATTGTACCGTGGTATCTTTGCAAAGCCTGTTGATACTTGGCTGCTCAAATGGACGCTCAATCTCTGTACTACTCGAGTAGGTTTACGTCATCTGCTCGCTCTTGTTCTTGTTCCTTTTCGGAGTAGTTCTCCACTCAAGGTGACCTGAATGTTAACTCGGTCGGAAGCACCGCTTCTGTTTTGTAGATCAAGAAAAATATAGTCTCACCAGTGGCTCGACTAGTAGATATTTGCATGGCCTATAGCATTGAGGGAAGTTCTTTTGCCTACTGAGTTGAGTAAGTCTTAAGCTTATCGAACACACAGGTCTTGATCCCCTGCAGGGTTATGCCGTTGACACATTTGACCTGACTATTACTCTGAGAATGAGCTATAGAGGCGAAGCAAAACTTGATTCCTAGTTCTTCGTAGAAGATTGTAAAAGCACTACTCTTGAACTGGCTACCATTATTGGTAATCACTCGATTCGGAATGCCAAATTGAGTAACAATGCTCCTCATGAACCTCTTGGCCACTTCTGAGGGGATGTTCCTGACAGGTTCGGTCTCGATCCACTTGGTCAACGTGCCAATTGCTATGAACAAGAACTTATAACCTCCTTGGGTTCTAGGAAAAGGTCCCAAGATATCTAAGCCCAAGACGGAGAAGGGTCAAGACAGAGGAATAGTTTGCAGAGCCTGGGCTGGTCGGGTGGTTTGCTTACCGTAGAATTGGTAGTTTTCATACTTTTTACACCAGCTCACAAGCATCCTGGAGGGTAGTCGGCCAGTAGAACCCTTGCTGGAAAACTTACCCGACTAGAGTGCAATAGGACGCATAGTTACCACAAATGCCTCCATGGACATCGAGCAATATTTTATTGGCCTCTTCCTAAGTGATGCACTTCATCAAGATTTCATTACTCCCTTTCCGATAGAGCTTGCCGTCTACCAATGCGTATAACTTGGACTTACGTGCAATTTTCTCAGCAGAGGCATCATCGCTGAGATCTCTCGACCTTAGAGAAATGGGGTCATCCAGGTCAGTTCGCATTCGAGTAGTGCAGCTTCCATGTCCGCAATTTCTGCCTTGCTAGCTCAAGCAGACTACTGATCGACTTGGGGGAGATGGATGGTTTAGGGAGTTTTTCAACAAAGACTCCCACGGGCGTGGCAGAACGGGACGAAGCGAGCCTACCAAGTTCGTTGGTGGCAGCATTATCACTCCGCTGGATGTGCCTTACCTTGAGACCTTCGAACTTGTGCTCTAACTTGCGAACCTCGTTCAGATACACTGCCATGTTGCCATCCGAGCACTGGTACTCCTTTTCCACTTGGTTTATGACTAGCTGTGAATCCCCTTTAACGAGTAATCATTTGATTCCATGTGCCACAACTATTCGAAGCCCGTTGACCAGTCCCTCATACTCTGCAACATTATTCAAGCTTGGAAATCGAGTTGAATGACATATTTAAGTTCCTCACCTGTTGGAGATTTAAGCATGATGCCAACCCCCGAGCCTTAGAGTGTAATCGATCTATCGAAGAACATAGTCCAGTGGTCATCAATTGTCTTGGTTTCCCTTTCCTTGACGTGAGTCTATTCTGTGATGAAGTCCGCCAGAACTCCTGACCAGACACTGATCCGCGGTGCAAAATTGACCTTGAACTCGTTGAGCTCGACCGCCCACTACGTAATTCGCCCTGTCGCTTCTCAGTTTCGTAGCACCTCCTTAAGCGAATACGTTTAATGACCGTAATCTTGTGTGCTTAGAAGTAGTGCCGCAACTTTCGGGGAGTCATCAGGATGGTGTATAGCATCTTCTGTATCTGAGGATATCATGACTTGGCATTGTGTAAGACCTCGCTCACGTAATACATTGGCTTTTGGACTTTGGTCTTTTTCTCAAGGCAGTCCCGTTCGACCACTATGACCGTGCTTACTATTTGCGGGTAGCTACAATATACAAAAAGAGTTCCTCTTTTTCATTAGGTGACACTAAAATTAACGGGGATGATAAGTACCTTTTCAGATCTTGAAAAGTTTCTTTAGCTTCCTTAGTCCACTCGAAAGTGTCATACTTCTTGAGCAGCTTGAAGAAAGGTAGCCCTCACTCGCCATCCGAGAGATGAATCGACTAAGGGCCGCGATGCAGCCTGCAAGCTTTTGCACCTCTCTTAGCATTCGTGGAGGACACATCTGGTTTATCGCATCGATCTTACCACGAACGCATCTGGTTTATCGCATCGATCTTATGCGGGTTAGCCTCGATGCCTCAATTGGACACTAGGAAGCCGAGAAGCTTGCTGGACAGGACACCGAATGTGCACTTCTCAGGATTGTGCATCATCCGATACTTCCTGAGGTTGTCGAATGTTTCCCCAAGGTCACCAAGTAAGGTGCCTTTAGTTTTCGATTTCACTACGATATCGTCAACGTATGCTTTTACACTGCGTCCTATTTGGGACTTCAAGTAGTTTAGAATACAATGCTGATACGTTGTGCCAGCACATTTCAAACCAAAAGGCATCTTCACATAACAAAATACATTGAAAGGAGTAGTAAAAGCAGTCTTCACCTTGTCCTCTGCGGACATGCTAATTTGGTGATACCCCAAGTAGGCATCTAAAATACTTAGCAGTTCACAACCTACAGTGGAATCCACTATTCAATCGATGTGGGGGAGAGAAAAAGGATCCTTAGGACATGCTTTGTTAAGGTCGGTGTAGTCGACGAACATTCTCCACTTGCCATTGGGCTTCTTTATGAGAACCGGGTTCGCCAGCCATGTTGGGTGACGAACCTCTCAGATGAAGCCAACCTTCAAGAGTTTGCCGACCTCCTCTTGTATGACTTGCTTTCGATCTTCTGTGAATCTACGCTACTTCTACACCATGGGCTTGGCACTCGGTTCCATAGCCAGTCGATGCTCGATCACCTTCTTGAGGACCCTAGGCATGTCGGATGGTTTCCACGCAAACACGTCGCGGTATGCTCGAAGGAAAGTGACAAGCTCGAGTTCCTATTGGGGTCGAGGTCGGCACCTACCTTGATTGTTTTAGATTGTTCTATCGGGTCTAGGGGTACCATCTTGACGAGTACCCGGGATATGGGTATCCCCAGCGGCCCAGAAAGACAAATGGGCCGCCTCAAGACCCGGGATTCAGCTGGAGGCCCCACTCGAAAATACCCAGTCCCCGACCGAGCCATGACCAAAGCGGCTGAAGACAGTCCGACCCGCCGATCGGATCGCCCGTGAGCCCCGATCAAGCTCACGCCACCTCCGTCAGGAACAGACGTCAGGTTATCGGGAACCGGTCCCTGACCCAGTCACCTACCCCGCCGGTACAACCCCTCAGCGGCCCCTAGACTTATAAATTTACTTGCCGGTTTACGAACACCGACACATCTTAACACCTCCATAGTGATGCAGACATCACTCCAATGCATACGCCCGATACTCCTCCAGTTGTGACGCAAGGACCCATCATAAGAGCATGAGCACGGCAATTGAATCAACAGGTGAGCTCGTTCCTAAGTGCCCGTGCATATACTTGTGAGGATGGCATGCTACCTAATGATATTATTGATTATATTGTCCTTAGAAACTTTGGAGAGGATCATGAAGGCCTTGGGAACCAGCAAGGGCCAGGAGGGAGGCAAGGAGGGCGTCCAAGTCAAGTTGGAGGCCCAATTCATCTTGGAGTCGACTACCTCAGTCACCAGGAGCAGTATTCACTAAAATCATCGCCCAGGCCACAAACGGGCTCCGATTTTGATGATCCACATATGCCTCGAAAGCTAAGGAGATAGCCTTTCCAATGGCACTGGTTTCAGGTCATTTGGACTTCGGAATCAATGGAAATTCACATTACAATTTGGTGGACAGAATCTGTCCCAGGGTGCTGCGTCACCAATTTGAGCCGTTGGCCCATGTATCGTGTTGGAGTCCATCACGGACGCATCTAGGGTTTCTAGGACGTCCCTTAGACCTTATATTCAGTAGCCATCGCTAGGGTTTGAGGCGGGTTTTGCTTAGATCAATTCTGTCTTTAAACAGTGTCGTCGTTCATCGGTTTGTGAGACCCCAACTCGTGAGCTTCATCCTCAATTGCAAATTCAGTTGCATCTTTCTTGTTCTTGCTTGTGTTCTTGATTCACAGGTAGGGATTAGCCTTCGTGGCGAGGTCAACT
The DNA here is from genome assembly GCA_036346375.1 of Guadua angustifolia. NCBI lineage: Eukaryota > Viridiplantae > Streptophyta > Magnoliopsida > Poales > Poaceae > Guadua > Guadua angustifolia. Next base: position 46,706,114 of record CM070505.1, on the reverse strand, counting down.
GGGTAGCGCACGGTTGATAACCAGAGGACGCGTGGTGCTGCGATTGCGGGGGTTTTGATCGTGCCGATCAAGAAGCCGGATCTTGTGTGTCTCGCGCCGCCTAATCGACTTATCCTCCACCTGACGAAAGTTCGGTATCCCCGTTCCCATCAAGTGGTATCAGAGCAAGGTTACTGTCAGGTTTGCCTTTTCCCGTAGTTTGATTTAGTTTTGTGTTCGTCCTATAGTCCACGAAAAAGCCAAAAAAAATTGCAGTTCATAGTCTACCATACCTAGAACCACGCCTAGCCTTTGCACAATTTCGTTTTCAGAGTCCGTAGTACTGAGTTTGTATCCATAGTCGAGTCGTGTTGCTGGTTTAGATCGTGGTCTTAATTTAGTTGTGTTTCATCTCCGCTGCATCCCTTATCCTACACCGATCCAGTCACCAATCGCTATTTGTGTCCTTGTTGGAATCGGTTTTGTGGGTTTCATCATTTTCGGAGTCCTAGTTGTGTTAGGGTTTTCCCCTTCATAAACCCTAATTCCCCACCTCCTGTTAGCCAAACCGCCACCCCTCATCACAGAGCCTTCCACCATAGATCATCGCCTTCCATATCCACTCCATACCCCTTTGAGTTTGGAGAGGTGCCGCCTAGAAAACCCTAATTCGGAGTCCTTCCGTAAAACGGCCATAACTTTCGCATACGGACTCGAAATTAGGCAAAAAAAATTTCACGGATATCTACAAAAAATTTTACATCCGATTCTCCCCACTTTGTTGGGTTTGCCAAATTTATTTTTGCGAAATTCCCTTGGGAAGATTGAGTTTCTGGTCGCCGAAGTTTGAGCACGCCTTTCAAAGAATACTTCTTATTTCATATCAGCTTCATCTTACATCTATTCAGACTAAAAATTTGTGTACTATCTACCTTTGTGCTCCTGATCCTAGGAAAAATATCAGAAAAATAAAATAAAAAAAATTTTGTGAAAGGAAGCAGAGAGCAAAAAAAAAGAGGACAAAGGTAGGTGCTTTTACCGTGCCTGATAGAAGTGTTTTGCTGCTATGCTGATATTTGTTCATATATTCTGACGCCTTGTTGCTTGTCTCTATATATTCCTTGTTTTCTGCCACAGCTAGAATAAGGCCACGTTTAGACCATAAACTAGGGCAAGTGCTTTTGGACATTTATTGACATTACTATACAGAATCGAATTATGTGCCCTCCATACATATAACCTTCCTCTGACTCCACATATACATCCTTCGATCGGCCACGGGTTATTGACCCTTGCAATCGCTTCATCACGCCCTCACGGTTGTCACGAACCACCACCGGTTGCACCGTCCTCATTTGTGTTGGTAAGAAAGGTAAGAACTTGGTAAGATTGCTTGAGAGCGTGAGATCCCACCTAGTAGTTCATAGGGCTCATAATATTTGTGCTTGTTTTCCTTACGTCCTCTTTACTGTGCTAACCATGGCGGTGGCAAGAAGGGCAAAACGAGGATGATGTTACCATCGAAGACTGTGTCCTTCATTCAGAGTTGTCGACCATGCTAGAGGAGATAAAAACGATGTTCAAGGAGCATGCCACGACGACGCACAAGACCCTTGAGAGCATCGATCGACGAGTTTCCACCCTCACCGAGAGGATGGATGCCGTCGAAAAATGCCCTGCCGCGACTATTGATGGAGATGCATCCGTCAACAGCGGCTTCAACAATGGCACCAACCACGGCAACAACGACCACGATGAGGATGGTGATTTTGAGGAAGATGAAGATGAGCAGCAACGTGACGCCAGGGAACGAGCTGCTCAATGAGACGCCCGTCTGCATGACCGTCTTCGCCGCAACCATCACGGTATGGGAGGTAATAACCAGAACCGCAATGATGATCCTTCCTTTTCTGGAGCTTATGATGCTGATGCTTACTTAGATTGGGAGATGACGGTCGAGCAGAAATTTAACTCCCATCTAGTTCTTGAGATTCATAGGGTTAGACAAGCCACTAGTGAATTTAAAGATTTTGCTATAATCTGGTGGAATGAACTAGTAAATGCCCGCTTACAACCTGATTCTTGGGCGAGATTAAAAGATGCTATGCGTAATAGATTTGTTCCTCCTTCCTACCAACGTGATATGCGCAAGAGATTGCAACGATTAGATCAAGGTAGTATGACTGTTCAGGAATATTACCAAGAGCTTCAAAAGGGCACAATGTCAACGACAAGAAGGCCGTGCAAGACTCCTCCAGAATAGAGGCCACAATGTCAATGAGGAAATTTTACAGACAAGGACGGGGAACCAATCGGTTTTCCATACTCCTCAACAGAACATTATTGCCTCCAAGACGCTTCTTGACACCTTAGGGCCACTGCTTGGTCCTGATAGCCCTGCCGCTCCGATCGTAGCCCAAGTTCAGGCTATGGTGGCGGCGGCAGCAGTTCAGCAGCACCAGGAAGAACCAGGTCGTACTCGCCTCGTCAACTCGCAGGCTGCCAGCAGCGATACGGCTCGCAGTCGTCACAGGAGAGAGCTTCGACGGGGGGAGGATGTTCGGCATAGTATCAGCCGGGACCTTCGCATGGATCTAAATGCCAGGCGGCGTGACCGGGAAGATGAAGAACGCCGTAGGCGCAAAGATAACTACGAACGTTTTGGCATTGGCCACGATGACCGGGACAATCACCGTAATGACCCCCGCTATTGTGGAGGGGAAAACGAAGACCGACGAGCCAAATCACCCTATCAACATTCTCCACGAAGGCGCGGTGACGGCCCTATTGAGGGCATCCGGGCTTTCACCCCTCACCTTCGCCGAGTGGTCTGGCTCGAAGGATTCAACCCGAAGAGCATCACCAAATTTGACGGAGAAAGAGATCCTGAAGCTTGGCTCCAAGTTTACTCTCTTGCGATTATGGCTGCCGGGGGCGATCGCAACGTGATGGCCAATTACCTCCCAGTCATGCTCACCTCTTCGGCTCAAGCATGGCTCACAGGACTTCCGGCAAACTCCATAGATTCCTGGGAGGATCTTTGTGAGCAATTCATCACCAATTTCTAGGGCACGTACGAGTGACTTGGAACACAATGGGACCTGTACCAGCTTCACCAGAAAAGAAATGAGACGCTCCGAGAATTCATCCGGCGCTTCATGCAAAAGAAGAATACGATCAGGGATATCTCGGAAGCGGCAGTCATCGCAGCGTTCCAGAAGGGTGTCAACGACCCCGACCTGATCAAGAAAATGTCTCGAAAGCCGCCATCCACCGTAAGGGAGATGTTCGAGCTGGCGGATCGTTACGCGATGGCCTCGGATGCTTTGGCCGAGTGGCAAGACGGTCGCCCACGGCAAAAAGACAAGAAGAATCGCCGAGTCGTCAAAGCGTGAGACGAAGCGAAACACGAAGAGATAGTGGCGGCTGAAAGCAAGGCCGGCATCGCGCGCCATGCACCGACGACTACGATACGGTGATGGAGGCTATTTGTCCTTTTCATCCAAAAGGTAAACATGCTGCAAAAGATTGCTTCACTTTGAGAAGATTTGCCAAGGAATCCAGAAAGCGACCAGCCAGAGGTGAAGCAAAAGAAGAAGATAAGAAAAAGCAAGATTCTCCTAAAGATGATGAGGGTGAATATCAGAAGATGGAACGGGAGCTCAATTACATCTACGGAGGTTCAATGGCTTACGAGTCAAAGCGGAAGCAAAAGCTCCTGACAGGGCGTCAGCATTTGTCATGCAGACTCCCGATATCTCGAGATGGTCCGAGGCCCCATCACCTTCGGCCAGATTCGGATCATCCGGATCACATCCCTTATCTGGAAGATTCGGCGGTGTTGGACCGTTAGTGCAAGCGTTAAACTCAAGAGGGTGCTGGTCGACGGAGGCAATGGGCTCAATGTTCTCTTCTCCAAGACTTTTGACGACATGAAGATCTCTCGTTCTGAGTTAAAGCGGGGTTCATCACCATTCCATGGAGTAATACCCGGAACTTCTTCGGTCCCACTCGGACAAATCACCTTGCCGGTCACGTTTGGAACCAAGGAGAATTTCCGGACCGAGTACCTCAACTTTGAAGTAGCCGACTTCCAGACGGCATATCATGCCATCTTAGGAAGGCCCGGCTTGGCCAGATTCATGGCCGTACCTCATTACACTTACCTCGTCTTGAAGATGCCAGGGCCGAAGGGTATCATTGCCATACGTGGTGATGTCAAGCAGTCGTTCGTCTGCGACAGAGAAAGCTGCGATATGGCCGAAGCTCAAGAGGTGGCAGATGACAGAGAAAAGATCCGGCAGGCAGCCGCACACCAAGAAGACAAAGGAGAAGTACCGGCCAAGAAGCAGACCAAGGCAAGCCTAAAACCTGATGAGGGGGCCAAGAAGGTAATCCTCGACCCGTCCAACTCTGCCCAGACAGCTCTGATCGGGACAGGCCTCACCCCCAAATAGAAAGACGCGCTCGTCACCTTTCTTAGGGCCAACCGGGACATCTTCGCGTGGAAACCATCCGATATGCCCGGTGTTCCCAGGGAGGTGATCGAGCACTCTTTGAACGTTGACGAGAAGGCCAAGCCCATCAAGCAACGGCTCCGACGATTTGCTCAAGACAGAAAAGAAGCCATTAGGGAGGAGATCGCAAAACTTTTAGCAGCAGGTTTCATAAAAGAAGTGTACCATCCCGACTGGTTGGCGAACCCAGTACTTGTTCACAAAAAGAATAAAAGCTGGCGCATGACCGAAAGTGCACCTTCCAATTCTCCGGCCAGCTTGGCTACTTGCTTTTTGGCGTCCTCTTCAGCCTTCTTCAGTTCTTCATTCCGGGAAAGAGAGGATTCAAGTTTCTTCCGGAAATCTGACAAAAGATGAAGACCGGGGAATCAGAAGATGAAGGATAAAGTCGGGGCCCAAGGCACTCGGACAAGAGGATTACCGTCGGAAAGACTGGTCAAGTTCAATTTCTCTGCCTCGAGGAATCGGATCGACTTGAAGCCCTTCGGTTCCTCTCGATTCTCCGCGCTGGTGCGTGTGAGCTCCGCCTCAAACTTCGGTCTTGAATCGCCGACTTCCATGACATAATCTTTCCTCATTTTCATCCTTGGAAATAATTTTTGAAGAAGGAAGTTCCGGTCCTTGGCGAAAGATGATAGGCGCTGGGAACGGCGAAGTAATGTTAGGCTTCAGAGAAAAAAAAGGGCTCTCAAAGAAAGTGCGGCACAGACAACTCACATTGCCAAGGCGCCAACACTCGCGGGCAGCATCGAAGAACGACTCCCAATCCTTAACTTCGGCCTCGCCATCCAAAAGGACTATGTCGCCGTCATCATCGAGAACGCAGCCCTTACGGAGATTTGAGGCAGGAGGCGGAGGATTCGGCGCACGGTGGTGGATCGAGGAGGAAGAAGGAGCTTCTGGCGACAAAGGAACAATAACATTGACGGGGGATGTGGCGCGGGCAGTCGGCCTAGGAGGGAAAGGCGGTAGGGAGCCACTCGGCTCCAGGCGGCACTCGTTGCTCGTGGCCTCAGGGGCTGTTGGGAGAACCGATCCGACCGTTCCGGTAGCTGGGACAGGAGGCCACATCGATCGGCGCCTCGGCCTCTGCCATGTCGGCACTACCCTCGCCCGACAAGCTGGGAGGCTCGAGGCGGCACGCCGTGAAGAACTTCATCAACAGGATCCCTACGAAAAGAAATGATCAGGACATAATCCAGGGGAACGTGGAAAGACTAACAAGAAAATCCCACCTGTTGGATCTTGTTATCTTGCACTTTAGACCCCTCCGGTTGGAAGGACTACCGGTAGGAGTTCCCGCAGACACACTCTGTGCGGCAGACAAGGGAGCTCCAGTTGGGCGCGCGGGCGAGGGCACACTTTCCACTGAAGGCGAGGCCGAGGGCTTAAACACCTCGGGTCCCACTGACTGGCTCGAAGAAGAAGTCGGGGGAGGAGGTCGCATGGTCGCGGGGTCCTGAATCTTTGGACCCCCAATCGGGGGTACACCTTTATCCGATCGCTTCGCAGCCTTGCGATCAATCGGATCTTTTCCCTTCTGTTGGATCATCACCGAAGCGCTCGTCTTGCTTCGCCGGCTTAGGGGGCGGTATGTGGCAAGGGAAGTTTCGCTTATACCCTTATGTATGGGGAACCTGATGTGGCGGCATCGTAAAAGAAGGCATCACGTCCCTGCAGATATGAAAGAGAAAGCACAATCAAGATTCGGATAGAAGCTAGAAGAGTCAGTACCAGAAGGCAATGAAGATCCTTTACCAGAGGCACTGGATTCAGCTTCGTAAAAGGTCTTGGGCTTCTGGGAATAACGATCTTCTCGTTTGGGGCGAAGAAATCAGAGGCACGGCTAAGAAACGCTTCCGAGGTAATTTTCTTAGAAACCTCCCGCGTGGGATCATTGAGGCCCTCATACTCATACCCGAGATGAACTCGGTCTTTGAGAGGCTGGATACGGCGGGTACATAAATTGGCAATGATGGCCATACCGGTGAGCCCATTCTCCTTCAACTCAGCAATCAGACCCATGAGATCAATCACTTGGTCCATCCCATCATCCTTGGGAAACGATGTCCAGTCAGGAGAGGGCTTGGGTGGCCTCCCCGTGAAAGCAGGCAGCGGAGGCTCAGGATTGGCGCAGTAGAACCACTCTTGGTGCCAACCCTTATTCGAGGTCTTTAAAGGAATATTGAAGTAAGGTTTTTTCATGCCATCCCTCAGCTGAAATCCGGCACCTCCAACCACTTTGGGGGAGTTTTTACTAGGGAAGGGTTTAAGAAGAAAAAGGTGGCGAAAGAGATTGAAGTGAGGGCGACGCCAAGGAAGGCCTCGACAAAGGTTGTGCAAACAATTTGGAGAATGGAATTGGGGTTGAGGTGAGTTAGTTCGATCCCATAGAATTCAAGAATGCCGCGGAGAAAGGGGGATGCCGGAAGACCAAGCCCACGCATAAAAAAGGATTCGAAGACGACCACCTCCTCGGCGCGGGGGATAGGGCAGAATTCACCTGCGGCAGGGAGGGCGGCGAGCATCACCAATGGCGGAAAAACACCAACACCTACTAAATCCTCCAATCGCCCCTCCGTCGTTACCGAGGTAGCCCAATCCTTGGTCGAGGCGGACGGGTGAGCAGTTGCAGGAGAGGGAGACGACATCCTCGAATGAAGAAGCCTCGCGATCGCGTGAGATTAGGAGTTAACCCTAGCGGCGGAGGTCACGAGGGAAAAGATTGGAGAACAAAGGGGCAGAAAGGAACAAGCGCAGAGACACTTCGTTTTACTCTATATTGATAGGGGAGCGGTGCCAATTTTCGCCTCGAGCGGGAAACCGCATCACCCTTACCATGCCCTGAAGCCACCCTAGGGAGCACTTCAGGATGGGCCGGTGAGCACGCACGTCGTGCATAATCGCTAGTGGCCCAACAAAATGAATTGGGAAATGGTACGCTCCAAGATGGGCCAAAAGCCAGAGCCCTGTGACACACGGGATCATGGGTACCACCCAAGGAAAAACATCCTCTTATGGTATGCCTCATGCTAGGTCACAAGCTGGTAACGTTCAGAGAACGAAGCTAGATACCGTAAAGATGATCTTTAAAACAGATGCCTACAAGGTATGAGGCTCGTGTGACCTTAAAAAGGGGCGACGACGGATGCTAGGTGGGCAGGATAAAATGTGCTCTGTAAAAAGGCCAAGGGTTATGCGCCCGGATGCGCTAATACCACTCGGCTGAATACAGATGTGCACAAGAAACATGCTAAATAACGAGTCGGCCTGATAAACTGAGTCAGAAATAGCTCGGAATAATCATACAAAGAATTTTGTCGAGTTCTTCGTGACCTCTTTGCCAAACGACAAGCACTCGGCTACAAGCACTCGGGAAGACTTGATCGCAGGAAGGCATTCGGACAAGAAGCACTCAGGGGCTACTGTGGGGGATATATACCCCGGGGGCCCACAAGGCAGACCTGCGAGGCCCAACCAGGCGAAACTAGGCCAGGCCGACTACGGAAGGCCGGAGGTATACTGGGCTGAGCGAGGCGTGAAGAGTCAAGGCAAACCCTAGCTAAGGAAACCGAGTCGTATTAGGCAATGGATGATTGTAATCCAAACTGATATAGATTCGGGATAGATACAAACGTGCAGTTTCCATCTCGTATCCGAGTGGGATTCCTTATTGTAACCGCCCTTCTCTGCTATATAAAGGGAGGGGCGGGGAACCATCAACAGGGAACATCATCAGCAAATAAGTTAGCCACTCATAATTCCAGAGCACAGGACTAGGGTATTATCTCCACCGTGAGAGCCCGAACCTGTATAATTTCCCGTGTCTTGTGCTACCATCAACTTCCTGATCCAGCGCCTAGCCCCCTTTTAATTATTGTCGGTAACAAACATCGACAGTGTCCTTAGCGCTCAAATGGAGCAAGCCGAGCAGCAGCAGCGCCACAACTTGTTTCAGATTTTCTTCGTCATCAACAACCGACGAGCTCGCGTGATCATTGACTCTGGCAGCTGCAACAACTTGGTGAGTACAGATTTGGTCAAGAAGCTTGGCTTGACCACACGCCCGCACCCACATCCATACCACATTCAGTGGCTGAATGATTCCGGCAGAGCTAAGGTAACACAAACAGTTCGGGTTCATTTTTCCATTGGTTCCTATTCTCGATTTCTTTGATTGTGATGTGGTGCCGATGCAAGCTTGCTCTCTTTTATTGGGTCGCCCATGGGAATATGACACTGATGCACTTCACCACGGTAGAAGTAATAAATACACTTTTATGCATAAGGGAAAGAAAATTACACTTCTACCTTTGACCCCCGCTGAAATTGTTAAATCCGATAGGGAGCGTCTTGCTAATGACAAGAGAACCATTGATGAAAAATCTGAAATTCAGCATGTAGCCAACCAAATTAAATTGAGGAATCCCGTCTTGCTTGCTACAAAATCTAATCTTGCTGCAATTAGTGATGATGCTTCGTGCTACGCTTTGATATGCAAAGATGCTTTGTTTTCATTGGATGATATGCCCAGTACTTTGCCTCCTGCTGTCACTAACCTTTTGCAGGAGTATGCAGATGTTTTTCCTGCCAAGATACCTCTAGGACTTCCACCCATACGAGGATTGAGCACCAAATTGATTTGATACCGGAGCGAGTTTGCCAAACCGAAGCGCTTATAGGACCAACCCGAGGAGACTAAGGAGATTCACGCCAAGTCCGAGATCTTTTGGACCGCGGGTATGTACGTGAGAGCCTTAGTCCTTGTCTGTCCTCGTTATTTTGGTTCCTAAGAAAGATGGCGGTTAGGCGCATAATGCGAGATTGCGAGCCATTAACAATATCACAATAAGGTACCATCATCCTATTCCTAGGTTAGACAACATGCTTGATGAGTTAAGTGGTTCTATAATTTTTTCTAAGGTTGACTTGCGTAGTGGATACCACCAAATAAGAATGAAATTGGGAGATGAATGGAAAACAGCCTTTAAAACCAAGTTTGGATTGTATGAGTAGTTAGTCATGCCTTTTGGTTTAACTAATGCACCTAGCACTTTCATGCGCTTAATGAACGAGGTTTTACGAGCTTTCATTGAGAAATTTGTGGTGGTTTATTTTGATGATATATTGATTTACAGCAAGTCGTTACATGAACATCTTGATCATCTACGTGCTGTTTTTGATGCTTTGCGTGCTACACGTTTATTTGATAACCTCGAGAAGTGCACTTTTTGCACTGAACGAATATCGTTTCTTGGCTATGTTGTGACTCTGCAGGGAATTGGGGTGGATGAAGCCAAGGTGCATGCGATTAAGAGTTGGCCAACGCCCACGACGATTTCACAAGTGCGGAGCTTCCATGGACTTGTCGGTTTTTACCGCCGCTTTGTGAAGGATTTCAGCACCATTGCAGCCCCATTGAACGAGTTGATGAAGAAGGGAGTTGTGTTCCATTGGGGGCAAACACAGGAGAATGCCTTCAACCTTTTGAAAGATAAGCTTACTAATGCACCTTTACTCCAACTTCTTGATTTTAATAAGACCTTTGAGCTTGAATGTGATGCTAGTGGGATTGGAATTGGTGGTGTTTTGATGCAAGACAGTAAACCAGTTGCTTACTTTAGCGAAAAATTGAGTGGTCCTGTTTTGAATTATTCCACGTATGATAAAGAATTGTATGCTCTTGTGCGATCTTTAGAAACGTGACAACATTATCTTTGGCCCAAAGAATTTGTTATTCATTCCGATCATGAGTCGCTAAAACATATTCGCAGTCAAGTGAAACTGAATCGTAGACATGCTAAATGGGTTGAATTTATTGAATCTTTTCCTTATGTTATCAAACACAAGAAAGGGAAGGATAATGTGATTGCTGATGCCTTGTCTAGGAGATACACCATGATGTCCCAACTTGATTATCGTATATTTGGATTGGAATCAATTAAAGAACAATATGCTAATGATGATGATTTTAAAGATGTCTTGCTGCATTGCAAAGAGGGAAGAACATGGGACAAATATGTGATAAATGATGGATTTGTGTTTAGAGCTAACCGCCTATGCATTCCAGTTGGATCCGTTCGTTTTTTTTGATCTGAGGAGGCTCATGGAGGAGGTTTGATGGGTCATTTTGGTGCCAAGAAGACGGAGGCCGTGCTGTCCGCTCACTTCTTTTGGCCGAAGATGAGGCGAGACATTGAGAGGTTTGTATCCCGCTGCACTACATGTCAAAAGGATAAGTTACGATTGAATTCACATGGTTTATATATGCCTCTTCCTGTTCCTAGCACTCCATGGGAGGATATATCTATGGACTTTGTTTTAGGACTGCCTAGGACCAAGAGGGGGAGGGATAGTATTTTTGTGGTGGTTGATAGATTTTCTAAGATGGCTCACTTTATTCCTTGTCATAAGAGCGACGATGCTGTTAATATTGCTAACCTTTTCTTTCAAGAAATCATTCGCTTGCATGGTATGCCTTCTACTATTGTTTCAGATCGTGATGCTAAGTTTTTGAGCCACTTTTGGAGAACTCTATGGAATAAATTGGGGACGAAGCTGCTGTTTTCAACAACATGTCATCCCCAAACCGACAGCCAAACCGAGGTAGTAAATCGTACATTATCTACTATGTTGAGGGCTGTTTTGAAGAAGAATTTGAAGATGTGGGAAGAGTGTTTGCCGCATGTTGAATTCGCTTATAATAGGGCGGTACACTCCACCACCAAGGTAAGTCCTTTTCAGGTAGTGTATGGCTTCAATCCCCGTGCTCCTATTGATCTATTACCTTTACCTACTAGTGAACGAGTTAATTATGATGCTAAGGAACGTGCTGAATTTATTCTGAAATTGCATGAAAAGACTAAAGAAAATATTGAAATGATGAATGAAAGGTATAGGATTGCGGGAAGTAAAGGTCGAAAGGAAGTAAAACTTGAACCGGGTGATTTAGTATGGTTACACTTGCGAAAGGATCGTTTTCCAGAATTGAGAAAGTCTAAATTAATGCCTAGAGCTGATGGTCCTTTCAAGATACTTGAGAAAATAAATGATAATGCATATAAACTTGAGTTGCCGCCCGAATTTGGGGTTAGTTCCACATTTAACATTGCAGACTTGAAACCGTTCATGGGAGAAGAAGATGAGCTTGAGTCGAGGACAACTCCACTTCAAGAGGGGGAGGATGATGCGGACATCACTCCTATGCATACGCCCGAGACTCCTCTAGTTGTGACGCAAGGACCCATCACAAGAGCACGAGCACGGCAATTGAATCAACAGGTGAGCTCATTGCTAAGTGCCCGTGCATATACTTGTGAGGATGGTATGCTACCTAATGATATTATTGATTACATTGTCCTTAGGAACTTTGGAGAGGATCATGAAGGCCTTGGGAACCAGCAAGGGCCAGGAGGGAGGCAAGGAGGGCGTCCAAGTCAAGTTGGAGGCCCAATTCATCTCGGAGTCGACTACCTCGGCCACCAGGAGCAGTATTCACTAAAATTGTCGCCCAGGCCACAAACGGGCTCCGATTTTGATGATCCACATATGCCTCAAAAGCTAAGGAGATAACCTTTCCAATGGTACCTGTTTCAGGTCATTTGGACTTCGGAGTCGACAGGAATTCATGTTGCAATTTGGCAGATAGAATCTATCCCAGGGTGCTGCGTCACCAATTTAGGCCGTTGGCCCATGTATCGTGTTGGAGTCCATCACGGACGCGTCTAGGGTTTCTAGGACATCCCTTAGACCTTATATTTAGTAGCCACTACTAGGGTTTGAGGCGGGTTTTGCTTAGATCAATTCTGTCTTTGAACAGTGTCGCCGTTCATCGGTTTGTGAGACCCCAACTCATGAGCTTCATCCTCAATTGCAAATTCAGTTGCATCTTTCTTGTTCTTGCTTGTATTCTCAATTCACAGGTAGGGATTAGCCTTCGTGGCGAGGTCAACCGGGCAGCGCACGGTTGATAACCAGAGGACGCGTGGTGCTGCGATTGCAGGGGTTTTGATCGTGCCGATCAAGAAGCCGGATCGTGTGTGTCTCGCGCCACCTAATCGACTTATCCTCCACCTGACAGAAGTTTGGCATCCCCGTTCCCATCACGTAGGTCTTCTTGTCCTTTTTACCGTCATCAACTAGGTCATAGGTGGCACTGTTGGACGTGGAAGCTTGATCACCGCCTCTGGATTTTTGGTGCTTTGCTTTCTCATCATCGGCCGGTCGCCGATCCTTGAAGATGCTCGGCCATCTTGAGCTCTTTGTCTGTCGACCACTGACATCTTTGGTCTCCTTGATCGTGAGAAATGCCTTTGGTGTTGGCATCTTGACGGTCTAATACGCTGTTTGCACCAGATTTTGGAAAATACGACAAAAATTGACAAAAAAACGTGAGTTTGGATACAACACGAAGCACCTTAAAAAGATTTGGACAACATACGGATGATATTTTGAAACAGAGTCCAAATAGGAAACTACGAAGCCGATTCGGATTACAGTGTCGTGTTGGATCAGGACTCGGATCGGCTAACGGGTATAAAAGGCGCATCAGGGCTACTTGAAAGAGGAACAATGACGACAACCAGATCATATATGCTAGTTTTTTCTTTCATAGTTCTTAGTCTCTTAGCTTTGTAATCTTTCCTTTGTGAGTCGACATTGATCAAATAAAGTTGCGAATCGCCGATTGTTTGATCATCATCGATTTCTTCAGGTTTGATTTATTCTGTCTTGTTACGCATCGCCTTTTCAGAATCGATTTGGCTTTTACCCTCGGATTAGTCTTGATCGACTAATCTAGTTACCCTTCTAATCAGCTTTCTGGCTGATTCTGGATTTTAGCCGATTCGCCCCAAGGATCGGCTTGATTGAATTTTACAACTCTCTTCCTTATCGATTACAGGGTCAAATCGATTGGCACGCTCGCGCACACTTGAACCTGGTGTTCGTCTGGTGTGTTGTGGGCCAGAAACCTTCTTCACGTTCTTGGCGTCAACACATTTTTGGCACGCCCGGTGGGGCCAGATCGGAAAGATGACTGCAGGCAAATCCACCGCACCAGCCGACGTCATCTGAGCGCCATAATCGTCCCTACTTTGGACGATTTAACTCTAGAGCAACGCAAGGAAATCGAAGATCGGAAAGCTGCTTTGGAAGAGTTGATGTTGGGTTGCTACCAAAAAACCCGACGAGGAGTCACACAGAAGATGGCGCTCCCAACATTGAACCCACTTGGAGAGGCTGGCGTCACGTCGACTCCGGTAAGCCGATATATGCCAGCTCAAGTTGAGTTATCCACTATGATTGAACAATCTGTGCATCATGCATTAATTAATCAATCATCGGATTTGATCACGACGTTGAAGCCGATGATTGAAAATAGCGTAAAGACAATTGCACAAGAGTTGGCAACATCTGGAGGATTGCTGGACCGATTACAGCCACTCCCAACATATCCCGCGTATTCTGTGGCACCAAACGCCAACACAATTAAAGCGTCGGCACCCACACCCTCACTAATGCCGACCCAGCCCACAGTGTTGGCACCAGCAAACCCTCGTCTAAACCCAGTTACTCATTACCATGCACATACTGACGCCGCAAAGTTAGATCCATCGGCGTCAGGTGTTCCCTGCGTTCCATCGGCTTCTCAGCCGACTGAATTAGATAAAAATTGTAAACCCTAAGGGCCATTCCAAGCTAGAAATCCGGCCCCATATAAAGTAGTTACATACATAGAGCCGTTTGTTCCATTACCTGAGGGTACGGCTGCCAGAGACGATAGGTACGAATCATGGCAACAACAGTACCCGTCTCTTAGGACAAGCCGACCAGCCGAGTTTGCACTCGGGGGGCAGGATAATACCCATTATAATTGGCCAAACCCTAGTGTTCCATCGGCTAACAACATCAATTGGGCTGATCAGATTTCCATGGTCTTGAGAGATCAATTTGGCTTACAGCCCAAAGGAAAGACAATCGGCTATAGAAAGTCGTACCCAGATTACATTGACCGCATGCCATATCCCCATAACTTTAGGATCCCCGATTTCGCGAAGTTTTCAGGGGATGATTCAGTTACCACTTTAGAGCATGTTGGAAGATTTATCGCTCAGTGTGGTGAAGCGGCTCAGTCCGATGGGTTAAAGATTAGGCTTTTTCCCTTGTCTTTATCGGGGCGCCTTCACTTGGTTTACCAATTTGCCTCCAAATTCGGTCTATTTTGGAGCGATTTAGAAAGTCGATTTTATAAATACTTTTCTCTGGTAGCTTGGAGTTGAGAATTTCAGACTTGAGTCTTTGTCAGGCAAAAGTTTGGTGAGTCGACTTCAGATTATATTAGAAGATTTAGAGAAGTCTTGAAATCATTTGCTTGAGGTAGTATTGCCCGATAACCAACTAGCCGATTTAGCCTTTCAAGGGTTAATTCCCCCTTAAAGAAAAGCTTCTTTGGATAGGAGTTCAGCGATTTAAGTCACCGCTTCACCGCAGGTCAAGTACGGGAAAGCCGATATTTAAGTAAAGAATTCAAAGATAAAATTAGACTAAATGGTAGTGGAAAGGACAAAGCAAAAATAAACATGGTTGAGTATAGTTCAAGTGAAACTTCCGAAGATGAAGCAGATGTAAATATAGCTGAATGGATAAGGAGTTCTAAAAAACCACTTGTCTGTTTGTGGCTCAAGCCGACTAAGGGTAAGTCGGAGGTTAAATATGCTTTTGACGTATCCAAGTGTGATCGCATATTCGACATGTTGTTACAAGAAAAGCTGATACGATTGCCTGAGGGACATACCATACCATCAGCCGATGAGATCAAAAAACGACGATATTGTAAGTGGCATCATTCGTTCTCTCATAACACTAATGATTGCAACATCTTTCGGCAGCAAATACAGGTAGCAATTGAAGACGGTCGACTCAAGTTTGCAGAGGAGCCGGCCATGGAAGTCGACGTCAATCCCTTCCCAATCAACATGGTTCAAAGCTCTGGCAAGGGAAAAAACATTGTCGATGAAAGACCCTTAGCAACGCGGCAAGTCGACATAGAGTCAAGTTCACAAGGAGAAATACTGAAGATAACGATCGGCTCACTTCAAATTGAAGCCGATCGAGATGGGAAGAATTCTAGGACTGTGAAGCCAAAAGGGGAATTGCAAGTCGGACGATGGTACAAAGCGAAAGATCTCCGCCCGGAAGCTTGACATTCAAACCCAAGCCGACTTTTTTCACGGTTGCTTGAGAAATATGAAAGGGTAAGCCATCGGCGAGAGCAGTGAACTCAACGATCGGCGGGTCACATAGGCCTAACAATGTGTTTCGGTCAGACAATTTGTATCGGCTAGACACTGCAGAGAGAGCTCATCAGAGATGTCCTTTCTGGCAATTCTGTTGGGAGAGAGGTATGGCATTACCATCTTCGAGGACATGCCCCATGGAGCATTACCCTCAAAGAGATTGGCCAAGGCAAACGGTTAAAGAGCGGCTATTTGATCTGTTGCCAGATCGGACGCTTGATCATGGCATAAAAAGCCGATAAAGGAAAGGTGGGTACAGAATGGAGATAAAAAGGCCGAAATTACAGAAAATCTGGCTGGTAAGATTCGCAAACCGATTGAGCCTAAACCTAGGTGGTGCCCAACTGGACTCAGCCGATCACAACGCAGACGGCTTCAACGCCTAAGGACGCAGGAGATCAGAGAAGCCGAATAAGAAAAACAGAGAGATCAAGCGTTTAATGAGCTGCGGGCAGTGAAACTTGTTACAAAAGAGTGGAGGAGAAAACAACAAGCCGATGATAAATCAGATTCCTCAAATGATTTGCTGTCACCAATGATTCGGGATGACACTCCTCCCATGGACATCAACATGGTGTTCACCCTACCAGCCGAGTTCAGGATTAAAACTGAATCGGCTAAAGACACGTTTGCTCAACTATGTTTAGGCGCACAAGATGTTGTATTTGAAAAGCCGCAAGATCCTCATCGGCATCTTAAGCCGTTGTACTTGAAAGGCTACATCAACGGAAAGCCGATATCCAGGATGCTTGTGGATGGAGGGGCTACTGTAAATTTGATGCCACTCTCTACTTGCAAGAAGCTAGGCAAAACTGACGAAGACCCGATTAAAACAAACATGGTGCTAAATGACTTCACAGGTGACCCCACTGAGGCAAAAGGGGTAATGGTCACAGAGCTAACCATCGGCAGTAAAACTTTGCCGACCGCGTTCTTTGTAATTGAAGCCAAAGGAAATTACAGTGTGCTTCTCGGACGAGATTGGATACATGCCAATTGATCTGTATCCCCTCCACAATGCACCAACTTCTTGTACAATGGAGCGAGCGAAGTTGAAGTTGTATCAGCCGACACATCGGCTCATATTGCAATGGCTAGTTCAGATGCGAATTGGCCGCACGAAGAAGCAGAGTGCATATCAGGTAAAGCTCTAGACAATTGTGACTTCATATGCATTGGGAAGTCGGGTTTGATGCCGATCAGTGTGAAGCCAGGCACATTTGATCGGGCAAGTGAAGTTCTAAGGAGATGGGGTCAGAAATGATCCAAGCATTACAGGACAGGGTGAGGAGCTATCGGCATGGGATAAATTCCTGCGAAGCTATTGAAGATTTCCAAAGCGAAAAATTGGGTCAAGGTTTCACTTCTGCCGATATGCTTGAAGAGGTCGATATAGGAGAAGGTGATAGAAGAAGGCCAACTTTTGTAAGTGCAAATTTAGGTCTAGAATACAAAAATGAGTTGGTCAAAATACTTAGAGAATACAGGGATTGTTTCGCCTGGGAATACTATGAGATGCCTGGGTTAAGCCGACAGTTAGTGGAACATCGGCTACCTATCAAACCGGGGTATCGGCCATATAAACAACCTCCACGGCGTTGTAATCCAGAGCTGTACAATGTGATAAAAGAAGAAATAGAGAGGCTGTTGGAGGCCAAGTTCATAAGACCTTGCCGATACGCCGAATGGGTGTCTAACATTGTTCCCGTCATGAAAAAAAATGGTAAACTTCGTGTGTGTGTGGACTTTAGAGATTTGAATAAAGCCACGCCAAAAGATGAATATCCGATGCCTATAGCCGATATGCTTATCGATCTTTGCATCGGAAATAAGATATCGATTTCCTTGACGGGCATTTGGATATAACCAAATATTCATGGCAGAAGCCGATGTCCCCAAGACTGCCTTCAGATGCCCTGGCGCGATAGAGTTGTATGAATGGCCGGTAATGACATTCGGTTTAAAAAATGCAGGCGCCACTTATCAACGCGCTATGAATTTGATTTTTCATGATCTAATCGGCCATGTAGTTGAGATTTACATTGACGATGTGGTGGTCAAGTCTAAGGAAGACTGGCAGCATTTGGCCAATTTAGAAAGGGTATTTCAAAATATGAGAGCTCATGGGTTAAAAATGAATCCTTTGAAGTGCGCATTTGGTGTATCGGCTGGTCAATTCCTAGGGTTTATGGTGCACCAAAGAGGAATTGAAGTTAACCAAGCAAGAGTTAAAGCCATAGCCGATACAAAACCGCCAATATGTAAAAGCAATTCTAAACCGATTGGCAAAATTAATTACTTAAGGCGATTCATCTCGAATTTATGCGGTAGAATTCAAGCTTTTACGCCATTGCTAAAATTAAAGGGCGATCAGAATTTTATATGGGGAACCGATCGAAAGAGCCTTGACGATATAAAGCGATTACCTAGCATCACCACAGATCTTAGCGCACCACAAAAAGGAATTCCCTTCAAGTTATATATATCGGTGGCGAGACCATCGGTGTTGTATTAGGCAAGAAGTCGATGGCAAAGAGCGAGTAATATTTTACTTAAGCCGACGACTCCTAGAAGTGAAACCGGTACCCACCAATAGAAAAGTTGTGCTTATCCTATATTTTGCTTGTATGCGAAATTGAGGCATTATATATTAGCATCGACTTGCATAGTAGTATCTTAAACGATATCATCAAATATATCTTTATGCGCACCAATCCTGAGAGGACGACTTGGAAAATGGGCTTATGCTCTAACTGAGTTCGATCTACAGTATGAATCGGCCAAAGCCATTAAAGGTCAAGCAGTAGCCGACTTCATAACTGGATATGATACCATGGCAGGAATAGTCGATGTAGCCCCATGGCAACTGTATTTTGATGGGTCAGTTTGTCAAGAGGGGAGTGGAATAGGTATTGTACTAATTTCACCAAAAGGACATAATATCGAGTTTGCATATCGTCTTACAAGCCGATGCTCTAATAACCAGGCCGAATATAAGGCATTGCTCAAAGGGCTACAGTTGATAGATAGTGTCGGGGCAAGTAATGTGGAAGCATATGGCGACTCATTGCTGGTGGTGCAACAAGTTAAAGGAGAGTTTAAATGCAACGACGAGGTGCTGTCAAAGTATCTATAGTATTGTCTTGGTGTCATCAACACTTTTGCGTCATTTTGCATCAGCCATGTGCCCAGGGAAATAAACGGCAAAGCCAACGCATTGGCTCAAGCAGCTTCAGGTTACAAGGAATACAACCGATACGAAGCGTTTGATTCGATCGACAAAGCAGTGCTGTGTGTCGCTAATGCCGATTGGAGAACGGAAATAAAAGCTTACCTAATGGACCCATTCAAGCCTACCGCGCGAAAAGTGCGTCAGCAAGCGTTGAAATATGTTATGCTGGAAGGAGAGCTATATTATCGGACAATGGAAGGTTTGCTGTTGAGATGCCTTGGGGACGAGGAAGCAAAGGTAGCCATGGGGGAAATTCATGAAGGAATTTGTGGCGCGCATCAATCGGCTCACAAGATGAAGTGGATCCTGAGACGAACTGGGTATTTTTGGCCGACAATGTTAGAAGATTGTTTCAAGTATTACAAAGGATGCCAAAGTTGTCAAAAGTTTGGGAGCGTACAACTTGCACCGACATCGACTTTATACCGATTATTAAGCCATGGCCATTAGGAGGATGGGGAATAGATGTGTCGGCCAAATATTTCGATATCAAACAAAGGCCACAAGTTCATCCTCGCATGACCACAGACTATTTTTCAAAATGGGTTGAAGCCGTTCAAGCTTAAAAAAGGTCACCGGTGTAGAAGCTATCGGCTTTGTTAATGAACACATTATCCACCGATTCGGTATCCTCGATTATCTGGCCGATCAAAATCTTGTATTCATGTCTAGCAATTTTAAGAACTTGCGAAGGCACGGGCATCAAATTGCTTAACTCATCGCCATATTACGCTCAGGCCAATGGACAAGCGAGTCGTCTAACAAAACTTTGATCAAGTGATTAAAAGAAAAATTGATGAGAAGCCTCGAACTTGGCACTCTACACTATCGAGTCTTTGTGGGCTTATCGGCTAGCGTTTCATGGATCGACTAAATTATCACCATATCGGTTGGTATATGGCCAAGAGGCGTGTTGTTCGAGAAATAAACGTTGAGTCGATGCGAATAGCGAGGCAAAATAATCTGTCAGCCGATGAATATAAAGAATTGATGCTATGCAATTTAGATGACTTCGCGGAGTTAAGGCTGATTACTTTAAATCGGCTTAAAAAGAATAAGGAAAAGGTTGCAAGAGCCTATAATAAGAAGGTCGTGCCTAAATCGTTTAGTGAGGCCGATTTGATTTGGAAAACAATATTGCCGGTCGGTTCTAAAGATAATCGATTCGGCAAATGGTCACCTACTTGGGAAGGACCATATAAAATAAATCGGCCAGTTGGTGGAAACGCGTACATACTTGAAACACTTGAAGGTACTGTGTTACCAAAAGCGGTCAATGGGAAATATTTAAAGAAATACTACCCTAGCATTTGGATCGGTGCGTAATCAAGATACAACAAGAATTTGGTAGTAAATCGGTTAAACAACCGATTACATAGATATAATCGGTTAAAATAGCCGATCAAAAGTTTACAAAAGTATGCAAAGGCGACGTTGTTTCAAAGCCACGGCGTTACATCACTGTTTCAATACAACATCAACAAGTTTACAAGCCCGATCCGGGCAGTCTGGCTCCCAAAGCCAACAGTGCCGCTGCTGCCTTGGCAAGTGCATCCTAGATCCCGTCCACCGTCTTCTGATCAGATTGTGCATTGCCAGGTACAGGAATTATCTTGGCCGATTGTTCATTGACTTTGGCAACAGCATGGCCAATATTCTTCTTCTGTTCAGAAAGGGAGGCTACTGTGGCTGACACTTGCGCTTGCGCATCGGTCAGTTTGCCTTGAAGCTTGGCCAGTTCATCTTCCAATTGTTTCTTGGCCGTTTCCAGCTGATGAATCTGGGCCTTGGTCGACTTCAGCAAAGAGGCATCTTTGTCGAAATTTTGCTTCATTCGCTTTGCCTCGGCCACCAGACGGTCCAGCTGTTGGCGATCGGCTTGTTGAGCCTCCCGTTGAGCAATTAGGTATGCGGCGGCCTCAACCTCCACTCTTTGCTCATCAAATGACATACCCCGAAGTGCTCGCATAGTATCGGGGAAGGTCGGCTTCAACTACAGCCATGGCGTCCCTTAGCTTCTGGGTATTGGCAAGAAGATCAGCTTCGGGCTGGTAGACTTCATGAAATCATGTTGCATGTTGGGCTGGTAGACTTCGGGCTGGTAGATTTAGCTTCTCTTGCATGTTGGGCTCTGAACGGACGACCGCAGCGGATGCCTTCAGGGAGACGTCGATGATAGTACGGATATCGGCAACATAGTCATCAGAAATCATCGTCTCTGGATCGTCTAACTCGTCCAATGTGAAACCAAGCAGATCAGCAGGGTCGCTTGATTCTTCTAGTGCAGGAGCAAGGGGAGCCGATGGAGGTGGTGAAGCAGTAGCAGGCGGTGCCGGGGGAGACGGCATTGGGAGACTTGCAGCGGGAACACCCTGGAGGTCGGTTAAAATTCTAGCCACCTGAGCGGAAGACGTTGGCTGAAGATATACAAAAAAGAAATATAAGCCAAAGATAAATTCGTTGGTGGATAAAATGATGGCGAAAAGGATATACCTCCACAAAAGTCGATGCACGGGGGGAGCTCTCAGCACTTTGTTCTGCGCGTTTCTGACGTCGGGCTGGAGCTTTGGTCGATTTAGGTTTTTCTACCAAATTGAGAAAATGTTAGATGGGATGTTAGCAATGGAAGGCAGAGACAGTTATTGGCTGAAAATACTTGAAGGGCGGTTTTTTTCAAGCTCCGACAAAGACGGACTCTGGATGCGGAGATTGCCAGAGGTATAGCCAGTTAAACCAGTCGTTTGATTAGGCCTCTTCCCTTTGGGCCCACTAGCCGATGACCCCACAACAGTCTTGTTGCCTGCAGCAGCATCCTGTAGAAAACAAAGTGTTTACATGGTTAAAAGGTAGAAACAAAACAATCTGAAGGCATAAAGATTTTTTGAAAACAAGCCGATACCTCTACTGACTACAGACGAGTTAGTATAACCCGATGAAATTTGGAAGAGTCGAGCTATCTTCACTAGAATCATCGGCTGCCGCCGCTTTGGAAGAGCTACCGTTGGCTCATGAAAATTCGGTAAAAACCGCTCTATAACAAAGTGAAATGAGTCACGGTCCAAGTAGAAACTTCGATATAGGTGCCCTGGCGGAGAAATGGCTAGCTCGGCGAGAGTTCGTAAAGAAGTGCGACAAGCGAGGACTTGAAATTAAATCGGCTAGCTCCAAAACTATTTCTGCTGCTATCTTATTTGTCACTCGGGTTCTAGGTTGAATACAATCAAGAAGTGGCAGCGAAGGTATTACTTGACCAAAGCCTAGCTGACGGGCGTACACAGAAGGATGATAAAATTCATACGACGGCTGAAATGTCTTGTTGCGGGAATTTAAGCCGGCATGAAGGATGCAGGGGGAGATGAAAATCCTGTACAAACTTAAAGTGGATTCCGACATCATGGAGCTATCAGCATCCAGATGAAGAAAAGAAGGCCATTGGAAATCGGCTTCATTAGCATAAGGGAAAAAGTCCTGTTGACTGAAAATTGTGTTGTCCAAATTCAGAAAGAATGATAGATACTTCTTGAAATCGACTGGAGTAATTTTGGTGTCGCCACTAGAACACATTATGAGTCTTTCCCCGTGTGACCGACTGGCCCTGTACTGCGGAGTGGTGCCTTCAGGATAGTCCTCGCGAGGAAAAGCCGAATCTTCCAATGGTTCAGAAATAAGAGATCGGCTAAACATACTATAAAGCCAGAGTTGGATGAACCACAGCGGACCACCTATGTTGCTGACAACGAACTGGGCAAAACCAGAGAAAAGCCGACTTCTAATAACATGCATCATCTGGTAGATGGCTCCAAGAAGCATCTTCCCAAGCGCAAGCCGACGACCTTCCACCAGCTGCTCAGCCACTAGTTGATATACTTGGGTCGGACCAAGGGAGGCTCCACAAAACAGAAACCTATCTAGCCAAAGATTTAGAAAGGCTACGTGCTCTTCGTCCGATACCAGCCCATTTACCTTGTTGTTGTGCTGAATGTATTTCGACCATCCTTCACCTTTGGTTCTAATGAGTTTATACTTGGGTTTGCCGCTGAAAGCCGATAGTTGATCACCGTCAGGCCTAAGGCAACACAATTCGGCTACATCTAATAGTGTTGGGCCGATGGGGCGATCTTGAGAAAAAAGCGTTGAAGGTATCCGACCAAAAGTAACATGCCGTGGCCACTAAGGGCTCATTGGCCACGGGTTAGCTAAGCTCATAGGAAGACATTCGCTATGCCCATTCTTTCCCATTCAGATCTCTTTTGGGCGCTACTCTTATATACCAAGTTCTCCATCCTTTAAGGGTGTCGGCGGAGCTCTAAAACTTTGCCCCATTCGGTTATATTGTAGCCTTGAGCCGATAGGGGAAGTCTAGGGATTTCTTCGTCAATAACAGTGTCAGCAGTCAAACTTCCTATAGGCCCTAGATAATACTGACCATCGCTTTCTGGGATTGGGATGAATACCTGCGAAGGATCCATTGACCGATGAAGCACAGTTCTTGAGATCTGAAGAAGTCCGGAAGCGAAGAAGCCGATCGAAGGATGAAAGCCGATTGCAATGAGTGCGATAGTGGAGGCGTGAAAATGACCGTGGGGTCCATATATATATGCGGTGAAAAGCAAAAGTGGCAGGAAGTGAATTTGAGGCGACGCTTGTCATTAAACCGCACCGGGATTTCTTACGGCGCAATCAATATAGCAGTTGCTGACATTGTTCCCTAACCAACAATGAAGAAGCCGATGGATGAAGAAGCCGATATATATTTTTGAAAGATAACATGTTATCTTCCAAAAATGGGGGGCATATGTTTGCACCAGATTTTGGAAAATACGACAAGAATTGGCAGAAAAATGTGAGTTTGGATACAACACGAAGCACCATAAAAAGATTTGGACAACATACGGATGATATTTGGAAACAGAGTCCAAATAGGAAACTACGAAGCCGATTCGGATTACAGTGTCGTGTTGGATCAGGACTCGGATCGGCTAACGGGTATAAAAGGCGCATCAGGGCTACTTGAAAGAGGAACAATGACGACAACCAGATCATATATGCTAGTTTTTTCTTTCATAGTTCTTAGTCTCTTAGCTTTGTAATCTTTCCTTTGTGAGTCGACATTGATCAAATAAAGTTGCGAATCGCCGATTGTTTGATCATCGATTTCTTCAGGTTTGATTTATTCTATCTTGTTGCGCATTGCCTTTTCAGAATCGATCTGCCTTTTACCCTCGGATTAGTCTTGATCGACTAATCTAGTTACCCTTCTAATCGGCTTTCTGGCTGATTCTGGATTTTAGCCGATTCGCCCCAAGGATCGGCTTGATTAAATTTTACAACTCTCTTCCTTATCGATTCTGAGGTCCGTCGATTTAGCACGCCTTCAGCATTACTTGAACCGGTGTTAAATGCGGTGTGTTGTGGGCCAGAAACCTTCTTCCAATGGTTCAGAAACCTTTGCGCTTCTCCCTATGGTTCTTGCTCTTCTTTGCCCCTTGCTTGGACAACTCAGGCTTGTCGCTGCCAAGCTTGGGGTTGTTGAGATGGTCTCAAGCCTCGACACGTATGGCGTTTTTGTCCGCCAACTCGAAGAGCTCCTTAGTGATTCTGATCTTTTGGGTGGTGAGCTTCTCCTTCAAATATCTATCCTTGACCCCGTTCTTGAAGGCCACAATTACTGCGTCATTTGAGATGTCAGAGATCAGGTTTCGCTTGTCACTAAAGAGTCAGATGAAGCTGCACAACGATTCTCCTAGCTTTTGTACTAGCCGATGCCAAGTCGCTACGCATTCCAGGGCATTCATACGTGCCTTGGAAGTTAGCAATGAACTGGGCCCGCAACTCTGCCCACGACGATATTGACTAAGGTGGGAGATTGAGTAGCCAAGACCTTACTGCTCCATCAAGGGTGATAAGCAAGTAATTGGTCATCACCATCTCATTTCCTCCGGCTACTACCATGACTGTAGTATAAATTTGCAGCCATTCAATGACGTTAATCTTCCCTGAGTACTTTTTGATCGGACCAGGCTTGAACTTGTCTGGCCATCTGACTGCGTGCAGTGTGGGAGTAAACACTTCACACTCCTCATCGACATCCTTAGGGGTCATCTGGCACTGCCATCTATACACATCTTGCTGAGGAGGGAGCTTGTATCGCGGCGGCGAGCGGCCCCTCGAGGGCGAAGATTTGCCTCACCATGCATGTCGCATCAGGGATCGACCTCTTGGGGATGTGGACTTGTTTTCCCACCTTTCATGGTCCTTGTGGTCTCATTCTTCCCTTTGATCTCGCAAGATATTACTCAAATCTCATCTATTATTCGGAATTCAATCTCAGAGATCTCCAAGGTATTTATGGCGGGGACTATAATGGATTGCTCTAGAATTATGATGGCTAGAGCTAGCCACCACTGATCTCACTGCCTGACGACTATTGTGAGATGGTCCCGACTAGGGGTGGAAAAACAGCTCGCGGCTCGGCTCGGGCTTGGCTCGGCTCGGTGCGGCTCGGCTCGGCTCGGTACATCAGCGACCTTCCATGATCCCTACACATTCCCCAATATTTCACGCTTCTCAAAACTCTGCGCCATTCCCACCAACATCCACAACACCTCCTGCACACGATGACCCCAACGGATCTCAATTTGGATTCACGAATTGATGAGGAATGCCAAAGGATGAATTGAGACGTCGATGGGGCACACCCAGGGCACAGCCTGGCAAGCACGATGATGATCGACAAATAGTGGCTAGAGCTATAACACTATGGTCTAAACTTCGCTCAATGCCCAGCCCATCAATGGGCCAGACCCGCTCATGCATAACACCCCACTTACACTTTCATCCTGGTTTCGTGTAAAATGATTAATCCAGAGATGCTATGTTTAGACCTAATAGGCATCATATACTACTACTCAATTTAGGCAAACAATATGGGACCAATTCCACCACCACTCCTTATGGGCCTTCACATTGACAGACCAAGGTTTTACAAGAGCAATCCCTCACAGCAGCATCTGCGGACAGAGGTGGCTTAGCCAATGGTGCTAGGAGCTAGGCGGTAGCAACGGGTAGTGATGCAACCGAGTGGGCACCATGGCTAGGGTTTTGAGTTCCCAGCTTCCACCACCACCACCCAATGGGCCTAAAGAGTTGACCAAATCGAGCTTGGCTCAGCACACATGCTGAGTCCAGTTCAGCCGGCCTAGCCCACCCCTTCAATTACTTTTTTTCTGTTCTTTACATTATCACAAAACCTAATATGGATAAAGCTAACATCTAACCTAAAAAAACAAAAGGGGCTAATTGGAGATCAGGATGGACCCCACACTACTATAAAACAGGCCATCCTTGCCGATATATCACTGCTAGTTGGGCTAGAGCCAGTAGTGATAACATATCACTGCTGGTTCAAAAGTCCGGTTGGGGGAGCACTTATCACTACCGGTTCGTAAAACCAACCAATAGTGATAACAAGATATCACCGCTAGTTTATATCCAAAACCAGCAGTGACACATCACTATCGGTTCGGTTACCACCCGATAGTGATATCAGCATTTTCATTGCTAGGTGTACTGCAGAACCAGTAGTAATAAGTCTTTTCCCGCGCAATTCGACCTTATCACTGCCAGTTCTGCGCAGAACTGGCAGTGATAAGTATCTTTATATAGGTGTTCTCCTCCCCGACCGAGCAGAACAGAGAGGAGCTCTGTCTTTGCTTGGTGGCAAGGATTTTGGTGACTTGCTGCTGGAAAATTATACCAAAATTCATCTCGCATTTCTCTCTATGGTTAGTAACTTACTACATTATATTTGTAGTTATAGTTAGATTTTACTTTATAGATTAGTCCAGATTTTGATTTAGTTTTGCATTCGTCCTATAGTCCACGAAAAAGCCAAAAAAAAATTCAGTTCATAGTCTACCATACCTAGAACCACGCCTAGCCTTTGCACAATTTGGTTTGAGTCCGTAATCTTGAGTTTGTGTCGAGTCGAGTCGTGTTGCTGGTTTAGATCGTGGTCTTAATTTAGTTGTGTTTCATCTCATTGCATCCCATATCCTACTCCAATCCGGTCACCAATCGCTATTTGAGTCCTTGTTGGAATCGGATTGTTTTGTGGTTTTCCTTAGTTTGAGTCCTAGTTGTGTTAGGGTTTCTCCTTCATAAACCCTAATCCCCACCTCTGTTAGCCATATCGCCACCCACATCACAGAACCGCCACCACAGATCATCGCGTTCCATATCCACTCCATCGCCCTTGAGTTTGGAGAGGTGCCGCCTAAAACCACGATTCGAGTCCTTAGTAAGCAGCCATAACTTTCGCATACGGACTCGGAATTAAGCGAATTTGTCGGGTTCGCGAATTTATTTTTGAAATTCCCTCGGGAAGATTGAGTTTTCGATCGTAGAAGTTTGAGCACGCTTTTGGAAAATACTTCTTATTTCATATCGGTTTCATCTTACATCATTCAGGCTGAAAATTTGTGTCTTGTCTACCTTTGTGCTCCTGATCCTAGGAAAAATATCAGAAAAATCAAAGAAAAATAAAAAAAATTGTGAAGGAGGCGAAGAGCAAAAAAAAAAGGGGCGAGGAGCAAGGGTAGGTGTTTTTACAGTGCACGATAAAAGTGTTTTCTTTGTTATGCTGATATCCGTTCATATAATCGGCCTTGTTGCTTGTTTCTATACCTTCCTTGCTTTACGCGCGATTAGAATAAGGACACGTTTAGACCGACAACTAGGGCAAGTGTCTTTGGACATTTATTCAACATTACTATACATTCTTGAATTGTGTGCCACTCAATACATATAACCTTCCTCTGACTCCACATATACATCCTTACGATCGGCCACGGAGTTATTGACCCTTGCAATCGCTTCATCACGCCCTCACGGTGTCACGAACCGACCACCGGTTGCGCGTCCTCATTGTGTTGGTAAGCAGGGTAAGAACTTGGTAAGATTGCTTGAGGCGTGCGATCCCACCTAGTAGTTCATAGGGCTCATAATACTTGTGTTTGTGTTTCATACGTCCTTTTACATGCTAACCATGGCGGTGGCAAGAAGGGCAAAACGAGAAGATGATGTTACCATCGAAAATTGTGTCCTTCATTGAGTTATCGACCATCTTTGGAGGAGATAAAATGATGTTCAAAGAGCATGCCATGACGGCGAACAAGACCCTTGAGAGCATCGATCGGCGAGTTTCCACCCTCACCGAGAGGATGGATGCCGTCAGCGCCCTCGGCGACCATTGATGGAGGTGCATCCGTCAACAACTGGCGCCAACCACGGCAACAACGACCACGATGAGGATGGTGATTTTGAGGAAGATGAAGATGAGCGACAGCGTGCCGCAGAGCGTCTTTGCTCAGCGAACGCCCGTCTGCATGACCGTCTTCGCGCAACCATCACGATATGGGAGGTAATAACCGAACCGCAATGATGATCCTTTCGCTAAGGTAAAATTCACCATCCCTTCCTTTTACGGAGCTTATGATCTTGATGCTTACTTAGATTGGGAGATGACGATTGGCGAAATTTAACTCCCATCTAGTTCACGAGATTCATAGGGTTAGACAAGCCACTAGTGAATTTAAAGATTTTGCTATAATCGGTGGAATGAACTAGTAAATGCCGCTTACAACTTTGATTCTTGGGCGAGATTAAAAGATGCTATGCGTAATAGATTTGTTCCTCCTTCCTACCAGCGTGATATCGCAAGAGATTACCAACGATTAGATCAAGGTAGTATATTTGTTAGGGAATATTACCAAGAGCTTCAAAAGGGTATGTGTAACACCCCAATTTTTGCTTTTCTTGCATTTAAATGGTATTTTGAATTTTCGGGAATTTATTTGGATTTATTTGGATTTATTTGGAATTATTTGAATTTATTTTGAATTAAACCATTTAGCAAATTAATTAAATAATGGAAAAGTTAAGATAAAGTTTTGCTGAAAATATTTTATTTGAGTCACAAATGTCTTAAAATATTTATGAGAATTTTTCGAAATTTTTACGATATTTTTAATGCCCCAAACAAATTATTTTATTTTGGAAATATTTTTAGCGAAAAAAAATTAAAATCCGGATGAATAGTGTTGGGCGAGTCTTGTGCGGCCCGTTTGAAAACCCTAAGCGCCGTGGCGTTCGATCTTCATCAAGCGGCTCACGATCGCGCCACGTCACTAACCCTATTCCCGCCGGACTCGCGCCGCCCACGGACTCCTCGCGAATTTACATAGCAACACGGACGCTAAAGCCCCTATTTAATCGCCGCCACCCCTCCGTGTTCCTCGGTTTGCGCCGCACCCAACCGTCGCCCGCCGCGCCGCTGAGACGCCGCCGCCTCGCCGCCACGACCTCGCCGAAGTCCGGCCGTCCGCCGCACTTCGCCGCATCGGTTAAATGCCGCCGGTGATTCTCGCCGTCGCCGCGCCACCATCGGACTCATCTCGTCGCGCCTTGCCGGGAAGCGTTACAAGACGTCGCCGGAGGACCACGGAAACGCCGCGCCGCCGCGTCGTCGTCTTAAATCTCCGGTCAAGCGGCGCCCGCACCATCATCGCCGTCGCCGAAGCCGTCGGCCGTCCGATCTCAATCGGCGATTCAGATCCCGCCCGTCGCCCCAAAAGCGGTAAAGCCCATCTTCTAATCTCCACCGTTAGATGCAAATCCGAGGGCCACCGTCGTGCCACGGCACCGATCACTGTGCACGTGACGCTGACAAGGCAGGCCCGCATGTCAGTCTCACCGCACGTTCACTGTGCGCGCATGAGCAATGACAAAGCGAGCCGCATGTCGATCGCCACGAAGCTGTGCGCATGAGACGCTGACAGCACGGGCCCACCCGTCAGCCGCACGCACCGTGCGTGTGACGTCACCGCTGACGTCATGCTGACGTCACGGTGGGACCCACTTGTCAGAGAGATAGCCGAGTCGTGCTGACGTCACGATGACGTCATCTTGGCGTCATCACGAGGCCGGTCGGGGCTGGCGTCGGCAAGGCCGCGTGTGGATTACGTGGTGGCGACCGTGTCACGATGACGCAATAATTAATTTTCGAAAAAGAAAATATTTATTTAATTCGGTATATTGATTTTGAATAT
Organism: Guadua angustifolia; assembly: GCA_036346375.1. NCBI lineage: Eukaryota > Viridiplantae > Streptophyta > Magnoliopsida > Poales > Poaceae > Guadua > Guadua angustifolia. The sequence continues at coordinate 46,675,981 of CM070505.1, read as the reverse complement.
ATTTTGAAACTTCAAGCGCTTGTAACTTTTTGCGTTTTAACTCCGATTTGAGTGATTCCAATTTCTATAAATTTGTAAAATCAAGCTCTTTCTGTTTATGAATTTTATTTGAATTTTAGGCTTGAGTTGCTCTCTGTTTTATTTATTTATTGCTATTTATTTGCGTTCTGGCGTGAGCGTTGAAGTGCGAAGGTTTCGAGGAGAAGTTCGACCCAAGAGCAAGTTCAGGAACCGAACCAGCACTTTTTGAAGGCAAGTTGTGTTTGATCATGTTGACCCTATTAGAAAATTATTTTGATTTAATTTATTGCATGCTAATTTAGTAAAATTGGATTGAATGAATTTTGGGATTAGCTAAATGCCTAGTTCTTGTATGCCACCTTGTAAGTAAACCATTGTAGGCCATGAATCATTTGTCACCCTAGGTTGTGGATTAATAGTTGGACATTAATTAATTGCCAACATGGGTTGAGTAGACCGAGGTAGTATGCTTAGCCCACCTTGCGTGGACAATTCATGATTTTGGAAATACCAAAGTAAATATTGACTTAATGAGATATTGAACATGCTTTGTGAATGAGACATGTGTTATTGAGTTGATGATGGCACGTGGTGCAATGGTAAAGAAGGGGTGGGAAAATGATTTAGGCTGGGGCAAATGGCAAGATTGTTTACAGTGGGCCAAGAGTGGCAATCAAGGCGGTCGTATTTGGTTTTATTGGTTTTGGATATTTGAGTTACACTTGGTTAGTCTTGCCTCGGTCAACTAAGGACCTAACCTTGCAAGCATTTGAGCCCGAGTCTTTCATACAACCACAAGCTCCGTAATGGGACGGGCTTAGCTGAGTAAAGCCGGGAAATCTATTCTTTGAGTCTTGTCGTGGTGGTGTGAGGCAGGAGAAGCGGAATGAGAACTCACATGGCGCAAGAGGGGGCCACAGGGGTGGTAACCATCCCTCGGTGTTGAAACCTTAGCGAAGCGTCTTGGGTTTAGATGGAACTTTGGAAAGGCCGTTACGGTTATTTGCCTTGGTGGTATTTGTTGTATCTTGTGGGTAAAGTGTATAACCTCTGCGAGTGTACAACCTATTGAATAGCCGTGCTCACGGTATTGAGCATCGCTTCGGTGATTCTGATCAAGGGTTAGATTTTCATGAAAATGACTTGTTGATGGAAAATGCTTGGGTTGGTAATGAGGAACGGACATAGGATGGAAATATGATTGTGATTAAAATGTTTGTGGAAGCTACTATTCTTATTCTTGTTTCTTTGCTTTGCAAATTATTCTTGTTATTCTTAAATCTTTGTCTTGCTCATGAACCATAGCCTATCCTTTGTACTAAGCCATGCATGTAGAATATTAGAATTGCATTACATGCATGACTTCTTTGAGTGCTCTAAGTACTCACCCCACAACAACACAACCGGTTGAAGAAGAAGCAAACCACCTTTCGGGAGGAGGAGTATCGAGAAGCCGACAAACTAGGGAAGCGAGCCGATCGGTTACTGTGGCAAATTGGTTGGCGCCACGAGTTTATTTTATTTCATTGCATTTGAATACTTAATAATAATTCTTAGCCTGTAGGCGTATCTTGTAACTTGACCATAAGGTCGATCAACTAGTTTGAGTATTTAATTAAAGTACTTATTATTTAGTTGGTTATGGTGTGATATGTACCAATGTTGAGGCTGTGTGCACTAAGCGTGATCTGGACTAGTCTTTGAATACCTGAAGGTCGAATTTGCACATTCGGGTCCCGACAGAGGTAATATCGAGCCATCTTGGTTGTAGGGTCGGCCCTTAGTTAGAATGGTCGTAGTGAGGGCAAAACTATTTTCTAAAAGTTAAAATATGCCAAGATGATAATACAATCTCGACTTATCCCTTCTTTCTTTTCATACCCCCTGCTGAATTTATCGCATGTACGCTTTGTTTAAAATTTCTGAGTTTCACGTGAGTGTCCTTTAGCAGATGAGGATGATCCACTCTTTTGGTGGCGCCTTTGGAGAACGCCATGGAGCTTTGGCGTATGATCATTTCTTTGGGAGGTTATGATGAGCCGATCTCTGGGGGACTACTGTGGATCGGGCAGGACTGGATATTGCTTGGGATGTCACTATCACAGTTTAAGCACGGGATAGGGTGAGGGCGAGTCGTCCCATCCGCATTACTGCCAGGAGGCTGTCATTTGATGCTGGGATCCAGGAGACATCGCGTCTGGCGATGAGGCGGTGCTCGTACCTACCCGGGGAGTTGGATGGCTTGTGTTCCGTCACCACCCACGCAGAGACACTCGCTGGCAAGAGCCCATAGAGGAGGAGGATGCCACGATCACCCACGGCGGATATGTCATCGCTCAAGAGGATGCTATAGGCGAGGCGGTTCAGAGGCTGCAGAGGTCTCGTGGCGAGTTCACGCGCGCGGCGCATCTGTTGCGACACTGTGAGTACTTGGCCCATTCTATCGAGAGGATTGGAGAGCCGAGACAACACTATGCGGACGAGCGGAGCAGTCTTTGGAGTTACGACCTGAACCGGAAGAGCCACGGCGAGAACGCGGCGAGCGAGCGAGTGGAAGTGAAGCGAGCTGTGGAGATCAGCGGAGCGATGGAGGTTGAGCGGTGCGAGGCGCATCGGCGGAGGATCGTTGGGATAGGTTTGTACCAAGACCAGCACACCGCGGTGTATCCACCAGAAGTTCGGTGGGGATGGCTAGAAGGTGGCGCTAGGATTAGCAGTTGAGACTCTGCGTTGAGTCGCGTCTTGGAATAAGAGTCACCCTTAGGCGTTTGACTCGAATATTAGTTTGATTTGCTTCTTTCATGCTTGTGTGTGATGGGTATGTGTTGCATGGCCCATAGGCATTGTGAGCAACCATACCTCGATATTAATAAAGTAATAAAGTTAGATTTTGTGTTACACTTTGACCCCGCATAAGTATTCCATTACTCGTCTATTCTTATCCCCCTCTCGTCTCTAAACCATGGAACAATCGACAGATGGTGAACACTCGTGGAAACCAGGGAGGAAATGGGAGTGGTTCACGCTCAGCTGGGAACATTGGAGATGAAGGACAGGGACCCCAACCAGCACCGCCAGTTGATATGCAGAACTTGGGAGCCTTTATTGCTGCACAAACCCAGTTAGTGAATGCCATGATGCAGCAGATGTAGCAGGTCACTGCCCAAGCCGCCGCCGCCGCCCAAGTTAACCAGGTCAACCCAGTGCAGAGGCCACACTCGAGGCTGTCGGAATTCATGAGGACACGACGCCTACATTTTCGGGAATGCCAATCCATTGGAGGCGGATGATTGGTGAGGGCGATAGAAAGTTGCACATTACCGGTGTGAAGGAAATGAGAGGTACTCTATGCCTCCCATCGGCTTGAAGGAACCTTGGTGAATGGTGGGAAAACTCTTGTCTTGCCCATGAGCACCCAGGACATCGGTGGGAGGAGTTCACGATTGCTTTCGGCGATATCATGTGCCCGAAGGCATAATGGAGTTGAAAAAGGAAGAGTTCGAGGCTGAAGCGGGGCAATCGACCGATGTCGAATATCTGAACAAGTTCACGCTTGGCACGCCTTCCTTTTGAGGGCGTAATGTGGACAAGGCGAGCGATCCGCTTTATGAAAGGACTGAATTCCGGGTTGCGGTGGGACTCATAACCCACACCTTCCGGACTTTCAGAGCTAGTGAACAAGGCGCCGATATTGGAGGACAAGCGCAAGGAGCTGGAGGACAACTCAAGCGCAGGATGGCACTGACATGGAGCACGCCCGGCGCGGCGTTTGAGGTTCTGACAAATCAGTTCTTGATTTCAGCCAAGGAATGTGATGGCACGCCACCTTGATACCAAGACTGCCGGACAAAATTTCGAGACACCAACACCGGTTGGGAATGCAGTGCGAGGAGCAGTGATCGGCGATTAGCGTTATTATAAGCGCAGCGAGCTAGGGCATTTGCCAATTATTGTCCTAGAAGGAGGTGACACGGTTCGCTTCAATCTTGGGACTACTCCAACGAAGGCACCAGCGTCGAGAGCAAGTCGTGGAGTTACACAATCTGAGCTGCCACTCGGACCTTGGTAAGAGGCGAGTCAATCATGTCACCGCCGATCACGGTCTGAGAATACATCGGACGTCGTCTTGGGTAAGTTACTTGTCAACTCAGTACACTGCAGATTTTATTTGATTACGGAGCTTCGCATTCGTTTATATCTCGGATTTTCTTTGTGAACAATGGGTTGAAAATGGTGAACCTTAGGCATGTATTGCTAGTACAATCCGGGATCGAACTCCGATCGATGCGAGGATGTTCTGGGGTAAAGTTGCTTATAGATGGAGCAGAGTTCCTAGCAAACTTAGTGGTGTTAGATACCTGGACCCTAGATGTTATTTTGGGAATGGTGGTTGTCTAAACACAAGGTCGTACTAGGCGTGGACGCAGAGTCATATCGATCGAGAGTCCTTGTGGGAGAAAAATAGAGTTGTGCAAGCGCCATTCGGGATGGGCAGTTGATGGTCAATAGTATGAAGGTTATCGGCATAGAAGATGTACGGTTGTCGAGAATATCCGGATGTATTTCGGAGGATTTACAGGATGCCACAGACGAGGACATAGAGTTTATGTCGAGTTAATAGAGAACGGCCCGATAGCTAAGAGACCTTATCGGATGTCAACCGATGAGCTAGTGGAAATGAAGAAGCAGATAGAGGAGTTAATGGATAAGGGATTTATTAGACCAAGTTCGTCGCCATGGGGAGCACCGGTTCTATTTGTCAAGAAGAAGGATGGAAGTTATCGGATGTGTGTGGATTACCGAGCACTAAACGAGGTCACTATAAAGAATAAGTACCCACTACCCAGGATCGATGATCTGTTTGACCAGTTGAGAGGAGCCAGAGTTTTCTCCAAGATTGACCTACGATCAGGTTATCACTAGCTGAAGATTAGGTCGGAGGATGTGCCGAAGACAGCATTTTCGTCGAGATATGGACATTACGAGTTCACAGTTATGTCTTTCGGTTTGACAAATGCACCTGCATACTTCATGAACAAGATGAACAAGGTTTTCATGGAATACCTGGACAAGTTTGTTGTTGTGTTCATAGATGACATTTTAGTCTACTCCAAGACAAGGGAAGAGCATGCCGAACACCTAAAGCTAGTTCTGGAGAAGTTAAGAGAGCAGCAACTTTTCGCTAAGTTTAGCAAGTGTGAGTTACGGAAGAACAAGGTGGAATTCCTTGGACATGTGGTGACCAGAAGGAGTCATGATTGATCCAAGTAAGGTGGAAGCAGTCTTTGCATTAGGAGCCACCCAAGGCGGTGACTCAAATTCAGATTTCCTTGGAATGGCGGTTATTACCGCCGATTTATTAAAGGATTTTCAACGATTGCGAGACCTCTTACGCAATTGTTGAAAAAGGAAAAGAAGTTCGCATGGACCGGAATGTGGCGGAGTTTCAGGAGTTGAAGAAACGTTTGACAACGGCGCGGTGTTAGTACTACGGATTTAAGCGAGCTTTGATATATACTATGATGCATCACACCAAGGACTAGGATGCGTGTTAATCAGAGCGAAAGGTCGTTGCGTGTCGTCAAGGCGATTGAGGCCGCATGAGGAGAACTACCCAACACATGACTTAGAATTAGCAGCCGTGGTGCATGCTTTGAAGTTATGGAGGCACTATCTGATTGGAAACAGATGTGAGGTGTACACTGACCATAAGAGTCTTAAATATATATTTACTCAATCGGATCTGAACATGAGGCAGAGGAGGTGGTTGGAATAATTAAGAATTATAATCTGGGGATTCATTATCACCCTGGGAAAGCCAATGTGGTGGCCGATGCTTTAAGCCGAAAAAGCCATTCGGTGAACATGTTGGTGGAAGCAAGTCAGGTTGAGTTATGCAAGGAATTTCAGAAGCTGAAGCTAGAGGTTGTGCCTAAAGGATTTATAGCCGCTCTAGAAGTGAAGCCTACCCTGGAAGATCAGATTCGTGAAGGACAGAAAGACGATGCCAAGATTCAGAGGATTAAGTCTAAAATGGAGGAAGGCAAGGCAAAGGATTTCAAGCTGGATGAGCAAGGCACATTGTGGATCAAGAAGCGCATTTGCGTACCGCACAAGAAGGAACTGAAGCTTGATTATTGCGGAGGAAGCTCATGACTCCAAGTACTCTATCCATCCAGAAGCGCTAAGATGTATCAAGACACGAAGGAAAGATTTTGGTGGCCAAGCATGAAGCGTGAAGTTGCGAGCATGTTGCGTTGTCGACATATGCCAAAGAGTCAAAGCAATGCATCAAAGGCGGCGGGGTTACTACCACCCGAAGATACGAGTGGAAATGGGAGGAAATCGGAATGGACTTCATTCTTGGCTTACCGAGGACCCAGACGGTATGACTCCATATGGGTTATAGTGGACCCGGTTGACAAAAGGTCGCCCACTTCATACCGGTGAAAACTACGTACTCGGGGACCGCTTAGCGGTTGTATATGTCAAGAATTGTATGTCTACATGGAGTTCGAGAAAATTGTGTCGACGAGGTCGCAGATTTACCTCAAGATTTTGGGATAAATTGCATGAGGCCCTAGGGACCGTCTGAACTTTAGTCTTGCATATCACCCATGACAGACGGAAAGCGGAAAGAGTTAACGAATCTTGGAAGACATGTTGAGGGCATGTGCATTGGCTTATACAACCGTGGGATAAGTGTTTGCCATATGCCGAGTTTAGCTATAATAATGACTACCGAGCAAGTTCTGAGATGTCACCATTGAGCGCTATATGGAAGACCTCGTCGAGCCTTGTTGAATTGGAATGAGACCGGGAACGTCATATGTTTGGACCGGATATTCTTGAGAAGTCAAGAGCGGATAGCCATGATCGGGAAAGGTTGAAAGTTGCACAATCAAAGAGAAGAGTTCTGTGCCGATAATCGCCGCAGGATTTGAGCTTTGAGCCTGAAGATTTTGTGTATCTCGAGTTACCCCACTCAAAGGAGTTACCAAAGGGAAGTTAGCGCCAAGATATGTTGGCCCATTCAAGATCTGAGTCGTAGAGGTGAAGTAGCGATCACCGGAGTTTCTGCATGATCTCTAGCAGTGTACATGATGTGTTCCATGTGTCACAATTAAAGAAATGTCTCCGAGTGCCGAAGAGCGGATGCCATTGAGTCGGTCGAGTGCGCAGGAGGATTTGACTTATAAGGAGTACCGGTGAAAATCTTGGACACGAGGATCGAAACGCGAAATAAATCGAACCGCCTGCAGAGTTCGATTGGAGTAATCATTCCGAGAGCGAAGCAACTTTGGGGCGTGAAGAAGACTCAAGAAGGAATTTCAACCTATTCCTTAGTCGATACGAATCTCGGGTCGAGATTCCGTTAAGGGGGGAGGTTTGTAACACCTCAATTTTTGCTTTTCTTGCATTTAAATGGTATTTTGAATTTTTGGGAATTTCTGGAATTTATTTGGATTTATTTGGATTTATTTGGAATTATTTGAATTTATTTTGAATTAAACCATTTAGCAAATTAATTAAATAATGGAAAAGTTAAGATAAAGTTTTGCTGAAAATATTTTATTTAAGTCACAAATGTCTTAAAATATTTATGAGAATTTTTCGAATTTTTTCGATATTTTTAATGCCCCAAACAAATTATTTTATTTTGGAAATATTTTAAGCGAAAAAATTAAAAATCCGGATGAATAGTGTTGGGCGAGTCTGTGCGGCCCGTTTGAAAACCCTAGCGCCGTGGCGTTCGATCTTCATCAAGCGGCTCACGATCGCCACGTCACCCAACCCTATTCCTCACGGACTCACGCCCGCCACGGACTCCTCGCGAATTCGCATAGCAAGACGGACGCTAAGAGCCCCTATTTAATGCGCCGCCACCCTCCGTGTTCCTCGGTTTGCGCCAAGACTCGTCGCCAGACGCCGCAGACGCCGCCGAGACGCCGCCGCGACCTCGCCGACTCCGGCCGTCGCCGCACTTCTTCGCGTCGGTTAAATCGCCGCCGGTGATTCTCCGCCGTCGCCGCGCCACCATCGGACTCATCTCGTCGCGCCAAGACCGGGAGCGTTACGCGTCGCCGGAGGACCACGGAACGCCACGCGCGACGTCGTCGTCTTAAATCTCGGTCAAGCAGCCGCCCAAGACCATCGCTGTCGCCCGAAGCCGTCGGCCGTCCGATCTCAATCGACGATTCAGATCCCGCCACGTCGCCCCAAAACAAGTAAAGCCCATCTTCTAATCTCCACCGTTAGATGCAATCCGAGGGCCACCGTCGTGCCACGGCACCGACACGCGCACGCGACGCCGACAAAGCGGACCCACATGTCGATCTCCGCACGTTCATCAGGCGCATGAGACGCCGACAAAGCGTTCGCGATGTCGATCGCCGAGAATCTGTGCGCATGAGACGCCGACAAAGACGGGCCCACCGTCGCCCGCCGACGCACCGTGCATGTGGCGTCACCGCCGACGTCATATGGCGACGCAGTGGGACCCACTTGTCGAGAGATAGCCGAGTCGTCCGGCGTCACGATGACGTCATCGGCGTCATCACGGAGCCGGTCGGGGCTGGCGTCGGCAAAGGCCGCGTGTCGATTACGTGGTGGCGACCGTGTCACAGATGACGCAATAATTAATTTTCTGAAAAAGAAAATATTTATTTAATTCGGTATATTGATTTTGAATATATTTTGAAACTTCAAACGCTTGTAACTTTTGCGTTTTAACTCCGATTTGAGTGATTCCAATTTCTATAAATTTGTAAAATCAAGCTCTTTCTGTTTATGAATTTTATTTGAATTTTAGGCTTGAGTTGCTCTCTATTTTATTTATTTATTGCTATTTATTTGCGTTCTGCGTGAGCGTTGAAGTGCCGAAGGTTTCGAGGAGAAGTTCGACCGAGAGCAAGTTCAGGAACCAGAACCAGCACTTTTTGAAGGCAAGTTGTGTTTGATCATGTTGACCCTATTAGAGAAAATTATTTTGATTTAATTTATTGCATGCTAATTTAGTAAAAATTGGATTGAATGAATTTTGGGATTAGCTAAATGCCTAGTTGTTGTATGCCACCTTGTAAGTAAACCATTGTAGGCCATGAATCATTTGTCACCCTAGGTTGTGGATTAATAGTTGGACATTAATTAATTGCCAACATGGGTTGAGTAGACCGAGGTAGTATGCTTAGCCCTGCCACGTGGACAATTCATGATTTTGGAAATACCAAAGTAAATATTGACTTAATGAGATATTGAACATGCTTTGTGAATGAGACATGTGTTATTGAGTTGATGATGGCACGTGGTGCAATGGTAAAGAACCGGGGTGGGAAAATGATTTAGACTGGGGTAAATGGCAAGATTGTTTACAGTGGGCCAAGAGTGGCAAGCTAGGCGGTCGATTTGGTTTTATTGGTTTTGGATATTTGAGTTACACTTGGTTAGTCTTGCCTCGGTCAACTAAGGACCTAACCTTGCAAGCATTTGAACTGAGTCTTTCGTACAACCACAAGCTCCGTAATGGGGACGGGCTTAGGCTGAGTAAACCGGGAAATCTATTCTTTGGTACTGTCGTGGTGGTGTGAGGCAGGAGAAGCGGAATGAGAACTCACATGGCGCAAGAGGGGCCACAGGTGTGGTAACCAGTCCCTCCAGTGTTGAAACCTTAGCGGGCAGTACTGGGTTTAGATGGAACTTTGGAAAGGCTTCGTTACGGTTATTTGCCTTGGTGGTATTTGACTGTATCTTGTGGGTAAAGTGTATAACCTCTGCAGAGTGTACAACCTATTCGAATAGCCGTGCTCACGGTATTGAGCATCGCTCGGTGATTACAGTCAAGGGTTAGATTTTCATGAAAATGACTTGTTGATGGAAAATGCTTGGGTTGGTAATGAGGAACTGGACATAGGATGGAAATATGATTGTGATTAAAATGTTTGTGAAAGCTACTATTCTTATTCTTGCTTTCTTTGCTTTGCAAATTATTTCTTTGTTATTCTTAAATGTTGTCTTGCTCATGAACCATAGCCTATCCTTTGTACTAAGCCATGCATGTAGAATATTAGAATTGCATTACATGCATGACTTCTTTGAGTGCTCAAAGTACTCACCCCACAACAACACAACTTCAGTTGAAGAAGAAACAAACCACCTTTCAGAGGAGGAGGAGGAGTATCGAGGAGCCGACAAACTAGGAGCGAGCCCGATCGGGTTACTGTGGCAAATTGGTTGGCGCCATGAGTTTATTTTATTTCATTGCATTTGAATACTTAATAATAATTCTTCGCTCATGAGGCGTATCTTTGTAACTTGACCATAAGGTCGATCAACTAGTTTGAGTATTTAATTAAAGTACTTATTATTTCGTTGGTTATGGTGTGATATGTACCAATGTTGAGGCTGTGTGCACTAAGCGTGATCTGGACTAGTGTGAATACACGAGGGTCCGGATTTGCGTTCGGGTCCCCAGCGGTATGTTACGTTGTGGGGTAGTAGAGAACACGAGGATAAAATTGCTCGTTTTTACGGTGGGTTGCGCCGAGAAATTCAGGATATTGTTGATTATAAAGAATATACAAGCTGTCAATCGCTTGTTTCAACTTGCTATGTTAGCGAGAGAAGGAATTGCAGGGCGCCATTCCAAGAGCAGAGCAATGCCGGCACCTTCACGCCCGACGACTACGGGACAAGCGAAGACGATGCCTTCTTCCACCTTCGACCAGCGGTGCCGCCACCTTTAGCGAACACACGACGGCAGCGACGGCACCACCCACCCGTGCCGTGAGCAAAGAAGAAGTCGACCCGCCAACACCGCCAAGAGCTACTCCGTCGCTTCCACAGCCGTGACATCGACGGAATTCGCTGCCACAAGTGCCAAGGATTGGCCACGTCAAGAGAGAATGCCCCACCGGCGGGCATACATCGCCACCGATGACGGAGGTTACATCGGCGCCCCGATGTTGAGGACGAGATCGATGACACCGGGGTGGGCGGCGGCGAGGTTGATGATGATGCCACCTTTGGCGCCGAGGATCTTCGCTGCGTCTGGTCCATCAACGCCCGGCGTGTCCTTAGCGCCTGAGATGGAACAAGCCGAGCGCAAGCAGCGCCACAACTTGTTCCAGATTTTCTTCGTCATCAACAACCAAGCGGAGCGTGATCATTGACTCGTAGATAACAACTTGGTGAGTACAGATTTGGTCAAGAAGCTTGGCTTGACCCACGCCCCGCACTCCACATCCATACCACATTGATGGCGTAATGATTAAAGCAAAGCTAAGGTAACACAAGCAGTTCGGGTTCATTTTTCCATTGGTTCCTATTCGATTTTCTTGATTGTGATGTGGTGCCGATGCAAGCTTGCTCTCTTTATTGGGTCGCCCATGGGAATATGACACCGATGCACTTCACCACGGAAGAAGTAATAAATACACTTTTATGCATAAGGAAAGAAAATTACACTTCTACCTTTGACCCCATTGAAATTGTTAAATCGATAGGGAGCGGATTGCTAATGACAAGAAACCCATTGATGAAAAATCTGAAATTCAGCATGTAGCCAACCAAATTAAATTGAGGAATCCGTCTTGCTTGCTACAAAATCTGATCTTCTGCAATTAGTGATGATGCTTTGTGCTATCTTTGTGCTATGCAAAGATGCTTTGTTTTCATTGGATGATCTGCCCAAGATACTTTGCCTCCCTTTGTCACTAACCTTTTGCGGGAGTATGTGGATGTTTTTCTGCCGAGATACCTCCGGGACTCCCCTTCGTCGGGACCCGATTCACCAATTCGGACCCTTGTGTTTACCGCACTAGTCCTGGGATCAATCGCTAGTGCACACAGCTTAACATCGGTAAGCATCACATCATACACAACGATAGCAATAATAAGACTTTATTTATTCAATATAACTAGTGCATGATCTTATGATCACTTACATTTATTCAGCCTCATAAGGCAAGACTAAGATAAAATGAGACAAATGCAGTGGAAAATCGTAGAAGGCGTAGTGACTCATCAAGACACCACAAAGCGATCGACAAGGCTTGGCCTAGCGACTCGCGTCCACCTGAAAGTCCTCCTCAAGCACAGGCGATGACTCCTCCACTGTTGTTGGTTGTTAAGCAAGGGTGAGTACACCAACACGTACTCAACAAGTTGTGCACTGAATGCAATTCTATCATAGCTATATGCAGGCTTATTCCAAAGGAATGGCTAAGTGGCTCTTAAGCAGTAAGCAGCATTTAAGAAACATACATAATCATAGATTGAAAAGACAGTAAAACAAATAATAACAGGTAATAGATTCCATCTTTGTAAATCAACCCAAGTCTCATCCTAAATCAAATTCCTTTATCCACATGGCATCCTGCCATCCCAACAATTGACAAGTTTTAATTAACTACCCCTTGATTTGTAATTCGGCGTTGCTCAATACCGTGAGCACGGCTATCCGAATAGATTGTACACTCTGCAGAGGTTATGCACTTTACCCACATGATACAACCATGCACCACACAAAGTAACGATCGAACGAAGCCTTTACAATGCATCCTCTTAACCAAAGTGCTACCCGCTAAGGTTTCAACTTGGTGGGGACTGGTTACCACATCCAGGCCCCCTCTTGCGCCATGTGAGATACCCCAAGCGAGGACTGGTTACCACTACCCAGGTCTCACACCACCATGATAGCACTAAGCTAAGCATTTGCAAATTAATCAGCTAAGCTGTCCCATTCCAGACATGTGGTTGCAAGTAAGACTCAGGTCAAAGACTCGCAAGGTTAAGTCCTTAATAATGATTAAAGCAAGACTTACTCATACCCTCAACTCCACCACCCTGGCACCCTAGCCCCCTTCCACTTGCTTTAATCTAAAATGATTACCTCCCGGTTGGTTACCAAGCATCACATGCTTCTCACAATCAACATCATTGTTCCATATTCCATTAGTCAAAATTAATAACCATCATTTCATGTACATGTGATGACGTGGCATAGCTAAGCATTCTATTCCGTTCTAAACCTCCATGTTGATTTCAATATTAACCAACTATAATGAACCAACCTAAGGTGACAAGTGGATCATGGCATACAAATATCAAGGTAGGGTGTAACTCAAAAGGTACAATAGCTAATCCCAAAGCTAAGTTGAAATCAGTTATACACATAAAATAATAAGTGCTAAGGTAAAATCAAAATAGCATGCAATCTAGTTTATGGGTGCAACATGGTCAAAGCACAACTTGCCTTGGTTAGGTTCCTGGTCTTGGTCTGAAAATAATTCTTGAGCTGCAAAATCTCCTTCCAAAGCCTCGCACAATTCAACGTCTACGCGAATCGAGAGAGAAAAGCAAATAAGAACCAAAACCAAATAGCAAATAAATTCAAAAATTCAAATAAAAGCCACCATTAGAAATATCTCATTTTTACAAATTTTTAGGAATTTGAATCACCTCAATCCGAGTTCGTATGCGAAAGTTATGAGGTTTTGAAGTTTGAAAATCCTGAAAATACCCTGAAAATAGAAATTCCGAATTTAGCGAATTATTTTTATATGGAAAATTCCGATTTTCCCCGCCCGAACGTACGACCGCGACGTGGCCGAATCTCGTCCGCCCGTTGATGATCCGACGGCCCTCCGAGTTCCCGAGCGACGATGGCGAGACGGCGGCTCAGCTCTTCCCGAAGACGAAGACGACGACGCCCTCCGCTACGCTCCGATGCTCCCCGGCGAAGAAGAGGTAGCGGATCGGCTTCTCCTTGGCGCGACGAACTCAACCCTTCCCTCGGAACGGTGGAAGAGAATCTCTAGCGACGGGAAAACGCGGCGCAAACCTTCGGCCGAGTTCCGCAACTCCGACGAGCTCTAGAGGCTAAACGGTGACGGCTCAAGGGCGAAGGCTAGAGCTGCTGACTGCGCGAGGTGGTGAGGAGTCTCGGGGTGCAAGGCATGGCTTTTATAGCCTCCGGATGTGCGCAAAGATGGAAACCCTAGTTCTCGAGACGAAGACGGCAGGCGGCGGCGAGTTTGGAAGGCGGCGGTGATTCTTTTGGCAACCGAATCGGAGACGACGACGGTCACCCATCGGATCGGCATCGGACGGCCACGTTAATTCAGGATTTCCATAAATACAAACAGCCCAAGACAAGAGTTGGGCGGCCGTCCCTTTTTCCTAATTTACCTCGGATTTCCTATTTTATTTATTCCGATTAAAGGTTTTGATTTCCTTAAGGCTTTAGAAATACTCTAAAAATTCCAAGAAAAATCTCATAAATATTTTGAGATATTCTGGACTTAATAAAAATATTTTCACAAAAACTTTATTTTGAAAATCTCTTTTTATAATTATTTCTTGACAAAAGATATTGTATTTTAATTCAAATAAATCTCATAAAATCCAATAAAATCCAGAAAAATCACACAAATCATATTTAGCAATAAAATAATATTAATTAATTGAAAAGCTGAAATTTTGGGATGTTACAAACCTCCCCCCCTTAACGGAATCTCGACCCCGAGATTCAGGGCTGACTAGAGAATAGGTTCGGGAATTCTGTCTTCAGGTCATCTTCACGCTCCCAGGTTGCTTCATTTTCTGAATGATTACTCCATTGGACTCTGCAAAAGCGAATGGACTTGTTTCTGGTCCTACGCTCCATCACATCTAGAATCTTGATCGGGTGCTCCTTGTAGGTCAGATCTTCTTGCAACTCAATAGCCTCCAACGGCGCTGCCGCTCAGCCGCACTCGAAGACATTTCTTAAGCTGTGACACATGGAACACATCATGCACACCGGCCAATGATTCTGGCAATTCTAACTGGTAAGCAACCTCTCCTCATCGGCTCAAGATCTTAAATGGTCCAACAAACCTAGGTGCAAGCTTTCCCTTGATATGAAACCTCTTAACACCTTTAAGGGGAGTAACCCTAAGGTACACATAATCATTGGGCTCAAAACTCAAGTCACGACGGCGATTATCAGCATAACTCTTTTGCCTTGACTGTGCTGTCTTCAATCTTTCCCTTATCATGGCTACTTGCTCTTCAGCCTCTCTGAGCAACTCGGGCCCAAACATTAACGCTCCTGTTTCATTCCAATTCAACGGGGTACGACAAGCACGACCATATAATGCTTCAAACGGTGACATCTGCAAACTGGCTTGATAACTATTATTGTAGCTAAACTCGGCATACGGCAAACATTTATCCCAAGATGTGCTATAAGATATCGCACAAGCTCTCAATATATCTTCCAAAATCTGGTTAACCCTCTCGGTCTGGCCATCTGTCTGTGGATGATATGCAGTGCTAAAATTCAAGCGAGTGCCCATTGCTTCATGCAGTTTGTCCCAAAATCTTGAGGTAAATTGGGTACCTCGATCCGACACGATCTTCTTGGGCACACCATGCAAGCATACAATCTGGACATATACAATTCGCGGTTTATCTCCTGAATAAGTCGTCTTCACCGGAATGAAGTGAGCGACTTTAGTTAACCGGTCAATGATCACCCATATGGAATCATACCCTCTCTGAGTCTTGGGCAATCCGGTGATGAAATCCATACCAATCTCCTCCCATTTCCATTCCGGAATCTTCAATGGCTGCAACAATCCAGCGGGCTTCTGATGCATCGCCTTCACCCTCTGGCATACATCACACAACGCTACATGCTCCGCGACTTCACGTTTCATCTTCGGCCACCAGAATCTCTTCTTAAGATCCTGATACATCTTGGCACTTCCTGGATGAATAGAATACTTGGAATCGTGAGCCTCCTCAAGAATCAATTGCTTGAGCTCCTTCTCATTTGGCACACAGATTCGTCCTTTTATCCACAAAGTTCCTTGCTCATCTACCGAGAAATCTTCTGCCAATCCTTCCTCTTTCTTGGCTTTGATTTTTCTGATCTTCTCATCTTTACTCTGCTTATCCCTGATTTGATCCTTCAAGGTTGGCTTTACTTCCAATGCAGCAATAAATCCTTGCGGCACAACTTCCAAACCCAACTTCTGAAATTCCTTACATAACTCCTGTTGCTCGCTCACAACCAATGAGTTCGTACTATGGTTCTTCCGACTCAAGGCATCGGCTACCACATTAGCCTTTCCAGGATGATAATGGATTCCCACATTATAATCCTTTATCAACTCTAACCATCTCCTCTGTCTCATGTTAAGATCCGATTGAGTGAATATATACTTCAAACTCTTATGGTCCGTATATATCTCACATCTATTTCCAATGAGATAATGACGCCATATCTTTAAAGCATGCACTACGGCTGCTAACTCCAAGTCATGTGTTGGGTAATTTCCCTCATGCGGCCTCAACTGCCTCGATGCATATGCTACTACCTTGCCATTCTGCATTAACACACATCTAAGACCTTGCGCGATCGTCACGGTAAATATCAAAAGCTGCTCGACGTCCGCAATACTAACACGAGGCAGATGTTAATCTCTTCTTTAATTCTCGAAAACTATTCTCACACTCGAGCGTCCATGCAAACTTCTTCTCCTTTTTCAACAATTGCGTGAGAGGTCTACAATCGTCGAAAATCCTTCAATGAATCGGCGGTAATATCCCGCCATTCCCGTAAAACTACTGATCTCGTAAGCGTCTTTGGTTGCTCCCAATTCATTCTGACTTCTACTTTACTTGGATCCACGGCAATTCCCCTAGCAGTCATTACATGGCCTAGGAATTCTACTTTCTCCTTCCAAAAGTCACATTTACTAAACTTAGCATATAATTGCTGATCACGCAACTTCTCTAGCACTAATCTCAAATGCCCTGCATGTTCTTC
Organism: Guadua angustifolia; assembly: GCA_036346375.1. Lineage (NCBI taxonomy): Eukaryota > Viridiplantae > Streptophyta > Magnoliopsida > Poales > Poaceae > Guadua > Guadua angustifolia. The sequence continues at coordinate 46,659,144 of CM070505.1, read as the reverse complement.
TTCTGACTTGGAATACACAAGGATGTCATCAATAAAGACAACCACAAACTTGTCCAAGTATTCCATGAACACCTTATTCATGAGGTTCATAAAATAAGCTGGGGTATTGGTCAATCCAAATGACATGACCGTAAACTCATAATGTCCATAACGGGTAGAGAATGCGGTCTTGAATATCTTACGCCTAATCCTTAGCCGATGATAACTTCGATCGAAGGTCTATCTTGGAGAAAACTGCTGCTCCCTTCAATTGATCGAACAAGTCATCAATCCTTGGCAAAGGGTATTTATTCTTGATTGTTACTTCATTAAGTGCACGATAATCGATGCACATCCTCAAACTTCCATCCTTCTTCCTAACAAACAAAACTGGCGCTCCCCATGGAGAAGAACTGGGCCGAATGAAACCTTTCTCCAAGCAATTCCTCAATTTGCTTCTTCATTTCAACCAGTTCATCGATTGGCATCCGATATGGCCTTTTGCTATCGGTCTTGCCCACAGTACCAACTCAATAACAAACTCAATATCCCGATCTGGCGGCATGCCTCGTAAATCCTCAGGGAATACCTCCGGGTAATCTCTAGCAACAGGCACATCCTCCAAACTAACCACCTTTGCACTGTTGACCATCAATTGTCCATTCTGAATCGCGATGGCGTGTACTTCCACCTTCTCACCGCTAGGGCTTTCTAAGGTCACCACCCTTTGGCCACAATCCAGAACAGCTTTGTGCTTAGACAGCCAATCCATCCCTAGGATAACATCTAAGGTTTGGGTGTCTAACAAGATGAGATTCGCTAGGAACTCTATCCCATTCATAAGCAACTTAATCCCCAAACACCCAAGATTAGATTGAAGTTCCGATCCTAGGGCTTGGACTATAAGCACACACTTAAGATTCTTAACGGCAAATCCATTCTTCAAGGCAAAACTCCGAGAAACAAACGAATGCAAAGCTCCAGAATCAAATAAAACTATAGCCGGTACTGAGTTAACTAGAAACTTACCCAGTACGACGTCCATTGCTTCCTGAGCTCCATCTGCAGTAATATGGTTGATCCTTCCACGCATCGTCGTTTGAGGCGACGCTCCTGACTGTGCTGGTGCTCGATTCCCTCCTGTCACCGGAGCTTTGGCTGGAGTAGTGCCCAAGTTGAAGCGGACTGGGGTAATGTTTCCCCCTTTCGGACACTTGCTGGCGAAGTGCCCTGGCTCGTTGCAAGAAAAACATCTTCTGGTGTTGGGCTGTTGACTTCCCGAAGTCACATTGCTTACTGGTGCTGGTGTTTGGAAATGCTGATTAGTGGGATGAGATGATGAAGCTGTGTTCTTGTTGGTCCACTGAGGTTGAATTCTGGCGAACTGCTGCGGTGTCATCCTAAGCCTTAACCGACTAGGTTGTCCGGCCTGACTAGCCATTCGGCGCTTGCGATCCTCACCCAACTCCTTGCGCTTGTCTTCAAGGATCAAAGCCTTGTTGACTAACTCCTGGAAATCAGGGAAATTGTGGGTGATCAGCCCAACCTGCAATCCAGAGTTTAAACCTTTCAAGAAGCGAGACTGTCTGGCCTTATCAGTAGCGACATCCTCAGGTGCATAGCGTACCAACTGAGTAAACTTATTTAGATATTCTGCCACTGACTGGCCTTCTTGCTTTAAAGCTCTAAATTCCTCCTTCTTAAGATCCATCATTCCTTCCGGCACATGGTACTGGCGGAAGGCAACGGAAAACTCTTCCCAAGTGATTTCCTGCGGGGCTTCATGTGCTGCGCAATAATTCTCCCACCATTCTGCAGCGGTCCCCTCAAGCTGGTGTGTAGCATAAAGCACCTTCTCGTTACCCTCGCCTTTGCGTGATGTGCGACTTCCTCTCAATAGTCCTTAGCCAATCATCGGCCTCTAGTGGGTTGACATTTTCGAGAAGGTTGGAGGCGAGTCCTCATGAAATCGACAACTGGAGTAAGCACGTGGCCCATTGTTGCCTTCTTTGCGTTCGCCTAACTTGGCTGCCATGTTCTCGCATCTCGCATCATGGTTTGCATGAGCTGAGTCTGGGCTGCCAGAAAAGCTCCCAAGTTTTGCATATCCACCGGTGGTGCTGGCTGAGGCGGTGTTCCATCATGGTCATTCCGGCGGAGACCACTTCCTGACGTTCCATTGTTGCCACGAGTGTTCACCATCTGTGTGGGTTAGGAGAGGGTAGAAGTAGCACAGATGAGATATAAGAATCTCTAAGCGGGGAGGACAAGTTTAACCCAAAATTAAACAACTTTATTATTTTATTGCATAACTTGGTATGGTTGCTTACATAAGCCTAAGAGCTTTGCAACGCATACTGCACACTCAGCAACAATAAAATCCAAACTAAACATCCAACCTTAACGTCTATTATAATTGGTAATGCTATCTTATGGACGCGACTCAACATTCGAGTCTCAACTTAATCTAACTCCGAGTCTGACTCCGAGTCTGACTCCGGGTCGGGGTCGTGTAGCTCCATCTCCGGTTCTGGCTCAGATCCATATAATGCATCCTCCAACTCACGGATCTTCTGGAGAGACTGATCCAAAACCTCCTGTAATTGATCTTTTGTCTTCTGGGCCTCCTCTCGGGCTCTTCGCAGCTCCAGAGCCATATCATCAAGGGCGTCCTCTTGAGCGATGACATATCGGGCTAGGTAAGCGATTGTGGCATTCTCTTCCCTTACTGGCTCCCGATCATAGCGGTTGTCCCGGCGTGGATGATGACGAAACACGGTGCCTTCCAATTCTCGGGGGTAGGTACGAGCAAGTTGTCTCATCGCCAAATGTGCTGCCGCTTGGATCCCAGTCTCGGGCGTAGATCTCCTGACGATGATGCGGATGGTACGATTTCCTCTTGCCCTTGCTCGTGCGTAGATCGTAATCTGAACCCTCCAGCCAATGTCAAGTCCGGCACGAACTATGGTCTCCCCTCGGTAGATCGGTCTGTCGAAGCCTCCGAGCATCCTCATCATGCGCCAAAGCTCTGCTGCGTAACCTCCTTCTTGCTCCCCGTACTCTTGGATCATCCTCATCTATCCAAAAGGGAAATAGATAAGTCCACTATGATCTCGGAAAATCATAAATTCAGCAAAGGTGAGAAGCAGAGGATGAGAAGAGTTAAGAGTGTTGTCTTAGTCAATTTATAGTTTTCTTTTTAGAAAATAATTTGGACACTCTACCAAGCTAGGGCCAAGTCCTACAGTCAGTATGCTCTGATACCACCTCTGTCGGGACCCGAATTCACCAATTCGGACCCACTATGTTTACCGCACTAGTCCCAGAATCAATCGCTAGTGCACACAGCTTAACATCGGTAAGCATCACATCATACACAACGATAGCAATAATAAGACTTTATTTATTCAATATAACTAGTGCATGATCTTATGATCACTTACATTTATTCAGCCTCATAAGGCAAGACTAAGATAAAATGAGACAAATGCAGCGGAAAATCGTAGAAGACGTAGTGACTCATCAGTACACCACAGGCGACTGACAAGGCTTGGCCTAGCGACTCGCGTCCACCTGAAAGTCCTCCTCAAGCACAGGCGATGACTCCTCCACTGTTGTTGGTTGTTAAGCAAGGGTGAGTACACCAACACGTACTCAACAAGTTGTGCACAGAATGCAATTCTATCATAGCTATATGCAGGCTTATTCCAAAGGAATGGCTAAGTGGCTCTTAAGCAGTAAGCAGCATTTAAGAAACATACATAATCATAGATTGAAAAGACAGTAAAACAAATAATAACAGGTAATAGATTCCATCTTTGTAAATCAACCCAAGTCTCATCCTAAATCAAATTCCTTTATCCACATGGCATCCTGCCATCCCAACAGTTGACAAGTTTTAATTAACTACCCCTTGACTGTAATTCCCGAGCGTTGCTCAATACCGTGAGCACGGCTATCCGAATAGATTGTACACTCTGCAGAGGTTATGCACTTTACCCACATGATACAACCATGCACCACACAAAGTGACGATCGAATGAAGCCTTTACAATGCATCCTCTTAACCCATGCTACCCGCTAAGGTTTCAACATGGTGGACTGGTTACCACATCAGGGGCCCCTCTTGCGCCATGTGAGATACCCCAAGCGAGGCCGGTTACCACTACCTGTGTCTCACACCACCATGATAGCACTAAGCTAAGCATTTGCAAATTAATCAGCTAAGCTGTCCCATTCCAGACATGTGGTTGCAAGTAAGACTCAGGTCAAAGACTCGCAAGGTTAAGTCCTTAATAATGATTAAAGCAAAACTTACTCATACCCTCAACTCCACCACCCTGGCACCCTTGCCCCCTTCCACTTGCTTTAATCTAAAATGATTACCTCCCGGTTGGTTACCAAGCATCACATGCTTCTCACAATCAACATCATTATTCCATATTCCATTAGTCAAAATTAATAACCATCATTTCATGTACATGTGATGACGTGGCATAGCTAAGCATTCTATTCCGTTCTAAACCTCCATGTTGATTTCAATATTAACCAACTATAATGAACCAACCTAAGGTGACAAGTGGATCATGGCATACAAATATCAAGGTAGGGTGTAACTCAAAAGGTACAATAGCTAATCCCAAAGCTAAGTTGAAATCAGTTATACACATAAAATAATAAGTGCTAAGGTAAAATCAAAATAGCATGCAATCTAGTTTATGGGTGCAACATGGTCAAAGCACAACTTGCCTTGGTTAGGTTCCTGGTCTTGGTCTGAAAATAATTCTTGAGCTGCAAAATCTCCTTCCAAAGCCTCGCACAATTCAACGTCTACGCGAATCGAGAGAGAAAAGCAAATAAGAACCAAAACCAAATAGCAAATAAACTCAAAAATTCAAATAAAAGCCACCATTAGAAATATCTCATTTTTACAAATTTTTAGGAATTTGAATCACCTCAATCCGAGTTCGTATGCGAAAGTTATGAGGTTTTGAAGTTTGAAAATCCTGAAAATACCCTGAAAATAGAAATTCCGAATTTAGCGAATTATTTTTATATGGAAAATTACGATTTTCCCCGCCCGAACGTACGGCCGCGACATGGCCGAATCTCGTCCGCCCGTTGATGATCCGACGGCCCTCCGAGTTCCCAAGCGACGATGGCGAGACGGCGGCTCAGCTCTTCCCGGAGACGAAGACGACGACGCCCTCCGCTACGCTCCGATGCTCCCCGGCGAAGAAGAGGTAGCGGATTGGCTTCTCCTTGGCGCGACGAACTCAACCCTTCCCTCGGAACGGCGGAAGAGAATCTCTAGCGACGGGAAAACGCGGCGCAAACCTTCGGCCGAGTTCCGCAACTCCGACGAGCTCTAGAGGCTAAACGGTGACGGCTCAAGGGCGAAGGCTAGAGCTGCTGACTGCGCGAGGTGGTGAGGAGTCTCGGGGTGCAAGGCACGGCTTTTATAGCCTCCGGATGCGCGCAAAGATGGAAACCCTAGTTCTCGAGACGAAGACGGCAGGCGGCGGCGAGTTTGGAAGGCGGCGGTGATTCTTTTGGCAACCGAATCGGAGACGACGACGGTCACCCATCGGATCGGCATCGGACGGCCACGTTAATTCGGGATTTCCATAAATACAAACAGCCCGCACAGTAGTTGGGCCGGCCCGTCACTGTTTTTCCTAATTTACCTCGGATTTCCTATTTTATTTATTCCGATTAAAGGTTTTGATTTCCTTAAGGCTTTAGAAATACTCTAAAAATTCCAAGAAAAATCTCATAAATATTTTGAGACATTCTGGACTTAATCAAAATATTTTCACAAAAACTTTATTTTGAAAATCTCTTTTTATAATTATTTCTTGACAAAAGATATTGTATTTTAATTCAAATAAATCTCATAAAATCCAATAAAATCCAGAAAAATCACACAAATCATATTTAGCAATAAAATAATATTAATTAATTGAAAAGCTGAAATTTTGGGATGTTACACCCACCCATACGAGGGATTGAGCACCAAATTGATTTGATACCTGGAGTGAGTTTGCCAAACCGAGCTGCTTATAGGACCAACCCCGAGGAGACTAAGGAGATTGGCGCCAAGTCCAAGATCTTTTGGACCATGGTATGTACGTGAGAGCCTTAGTCCTTGTGCTATTCTGTTATTTTGGTTCCTAAGAAAGATGGCGGTTTGGCGCATGTGCGAGATTGTAGAGCCATTAACAATATCACAATAAGGTACCGTCATCCTATTCCTAGGCTAGACGACATGCTTGATGAGTTAAGTGGTTCTATAATTTTCTCTAAGGTTGACTTATGTAGTGGATACCACCAAATAAGAATGAAATTGGGAGATGAATGGAAAACAGCTTTTAAAACCAAGTTTGGATTGTATGAGTGGTTAGTCATGCCTTTTGGTTTAACTAATGCACCGAGCACCTTCATGCGCTTAATGAACGAGGTTTTACGAGCTTTCATTGGGAAATTTGTGGTGGTTTATTTTGATGATATATTGATTCACAGCAAGTCATTACATGAACATCTTGATCATCTACATGCTGTTTTTGATGCTTTGCGTCTTTGACGCTTATTTGGTAACCTTGAGAAGTGCACTTTTTGCAACGAACGAGTATCGTTTCTTGGCTATGTTGTGACTCAGCAGGAATTGAGGTTGATGAAGCCAAGGTGCCGCGATTAAGAGTTGGCCAACGCCATACAGCGATTTCACAAGTCGCGGAGCTTCCACGGACTTGCCGGATTTTACCGCCGCTTTGTGAAGGATTTCAGCACCATTGCAGCCCTATTGAATGAGTTGACGAAGAAGGGAGTTGTGTTCCATTGGGGGCAAGCACAGGAGAATGCCTTCAATCTTTTGAAAGATAAGCTTACTGATGCACCTTTACTTCAACTTCCTGATTTTAATAAGACCTTTAAGCTTGAATGTGATGCTAGTGGGATTGGAATTGGTGGTGTTTTGATGCAAGACAGCAAACCTGTTGCTTACTTTAGCGAAAAATTGAGTGGTCCTGTCTTGAATTATTCCACGTATGATAAAGAATTGTATGCTCTTGTGCGATCCTTAGAAACGTGGCAACATTATCTTTGGCCCAAAGAATTTGTTATTCATTCTGATCATGAGTCGCTAAAACATATTCGCAGTCAAGTGAAACTGAATCGTAGACATGCTAAATGGGTTGAATTTATTGAATCTTTTCCTTATGTTATCAAACACAAGAAAGGGAAGGATAATGTGATTGCTGATGCCTTGTCTAGGAGATATACCATGTTGTCCCAACTTGATTGTCGTATATTTGGATTGGAATCAATTAAAGAACAATATGCTCATGATGATGACTTTAAAGATGTCTTGCTGCAAAGATGGCATCCAAGGGGGAGTAAGGGAGCAAGTCAACCTGGGACACACTACCAAAAATGTGATCACTTCCGGTTCTAAATCCTTATTACTGTCGGATATGGAACCGACAGTAATAGTCTGTGAATTATTTGGTAAAATCAAAAAAAATTATTTACACCTAGACCACCCTATATTTACTATGCACGGCCGCGCGTCGCAAGTTACAAGTCACGCAATTTTCACGTGAAATACACACGCGTGTGGTTCCTAGGAGTTGAACCTATGAGATGATGCTCTACATGAACTCCCCTTATCATCTCACATAACATACACTTCTTAACTACTATAAGATATATTTTCCTTTTGTCCTTTTATATCCGAAAGTTTCAACAATTATTTGAACATCTAAATGACTTCAAATAAAAAAGTTGTCAACTACAAAGTTGTAGATCTCATCGAGAGCTATAATTTTCATATAAATTTTGTCTCCATCTGGCTCCGTATGAAAATGTTGTAATTTTTCAAAAATATTGTCATTGTCAGTTCTTCTTTGGTCGAGCATTTGTGCCGATCTAGTGTATGAGCCGACAGTGATAGTGTTATCACTGTCGGTTCTGAACGAATCGGTAGTGATAGGCTAGTAAGAAAGATGTTTTTTGTAGAAGTGATAGCGAGTACGAGAGGTGACCTCCTGCGGTAGGGTGAACAGCAGGGCTGGCCGTTGCCGTTAAGTGTAGGAAACACCTTTTGCAATGGGGAGAGGGTTAGGTTTACGATTCCGTTTGATAAGAGGATAGATCTGTAAAAAGAGAGACAAGAGACAAGAGGGCTAGAGAGGTAAACACTTCGTCATCGAGCGATGGCATCGTGACGCGGGGGAATCAACCAGCACCATACGTCCCGGATGAAAGCTACTTCCTCGGTGAAGGCACTGTTCGGACGTATAAGTCATCGAGCGATGGCATCTCTTACATGCAAGTTAACATGATGTGTAGGATATATACAAACACACGGAACACACCGTATACGTCGCCATGTAAGAGACTTTGTTGCTAAGAGATGTTCGTGCGTTCTCCATTTCACAACATAGATATAAGACCTTATAGTCTGAGCATCAAGGAATAGCAGAAACAGGAGAAAAAATAACAAGAAACAAAAAACCCTGGCCTTCTACTGGAAGCCAGTGTTTCATTCCTACTGACTACATGTCTGTTGAGTTATTCGTGGAATTTCAGGGATTTAATTCTTTTGCACTTGCCGTATTAGAGTCATAAAATAGCAGTGCTATGTGTGAAAAAAATTGTCACAAAAGGGGAAAAAAGACACGTATTGACAGATCAAACAGAAATGACGAAAGGTCTCCATTTCATGTTGGCCATGTTGAGTGCATGCTTTTATGCTTTCTATCCTAATACAAGCTGCATGAATCTTAAAGCAAAATCAAAGAGTAAGATCATCTACTCTGCTTTATTCACACTTTAATATTTATATAATTTTTTTAAAAAAATATTGAAGTACCTTTTGTCTTTAAGGCTAGAATTAGAGCTATCCTACACGAGTTAGATTTTTTGTGGATCTGACACTTCTCATCAAACCGATGGTTCTGTTTTGTTATCCTTCACATTTTCAGCAAATTATGCTCCAACCGCAACTGTCCTATAGCAGTAACTTGGATCAGTTAATGCTAACAAATTAATCCAGAATTTGCGGGGCTGTTAATTTGTATCTAGAACATTCAAGAATCTTATGATTCACTATCAAATCCAGTGAATTTCCCTAGCACTGCAGGTTCCATGTAAAAATACCACTGTGAGAGTGATCTTGACTTCTAAGTACCATAAGAAAAGTGATCGTGACTTCTTAGGTAGTGGTTCTAGACTACTGTGGGAGTGGATCGGGACTAGACTTAGGGAGGAGTTGAGATCTAGAACAATCAAGAAAGCCGAAGTAGTCATGGTGAAACAGGCAAGGATATGTGGTGTGCTAAGTGATTTGGGTGCTTTTGCAAACGAGGACGGTTTGGGGGAGTCCAGACGCGTGAGTGGCTTCATGGGAAGTCATTGGTGCCATATGAAAGATGACAAGGCATGGATGATGCTTCAAGTGGATGGATGTGATGCTAATTGGTGTCTTACTCTAGCGAAGGAGGATTGTTGGATCAAGTATTCGCACGTGGAGTAGCAGTTAAGTTGGTATGGTCAAAACCCGTTATGTTGTTATGTTATGGGTTAGCCTATGTATGTGTGAGAGAGTAAATCTCAACTCTTAATGAGATTTATTGAGGATCAAGAAGGTCATCTAAGAATGAGAATTGCTCTCGGTGTGCTATAAATAGATGGGTGGAGAGATGTTTCTAGTACCCTAGATGGAAGCAAGGTGGGAACTGAAGTCTTAGAGAATGGTTTCTTTAGTTTCTTTATGCTCTATTGAGTTTACTTGGAGGTGTGGTTTTGTAACCATGCATCCCTCTCTAAGTAATGTAAGATCTAAATTCATCTATGTTCTGAACTCTATTTCTATTGTTGCATTTTTGCTTGGTTCTTTCTTGTAACTTGAGTTGTGCTTCACCTTCTTCTACATACTCTGTTTCTTCTAGATCTAGAACGCATAAGAGGTTGAGGAACTCATCTAGAGTATATTTAACCCAACAAGATCCACTAGAACTTACCTTTACTCAAGTTTTTTACCTTCTTTTTTTTTGGTTCTTGATCTCTTTTTGATTTTTTTGTCTTGATCTTGTACTACCAAAAATAAATAATTGATAGATCATGTTCCAATCATCTAGGTAAGCTTTAAATAAGATCTCTAAGATTCCTATTAAGAAATCAGTAAATATTTTCTTGCTCGTTTGAAGGTTGTGGCTTTGGGGTTCTTACTTGCTATGATATGTGGGGGAATATCTAAGATCTTCTTTATCATCAAATCCCCATGAGTAAGCTCAGGGTATATGTTGTGAGTTTGTCCCGGTTTTAGCGTAATCTTCTTTCAAACTGAAAGGTCAGAACTTTGTGACGGATACCCGACACACAGGTATCCCCAGTGGCCCAGGAAAGGTGCATGGGCCGCCACTGTGCCTAAAGCCCGGGGGCCCAAGGCCTCCGGCCAAGCCGACCCCAAGAGGTGGCCCGACCAGCGTTCTGAGCGGGCGCCTCACAAGCTACGGCGATACCAACTCGGAGATGTCCCGACCGACGAGTCGGACGGGCCGGGAGCCTCGAACAAGCTCAAACCATCTTCGTCAACGAGCCAACATCAAATCATCAGAAGCCGGCGCCTGACCCGGCCACCTACCCCACTGATACGGCGCTTCAGCATGACCAAACAGAGATGGGAGGCGCGCGCTTCCCGAGCAATTCGAAGGTCGACACCCGACGTCGGCGCTGACAAACACAGAGAGCAGGTGCGCCGTTTCCCGGAGGAACGGACCGCACCCTCGCTCAGCAGCTTCACCGACTTCGACGCAGGGCCAACAACTATCCGTCAGAAGTCAAGTCCGAGACCAGACGCCGAGGCGGAAGACCAGACTCGAGCGAGGAGCCCCATCCATTTTTTCCTTTACACGCTCTATGTAACCGGCTTCCCCGGCTATATAAGGGGAGGCTTGGCCCTCCGGAGCGGGGAGAACATGCACAAACACTCACATACACATAGCCAGAGCGCACTCCTAAGCTCCGAACCTTTCGCGCTCATAGCTCCCTCATCCGACCACCACACACGAGGTGCTTGCGCAGCCCTCACTTGTAACTCGACGAGCTCATCAAAGATCAATACAAACACGCACCACCACACGAACTGGAGTAGGGACATTCAGCCCGAACCAGTATAAATTCTGGACCCTCTTTTCTCTCTTTTGGGTCTAACCATTCAAGGAACGGGAACGCGCGGCCCCTCAAGACTTACAAAATTTACTTGCCGGTTCTCGAAACAGCGGTTGGCGCTGCGAGTAGGGGCTTTATGGCGTCACCACTGTCTCCGGACTCCCATTTTGCTTCCTTGATGGATTCCTTCGTCAACAACAACGCGCTTGCGCCCGGGAGCCGAATCCGTTTCGGTTCCCTCGATTTCATCGCCAACCCGACGGGAGAGCTCAGCCTCGCTCCCGTCACGTCCCAGGGCCAGGCTCCCGCGGGGTGCCTGCACCGCGTCATCCACACCCTCGACAGCCTTCAGCTCGAGGCCCTCGCGCCGGCTCTGAAGCCGGCGCCCGCTATGCGCAGCGCCGCCACCCCCGGAGGCGCGCTCGCGCCTTTGCGGGCGACGCCTACGCCTCCCGAAGGCCTGCGTTTTGTAGCAATGGCTGGCTACGCGCCAGCTTCCATCCACGAGATTTTGGAGAGCTCCACGCAGCGACTCCGGTTCCGACGCGAGCAAGCCTCGAGGAGCCGTGACACTCGCGAATGCAGCGTGGCGGTGTGAGCGATCAACCGCCGCTTCTTCGCTGAAGTCAAGAGGACCGCCACCGCGCCCGGAGCGCCGAGGCGGCCAAAGAAGACGACCAGGCGGATCATCCCAAGTCCACCCGACCAGCTTCAAGCGGAGGCTGGAAGCTATGGGCGCCAGACTCGGCAAGGCACGGTCGACCAACCGGGCCGAGCCAACACGTGCCCGCGAGTACAAGTCGGCGCCGCATGCGTGCTGGCCGAGTACAACAACAGATTAGCGGAAGAGCCGTGAACGCCCGTGCTTCCCTCTTCCAAGTTAAAACTTCGCCATGGCTGCGATATTGCTCGCGGCATCCCCGAGCCTAACGAGCCCGAGGTTGGGCCACCTACCAAGCACCTCCGGAGTGGTAGAGCACGCCGCCGACAAAGATGTACCGCCCTGGCACTCGCGTGGGGTCTCATTCGCCGTCAAAGCCAAACTTCGCCATGAAGCCGGAGAAGGCCGCCCAGAAGCGAGCGCCCGGGCCTCCTACACCTTTGGCGTCATCGTCTTGGGCAACACTACGATCGCCGCGACACTCTCGACCTTCGAAGAAGAGCGGCCGACGTCGCGGCTCGTTCGCGGAGTCACCGATAAGGCCGCCGTGCCGTGACCCGACCTCAGAGGGCAGGGGCCCCGAGCATTCTCACGGGGAGATCCGGGCGGATTTCCCGCCCGCTTCCGGGCACCAGCCAACATCACCAAGTACACGGGGCACGCGAACCCGGTGTTTGGTTAGAAGATTATCGACTCGCCTGTCGGGCCGGGGGGGCTACTAATGACCTCTTCATCATTCAGTACCTCCCCCTCTATTTGGCGGACTCGGCTCGAGCCTGGCTCGAGTACCTGCCCGCCGGGACTATCAGGAGCTGGGCCGACTTGAAGAGTGCCTTTGTCGGCAACTTCCAGGGCACGTACAAGCGCCATGGGAACTCTTGGGACCTGAAGAGCTGCAAGCAGCAGCCAGGAGAAACGCTCCGGGACTACATCCGGCGCTTCTCCCAACAAAGGCAATGAACTCCCCGACATTAGCGACGCCGACGTCGTTGGGGCATTCATTTACGGCACCACATGCAGAGCCTTGGTCCACAAACTGGGCTGCCTCAAACCCAGGACCACCAAGGACCTGCTCGACATCGCCACCAACCACGCCTCCGGCGAGGAGGCAGTGGGGGCCATTTTCGATAAAGCGAAGGCCAAGCGAGAATCCGGCCCCGAGCCGGCCGCGCCCTCCGACCGCACCGACAAGCGAAGGCGGAGGGGAAAGCAGGTCCGCGAGGACCACACGGTCGCGGCCGCCAACGCATACGACAAGCGGCGGCGCGCAACCATCCGACCACGAAAAAGCGATGGATAGCCTGCGTTCAACCACGGTACCCGTCGAGCATAAATCTGGATCTGCGAAGTCCTGAGACGCTTTCTCTCCGGAAACCCCACGCAGCCGCGGGGCAAAGGAAAGAAGCGCGACCCGACGCCAGAGGCCGGACAGGACAAGGCCGACGGCGGGTTCCCAGAACCCGACGGATGCCTTATGATCTTCGGCGGACCAGATAGCTACGCCGACAAACGCCGGCAGAAGCTCGCCTACCGCGAGGTGCACACGGTGACCCCCGCGGTCCCAAACTACCTCCGCTGGTCGGAGACCCCGATCACCTTTGATCGGACGGACCACCCCGACCGCGTCCCGCGCCCCGGAAGGTACCCACTCGTCGTCGACCCCATCGTAGGGTCGAAGCGCCTCACCAAAGTCCTCATGGACGGCGGCAGCGGTCTCAACATCCTGTATGTTGAGGCGCCGACGCCTGGCATCCCCGCCGACCCTCACGACCGAGCAAGGCGCCCTTCCACGCGTCATCCGGGCCATCAAGCCTACCCTCTAGGGCAGGTCGACCGCCCGTCACCTTTGGAGGACCGAAAACTTCCGACGAAATCCTCGCCGAGGTGGTGGGGTTTATGAGTTCCTACCACGCTTATTTTGGGAGGCCATGCTACGCCAAGTTCATGGCGGTCCCCAACTACACGTACCTGAAGCTGAAGATCCCGGGGCCACGGGGCATCATTACCGTGTCCTCATCCTTCCAGCTTGCTTTCAACTGCGAGCGAAGCAGTTGCGAGCTAGCCTCGGCGGTCATCGCATCCGCCGAGCTCAGCAACTACCGGAGGCAGGCCTCCGAGTCCATCCCCGGCTCCAGCAAGTCGGGACCTGGGTCCTTCGAGTCCGCGGAGGACACGAAGGGGATCGCGATCGATCCCGAAGACCCGGCCAAGACCGTGCGGGTAGGGTCCGCCCTCCCCGCCAAATAGGAAGGCGCGCTCGTCGACTTCCTCCGGGCAAATCGGGATGTCTTCGCCTGGAAGACCTCCGACATGCCGGGCATCCCAAGGGAGGTCGCCGAGCACACCCTGAATATCCGACTGGCGCGCCCGAGCCGGCCGCCTAACGCTGCGTCGTTTGACGAAGAAAGCGCAGCTCATAGGGAAGAAGTAGCCAAGCTTTTGGAGGCGGGATTCATAAAAGAGGTACGCCACCCCGAGTGGCTTGCCAATCCTGTCCTTGTAAAAAAGAAATCTGGGCAATGGAGGATGTGCGTCGACTACACAGGCCTGAACAAGGCATGTCCTAAGGACCATTTTCCTTTGCCTCGGATTGACCAAGTCATTGATTCCACTGCTGGGTGCGAGTCGCTCTCGTTCCTAGACGCCTACTCTGGCTACCACCAGATTCTGATGAAAGAGTCCGACCAGCTCGCAACCTCTTTCATCACTCCGTTCGGCTTGTTTTGTTACGTAACTATGCCCTTCGGTCTGAAGAACGCAGGCGCAACATACCAACGTTGTATGTACACCTGCTTCGAAGACCAGATCGGCCGTAACATCGAGGTATACGTGGACGACATCGTCGTCAAATCAGGAAAGGCCAGCGACCTCGTCGCCGACCTGAAGGAAACCTTTGCGAACCTCCGGCGATTCCAAGATAAAACTCAACCCCGAAATCGTTTCGGGGTTCCCAAGGAAAGCTCCTCGGATTCATCATATCCGGCGCGCATCGGCCAACCCGTGAAGGTCTCGCAATCATGAAGATGGGGCCGACATCGACTTAAAAGCGCCCGAAGCCGCGGGATGCCTTGCGACCCGAGCCGCTTCGTGTCTCGCCTTGGCGAAGCGCGAATGTCGCTCTACAAGCTGCCAGAAGTCCGACCACTTCGCTTGGGCGACGGCTCAGAGGCCCTCGACCGATTGAAGGCCTTCCGACATCACCCGGTCTTAGCGGCGCCATCGCCGTCGAGACCTCGCTCCTCTACATCGCCGCCACAACCCAGGTCGTGAGCGCGGCGCTCGTCGTCGAGCGGGCGGAGGAGGGCCGTGTCCTCAAGGTGCAGCGGCCGGTCTACTTCATCAGTGAAGTACTCTCGGAATCCAAAGCCCGTTATCCGCAAGTGCAAAAGTTGCTCTACGCGGTGTTAATCGCGAAGAGAAAACTGATTCACTACTTCAGCCAGCACCCCATCTCTGTGGTGACTTCTTCGCCGCTAGGCGAGATCATCGCGAACCGCGATGCTTCAGGAGAATAGCCAAGTGGGCGCCGAGCTCAACGCCACGACATCTCATTCGTTCCCAAGACAAAGAATCAAGTCCCAAGCCCTTGCCGACGTTCTTTGAGTGGACCAGCCAGCGCCACCGCACTCGAAGACCGAATCTTGGACAATGTACTTCGACGGGTCCTACACTAAGAACGGAGCGGGCGCCGGGATCGTCATCGTCTCCCCACTCGGCAACAGGCTCCAGTATGTTGTCCGACTACTCTTCGACGCCACCAACAACGTCGCCGATCTGAAGCCCTCATCAATGGTCTCCGGATCGCCGCCGACCCTCGGCGACGACGGCTTTACATATCTGGCGACTCAAGGCGGTGGTCGACCAGTCATGAAGACCTCCGAGCCCCGAGACCCACGCGATGGCAAGATATCTTTGCCGCGAGGTGCGCAAGCTCAAGAAAAATTCAAGGGTTTCGAGCTCCATCACAGCTACCGACGCTACAACAGCGAGGCCGACCACCTCGCCAACATTGCCTCAGGCAAGGGACCGGTTCCGGCCGGAATCTTTGCCCACGACCTTCATCAACCGTCCGTCCGAGTGGACCCGGTGGTCGATCAGGCGGCCGGCCCGCCCGGCTCGCCCAAACCAAGCACCGACCACCCGGTCGCCGCCCCATCCGGGTCAAGTTAAGACGGTCGACGCCGAGTCCGACCGAGGAAGCCTTCGTCGAACGCAGATGATGGGACTCTCCCCCCAGATCCGACCGAGGCCCGGCGCCTCGCTCGGCGCGCCAAGTCCTTTGTCCTGGTCGGCGAAGACCTTTACAAGAGGAGTCCCTCCGGGGTTCTCCAGAAATGCATCCTAACCGACCAAGGCAAGGAGTTGCTGTTCGACATCCATGGCGGAATATGCGGGCACCACGCAGCCCCACGGTCCCTCGTGGGTAAGGCTTTTCGCCAAGGCTTCTACTGGCCGACCGCTGTGGCTGACGCCGAGCAAATCGTTCGCACCTGCGAGGGGTGCCAATTTTTGCTCGGCAGACGCACCTTCCGGCTCAAGCCCTCTAGACGATTCCCATTACATGGCCATTCGCGGTCTGGGGACTCGATCTGCTCGGACCTTTCAAGAAAGCGCCCGGGGGCTTCACCCATCTCTTTGTCGCGGTAGACAAATTCACCAAGTGGATAGAGGCAAAGCCAGTCGCCACCATTACGTCTGCGCAGGCGGCCTACTTCTTCCGCGGCATCGTCTATCGGTTTGGAGTCCCGAACTCCAACATCACCGACAATGGAACGCAGTTTACAGGGAAGGAATTTCTCGAATTCTGCGACAACTTCAACATCCGCGTCGACTGGGCGGCCGTCGCCCACCCGCAGACCAACGGCCAGGACGAAAGGGCAAACGGCATGATCCTTCAGGGGCTCAAGCCGCGAATCTTCAATCGATTGAAGAAGTCAGCGGGGCGGTGGGCGACCGAGTTGCCCTCCGTCCTTTGGAGCCTGCGAACTACCCCGACCAGGTCAACCGGCTTTACGCCATTCTTCTTGGTGTTCGGCGCCGAGGCTGTCCTGCCGACCGACCTACAATACGGCGCCCCAAGACTTCAAACCTTCGACCAGGCTCGGGGGCTTGACTCGCAGCAAGACGCCGTCGACCAGCTCGACGAGGCGCGCGACGTTGCCGTTCTCCGGTCGGCCAAATACCAACAAACGCTACGGTGTTATCAGAGTCGCCAGATCCGCGGCCAAGCCTTCAACGTAGGCGACTTGGTCCTGCGCCAAGTCCAGTCCAACGTCGGCAGGCACAAGCTTTCACCTCCGTGGAAGGCCCTTCACCGTCAGAGGTAATCCGCCCGCACCTACCGACCAGAGACGCCAAGGCAACACATTTCAAATGCTTGGAACATCGAAAAGCTCAGCGCTTTTTTCCCTAAGAACCTATTTCTTTGCCGCGCGATCTATCTGCTGACCAACCCGAAGCGGCGCGAACCGCTCGAGGGCTTTAAGTTCACGTAACCTTGTTACGTAGCGCCTGATCGACCTAAGGTCTACCCTCAAGAAACCACTTCAAACGGCTATTACGGTTCACGCCTTGAAAAAACTCCGGCGGTTTTCCTTGACTCGACCGCTAAAGTAATGGCCTGTATGCCAAGTGATTTTCATCTGGTAACCCATTTAACGATCCGTAAAGGGTTTTTTCGCAAGCATTCGGCAATCATCAGGCGTTCGGCAAGAAAACAAACGCAGAAAGCATGCATCGCATGAACTTCAACAAAAGTACGGTACATCCATTACAGACAAGCAAAGAAGCAAAGTCTACGTCTTATGCTAACCCTAAAGCAGAAAAGAGTGCAAAAATCTGCAAAGCCGCAGGCCGGACCATGAAGACGGAAGGAGCCGCTCCGACGCCCGAGATGCCTCGTCAGACGGGCGAAGTTCGGGGGACCGCGGCGCACCTAAGGGTCGGGCCAAAGAAGGCGCCCTCCCCGGCGCCCTCCCCGGAAGCCTCGCTCGCGTCCGTCTCATCGTCCGAGACCTCCAAGTGCAGCCACCCCGCCACCGTTCCCCGCCTCCAAGACTCTCGGCCGCGCTGGCCGCGTCGCCTCGGATATGGGAGACGATGGGCCGGGTCGAAGAGAGCGCACCGGTGGCGCAAAGACGCCAAGACGTACTCCGCCGGCGAGGCGGCGACCCTCCGCCCGCCAGCGGGCGGAGCGCTCCCGAGGGCCTGGGCGAGTCCTCCAATGCCTCACCTCGGGTGAGGCCGAGGCATCTTGCGCCACGGTGGGCTCAACAGGCTCGTTGAGCTCCGCCCAGTGGCCTCGAGCTCCTGCCCATGCTTTAAAGGCGAGGCGGAGCATGGAGAGGAGAACCCCAGCTGTGGAGTCAAGTCTCGTTCGCGGGCTATCTCGCCTCGGCCTCGGCCCTTGGCCGTGAGCCGCCGCCTCGTCCTCGGCGGCTCAGACCGCGCCTCCAGCGCCACACCCGCCCTTAGGGCAGCAGAAGAGCCCACCGAGACACTGTGTCAAGATGGGACTGCACCAAGGTCCACCATGCTCGCCGCCCGATCCTCAAGAGCCGCTTCCTCGCCACTGGGCGCTGAGCCACCTCGGCGCCGCTTGTCGGCACTGCTACTGGCCGATCGGACTGCGGAAAGCAAAGACCGGAAAGGAACGTCAACAAGATGCTCCCGGCAACCCCGCCACGTCCGAAACAACCAAAAGAACACCTACCCGCGGCGGGGGCTCCAGACGAAGAACCTCGGCGAGGGTAGATCAAGCCCGCCCCTCGCCGCCGCGCCGGAGGAGCCTCCCTCCGTCCGACGCTTCTTGGAGGGTGAGCCCCCAGGGCTCCCCTCCACCACTCGCTTACCAGCCCTCTTGTCGTCTCCACCGCCGCCATGGCACCTGCGAGAAGTTCCTCTGGGAACGGACTTGGAAGACGAAGGGGGCAAGGCGACGCAAACGTTAGGGCTGAGTATGGGTTACCGCCTCCCCCGGCACACGTATTTATAACGGCGGATTCACCCGGTAAAACCGCTTAATCGCCTCGCGTGCTCATGGCGTCTCTGGCGCACTCGGCCCGACATTTGTGACGCGACGTGCATTAAAACTCCACTCCGCATTTAATGCGCGGCGGCGGCATGTGCGCGCCGCTTCCGCTGCGACGACGTGACTCTTCGGTATTCGCGCAGACTCAGCTATACGGACATCCTCGGAATCCGCGCCAGCGCCAGCGAGCCGCCTCACGACCAACCCAAAAGAGATAAGTCACCTGACTCCGTCTCCTTCATGGTTTTCTCGGACGACCAGCGATACGCGCCGACCACGCTCTGTCGCCAAGCGCGGGGCTCGGGGCAACGCGTCATTTACATTCATCTGGTCGGGTCCGATCGACCACACTCCCTACGGGTAACCTATCCGACCCAAGCGCCACGACCTCGCCCGGCGGCCACGGTTTCAAGGCGCTCATGCGAAAAAGGGTAACTCAGACTGACGAGCCACAAGTCAGTTGGAAATGTCCATTTCCTGCTCAAAATGTGAATGAGTGCTCTCGCTTTCAACGCTATTCATGTTCATACGGGTCGACGACCCGACTAACTACTCGGCCTCTAGCGGGTAACTCCTGTTCGACCCAGCTGCGACCACGCCACGGGGCTACGGTTTCAAGTAGCGCTTTGTGGTAGGGCTACCAGCGGGCGAGCCACAAGTCGTCGGGCCACCTCTCCCGCATGAGGCTTGAATGGACGATTCGACCTCGGTCTGTTAACCCCTCCTTGCGCTTCTTTCGAGAATCGAAACACCCACGCCTCAAAAAACCCGGCGGTTTCTGTGGTCACGGTTTTCGAGCGCAAAAGAAGGGCTTAAACTCGCGAGCAAGCACAAAAACAAACCTCGATTCGTTATATACTAAAGTTTTTACATCTGCAAAAATTAAATGCCTAACATCATTCGTAATCCCCGTGGAGGACATTCTGCGGGGGTATCCGGTCGGCGATCGCTTGGGCATGGGGCTCAACCTGGAGTCCGAGGCACTCGACCTCCTCGTCGGTCCGGTTCCGGGCGATCCCGCTGCTAACTTTGTCCAGGTCAAGGCCATTATAGAAGGACATGGCGTTAACAAGCGCGGAAGTGGCTCCCAGGGCAGCACTCGTCCTCACCGACTTCTCGACGTGCTCCGGCACACGGGCCAACTCGGTCGCAAGCAGACTCGTACCTCGACTGATTTCGAAAGCGATCGGATACAGAGCAACCCGCCGACCTTCCCCAAGGTCCCCAACTCGGCGACCAGCTCGGCCCGCTCATCCTCCATTTCTTTTCGAGTCGTCTGAGCCGCCTCCGCGACCGCCGCGTCGCGCTCTTCCACCGCCAAACGTCGTGCCTCCGCGACCTCGCTGAATCTTTTCTGCAGCTCTGAAAATCGAGGCAAAAGTTAGAAGTGCGCCTACGACGGCACCTTCCGAATCAACCCAGACAACAACTCCTTACCGGACGTGGCGCTCTCCATAGCTTGGAGCCTCCCCAGGACCTCCTCGCCGGACTTCACCGCCACAGCCGCCTCCTCGCGCTGACGTCCGGCGTTGCGGGCCTCCTCCTCGAGCCAAGCGCACACAGATCCACTCGAGCGGCGGTTTCGGCTATTGGCCTCCGCCAGAGGGACTCTGCTCGATACCTCGCCTCGAGGACTCACCCGACCGCGCTCCTCCCGCAGGCATCGTCCTTCTCACTTGCCATCCGGCTGGCCTCTTCCTTGCCGATCGCTCGCCATAGCAGACTTCCCGAGCCTCCTGCAGCTGGAGTCCCGCTTGTCGCGACATTCTCCTCTGGCACCCTCTGTTGTCTGACGGAGGAGCCCGGACTTGCCCTCCGAACGCACCCGAAGACGCTGCAGCCAGCCATCGCTCCATTTCAAGATCCGGCAACATCCGAAAAGGCGAGAAAATTCCGAACATAACTTATCAGACCGGCTGGGTCGATCCTCCGCGATCAGATCCGGCGCCTCCCGGAAGACTCAAGGAGAAGATTCAGCTCACCCGACCTGCCCTAACTCGGTCCGGCCCGTTGGGAACCCTCCCGCAGGTTTCCACTCTTCAAGCTCCGCCCCATCGCCCAAATGAGAATGATGTCTCGCCGGATGGGTCACCGCCCGGCAGAATCAGATGGTGGGCGACGGAGAAACTCCCTGTGGGTCGTCCGTATGCCCGCCCGACGATTGGGCCTCCATCACCACCACCGGCGGATCCGCGGCCTCCGCCACCGCTGATCGCCGCAATTGCCCCCTACCGCTCCTTCGGCGGCGGTGGCGGCATCGCTTCGAAGATTCAGACTTCTCCGGGCTGGCGCACCGCGATCGGGCGCGAGATCGGTCGCCCTCCTCGGCCTCGTCGTGGCGGCGAAGCTCTAGACGGCCGCCGAGGCGTCATGGGACGCCAATTCGTGGACGCCTCGCACCACCATCGCACGATTTCGCCACGTCGGCGACCACGGGCGCGGCGCCGCCGCTCCGACGCTTGCCTCGATCGGCGGGCGATCTTGACTCCCGCCGGAGTACGGCGTCGGTCGTGGCGAGTCCGCCGCCTTCGCTGCTTTCTCCAAAAATCCCTAAAAGCAAGGGCGGTCGGGGACATTTCGAGTAAAATCGACACACTGCAGAGAGGGACAAGACTAACCACGCCGAGCGGGTGCCGAACAACGCGCTCTCTTCGCCGGTCTTCCTGGCGAAGGGAGGCCAACTCTCCCCCCCTCCAGGGGCACCCCCGTCGGAGGTGTCCCTGCCTGGGGTACCGCAGTGATGACCTCCGTGTCGATGTCCTCCATTGATCGCCGGCCGCGGCACTCAAAATCGTATTCTTCATACGGATCGTCGAAGTCTCCGCTGTCATTGGAAGACGACCCCGCCGATCAAGAAAGGGCGGTCGACTCGACGCCTCCGCCACAGGCGGTCATGGCCCGACGCCCCTCTTCTCCTTCCTCTTGCTTCCAGCGTTCTTCCGAGCGACTCGCAGCTCGGCTGTTATGGATCGCCGCCCTCATCTCCTTCTCCCCCGGCAGCGATGCCGGAGGATGCTCCTAGCAGCCCCGAAAGGGGCGGGAACTCTATTCAGGCCGGAACGCGGGGAATTATGGTACGCAAGAAAGGGTAGGGGAACTTCCCACTTACCAAGTTCGGGGTTTCACGAGAAGGGCTCGAACGCCGCCGCCACCGTGGCTTTCAATGCCGGGACGGCGCCACCCGAGCCTCCACCTCCGACGAGGAAGCTCGAACCCTCCATCCTCATGGGATCGGACGCCTCAGATTGAAACATCGGGTGGGGCCTGCCCATAAGAGGTTGTACGCCGCCATGAACGCTGCAGACGACAAAGATAACCCGTCAGTTCGCCTCTTCCGAGCCGCGAGTCGCTCAAGAATCACCACCATCTTCCTCTTCTCTCTCTCGTCGTTGGGCGACCCCATTCGGCACCGCCTCGGCCGTCTCCGGTGAAGGCCGGGCGCTGTCTCTGATTCGAATGTAGAACCACTCCGGTGCCATCCTGTTCGAGGTGGGCAGCTTCATGTCAAGGTACTCGTCCGCCGGTTAGACCGAAGTTGGATGGCGGCGCCGCCGATCGGCGCCAAAGAACACGCCTCGACTTTTTCAACGCCCGTGATATGGAAGAAGTACTTCCAGAGGGCCCAATGGGGTTCGATCCTCAGAAAGCCTCGCCTGGCAGGATGAAGATCGCGATGTGCAAGACGCGTGGGGGTTCGGATGGTGCACCTCCACCTTGTAAAAGTGAAGAAGGCCGAT
This sequence comes from Guadua angustifolia, assembly GCA_036346375.1. Classification (NCBI taxonomy): domain Eukaryota; kingdom Viridiplantae; phylum Streptophyta; class Magnoliopsida; order Poales; family Poaceae; genus Guadua; species Guadua angustifolia. Next base: position 46,636,565 of record CM070505.1, on the reverse strand, counting down.
TTAACGATGGAGGGGGAGGCCGAACTCAGGCCAAAGAAGGACGCTGCACGACGATCTCGCCGTCACCAGTTCGAGTCGCGGCCCCGTCGGCACCCTCCACCGAGCTACCTCACGCGCGGAAGGAACCGCTTCGCTGCATCGAGCACCCGAGCATCAAGAATGGCGACCGCCACGCCATCTCCAAGGTGCGGGACCGTTGGGTGAAGAAGGGCTAAGGCAAAGAATCCTTCTCTTGGGTTTTTGATCTTCCTCACGGTCGCCTCGCTCTCTTCCTTTCGCAGCGAAGAACAGGACAACGCAGGGGAATCCGCCCTATGGCCACCCTTTTTCCGCTTATAAAGAGCGCCGATCACCGACGGACAAAGGCCAACCAAAGCAGTATCGCGAGCGAAACGGCGCCTGCTCCGCCTCGACCGCCCCCGACGGTTCAACTAAGACGTTGTTCTAATTCTTGATCGCCCCCGTATTTAATCCTTGACAGGACCGCAGCCAGGCGAAAGGGACATCGGGCAGAGTGGCGCACGGCTCCTCGGGCCTCGCCCCCGAACTCCAAGGGTTGCCTTGCGACGGGAGATAAACATGCCAGACCGCTACGGTCCCGTAAGCCACTAAAGGCTTACCGACTTATGCTCGGGGCTTGACCAAGTGCTGTGGGCCCCGAACGCCCCGCCACCAAGTGGACGCACACGTCGCCCCGAACAAAAAACCGAGCGAGGGACGAGGATAAGGCGAGCTCCCAGTGGGCCCTTGTTGGGTCGGCGGACGACCCAATCGCCTGAATCGTGTTCGAGGTCATACGTCACACTCTCCCGCGGAGCCCGTCGACGGGTGGCAGCCAGCTGCGCCCCAGGTCGGCGGACGACCTGGGGTCCGACTCGGGATCGAGTAACGAAAGGCTCTCATGGGTCGCCCCAGGGGTGGACGCCCGCAACGGATAACGCCCGCCGGAAATGGTTCTCCTCGAAGCCACCAGGCCCACTCAAACCACTCCGCTATCGGCCACGAGCACGGCGTTCGAGCCTACGATGGCAAAGCGCTTGCTCACCCTCCAGTCCCACACCGGGACGGGCGATTCGTGGGAACGCGCCGCCTCGCCGGAGCATGGGACGGACGCTCTATCACTCTCCGGCAAATGGGCGCCTCAAGACGGGATAAACCCCGACTAGCTCTCCGACCGCTCGGGGCTCGGGCTCCATCCACCGGATCTTTCGCCACAGACGTTAGCGATGCATCACCGCTTGGTCGGGCGCCGACGGCCGGGAAGCGCCTCGTTCAACCAATGCGCTTGCATCGCACTCGGCGGTCTTCGCGGAGTTCGAATCACAACCGAGCAACCTCGCATCTGAGATAAACCCCGACCAGCTCTCCGACCGCTCGGGGCTCGGGGTTTCCATCCACCGGATCTTCGCCACAAGACCGCAAAGCCGACCAAACTCGATCGGTCGGGTGCATGCAAGAAAAGATCCGGCCACCTTGAGCGCCACGCTTGCCCAAAGATCCACCGACCGAAGCAAACCCCCGACCGGCTTTCCAATCCGCCCGGGGGCTCGGGGGCTATTGACGGATACCCGACACACAGGTATCCCCAGCGGCCCAGGAAAGGTGCATGGGCCGCCACTGTGCCTAAAGCCCGGGGGCCCAAGGCCTCCGGCCAAGCCGACCCCAAGAGGTGGCCCGACCAGGCGTTACAGAGCGGGCGCCTCACAAGCTACGGCGATACCAACTCGGAGATGTCCCGACCGACGAGTCGGACGGGCCGAGAGCCTCGAACAAGCTCAAACCATCTTCGTCAACGAGCCAACATCAAATCATCAGAAGCCGGCGCCTGACCCGGCCACCTACCCCACTGATACGGCGCTTCAGCATGACCAAACAGAGATGGGAGGCCGCGCGCCTTCCCCAGGCAATTCCCGAAGGCTGACACCCCGACGTCAGCGCCTGACAAGCCACAGAGAGCAGGTGCGCCGTTTCCCGGAGGAACGGACCGCACCCTCGCTCAGCAGCTTCACCGACTCGACGCAGGGCCAACAACTATCCGTCAGAAGTCAAGTCCGAGACCAGACGCCGAGGCGGAAGACCAGACTCCCAGGCGTAGGGAGCCCCATCCATTTTTTCCTTTACACGCTCTATGTAACCGGCTTCCCCGGCTATATAAGGGGAGGCTTGGCCCTCCGGAGCGGGGGGGAGAACACAGACAAACACTCACATACACATAGCCAGAGCGCACTCCTAAGCTCCGAACCTTTCGCGCTCATAGCTCCCTCATCCGACCACCGCACACGAGGTGCTTGCGCAGCCCTCACTTGTAACTCGACGAGCTCATCAGCATCAATACAAACACGCACCACCACACGAACCGGAGTAGGGACATTCACCAACCAAGATAAATTCTGGACCCTCTTTTCTCTCTTTTGGGTCTAACCATTCAAGGAACGGGAACGCGCGGCCCCTCAATACTTACAAAATTTACTTGCCGGTTCTCGAAACACCGACACTTTGATATCAATTTTTGTTATTAAATATTGGAATAAATTCCTAAAATTCATAATAAGGTGTATGCAAAGTTTCATAGGATTTAGATCAGCTGACCAAAAGTTAGAATAACTTTTGATTTTGATATCGTACTAATTTTCTTGTTCGTCTCGATTTTACTATTTATTTGGGAGTTCTACTCTTTTATAAGTGTTGTTGAGCTGCCTGAGCCTTTAGTTGACATTTTTACAAAAGAGATTTTGGGAGTTTTGCACTTTTTGTTTAGTGTTGGGCTGGTCGAGCCTTTTAGTTGGCTCTTTTACAAAAAGAGGCTTAAGGTGTTCTGCTCGTTTATCTAGTGTTAGATTAGCTGAGCCTTTTATTTAACTCTTTTAGAAAAGTGGCTTGAATACTTGGAGAGAAAATTTTTATTCAATTTCTATTTACCACTTTTTAGTTGTCTTTTCGGTTTTCCACTGAAAATACGTCGAATTGGTGATCTAGTTTGATTAAATAAACTATATGTTTCGGTGTCACAAGGCATATAATTGAGGTGGTTTTCCTGATCTGAGTCGTGTTCATGATTATTTTTGCATTCGATCTGTATTCACACTATATTTACGTCCTCGTTATGTGAATTTGTGTCCACTTGACAGAAATAAAAACAAATATGTTAAAATGATGATCTATCCGTATTCGATCATTTGTGCACAAACCGTATTTTGGGAGTTATTATGGGCTATTTCTACATTTATTAGGATTTGATCTTTGTCCTTTGTGGGAAGGTACACGGAGGCAGCAAGGGGAGCGTGCGAAGCAGGGTGAGCCGATGTGACTGGCCAGTGGCGACAACGTGAGGCATTGACGCATAGAAAAGTACATGGATCTTTTGGCATCTACGGCGTGAATCCTGCAAATATCAAAGGAAAACTCCAAGATCAAGGGCTAGCTCCGACCCGCCGGCAGGGGGAAGACTTGTCCGCTTACGCTGGTCAGTAGGGTCGCAAGCATGCGTGCGTGCCCGGCCGGTCCATGCATGTTTGACTGCCAATACACAGCATTCTCTCCGTCCGTCCACTCGACCACTTGCAATTAATGACAATTCACAGTTAATGAGCCGGCTGAGACATCATGGCGAGGCCGAACAAGCGGAGATAAGAGAGCGCGGGAGGGAGCGTGAGTGCGCCGGTGCCCGCGTGGGCCCCACAGACCGCTACCATGGAGACGAGACGGAGCGAACCCCGAACCGAAGTCTGAAGGCGCCGGGGGGTTTTTCTCCGACGGCGAGAAAGATGGCGGCTACTAAGGTGGAAAAAACAAAAAGCCTGTTACGGCTTAAATGCTTCTATTATCATAGTTATCGAGTTTATGTGTTAACGAAGCTCTGTTTGATAGTTTATATCAAATTATGTTGACTTCAAAAAGACTCCATTATAGTTCTTTTGAGCTCGATAACCAACCCTAGTGGCTACAAACGAAAGTACTATAAAAGCTACATAAAAAGAGAACACACAAAAGAAAAGAAAGATGTCGGAGTGTCCAAACCTCGTTGTTCTACGGTTTCTATACCCTTTCTCTGTACCTTAATTAACTCACTCTTGAGATCTGAGCTAGAGGATGTGAAAGTGCTCACTCCTCTAGCATGGATTCAAACATTGAGATCGAACTCAGTGCCTCTCTTTTGAATAATTAAAAATAGATACATAAACATATACGCTAAATGAGATATTCCGACGCCCCGAAAGCTTTGAAGTCTTAGACCACTTTTTAAACATACGTAAAAATGAACTCGTGTGTATATACACGTGGTTTGTGCTTATGGTGTTATCGCTATATACACTCGTATTGTAACCTTGAAAAGAAATTTTACTCCCAACCCGACTGGCCCTGTCCCAAAAGAAGAGTGAGGAAACAAAACCCACGAGAGGAAGAAGCCCTCCTTCGGTCCTACCTTCTTCCCTTGATCGCCTCTCGCATCTCCACTTGAGCAGCCGCCATGATTTAGTCCCTCCGAATCGATCTCCTCCCTCCTTTTGTCGTCCTCTCCTCTATCTCTGTTATCTTCTCGCTGCAACAACAAATTCCCTTCGAAAAAGAGGGAAGTCGGCAAGGATTCCACTTCTTTCTTTCTTTTTTTCCTGAGAGGTGGGCTTTTCAATCTTCTATTCTTTTTTTCTTTTAGGGTTGTTCCTTGGCGCAAGCCATGATTTGGATTGGTGGGGTTTTGTGCTTTCCCCTGTTTGATTGGTTCCCTTGATAATTGCAGGGGAAATAAAGGTTTCTATATTTGCTCCTGAAATTAGAAGAAGAGGAGTTCTTCAGGTTGCTTGCTGAACTTTTTTGTTCTGTTAAGTTATATTGTCTCTCCACCCATGAATCATTCGATTTTAGTCTGTCATGTCTCTGTTTGGTCCAACAAGTACAGGTCCCTTTTTGCTATTTCGCTGAAGAAACAAGGAGAGGAAGTCAGGAAGAGGTCAGTTGCTTCCTCAAGTTTCAGCTTCTCATGATTTGTTTTATACCAAATGCTTCTGTTGGTGCTCGACTTCGAGCTCTCTACCAACACTTCTATGTGTTTTTGTATGCAAACAACAAAAAAAGATGAATGAATAATTGCTATTGGAATTAGTTGTGTTTGTTTTCTTCAATTCTGTGGGCCGACCAATAGTACCTTTCTCCACCTGAGATCTGAAACTTGTAAGTTAAAATAAAGTGAATTAAGTTTGTATTTTTGGTTTAAAATGTAAACAAGATGACCCATCTAAACATTCTTAATGTATCTACAGCTCTAGCTCTATGGATCTGATGGAGCTAGGATTACCCAGCTCCACCAGATCGAGCTGGAGCTGTACCAAACACACCCTATGTTAAGTTCCACGGTTTCAAAGAATATATATTTTTCTGTCACTCGCTTTCCTTTTCATGTATTAGTTGTCCATTAGGTTGGACATCGCATCAGATGGTACATCCTAATTTCCTATATAAAAAGACGGTAAAGCATAATTATCCTGTTAAAATAAAAAAATATACTTCTTGCTCCTCTGGGTTGTGTTATCTGGGAATGATACACAGTATCAAGATGATATAAACTAAATACGGGACGCTACTATTTTTTGGAAGTTCAGTTATTTTCTGTTGGCATTTTTTTTCAATGCTTTTCAGTTGCTTGTATGCTCCAGTACATATGAAGATCCCAAAGACTTTGATGAAATTGAGGAATTGGAGGGATTTTATGATTTGCACAAACCAATTATTACTGAGTTGTGAAATGTGCTTAACAGATTGTGCAAAAGAAAAAAAAAACCTTTTGGACTAGTGTAGGAGTCTTCAATAAGTCTATTATTCCATTAAATTATGTAATCGAATACTAATTTGGTGAGGCTACAAGATTATAAGAAGTTGCAGTCAAGTGCTATATGAAATGACAATGTTTTGTTTGTCCAATTATATCTATTTTATTCATTCATTTTCTTGTCTGGCCACTTGTGCAGTCAGGCTGGGAAAACAGAACAGTAGGCTATAGAAAATATGGATAGATTTTGAAATATAAAAAATGGTCAAAAGGTTATGTTCTATCTTCACACCAGAAGATATGCTTAAATTATAAGCTCTTTTACAGTGGATTAAAATCAATATAAGCCGTCAATTCCTTTGAATCTAATGGTTGAGATCAATTTAGATCTAGTTATACTACCACCTGTAGTATTGGTAGTAAAATTCAGAGAGGGGTAAAAATATAAAAAATTCTGTCATACCATTTGTCCTCTACGCTAAAACATGTTCTGTGATCCCGATGAATGGTGGATGAATGCATAAGAAGCCTATGAAGATCACCAGGTATTTGGTAAATCCAAAACTGTAAGCGAATTACGAAAAGTATAAAATACCCCTGATGAATGGATAGGAAAAGTCTAAAATACCCTTGAGGAATGGATTGTTAGATTTGATTTCTACTACCACTACTTACTACCTATGTTATCCACGGTAAAATTTCTCTAAATTATTTGGCATAGGTTGCCACTTTATAGGAATATTGTATTCAATAAAGCTAGTGTATTTATACAAAAGTTAAATCTTGTTATCGTTTGCTAGGTTTGTCTAATATTTGCAGCTGTAAAAGATTTTTTTTAAAAAAAAAAAACAAAGCAGTAGATTGACCTATAGTTGTAGTTGATATAGGAAGATCACCCTTCAACTTGCACAGAAAAATATTTGTCTTGGTAGCTTGGCACTCATGCTATTGTTCTCCATTCTCTGTCATCTTAGGTCTAGATTTGGCCCTATAGGACAAGTTTCGTTTAGTACTTGACTATATCATCTTCCAACTTCAAGTTCAAAAGAGGTGTTAAACAGTCCCCAGAAGTATGTCTGATACCATTATATCCCAAATACCAATGTGGGTTTTAACGTCGTACTAAGTATCAAGGTTAAGAAATGCTTAATTGTTCATCTCAATCACAGGCTTCCATGTTTTAAAGATTCTATTCCATCCTCAACTTCCTTCTTTTCCTGTAGGTACTAGTGTGGCTTTAGCATGAATCATGTTCAAAACAAAATTGAAAGTTGACATCTCCCCTTGACTTCTAACACATGCCACTCACATTAATACAATCATATGGTTTATGTTTTTCTGTTGCCACGAAACATTGATTAAATAGGTTGTCCTTAGGCATATCTTTTTATATTTGTCTACTGATACTATTATTTTGTTTTTTAACTCTTGGGCAGTTTGAAACCCTTGTGATCAATTACTCTTTTTTGTGGATGGAGAATAATAATGATGGAGCTGTTGGTACACCTCAGCATAACTCTCATCCAAAGGTATGCATGTTGGATTGCTAGCACTTCCATTTGTAAGTCATATTCCTGGTAACCTAAAATGGTTCGTGTTTTGTTGTGAGCTGAAGTTTTATCCTTCACTTTGTTTGATTGGTTGGAACTGGAAGTAGTCTTGTCTTGCTCTCTTAGACCTGCGAAGATCTATGGATAGAAAAGTGGTCTTGAGTTCTTTTCTGGCATTATTCCGATATATATTTCCCATCTTAAAAATGATTAATTGTGTAAAAGTTAAGACTAATGTGAAATGACATCACTGGGATGCTAAACACTATGTAAAACTATAATTCTATAACAAAATAACACTGTCTCAAATGATAAAAGTCTGAAAATGTGGCACTATAGAGAGAAATTTCTTTCATCAAGAACTGTATGTACTAATATATTTTAGAAACTCAAGCACATATTGTGTTTTATCTTTCAGAAGAGAACGTGGTTGGTATTTACTGTTCTGTGGTACGATTCCTTTGTACACTCTGACAGGAATAGTTCAAAACTTCAATATTTCAATAGGGACGTTTAATTTTGAAATAATTATTTAATACATTCACGATATGATTTATTTTCTACATCATTTTCACCATCTTCTTGTGCGAATCTTGATTTTCTTCCCCCATTTCATATTTTTCTACCTTTCAAATTAATGTATTTTTTCTGCAATGTTTTATTTCCTTAGGTTCACAGCTCAATGTGCAGTGAGTTGACTTTGATGTTAGATAAAGTGTCCTCTATTCTTCCATCAATAGAAGCTGCTCAACCAGGATGCAAAGCGGGTATAGAGGAACTATGCAATCTGTACAACATAGTTGACAAAGGGAAACTCATAATCCAGAACTGCATTGAGTGTAGCAGTCTTTATTTGGTATGCTATTCTTTTATCTTGATGAGTGACCTTGTTAAAAAAATAGAATACTGCCTTAGTTTTTATTTTCCTGAACCTTTTGTTCCAAATAAAATGATTTTCCTTTGTTGCTCAAGTATTGCTTTCTGATATTGAATATGCACTTTTCAGGCAATTACAGGACAAGCAACTGCAATGCGGTGTGAAAGGATAAGAAACTCACTGAGGCAGAGCTTGTTCCTGATTCAGAATATGGTCCCGTCATTGTTAGCTAATCAGGCTAGTTCACTTAACTTGAAAGATCACAGAATAGTTGGCAAATTTCTACAATGCACACTACTAGCTGCATGGTTTGCTTGCTATATATAAAAGAGTAGCACTGGAACATAAACATTGCAAACTTCTGTGCCAAAAGTTCAAAGCTTGGTGACAGCACATGTAGCACCAAACTTTCATTTAGTACACAGAGCAAGTTCTCCTTGAACAGCCATTTGTTGGAGCATCAATCAAACTATAATAGTCTAATGAGTATAGAATATGCTTCACAAACTTTTGTAAACAAACATGGTCTATATAAATTGTTGTTTCACCACATCATTGCATTTACCACTATGACAATATTCATAGGGCAGCTTTCAGCTCACATGTTTGCATTTGACTATTTGTCACAGGTGGCTGATGTCCACAATGATCTTCGAGATGTGAAATTCATTGTTGATCCAGAGGAAGAGGAAGCTGGAAAAGCCATCTTGGAGATGCTTCGGCAGTCAGATGCATCCCAAGAACTTGAACTCCAGACATTCCAGCTGGCAGCTTCAAAGTTAAATCTGACATCACCGAAGGCCATCTTAACTGAAAGACGAGCAATCAAGAAATTACTTGATAAGATCAATGGTAATGATTCCAAAAAGGAAGGAATCCTCAAATTTTTCCAATATCTAGTTAGAAAGTATGGGAAGAACATCAAGCCTGAGACTGCTGGAAAGAATGAAACTGTGAATGCTGCAAATGGAACTGTAAATACAGACTTAATTACTGGTGGCAACAATACTCTTCGGAGATGCTTTTCACCTAAGAACTCTGTCACTGGGAGATTTGAATATCAGAATAATTTATCTGGAGTTGCTATACCACCTCCAGAGTTTTGCTGCCCAATATCTATGAAGCTGATGTCTGATCCTGTAATAATAGCATCTGGACAAACTTATGAAAGAGAAAACATCGAGAGATGGTTCAATGAGGGATATGATAGTTGTCCTAGGACACAGGTAAAGTTACATAACTTCACGATTACTCCAAATACTTGCATGAAGGCTGTTATTTGCAACTGGTGCAAAGACCATGAGCTTGAATGCACTTATTTGCCCGAGCAATTTAATAGTTACTCCCTATCAAGTTTACACAATGTCTCAGCACCACTAATTGCTGAAACAAAGAGAGATTACATGGTTGATCAAAGCATTTCATCTTTTGCGTTATCTGGTGCTCGTGACATATCATCTCCAATGAGGGAAACAGAGGAGTCTAATTGTAGTTGTACTCAGTTTTCTTCGAACGAGAATTACCAGTTGTATCTGTCCTTCTGCAACTTCGACAAGGAAATGTTTTTGAGTTTCTTTCATGAGCTGTCTGAGCTTCCAATGGAACTGCAAAGCAAGGCTGTCGAAGATTTGAGAAGTGTTCTGAATGGTGAAAATCAGATTTGGCGTTCTATGATCTCCAATGGTTTTTTAGAAGCATTCCTTGAATTCCTTAAGAATGACAATGAACGATGCACAATGCAAGCACAAAAAACTGGAATTCAGTTTTTTCTTGCATTTCTTTCTAATAGCAGGTATAAATACTGATATGTGGTATTCTCAATATGCATATCTTACTGGGAGATGAAAAAGGAGATTTCCAGTATTTATTTTTCCAAGAGTTAAGCTCTAAGTTTGGATAACCTGCTATACCCCTAATTTTTTATTCTATTCTACCAGTTTTTTATTTTCTATTTTTTAACAAAGATGCTTAAATTTTATAATATGATAGTTTTGTAATCTCAGGTTTCTTATGGTCGGTTTCCTTTTCATCCAGGACTCGAATTCCATCCGTTAGTGAAGATGCCGTGCGTCTGATTGCATCATTTCTTGATTCCGAGTTAAGAACAGAAGCTTTGCTGATACTTCATGAAATGCTGCAGCAACCAAGTTGTCGGAAATCTCGCCTCATGGCCTCTGTTGTTGCTCCTTCAGTGATTGGAGCTTTGGACACTGGTGATACCGAGTGCCTTGAACTCGCATTGAAGATTCTCTGTGAACTTTCATCTGACAGTGATATAAGACCTTTCCTTATTTCTTCGGGCATAATCCCAATGCTGTCTCCAATTCTCAGTGAAGGGACCTTGACCGAGTGCTGCCTGAAGATTTTACGAAACGTAAGCGAAGCGGAAGAAGCCATAGATCCTATTATCAGAACAGACCAATGTCTCTGCACCATTTCAGAATACCTAGACACAGGAAGCCACAAGGAACGGGAGCATGCGTCGGTTATCCTACTCTCGGTATGTTCCCGCAGCGTTGAGGATTGTGTACTTGTCATGAAGGAAGGTGTCATCCCTGCCCTTGTTGACTTGTCAGTGAATGGAACTGAGGTGGCAAAAACTTCTTCAATCAAGTTGCTTCAAGTTTTCAGGGACTACAGGCGAGGTGACCAGTTTGGCAGTTCATGCTCAAGGGATGTGTCTGTGGATGGTGTAGTGGAGACCTCACCCAACGGATCGATTTGCAAACAGCCAGTATCGAAATCAGCTCGGTATATTTCAAGAAAGCTCAACATTTTCTCAAAACCTCGATCGCTGACCCTCGTCTGAAAACAACAGGAGGTTGATTGGATTGGTGCCCTTGCACATTTTGCAACACCAACCACCTGATGTACAGATGGTAGCAGATAGTATTGTCCAGATGAAATCCTTGGTGGGATGCTTTTTTTACCCACATGTATTTCGATAGAGTTTTGTATTTGCACTTATTTTCTTGCTTTTCTTTACTAGGTGTTAGAAACAGTAGACAGTTCATAGGATTTGTGCCAAAGAGGCTCTCTGCATTTTGCTGCTCTTTCCATACATGGGACAGCTGGAAACATGAAATGCACACTGATGTATACTAGTGGGGGGCTGTAGCTTCTGCAGTATAATGTAGCTTCTGCAGTGCGAAAAGGGTTGTTATGATCCTACCAGAACATAGGAATCATGAACTACGGAATCACAGCAGACAAGAGATTTAGGGAAGGAAGAGGAAGAACTGGGATTGAAGAAGAATTCTGGGAGTAGAGTTCTGTGCCGAGAAGGAGACAAGACAAAAACCTCTTACGTTTTCCCCACGCCTTCAGCCTTATATATGCGGCCAACTTATAGCTTCACACACACGACACATGGGCTCAGCCCAGCCCAAACAGCAACACGCCCAGTTACAGTTCTTAGTATGCATGCACAATTACCGGCTAAGACACCACCCATATAGACTATAACACTCCCCCCTCCTTAGAACCGGCTTGTCCCCAAGCCGTAACTTGCGGAAAGCGACGTCGGACATCCTCAGCTGATTCCCAGGTAGACAGACATTCATGGAGTCCCTTCCACTGAATCAACTCCCAAGCCTGAACTCCTCCCCCTTGAGGCACCAACACCCGATCCAACACAGCGATAGGAAGCAGAGAAGATGAAGATAGACTGGCAAGAGAATCCAAATCAGAGCTAACCAAGGTAGATGCCGGAACATGTTTCTTGAGCTGAGATACATGCAGCACCGGATGAATTTTACTAGTTGCTGGAAGATCCAATTTATATGCGACTTCACCAATCCGCTGAAGCACCTTGTAAGGACCAAAGAACCGGAAAGCCAATTTTTGATTATGACGATGGGCTACCGAAGACTGAATATACGGCTGCAACTTTAAATACACCAAATTGCCCACTTCAAAAGAGCGCTCAGAGCGTTTCTGATCGGCCTGCCATTTCATACGCTGCTGTGCTCGTAAAAGTTGTTGGAGCAACTGGGTGAGCAATTGCCTCTCTTTTAACCAATCTTCCAGATCTGGTAACGAGCAGGCATCCAAATGTGAGACACCAAAGTGACGAGGAGAATGACCGTAGAGTACCTCAAATGGTGTCTTGCCCAACGCCGAGTGATAATTGGTGTTATACCAGTACTCAGCCAACGGTAACCATTTGGCCCAATGTGTAGGCTTCGAATGGACAGAGCAATGAAGATATCCTTCCAAGCACTGATTCAGACGCTCAGTCTGGCCGTCAGTCTGAGGATGATAAGTTGAACTCATGTGTAATTTAGTATCAGTCAACCGGAACAATTCCTGCCATATGTGACTAGTGAATACTTTATCGCGGTCAGAAATGAGGATTTGAGGCATACCATGCAATTTATACACATGATTGAGATATTCTTGAGCAATCTGGAAAGCAGAAAAAGGATGTGCAATGGGAATGAAGTGTCCATATTTAGTGAGCTTATCAATAACCACCAGGATAGCGTTAAATTTGTTGGAAGGAGGCAGACCTTCAATGAAATCAAGACTCACTACTGTCCAAGCTTGGGAAGGAATTGGTAAAGGTTGCAATAAACCTGGCAGTTTGACATGTTCTGATTTTGCCTGTTGACAGACTTCACAGCTTTGAACAAACTCCGTAATGCTTTTCTTCATATTGGGCCAAGCAAACAATCCCTTGATGCGAGCATAGGTAGCTTGTATGCCAGAATGCCCTCCAATTCCACTATTGTGTAATGCCTGCATGATGTGATTCTGAGCCAGCTCATTGTGACCAACCCAAATGCAGCCCTTATAACGGAGAACACCTTCAAGCAGTTGGAAGTTCTTCTGTTGAGCACCCGGCATACTTAACTCCACTAAATTTTGTTTAGTGACTGGGTCATCTTCATAACTGGTAGTCAAGTTCTGCAACCAGAGGGGTACACTACGAGATATCACTGCAACTCCAACCCTTCGGGCCGCCGGGATAAGGCATCCGCAGCTGCGTTCATACTCCCTTTTTTGTACTGAATCTCATAGTGCAGGCCGAGCAACTTCACAAAGGCCTTGTGTTGTATCCCAGTTTGGATTCGCTGATCCCCCAAATGCAGGAAACTTTTATGATCGGTACGAATAATAAAAGGCTTATGTTGCAAATAACATCGCCATTTATCCACAGCCATCATAAGCGCCAAGCACTCTTTTTCATATGTGGATAAAGTCTGTGTTCTGGCACACAATCCTTTGCTGAGGAAGGCTACTGGATGATGATCTTGCATTAACACTACTCCCACACCAGTCTTACAAGCATCAGTCTCAATAATGAAAGATTTCGCAAAATCTGGAAGAATCAGCACAGGGGCTGCAGTCAAAGCTTGTTTAAGTGTTTGAAATGCCCGTTGAGCTTCAGGATGCCACGAAAAATATACTCCCTTCTTAAGCAAATCAGTAAGTGGCTTACTAATTGCTCCATAATGCCTGATAAATTTCCGGTAATACCCTGTTAGCCCCAAAAATCCACGCAACTCCTTAACAGACTTGGGAGGCGGCCAATTCTGCACCACTTGAATTTTAGATGGATCAGTGGAAACCCCATCTCTTCCAACCACATGCCCCAAATATTCAAGTCTCCTCTGTGCAAAAGAACATTTAGACAACTTCACTACCAAGTGATTCTGCTGCAACAATTGAAATACTTGCTGTAACAATTGAAGATGGTCTGCCAAGGTGGTATTATATACCAAAATATCATCCATAAAGACTAATACTCCTTTCCTCAAATAAGGCGCAAAAATTTGATTCATAATACTTTGAAATGTTGCAAGAGCATTTGTTAGACCGAATGGCATAACCAAAAATTCATATAACCCGTGATGAGTTCTAAATGCTGTTTTGTATTCCTCTCCCATGTCTATGCGAATTTGGTGGTACCCGGATCGCATGTCCAACTTAGTAAACCATTGAGCACCTGCAAGTTCATCCAACAACTCATCTATGATCGGCAACGGGTGCTTGTTTTTGACAGTGAGTGAGTTTAACTGTCTATAATCCACACAAAGCCTCCAGGTACCATCTTTCTTCTTGACAAGAATGACCAGGGAAGCAAAGGGGCTACTGCTATTCCTGATAATTCCTGAATTCAATATTTCCCGAACTTGTCTTTCTATCTCATCCTTCTGCTGAGGAGAATAACGATAAGGTCTTGCAAAAACTGGTGTTGCGCCATGCACTAAAGGAATGACATGGTCATTGATTCTCACTGGAGGCAGACCTGTAGGATCCTGGAACAACGTGCTATGCTCTTCAAGCAACTGACGGACTTCATCAGGAACATCAGTCAACGATGAATCATCCGGAACAAACACTTATGGGCGTTCTTTGGGACAAGGAGGACTTACTGTAACAATATGAGAAATGGCTTGTCGTTTGATCAGGCCTGACAACTTGTGTGACCCTACTTCTTTGCACTGAACTTCCACATTCTTGACTCCCTGAAGGGTGATTTTCTTCCCTTTATACCAGAATTTAAGCAACTTGTGCTGCCAATCAATCCACATTGGTCCATGGTCCTCCAACCAATCAACCCCCAAAATGACATCATAGCTGCCGAGTGGCACCACCTTAACCTCCTGCACAAATGTGTGTCCTTGGACAAACCATTCTAGATCCTGTACCCTCTGCTTACAGGTAATTGTTCCACCATTAGCCACCGTATACAACACTTCTTCAATGGGTTGCACCGTGAGATTCAGTTGTTGAACCAGTTGCTCATTAATAAAAGAATTGACAGCCCCTGAGTCCACTAATATAAGCACCTGTCTTTTGCCGATCATCCCAACTAATCGCAGTGTATGCCTCCTGCGAGATTGTACTTCCATAAGTGATGAGACCAACATCAATGCTCCTTCAGGTACTTCCTCTGTATCACTTGCACATGCACCATGAGTGGACTCAATTTGTAAGGCCTCCAGTAGCTCCTCAATTACATGCAATGACACACGCTCAGGACAAGTGTGTCCAGCCTTACTCCATTTCTCTCCGCAGGTGAAACATAACCCATGCTCTTTCCGATATGCCTTGAGAGCACTCACTTTCTGCTCTGCTTTACCATTATCCCACTTCTTTGGACCTTCTGTTTTTTTAACATCTTCCACTTTGTCGCCCGTTTTCACCTTGTCCAGATGGCTATTGAACCGAAAGTACTGTTTCTGGGTGTCAGATCTTCCCACTCCCCTTTTACTTCCTATCTCATTTTCATCTTCTTGCAGCAATGCCAATGCACTGGCTGTGTCCACGTCAGGAGGACGGTGTAACCATATGGCAGAACGTATCTGGCTTTGCAGCCCTTCCATATATTCATGTACAAAGAATGTCTCATCCAGAGTTGGGTTATACAGCCATAAATGATGTCTCAATTGCTCAAATTTGTCAGTATACTCAGTTACCGTTCCAGTTTGCTTAAGAACCCTCAACTGCCTCCGGTAGCACTGATACTTATCTTTAGCAAATTTCTCATTAACCAAATAACACAACTCTTTCCACTCCTCAATCCTTCCTTTGGATTCTACTTTCTGAAGCCACAATGCAGCGGTACCTGTAAAGTTGAGCGCTGCAAATCGTGTCTTCAGACACTCCTGAACACCAAAAACATCAAAGTACATTTCACACCTCTCCTGCCAAAGCCTAGGATTCTCCCCATCATATTTCGGAAATTCCATCTTCGGCGTGGGACACTGACCAATTCGGCTATTCAGCATTCCGGTTTGCCTGCCCTCAGAGCGCTTTTCATCGAACACGTGCTGAGCATGGCTAACAAAAGGTGGTGTACCTAATATAGAACCATGCTGAGAATGCCTCGGAATACCCTCATTATTAGCGAACTGAGGACCCTCCTCTTTACGTCCAAAACCCCCATGCAAATGATTTCCCGTTACTAAAGAGGACGATGATCCAGAATTCACCTGAGGAGATCCTGCTTGCACTGGATTCGGCGCATGCATCGCTTGGCCCGGGGGTCCAACCCCCAGCGTCTTCGTCTCCAGAATCTCCATGCGCGTTTCAAATTTCCTTTGATTCTCCATGATCTCACTCAACGAATCCTTCACTCCCTTGAATTGATCACAGAGTTCCTTGAGCAGGGCCGTGCTCGCTTCGCCTTGTTCCTCCACCGTCGCCATTGCTTTGGTCATTTTCTCCTCAAACGGATTCAGCTTCTTCCTCGGCGCCAGTGTGGATCAGAGGGGCACGAATCAAACAAGCCAAGTTAACCAGACTCGGTAACCAAGGTTTATGCGGAGGTCCTCAGGATCAAATGTTCAATCCCGATTACCTCCAACCCTCGCCTAGGACTTTTTACAGCTCGACCGGATTGATCGAAACGGGCTCTGATACCAAATTGTTATGATCCTACCAGAAGATAGGAATCATGAACTACGGAATCACAGCAGACAAGAGATTTAGGGAAGGAAGAGGAAGAACTGGGATTGAAGAAGAATTCTAGGAGTAGAGTTCTGTGCCGAGAAGGAGACAAGACAAAAACCTCTTACGTTTTCCCCACGCCTTCAGCCTTATATATGCGGCCAACTTACGACTTCACACACACGACACATGGGCTCACACCAAACAAAGAACACGCCCGATTCATAGTTCTCAGTATGCATGCACAATTACCGGCTAAGACACCACCCATATAGACTATAACAAGGGTCAGCGTCGGAAACGGCCGTCCCCATACCTCTCTAACAGTAGTAGTGTATGTATATACCTATGAGGGCTACGCAAGACTGCAGAGTGACGTGTCCATCAGGGCGACACAGGAGTACGTGCTCACTCTATAAACTCATTATCGAGGGACCAGAGTCGCATCCATTATAATAAATCCATTATTTCGTTATAAGGTATAGAAGTCACAGCAAAACTAGGACTACCGGTTCTCCTTTTTCTCCATTGTAATAATCAATATATTGATTTTTTTGAAGAAAATAATATACAATAAAATGTCTTAATCAGAGAGCCTATCAGGACATTGCAATGGTCACCGTAAACAGTGAAAGTGCAACCACAAAAGGCCAGCATCATGATTCCTGCAGCCAATCCTAACTTCCGCATTTCATTTGCAGATCACAAGATTTTTTTTAAGTGGCTTGTTTACTTCTAATAAGAAAACTATATCGAAGATGTTTACAATAACCTGTCAAGAAACAAGATTATTATTACAATATATAGATAAATCAGAGCCTCTTCAAGTCAAGATGCAGGTATGTTGTTCTCGCCTTGATCATAAACAAAACCACCACTTTCCATTAGGCTGTGGACTGACAAAACATGATATGAGTATTTACAGCATGGAGGAAGTAAAATACTGCCCGACTTGCATAGTAACAACATACCGTTGCTACCACCTTTATTCACGTGCCAGCTTGGTGTCAAAGCTAGTTAGGCGGATTGCAAATGCCTGGAATGCGGAGAGTGGATACCTATAATCCATTGTAAATATATCCTTAACTATTTTCCCAAACTGGAGGATCACTTTCTCTTGCTCAGCAGCAGGGATGACAAGAGAAGGATCAATAGATGCGACAGGTTGGAAGTTCTTTACTGATGCTAAGGTGAAACACCCGCGGAAGTTGAGGCGCCAGCACTGCAGACGCTCATGCCACCAGGGAGATTTATTCTTCAGAACCAACCGCACTTCGTTAGAAGTACCAATCGCTCAAGACAGGTCAGCAGTCAGGCTTGTAGATGAGAATTCAACTAGAGCTGGTTCCCTTCGCTGATCGTTAGGGCCGACAACTGTTCGTCAAGCGAGTAGATGCCACGGTTTGCAATACCAGTTTTGATGGAAATTCGAAGAGTGTCTGGAAGCGGTTTTTCATGAAAATCGTTTGAAATTCAAGAAAAACCAAACGATTTGTAAAGGTCAAACCTAGTGGTCAAATCGAGCACAGAAAATCGAAAAACCGGTCGGTAATCTCGAAATCGTTTGGTTTTCGTCGAAAACAGGTTGGTTTGAGTCGAAAATCGTCAATAGAATGAAAAATGGAGAAAAAGGCAAGAACAAATGGGAAAAGTTGTGAAATATTGTGAAAAATTATAAAAAGCTGATAAAGACCCAAAAAACCAAGAAAAATGTTAGAAATGTATAAGAAATATGAAAAATTATGATAAAATTCCAGCATGACCTTTTGTACATTTTAAGACTATATCAAGTTGTAAAGTACATATTTTGCAATAATAGCACAACTATGAAAAAATATGAAAAATTTCAGCATAACCTTTACTATATTTTAGACAATCGCAAGTTGCAAAATAGGCATTCAGCAATAATATATCAACAAATAACATTTCATTTTAATACCGTTCACAACTCAGTCCAACAAATCCACACTTCAATGCTTTCAAAACATTAGATTAACATATCAACATCTAAAGTCTAAACATAAAAAAGGACTAGATTGAACAATCAAATAATTATGTCATTGCTGTGATGCTTACAATTGCATCACAGCTGACAAACTATTGCAAGCATTTCCATACATTCATATTTGCTAGAAGAAATCAGCAATCTATAGTATAATGTTCACTTGCCTCTAATGCCTTTTTCACTCTCAATCCAAGCAATGGCATGATCAGAAGTGGTACTACATGATAGCACAATATGCTCAAATCGGTCTTTCACTGGAATTGTAGTTCTAACCTCATGTGGGAATCTTCAACATCTACAGATGTGTAGTAATGTAGTTGTTCTCAATGTGACAAAGCTCCGTATAATAATCACAACATTTGAAGACATTTACAGATGTGCATATGACATTTCAAATCAATATTTCTCATCGATTATGAATATTCATACTTGGGATAGCTTCATCGTCCTTCTATTGTCATACATGTGACATGTTGGATCTACATAAACGCTATGTTAGTAAAAAAATCAAGTTGTAATGAAATGAAACATTACCTTTGGCGCTATGGGTAGTATTGTTGGGTGCACACTTAGTTGGCCATATTGTACTCCTCAGTAGATATCATCACCAATCCTCGTGTAGCTAACAACTTTGCCTTGTATTGAGTAGTGTACTATTTACTGCTACTACTGCTATGGCCTGTAGTAGTCACAAGCCTATTCAATGTTAAGACTTTTTATCATCTTTAATGTACCAAACTTTATATTAAGCAAGCACGGAGAGGTACTAAAATTGTTATTTGCATTCTTTAAACTTCTGGTACTCCTTAGAAGATTTTAGTATCTTATAAGAATAGTAAAAAGTTAATTTTTGAGAGGTCCAAAAATTTTATATTAAAGTAGTACCAAATGTACGAAAAATTCGTTACTTTGGAGATACCAGAGCAAGGACGTTCCTTCGATGAGCCAAGTTGATCTCCACCGTCCGAAGCGGGTCGACCCCGACCCTTGTGCAGGAAGGCGCTGCCGCGCCTCCCGTCAAAGCTGACACATGCCAACCAAGCTAGCTTGATAATGCCGTCCTGTTCAGCGAGTAGAAGGGGATGCCAAACCCTCTGTCCCATACCAGCAAAGATTGTGGCCACGCTCCGGCTGTTGACGGCGCACACCGGCCAGATGGATCGAACTCTTCATTCATCTCGGCACTGGAAAAATCCACGAAGAGACTTTGCAAGCGTCATGTGCGTTTTGTAGCCTGAAGAAGTGACACTGCCGCACGTTGCGCTCTGTCGCGTCATTCTACTGTACTGAAGAATGAAATAGTGAATGTTGTACGGTATAAGCACCGAGTACAGCTATGAAAAAGAAAGTAAAGAAAATCGAATGGAAGAATGGTTAATCCAAAAGTAGCACGACACAACACTTGTTCCAGAAACAAAAGTGCAGAATACAACTCATGTCAGGGACAAAAGTGTTAGAGATAACTCAATATCACAATTTATTATATTTTTTTATTTTATTTAAAGGGATTTGAAAAACATCAACCGGATGTTTTTTTTGTTGAAATCACCAAAATCTAGAACCATTGGATCATTGTTGAGATTCGGGAGTATCGATTACATCCGATCGTATGATTTGATCCAACGGCCCGGTAAATTTGGATGTTAGATCCAACGGCCCGGTGAATTTGGATGTTAGTTAAGACAAAAACATCTGGATGATACTTATACACTCCCTTATTTAAATAGATTGTTAATATAAGTTTTCTATAACTAAGACTCTTTTAAATATATATACTAAACCCCTATACATATAAACATAGAACTATTATAATAGATTGTTTCTTATGATTTTTTCTTGCAAAGATTTTTCAGGTAAAATTTTATATCTCCATTTTGTGCATATGCTTTTGCATCTAACAAGTGGGTTTCTGCCCGAGCTTCACCGCACGGGACGTCACCGGCGGCCCAATCGTGCTAGCCTCCCTTGGCCAACCGCCCCGCTGGAGCCCCTTGGCGTCCGCGCCTCCGCGTCGTGCAGCCCTCGCGCCGACTGCCTCGCGCAGCTGGCGAGGCCGCCATCCACCTCTCCCGCTAGCGCCGGCCTCTGCACCGGTGCTCCGCTCGCACGACGCGGCTGCCTACCCGACCACCCCGGCCACTCCGATCTGCTGCTCCACCTAGCCTGAGTCACCACCGGCCGGCTTGGCCGGCTTGGCCGGCCCTCTGGCCCCACGCTACCGCCTCTCTGCCTTGGCTGCCCACCGTCTCCTTGCGCCGGCCCCGGCCTCCAACCAGCCGCTGCTCTTGCCGCGGGCCCATCCCTAGTGAGTCCCACCTGTGAGCTTAACCATGAACAAGCTTTCCCAAGAAAAATACACGAACGGTTTTTTACTCTCTGGACCTCAATCCGATCTCTAAACTCCATTTAATTCCGGTTTGTTAGGTTCATAGGCTTCGGTTTTTTTTTTTTTACTCGGCTTACTCAGCTCCAAAAAGTAGTTTTGCTACGGGCCCATGTCCATATTTGAATGACTTTAGTTTTGGACTTCCCCAGTGCGGCTAGTTTTTGGTACTAGGCTTTTATTATTGACAGCATTTCATAAACAATTCAGGTTTTTATGGTTACTGACGAGGACCGGAGAATCTCTGGCGAGTCAACGCGTGATCAAAGGGGCTCCCGGCTCAAGGCATTGTAGCGAAGGCCCACGACCACGGCCCAACGACGCTCATCCCCGCACGACCTCGAGCTCAGGCAACGGGGCTTTGTTCCCGCTCGACCTCGACCTTGGCTCAGGGAAGTGCGTTGACTCGGCAGTTATCAAGACCTGCACGATGGCATTAAGGCGGACGTGGGCGGCATTTCCGGAGCAGTTACAACCCACCTTCAATACGCACGAAGCCACTACCCCGGGGATCTCTCCCGACCGTTACAGGCAACGTCAGGGAGGATATAAGACCTCGCAAGGCATATGTGTAGGGCAGACTCGCTAGCGATAGACCAGCATACTCAAACAGAACACTCAGACTCGAGCTGTAATCATCTCATTGTACGCACAGTTAGTGAGTTCCTCCACCTCTGGAGAAGAGGCGGACGAGTCATATTACCCTCACGGGGCTCGAACCGTATAATTATTTGTTCCTTGCCGACGCCACACACACCGACCTACATCTACGCCATTGTTGAGTGAAGCGCTTTCTGGGTCCCCCATTCACACCGATCCCCTTTTCACTCTTGCGGTCAGGCGATCCCGATCGTCGACAGCTGGCGCCCACCGTGGGGCCCGAGAGCTTCATTCAGCCGTAAAAAGTCCCAAATTTCCAAGGCATGGCGTCCTCTGCAGCAGCATATTCCGCGAGCTCGGGGTCGAACACAGTCCCCGAGCATGGAAGTTCCATGTCTCTGTTCTCCCCCTCTCCGCCACTCCGAACTCGGTTCGTTCTCGTGGCTACCAGCCATGACGTGGACATTGAGGAGGGGCGCGAGCAAGACCTCGAAGATGCTCACGGATGGCCAGTTGCCATCAACGGTCAGAATCGCCCTCCGAGAGGAGCTTGAGAAGATTGGAACGTCCTCGGGACGCTCTAGACTCCCGCACTCGGGCGAGTGCCTCCGTGAGATCGCACGAATCATGACTGATCCCGCACGTCCGACGTCGGGTCTTTTTGGCCGAGCTCTCGCGGACGAGCTCGACAAGGCGGCTAACGAAGTTGTGCCGTCACAGCGCCAGGACCTTCCTACTAGGTCCCGGTCGTTGAGGAGCGACGGCAGCTCCTCACGCAGGCGCCAACACCTCCGCCGATCTCCCGCGCGCCGGCAGTCTCGAGGCCTGTCCCGTACACCGCCTCACCGTCGCTCCCCGAGCGTGACCCCGGATGGGGTACGACGACGACCGGTGTACAGTGACTCTCGCTCCGGCAGCAGAACGTCAGGCCTTTCCCCGACGTGCCACCAAGGCGCCAGCGGGTCCATGAGCGCCTACAGTACCTCCCGGGTGATGCTTGGGCCCATCGCCGCGACTGTCGAGGTCGCAGGGCGGGACGCCAAAGCGATCGAGAATCCAACTCCAGCAGCAGCGAGAACCTTCCCAGGCACGCCCCTATCCCGGCATACGGTTGCGCGGCGTACTGCGACGACCTTCGGCGGGTGCGGTGGCCGCCTCGTTTCAAGCCCGTGTTGATCGAGCGATTCGACGGGACGAAGAACCCTGACGAATTCCTCTCGATCTACACCACTGCCATCCTAGCTGCGGGAGGCGACGAGTACGTGATGGCCAACTACCTCCCTACCTTCTTAGACAGTGCTGCCCGCACCTGGCTCTTCAACCAGAAACCAGGTACTTTTCGCTCGTGGCGCCAAATCCAGAGCGCCCTTCGCTCGAATTTCCAGAGCTGCTACGAGCGGCCCGGCAGGGAGAAAGATCTGGACAGAGTGATCCAGGGAAAGAATGAGCCCCTCCGCGACTTCGTGCGGCGGTTCATTCGCACTAGGAATTTGATCCCTAGTGTATCTGATGAAGCCGTGATCAAGGCCTTCAAGTTCGGCGTTCGCGATCGACGCCTTACCGAAGATCTGGAGATTATGACAAAGCTCACCGTCAGCAAGCTCTTTCGCATGGCGGAGCGCTACGCGGACGCGGACGACGCGGTACGCTGGAAGCGCGATTACGACCAAGGTAAGCTTGGCGTCAATTCAGGCGAGGCAGGCCCTTCAGGCGCCAAGAGTACCGACCAAGGCTCGGCTGCCAAGAAGCGGAAGAGAGACCGCAAGCACGAAGGAGGCCGACCTCGGGTGACCGTTTCGGCGGATGGTTACCGTGAGGTCATGGAGGTACGGGACTCGGCTCAGGAGAGGCCCCGCTCTCGGCAAAATCGACCACGGCCCCAGCAAGCAAATCACCGATGTCGGCAGGACGACCGCAGGTCTGCGTCGCGACAGGCCGATGGTCGCCCACAAAGTTCCGAGGGGCGGCCTCGGTTCGACGAGGGTAAATTTTGCCTGTTTCACAGGACCCCGGGCCACGACCTGCGAGGCTGCAGGGCCTGGCAAGCCAAGCTCGAGGCCTTCTACGACAGGCGTGGAGAGATGCCTGTGCTTCCGAAGGAAGGAGACCAGCCCGAAAGGGTAAACACTGGAGAAGACCAGGCCGACCTCGACCTGGACTTCCAGCAGGGCAACCGTCGGATCGACGTCATCTTCGGCGGCTCGTCAGCGTACTAATCCCGGCGCGAGATCAAGGATGCCGCGCGTGTGGTCTACCAGGCCACCACCGGGATGCCCACGGACCAGCCCTGCAAGTGGGCCGGGGCTACGATCACCTTCACGTCGGAGGATGCCCCCCAAGGTATGTCCAGGGATCTCAAGACTGCCTTGGTCGTGACCCCGACCATCAGCAACACCATGGTCGGGAGGGTCATGGTCGATGGTGGCAGCTCCCTCAATTTGCTGCTAGCTAGCGCTCTCGACCGGATGCAGATCCCCCGGTCGAAGGTCAAGAGCATTGCGATTTCGTTCTTCGGGATCGTTCCTGAGAGCTCGACCACTCCTCTGGGGCAGGTCGTCCTGCCCGTCACCTTCGGCGCCTCGGAAAACTTTCGCACCGAGCTGATCACCTTCGAGGTGGTTGAGGGTGATCTCCCCTACAACGCCATCCTCGGGCGTCCCACTCTGATCAAGTTCATGGTGGCCAACCACTACAGTCACCGATGCATGAAAATCCCGGGACCCAGTGGCATCATCACTGTGCGCAGCGACCTCAAAGCGGCGCACGGTTGCGAGACTCAAGCCCTAGACCTCGCCGGCATGCTGCCTCAGCAGGGTCCCGCAGCGACCACGAAGGTCGCCCGCCAAAAGGCGGCCATCCAGCCCAACGGGGCTACAAAAGCCGTACCGCTCGAGGAGGAAGACCCTTCCAGGTGCGTCCACATCTCGGGCGAGCTGAGTTCCAAATAGGAACTCGAGCTCGTCACCTTCCTCCGCGCCAACAAAGATATATTTGCTTGGGAGCCGGCAGACATGCCATGTGTCCCGAGGGAGGTGGTCGAGCATCGATTGCGAGTCTTGACCATTGCCCCGACGCTAGAAGTTGCGGCGCTTTTCTCCCGAGAAGGTCGCCATAATCAAGGAGAACCTTGATAAGTTGTTGAAGGCCAGTTTCATTCATGAGATCAATTACTCCGAATGGCTGGCCAACCCCGTCATCATGCAGAAGAAAGGCGGGAAGTGGAGGATGTGCATGGATCACACAGGGTTGAACTCGGCATGCCCGAAGGATAATTTCCCTCTCCCGCAAGATCGACGGATCGTCGACTCCTGACCAATGCCAAGGCTGGCGAGCTTCCTAGACGCTTATTTTGGGTACCACCAGATTAAGCTGGCAGTCGACGACGAAAGCAAGACGTTGTTCATCACGCCGTTTGGGACCTACTGCTACACGACCATGTCATTTGGTCTCCGCAACGCCGGCGCGACCTATCAGTGCCTGATGACCAAGACGTTCGAGCCTCAGATTGGCCGCAACCTCGAGGTCTACGTGGATGACATCATCGTCAAGAGCTCCGCCGAAGCCAGCCACGTTCAAGATCTTGAAGAGACCTTTGCCAACCTGAACAGGTACAAGATCAAGCCCAATCCGGAGAAGTGCGTGTTCGGCGCCGCCTCTGGGAAGGTGCTCGGCTACATGATCGGGGGCTCAGGGGTCGGCCCGAACCCAGAGAAGATCGAAACGATAGAGAAGATGGCTCCCCCGAGCTCGGTGAAGCAGGTACAGTGCCTCACAGGCCGTATGGCTGCCCTTAGCCGGTTCATCTCGAGGCTCGGCGAGCGTGGGCTGCCCTTTTTCAAGGCCTTGCGCAAGCATGGGGGCTTCGGGTGGACGCCCGAGGCTCAGCGGTCCTTCGACGAGTTGAAGGTATACCTGTCGACACCACCCTTACTTACGACCCCGCGGCCGGGAGAGAAGTTGCTGCTCTACCTCGCGGCCACCGCTCAGGCCGTCAGCGCTGTCCTGGTGGCCGAGTGGAACGCGTAGCAGCATTCGATCTACTACGTCAGCGAGGTCCTTCACGGGCCAAAAGAGCGCTACCCTCAGGTTCAGAAGCTCCTCTATGCCCTCCTCATGACTTCGTGCAAGCTTCGGCATTACTTCCAGGCTCACTCCGTGGTCATCTCGAGCAACTTCCCGCTCGGGGAGATCTTGAGGAATTCAGAGGCTGGAGGACGCATCGCCAAATGGGCCATGGAGCTGGCCGTTTTCGACCTCCAGTTCATGGCGCACATGGCCATTAAGTTGCAGGTGCTGGCCGACTTCGTGGTCGAACAGACCTCGCAGCCGGCTCCTGAGCTCGAGGTCGATAAGGAGAAGCCCTAGGTCATGTACATCGACGGCTCGCAGTCCTTCAAATACTCGGGGGCTGGAATCCTCATCCTCACCCCGCAGGGCGATAGGCTGAGGTACATGGTTCGTTTTGGGTTCCCAGCGAC
This sequence comes from Guadua angustifolia, assembly GCA_036346375.1. Taxonomy (NCBI): domain Eukaryota; kingdom Viridiplantae; phylum Streptophyta; class Magnoliopsida; order Poales; family Poaceae; genus Guadua; species Guadua angustifolia. The sequence continues at coordinate 46,610,508 of CM070505.1, read as the reverse complement.
AAACAATGAAGTGGAATACGAGGCTCTTTTGGCGGGGCTCCGAGCTTGCAAGGCGCTGGGTGTTCGCCGGCTGGTCGTCAAGGGCGATTCACAGCTCGTCATCAACCAGTTCAACAAGGGCTACCAGTGATCTGAATACTCCATGGCCAAGTACCTCGCCGAGGCGTGTAAGATGGAGAAGTGGTTCCAGAACCTGGAGATCACACATGTGGCTCGGAAGGACAACTCCGACGTAGATTTCCTCTCCAAGCTCGGGTCGTCCGACGATGAAGTCCCTCCTGACGTGATCCTGGAAACCCTGGCGTCTCCCTCCATCTCCGACCAAGGGCCCTCGGTCGCCTTCATCGAAGGTACTCCCTCCTGGGTCGAGCCGATCCATCGTTTCCTGGCGACGGGTGAGCTCCCGGCCGAGCCACCGGAAAGAAGCAGGATCAAGCGCCGAGCAAGCTTGTATAAGCTCGTGGACGGCAAACTTTATCGTCGGAATATCTCTAGCATCCTAACAAAGTGCGTTACCGCGAAGGAGGGTAAGTACCTGCTACATGACATTCATTCAGGTCTCTGTGGGGGACACTCTTCTTTCAGGACTATGGTCGGGAAAGCTTTCCGCATAGGGTACTATTGGCCAACGGCACTCCAGGACACGCGTAACATTGTCCGCACCTGTCGAACCTGCCAGTTCTATGCTCGGAAGTCGCATCAGCCCGCCTACGCGCTCCAGACCATCCCACTCGCGTGGCCTTTTTCGACCTGGGTGCTGGACATCCTCGGCCCCTTTCCGCAGGCGACCGGGGGGAAGAAGTTTTTGTTCGTGGCCATCGATACCTTCATCAAGTGGATCGAAGCCGAACCCATCTCGACCATCACGGCTCGCGCGGCGGTCAAATTCTTCCGCTTGTTCGTGGTCACCAGGTATGGGGTTCCATGCAGAATCTTTACTGACAATGGAACTCAATTTACCAGTGAGCTATTCTAGGAGTACTGTGAAGACATCGGCACCAAGGTATGCTATGTCTCAGTGTCCCACCCGCAGAGTAATGGAGCAGTGGAACGCGCCAACGGACAAATCGTTCAAGGCATCAAAAAGCGAGTGTCATATGAGCTCGAACGACACGGCCAGACCTGGGTGGACGAACTTCCCACCGTCTTATGGTCTATTCGTACCACAGTCAACCGAGCAACAGGGTCCACACCCTTCCAGCTCGTGTTGATGCATCGGCCGCCCCGCCTCCCCGAGGTCACGCTGTTGGGCTCTGCCGAGTCTTTGGTCGATCAGATCGACTTCGAGCAAGAGCGGTCTCTTGACCTTACCCTGGCGGAAGAAGTAAGATGTGTGCCTTCACACGATCGGCAAGACTGTAAGCTCTTCACAGACATGTATCTAGATCGGTACGACCTAGGGAGCTTCTTATTGGGGACTTAGCCCTGAGACGGATTCAGGCACCGTCCAACACCAACAAGTTATCCCCACGGTGGGAGGGCCCCTATAGAGTTGTTTCAACAGATCGCACGGGGGCTTACCAGCTAGCGATGCCTGATGGCAGAGAGCTCTCTAGCTTGTGGAATATTGACCAGCTTCGAAAATTCTATGTGTAACCTTTTTACCTCAAATTTCAATAAAGTTCTTGTTCAATTGTCATTATTTGTCTTTGCGCACCTTTTCTTTCTATGTTTTGTATTGGTTTGAGCTCAATTCTCTCTGAGCCCGACCTACGGATGAGCGCGCTTGCTCTTTGCCCAGGTGTCGTGAGCTTATCCTTCACCCCAAGTTGTCGAGTTGCGTGTAAGCCGAATCTCTTCGCATCTATACTCCCCCTTTGCCAGGGTTCGATTTAAGCCCGTGACTGGGTCCAACGAGCAGTGTGCAAATCGTTGTCATGACTCGAGCCTTACTATAGATCTTAAGTTTTTCCTCGTGCGACCATGTTTTTCCCCATGGGCCTTTTTCGATCTTGCAGGACTTGGTCTTTACAGAGTTTCTAACTTGCGCCCAAGGCCGGTGTTGCTCGACCTTGAACCCAACGGGGGCTGGATGAGATATACCACGGGCAGAAAAGGCTAAGTGCACGACTAAGGAAAAACTTTCGTTCAAGCAAAACAAGATATTAAGTTGTTTTTGTAATAAACCCTGTTTTTTGTTATACAAAAGTCTTGCTTACAAGAAGTCTAGCCCTATTTACAGATCAGCCATCTCATAGGCAAGCTTCTCCTGCTCGTGCTCGGCGACCTTGGCCCTCAGGGTCGAGAGCTCGCTCTGGAGACGGAGAGCTTCGGTGGAGGCTTCACCGGCGTGCCGCCGCTCGTCTTGAAGTTGGGCCACAACACTCTTCGCCGCCTTGCTTGCTCGACCCAGCTTTTCTTCAAGCTCCTTCACCTTGGCCTCAAGCTCGGGGGACGCCTTCGCCGAGGAAGACGCTTACTCCGCGGCGGCCTTCACCAGCACTTCGGCCTTGGCCCGCTCGGCTTCGAGCGCCTTAGCCGACCGCGCGCGCTCTTGCTCCACGGCCTTGTAGGCATGGTCGCGCTCGGTGGCTCTGGCCTGCTCGAGCTCGGCCGCGTGGGCAGCCTCCTGCGCCTTCATCGCCTGGCGCAGGTCGTTGAGCTCTTTGGCCCTCTATTCGGCCTCTTACTCGATTCCCAAGGTCTCGATGAACCTGGAGCGCTTGACCTCTCGCACCTCCACCATGTTCAGGATGCCCCTCAATACATCGACGTGCTCCTGAAGGCCTTGTAGTCCTTGGGAGACGTTGCGGATCGCCTTCATGGCAGAAAAGGTGGTCCAAATAAGAGAAGCAGCAAAGAGGGCTCGGGCTAACGTACTGCAGGATGCGCGAGGGGGTCTTTACCTCACGAAGACGATTCTCAACGCGCGCACGGGTGAACTCTTGGCGCTTGCCGCCCGATGTTCCCGGGCCAGCGCCGACCTCGACCACCGCCGGGACACTGGGGTCAGGACCTTCGGGAGCCACGCTAGTGGCAACTTGGCGTTCTGCCGCCACCCCCTCGGGGCTCAGCTCGCCGCCAAGGGTGGGCTCGGCAGCGACTTCGGTCCCGGCCTCCGTGGTCGGGGCTCCGTCCACCTCCGGCGCTAAGAGAGCGCTGCCCGGATCCACCGCGCGATCTCATGGCGCTTGATCAACATCATGGCTCGATGCCACGACCTCGGTTCGACGCCATCGTGGTCGGGCAGGCCTGAGGTGCTTCCACGGCTGCGGCCGGGGCGCCTCGGGCACCTTCGTCCGCGTCGACCTCGGCACCTAGGCCAGCCACGGTCGTGCAGGCCTGGGACACCTCCGCGGGTGCAGCCAAGGCGCCCCGAACACCTTCCTCCGCGTCGACCCTGGGCGGGTCAGCGACAACGCCGGCGTCTGCCTCGCCGGTGTTGTAGTCCTCGCTAGTCGTAGGCTGGTTCAGCTCCTCGTCCAGCTCATCGACCCCTTGGTCGAACTGGCTGGCCGGGACCAGGCTCGGGGGTCTAGAAGGATTACGCGCTTGGCCCGAGGGTCGACGCGGGGCCAGCACGAAAACATTCTCCTCCTCCTCCTCGGACCCGGACTCGCCCTAGACAATAGTCATTGTCAATATGGGCAGGCGTTGAGCTCGGGCGCTCAAGGTCTGCGATTAAGAGCCAGAACTAAGCTAAAAAGTTGCAGGGAGGGTTGAGCGAATGAAGGGCACGAGACCTACCTAGGTCAGAAGTCTGCGTTTCGCAGGAGGTTGGCGAAGGCCCTGGCCCCCCGAGGTCGGGGGGGGCACTCCTCTTGCGGGTCCGTCTGGTCTAGGACCTTAAAACCCGCGGTGGCTCTAAGTCCCCCATGGTGGAAGTCCCAGGGCCCCCCTCTTGGGACCTCTGGGCCGCCTGAGGGCTCGAAGACCTGGCGGCGGCCGTCGCATTCGCCTGTTGTGAGAAAGACACGTCAGAGGAGAAGCGCAAGCGCAAGCTCGTGGGCTCGACCTTGGGAGTCCTTACCATTGCGCGGTCGGCCCATTCAACGTGAGGCTTCTTGGCCTCACGGTCATCCGCCTTGCCTGAGGGCGGTTTCTTCTTCCCCTTCTTACTTTTGCCCCCGCCGGGTAGTGGGAGCATCCTCTTGACCGTGTCAAGCAACTCCTGGTGGTCCTACGAGTACGATGAACGGTCAGGGAAAAGCGCCGCTGAAGTACAAACCGAAGAATGGATTGGAAGCACTCACCTCAGCCTTCCGGCTCAGTATGTTCTTCGGGACCGGGGGATCAAGGGTGTATTCGTGCGCCGCCTTTCTGAACATCTCATTCATCCTGGTGGTGACCCAGGATTCCTTCGGCGCTGCAAGAAAACGAACAGTCAAGAAGACTCGAAGGACGGAGGCGAGCAAGTCTACAGGGCAACGAGACGCACCAGACGTGCCCTCGCGGGTCATGTCATCGCGCCCCGTGAGCTCGTAGAACGGGTGTTCCCTCTTTCGAAGGGGGAAAACCCGGCTCCGTAGGAAGTCACAGGCGATTGCCTGCCCGGTGAGGCTGCGCATGGCGCAAATGTGGATGGCGGCGATGGCCTCCTCGTTGGCCTCCAAGTCGTCTGACTCCGGGGTCTCTTTCTTCCCGGTGATCGGGGTCCCGTCGAACGACAGTGCCGCGGTCCGACCCTTCTTCAAATAAAACCACCGCTCGGTCCATGGACCAAGGGAGTCACGAGATTGGATCTTGGGAAAGGCCCGTGGGATTCCCATCCGCAGCCACAAGTAAAGGCATCCGACCATAGGGTCCTTCCCGGAGCGAAACAAGGAAAAGAAGCGAAAGAAGAGCGAGGGGGTGGGGAGGATTCTAAGGAACCCCTCGCATAGGTGAGAGAAGATGGAAAGGAGGAGGATTGAGTTGGGCACCAGGTTGATGAGCTCGATCTCGCAGTGGGCAAGGATCGCCGCCATGAAGTCGCTCTCCGGTGTCTGCAGGCCGAAGAGCGCGTAGTGCTCGGTGCACACGAGCTCGTCGTACCTAGGGTGCGGCTCGGACTCCCCGTCTGGCAACCTCCACATCGCTGGGTCGAGGAGGCCCAGGCCCTCGAGCTCCCTCATCCTCGTCAACGACATGGTACTTCTCCCGAGTTTGGCCATGGCGGTCGTCTTTAGGCTCGGTCGAGGAGGGAAGAATCGTGCGAGTAAGGGCTTGGAGTCGAGGAGCGCAAGGAATCAGGAAGTTCTTCAAAGGTCGCAGAAGATTTGGGTTTATAGGCCTGGGTCAGCGTCGGTTGGGGCCTCTCAAAAGGTGTGCCGGCGGCGACTTGACAGGCGCAATTAAGGTTCGGGCGGCGGTTTTGAGGCATTGCAGGCGTTCCCTCTAAACCGGTCAAATTCGTACCTGCATCGTGAAGTCCAAGGGGCACCAGGTGTCGCGAAGCCGAGATCTTGTCCTGGTAACCTCCGCCCGACCTCGATCAAAGGTGCGAGATATCTGGAAGTCTGGTCCCAGCAGGCTTCAGGCTCGAGGTCGATCCAAATCTATTCCACAACCTTGAGCCTAGGGGGCTAGCTGACGAGGACTGGGGAATCTCTGGCGAGTCAACGTGTGGTCAAAGGGGTTCCCAGCTCAAGGCATTGCAGCGAAGGCCCACGACCACGGCCCAACGACGCTCGTCCCTGCACGACCTCGAGCTCAGGCAACGGGGCTCTGTTCCCGCTCGACCTCGACCTTGGCTCAGGGAAGTACGTTGACTCGGCAGTTACCAAGACCTGCACGATGGCATTAAGGCGGACGTGGGAGGCATTTTCGGAGCAGTTACAACCCACCTTCAATACGCACGAAGCCACTACCTCAGGGATCTCTCCCGACCGTTACAGGCAACTCAGGGAGGATATAAGACGTCGCAAGGCATATGTGTAGGGCAGACTCGCTAGCGATAGACTAGCATACTCAAACAGAGCACTCAGGCTCGAGCTGTAATCATCTCATTGTACGCACAGTTAGTGAGTTCCTCCACCTCTGGAGAAGACTGGACGTAGAGCTGTTACCCTCGCGGGGGCTCGAACCAGTATAATTCGTTGTTCCTTGCACGCTGACGCCACACACACCGACCTACATCTACGCCATTGTTGAGTGAAGCGCTTTCTAGGTCCCCCATTCACACCGATCCCCTTTTCACTCTTACGGTCAGGCGATCCCGATCGTCGACAATTACTAACGGTGGATTTCATTGTTGTAAATTATTAGTTTTTATGTCTATTATTGTCGGATTTTTAATGCAATGTAATTATTGGTGAATTATTATGCTTATTATTGGAGCATGTTAAAAATCCATATTATGTGTTCTTCGCTATTTATCCAGTACTACAGGTGATGTATTAGCTTATGCCATTTGATGATTGACCTATTTGTTTTAGCTTTGGATTCTCTAAAAACTGATTGCTGGATTGTGGTTGTAGAGAAGTTGATTCTCCAAAATCTAGAATCAAAAAGTACATATGAAGTGGCTTGTGGATTTTAGTATATATGAGTAAGCTGGATTGTGATAATCGAATTTTAGAATCGGACTATTTTTTTATTCTGCTTTTAGGGTCAGAATCTATAATCAAAAGCAAAAACAAATAGGCCCTTAACATGGAAAACCTCATGCATAAGGAAAAAAACCACGAGAGACAAATTACTATTTCTGTTCAAGTTTACATGTACAGAGGTAGCTTATATAATCAAAAGGATTGTTTGAATTGTTGAATATTCGGACTAACAACCTACTATTTAGATAATAGATATTGAGTTATATCTGACAACCCACCGTTGTTCTCAAGTTTCCCGTTTCCCTGTTACATTCTCTTTCCCATTTCATTTGCCCATTGTCCTGAAATCCTTTTTTTACCCCAGTATACTTCTGCTATACAGATACTGCTAACAATATCCATGCCATTACTCATCATCAGAAGACAACCATGCATAACAATTCAGTCTGCAAATTTTGAGAAGCGTTAGACTTGGAATCGAACAGTAAGACCCCAAACCTCTACCGGATTTGCAATATAACCAGCAGAAACTCACAAAATAATATGAAGACGCATCAAGTGCGAGTAGTTAGTATATATAGATCCCGGAGAAGACTGAAAGAAAGACACAAGATAAGTGGGTCATTGCAGTTATCCTTCCTTTAGCAGTAGCCTACATTGATCCAAACAATGGTAAAATTAAGCAAACGACTGGCTGCACAGCACACAGATAAGCTGTTCCACGAACTCCACAAAAGTGCAAGAATTCAGTTTATTAAAAAAAGATTTCGAAAAAAGTGATCAAAATCTCGAAGCAGCTCCAAACCCTGCAGGATCATTACATTGGCGATTCAAACAGGAATTGTCATCTCTTTTTTTATTTGATTTCCAGCATTGCAGAACTTTGACGTTAACAGTAATGTAAATTGTAAAAATGCTAAGGATTAGCAGTTTAACACGTACTCATCACTGAATAGTCAATACATTACAACACAAATAAGCAGACGATGAGATGACATTAAATGTAAAATCTGCTTAGTTCGTCCAGAAACTGGAGGAACTATTGGATGTAAAGACGGTGCGCATATATGAAAAAGTCTTTTCCATACCTCGAATACAAATGCCAAAGTAATATATTCTACATGTCTTAATAAAGGTTACAATAGTTAATGTTTTGAACATAATTTTCAGATAAAATTTATTGATGTCATTTTCATGTAACCAATAAAAGATTGGTTTGTTTTTTAAAAAACAATAGAAGATAGGTAATCATATATATTACAGGACAAAGTCAAAAATTTTGAGAGCATGTATACCATGAGTACTTATATTGTGAATGGTGGGAGTATTCAACACATGTTAATTTCAAATGTGCATTTCAACATATGCACTTCTTTTTCACATTTTGTTCTTATAATTGCTGTATGCATTATTTTAAAATATTGCCTCGACAAAGCTTCCGGTGAAACTTCCAATTCCCAGGCGTAGCCTAATGCTTAACCGTAACGTAGCACATCACTCTTTTTAACTTTTATGGAATTTTCAAATAACTACTTTCCTAAGATGGGAAAAGTTCGCGCAAGGAGAGAGCGTCCACATCACGCCCGTACCGAAAAAACGCCGACTGTTTTCCTTTTCCCGTCCCCGGCCCGGCTCCCGGCGAGGTGTCTTTGCTTTGTTGTAATAATAATAATAATAATAATAATAATAATACATCTCTCAAAACTTTTTTTCGCATTTTGGTCCTTTTAGAAATTACAAATAGGTCCTTCGCGATTTTTTGAGAGAGAAAGATATTTTTCCCAAAAATCGCATTTGGGTCCCTCGTACGCCGTTTTACGAAAAAAAAAACTCCCGTTAAATTCAAATCACGAACAAGTCCTTTTCTAATTTTTAAGGATAGCGGATAGGTCCAAAAAAGTGACAAACAGGACCATACTCCTTACGTCTAAGTCCTTTCTCCGTTTTTCCCGGGAAAAAAAAGTTTTCGTCACCAGAAATATTTGTGCAGCTCTATCTCTAGACTTTTTTCCCACCTCGATTTCCCATCTCGATCTCTGATATTTTTTAAAGCATGTATTATTGCTCCGCGAACACATCGATCTCTGATATTTTTTAAAACATGTATTATTACTCTGTGAACGCGTAGAGTGTTAGTCTCGACGAAGATGGTTGTCATCTCTAATAATTTTTCGCCCTTTTCCTCTAGACTTTTTCCCACCGCGGTTTTTCAAATTTCGGTTTCCAATATTTTCCAAATAATTAAATCGAAAGAGATATTTCTACATCTCTACCTCTCTACTTTTTCCCGTTTCACTCATTATTTCGACGATTTAAAAAATAAAATGCATGCAAAAAAAATCCTACAAAAAAGCGACACGCTTGGCGTGTTCGCCATGAGTCTCTAATATTTTTAAAACATGTCCTGTCCCGTTTTTAGGAAAAAAAGTTTTAAATCAGAAAATATTTGTGCACTCTATCTCTAAACTTTTTCCCATTTCGATTTCCCATTTCGATCTCTGATATTTTTTAAAGCATGTATTATTACTCCGCGAACGCGTAGAATGTTAAGCTCGACAAAAGAAGGTTGTCATCTCTAATAATTTTCACCCTTTTCCCTCTAGACTTTTCCCCATGCATGGTTTCCCAAATTTCGGTCTCAATATTTTCCAAATAATTCGTCGAAAGAGATATTTCTACAACTCTATCTCTCTATTTTTTCCCCATTTTGACTATTTAAAAAATAAAACGCCGCCGAGAAAAAAATAAATTTTTTCTACGAAAAAACGACACGCGCGGCGTGTTACGCCACGAGTCTTTAATATTTTTAAAAACATGTATTATTACTCGGCGAACTGGTAGAGTGTTAAACTCGACAAAAAAGAAGGTTGACATCTCCAATAATCTTTCACCCTTTTCCCTCTAGACCTTTTTCCCGCCGCGGTTTTCCAGCTCGGTTTCCAATATTTTCCAAATAATTTATTGAAAGAGATATTTCTACAACTCTATCTCTCTATTTTTTTCTCCGTTTCGCTCATTATTTTGACGATTTGAAAAATTAGACGCCGCCGAAAAAAAAAAAATTTCTTCGAAAAGACGACACGCGCGACGTATACGCCGCGAAAAATTTCCTGTCTTTAGTAAACCTTGCAGACTTCCCGGCCTGGGAGCCACGCCGCTCGTCGCGCTGCTCCGCTCGCGGGCGGCTCGTGCTACGTTCGTCGGCTCAGTCCTTCGCTCGCGCGCCGCGTGCCCCTCGCTGAGAAACTTCCTCTTCCTTGCCTCCTTGTACTACGAAGAACAAGAAGCGTCGCCATCGCGTTCCCTTCGTCCTTGCCACCTCCGCCGCTGCTTCCTCGCCTTTGATGCTCAACCGCCTCGCCATCGCGATCCCTGCTCCCCACCCGCGCGTCTCTTTCGCCCACGCCTTCGTCGCCGCCTCCGCAGCCGCCGTTGCTCTCCCTCACCCCGTGTTTCGCGCTTCTCCTCATCTCGGTTGTTCCGTCCCCGTTTGCCCCTCTCGTTGCTGCTAATTGTTTTGTTCTCTCGGTGGGGTTTTGTTTGTGCGTGCCCCTGATCGTTTGTGCTTACCTAAAACTCCATGGATAAATTGAAGCACAACGGAGTTGGTTAGTAAGCAAGCCTCTGCGTGTTCTTCGTATACTCTACTCAGTTCGGTATGTGTATTTTTTTTTAGTTCCTTCGCGGGGTTGTAGATTCATCGATTCCTTCTGCGGCCGCTCTGCTCTTTTCGGAGTCGAATCTGCTTGCTTTCTATCGAATTCCGATATTGTGTTTGACTTGTGCAGTCTGATGTTTTACCAGTTTCGATGGCAAAAAAAGATGCCCCTTTTTTGTTGGTTCCCCATCAGTCTGGATCAGATTTGCTTCTTTCTTCAGTCCAAAGGGGGCTTGATTATACCCTGCGTTTATAGGGCGTGCCGTCTTGTGACTGTGATTGCCAGGCGTGTCATTATCCTCACTTCCGCTGCGGAGAACTAAACCCTAATGCTAAAATCAGCTCCATTTGTTCCTTCTTGCAGGCATCCCTTGGCAAATGCAGTGATGGACCCATCACCGGATCCTTTCGATCTTCAAGGTATCATTCGCTCCACCTTCCCTTCCATTCCAGGTGTACAGTATGTATGTGTCTGAATCTCTGTTTGTATATGCTTTTGTCTTGTGTTAGGTCTTGCAGTCCCCCCTGCCATGAAGATGCTGCAGATGGCCGGAGACAGCAACTCATGAAAAAATGTAAGCCACTTCCCATCTTCCGGAGGCTCTTTAACCATACTACATTTGTCGATGTATTATTGATTTTTTTAGAACTTCCCCTTACAAATTGTGCAGCTATTCGTTCTATTTTTTACAATGTTTATAACCATAAAGTAATAGACACTCTGCATTGCCTCTTCCTTATTAATAAAACAGAATATTCTTATACATACTAATGAAATAGACTGTTCTTGTGTGGCAGGATCTTCTGGTATTCACATTCTTCAGACGCCACTCCTTTTTGCTTTACTCCTCAGCTAAGTTATTTTATTTCTGCTCAAGGTATTGCTGCTAGCCTAGGCTCCATATCAGTCAGCTGCATTCGTTTGAAAGAGTAAATGAATCACAGAGCAGATTTAACGTGCTAATCGATACAATAGATTCCTTTTACCTCTAAGTACTGCTGTAAACATATTTATGTTTATAACAAAATACGACAGAATGTGCGGCTGCATTTTGTTAGACCAGCTCCTGGTATAAAAGCATTTGCAGAATTGCATACACTAATGTTACTATTGCTACAATTTTTCTTATATATCAGCTTTCCATCATATTAGTTTATGACCGTTACCTATGTACAGCACAATGCGGAAAAACAGATCGTCATCTCAGCAACTGATGATATCCGGTTGCATTTTAGGCCGGCGCTACTGTTAAAACTTAGTCCAATAATTTCAAAAAACCACTGCGCAGTCGCTAATAAACACCCAGCCCACCAATATAGTTACACGCAATTCTCTGTTACCTATGTTCAGACTCTCAAATAGGTTTTGTGGCAGATGCTAATCAGATAGGTAAAAACATTAGATCTATCTTACTAATAAAGCATCCTTATACATACTGATAAAGCAAAGCGTTCTTATGCAGGAGGATCTTCTCGTATTCAACTTCCTCGAACACCACTTTTTTTTCGCTTTGCTCAGCTAAATTATTCCTTTTCTGCTTAAAGTACTGCTGTTAACTTAAAACTCTAAAGAACTCGGTTGTATTCATTTGAAGCAACATATAGATCATATGGCAGATCTATCATGTTAATTAGTATCATGGACTTCTTTTAGCTCTACATACAGCTACAGCAGTTGCTGCTGCTGGTAGATCTAAGAACAAAATCATTCCAGTTCATACAAAAATTGCATTTTAGTTTTCCCTTATCAAAATAATTATTTTGCTTCTCTTGCAATATGGCAACCAGCCGTTTTACTTTTATAGTGTATGTCCTTTACCAATGCTTCTATTGTTTTCTAGAGATCACTGATTCAAGAAATAATACATAACAAAAAATCATAGTCTCAGCAGAAAATGACGCTAGGCCTCATGCCACACTTACAGCTTTATCAAAAACATAAACTGCTGTTACTTAGAAACAACTATATTGGTCATGATAAATAATTAGTCCATAAATATATGCTCACAACTTTCTCAAACACTCGCATCATCATTTGTTTCAGACAACTATACAGCTGCTAGCAGATGATTAGCACATAAATACAACCAAATGCAATTATCTGTCGATTATGTTCACATCTTGCGCTAACTGTTGTTTTGCCTTAACAGGAAATAGCAGCTGCCTCATCGATGCTAGAAAGACTGTCCTATAAGTGAAACAAGCTCTTCTTATACAAAACAATCTTTCGTCGTTCAACTTCTTCAGACATCGGTGCTACTACTGATAAATAGTTTGCCTGCTCATTTTACCTCAGTGTGTTCTACATTACCCATCGGTTTATTAATTTTCCTGACTAATGAATCAGCTTAAGACTGTTCTACCATTTTGCGACTGATTCATCCTACAAGAAACCTTTGCTTCTATGCTTCAGTGTTGTAAGTACATCTTAACAATTATATACAGCGCTGCTGCTTTTATTAAAGCTTTGTCTTCATATATACTTTTCTAATACTTGCATTAGTTTGTGAATATCGCCAGTATAAAGCACAATGCAAAAAAACAGACCATGGTCTCAGCGAATGACAGCATTCAATCGCGTCTTACATTAACACTTTTATAAAACCTCAACATAATAGTCCCTAAAAAACATTGGCGATTTGCTAGAAAGGTGGACAAATTGTTATCATTGGCGATTTGCTAGAAAAGTGGATAGATTGTGTCTTCAGGTATTGCCCTTTGTTATCCACGTTCATCCACTCTGTCGTTGTGTGGAAGCAATCGTCTATTATAGTGCACCTAGAGAGCATTTTTCTTCAGGCCTCTCGCCATGCCCACAAATGGCAGCTCCCCGGTACGCTCTTGCCAGCAGGTCGCCGCTTTCTCTCTTTTTTATCATCTCTATTCTTCATTGATTTAATTAATTCCTTGATCATCTCTACATATGTAGGCAGCTGGTTGCAATTTAGCTGAATTGCTCACGCTTAGACCACTATTCCAGGTTCTGAACAAAAGATTGGCTGGGTTTCTTTTGTTAAAGATGAGGCTATAGTGCCCGCTGAAGGTCGGTTTCCTTGCAGTATAACATGTTAAAGAACCTTTTTGTATTGAAAAACCGTACACAGCTCCGCATCGGTAATCCAACAGCTTATCTTTGTCCTCTTGTTTATTAGAATTTGGATGATTCTGCCATTTTATTTTGCTGTGCAGCTTTGCTCGTGTATTATTGTTTCCTTCCTTGCTATATGGACTCCATAATACGTATTCATTACCAGAGTCATCTTATTATGCACTTCAGGTTCGTTTCCATTATACTTGTGTTTGAGCAGAATTTTGAGATATTATTGTTTCCTTCCTTGCTATTATAAACTCTATAGTATGCATTCATTACCAGATTGGAACCTCCAAATTCAATCAAATTAGCATTTGTTTTTCATCTGAGGAATGCTTCACTACATATGCGGTGGTAATCCACAGAATAGATCGGACGTCCTTAGATCCAGTCAAATGTTCATGCTCATAGCTTCAAAAAATATATACAGATGAATGTTCCTTTCTCAGTGCGACAAAAATAGATATACTTACTACAAACAATGGCGATATCTTTTTGTGCTGAAACCTTATATACATTTCAGAAACAGCAATCCAACAGCTTAGTTTCGTCCGTTTACTTATTAAAGTTAGAATACTTTAGCCGTCTTATTATATAGTGTAGATTCGTTAGTATTATACTTGTGTTTGAGCAGAATTTTCATGTATTATTGTTTCCTTCCTTGCTATGATGGACTCTATAGTACGCATTCGTTATCGGAGTCGTCTTATTATACGGTGCAGATTCGTTCGCATTATGCTTGTTTTGTAAAGGCCGTTGGTTTATACTCCTACTAATGTGGCAAAAGTTTCTGTGCTCTCCTGCGTTTGAGCCGAGCTCGCCTCGGCCGGCCGGCCGGCTCGGCTCAAAAAAAAAAATTTCGCGTCTAGCTTCTTTCAAAAATCCGTAATTACGTATAGGTCCTTGCAGTTTTTACGAAGATAACCTTCTGGTTCAGAAAAAACGCGGATTTTTCGTGAGAGGACCCTAAATAGATACAAAAAAAAACGTATTGACGTTTGGATCATTTCGGCTGTTTTTCACGAAAAGGACCTTTCAATTTAATGCAGTCGAAGATGCACTTGTGTTTTTCCAACTGTTTCTCGCGTTTCCTCCACGATTTAAAAAAAAAAGACGGAAAACCCAAAATTGTTTTCACGAAAAAAAACAACGCACGGTTTTTAACGAAGATCTTCTGGTTCAGAAAAATTACGAATCTTTCGTGGAAGGACCCTAAATAAATATCGGAAAAAACGTAGTGCCGTTCGGATTATTCCAGCTATTTTTACGAAAAGGATCTTTCAATCTAGTGTAATCACGGATGTGTTTGTATTAACCGTTTCGTGTGTTTTCTTGATGATTAAAAAAAAAACCGCCGACGGAAAAAAACGAAATTGTTTTTACGAAAAAAATAACACATGCGGCGTATACGCTGCGTAAACTATCCTAGTAGCGTCTATTCGTGAACGCCCGGGCGCACCCAGAATAGTCTAGATTCAATGAATGTACGCAACTACGGATAACCTCCCTATCAGCCAAGCGGGACAGTCTCCAGCTCCCCGACCGCTCTGGAGCATACATAGTTACATACCACGGCACCTTGACCTACCAACGTCGCTGTCTCCACTTGTTTAATTTGCCTCTCCCTCTGGTTCTTGCATTTGTGCGTACTCCTTGCCTAGCTATACATGGCGTCGTCGGCGGCGGGGGAAAAGGAGAGGAGCCGGGTGCTGGTGATCGGCGGCACGGGCTACATCGGCCGCTTCATCGTCGCCGCTAGCGCCCGCGAGGGCCATCCCACCGCCGTCCTCGTCCGAGACGACGCGCCGTCTGACCCCGCCAAGGCCGCCGTCGTCCAGGGCTTCCGGGACGCCGGCGTCGCCCTTGTCAAGGTCAGCAGCTGCCATTAATTTCTGTTCTTTTGTGGCATAGCTTTTCATGCAGTTCGATTCAGCCAGTCAGAAAAACAATCAAATTAGGTGATTTCACCAAAGCAAAGATTCGCTGATCTGACCTTGGAACATGTGCAAAAGTTATTCGTAAACCAAACTGCTTGGAACTTCAAGATTGCTCAGGGTTTCTAGCACCAAATTAACTATCAGAAATGCACTCGGAGGCTAAAGTTCACAATTGGATGAATGGTTTGTGGTGTGCAACTTTCCTGCACAACATGATTTCTTTATAATCTATTGATGCTTGCTCGACAAACTTTCCTCGCAACCTGTGGTCTGCTAGCGACAATATGCCAGTGAGGTATATTTTATAACTTTGTGCTGATTGAGAAAATGACAATGAGATTTATCGAAAGTGTTGCACCATTCAAATTAAACACTAGCTATGTGCCCGTGCGTTGCAACGGAAACTCAATTTGCGATAAAAAATTTATTTGTAAAGAGCATCAACCTTATCTGAATAATAATGTTCACTCTAAATGTGCAATGGTTAAATGTTTAATTCAATTCATCGACCGGCCGAAATCAAATCCATACGTAATTAGATAAAAAGAAAAGATATCTTATCTCTCGTCAAAAAAAAAGATTATCTTATCTACACATGCAAGTAAATATTTAATGGAAATGATACATATGGCAACTCAAAGACACATAGTAACTCAAAAGCTGTATATGTATAGTATATGGAAAAAGAATTGATCGTGCAGTATTTGAAAATATAATCGGCTGATTGAGATAAGAGTCTGATGCATTGCAAATCACGCATGCATGCATATCCAACCGAATTAAAACTTTCTTCGTTTCATGGGTATGTTCGGGAGAGGGAAGGAGAACGGACCACCGGCAACAACTCGTAATTAGAAGTAGTAGAGATAACCTTATTTGACAAGGCCGCAGCAAGCCAGCAATCATTCATGACATCCAAGAATAAATTATAATTTTAATAAGGGCAATAACCACCCCTGATTACTTAAAAAATCATCACCTCGTGATATTGATTTGATTGGACGTTGATGTACGGCTGTTTATTTATTGTTTGATCAATAGGGAGATCTGTATGACCATGAGAGCTTGGTGGCGGCCATAAAATCTGTGGATGTTGTCATCTCGGCCGTGGGTTATGCACAGTTGCCAGATCAAACCCGCATTATCTCCGCAATCAAGGAAGCCGAGAATGTAAAGGTGAGCTCCTAACACTCAATAGCAATTCTTATCTGTGCTCACTTTATGGCTTATTGTGAAATCAACTCTATATATAACTCAATTTTTGTATGCACCGAAGAGCTTGTACTATATATTGATGTAACATGGCTTGTGACATAATGTGGACCAAATAATTCATGTTAGGATTGGAAGCACGGCAAAATAATGGAAACAAAGATTTAATATGGAAAAATTCTTGCGAGAAAAAATCACGGGAAACAATCCACTATAATATTCCAAAAATAACAAGTATAGAGGGTTAGCTTATATAGCTAAAGAGTTCTAGCTGTAAATGATTTAAACTAGCAACCTATTTGGATACAACTAAAAGATTTGGAAGTTACAGATATTGAATTATCTCCAACAAACCTCCCCTTAACTCAAAATCTATAAAGAAGTTGTTTTTGGAAAACCCCAAAGGGTATTAAAGCATAAGAATACAAGTGCATTAAAAGTCCAAAGGACTATTAAACAAGGAAGACTAGAACAGTCAATCCAAATATTTGTAGTGTGAAAAACCACAAAGGGTATAAAAGACTGGAATAGTTTTTTCCAAATGCTTCTCACGAAGCAAGATTGAGCAAACCATCAGTAGGTTGAGAGAAAGATTGAAACAGTTAATCCAATCACACAGCTATAACAAAGCAGACGAAGAAACCTAGGTCCTCAATTATTCATAACTCCAATAAAGTCTGAGTCTGTGCAACTGACCTCTTGAAACAAATGCTCAATCATCAAATATCATAAACCAAGACATCACCTGTAGTGCTGGGTAGATGGTGAAGAACTCATAATATAGATTTTTGACATGCTCCATCTGAAACATAAAATTCAGCAAGCTACCTACTGAAAATCCATAATATAGTTGAAATTGCTCCTGCAAAAATGCCAAGATGAAAAGAACTATCATGCTGCCAATGAAATATAAATTGCAACAAACCCTCATAACGAGCAAAGACAACAAAAACAACGTTGTAGTATCTATGCTGAAATAAACTCCTTCTTGCACTTTAATCTTCATCGCAAACTGATATTAGAGCAAAACTTTCACTACAAAAACTTCAACTGTCATCAAATTCCAAATTAACGTTGCCAAAACCTCCATAATGGTTGCGCAAGCAATCCAAATTGCAACGCATTCAAATGGTGCATAAAACACCAAAATAACGGTGATGAAACACCAAGTTCCAATTAACGGTGATGAAACACTAAAATTCAGTTGTCTCCTTAACTGATATTTTTTTCCACCAAATTAGACGATGAAACGTCAAAAAATCGACGATGAAACATCGAATAAAATTGCTAAAAATCCGCCAATGATAAATCGACAACGAAAAAGTGGCACAGGTAGCGGCGCACGATGGTGTCCGAGTCGATGAAGAACACGCGCGATGAGGGCGCGATGTAGGCTGTTCGGACTGCAGCATGATGCGTGCCAGGTAGAAGGCGTCGACGGCGGAGCGCAGGGTAGTGGCGGCCGTGGTGGTGGCTGCCCTAAGAGTCTCCTCCTCCGGGGGTAGATCTTAAACCCTAGCTCTGATACCACTTGTTAGGGTTATAAGCATAGCAAAACAAAGGAGACAAAGATTTAACGAGGAAAAACCCTTGAGGGAAAAAACCATAGGAAACAATCCACTATAATGTTTCAAGATTACAAGTACAGGAGTCGGCTTATATAGCCAAAGAGTTTTAGTTGTAGACGATTTGAACTAACAATCTATTTAGATATAACTAAAATATATGGTAGTCAGAGATATTGAGTTATTTCCAACACTTAATTACCTTTTAACTTTTTGTATGTAAAGAACTTTTCGCAGTTTGCATTTGAGTATTGATATTAAGTTGTTGATACAACTAGTCTTTTGTGGTAGTAATAAGCCTGCTTGGAATAATTAAGGATATTACGCATTTCTTCCTCTCTTCGCACAGCATGGAATACAAAGGAAATATCTGCAACGAAAGGCAATAGTTCCTTTCTTTTCTGAAGCCATGTTGAGCATGCCTATTTCTTGTTTCTATTTGGCAGAGATTCTTCCCATCAGAGTTCGGTAATGATGTTGATCATGTACATGCAGTTGAGCCTGCAAAGTCAGTGTTCGCTGTGAAAGCTCGTATAAGGCGTGCCATCGAGGTTGAGGAGATTCCTTACACATATGTCTCTTCCAACTTCTTTGCTGGTCGTTTCCTGCAAAACCTTGCACAAGTTGGCGTTACCGGCCTTCCAACCGATAAAGTTCTCATCCTAGGTGATGGAAATGTAAAAGGTAAACCTGGCCATGAGGTGTTTAGTATGCTTACTGTGCATGGTTTTGATATAAAAACAATCTGAGGTGTTTAGTATGCTTACTGTGCATGGTTTTGATATAAAAACAATCTCTAATTTTAGGATGAGATATAAATCATACATGAATGAAAATAAGCCTACACTTTGATGTATGTATTTCATCAATAATAGGTATCTTTGCTGCGGAGGAGGATGTGGCCACCTACACTATTAAAGCTGTAGATGATCCAAGGACACTGAACAAGATCCTGTATCTGAGGCCACCAAGCAATATTTTGTCTCACAACGAGCTTGTCTCACTCTGGGAGAAGAAAGTTGGCAAGACATTTGAGAGGGTCTACATCCCAGAAGACGAAGTCCTGAAAAAGATTCAAGGTCAGAATAGTGTAGTTGCAGTCCATATTTATCTGTTTTTCTCCTCCAAACATGTTTTCTTTCATTTGCACTGATGTTGCTCTCTCTGTTGTGTTTCAGAGTCTCCAGTGCCACTAAACGTAGCACTGTCAATAAGCCACTCTGTATGGTTGAAGGGGGACCACACTAACTTTGAGATTGAGCCTTCGTTTGGAGTTGAAGCTACCGAACTTTACCCTGATGTTAAGTACATCACTGTGGATGAATATCTAAACAAGTTCCTTTGAAATCCTAAATCCTATGACTCTAGTACTCATATACACTGAATAAATATTGGAGGTTATGTATTATAATAAGAATGCCACGATAATTTCAAATATTTGAGACCTGAATCGTGTGATGAATGCAGGCATTGTTTGGTATGCATTGCCTTCAGTTTATGGCTTGTAAACTAGAATTCGCTAAATTTGGAGAAAATTTGCTTGATCAAAACATGATCTCATCATAGTACTTGTTGAAAAAAAATGCAAATATAGTCTAATGTAGGATTAACCGAATCAGTTATAAAACTACTTCATGTGATGCTTCTTTATTGGATGATCAATCACCATTTTATCTGTACCAGTCGACCTTATTATGCCTTTCTACTCTGACATAAGAACCAAAAGCAGTGCCATTTCTAATAATATGTAGGTATTTGTCAAGGGGACCATAGAATATTTTTGCGATGTACAGTGCAATAAGTTAGAAAGCTAGCATCATTTTCAGCGTGTGCATTTATTAATCATCCCAGTTCTATTGAAGTTCTGCGCTCGCTTCAAAACTGGAGTTTTGGGCTTAACTCTCCTTTGTTTTACTGAGCTATCCTATTCTTAAGATGAATCGTAGCATATTCAGTTCACCTTTGCTGTTACTTCACTTTCAGTTGAGTTCATTTTGTTAATTGGGCTGCATAATATTACTTACCAGGAATCGCACACAGCTAACATGATCACCGAATAAGTTCTGTTGCCACCATGAAGTCTCAGCTAACATCTATGATGGGAAGGAAACGAAAGGAAAGAAAATAAATAAGTGTTATCACCATGACACTTTTACGGTGTTTGGAAGATACTTAACGTACCTCCACAAAAACATATCGACCGTCGATGTATTGATGTAAAGGGGGTGGTGACCTAGGGATAGAATTTTTTTGTCAATGTGAATAATAATTTATAAGTTGTTGATAGCCTAACCCTTACTCATTGATCCAACTTGTTCTTAAGCTGCATAAAAAAATCACTTAACACCACATACCATGAAACACGATGGACACTTTGATGAATTTTTCTCTTTTCTAGCCCCATTGCATATGGTTTTATTTTTTTGGCAAATCTAGACTTCCACCCAAACACTTTTGCAAAAATAGTCCCCTTCCGTGTCGCTTGCTGCTCACCTGCACCGTGAAAGGTGTGTGGCACTACTACACCCATGCTGCGGTACAACCTTGGCTCTCAGCACCATGGCTGGAGCTCTTGGCAAGCCCCGATTGAGCTATACTATTAATTAATCACTAACTAAATCACTAATTAATCACTACTTACTCACTTAATTAATTAGTCATTTAATTTAAGTGACTACTTAGGTAGTGTAGTTCGGCAGGGGCTTATTAAGTGCTCCTGCTACCATGCTCAGGGTGCGCAGCAGCGTGGCTGCATCATCGTCAGACACCTTCTGTAGTACAAGGGTACAACAAGCGACACGTGTCGTCTATCACTTCTTCTGCGGTTAATGAGGGGCTGTTTTTACGAAAAGTTCGAGTGGATGTGAGATTTGGAAAAAAAAACAAACAGTGTACAACAAGGCTAGACACAGCCAAAGCTTCCACTTAGATGGCAAGGGACGTCGTGAACTCGATTCTCATCTACTGTTACTTTTGGCGTTTGTGCATAACAAGGGTTACGTGAGGTGTTGTTTTACATGCCAAACTTCAGGTTCCTGAATTTGGCGCATACTACAGAGACTCGCCTGTGTGCAAAATCTCCATTGTGTAACCAGCGCGAGGTGATACGGTGAGAGACTTCACTGTAGCCTATACGTATACATCTTTTAATTCATCTGATCTGAGACATTTAAGAAGGAACCGCGGTTCGGGGTGCAATGTGTTTCTTCAAGTGTTTAGTTTCTGCGTGCTAAGTGTTTGCACTACTACAAAAAAGGTTATAAGGCACATCATTACAGACTGTTTTTTATAAAAACTGTCTGTGATGTATTTCGAATATATCATAGACGGTTTGTAGCTGAAATTATGTATGATGTCGGATCATTACAGATGATTTTATCCACAAACCATCTTTGATGAAAGAGATAACTTCACAGGCGATTTATGGATAAAACCGTCTGTGATATTTCCTCATCACAGACGGTTTGTGGATATTTCCTCATCACAGACGGTTTTATCCATAAACTGTCTGTGTATAGATAAAACCGTCTGTGATGAGGAAATATCACAGACAGTTTTATCCACAAACCGCTTGTGAATCATTCAGAGCAGTAAAACGAAACATCATATATATATACAAAAAAATTCCTTCCAAAAGTTCTGGATGGAAAAGACTATTTGCAAAGAATAAGGAAGAACGCCAGTGAGGCTATTGAAAGAACAAGGATGGGAAAGACTACTAGAAAATACTACTTAGCCAATCTGGTACTCGTCGTCACCGGGGTCGTCACTGCGACCGTCGGGGTCCTCGCTAGAACCATCTGTGATAAGTCTCAGACTTATTACAGACGGTTTTTGGCTAGAACCGTCTATGATGAGGTGAACATCACAGACGGTTTTAATTTCAAACCGCCAAAAATAATAAAAAATAGAAAATTTTAAATATTGCTAATTACCTCTCCTGCCTTCTAATTTGAAAGAATTGAAATTAAATAATATTACATTTGAAATAATTGAAACTAATATTCTATTTGCAATAATTAAAAAGAACGATCCAAAACAGATTCAAAACTTCGGAGGTCGTTTTGAGTAGGGGTGAAAATGGTACGGATAATTTCCGACCGACCGACCGACCGAAGCATCTCGGATAGCAATTCGGATAATTTTTCGGATATCCGGATATTTTGTGCGGATACGGATCGGATATGGATAAAGTGTCCTGGATACGGATACAGATATCTCAGATAATATCCATCGGATAGTATCCGAGCATTTTTTCGGATACTATCCGCCGGATAATATCCGAATTCTAGCCTTTTTAACTTAGCCCGGCGGCTTGGCCCGTATGTTCGGCCGACCCATCTAGACTTGAGTTGAATAATAAATATACAAGCGAGAGCCTAGAAGTGGAACCCTAGCCGCCACTTTAGTTCCCTGCCTCCTTTCAACCTATCCAAGATCCGGTCCACATCTCCAACTCTGTGTCGTGGCGGTGCGGTGGCGCGCCTGGCCGTCCGCGCCTCCGGTCCTCCAGGTCGTCCCCGGTCACAACTTCACCCCTCTAGGTCGTCACCGGCGTAGGACTTCGCGGCACTACCAGCGGTGTTCCGTCGGTGGCTGTTGGTGTTCCAATGTCATGTTTTGTGCACCGAAAGTTTGATCGCTTCTTTTGTTTTCACTCCAAATCTCGTGTAAAAGATGACCATAGAGGCCATGGCCCCTAATGGCCTGACTGATGCTTAGTGCCATGCATGTGATTTGTTACTTTTGTATACTTCCTATGAATGGTGTGCAACTTCTATAGATGATGTATAAGTGCAATTCCGAGATATGACTCAGTGTATTACTATAAACTGTATGGTTTTAACGGTCTTGATCTCTCAATGTCCTATACAATTTATGTTGGTTTCTTATCGATAATATTCGTTGTAGCATATCACTCCGTTTGTATTTACTATTTAGTGTTTACGCGTATTATTCGAAAAATATTCGTTCCGATGATTATCCGAACTTATTTTATCCGTATTCGTTCGAATATTATCCATATTCGTATCCGGCACTATCCGTATCCGATACTATCCGTGTCCGAATCCGATTCGATAAAATTATATGGATCAAATACAAAACAAGTGGTTTTCGATTCGTATCCGATCCATTTCACTCCTAGTTTTGAGGCCCTAAACGATGTTTTTTTGGAATTTCGTCGCCACGCACGCACTCGTACAAACCATCAGGATCTGACCATCAAAAGTTATGATCATTTTAACAAACGTGCTCGAATTTTGTATTTGTAAACTAGAATCGGTGCCCAAAAGAATATAATCAGAGAGCTCATCGTGTGATGATTCTGGAAAGCACACGAACACCAAAATCGAAGATACAAGTCAAAAGTTATAGTGTTTTAACAAGTTTCATTAATAGTAATGGCACATATATTGCAAGCATCATTAATAGTCAAAAGTATGGAAAATAAATGTAAAAGTTTTAAATTTTGCTAATTACCTCTATAGTTTGCTAATTTGAAGTAATTGGAAATCGGTGTTCAGATACTTTACGAGGTTAAAAGGAAGGACGTATTATATGTTAGATGTGATCATACCACACCACTAAAGTATATGATCTTATAAGAACTTTGAAGTTAAGTGTGCTTGGACGAGAGTAGTAATAGGATGGGTGACCTCTTAGGAAGTTCTTGTGTGGTGTTAAAAATGTTCGGATCTAATCAGAATTCTGAAGTTAAGCGTTCTTAGGCGTGAGTAGTATTAGGATGGGTGACCTTCTGGGAAGTCCTCTCTAATTTAGTGTTTTTAATCTACCAGCTAGAACAGTATGTGATGAGTCTATATCACAGACGGTTCTAGACTAGAACCGTCTGTGATGTGGGAGTTTCACAGACAGTTCTAGGCTAGAGCCGTCTATGATGTGGGCTCATCACACACTGTTCTAAGTTAGAATTATCTGTGATGTTAATTTTCACTAACGGTTCAAAAATTGTTTGTGATGACATATTGCCATAACTGACACTTTGATACAAACGGTTTACAAAACCGTCTGTGATATGTGATGTCCAATAGTGTTATGATCATATCTGGTGGTTAAATTCAAAGACCTAAAGCTTAATGTTACTCCTTTTTGAACTACCAGAATGCCTAGATATCTGGTGCATTTTCAGGCATGAACTGAAAATATACATTCGACGGAGGCATGAAGTACATTGCTACATCGATCCAGAATCAACATTGTGAGCATCATGCATTTCATTAGCATTTTCCGTTGAAACCAATATTTGTACTCATCCATGCCCTGTTGCATGTTAGTTGCCTCCGTCCAACGTAATTCATAAAGTAGCTGCGGTCTTTTATTTAAAGCCAAATTCAACTTTTGAGGTTGTATTTTCAGGCAGTTTGTTAAATAAGAGAATAACTCTCCTAGTGGGATTTAGTTCATTAATGGAGCCTGAATCAGGTATGCTACTAATAAGATTTAGTTTAGCAAAAAGTTTAGTTTCAATGGCCTGTGGATGAGAATTTGGTCTGGTTTCCCACATTTCAATATGCTAATGATACCCTATTTGTTATGGAAGCTACGTCAAAAGGCAATATTTTTTCTTCAGGTGGATCTTCGAAACATTTGCAAGAACTTTTCGAAATCATTTTTTATTCCTCTTAATTTACAAGAAGACATGGCATCTTAATGGATTTTTAGGCTGTTAAGTCGAATAATTTTGCTTTACTTGTTTGGGACTTCCTACTAAACCAAGAATTCAGGACTTAGATGCTTCGATAGACAAATGGTAGTGTGTTTGGTTGTCTGCCTTTAGTTGGTGTCTACGTAACATCAAACATGAACCTAAGCTGTACAATATGCACCAGTATTCAGTTGCACATTATATATCAAGGAAACACATATGCAAGAAAGCGTGTTGGCATCGATTAAAAAAATCATACTACATGATTTGAAAACTCCTAACATTTTTGTATTTAAGACCTAATATTTTCTCGTTCCAGTGCTTACATTTTTCATATATTAACCATGGAGATAGAAAAATAATTACAGCCACACTCTAGAGCTGATAGTTTCCACCGTTCCCCACGGCTGCTAGATCCTGTAAGGTCACCGCATAAACTTGCATGTGCCTACCCACATCATGTCGAGTTGTCATTGTGTAGATCGGCCTATGTCACACCTTCATCATGCGCTTGGCTTAGCGCCGCACCCAGCTGAGCTCCACCATGGTTGTGTGACATCACCACCGCGGTCAGCCTGCGACACACGTCACACACCACCACCAGCTATGCCACGATCAGCGCATCACAGCCCTGACCACCACAAGCTGGTGAGAACAACGCATAGTAAACCAATATAATTCAATGAATAAGTGGACGAACCGCCACCACCAGACGTGACAGCTGCTTGATAGGATCAAACAGACTGATTTGGTCGCAGCTTAGTGTAGCTGACATGAATGGACCAACATTAAACCACTATTACAGAACAGTGCATCACTGTCGGCTTCAAAATATCATCACTGTTGGTTATGGCATTGTCGACTCAAGAACCGGTAGTGATAAGAGCTATCACTGTAGGTTTATTATACAACCGACAGTGATATTTGACAATCTCTGCCGGTTCAAACCGAAATCTAGCAGTGATAGATCCATATCACTGCCAGTTCGAAATAGCAACCGACAGTGTGTGTGTATATATATATATATCAATGTCGGTTCTTGGACGAACCGGCAGTGACAAGCTATGCACCAAATGTTTTATTGCATATTTTTCTGCATTATATATTTTTATACAATATTTTCTACAATGTAATAATGTAAAGCATCGTTATATTAATATGGTAGAACAATATAGTATATAAAGCATCGTTAAATCATAATTCAAATATATTAAAGTATTACAATATTTGGTTTTTATAATAGTCTTTTTACAAATATAGTGTGACTATATCTCATTCACTTTGGTTTTTCATTGACTCCAGTATAAAGTTGCTCATGGAACTCGCCGTTTGGATTGATGAATCCGGTGATCTGCTCTTGAATTGCTAAAATTTCTGTTAGTAGTAACTTTTGGTTCTCATCTTGGAGTGCTATTATTGAAGAAATAAGAAAGTTAATTAATGATGATATACATTAAATGAAAGAAAAGTAGGCATCAATGTGTAATTATATACCATTGCTTCATTATAGCCGACACTCTCTGTGACAATTGAATGTATATTTATACATACATAGTATGCACATAAATGGTTTCCCAGGTCCTGTCTCATGCATGGAAAGTTGATTATTATTTGAAAATCTTTCTTATAGGGACGATACTGAACACTTTTCTTGCAATATCGTGTGAATGCCCTGTGAATGATTTTATTTAAATGCAATAGAATGGAATATTACTAGAGTAATAACGCAACATCGAGTTTATATGTTCAGCATGTCCCAAAAGTTTTGATACAGATTAATTAGTTTTCTCCTCGAGTCCATGACAAAAATCCTGCTAGCATCTAATTCGATGACGAGGAGGACCCAGTGAAACCTACACATATATGTCAACATAGCCCATTAATCCCACATTGTGTTACGCAAAAATAGTAAAACGATATTAGAAATAAGGAAATACGTACTTAAAGTTATAGGGTAAAAGTATGGAGGTTTTGTATTGCAGCTTCAAGAAAGTATTAAATAAATAGTCTTCAAGATACTGTGGAGACTGCATCACAATTTCCTCGTTGGCAAGCCCTAGATCGAGAAATGATAACTTATCATTGCCATTTCTTCTACATATTTGTATCTCCATTCTATATAAGAAAGAAGTTAGACATGCAATTAAACAGTACAAGAATGTATAATAATATACATAGAGACTTAACAGTACAAGAATGTATAATAATATACATAGAGACTTACAAAGTCCACAATCTGAGTATATTCATGTCTAGGGCATCTTGCTGGTACAACATATACAATTCCTCGAAACCCACCTAGAAGATGTTATCCCCATTGTGAAAATCCGATTCTGTGTATCTGACTGGGAACGCCTCCATACCATCATTGCACTACTGCATGTACCACTGATGGACACGTGAGCATCTGTTATTTTGCGCGACATTTCTTGAGCTCTATCGCTTCTGAAGCTTAAGCTGCCATCATTCGAGATAGAAGCCCCCCTCCCAAGCAACCAGTGCTTCGATCGTTTGCTCAACTCAGCTAGGGGTGAAAATGGGTCGGGTAATACCCGACCCGTATCCGTATCCGGGATAAATTTATCCGAAATTGCATATACGGGTTCGGGTATTTTTGGTTCGGGTACTACCCGGATAATTTTTTGTTCGGATACGGGATAGAAAATACCCGACGAAAACGGGTCGGATACAGGTACAAACCGTGTAATTGCAACCGGGTACCCAGTGAAACTCACTCCCAGCTCTCAGCCAAAACGATCATAACTTTTTACTCTGAACTCCGATTTAGGTGATCTTGGACTCTATGCGAAGCTTATTAAGAGGGCTACAATCTTCACTTATTTTCAAGATTTAAGCAACTATAGATATTTTTAAATATAATAAAAAATATAGACTCTAATGTAGTCATTCAAGCCTAAAATTTGATTTTCGAAATCCTTCACAAAAACTTGATCAAAAGTGTGACTACAAGCTAGTAAGAGTCAATAAGATCCAATATTGAGCCATGTGATGCTCAACACAATTTTGCAAAACACATTTGCATATAAACCGAGAAGCTATGTGATCAATCCTCTAACTATGTAAGAATCAACACATGAGTTGGTATTTAGCGCTGGTGGACATGTTATTGATCAATTTCATAGTCGTCTTGATGCTGAAATTGTTGAGGCCTTAGTTTGTATAAAAAATTGGATGATTGCTTGATGAAATGGTAAATTATTATCTTTCTTATGTGGCTTTCTTTATATATTATGTATATGTCTTTATTCATAATTACTAATTTGTTGTTTATCAATTTCAGATTTAAAGGGTAAAATAGAAACCTTAATTGAATATATGAATGCTATGGAGATGAAGGACAATGTTGAAACTTGAGAATTGAGACCTTCATGCACGCATGATGAACTTTATTTCGTTTGTTAATTGTACTCTATATGTTGAACTATGTGTTTGAAGTGAATTCTATGTGTGCCAAAGTCTATGTGTGAATTCCACTCCTTGTATTGGACTATGTGTGTTAATTAGACTTTATGTTGAACTATGCATGTTTATTGGCCTTTATGTGTTGAATTATGTATTAATTAGACTCTATGTTGGACTATATGTGTTTATTGGACTCTATGTGTTAGATTATATATTAATTAGACTCTATATTGAAGTACATGTGTTTATTCAACTCTATGTGTTGTCTTATATCTTAATTTGGCTCTATGTGTTGAATTATGTGTGATAATTTGGCTCTAGGTAGTTTGTGTACTATTCGACTAAGTACCCATTATCCGTATTGTACCCGTCCGTATAATATCCGGTATTCGTTTTCTACCCGTTCGTAAATACCCAGTATCCGTATCCTACTCGATTTTTCACTACCTGTATCCGTATCTGTATCCGAAAAAAATAATTAGGGTAGGATACAGGATGACCTACTACCCGACCATATCCAACCTATTTTCACCCCTAAACTAAGCTGTCGCAGGAATGATGCCCCTACGGGTTAGTTCTTCTTCGCATCTATCTCATGCTAGTACTTTCTTCACGTACCCACCTGTGCCTAGTGTGTGAGGGTAAATATTCTTATCCGTGTTAGCCTTGTTCTTTTGACTCACTATCTAGGCTTCTTCAGAATTCTTGTACGCCACAAAGTTCTCCTAAAACCCCCTTAACTTTGGGTACGTGTCAAAATTTGGCATTTCATTCTTCTTCACATAGTTCTTATTCAGTGCTGTCTTCCCATTCTTCCACGCTGTGCACATGATGCATAGTGCACGTTTCTTTGCAACCAACTCGGTACCTTGGGGGGAATTAGAATACTTCTTTTAGCTTGTCCTACAGCATGTCCTTCAGGTCGTTGGGAACCACCCACTGGTCACCTCGGCGCCCGGTCCATAATTTATAGCTTATAGGCACATAATTCCTAGCAAGAACCCGCATGCTGTCTTGTATAGCCCCAACGATGACTTGAGTGTAGCAGGTTCTCCGACCGCCGAGAGCTCTACTATATTATAAAGTCCCTTAGGCATCTTGCTCAGATCATGACCTACGCACCGTCTCTGTTCATTAGACGTTTGAGCCTGCAATTTGATCTTCTTATTAATCGTCTGACCTTACATTGTTTTGGGAATCACAATCTACTAATACTTTACCTCGCCTACGTTACTGACATCAGGTTGGTCCATGGCAGTGGCACCAAGTTGCTCCATGTCAATATCCTGTAAGTTCAGATAGCATGTTGGGCTATGGTTCGGACTACCCGTTCCTCCTTCGTCCATATTTAAGGGTCCAATTCCCTCCGGCACTTGTCCCTGATCAGAGGCCATTCCTAGCAAGTTTATCAAAAATTTCAAATTAACACATATACACATACAATGGTAACGAAGATAGACGTATTTGAAAGATAGATATAATCATTAGCGCATGGTACTCCTCTGATTTACCATATATCTCTTATGAATAGATAAATAGATCTAAACCATGGATCTAAAGTCTAAAGAGCCTTCTTACGGGCTATCAACATTATCAAGTTAGAAACTAGAAAGGGCTACAGTCAGGGAGGCACTGTTTGGGTCGTGTGTTGATCGGATGGACATGCACGTAGATAGGAGTACAAATCGATGGCATATGGGTTACAGAGTTTAGCAAACCAAACTTTAATTGACCATCTTTCTAGAAAGGATGACTAAAATGGAATCGACAGATAGAGCTCTATATCAAAGCACAAAAAGAAATTTAGGAATCCCATAGGTGCAACAGGGTGAACCAAATGAAACACATTGAGCATCTTCAGCTAATACGAAAACCTGAACATATCTGCCATGTAAATAGGTGATCACCAGCAACCTTTTTGTTTGGTGCATGTAAAATGTTCACAGCTCTAAAGCTCAAGGAACTACTTATGGTTCTATTAACTGGTTCCAGTGTACTAAGTATAATCATTACAATACAACATATGCTAGCTTGAGACATAGAGCACTAATGATAATTGCACAATAATAGGAACAGGAATTCAGCAAAGGAAGTGCAAAATATTAAGTTCAATGAACTTGTAACCTGTACATTTGTGAGGTTACAACACAAGGCACATCTAGATACATTTTTCACACCTCAAGCACCCACATAACTCAGAAAGCGTATAAAAAACAAGCAAAGTGTATCTAGCAGAACTGCAGTAGAGAACAATGGAGGTGGCCTAGCTTTCCCAGGTTGATCTTCCTAGATTGTGACACCGGTACCAATAGGAGGCAACTCGTTAAACTGATTGTATTCTTCCTCATCTACCACATTCTCGACTTCAACAATCCTTTTTTTTCTTGAAGAACAATGTGGCGCTGCTTGTTGGATAGGTCGATTATGTAGAAGACTTGAAAAACTTGGTTAGCGAAAACAAATGGTTCGTCTTGGTATCCGATATGTTCAAGGTCCACAGTTGTGACACCGTACTTGTCAACCTTCACGTGCTATAGGTTAACCCAACGGCACCGAAATAAGGGAATCTTGAATAGTACATAGTCGAGCTCCCAAATTTCCTTAATGAACCCATAGTACGAGCTTCTAATCGATCTAGTGGTATTCAGTGCATCAATACGAACACCACTATTCTGGTTTGTGCTCTTCATGTCCTAATCTCTCATGTAAAATATGTACCTATTTAAGTCATATTCTTTCTATGTGTACAATCATAAATGTTGGCTCTTTTGCCAACCATGTCAGCGTATCACCTAACGAGCTTTCAGTAATGGGTTGTCACTCCTTAAACTATCTGTTGAACTGAAGGCTATGCTGTCTGATGATCTAGTTGCCTTACCATGTGTTGTAAAACTGTTAAATAGGTTTTCGCGCATGCAACGGGATCAAGCGTAATTGCTTTCCTTCCGATGGTCTCGATGCCTTGGATTCTCCCCTCATGGTGGGATCGAGGCACACTTATCGGTTCGACCTAAGCCATGTAATCCATGTAGAATTTGATGATCTCTTTGGTTGCATAACCTTTGATAATTCTACCCTTCAGTCGAGATCGATTCCGTACGTAGGATTTGAGAATTTCCATGTACCTTTGGAATGGGTACATATTACGTAGGAACACGGGCCTACACACTTTGTCTCCCTCATAAGGTGAACAATGAGATGGACCATGATATCAAAAAATAACAAAGGGAAATACATCTCAAGATTACATAGAATCATTACCACCTCGGTCTGCAGAGCATCTAGTCCTTCAGGATCGATAACCTTTTGAGCAATTGTATTAAAGAAATAACACATCCTTGTAATTGTCTCCCAGACCTTGCTCAGTAAAATACTTCTAATTGTCACAGGGGGCATCTATGTCATAAGCACATGGCAATCATGGGACTACATGCTAGTTAAACTTAAATCTTGCATTGAAACAAGTCTCTTCATATTGGACGAGTAACCAGACGGAACTTTCACACCATACAAGCACTGGCACAGTTCGGTTCTCTCGGTCTTGGATAGAGTGTAACAAGCAGGTTCACAGTATGTTCGCCTTTTATCGGTCTCTTTTGGTGTAACACAGGTCTGATGCCCATATCGACCAAGTCAAGCCATGCATTGATACCGTCCTTTGTTTTACTCTTAATGTTCAGTAAGAGACCAATCAAGCTTATCACAGACATTGTTCTTTATGTGCATCATGTCGATACAGTGCCAAACTTCTAGGTGCTCCCATAAGGTAGGTCCCAAAATATTGATCTCTTCTTCCACATGCTCTTCTCATAGATCCTCGATTTACGTCCCTTTCCTAGCACAACATCCAAGTTCTTAACCATATCATGAACATCTATCCCGCTTAAAGGCTTTGGAGCTAAATCATCTTTGGTCGTACCGTCGAATTATTTCTTCATCTTGTGGTATAGGTGATTTCTCTGAAGGAACCTACGGTGACGCATGTACATGGTTTTGCATGAGTGATTCGGCCACATACTCTCAGTATCATCCAAGTAGTGAGTACATGTTTTGGCTCCTTTTGAACTCTGCCCGACAAGTTAGTAAGGGCAAGATAATCATTTATGGTACAGAACAACAAGTAGCGCAAAGTGAAGTACTCTTGTTTGTGAGCATTTCATACCTGCACCCCAGGAGCCCACAATGTGTTCAAATCTTCCACCAATGGTGCTAGGTACACATCAGTATCATTCCTAGGTTGCTTCGGGTTTTGAATGAGTATAGACATAATATGTACTTCTTCTTCATAGACAACCAAGGAGGAGGGTTGTACATACAAAGATTCACGGGCTAAGTGCTATGACAGCTGCTCATGTTACCGAAAGGATTCATTCCATCTGTACTCAATCCGAGCCTTATATTCCTTAGATCCGCTGTGAATTCTTCAAACCTCCTATCGATATTTCTCTAATGTATGGAATCAGCAGGGTGCCTAATCATTCCATTGTTCTTACGCTCATCTGAGTGCTACCGAAACAATTTTTTTCTCTTTTGGGTTCGCAAACAAACGCTTCAAATGAGAAATTATAGGCAGGTACCACGCCACCTTAGCGGGAGGTCCTTTCTTTATCTCCATGCTCTCGGCGTCATCATTCGATCTATCTTTATGCTTGTACCAGGATGTGTTGTATATCGGACATATATGCAAGTTTGTGTACTCTTTATGGTGGAGGATACAGTTGTTCGGACATACATGTATTCTTTCTACTTCCATTCCCAAGGGATAAAGAACCTTTTTGGTTTTGTAGGTGGTTGTCGGCAACTCGTTTCCCTTAGAAAGCATATCCGCTAACAGACCTAATAGCGCCGTGAAACTCTTGTCGGACCAACTGTTGCTTGCCTTTAATTTCAGTAATTCTAGCACAGACGACAATGTTGTATATTTGGACTTGTAACCCGGGAACAAAGGTTTTTCCAAGTCGTCCATCAAATCCCAGAATTTTACGTACTCCCACACATCACGGTTGCCTTTTGCATCCCATAGCATCTGATCTAGATTGTCATCGTGAAAACTATCCTTATCGACAGCACAATCGATATCGTCCGGAGTATCGTTAACGATATACAGAGTATCATTGACTTTGTCGACGATAGTAGTACTACTTGGTCCCTGCGTAATCTGCTCTTCACCGTGACTAGTTCAACATGTATACCCCATTTTGAAACCCCGTAGAATCAAGTGTGCTTCGATTTGCGCTGGGTTTCAAAACATCCTCAAATTCTCGTAGTCAATGCATGGACAAGGCATAAATTTCACCCCCTTGTTCAATATATCTAAGTCTGCAGCTCTTCTAAAAGCGGAGACACCATTAATGTACTCAGCGCTCACACGGTTCTCAGCGTACATCCAGTTTCAGTCCATCTACGCTACATATGTAACAATAGATGTTAAGTGATGAATTAAATAATCTAGGAGTGCTCATGCTCACATATGCTACATATAGGCTATATTTTAACTTGCCGATTAACTTATATATCTCCCAACATCAAAAAGAACAAATGGATATATAAACATATACATGTAAGCTACATCTTCAGTGTAATGTAATTAGAACCAATTACTAATTTAGATCAAAAAGATCAAATGGATCTGCACAAAGCTGTAGCAAATATATCTACTTTACATTACAGAGGACAAATGTATCTACAACAAACTAGATCTACAAATTAACCAACTTCATTTCTCTCTTTACCAAATTAGATCTTAAATATAATGCAAATTTGAACCAATTACTACTTTACATCACAGAGAATAAATGTATCTACACCAAACTAGATCTAGAAATTAACCAGCTTTATTTCCCTCTTTACCAAGGTTGATCTTAAATATAATGCAAATTTAAACCTATTACTACTTTACATCACAGAGAATAAATGGATCTACTCCAAGCTAGATGTAGAACCTAGCTTCATTTCCCTCTTTACCAAGCTAGATTTAAAATATAATACAAATTTGAAGCAATTACTACTAACCTTAGATGACCTAGAGTACAAGGATCTACAATTACACTTTTAAATCTAGGGTCTCTTTTACTAGAATGCCTCTCAATCGTAGGCACCTCAAAAATATCTAGGAAACTCTAAAAATACAAAGGTTGAGACTCTCTGTTCTTATATATTTAGCAGAATTGATTATTACAGATAGTTTATGGATAAAATCATCTATGATGACATAATCGCAGACTGTTTTATCCACAAACCATCTGTGATGTCAGTGACCGTCTATGTTGTCAGTGACTTTACAAACGGTTTGTGGATAAAACCGTCTGCGATTATATCATTATAAACGATTTTATCCACAAACTGTCTGTGATGTTCCCAAAGCCCTTCGTCTTCCCAAGACAGGCGCAATGTTTCGAGTTGATCGTCCATGTTCTGAGAGAATTAAACTATCTATTCAAATTCCACTTTGAAAATCATGTTCTAGTCGTTTCTTTTCCCCAATGCAGATCGTTAATTGCACTTCCGTGACGATATATACTCGATCGATTGATAGCATTCCACATCCCCTTCTCCGACGTCACCATGAGCAAAAAAAAAAGACATCCCCTTCTCTATCGGCTCTGCCACCCGACCTCCGACAAAGGCTCCGCCACTACCTTCACCTCTAGTATCGCCGACTAACCCTCCGCCACTACCACTGTCTTCGCCTCTGAGACCCTTGCGGCAATGGCTGCGACGCCATGCCGATGCCATATCAATGAATCTGCCAGCCAGTTCGTCGCTCGCCGCCTCGGGCAGTACCACTCCCTTTGCCTCAAGCGTCGTCGTTGGTGGAAGCGTCCACCGCCAACATCCTCCTCCTCCTCCGACGATAGCTACGACTCGTCGAAGGACTGTCATGACGATTGGGAGCTGGAGGATGACCCAGGGAGAGCCGGTTCGAGCGAGGACCCTGATGGTCGCAGCGACAACTCCGACGATTATTCTGGCGACGATGAGGACCAAATTGACTAAGTAGTATTTCCGAATAGTCTTTCCCATCCAGAACTATTGGAGGAAATTTTTTGTATATATATTGTGATGCTTATATAGACATATGATGTTTCATTTCACTGTTCGAAACGATTCACAAACGGTTTGTAACAGTTTCAACCACAATCCATCTGCGATATGCCCGAAACATATTACAAACGGTTTTTATAAAAAGCAGTTAGTGATAATGTATCTAATATAACCCCTTTTAAAGCAGTGTCTCTTTGTCTCACCTGTTGAAATGGGCCAAACCGACACATCCAAACAAAATCAAGGATAGACAACACAGGCTAAAACTTGATTTCGGCGAAGCAAGACAAGCAAACAACTTGGAGCAACGTTACCAAGCACAAATAAACCCTTGTTAATTTCACTGAAATTTCGGACAATTTTTACAGAAAACTATTCAATACTTTTACAAATTAAAAAAAAAATTCCCACGTTGCAGTAGTCTTATGTTTTGCAAAGGAAGGAAACAAATACTTGGACACCTGTTTGCAGTAGCTACCGGTTCATTTTCGACCATTTAGGGCATATATAGCATAGTACGTGTTATCTGTCTATAATCCTATATATATATATATATATATATATATATATATATATATATATATATATATATATATATATATATATATATATATATATAAATGGTTCTATAGGAAAATGGTTCTATACTCTCGAGTACATACTTCCACCTCTAGTATACCGTTTAAATGGTATTATTATACCTCTTTATCTTTTTGAGTATATTCTAGTATCGATTATAAGATACTCTAAAGTGAGTTTCACGAAAAATTTCATTAAAGTCCACCCTTTATAGTATAATTTGTTTATATATTCCTTCTACATATGTAAAATGGTATATAGAAAAAAATAAATGGCTCCAATGAAGTTTTTTCAACTATGTCGCATTGGAGTATCTTAGAATTATTATTGAAGTATATCGAAAGTGATAAAGAAGTATAACACTTTGATTTAGATAGTATATTGAATGTGGGAGTATGTACTCCCGAGAGTATAAAAAAAGCTTCCTATATATATATATATATATGATTTTGATCTCAAGACCATTTAGGGCATATATAGCATACCATCTATTATTTAATAAATGATCTTATATACGACTTTATACTATATATACTATTATGTAGACAATTTATTAAGACCCCGTTTGGTACGGTTCTAGATTCTAGTAGAAACGGAAATGTTCCAGATTCTTGGTAGAAACGTTTCAGGTAGAATCAGAATCCGGAGGAACGGGTTGCTAGCCGATTCGACCACGGTGTGTAAAAATCAGAAACGATTCGCTTTGAAACGTTCCGAGTCCTATTCTGTTTGGTTGGATTTATTTCAGATTCTAAGAGAAACAATCCGGTTCCAAGTTGCCAAACGGGGCCTAATTATATAAAAAATTATTATAAATAGTTATATAAATAAATAATTGTATAAATTGTACTTAATTTTATTTATATATGATATGAAATATATTTTAAACAATCGCCATCCTGATCCCGATTTCGATCTCAAATCATGTCACCGTGTGCGCCGACGGGATGGCATCGTGGGCCTCATGGCACACGCGGCGCCGGTAGCGGGAAATCCATGTTATAAAAAATCGCTGGGGAACCACGCCCAACAACTCTGCTCACAGCGTCACAGGAAGCCACTCTACCCATCCATCCATCCATCCATCCGTTCCGGTTCACCTTCCGCTCCGGATCTCTGCTTCGAGTTCGGAAATGGAGGTGCTCTGCATCGGGACGGCGGACACCAAGCTGGAGGAGCTGCTCTTCCTAGCCAGCCGCCTCCGCTCCAGCCTCGCCGCCTCCTCCGACCCCAAGGTATATTGTACTCTACTGTTTTGGTTGTTCCCACAATGTTTTGGACCTTGCGGATCTTGATTGCTACACCCTAAGGTTAGGCCTGATGTTTATTTGTTTTCCTGGGGAAACTACGCTCTAGTTCGAGGGAGCTCCTTCTCTGCCCTAGAAATAGCTTCATCAAATTGGGCTTTAGCATGGGACTAAGAGCATCTCCAGCAAGGGTCTCTAAAACAGGCCTCTATTTTGGATTTAGGGACTCCCTCTATTCTTTGAAGCCCTATTTTCAGAGCATAAGTCCAGCAACATCCTCTAAATCTCAGCCTCTATTTTACTTTTTCTCCTATTTTGACATATCCGCTATATATAATCTTCATTTGACACCACTAAAATTCAATCAAAAATATTTGTAATACATAAAATATAAGCATATTAACATTTACAATTTAAAAACATGATATTTAAAATTTTCAAAACATGATAAATAGATAAATAGAAACTCCGAACAATGAATCAAACTACGGTTACCGTGAATTGTCCACAAATGCTCAATAAGATCATCTCAAGCCTCTCATGTATTTCCTCGCCTTCAATCTCCGGTGTATCTTTAAGAACTCATTCAATACAAGTGGATCACGCTGGTACTCCTCCTCCTCGTAGATTGGAATCGCCGAATTGCTTAATCATTCACCATGTATCTATCATTTAATCTCACTCCATGAAAAATTTCTTCTGAAATAAGCATAGCAAATAAAAGTAAAAGAGCATCAGCATCAGCAGCAGATGCAGATGCAACAATTGCAACTCATCCAGCAAAGACACGCTTAGCTGCAGCGAACTAATGCAAGCCATCCTTCACTTAACTCCCTATTTTAAGGTTTAGGGGCTCCCTGGGAATTGGAGCTGAGGAGGCAAATTTAGGGCCTCCTAATTTTAGGGCCGGATTAGGGCTCACTTTGGATCTGTATTTTTACTAAACTCCCTATTTTAAGGTTTAGAGGCTGGTTTAGGGGCTCTGCTGGAGATGCTCTAAGGGATGGACTCGTCAAAAATATGCTTGTACGCAAGCATGAACTTTTTTTTACCTATTATTTAAATGGGCAAATTCTAGATTATTGTATCTTCAAGATTTAAGACCACTATATATAACTACACCATCAAGGAATGAAATCATGTGATATATGTTGTTTGAAATCAGCAGAATTATTGCATTCCCTATCCTTGACATTCCTTGTGGATGCTTAATCAACAGATGGCAATAAATGCCTTGTCTTCAATGTTTTACCATTGAAGAAATTCTTATATGAGTTCACCAAAATGAATTTCTTGCTGAAAGCTGAGAGTAAATGGGTTGTTGAATCATTTGCGCTAGCCACATACAACAACCTTAAATGATTGGTTGTATTCTGTCAGTAACAGACTCATTTCCAAAGTATCAGCAAACTAAAAGTCTTTAAATATGGGCATGCAAAACGTTTGATACATGAAGCATCTTTATTCGCACTTTGCCCTTGGATTTGTACTGTAGGTTTGTTCTTTTTATTTGTTAATTCAAGCATAACTTGTGATGTATTGAAATGGCAGGTTCAAGTAAGCATAGTGGATGTCTCCACATCTAAAAGGATACTAACACAGGATTCTAAAGACATGACATTTATTGCGAAAGATACCATTCTTTCATGTTACCCAGGTGATAACCAACAAGATCTTCCAGATGACAGAGGTGAAGCAATTGCAATTATGTCAAAGGCTCTTCAGAGCTTTCTGAAGAAAAGATATGAGAGCAGTACTCTGGTAGGTGCTGTTGGCTTAGGAGGCAGTGGTGGAACTGCACTAATTGCTCCTGCTCTAAGATCCCTGCCACTCGGAATACCTAAACTTATTGTATCTACTGTTGCTAGTGGCCATACTGCACCCTATGTTGGAACATCTGACTTGGTATTGTTTCCTTCAGTTGTTGATATATGTGGAATAAACAGTGTCAGCCGTGTTATATTGTCTAATGCTGCTGCAGCTGTTGCTGGAATGGTACATGGAATATTAATGGCTTCCAGTGAATCTGACGAAACAGCCACAAAGCCGACTGTTGGCATTACAATGTTTGGTGTTACAACACCATGTGTAAATGCTGTCAAAGATAGGCTGAACAAAGAAGGTTATGAGACACTAGTATTTCATGCCACTGGTGTTGGAGGCAAAGCAATGGAAGAACTAGTTAGGGGTGGTTTCATACAGGTAACACTTTCATGATCACTTACATTTTATTTTTCACATCACGGTCTTTCTTGCGTATGTTGCTGTAAGGTCCTATTTAGCTGGTATAGGAATATTGTGCTTTGATATGGTTCATCTGCAAGTTAAGTTTTTCAGTTCTTGAAGTCTAATGATGTACTCAGATACCAATCCTATTCATGTAACTGTTGCTTTTTGTAGAGTTTCCCATCTTACTTCCATTTGGTTGCGTATAGGGTGTATTAGACATAACAACAACAGAAGTTGCGGATCACATTGTAGGCGGTGTCATGGCTTGTGATGAGACCAGGTTCGATGCAATTATAGAGAATAAGATCCCTCTTGTTCTCAGTGTCGGAGCCTTGGATATGGTTAACTTTGGAGCTCGAGAGACAATACCTCATGCTTTTGCAGACAGAAAGATTCATGTGCATAATGAGCAGGTGAAGTATAATACTATTTTCCAGTGCTTATCTTTCATTTTATTATAAAAATTTGTTTGCTTGGCTTTTGCTAAATTTCCTTTATCATGTATATTTTTGCTATGAAGATAGAATCATAAAAAGCTGGTTTGGTGAACACAATGCTATGCCACTAGACCAAATATTGCTAGGTTTTTTCTTTAGAGAAATATCGCTAGGAATTTTGTTATATAGAGTGCTATTAAGGTACTAAAGTCAAATCATGCTAAAGTGATAAGGATGGTCCTGTCGCCTACATGTGTTGTGTTATGAACCTTAGTTCACCGTTAGAAGAATAAGACTTGTGGATATATCATAGGAGAGGGATAGGACATTAGGAGAGATTTTACTTCAGGTTTGCTTTCTTAATCTGAGTTACACATCACCTGTCCTTACATACAGGGGAGTCCCTAACAATTCAATAAGGAGGAGGACATTAGGAGGAGAGACTTTACTTCATATTTGCTTTCTTAATCTTACACATCACCTGTCCTTAGATACAGGGAGGTCCCTAACAATTTAATAAGAAGATCAGACACAATCTAATCAAACACTTTTCTAACAAACCAACTTATCCCAAAAACTAATCCTATCTATCTGTGGTAATGTTCATGATACTGTTCATGTGAACTGCGCCTCTGCACGTGACATGATGGTTTTATTTCCTGCATCCCCTGGCTGGCTGAATTTTTTCCATTGCATCATTGTGACATTTACACAAGAATTGTTTTGTGGAATGACTGTAAAAAAAATCCATGTCATGCAAACTGTAATTACCAGCTTATGAATATGTACTTTATGTTCCATTAATCACGAGAACTTTGAACGTTTCTTGTTTTGCTTGCCATCTAAAAACTCTGTAATTCTTTACCAGCTTACGAATATGTACTTTATGTTCCATTATTTATGAGGACTTTGCATATTCCTGTTTTGCATGCCATCAGTACGAACTCTGTAATTCTTTCAGGTTTCATTGATGCGAACTACTGTGGAAGAGAACAAGAAATTTGCTCAGTTTATTGCTGGCAAGATGAACAAATCTTCATCCAGAGTTACTGTTTGCCTGCCACAGAAGGGCATCTCTGCAATAGATGCACCTGGAATGCCATTTTATGACCCAGAGGCTACATCGGCACTATTGGATGAATTAAATACTCATATCGAGAAAACTAACATACATGAGGTTTCTAAATGTTTCATAATTTTCTATGCAGTTGCATATCCAGTGTGTCTTCAGATAAACTAAGCTGGTTGGTTTATTGACAGGTGAAGATGCTTCCTTATCACATAAACGATCCTGAATTTGCCAATGCCTTGGTGGATGCATTCTTGAGTATGGATATAAAGGCCTCTGATACCATAACTCATAAAAACAACACGGTTCTACCTAAACAAGATGCAAAAGAATCTTGTTCCGGACAGAGGACTTCAGATAGTTCTATTATATGGAGACCTCCTGTGGATTTTCCCAATGCAAGGCCAGGTTAGCGCTGATTCTTTTTGCATCTCATATGCCCAAAAAGTTTTTTATGATAAATATTGTTGATTGAAACAACTTGTTTTAGTTTCTACAAAAAAGTGTATGAGGTTATCTGATATGTACTTTGTTATCTGCTATACAGTGTTACTGAAAGATCCTGCAGGGTGAAGTTCTATGTTCATTTGCATTTTCATGATTCGTGCCTAGGATCTTACCATGATCTTTGTATTTCCACTGGACATCAGATTTTTCCTTTCTTGTATAGAGCAAATATCAGATGGTCCAAATGGTCTAGATGGTTGTGACTATGGGCCTGTTTGGTAGAGCTCCAGATCCCAGCTTTACCTGAGATCTGAAACTTGTAGGCTAAAATAAAATGAATTAAGTTTATATTTTTGGCCTAAAATGTAAACAAGATAATCCATCCAAACACTCTTAATGTACTCACAGCTCTAGCTTCACGGATCTGGTGAAGTTAGGAATATGATCTGGTGGAGTTGGAGCCCTACCAAACACACCCTATATACTTTCCAGGCTGTGCTTAAATAATCTGGAGTCTGCTTCACAAATTGCTGCTATCCACTTTTCTCTGTTCTTAATATCATGAAATATTCTGCCTTATTTCACAATTTTGGAGCTGAGTTTGTGTTAGAAATACCACTGTGGTCATAACTTGTATTAATGCTACAATACCATAATGATTAGTATCATGTCATAACAATTTAGCACCAGCCACATACACGCACATGGCATCTTATTTAATACTTGGAACAATTGTTTTATATATTTCCAATATATAAAGTAAACTAGGTGAATTGAATTATTATTATTAGTTTAAGCTTGTTGAACAATCCTTCTGACACTTAATTTAGAGCAGTCAACTTGACTGTTATATTAAGTGGAGTAGTTGACTGTTATATGTAAGTGCAGCTAAGCTTTGCTCCATTTACGGTACAAGATGATGGTATAATTGCATCCAAAAGTTTAATGTCGAAACTCAAATGAATGGACAAATATATATAATATTGGTGTGCATCATCGAAATTACTTCAATGCTCAGAAAGTGGGCACGACATTTTAGTGCATAGAGAATTATGCACATGTGCAGTCTCACGTGATGCCAATCATGGCAAAAAAGACAGTTAATAGCTCCATGAATGACATAATATAATCATTTTGATTTCAGTTTATTATCAGAACGTTTTATGCATGTTGAAGGGTGCGCTTCATTCATTTCATGGTTTTGAGACTAATTGACACTAATTGTATACCA
The DNA here is from genome assembly GCA_036346375.1 of Guadua angustifolia. NCBI lineage: Eukaryota > Viridiplantae > Streptophyta > Magnoliopsida > Poales > Poaceae > Guadua > Guadua angustifolia. Next base: position 46,568,202 of record CM070505.1, on the reverse strand, counting down.
TAATGTTTTGCTCTTCTATGGTGACAGAAACTTTGCAAAAGACAAAGTCGATACTACATCAACTAAAGCAACAAATTGGTGAGGGTACTCCTGTTATTGGAGCTGGTGCTGGCACAGGCATATCTGCAAAGTTTGAAGAAGCTGGTGGGGTTGATCTGATAGTGCTATACAACTCCGGGCGGTTTCGAATGGCTGGAAGGGGCTCATTAGCAGGACTCTTGCCATTTGCTGATGCAAATGCCATTGTACTTGAGATGGCCAATGAAGTGTTGCCTGTAAGTTGTTTAGAAACAAACATCACTCTGATGCCTGTCAACTGGCTGAGTACAAATAAAAGTTAATGACATGCTAATTTAGGTCGTTCGAGGAGTTCCTGTTCTTGCTGGAGTTTGCGCTACTGATCCATTCCGTAGAATGGATTACTTTCTTAAGCAGCTAGAAGACGTTGGATTTTGTGGTGTCCAAAACTTCCCTACAGTTGGTCTGTTTGATGGGAATTTCCGACAGAACTTGGAAGAAACTGGAATGGGCTACAGGTAAATAATTCATCACTTTCTTAATTTTGGAAATATGTTATTTCTGTGGCATGAATATAATCGGTACATGATAACTTATGTACTGAATTTTTGATATAGTGGCTGTCTCCAAGGCTTCATTATGGTTAGCGTTGAACTTTTACCCCTCAAGGGAAAGAATTTGCGTGTGGAAAATTGTGTTGACTAGATCTTTCCGTTTGCCAGTTTGGAAGTGGAGATGATCTCAACAGCTCACAACATGGGTTTCCTGACGACTCCATATGCTTTCAATCCAGAAGAAGCTGCTTCCATGGCCAAGGCTGGAGCTCATATCTTAGTGGCACATATGGGTCTGACAACAGCGGGGTCCATTGGGGCAAAGACAGCTGTCACATTAGATGACAGTGTTGTACGCGTCCAAGCCATTGCTGATGCAGCGCTTGATGTTAATCCTGACATTATTGTTCTCTGTCATGGAGGTACACATTCTATTTTCTGCAGTATTATAGTAATAGATGACCTCTTAATGCTCTGTTGTAAGCTTTTGCATCCTGCAAATCATCATTCTCATGCGCAATTTCATCAGGTCCCATATCAGGGCCCAGAGAGGCGGAGTTTATCCTGAAGAGTACTAGCAGGGTCCATGGATTCTACGGTGCATCAAGCATGGAAAGGTTGCCAGTTGAGCAAGCTATCACAAACACTATGAGAGAATACAAACGCATTTCCCTAAAATAGGGACGGTAGCTTAGAGGTGTGCTTTGCCCTCCGTTACTGCTCTTATACACTTGGTATCTGTTTCCGGCAAGGCAATCTGGATTGGTACATTGGCTGATGAAGTCTGGTGTTTTGAACTTTGTTGTAACATGTACGTTGTTCCAAAATGGACCTTCTGTGTTTAAATAATAATAAATGAATATTTTTTTTGCAAAACAGAATAGTTGGTGATGGTGATTCATTCACCCAAACCACACCCTCTCCCACCACCCTAAAACATCTAAACAAAGAATAGAGAAAGCAACCTATTAACAAACAAATCAGTTTTCCTAAAGATTCACTCCTAAGAAAAAAGAGGAAAAACAGCAAAGCTCTAGAGCGCTTGGTAGAGCAAGTGTGCGGAGGTTCAACGCGGATGTGTGCAGAGGAGCTGTGGGTGTGGACCCAATTGGCCGATATCAACAATGTTTACTCAACGACGATGTGTCGGGATTTGAAATTTGCATTTCGAACCATGTGTATACGTACTGGTCTCATAATTAATAACTACCACATACATTTAATATTCATTTATCATATCCATACATAAATGAATTACATAGTAGCATATAATAATAAAATTTAAAATTAAGTCATACACGACTAGTTTGACAACAAGGTCGACCGGCTAAATAGTTCATATATTAAATATTACATCAGAAGCAAAATAAAGAGGCAAAAGCATCCAACTATTATGCCTCAGCCCATTCATAGGCAATTAACTGGGGTAGAATCCTCAGAAGTCGGCATCAATATCGCCAAAACCTGTGGTGTAAAAGTAACGATACAACATGTCTTCTTTCTCATCCTTTCAATAAGGTCAATAAAGCAATGGTTGAGTACGAAAATCGTACTCCGCAAGACATCTACACAAATGTTATATAGCATGCAAGGTTATGCCAAAGGAATATCTATCCTACTAGATTTTTCGCATAAAGTAAGATTTCATTTGCAATATTAAATAGTAGATTGCAATAAAAAATTTGTAAGAGTATTTTATATTTGATAACAAATAGTAATAGAACATAAGTAATTATAAACAAACAGGTGGCTTACTGCCATAAATATTTAAACTCTAGACAAAAACCTTTTACCGGTCAACTGTCTATGGATTCACTATCCACACACACTCTTAACCAATTTTCAAAAAACATAAAGCTACTTATTATGAGGGTATAACCAAACGATATCCATGATCAAGCATATGGCTATTCGAATAAATTTACACTCAGAAGAGATTGTAAAACTTTACCCACACACCATAAACATCCCATCATATCCAACATGTCATGCGATATTGAAGGTATCTATTTGAGATTTCCATGACAAAGCATTTACATTTCCAATTATAAAAATCGTAACCCTTAATTGACCATGCGAGCTTTCCAACAACCCGTCAACCACCAGTCAACCATTCTCGCCATATTTAAACCAAAATTTTATTTTATCATAGCATTTCATAGTGACAAAAGCAAATTTTACTTTAACAGAACTTTATTTGGCATAAATTTCCACAAAGACCTAATTTTAGTTATAAGCATGTCTAAGAAAATTTCTAATCATTTTATTATTCATCATATATCCAAGAGTATGTACTTAGGGTTACAATGGCATAAGGTGAAAGACCATGTGAAAGTCTACCCATATTTGTGATGAGTAATTGATTGTTTTTGAGCTTGTGATCCTTAGGTTTGAGGTTGATTTGCTTTAGGTTGAGCAATTTGAGTTGAGTGGTTGTTGCACCAATGAGTGATGAGAGCCTTAAGTGATCAAAGCCTTGGCTAGTCGAAGCCTTGACTAATCAGAGCCTTGGCTAGTCGAAGCATTGACTGATCTGAGCCTTGGCTGGTCTTGACTGATCAAAGCCTTGGCTGGCCAAAGCCTTGACTAATCAGAGCTTTAAGTGGTCATGGACTTGACTGGTTGTGAGCTAAGGTGGGATCCTTAGATGTGTGATTGTTCTGCTGATTATTTATTGTATATCATTTTAAGCAATGCTATGTGATGTGTTTCCCTTATCTATGATGGTTGCAGAACTTCAAAGCTAGGTCATGGTGAGGCGGAAGAGATCGAGACTAGACTGAGAGAGCTAAGGTCCAGACGGTCAAGATGTCGCTGAAGGATGATTGAGGCTAGGAGTAGCTGCAAGCTAGAGGACAACTAGATGAATGAGATGCTAACTTAAGCCCTAATCAAGCGAAGGAGGATCGTTGGATCAAGATTTCACAGGTGGAGTAGTGGTTAAGTTAGTGTGTGTGTGGATAAAACCTGTTATGATGTGGGCTGCTGATTAGTCCATGTATAAGTAAGGTTGTGGATCTCTGCCCTTGATGAGGCTTCTTAAGAGCCAAGTTATCATCTAAGGGTGGAGGCTACTCCCTGTGTGCTATAAATAGAGGGGGAGAGGCGTGTGTCTCCCTGAGAAGGTTTTGGCATTTCTTTGAGGTTTGCCCGCTTTATTGTGAGGCTTTGTAAACCCTTCTACTAGGAAATAAAAGTTACATTTCTCTATTCTGAATTTACTTGTTGCATTTATATTATGCTTTAAATTCAATACTTAAATTTAGTATTTACATTCTGCATATTTGGATTTGCCTCCTTTCCTTCTAAATGCTTATGGATTTTATGCCCAAGATGAATAATTGATGGGTGAATCTTCTTCAGATCATATCCTAATCATCAAGGTAATCTACAATCTCTTCTTTTCAGTTTTTACAAGAAATCGATTTTTGTGCTTGAAAGAAGAAAGATTCTTTTAGACCGCATTCTTTTTTTTTGAAAGGTTGTTTATTGGTGTTCTTACTTGTTGTGATATATGGGAGGTCATCTAAGATCATCTTGATCATCAATTCCCCACGAGTAAGCTAAGGGTGTAGTTTTTATGTTTGACCCTATTTTGGTGCAATATTCATTAAACTGGAAAAAAGTTAGAACTTTGATGTCAATCCTTGCGATTGAAGATTAGAATAGATTCCTAATATCCATAGAAAGGTACACACAAAGTTTCACGGGTTTTGAAATAGCCCATCAAAAGTTATATCGATTCTTGTTTCTGAGATTGTGCTGATTTTTACTATTCACCTTAACACTGTTCATCTGAGTACTATTCACCCTGAACACTGTTCATCCAACCAGTTTGTTATTTACTATTCATCCAACCAGTACAATATTCATTATTTATCTGAGCGTTGTTCATCCAACCTCCTAGTTGGGGTACTATTTATCTAATCACTTGTTTGGATTGTACAATCATTCATTCTAATCTCTTGGTGGTTTGATTTTTAGGGGAGAAATTTTATTTGTGATCATTCACCCCTCCCCACCCTCTCTGATCGCCATTTCGGTTCTTCATAAGGTATTCAAATTTCAAATGTGGTTCTGAACAATTTGGGCATAACTATTTATGTTAAACATGGAATGAAACTATATTTGCTAAAATTATGCATGCAATAATTTAAATAGTTGGGTAATCAGAGTTCGTATGAGGGATAACACGCTCTCGAAATATTTAGAACTAAGAAAAAGAGAAGGAAAACACTATTTGGGATTTTCAAAAATTTTGGAATTATTTTTATAAAGGAAAATCTGGGTTATTGCACTAGCATGATGTCAGCTACTGATTTTGAATTTGAACATATTTTTCTAAAGGAAAAGGGGATTATGATGTCAGCATGACATCATGATGACATCAACACACGAATTTTGAAATTTTTGGCCATAATTAAATTTTAATGGAAAAAGGGTAAGCAAATGACAAGTGAGCCTAGTCCTTGTAGACCAAGTCCATGGCCTGGGTTGGTGCACCGTGGACCTGCATGGTGTCTGCAGGCGTGGTCATGGCAATGCCCTTGGGCCACAGTGGCAGTGGTGTGTCGGGGGGACATACAATCATGAAGACATGCGCACAGTGTAGAACGCAACATAGTAGACTCAGTGGAAGGCACAGCGGCAACAACGATGCTGGACGATGGATCAATTTGCGGTGGAGGTGGCACACAGCTGGAGAGAGAGAAGGGAAAATCAATGCAAAAACGAGAGGAATGGTGAAATTGAGTGAGGGAAAGAGATGAGGAGGTTCATGTGCATCTGATGATGCAAACAATGAGGTGAATGGAGCTCTAGGAGGTGACACAAAGTGGAGGGTGAGGTGGTCAGCTCTTGGGAAGAAGACTAGGGTGTGTCACGTTTCGGTTGAAGGAGAGGGAGAGAGAGCTCGATGAGGGGCAAAATGGAGTTTGTGGGTGTCTGAGACCTTAGGGATGGTTTTTATAGGGCAAGGGGGGCTTGGAGAGAGCGCATTGGCATCAGTAATGGTGGCTGCCGAATGGGCAATCAAGTGAAAATTAGGCACGTAAATGGAGGATTCAGTCAGGGATGAATAAGGAAGGTTAGGTGTGACCAAAGATTTGACTACACACAAGTTTTGGAAAGAAATTTAGAGGGGGACATGGCCATTGGAGCTTGCTGGCTCGCCAATGGCGGCGCACAAGGCTTAGGAGTGAGGAGGAAGAAGGGGGGCGGCATGACGAGAGAAGGTAGGTTGAGCAACCGGGTGGGCCGTGAAGGGAAAAGAAAAAATGAGAAGTAGGCTGGCCCGAAGGGAACAGAAATGGGCTAGGGAAACGCACTTCGGCCAAGGAGAATAAAGAATTTTTATTTGTTTTTCGATTTAAAATAAATCTAGAAATTGAAATGGCTTCTAGAAAATATAAACAAAAGATAAAATTTTTTGAAACAATTCATAGAAATTTCCTAATACATTTTGAAATTAATAAAAATATTTCTAATTTAAATTTGTTTTTACTTTTACACCATACTTAATTTTTAATTTCTAACAATAGGGAAAACCTTTTTAAAATCTAGAAAATTCAAATAAAATTATAGAAAATCATAAATAAATAAATAATATATAGAATTTGGGATATTAAAAACCTACCTCCTTAAAAGGAACCTCACCCTCGAGATTCGGATGGATGATTTTGCTTTGGGTTATGCTCTCGGCTGCTTGAAGAATATTTATTGGATACTCTTTGTGAGTCAAATCTTCTTGGAGATTAATGGTTTCTAGCTGTGTTTGTTCTATTGGGATTTGAAGGAACTTCTTTAGTTGTGACACATGAAAAACATTGTGTACTCATAACAGTTCTGCTGGCAGACTTAACTGATAAGCAACTTCCCCTTTTCTTACTAGTATTTTGTAGGGACCCACATATCTTGGTGCAAGTTTTCCTTTATTTCCAGATCTCTTCACACCACTAAGGAGAGTGACTCTGAGATATAAATGGTCTCCTAGTTTAAAAGCTAGCTCTCTTCGACAGTTGTTAGCGTAGCTCTTTTGTCTGGATTAAGCTAACATAAACCTCTCCTTTATTACCCTTACTTTTGCTTCTACAAGTTTGATGATGCTTGGTTCGAATAGTTGCCACTCACCAACCTGATCTGAAAGGAGTGGTGTTTTGCATTTCCATCCACTGCTGCTTTACCACCATCTCCTTTAGATTTCTTCCTAGAGATGCGCTCGTAGTCTGATAGTTGGCTAAGTTGAGGAGATTCAGTTGCCCATCTTGTCTGTTTAACCATCGCTAAGCCCATGAAGAAATCCCGTTTGGTAGCTTCAACCTTACCAGGTGGTGGCGTCTTCTTAAAGTGCGCTGCTACACTGGCGTCTAATTCCCTTCTTATTTCTTCTTCGGTCAGGTCATATGCTCGTTTCTTGCTAAGAGTTTTGGCTGGCTTCACAAATGAGGAACTTTTTTCCCCCTGACTGTGTAAAATGTTGAGATTTCGGTGCTCTTTGATTACTGTCTTGTGGCACTGGAGCAGGAGAAGGACCTTTCTTGGGTGACGCCGGAGGAGGAGGACTTTTCCTAGGTGGAGAGTCCACCTTGTCATCATTATTAAGATCATCGTCATTGTCATCATCTGAGGCAAACTTTATATAGCGCTTGTGCCACGCGATGAATGTGCCCAGGTTTTGTCCAAGATTATTTTTCCCCTCCTCACCCGGGATCTCAACCTCTACTTTGCGGTATCTGTCAACCACGCTGTTAATTGAAACTCTAGCGTATCCCTGAGGAATTGGGCAGTTATGCAATATCTGCCCCTTGATGCATGGCCAAGCCACCCTTTTAGCCACCTTGATGGTAATGTTCGCTACGGGCAGGTGCAGACTACAGCGTGTCGGCTCTATGATTTTGTCTATAGGAAAACTACACGTTGAGTCCTCTTCAGGAGCGCCCGCAGACGCTTGACTACTTTTATGAGCCCGGTGAGACTCTGGAGCTAGTGGCCGCAGTCATATGATTGACGTTCGCTAGCATTTCTTGCATTTTTTGTATCTTTTCTTCAAATTCGGTCTTCTATTTCTCGTACACATTCATCCAACTGTTCTTGTCTGGATTTCTTTGGTCGCTTATAGATTTCAGTATCCTTTGGGAACGCTGCTTTCCAAGGCATCAAGCCGAACCCTCTGGTGCGACTAGGGTGTTCTTTATTACCCAAGGCGCGTGTTAGCTCGTCATTCTCCCTTCTTGGCTGGAAGGAGCCTTTAGTAGCTTGGGAGTGGGCATATGCGATCTTCTTCGAGATTTTCTCGTCTTTCTCGCTTCTGAAGCTTAAGCTACCATCATCCGATAGACTAGCTCCCCTCGCAAGCGGCCAGTACTTTGATCTTGGGGCCATTTCAGACATCGCAGTAATAATACCACTACGAGTTAGTTGTTCTTCCCGTGCATCCCACTTGGGTACTTTCCTCACGTAGCCACCAGTGCCTAGCAAATGGGGGTAAATGTTCTTGTCTGAATTAGCCTTGTTTTGTTGGCTGATAGCCTGGGCTTCATTAGATTTCTTATACTGCACGAATTCATCCCAAAATTGCTCTAACCTCGGGTATCTATTAAAATCTGGCGTTTGATCCTTCTTTAACGGACTCCTTATTCAGCTTTGTCTTCCAGTTCTTCCATGCGGATCCCATAATGGTTAGTGCACGTTTCCTAGCAAGCTCCAACTGATCTTCGAAAAACTGGAACTTAGTTGTCAACTCTGTCCACAATGTTTCCTTGATGTCATCGGGAACATACGACAGGCAATTACGCTGACGTGTCCATGATTTGTAGATGATGGGCACATTATCTCTAGCCAGGACCACGCATGTTGTTCGATATGGCCCAAGCAATAATGTGGGTATAGCTGGTTTCCTGACTACATTAAGCTCCACGATCACTTTTCGTTCACCTGTGCGCATCTTGCTAGGACCTCACCACGACACTGCCTTCGTTCACCTGATGTCTGACCCTGCATTTTGACCGTTTCATTAGTCGTTTGGCCCTGCTAGAGAATTACCCCGTCTACATGAAGAATTTCATCGGAAAGCACATCCTACTCAAGAATGGTACTAAAGAATTACCTCGTATACATTTGTTACCTCGGGTTGTTCTAGGTTGAGGAACCTTGTCGGGCTTTTCTCCGGGCTTTGGTTCACGGGCTCAGCGTCATCCAGCACTTTTCCCTGATTGGAGGCCATGTGCAGCAAGTTTGTTTGAAAATTTAAATTAACAAAGTCATGATATGAATCTTCGCACAACTTGAATGACCATTTTATCGTACGTTAGAGTTGCTAATATTAATGTTTTGCATTTATAAGGCGTAATATCAACATTTTGCATTTATAAGGTATAATCACCATTTTGTTGTGCGTTAGAGTTGCTAATATCAACGTTTTGCATTTATAAGGCGTAATATCAACGTTTTGCATATATAAGGCGTAATCACCATTTTGTCATGCGTTATAGTTGCTAATATCAATGTATGTGGTGTGTTGTACTTGGCCTGAATGGGCACTACCTGTCAGCGGTGGAACAAATTCACATTATGCCGATACATTTGACATGATACATAGAAATTTCAAAATTCAAATACATTACATTTCACATATACATGATACATAGAAATTGCTTCAAAATTCACATATACATAAAAATTTCGAAATTCACCAAGAATTAGAATAATTCACATGATACATATATATTTGACATGATACATACAAATTTCAAAATTCAAATACATTACATTTCACATATACATGATACATAGAAATTGCTTCAAAATTTACATATACATAACAATTTCAAAATTCACCAAGAATTAGAATAATTCACATGATATATATACATTTGACATGATACTTACAAATTTCAAAATTCAAATACATTATATTTCACATATACATGATACATAGAAATTGCTTCAAAATTCACATATACATAGAAATTTCAAAATTCACCAAGAATTAGAATAATTCACATGATACATATACATTTGGCATGATTATAGCTTTCATCGAATTTCCATGTCTGAATTTCTAAAGTCTGAGAGTGATGTCATATGATAAAATCTACTCATTTGGACGTTTGTATATGCTGCCATTTTCTTAGATCAACCAACATTCACCATAACAAGGTCTAAATTACATTAACAACTACTTCCGCTAAATGATTGACAGGTGTCTATTAACAGGGCCTAAATTACATTAACAACTGCTTCTGCTAATGTTACACTGCAAAACTGTTATGAAATTTCGAGGTAGTGTAGTTTTCACAATACTCTTTCGACTGTAACTGATATATATCCAACAACAATTAATTAAGTAAATAAAAAATAACGAAGCTAGTGTTGCCATCTGCCGCAAACTACACGGTAATGTTATAAAAAATGTTGATGCAACTATGTTGTTAGCAAACAGCTGCCATGTGTCTAATTGCAGGCAAAATTTGAATACTTCTGATACTATTATGTACGTATGTACATACATACGCTCTTAATGCTAAACAACCAAATGCTTAGAATGATTGATATACTCTCTGCTAACCCATGAAAAAAGTTTTCGCAATTATGATTTTCCATGGTAGTTGGTACATGATCCTAATATACCAATCCATCACCACCTACTAGATATTAAAGACATGTTATACACAGGAAATACATACAAAAATTCTGCAGAAAAACCTTGCATTTCAAACTAAGACCTACGTGTACACGACGCGGCGCGGAGGAGGACTGGCGCGGGGAGGGGCGACGCGGGGAGGGAGACGCTGGGGGGAGGCACCTTAGGGGGAGACGGCGGGGAGGGGTCGCTGCAGGGAGGGCCGGCGCAGGGAGAGTTGACGCGGGGAGGGTTGGCGCAGGGACGCGGAGTGCTCGCGGTGGCTAGGGCGCACAGACGAAGGACAAGAATTACAAATGGGATGCAAAATGTCTAAGTGCGGGAAAGAGGATGTATATATAGGGAGGATTATTACTGCCGGTTTACTAAAATGACCCGGCACTGATATATTATCTCTACTGGGTTGTTTTAGACCCGACAGTGATGTAAGACTATTAGTGCCGAGTCATTTATGAACCGGCAGTGATGCAAAACTATTAGTGCCAGGTCATTTATGAACTAGCAGTGATGTTGGACTATTAGTGCCAGGTCATTTATGAAACTGGCAGTGATATAAAATATCAGTGCCACATCAAATGAGGCCCGACAGTGATGTAGGTACTATTAGTGCCGGTTGGAGGGTAAGACCCGGCAGTGATGTAGGTACTATCAGTGCCGGTTGGAGGGTAAGACGGGGCACTGATGTGTTATATTAGTGCCAGTTGTTGTATGTCAACCGGCACTGATGCTCACCATCTGTGCCGTGTTACTAAAGAACCGGCAGTGATAGTCCCTGTGCCCCCTCATGTGCATGCCAAGTGCTGGTGTGGCAAAAATTGCTGCCGCGACAAGGATTGGGTAGCCTGGTGTGGCAGAAATTACTGCCGCGGTAAGGATTGGGTAGCCTGGTGTGGCAGAAATTGCTGTCGCGGCAAAGACATGGAAGAGGGAGGCAAGGACATGGCAGAGGGAGGAGGGTAAAAGAAAAGGACTTTTCTGATTTCTAGACAGCCACGCGGATTTTGATTTAATTGAACATCCAAATTGAGGTGAAAATTTTTGAAACTTTTTGAGGATACTGATTAGCTGATGATGTTTTTGTTAAATGTTTGGCTTGAGATTTGACCTAAGGAGGTTTGTAAAATTCTGACAAGCTGACTAATTGACTATTGATTTCTCTATTATTGATTATCTACAGGTATCAAACAATATCGAAATATTCTAAAACTTTTTCTGAATGATTATAATAATCAATACTCCATACATTACAAATTGAAGCATATCCTTCGTACAAAATATTTATATTACAAATTGAAGCTTGACCTTCATACAAAATAAAGCACATCCTTAATTATACAACTAAGTTACAATCCGACCTTCGTTATGATCGCGGCATATGTATGTAGCTTCCTCTATGTCTACCATGACACCTAGGTCGATGTTCTCACCGAAAGAAGGAAGCTCATCGAATTGGTTATAGTTTTCCTCATCGATTACATTCTCAACTCCCACAATTCTTCTTTTTTCTTGAAGAACCATGTGGCGTTCCTTGTCAGCCGGATCCCTTACAAAGAAGATTTGTGTAATGGCATTGGCAAGTACAAATGGTTCTTTTCTATATCCGACGTGTTTGAAGTCCACGGTAGTGATACCGTACTTGTCGATGTTCACACCCCTAGGTAGCCTGACCCATTGGCACTGAAAGAGGGGGGCCTTCAAAGGCCCATAGTCAAGCTCCCAAATCTCTTCTATGAATCCGTAGTACGTCTGCATATTGCCATTGCTGTCAAAGGCATCTATACAGACCCTGCTGTTCTGGTTGGTGCTCTTGTTATCTTGTTCTCTCATATAAAATGTATATCCATTGATGTCATATCCTTCAAATGTCAAAATTATATATGACAGTCCCTTAGCCAACGCTCTCAATTGAGCATACTCTGTCTGCGTATGCATTATGTGTCTAAGCAACCAATCTTCGAAGTTATCTCTGTGCTCTCTCGCGATCCAAATATCAGACTTACATGGGTTTTTTCTTCGTAGCATGTTCTTGTGCATGTTGACATATGGGGCCACTACAACTGATTGGTGTAGAACTGTAAAATGTGCTTGCGTGAATGAAGCACGATCATTCGTAAGGATCAATTTCTGACCTAGTGTCCCTTTCCCTTGTAGCCTCCATTCATGGCAAGATACCGGCATACCAATCGGTTTGAGATCGATGTAATCGATGCAGAACTCGATGACCTCCTCGGTTCCCCAATCTTCGGCAATGCACCCTTTCGCCCAATGTCGATTACAAACATATTTCTTCACAACCCCCATGAACCTCTCGAAAGGGTACATCTGATGTAGAAACATAGGGCTAAGAAACTGTATCTCTTTCACAATGTGAACAATGAGATGGACCATAATATCAAAGAAAGATGGAGGGAAGCACATCTCAAGCTGACATAGAGTGTGGATCACGTCTTACTGAAGCTTATCTAGTTTCAACGGATCGATGACCTTCTGTGAAATTGTGTTGAAGAATAAACACAACTTTATAATTGGGTCTCGCACTTTCTTTGACAGAACACCCCTAATTGCAACAAGAAGCATCTGTGTCATCATCACGTGGCAATATGAGACTTCATACCAATTAATTTCAAGTCTTTCATTGAGACTAGCCTATTTATGTTGGCAGAATAACCGAACGGAACTTTGACTCCGTGCAAGCACTCACACACGCTAATTTTCTCATTCTTGCTTAGAGTGTAGCAAGCTGTGGGAAGGTACTTTTTTCCTTGACCTAGGTCTTCGTGATGCAGCTCCTTCTTGAGTTTCATATCTTTCAAGTCCATCCGTGCGTTAAGTGTATCTTTTATTTTTCCAGGTATGTATAGTAAAATACCAAGCAAGCTGTCACACACGTTCTTCTCTATATGCATAACATCAATCGCATGTCAAACATCTAGGTGCTACCAATAAGATAGGTCCGTAAATAATGATCTCTTTTTCCACAAAGAAGTTGTATCATCGGAACTCAGGACTGATGTACTTCCAGCTCCCTTTTCATGGATAATTTTAATATCCTTTACTGATGCATAAATATCTCTTTCTTTATTACGATGTTATGGAGTGAAGCGATCTCCTTTGTACCATCAAAAGCTCTCTTGTTATTGTAATACGGATGGTCCTTGCGAAGGAACTTACAATGCCACATGTAACATATTTTTCAATAGTATTTCAGCCACCGGCCACCTGTATCACCCATGCAATGGACGCATCCATTGAATCCTTTTATAGTCTAGCCTGAAAGATTGCCAAAAGTAGGGTAATCATTGATGGTTACGAACAACAATGCGCGTAGCATTAAGTTCTCTCTTTTATACTCATCCCATACTCGTACACCGTCGTTCTACAATACCAGAAGATCTTCAACCAGTGGTTTGAGGAACACATCAATATCGTTGCCAGGTTGCTTCGGCCCTTGGATCAGCAGCGACATCATAATGTACTTCCACTTCATACAAAGCCAAGGAGGAAGGTTGTAGATACATAAAGTCACCGGTCAAGTGCTATGATAACTACTCATGTTGCCCAAAGGATTCCTCCCATCCGTACTGAGACTGAACCTTATATTCCTCATATCATATGCAAAGTGTTTCTTGTATTTTCTATCGATATTCCTCCACTGCGCGGAGTTAGTAGGGTGTCTAAGCATTCCATCCTTCTTACGCTCTTCGGCGTGCCATCACAGTAATTGAGCATGCCTTTTGTTCGCAAATAGATGCTTCAGACGGGGGATTATAGGGAAATACCACACCACCTTGGTCGGGGATCTTTTCTTCTTACGCTGCGCCTCAATGTCGTCATCGCCGTGCTTATACCGAGATGCCTTGCAAACGGGACACGCATCTAAATTTGCAAACTCATTGTGATACAATATGCAATCGTTTCGATATGCGTGTATTTTCTGTACTTCCAGTCCCAACGGGCAAACAACCTGCTTGGCCTGGTACGTGATTGCTGGCAACACATTACCTTTTGGAAGGACATCTCTGACGAAACCTAACAGCTCTGTGAAACTCTTATCGGACCAACCATTACTTGCCTTCAACTGCAGCAGTGTAAGCACAACATGTAGCTTTTTGAGCTCCTCCTTGCAGCCTGGGTACAAGAGTGTTGTAGAATCCTCTACCATACACTGAAACTTCTGAAAATCCCTTTCACTCGTGAGGTTCTCCTCCCCATCATGCAACATCTATTCTAGATCATCCTCATGGTTATCGATGAACGTGTCTTCATGGATGTCGACGAACGTATTTTTGACCTCTGTCGAGTAGTTGTCTTCATCATTATCAATCAGATGCCCTTCACGTACAATCTCATCTTCACCGTGCTTGGTCCAATAGGTATAGGCAGGCTTGAAACCCCTTCGAAACAAGTGTGCACAGATTGCCTCAAGATTAGAAAATTGCTTCTCATTCTTACAATCGATGCACGGGCAACAAATATAGTCCATCAGCTTATTTGACTTGTACGCCACAACCGCACTCAGAAAACTAGTCACACCGTTAAAGTACTCTCTATCGCGACGATCCGCTTCATCATCCATCTTCGGTCCATCTACAAATATTTATAACAAATAAAATCTCAGTAAATCAATAAGTGCTCACAAATTGTTTTATTCATTTAATTTGTTATATAGTGCTAATTAATCTAGAAATTTTCATTACCTATAAATCTATATCCAAATCTCGATTGTAAAATCAATTAAATAATTGCTATTAGTTTTATATAATGGTCTGTCCAGCAAATTTACATTACTTACAGAAGTATTAAATTAACATACATGAAATAAAGAAACATTTTTAAGTAATTAGATTAAACAATAGTTAATTATGAAGTGCTACCACATTTAAATTCAATCAACGTATTAAATGCAATCACTAATTTAGTCCTCTAAATACTTAAATTCAACCTACATCATAATCTCACCAATCACTATACATATAAAAGTTGGTAATTTCAAACTAGCCTCTAGATTAGAGCTCTAATTGTGTTGACTATACAATCAATAATTCTCACAACCTACAACAATATAGAACGTATTATCCAACTAAATAAACTACCAAAGAAATATACATCAAGATACGAACCTTAGATCACGAGTTAGAAATGAATTCCACCTAATTTGAGAGAAAAAATTCACCCCCTCTCCACTCCAACTGAGCAAGAACAGAGCACCTCTCTATTCTGGACAGATTGGGGAAGGAAGCCAGGATATGTATATTGCCACATTATCACTGCCGACTTTTTCTCTAGAACTGGTAGAAATATATCACTACCACTTCTATCTCTAAATCCGGCAAAGGATAGCGCTGCTGTTTCTCACAAGAATCACTTTATCACCGCGGTTATCTTTGTTGACCGGAAGTAATACATCACTGCCGTTTCTATATGTAAACCCGGTAGTGATATTGAAGGATCGAGATGGCGAACAGAGGGGGTGAATGGTCGCAAATAAAAATTTCCCCCAAAATACTCCAACTAATACCTCGAAAAGATCGCACAAAGGAAATCGTGAAAAACCCGAATAATTAGACAACCATGTATACCCTTAGCTTGCATGGATGAGTACCATAAAATATGTGGGGATTTTTAAGTCACAATCCTGGTTGTCTAGTGTCCACAACAAAAAGGAATCAATTCAACTCTTACTTTTAGAAAGAAAATCAATTCAAATCACAAAAGTCACTTTTAGAAAAGCAAAAGCAGAATTTTCAGAGACTGCCCTCAATTAGAACAGGTGGTTGGTGAGTTTCTGGTGCTCAAGAAATTTTGAAAATTTTTCTCCCTATGAGAAAATGAGTCCTCAAGAACTCCACCTAATTGTACCTCAAAAATCCTCACAAAAAAATCATAAAAATCAAAGAACACAGATAGTCAGGAACTTCGAGCAGAAAGCTCAGTTTTCACCTTATGGCACCCAAACGGTGCAACAAGTGGACTCCAAAATTTTTATACAGATGCATATGAGAGTCCTGCACCTTCTCTAATAAGAATCACTCAAAATAATTTTTATATATTTTTATAAAAATCAAATACTAACTGTTGCGCGACAAACAAGTTCTGGACAGAGTTGCAACTTGATAAAAAAGATGATCTCTACTCTATCTTAGAGTGCAAAAGAGACATAAAACCATATGAACACACTCAAAACATCCAATATCAGCAGCATTTAGAAGAAGAGGAGGCAAATCCAAATTGCAAGAAAGTAAATTGCAGGAATTTAAATGCAGAATTTCAAAGCCTCACAATAAGGTAGGCAAAACTCAAAGGAGCACAAAAACCTCTACAACCTTCAAGGTGAGGAGGCTACCTCTCTACCCCTATTTATACTACTCTTGGGCTACCTACTACCCTTGGATGCAGCCCTCAACCCTAGGAAACTCATCTAAGGGCTAGGATTTGCCCACTCACATAGCCATGCAAGGGCTAACCCAAAACCCACACACATAACGGGTTTTCTTGCATGGTTTTCAAAGCATACTACATAGACCCGCTAACCTATCAATTAGACCGCAATCTGATGGCCTTCCTTGATCCACGCGGCGTCTAGCTAGCATCTCCTCCTTTCCTTGTCTTCTTGGCTTGCCCGGACTCCGTCTCCGATCATCTTCCGGCGATTTCCCGACCGTCTGGACCACCGATGCTCCTCGCCTAGTCCCGGCCATCCTCCGCCTCACCATGATCTAGCACCGTCGCCCTACTACCATCAAAGACAAGGAAAAGATCTTTCACATAGCAATGACCACAAAGAAACTCAATGATTATTCCAAAATCATTAATCAATCATAATTTCACTCAAAGATCCGGTGCTACCGCCCCAAGGCCGGTAGCACTAGGAAAAGCAACCAACACTCAAATTACTTCAAATCAAAAATCCAATTCAAATCAAACTCAAATCCAGTCAATTACTCATCATAAACATGGATATACCTCCACATGGTGTTTTAATCTCCCCCTTGATGAGTATATTGACAAACACATGAAAAGGCATAAGTTTTGAGTTTGAATAAGAGAAGAAGAAATCAATTTGAATGCAAAGCCAAACTTGATCAAAGAAATAGAAATCAAGAACATGACCAAGTTGGCAACTAGAAATAGTTATGATCTATGAAAGATAGCAAAGATTAACAAATATCAATAAGAATTAAGATGAATCAAGATGCAAAATGAGGCCTTTTCTACGATTTCTCCCCCTGTTGGCAATATAGACATCAAGATGGTATTTTCTTTTATTCTCCTTTTTTTGTTGTTTTTATACAAATAATGCAGCCTAAGGGAGCTTTGAAGATTATCCAAGTGACCAACAAGACAAGTTATGACACCAAGCTAAGTTATGGCAAAAATAGACTAAGCTAAGGCATTTTAAGTGCAAATAAACATTTTGCTTGCAAGATTTAATTGAAACCATGTCATTTTTAGCAAGAATGAACATGAGCAACACTTGTCATTAGTTTCAAAACTAGAAGCAAAGCCATTCAAAGGATAAAATAGAAAACCTAGAGTTCAACCTACTCAACACTTTGGGGAATATAGATGTTCATACAAAAGTCCTTCGAGCTTATATTATATTTTTTCATTGTATGCAAATTTTTCTTTGAATCTTTGAAAGATATAGCAGGGTGCAAATGTTTGACATTATTTGCATTCTTTACCTACATATATTTTTTTCATTTTTAAAGCAATTGATTCAAGCCATATTCGATCATCTCAAGAAGAACTCTTAAGAGAATGATCTTGGTCATACACAACACATTTCAAGTTCATCTCAAGTGCAATGAGAAGCCGTCTTGTGAATGTGAGATGTTGAGTCTAATGCGCATAAAAAAAGTCAATTTTGCTTTACTTTCATTTTAGCATTTTCATTGTTAAGCTAGTGATGGACTCAACTATGGATCAAACAAGATTCATCCAAGTTGCTATAGGGACTCTAGAGAATTTCAGAATTTCACAAATCATGGCAAATACATTGACGAGAACTGGGAAATCTCTGACAAGTCAATGCACGGTCAATAGGAGTCCCTAGCTCGGGGCGATGCAGCAAGGGGGCCCCGACCAAGACCTAAGCAACGCTGGTGGCCGCACGACCTCAAGCTCGGGTGGTAGAGGATTCCGTCCCCGCTCGACCTCGACCTTGGCTCGAAGGAGTGCGCCTACTCGGCGGTTACCAAGACCTGGGTAGTGGCGTCAAGGCAGACGTGGGCGAGATATCCGAGGCGATTCTGACCCACCTTCAATGCGCACGGCCACTACCCAGGAATCTCTCCGGCGATTCTAAAGCGACATCAGGGAGGATATAAGGCCTCGCAAGGCATGTGTACAGGGGCATGAACGCACTAGCCATAGACCAGTAAACACAAACAGAGCACTCAGGCTCGAGCTGTAATCCACTCTTTGTACGCACAATTAGTGACTTCCTTCACCTCAGGAGAAGACTGGACGTAGAGCTGTTACCCTCGTGGGGGCTCGAACCAGTATAATCCGCTGTTGCCTACTCGCTGACGCCACGCACCGACCTACGCTACACCATTGTTGAGCGAAGCGCTTCCCGGGTCCCTCGTTCACATTACCCCCCTTTTCACTTTCGCAGTCAGGCGATCCCGATCGTCGACATACACCTAGAGAAGAAACTTAGCAAATAAACGCAACATGTTTTATAAAGTTTTTCTTTTAAAGCTTATTTTTCAATGTTGCAAGGTTAGCAAGATAAATGAACTTGGACATATCTAAGCAAGTAATTTTCTTCATAATATAGCATGGTGTATAAAATGAAACATGGATCATTTGCATAATAGACAAAGCTCATAAAATGAAAAATCAAGTCTATATGCAATGCATGAGACATATTCTTAAACTCCTCAACATGTGATTCAATTTTAAGCACAAATCTGGTTCAAGTTGAGTTATTAGCAAGATTAAGCTCAAGAATGATATCAATTGAAGGATCCAAAATAACTCAATCAGAAACCAGAAATACAGAATAGAGAGAAGATAAGAAACTGTAAACTGGGTAGCTATAGAGCAAAGAGAAGATAGTAGAGAACACTATGGCTTAGACTCGCTCTCACCTTCCCCAATGACTGACATAGGGAAACTGCCTCTAGATCCCAAACTAAGGAGTGCACACAGACCCTGTCTACCCAGGGGGGCCAATACCTGCTAGACTTATAAGACTATGAGGGAACTCAACCCAGAAAGAAGAGAGTACAGTTAATTAAGCATGATAGCAACCTAAAACACAAGATGAGAGGTCCATGCAAAAGCATGCCAGAAGTCTAAGTGATGTGAACTCATAACTCAAAGGAATAAAACCCACAAGCACCCAAAGCAATACAAAAGAAAGGAAAAACTGAAATAAAATATAATACATAATATACAGATCAGCTCGCCCTCAAAGAAGGCCGTAAGGGCACACAACTCCAAGCTCACTCCTCAAGGCAACAAACCTAGAGCTATCCAATGGCTTGGTAAAGATATCGGTCAACTGGTGGTCACTCTCCACGAACTGAAGCACTATATCTCCTCATGGTCTCTAAGGAAGTAATATCTAACATCAATGTGCTTGGTCTGGGAATGCTGCACTGGGTTCTTGGCAATGCAAATAGCAGAAGTGTTATCACAGAAAAGTGGAACACTCTCTATCTCTAACCCAAAGTCCTGCAAGGTCGATCTCATCTAGAGCACCTGGCTACAACAACTGGCTGCAGCAATATACTTGGCCTCAGTGGTGGACTGTGCAACACCAGACTGCTTCCTAGATGACCAAGAAACAAGATAAATGCTAATGAATTGGCAAGTACCAGAAGTAATCTTCCTATCTATCCTACAACCAGCAAAATCTGCATCAGAAAAGGCTCTAAGGGATAGACAAGAAGAAGAATACCAGATACCATAATCAATGGTAGCTCGAAGGTACCTGAAGATGCGCTTCACTACATGGCGATGAGAGACGCGAGGAGAAGCCTGAAAGCGAACGCACATACACATGGCAAAGTGTATGTCTGGCCGCGAGGTAGTAAGATACAAGAGGGAGTCAATCATGCTCCAGAACTCCTTTTGATCAGCAGGCTCACAATCCTCATCGGGCTTGAGGATAGCACTAGTGGCCATAGGAGTTATCACAGGCTTTCCATCAGACATATCAAACCGTCTTAGGAGGTTCCGAGTATACTTACCTTAGTGCAAGAAAGTACCCTCCTAAGTTTGCTTGATTTGGAAACCAAGAACGTAGCTCAACTCGCCCATCATACTCATCTCAAACTCTGTACTCATTACCTCAGAAAACTGAGATACAAGAGAATGAGAAGAGCCACCAAAGATAATATCATCCACATAAATCTGGACGAGAAGGAAATGAGAATCCTGGTACATGATGAATAGAGTCTTATCTACTATACCCATTTTGAAATCATGATTGAGACGATAGGACTTAAACCTCTCATACCAAGATCTAGGGGCCTGCTTAAGTCCATACAAGGCTTTGGAAAGCTTGTTGTCGGGACCCGAATGTGCAAATCCGGACCCTCAGGTATTCAAGACTAGTCCAGATCACGCTTAGTGCACACATCTCAACATTGGTACATATCACGGTCATAACCAACGAAATAATAGAGTTCTTTAATTAAATACTCAACTAGTTGTTCGACCTCATGGTCAAGTTACAAAGATCGCCTCATGAGCGATGACTTATTAAAATATTCAAATGAAGCGGAAATAAAATAAACTCTGGCGCCAACCAATTTGCCACAGTAACAGCGATCGGGCTCGCTCCTTAGTTAAATCGGCTCCCGATACTCCTCCTCCGCGAGGGTGGCTTCTTCTTCAAGCTGAAGTTGTGTTGTTGTGGGGTGAGTACTTTGAGCACTCAAGAAGTCATGCATGAATGCAATTCTAATATTCTACATGCAAGGCTTTGTACAAAGGATAGGCTTCGGTTCATGTGCAAGACAAAGATTCAAGATAAACAATAATAGATTGCAAAGCAATAAAAACAAGAGTAGGAATAGTAGCTTTCACAAACATTTCAATTGTAAATAATTTTCTCGTCTTAAGTCAAGTTCATCATTACCAACCCAAGCATTTTCCATAAACAAGTCATTTTCATGAAAATCTAACCCTTGATCAGAATCACCGAAGCGATGCTCAATACCGTGAGCACGGCTATTCAATAGGTTGTACACTCTGCAGAGGTTATACACTTTACCCACAAGACACAGTCAAATACCACCAAGGCAAGTAAGTAATAAAGCCTTTCCAAAGTTCCGTCTAAACCCCAGTCTTCGCCGCTAAGGTTTCAACTTTGGAGGGATGGTTACCACACCTGTGGCCCCCTCTTGCGCCATGTGAGTTCTCACTGCTCCTCCGGCCCCACACCACCACGACAAGTACCAAAGAATAGATTTTCCGGTTTACTCGGCCGGGCCGTCCCATTACGGAGCTTGTGGTTGTATGAAAGACTCAGTTCAAATGCTCGCAAGGTTAAGTCCTTAGTTGACCGAGGCAAGACTAACCAAGTGTGATCTCCACAACAAAACCAACAAAAACCAAGTACGACCGCCCAGTTGCCACTCTTGGCCCACCAGAAACAATCTTGGCACTTGCCCCTGTCTAAATCATTTTTCCTACCCTGGTTCTTTATCATTGCACCACGTGCTATCATCAACTCAATAACACATGTCTCATTCACAAAACACGTTCCATAACTCATTAAGTCAATATTAACTTTGATATTCAAAAATCTTGAAATATCCACGTGGCAAGGCTAAGCACACTACTTACGGTCTACTCAACCCATGTTGGTAAATTATTAATGTCCAACTATTAATCCACAACCTAGGGTGACAAATGGTTCATGGCCTACAATTATATACGACAAGGTGGCATACGGCAACTAGGCATTTAACTAGTCCCAGAATTTATTCAAACTAATTTTTACTAAATTAGCATGCAATAGATTAAATCGAAATAATTTTTCTATGATGGGTTCAACATGATCAAACACAACTTGCCTTCAAAAAGTACTGGTTCTGGTTCCTGAGCTTGCTCCTGGGTCAGAACTTCTCCCTCGAAACCTTCGATCACTTCAACGTCTACGCGTAACGTAAATAAACAACAATAAATAAATAAAATAGAGAGCAACTCAAGTCAAAAATTCAATTAAAATTCACAAACATAAAGATCTTGATTTTACAAATTTATAGAAATTGGAATCACTCAAATCGGAGTTAAAACGCAAAAGTTATAAGCGTTTGAAGTTTCAAAATACATTTATAAATCAATATACCTAATTAAATAAATATTTTCTTTTTCGGGAAAAATAATTATTGCGTCATCTTTGACACGTGTCGCCACCAAAGAGTGACACGCGGCCTTGCTGACGTTAGCATCGACCGCCCCGTGGCCGATGTCAAGATGACGTCAAGACGACTTCGCCAACTCACGACAGTGGGCCCACCGTGACGTCAGCATGACGTCACCGGTGCGGTGTGGCTAACGTCTTGAGCCCTTGCCGCTGTCGACGTCATCCGCACAAATACACGGTGCGGCTCGGTGTGCCACGCGTCACGACGCGATTGGCTGCGGTGCGGTGCGATCCGAGCCGTTGCTTCTAGATCTAATGGATGAGGTTTGGAGATGAGGCTTACTGTTCAAGGACGACGTGGCGAGATCCGGATCGTTGATGTGCGATCGGACGGCGGCAGAAGCTCGGGCTCGGTGGAGACAGTGCGGCGGCGCTGCTTCACCGGAGACGAAGACGACGACATGCGGCGCGGCGTTCCCGAGCTCCTCCGGCGTGAAGGAGTGGTGCTCTCGATGTGGCGTGACGAGATGAACTCCAAGGGACCAACGGCGACGGCGGAGGGTGACCGGCGGCGGCAGAACGGCTCAAAGAATGCGACGGGTGGCTTCGGGAACTTCGGCGAGCTCGTGCGACGAGCGGCGGCGACTCGGACGGCGTGAGCTAGGGCAAAAGGTGCGGCGCGTATAGGGCTTCATGACCCAGTGGCGGTGCATTTAAATACAGCCCTCGACGTCTGTGAAATGCGCGGAAACCGAGGCCCACACGGGCGCGGCGGCGGAGTCCGTCGGCGATTCGAAAAAACGACGTGGCAAAACGTGAGCCCTTGGATGAAGATCGGACGGCTGCGGCGCTAGAGTTTTCCGAGCTGGGCCGCACAGTATTCGGCCCAATACTATTCATCAAGATTTTAATTCCTTTTCGAATAAAATTAATTCTTGAAAATTAAATAATTCATTTGGGGCATTAAAAATACTAGAAAAATTCTGGAAAAATTCTCAAAAATATTTTAGGACGTTTGTGACTCAAATAAAATATTTACAGCAAAATTTTATTTTAACTTTTCTATTATTTAATTAATTTGGTAAATGGCTTAACTCAAGAATAAATCCAAATAAATTCCAAAAATTTCTCAAAAATTCAAAATACCATTTTAATGTAAGAAAAGCAAAAATTGGGGTGTTACAAACCTCCCCCCTTAACGGAATCTCGACCCCGAGATTCAGGGCTGACTAAGGAATAGGTTTGGGAATTCCTTCTTCAGGTCCTCTTCGCGTTCCCAAGTTGCTTCGCTCTCGGAATGGTTACTCCACTGAATTCTACAGAAGCGGGTCGATTTATTTCTCATTTCTCGATCCCTTGTGTCCAAGATCTTCACTGGGTACTCTTTGTAAGTTAAATCCTCCTGCAGCTCGATCGACTCTAACGGCATCTGCTCTTCTGGCACTCGAAGATATTTCTTTAATTGTGACACATGGAACACATCATGCACCCCTGCTAGAGACTGCGGTAACTCCAGCTGATACGCTACTTCACCTCTACGACTTAGGATCCTGAATGGGCCAACATATCTTGGTGCCAGCTTCCCTTTAGTGTGGAACCTCTTAACTCCTTTGAGTGGGGTAACTCTGAGATACACAAAATCTTCAGCTCAAAGCTCAAATCCTCGCGCGATTATCGGATAACTCTTCCGCCTTTGATTGTGCAATTTTAACCTTTCCCGATCATGGCTATCCGCTCTTGACTTCTCTGAGAATATCCGCCCAAACATATGAGCGTTCTCCGGTCTCATTCCAGTTCAACGGCGTTCAACAGGGTCTTCCATATAGCGCTTCGAATGGCGACATCTGCAAACTTGCCTGGTAACTGTTGTTATAGCTGAACTCGGCGTACGGCAAGCACTTGTCCCACGAAGTTGTATAAGCCAATGCACATGCCCTCAGCATGTCCTCCAGTATCTGATTAACTCTTTCCGTTTGCCCATCCGTCTGCGGGTGATATGCAGTACTGAAGTTCAGACGAGTCCCTAGGGCCTCATGCAACTTATCCCAAAATCTTGAGGTAAACTGGGTACCTCTGTCCGATACGATCTTTTTCGAAACTCCATGTAGACATACAATTCTTGATATATACAAATCTGCTAAGCGGTCCCCGGAGTATGTAGTCTTCACTGGTATGAAGTGAGCAACCTTTGTCAAACGGTCCACTATAACCCATATGGAGTCATACCCTGTCTGGGTCCTCGGTAAACCGGTAATGAAGTCCATTCCGATTTCCTCCCATTTCCACTCAGGTATTTTCAGTGGCTGCAGCAACCCTGCCGGCCTCTGATGCATTGCTTTGACTCTTTGGCATATGTCGCACAACGCAACATGCTCTGCAACTTCACGCTTCATGCTTGGCCACCAAAATCTTTCCTTCAGATCTTGATATATCTTAGCGCTTCCCGGATGAATAGAGTACTTGGAGTCATGAGCTTCCTCCAGAATCAACTGTTTCAGTTCCTTCTTGTGCGGTACGCAAATGCGATTCCTG
The DNA here is from genome assembly GCA_036346375.1 of Guadua angustifolia. Lineage (NCBI taxonomy): Eukaryota > Viridiplantae > Streptophyta > Magnoliopsida > Poales > Poaceae > Guadua > Guadua angustifolia. Next base: position 46,543,127 of record CM070505.1, on the reverse strand, counting down.
ATCCACAATGTACCTTGCTCATCCAGCTTGAAATCCTTCGCCTTGCCTTCCTCCATTTTAGACTTAATCCTCTGAATCTTGACATCGTCCTTCTGTCCTTCACGAATCTGATCTTCCAGGGTAGGCTTCACTTCTAGAGCGGCTATAAATCCTTTAGGCACAACTTCCAACTTCAGCTTCTGAAATTCCTTGCACAACTCAACCTGGCTTTCCTCCACCAACATGTTCACAGAATGGCTCTTTCGGCTTAGAACATCAGCCACCACATTGGCTTTTCCAGGGTGATAATGAATCCCCAGATTGTAATCCTTAATTAGTTCCAACCACCTCCTCTGCTTCATGTTCAGGTCCGATTGAGTGAATATATATTTAAGACTCTTATGGTCCGTGTACACCTCGCATCTGTTCCCAATTAGATAGTGCCGCCATAACTTCAAGGCATGCACTACGGCTGCTAATTCTAGGTCATGCGTCGGATAGTTCTCTTCATGCGGCCTCAACTGCCTTGATGCATAGGCAACGACCTTTGTGTTCTGCATTAACACGCATCCTAGTCCCTGGCGCGATGCATAACAGTATATATCAAAGCTTTGGCTTATATCCGGTAACACTAATACTGGTGCTGTTGTCAAACGTTTCTTTAGCTCCTGAAAACTCCGCTCACATTCCGGCGTCCATGCGAACTTCTTCTCCTTCTTCAGCAGTTGCGTAAGGGGTTTTGCGATTGTTGAGAATCCTTCTATAAATCGGCGGTAATAACCGGCCATTCCAAGGAAACTACAGATTTGGGTCACCGTCTTGGGTGGCTCCCAACGCAGCACTGGTTCCACCTTACTTGGATCAACTGCGACTCCTTCGGCGGTCATCACATGTCCAAGAAATTCCACCTTGTTCTTCCAAAAATCACACTTGCTAAACTTAGCGAAAAGTTACTGCTCTCTTAACTTCTCCAGAACTAGCTTCAGATGTTCGGCATGCTCTTTTCTCGTCTTGGAGTAGACTAGAATGTCATCTATGAACACAACAACGAACTTATCCAGGTATTCCATGAAAACCTTGTTCATCATGTTCATGAAATATGCAGGTGCATTTGTCAAACCAAAGGACATAATCAGATACTCGTAGTGCCCATATCTTGACAAAATGCGGTCTTCGCACATCCTCCGATCTAATCTTCACCGGTGATATCCTCGATCGAGGTCAATCTTGGAGAAAACTCCGCCCCTCTCAACTGGTCAAATAGGTCATCGATCCTGGGTAGTGGGTACTTATTCTTTATAGTGACTTCATTCAAGGCTCGGTAATCCACACACATCCGGTAACTTCTGTCCTTCTTCTTGACAAATAGAACCGGTGCTCCCCATGGTGATGAACTAGGTCTGATAAATCCCTTATCCATTAACTCCTCAATCTGCTTTTTCATTTCCACCAGCTCATCGGTTGATATCCGATAAGGTCTCTTAGCTGTCGGGGCTGTTCCTGGTACTAACTCGATTACAAACTCTATGTCCCTGTCTGGTGGCATTCCAGGTAAATCCTCTGGAAATACATCCGAGTATTCTCTGACAACTGGTACATCTTCTATGCTGACGGCCTTCACACTATTGACCATCAACTGTCCATCCCGAAGGGCAGTTGCCTGAAACTCTATTTTTCTCCCACAAGGACTCACGACTGATATGACTCTTCGTCCACAGTCCAACACAACCTTGTGTTTAGACAACCAGTCCATTCCCAAAATAACATCTAGGGTCTGGGTATCCAACACCACTAAGTTTGCTAGAAACTCTGTTCCATCTATAAGCAACTTTACCCCAGAACATCCTACATCAGATCGGAGTTCTGATCCCGGGGATTGTACTAGCAATACATGCCTAAGGTTCACCATTTTCAACCCATTGTTCACAGCAAAAATCCGAGATATAAACGAATGTGAAGCTCCAGAATCAAATAAAACTGTTGCAGGTACTGAGTTGACAAGTAACTTACCCAGTACGACGTCCGATGTATTCTGCACTGCATCGGCGGTGACATGATTGACTCTGCCTCTTACCACAGTCTGTGTGGCAGCTCCAGATTGTGTAGCTCCACGGCTTGCTCCTGGCGCAGGTGTCTTCGTTGGAGTAGTTCCAAGATTGAAGCGAACCGTGTCCTCCTCCTCCTTCTTAGGGCAAGAATTGGCAAAGTGCCCTGGCTCGTTGTGATTTAAACAACGCCTCCTTGCCGATTCTTGGCTCCGCAAGCTGCGTTCCCAACTGGTGTTGGTGTCTGAAAATTTTGTCCGGCAGGTCTCGGTACTGGTGGCGGCGTCGTCACCACATTCCTTGGCTGAAATCTGAAGAACTGGTTTGGTGCAACCCTCAAGCGCTGCGCCCCCTGGCGTGCTCCCTGCTGTGCCATCCTGCGCTTCCGGTTGTCCTCCAGCTCCTTGCGCTTGTCCTCCAATATCAGCGCCTTGTTCACCAGCTCCTGAAAGTCCGGAAAGGTGTGGGTTATAAGTCCCACCTGCAGCCCTGAATTCAGTCCCTTCATGAAACGAGACTGCCTGGCCTTGTCCGTTGCTATGTCCTCAGGTGCGTAGCGTGCCAGCTGCGTGAACTTATTCAGATATTTGGACACAGCTGATTGCCCTGCCTCAGTGCCCTAAACTCCTCCTTTTTCAGCTCCATGATGCCTTCGGGCACATGGTACTGCTGGAAAGCAATTGTGAACTCCTCCCAGCTGATGTCTTGTGGGTGCTCATGAGCAGCACAGAAGTTTTCCCACCATTCGGCTGCAGTTCCTTCCAGCTGATGAGAGGCATAGAGTACCCTCTCATTTCCTTCACACTGGGTAATGTGCAACTTTCTCTCTATCGTCCTCAGCCAATCATTTGCCTCCAATGGATTGGCATTCCCAGAAAATGTAGGCGGTCGAGTCCTCATGAATTCCGATAACCTCGAGTGTGGCCTCTGTGACCGGGTTGACTGATTAGCTTGGGCGACGGGCGGCTTGGCAAATGACTTCTTTGATCTGCTGCATCATGGCATGCATTGCGAGTCAGGCAAGAAGAAAGGCTCCCAAGTTATGCATATCAATGGCGGTCTTGGTTGGGGTCCTTGTCCTTCACCATCGATGTTTCAAATGAAGCGTGAACCACTCCCATTTCCTCCTTGGTTTCCACAGTGTTCACCATCGCCGATTGCTCCATGGTTTAGAGACGAGAGGAAATAAGAGTAGACAAGTAATAGAATACTTATGCGGGATCAAAAGTGAAATAGCAAAATCCAACTTTATTACTTTATTATCTTGAGGTATGGTTGCTCACAATGCCTATGGGCCCTGCAACACATACCAATCACTCACAAGCATGAAAGAAGCAAATCAAGCTAATACTCTGGAGTCAAACGCCTCTAAGGGTGACTCTTATTCCAAAACGCGACTCATCGCAGGAGTCTCAACTGCCAATCCTAACGCTCACTCCTCGAGCCAACCCCCACCGGAGCTTCCTGGTGGATACACCGACGGGTGTGCTGGTGCTGGTACAAACCTATCCCAACGATCCGCAGCGGGATGCGCCTCCTGCTCCTCCTGCGCGGGCTCATCCTCCACTGGCTCTGGCTTGACCTCCACCGGCTCTGGCTCTGGCTGCGGCTCCTGCTGTGGCTCCTCCGGGTCTGGGTCGTGTAGCTCCAAAGACTGCTCCGGCTCAGTCCGTCTGTGTTGTCTCCAGCTCCCCAATCCTCTAGATAGAGTGAGCCAAGTACTCACAAGTCTGCAACAGATGAGCCCTCACCTGCGTGAACTCGTCACGAGACCTCTGTAGCTCCTGAACCGTCTCGTCGATGGCATCCTCTTGAGCGATGACATATCTCGCCAGGTGGGTGATCGTGGTATCCTCCTCCTCTATGGGCTCACGGTTGTAGCGGTTGTCTCTGCGTGGATGGTGACGAAACACTGTGCCATCCAACTCCCTGGGGTAGGTACGAGCAATCTGCCTCATCGCCAGACGCGATGTCTCCTGGATCCCAGCATCAAATGACGACCTCCTGATAGTAATGCGGATGGGACGACTTGCCCTTGCCCTATCCCGAGCGTAAACCGTGATGGTGACATCCCAAGCAATATCCAATCCTGCCTGCACTACATTAGTCCCCCGGTAGATCGGCCTGTCATAACCTCCAAGCAGCTGCATCATACGCCAAAGCTCCGCAGCGTACCCTCCAGTGCGCTCACCAAAAGAGTGGATCATCCTCATCTGCCAAAGGACACTCGCGTGAATCTCAGAAATTTTAAAACAAAGTGAAAACGTGATAAATTCAGCAAGGGGTATGAAAAGAGAGAAGGGGTAAGTCGAGAATGCATTATCATCTTAGCACATTTTAACTTTTTAGAAAATAGTTTTATCCTCGCTACGACCATTCTAACTAAGGGCAGATCCCCATACCAAGATGGCTCGATACCACCTCTGTCGGGACCGAATGTGCAAATCCGACCCTCTGTGTATTCAGCACTAGTCCAGGATCACGCTAGTGCACACAGTCTCAACATTGGTACATATCACAGTCATAACCAACGAAATAATAGAGTACTTTAATTAAATACTCAACTAGTTGTTCGACCTCATGGTCAAGTTACAAAGATCGCCTGCAGGCGATGACTTATTAAAATATTCAAATGCAATGAAATAAAATAAACTCGTGGCGCCAACCAATTTGCCACGTGCAACCGACCGGGCTCGCTCCTTAGTTCGCTCTCCTCCCGATACTCCTCCTCCCGAGCAGGGTGGCTTCTTCTTCAAGCGAAGTTGTGTTGTTGTGGGGGTGAGTACTTTGAGCACTCAAGAAGTCATGCATGAATGCAATTCTAATATTCTACATGCAAGGCTTTGTACAAAGGATAGGCTTGGTTCATGTGCGATCAAAGATTCAAGATAAGCAAAGAATAGATTGCAAAGCAAGAAACAAGAGTTGGAATAGTAGCTTTCACAAATATTTCAATTGTAAATCATTTTCCCGTCTTAAGTCAAGTTCATCATTACCAACCCAAGCATTTTCCATAAACAAGTCATTTTCATGAAAATCTAACCCTTGACTGTAATCACCGAGCGATGCTCAATACCGTGAGCACGGCTATTCGAATAGGTTGTACACTCTGCAGAGGTTATACACTTTACCCACAAGATACAGTCAAATACCACCAAGGCAAGTAATCAGAATAAAGCCTTTCCAAAGTTCCGTCTAAACCCAATCTCGCCGCTAAGATTTCAACTTGGAGGGATGGTTACCACACCTGTGCCCCCTCTTGCGCCATGTGAGTTCTCACCTGCTCCTCCGGGCCCCACACCACCACGACAGTACCAAAGAATAGATTTTCCAGTTTACTCAGCCAGGCCCGTCCCATTACGGAGCTTGTGGTTGTATGAAAGACTCAGTTCAAATGCTCGCAAGGTTAAGTCCTTAGTTGACCGAGGCAAGACTAACCAAGTGTGATCTCCACAACAAAACCAACAAAAACCAAGTACGACCGCTCAGTTGCCACTCTTGGCCCACCAGAAACAATCTTGGCACTTGCCCCTGTCTAAATCATTTTTCCTACCCTGGTTCTTTATCATTGCACCACGTGCTATCATCAACTCAATAACACATGTCTCATTCACAAAACACGTTCCATATCTCATTAAGTCAATATTAACTTTGATATTCAAAAATCTTGAAATATCCACGTGGCAGGGCTATGCACACTACTTACGGTCTACTCAACCCATGTTGGTAAATCATTAATGTCCAACTATTAATCCACAACCTAGGGTGACAAATGGTTCATGGCCTACAATTATATACGACAAGGTGGCATACGGCAACTAGGCATTTAACTAGTCCCAGAATTTATTCAAACCAATTTTTACTAAATTAGCATGCAATAGATTAAATCGAAATAATTTTTCTATGATGGGTTCAACATGATCAAACACAACTTGCCTTCAAAAAGTACTGGTTCTGGTTCCTGAGCTTGCTCCTGGGTCAGAACTTCTCCCTCGAAACCTTCGAGCACTTCAACGTCTACGCGTAACGTAAATAAATAACAATAAATAAATAAAACTGAGAGCAACTCATGTAAAAAATTCAATTAAAATTCACAAACAGAAAGATCTTGATTTTACAAATTTATAGAAATTGGAATCACTTAAATCGGAGTTAAAACGCAAAAGTTATAAGCGTTTGAAGTTTCAAAATACAGTTACAAATCAATATACCTAATTAAATAAATATTTTCTTTTTCGGGAAAAATAAGTATTGCGTCATCTTTGACACGTGTCGCCACCAAAGAGTGACACACGGCCTTGCTGACGTTGGAACTGACCGGCTCCGTCTTGCCGACGCCAAGATGACGTCATCGTGGCGACGCCAAGACGACTTAGCCAACTCGGCGACAGTGGGACCCGTGGCGACGGCAAGATGATGTCACCGGTGCGGTGCGGCTGACGTGCGGGCCCGCGCTGTCAGTGTCACGTGCGCATAGTCGCACGGTGCGGCTCGGTGTGCCACGCGTCACGACGCGATTGGCTACGGTGCGGTGCGATCCGAGCCGTTGCTTCTGGATCTAACGGATGAGGTTTGGAGATGAGGTTTACTGTTCAAGAACGACGTGGCGAGATCCGGATCGTTGATGTGCGATCGGACGGCGGTAGAAGCTTCGGGCTCGGTGGAGACGGCGGCGGCGGCCGCTTCACCGGAGACGAAGACGACGGCGTCGGCGCTTGGCGTTCTGAAGCTCCTCGGCGTGAAGGAGTGGTGCTCCCGACGCGGCGTGATGAGATGAACTCCAAGGGACCAACGGCGACGGCGGAGGGTGACCGGCGGCGGCGGAACGGCTCAAAGAATGCGGCGGGTGGCTTCGGGAACTTCGGCGAGCTCGTGCGGTGAGGCGGCGGCGACTCGGACGGCGTGAGCTAGGGCAAAAGGTGCGGCGCGTCTAGGGCTTCACGACCCGGTGGCGGCGCATTTAAATACAGCCCTCGACGTCCGTGAAACGCGCGGAAACCGAGGCCCACACGGGCGCGGCGGCGGAGTCCGGCGGCGATTCGGAAAAACGACGTGGCAAAACGTGAGCCCTTGGATGAAGATCGGACGGTCAAGGGCGCTAGGGTTTTCCGATTTGGCCGCATAAAGATTCTCGCCTAATACTATTCATCAGGATTTTAATTCCTTTTCGAATAAAATTAATTCCCGAAAATTAAATAATTCATTTGGGGCATTAAAAATACTAGAAAAATTCTCAAAAATATTTTAGGACATTTGTGACTCAAATAAAATATTTGCAGCAAAATTTTATTTTAACTTTTCTATTATTTAATTAATTTGGTAAATGGCTTAACTCAAGAATAAATCCAAATAAATTCCAAAAATTTCTCAAAAATTCAAAATACCATTTTAATGTAAGAAAAGCAAAAATTGGGGTGTTACACTTGTAAATATGGTTCGAGTATTTGGAGTTCTCAAATCCTGGAGGTTGCTTGACATAAACCTTTTCCTCAATAAAGCTATTGAGGAAAGCACTCTTGACATCCATTTAATAGAGCTTGAAGTCCTGTGATGCAAAAAATGTAAGCAGAATTCTAATCGCCTCTAGTCTAGCTACAGGGGCAAAGGTCTCCTCAAAGTCAAGACCCTCAACCTGAGTGAAGCCCTGTACTACTAGTCTAGCCTTGTTGCGAATGACAACTCCATCCTCACTCTGCTTGTTTTTTAACACCGTCCCAATGACATTATGATCAGATGGGGTCTCTACAAGCTGCCAGACTTTGTTCCTCTCAAAGTTTTCTAGTTCGTCGTGCATAGCATTAATCCATGATTCATCAGATAATGCATGAGTTACATCCTTTGGCTCAAAAGAGGCAACAAAGGCAGAGTGAAGGTAGAAAGAAGATAAGCCTGATTTTGAGTGTGTCACACGCTCAAATAGATCACCAATGATCTGATCAAGTGGATGAGAACGCTGAATGTGGCGAGGAGGACCAGAAGCAGAAGTGGCCTCTACCTCTTGAGCAGAAGAGGAAGGAACAGAGCCACTCGCTGAAGGAGAGTCTGAAGGCAAAGACTGATCTCCCTGAGGTGCAGAAATGGAAACAGGAGGCACCTCAGGTGTAGTGGCGACTGGATCATGTGGAACACCATCATCTCCATCATCCTCATCCTCTACAAAGATGGTCTCAGAGGGATAAGAAGAGCCTGAAATATCAGGTCTAGCTTTTGGGCTAGCCTCATCAAAGGTCACGTCACAGGTCTCTATGATCCTATTTGCATCATAACTCTAGACCCTATAGCTACGAGAAGAAGTCGAGTAACCCAGAAAATACCATAAGAAGAACGAGACTCAAACTTATCTAGGTTACCAGACTTCAAGATAAAACACTTGCAACAAAAAACGAGAAAATGAGAAACACTGGGCTTTCGCCCATACCTCAACTCATAAGAAGTGCAATGCAAATGTGCTCTCAAGAAAACGCGATTGGAAACATGACAAGCAGTAGCTATAACCTCAGCCCAAAACTTCCTAGGAGTACTATACTTATCTAGTATCGTCCTGGCCATCTCAACCAGGGTCCTGTTCTTCCTTTCCACTACGCCATTTTGCTGAGGGGCGTAGGGAGAAGAGAACTAATGCTCTAAACCAGACTCCACACAGAAACTCTCAAAATAGTAATCCTTGAACTCTGTGCCATTATCACTGTATATAGCTCATAATGCATCTGGGAGCTCAATAGACAACCTACTAACAAATCCCCTAAAGTGAGAAAAAGTCTCATCCTTCGAGGCCATGAAAAATACCCAAGAATACCTCGAAAAATCATCAACAATGACAAGGACATATCATTTCCCTCCTACTGACTGCACTCTAACTGGATCAACAGTGTCTATATGTAAAAACTGTCCTGATGCATTAGTCATCACTACGGTGATTGGAGGATGAGAAGCAGTAACCATCTTGCCATGTCAGCGGAGAGAGCAAACTAAGTCTTTGACCATCTTGAGTTTGGGCAAACCACAAATAAGATCACGGCTGCTAACTCTGGTCAAATGATCAAAACCAATGTGACCAAGTATCCTATGCCAGAAGGAGAGATCACGGGACTCAGAAGCAATCAAACACCGAAGAGAGTCTCCAAAAGAAACAGAAAAATCAGCACGAAAGACTCTCCCAAATCTAGAAATCTCGTAAACTAACTCTCCTAATGAATCAAGGATTCTACAAGCATTACTCTTAAAGCTTACCTCGAAAGAGTCATCGATAAGCTGAGAAACAGAAAGCAAATTATATTGCAGCTTACTTACTAAGGCAACGTCCTTAAGAATAAAATTTTCATTAATATAGACAGTACCTTTAGCAATGACTCTACCTGAAGAAGCATCCCCAAAAGTGATCAACTCATCACCGGGGGCTCGGACTAGGGAAGAGAACCAATGGGAGTCTCCGGTCATACGGCGAGAACAATCAGAGTCAATAATCCAAACATCTCCCTTCCCCATCCGACAAACCTAATCAAGTTAAAAGAGATAGAGAAGACTCAGTACTGGGATAAAGTGAGGACTTAGGAACCCAATACTGAGTCACACGACATCTCAAAGTACTAGCTACAGAAGGAGAAGACTGGACTCTAGTGTCTCTCTGACGCTCGACTCTCATAAGATCAGAAGAAGCAACTCTAGTAGATATGTAGGAGCTATCACTGGTTTGGCCCGCCATGGTGCAAAGGCTGGGCCATCCCAACGAAGCTGCCTAAATCTCCTACCTGAAAACACCTCATGCCGTTGATATATGCCTCGATGGGAAAAATGAGGAATATCAAAAGGATGGCAGAAAGACTGACCACAAGCAGCTCTAGGACTAAAACTCGACTGAACAGCATGAAAACCAAGTCCTAGATGTCGCCCAAAAACAGGTGACTCTCTAACCTGTCTAGTGGCAGTGTGTGCCTTAGGAGCACTCAGAGTCTAGAGATGACTCTGAATACCCCTAAGAATAGCAACACGCTCACGCCTCGTGATCTTGGCACGCCTAAAATGGAAATCTACTAGGTGACCATCCTTCTTACAGAAGGTGCATGAATACTTCGCCTTGCTAGAGGCAGAAGTGACAGGAGAAGTATCCTTCTACTCAGAAGTCCTATGGACAACCCCAGCAGACCTAAACACAGTGGTACTCACCCTAGAAGCTACCACTATCTCTCCACTCTTGGATCCACGCACAATGGTAGGAGGGTGAGTCCTAGCGTGCTCCAAGTAGTTAAATCCTAGACCCTGATTAAATCTGCTAATTTTTTATTGGTCTAGAATGAGATTTAGTTTCTTGCCTCCTACAAACTTCTCGAGAGTGCTCATGAGATACTCACACTCCCAAAAGAGAGAGGCATATGAAGAACAGGGGTGAAAGGAAGAAGAAGAACCAGAAAAAGAAGAAGAAACATTAGTACGTGCATTTTTCTCCCTCAGCATGGCTGCCTCGATCTTGAGGGCCTCACAAGAAACGCAAGAAGCTTCTCTAATCCTATGGGCTTGGTCTTCTAACTTCTTCCTAAGCTTGACTTAGATTTTATCCAAATTCCCCACAATCACAGAACAATGCAAGCAACTCTTAAGTGACTTATCTAGTAAGTTCTTATCAAGTTTAGCACACTTGACATTTAAAGCTTCATTGTCAAGTTTTAGTTGCTTACAGCCCTCACATGAGCTGACAGGGTCCTTAGAAGCATGCATTTCAAGTTCATCGTTTCTAGAAGAAAGCTTCCTAAGGTGAACGCTCATGGCATCTATTTCAGCAAGTAACTTAGGGCAATTTTCACATGAAGGAGTAGCATGAGCATGAAGGAGTAGCATGAGCATGAAGAAAACTAGCATCTAGAGAGGAAATATCAACCGTACAAGTGCTAGCATTCTTCGACCTAAGACTTTCAAGTTCAGTTTACACACTATCATGCAAAGTCCTTAGGTTCTCAAGCTCTACAAGCAAAACATCACACAAAGAACAGTCATCAGTGACTCAGGAGGGAGAAGATCTAAGAGAAGCTAACTCCCGAGTCAAAGTACCTACTTCCTTCTCAAACTCTATACACCAAGCTCTAACTCCAGCATGAAATTTTTCTAATTTACAAAAAGCTTCATTGAGCTAGTCATAGGAAGGTACCTCGTCCGAGTCACTGTAGAACTCGGAGTCACTGATGTCGTTGGTGTCTGCCATGAAGCACATGCTAGAGAAGTCATCGCCGCCTTTCTTCTCTTGTGGATCATCCTCGCCTTTGTCGCTCCATGTCTCCGTGTCGGAGAGGCTGATGTCGTCGAGGGCGGTGAGGACACGGTGGAAGAGCTTCTTGTTCTTTGAGAAGTTGAGGTACTTCTTCTCATGCGCCGGCTTGTGAACTGGAGGCTTTTTTTTACGGTTCTTGTCGGTGTAGTCGTTCTTTCCGGAACCGCCAGAGTCATTCCGGGGCCACCACATTCGAAGCAGGTGATCCCACCACCTCTCTTCCTCTCTCTCACCCTCTTGTAGGTGTGAGAAAACTTGCGAGTTAAAACAGCAAGCTCAGTTTTTAAAAAATTTTCCAGTTAGTCATCGCTTAGATCGCAAAGGGCGGAGGGGGAAAAACCAACAAAAGAATCAAGAGAAGATCCAATGGGATCAGTGACCAAGGCCATTAACTGTGATTTCGTCTTGCGAGAGACGACGTCAATCTCATGAGTCTTGAGTCGGGAATAGAGCCCATCAAGAGTCAAGGTCGACAAGTCGGTAGTGTCCTTTGATGGTAGTCACTTTCATCTCCCAAACGCGAAGATCGAGTGCGGTCAAGAAGTGTCAAAATTTTTGTCTGAGTCAGGGTATGTGCAACCAACTACCCGGAGATTGCTCAAAATTTTTGTAAATCGACCAAAACACTTGTCAAGACTCTCACCAGCGTGTTGTTCAAACTTGTTGTACTCACGCTTGTATTGATCCTACCTCACGGTCTTGATTTGGGTAGTGCCCTCTTGGTATGCATCGAGGGTCACCCAAATCTCTTGAGTGGATCACAGGTGAGAGATCTGATCATACTCACTACGGCTGAGTCCCTGTATGAGAATGTTCCTTGCCTTAGCATTTGCCTCAATGTCAGCCATATTGCCGGCCGTGACGTTCTCATCTGCAGGAACCTCATATGGGAGCTTCACCTTCTGCCATATCAGGAAGCCCTGGGCAGTGATGTATGACTCCATCTGGGACTTCCAAAATGGAAAATCGACACCGTAAAAGATGGTAGGCTTGGTGGAATACTTGTCTGTCGCCATGGCTCTCGAGACCGATCAAGATCTATGGAAGAGCAAAACCGGCTCTATTACCAATTGAAGGATCGAGATGGTGAACAGAGGGGGGTGAATGGTCGCAAATAAAATTTTCCTCCAAAATACTCCAACTAATACCTCAAAAAGATCACGCAAAGGAAATCGTGAAAAACCCGAACAACTAGACAACTATGTATACCCCTAGCTTACATGGATTAGTATCATAGAATATGTGGGGATTTTTTAGTCACAATCCTAGTTTTCTAGTGTCCAAAACAAAAAGAAATCAATTCAACTCTTGCTTTTAGAAAGGAGATCATTTCAAATCACAAAAGTCACTTTTAGAAAAGCAAAAGCAGAATTTCCAGAGACTGTCCTCAATTAGAACATGTGGTTGGTGAGTTTTGGTGCTCAAGAAATTTTGAACATTTTTATCCCTATGAGAAAATGAGTTGTGAAGAACTCCACTAAATTTTTCCTCAAAAATCCTTACAAAAAAATCAGAAAAAATCAAAGAACACAAATAGTCAGAAACTTCGAGCAGAAAGTTTGTGGCTCGGTTTTTACCTCATGGCACCCAAACGGTGCAACAAGTGGACTCCAAAATGTTTCTACAAATGCATAGGAAAGTCTCGCATCTTCTCCAATAAGAATCACTCAAAAATAATTTTTCTATATTTTTCTAAAAATCAAATACTAATTACTGCGTGATAAATATGTTCTGGACAACGTTGCAACTTGATAGAAAAGATGATCTCTATTCTATCCTAGAGTGCAAAATAAACATAAAACCATATGAACACACTCAAAACATCCAATATCAGCAGCATTTAGAACGAGGGAGGCAAATCCAAATTACAAGAAAGTAAATTGCGAGAAAGTAAATTGCAGGAATTTAAATGCTGAATTTACGACATAAAATAAGTGCGTAATTTAAATTCAAGCATGATTGAAAAATATTTGTATTTCCGGAAGGAGAAGGTTTACAAAACCTCACAACAAGGTGGACAAATATCAAAGGAGCACAAAAACCTTTACAACCTTCAAGGGGAGGAGGCCACCCCTCCACCCCTACCCCTATTTATACTACTCTTAGGCCACCTACCACCCTTGGATGCAGCCCTCAAACCTAGATAACTCATCTAAGGGCTAGGATTTGCCCACTCACACAGTCATGCAAGGGCTAACTCAAAACCCACACACATAACTGTAAAAGCCCAAAATTTTGCTTATTTAAATTTTTGGATGTATTTCAATTTTTGTGATTTTTTGGGATTTATTTGGATTTATTTGAGTTTAATTTGAATTTATCTTTCTCTCGAATAATTAACTAACAGAAAATTATTTATCAAAAATAAATAAAATATTTTATTCAGATTCTAAATACCATGAAATATTTTCTATAATTTTTCCAAAATTTTTCAGGTAATTTTAGTGCTCTAAATAATTAGTTTGATTTTCTAGAATTATTTTAATTAGGAAAACCCTTGAATTTCGATGCTACAGTATCGGGGCGAGCCCAACACTATGCATGCCAGCCGCCCTGTTCAACTAAAACCCTAAAGCCTCGCCTCGGTAGTGCGATCTCCATCGGAAGGTCGAGATTGAGCCGCGTCATATTCAAGCGAGAGACGTTGGATCGCATCGGCTCGGACGTCCCTGATTTCGCCACGTCACTCGGGAGGGGAACAGTCGGCGCCGCCGACGCCATTACGAGGTGGTTGGCAGCCGTGGTTATGGCGGCCGATTTGCGCGCAAATCGAAGCGTCTCCGTACGTGTGAAATACCCCCGTAGAAAGAGCTCTCCGTTCCGCACCCGTAGCACACTCTCCCTTACACCGTAGCGCTCTGTAGCTCGTGCTCTTGCTCGCCGGAGTTTGGCTTCCTTGCCGCTTCAGTTTTGGCCATTTCCCACCACCGTCCGTCGCCCGCCGCCGCACCTGAGCCCCATTCCAAGTTCGTCGTGGCAAGCCGCATCGGTTGAGACACTTCATTCCCTCAGAGACGCTCAGGAACGCCGTCGACCACGGCTTCTTCTCCAAGTCCGGCAACCCAAGCGCCGAGTCACCGTCGAGCTTCATGAGCATCGTCGACCGTTGGATTTTCATCACGCGAACTAGGTAACGCCACGTAGCTATCTTCGATGCATTTGATAATGTCCGTAGGATCTAAATCCAAGGGCTCCCATTAAGCCACACAGTAGTAGCCTACGGTAGATTGAGCCGGGCCGTTAGATCTTAGATCTGTGGCCAAGATCTTGCCGCGTAGCTATCTAATAACCCTAGCGCCGCTAAGTCATAGCCATCGATTTCAACACACGGTTGTGATCGTGCTGCGTGTACGTGTGAAATCTGAAGCATCTCACTGGCCACCCGAGGCAAGATCTGTCCGTTAAATTCAAATGAACAGTGGGGATTTTTCCACGTGTGGGATAAGACCGACCATTGATTCAAACCAACAAAGTGAGCTTTGTAATCACAGGGCGATGGTCGGGCGCCAAGTGTCAGCCGACGAGTGGGCGTCGCCGCTGTGCCATGTTTGGGTAACATCACCGTGACGTTATACGTGGGTTCCACCAGTCATTATGGCAGCCGTGAGGGCTGACATCATCATGATGTCACTATAGGGCCCACGGGTCAATAGCACTATTCGGTGAACCGGGTCCACATGAACCCGAACCGTACCGTGAGCCTGGTCTGTAGACCCGAGGCAACGTGGCTAGCTCTGGTGCTGCCATGTGTCGGCCGGAGGAATTAACTGGATTTACGTTTTAACTCCGATTTGGGTAATTCCAATTTCTAAAAATTTGTAAAAGTGTGAACTATTTATTAATGAATTTTATTTTATTTTTAGAGTTGATCTTGCTCTTGGGAAATTGTATTTATTGTGTGTTTATTTATTCGAGTAAACGTTGATTTGCCGGAAAACTTCGAGGGGGAATTTCCAGTGCAAGACCAAGCTTCGGATCAGGACCAGCCACTGTTTGAAGGCAAGTCATGCTTTGACCATTTTGCCCCTAAATTTTGAAAATGTATTTTGATTCAAATTATGCATGCTAATTTAATTAAAAATGGATTTAATTAATTTGGGTGAAATAGTTATTCAACCTATTTGTTATTGCCACCTTGTCACTAGTATTCATATGCCATGATTTCATTTGATGCCCTAAATTTGGTAATAATAGTTGGTTATTGATATTGTGCCAATACGGGAGGCTAGACCATGAATAGTTGCTTAGCCATGCATATAATGTGAATAATCTTTTTGAATACAAAAGCAACATTGACTAAAAGAATAGTGAATGCATTTTGATAAAAGGTGGAATGTTGTTGGTAATAATATCGAAACGTAGAGACCTATGTGGTTCTACATGAAGGATGATTACGGGCATGTGTTGCACCATTAAACAACTTGGGATGGAAATTGATTTAGACTGAGGCAAGTGGACCAAGGCCGTGTGCCAGGTGGGCCCTCGTGGCATTTGGAAGGGTTGAGCGTTGTGAGGGCTGTATGCCCATTTTGAGAGAAAGATGTCTTGCTTTGGTTAGTTAAGGACTTCACCTTGCAAGCCTTTGACCTGAGTCACTCGTACAACCACATGTCTGAATGGGAAGACCTAGTTTAGTAGGATTCCGATATCTCACCTTTGATACCTTGGGGTGGCAGTTACACGAGGGTGACTGTACGGGGGAGCGTGCCTATGCTACGGCTTGGTACCCTATCCAACGGTGTTCGTCTGTCCTATACTTCAGCTCTGAGTGAGGGAAGTGATAGTGAAGGCAACCCGGAGAGGTTCCTAGGTTGAGCTTGAAGTCTCTGAAAAGCTTTGTTACGGTCAATCACCTATGTGGTGAGCGATTGTATCTTGTGGGTAAAGTGTACAACCTCTGCAGAGTGTCAAAACTATTCGAATAGCCGAGTCCACGGAACTGGACAAAGCTCGGGGATTACAGTCAAGGGGTAGAGTTTTAAAAATAAAATGGGGTGGAAGGCTGTGTGCCAAAGTTAATAATGAAAGTTGATTAAGGACTGTGTGTCCAAAATTTATGTGGAAAACAATTGAGAAATTTACTATATTAAGGTTTTGCTGCTTATTATCTAAATAAACAGTAATTTAAAATATTGACAAAATGCAAAATAGCCAATTAAGCTATTCCTTTGTAACAAGCTATGCATGTAGTAATAGAACTGCATTCTGTGCATGACTTGTTGAGTATGGTGTGTACTCACCCTTGCGGACAACAATTTACCAGAGGAAGAGTCTACGCCGGTATGGGAGGAGGAGATTGTTGATGAGCTAGAGAACTAGGGAGCAAGCCTCGTCAGGGTGCCTGTGGCAGAAGATGGATCATCACGATGTTTAATTTTCCGCTGTTGAATTCTTATGTCTCTGATTTATGTAAGCCCTGCGTGGCAAACTATTGTAAGGAAGACCATAAGGTCGTATAACTCGTTTATATACATGTTTGAAGTACTTTATTATTATTCTGCTGTGTATGATCTTGGTACTTTAAACCCTATTTAGCCTGTGTGCACTAGCGTGATCCTAGACTAGTGCAGAATACACAGAGGGTCCGGATTTGCAGATTCGGGTCCCGACAGAGTTGGTATCAGAGCATACTGACTGTAGGACTTGACCCTAGATAGACTGGCCGAGGAAGATAAAACTATTTTCTAAAAGATTAAAATTGAAAAAGATTGTCAATGAAATCTTGACTAAACTTTTTTCTTCTTACTTCTTACCTATGCTGCATTTTTCTATTGTTACTTTGTGATTTTAAAATTTTGGTCTAACGAGGTCTGTTGCTGGCAGATGAGGAGGATCCACACTTTTGGTGAGCGCACTGGAGGTTTCACCACTGAGCTGTGGCATGTGCTACAGATGCTTGAGGGCTTCGATAGGCCGATCTATCGGGGAACCTCTGTGGTTCGGGCAGGACTGGACATTGCTTGGGACGTGAAGATTACAGTTTACGCTCGAGAAAGGGGTAGAGCGAGTCGTCCTATCTACATCACTGTCAGGAGGTCCACGTTTGAGGCTGGGATCTAGGAGACCGCGCGTCTTGCAATGCGGCAGATCGCCCGCACCTACTCCGCAGAGTTAGATGGCACCGTCTTCCGTCATCACCCGCGCCGGCACAACCGCTTCGACCGAGATCCAATCGAGGAGGAGGACGCTACGATCACACACCTGGCGAGGTTCGTCATCGCCCAAGAGAAGTCCTTGGACGAGACAGTCCAGGAGCTGCAGAGGGCCCGTGACGAGGTCACGGAGGTCAGGACCCAGCTGCGAGAGGTGAGGGAGTACCTGGCTCACTCCATCCAGAGGGTTTGTGAGTTGGAGGAGGCACTGTATGCACCCGAGCCAGAGCCAGAGCTGGAGCTGCACGACCTTGATCCCGAGGAGCCAGAGCAGGAGGAGCCAGTGCAGGAGGTGCCGGAGCCACTGGCACAAGAGCAGGCGGCTCAGGGACCAGCAGAGTCTGTGGGGTCGTTTGTACCGCCGGTAGTGGGGCATCAGGATCAATTTGCTCCTATGCCACCGCATCCACCGCTGTACCCACCAGGAGGACCGCAGCCTGGGTGGCTCGATGACTGAGAGTTCTTCTTTTCAGAGTCGACTCAAATGTTGAGTCAAGTTATCGAGTCGGTTTTATCATGTTGTTCCTTAGAACGTTGTTGGAGTTAGTTCTATCGAGTCAATCCCTAGAACGTTTGCTTTGATTTGAACTTCATGAATTGTTATGGTTGTTTGATATGTGTTTGATATGTGTTGCATGGCCCTTAGGCCCTTGTAAGCAACCATACTTATTTACTATCTATGAATTGTCGTTTAAGAATTTTAATTACACATGTTTCTCCGTATAAGTTCTTCTACTTGTCTACTTTCTTTTCCCCTTATCCCTAAACCGTCAAAGCAATTAGCAAATGGTGAACACTCACAATACCGGAGCTGGCGGCAATGGTTCACGTCAGGGAGGTAGTCAGAGCAATGCACCAAATCCTCAAGGACCACCACTGTTGATATGAATAACCTAGGAGCTTTCCTGACTGCTTAGACTCAGCTGATGCAGACTATGATGCAACAGATGCAGAACAAGGCTGCAGTCAATAATAATCAAGCCATGAACCACGAACACCAATCTAGACTATCAGACTTCATGAGGACCAGGCCTCCAACGTTTTCTGGCAATATCAATCCTATTGAAGCGGATGACTGGCTACGATCTATTGAGAGGAAGCTGCACATATCCCAGTGTGTAGGCAATGAGAGAGTCCTGTATGCCTCTCATCAACTGGAAGGAACTGCTACAGAATGGTGGGAAAATTACTGTGCTTCCCAGGAGCATCCCCAGGAGATCACCTGGGAGGAATTTACTACGGCCTTCTGTCAATATCATGTACCGGAGGGTATGATGGAGCTTAAGAAGGAAGAATTCAGGTCTTTGAAGCAGGGAGGTCAGTCAATGGTCGATTACCTGAATAAATTCACCCAACTTGTACGCTACGCTCCGGAGGACGTAGCAACTGACAAGGCCAGGCAGTCCCGATTCATGAAGGGACTTAATACTGGACTACAGGTGGGATTGATTACCCATATATTCCCTGACTTCCAGAAACTGGTCAACAAAGCCCTGATCCTTGAAGACAAGCGCAAAGAGCTGGAGGACAACCGCAAGCGCCGCATGGCCCAGCAAGGAAATCGTCTAGGGCAACAGAGACCGAGAATGGTATCTCAGCAGTTCACCAAGTTTCAGCCCGAAAGTAGTGCCAGAACACCATTACCGGCACCACGACCTACTGGTCAGAACCCTCAGACACCAACAAGAGCTAATAACCAAGCTGGAGGAAACTTGCCGATGGTTGGCAAACGCTGCTTCAACTGCAACGAGATCGGACACTTTGCCAATGCTTGCCCCAAGAACGGAGGAGTCACCCCTGTCCGTTTCAACTTGGGAAAAACGCCAGCTAGAACTCCTACCCAAGCAGGAAGCAGAGGACCTGCTCAAGCTGGATCCACACCCCAATCAGTTGTGCATGGAAGAGTCAACCACATCACAGCAGACGAAGTTCAGAACGCCACGGACGTTGTACTTGGTAAGTTTCTAGTCAACTCAGTACCAGCTACAATTTTGTTCGATTCTGGAGCTTCACATTCATTTATTTCGAGTTTTTGTTGTGTAAAATGATTTGGATGTGGTCAAACTTAAGAGTACGCTTATAGTCCAGACCCCTGGATCAGAACTCCGAGCTAAAGTAGGATGTTCCGGGGTAAAATTATTAATAAGTGGAATAGAGTTCCTAGCGAACCTAATCATATTGGATACCCAGACCCTAGATGTTATTTTGGGAATGGATTGATTATCCAAGCACAAGGCAGTGCTAGATTGTGGATGGAGAGTAGTAACAGTTGAGAGCCCAGATAGTAGAAAGGTGGAGATTCAAGCAATTGCTGTTCGGGATGGTCAACTGATGGTCAATAGTGTGAAAGCTGTTAATATGGAAGATGTTCTAGTAGTTAACGAGTATCCGGATGTATTCCCTGATGATTTACCAGGAATTGCACCAGACAGGGATATAGAGTTTGTAATTGAGTTAGTACCCGGAACAGCTCCAATAGCCAAGAGACCGTATCAGATGTCTACCGAGGAGTTGGTAGAAATGAAGAAGCAGATCAAGGAACTATTTGGAAAAGGATTCATCAGGCCGAGCTCGTCACCTTGGGGAGCACCGGTCCTGTTTGTTAAGAAGAAAGACGGGAGTTTTCGGATGTGTGTAGATTATCGAGCACTTAATGAAGTAACAATAAAGAACAAATATCCGTTGCCCAGGATCGATGATCTATTTGATCAATTAAGAGGGGCAGGAGTTTTCTCTAAGATTGACCTTAGATCAGGATACCACCAGCTGAAGATTAAGACAGAGGACATACCAAAGACTGCATTTTCTTCAAGATATGGACGCTACGAGTTCACTGTTATGTCTTTTGGATTGACAAATGCACCAGCATACTTTATGAACTTGATGAATAAAGTTTTTATGGAATATTTAGGTAAATTTGTAGTCGTGTTCACCGATAATATTTTGGTTTACTCAAGGATGAATGAAGAGCACGCTAATCATTTGAGATTGGTTTTGGAAAATTTAAGAGAGTAGCAGCTGTTTGCTAAATTCAGTAAATGTGATTTCTGGAAGAGTAAGGTAGAATTCCTAGGGCATGTAATGACCGCTGAAGGAATTGCAGTGGACCCAAGCAAGGTAGAGGCAGTGCTGCACTGGGAGCCACTCAAGACGGTGACCCAGATCCGTAGTTTTCTTGGGATGGCTGGTTACTACCGCCAATTTATAGAAGGATTCTCAACAATTGCTAGACCTCTTATGCAATTGTTGAAGAAAGAGAAGAAATTTGTTTGGACGACAGATTGTGAGAAGAGTTTCCAAGAACTAAAGAAACGTTTGACATTAACACCTGTGTTAGTTTTGCCAGACGTGCACCAGAGTTTTAATATATATTGCGATGCATCACGTCAAGGACTTGGATGCGTGTTGATGCAAAATGGAAAGGTAGTAGCTTACGCATCAAAGCAGTTAAGGCCACATGAAGGGAATTACCCAACGCATGACTTAGAATTAGCAGCCGTAGTGCATGCCTTAAAGATATGGCGTCACTATCTCATTGGGAATAGATGTGAAGTGTATACAGATCACAACAGTCTTAAATACATTTTCACCCAATCTGACCTGAACATGAGGCAAAGGCAGTGGTTAGAGCCGATTAAAGATTACAATATGGGGATTCATTACCACCTCGGTAAAGCCAACGTGGTGGCTGATGCCTTGAGTCGGAAAGGTCATAGCATGAATATGTTGGTAGGAGAGAGCCGGGCAGAATTGTGCAAGGACCTTCAGGGGTTGAAATTAGAAGTTGTTCCGGAAGGATTCGTAGCTGCTTTAGAAGTAAAACCCACCTTAGAGGACCAGATCAGGGAAGGTCAGAAGAATGATGAGAAAATCATGTGAATTAAGTCCAAGATGGAAAAGGGTGAGGCAAAGGAATTTAAGCTGGATGAACAAGGCACATTGTGGATGAAGGAGCGTATTTGTGTACCCAACAAAAAGGAGCTGAAGCATTTGATATTGGAGGAAGCACACGACTCCAAGTATTCGATTCATCCAGGAAGTGCGAAGATGTACCAAGACATGAAAGAAAGATTCTGGTGGCCGAATATGAAAAGAGAGGTAGCTGAGCATGTAGCGTTATGTGATGTATGCCAGCGAGTCAAGGTCATGCATCAGAGACCAGCAGGACTGCTGCAACCGTTGAAAATACCAGAGTGGAAGTGGGAGGAAATCGGGATGGATTTCATCACCGGATTGCCAAGGACTCAAGGTGGTTATGACTCCATATGGGTCATAGTAGATCGCTTAACAAAGGTTACGCATTTCATACCAGTAAAGATAAGTTAGCAGAGCTATACATGGCAGGGATCGTTTGCTTGCACGGAGTACTTAAGAAGATAGTATCGGATAGAGGTACTCAGTTTACCTCAAGATTTTGGGATAAGCTGCATACGGCAATGGGCACCTGCTTGAACTTCAGTACAACTTATCATCCGTAGACAGATGGATAGGCCGAAAGAGTTAATCAGATATTGGAAGATATGTTGAGAGCTTGTGCGTTAGCTTATACAACGTCTTGGGATAAATGTTTGCCATATGCAAAATTTAGTTACAACAATAGCTACCAGGCTAGTTTACAAATGTCACCATTCGAAGCACTATATGGTCGACCTTGTAGAACACCACTAAATTGGAACGAGACCGATGAGCGTCGAGTCTTTGGACCAGATATACTTCAAGAAGCCGAGGAGCAAATAGCGCTGATCAGAGAAAGGTTGAAAATCGCGCAATCAAGGCAAAAGAGCTATGCAGACAACTGCCGCAGAGATTTAAGCTTTGAGCCCGAAGATTTTGTGTATCTCAGGGTTACGCCTCTCAAGGGAGTTCAAAGGTTTCACAAAAAGGGGAAACTCGTGCCCAGCTATGTAGGACCGTTTAAGATCATAAGCCGCAGGGGTGAAGTCGCATACCAACTGGAGTAACCACAAACATTAGCAGGAGTACACAACGCCTTTCATGTATCGCAACTCAAGAAGTGTCTCCGAGTGCCAAACGAGGAAACACCCCTGGAAGCAATTGAACTGCAGGAGGACTTAACCTACAAAGAGTACCCGGTAAAGATTTTGGACACAATGGATCGGAAAATAAGGAACAAGACAACCCGCTTTTGCCGAGTTCAGTGGAGCAATCACTCAGAAAGCAAAGCCACCTGGGAGCGCGAAGAGGATTTGAAAAAGGAATTCCCGAACCTATTCTTTAGTTAGCTTCGAATCTCGGGGTCAAGATTCTGTTAAGGGGGGTAGGTTTGTAACAGCCCAAAAATTTGCTTATTTAAATTTTTGGAGGTATTTGAATTTTTATGAATTTTTGGGATTTATTTGGATTTATTTGAGTTTAATTTGAATTTATCTTTCTCTGGAATAATTAACTATCAGAAAAGTATTTATCAAAAATAAATAAAAATATTTTATTCAGGTTGTAATACCATGAAATATTTTCTAGAATTTTTCTAGAATTTTTCAGGTATTTTTAGTGCTCTAAATAATTAGTTTGATTTTCTGGAATTATATTAATTAGGAAAACCCTTGAATTTCATTGCTACAGTATCGGGCCGAGCCCAACACTGTGCATGCCGGCCGGCCTGTTCAACTAAAACCCTAAAGCCCCTCGCCTCCAGCCGTGCGATATCCATCGGAAGGCTGAGATTGAGCCGCGTCATATTCAAGCGAGAGACGTTGGATCGCATCAGCTCGGACGTCCCTGATTTCGCCACGTCACTCTGGAGGGGAACAGTCAATGCCACCGGTGCCATTACGAGGTGGTTGGTAGCCGTGGTTATGGCGGTCGATTTGCGTGCAAATCGAAGCGTCTCCGTACGTGTGAAATACCCCCGTAGAAAGAGCTCTCCGTTCCGCACCCGTAGCACACTCTCCCGTACACCGTAGTGCTCTATAGCTCGTGCTCTTGCTCGCCGGAGTTTGGCTTCCTTGCCGCTTCGGTTTTGGCCGTTTCCCACTGCCGTCCGTCGCCCGCCGCCGCACCTGAGCCCCATTCCAAGTTCGTCGTGGCCAGCCGCATCGGTTGAGACACTTCATTCCCTCGGAGATGCTCGGGAACGCCGTCGACCTCGGGTTCTTCTCCATGTCCGGCAACCCAAGCGTCGCGCCACCGTCGAGCTTCACGAGCATCGTCGACCGTTGGATTTTCATCACGCGAACCAGGTAACGCCACGTAGCTGTCTTCGATGCGTTTGTTAATGTCCGTAGGATCTAAATCCAAGGGCTCCCATTAGGCCACGCAGTAGTAGCCTACCGTAGATTGAGACGGGCCGTTAGATCTTAGATCTGTGGCCAAGATCTTGCCGCGTAGTTGTCTAATAACCCTAGTGCCTCCAAGTCATAGCCATCGATTTCAACGCATGGTTGTGATCGTGCCGCGTGTCCGCGCGAAATCTGAAGCGTCTCACCGGCCGCCCGAGGCAAGATCTATCCGTTAAATTCAAATGAACGGTGGGGATTTTGCCACGTGTGGGATAAGACCAACCATTGGATTCAAATCTAATGGGCGGGAGCTTTGCACCGCGTGGGCCAGTGGCTAGGCGCCAAGTGTTAGCCGACGAGTGGGCGTCGCCGCTGTGCCATGTTTGGGTGATGTCACCGTGACGTCATACGTGGGTCCCACCTATTAGTATGGCGGCCATGAGGGCTGACGTCATCATGACGTCACTATAGGGCCCACGGGTCAGTAGCACTATTCGGTGAACCAGGCCCACATGAACCTGAACCGTACCGTGAGCTTGGTTTGTAGACCCGAGGTGACGTGGCTAGCTCTGGTGCTGCCACGTGTCGGCTGGAGGAATTAACTGGATTTTCCAGTAGGAAAATAAATCCCTTAATTCGGTTTTTCTTTTATTTGAATTTCTAAACTTGTAATCGCTAAAACTTTTGCGTTTTAACTCCGGTTTGGGTGATTCCAATTTTAAAAAATTTGTAAAAATGTGAACTATTTATTAATGAATTTTATTTTATTTTTAGAGTTGATCTTGCTCTCAAGAAATTGTATTTATTGTGTGTTTATTTATTCGAGTAGACGTTGATTTGCCGAAAAACTTCGAGGGGGAATTTCCAGTGCAAGACCAAACTTCAGATCAGGATCAGCCACTGTTTGAAGGCAAGTCATGCTTTGACCATTTTGCCCCTAAATTTTGAAAATGTATTTTGATTCAAAATATGCATGCTAATTTAATTAAAAATAAATTTAATTAATTTGGGTGAAATAGTTATTCAACGTATTTGTTATTCCCACCTTGTCAATAGTATTTGTATGCCATGATTTCATTTGATGCCCTAAGTTTGGTAATAATAGTTGGTTATTGATATAACGGGAGGCTAGACCATGAATAGTTGCTTAGCTATGCATATAACGTGAATAATCTTTTTGAATACAAAAACAACATTGACTAAAAGAATAGTGAATGCATTTTGATAAAAGGTGGAATGTTATTGGTAATAATATCGGAACGTAGAGACCTGTGTGGTTCTACATGAAGGATGATTACGAGCATGTGTTGCACCATTAAACAACTTGGGATGGAAATTGATTTAGACTGAGGCAAGTGGACCGAGGCCGTGTGCCAGGTGGGCCCTCGTGGTATTTGGAAGGGTTGAGCGTTGTGAGGGTTGTATGCCAATTTTGAGAGAAGGATGTCTTGCCTTGGTCAGTTAAGGACTTCACTTTACAAGCCTTTGACCTGAGTCACTCGTACAACCACATGTCTGAATGGGAAGACCTAGTTTAGTAGGATTCCAATATCTCATCTTTGATACCTCGGGGTGGCAGTTACACAAGGGTAACTGTACGGGGGAGCGTGCCTATGCTACGGCTTGGTACCCTATCCAATGGTGTTCGTTTGTCCTATACTTCGGCTCTGAGTGAGGGAAGTGATAGTGAAGGCAACCTGGAGAGGTTCCTAGGTTGAGCTTGAAGTCTCTAAAAAGCTTTGTTACGGTCAATCACCTGTGTGGTGAGCGATTGTATCTTGTGGGTAAAGTGTACAACCTCTGCAGAGTGTCAAATCTATTCGAATAGCCGAGTCCACAGAACTGGACAAAGCTCGGGGATTATAGTCAAGGGGTAGAGTTTTGAAAATAAAATGGGGTGGAAGGCTGTGTGCCAAAGTTAATAATGAAAGTTGATTAAGGATTGTGTGTCCAAAATTTATGTGGAAAACAGTTGAGAAATTTACTATATTAAGGTTTTGCTGCTTATTATCTAAATAAACAGTAATTTAAAATATTGACGAAATGCAAAATAGCCAATTAAGCCATTCCTTTGTAACAAGCCATGCATGTAGTAATAGAACTACATTCTGTGCATGACTTGTTGAGTACGGTGTGTACTCACCCTTGTAGACAACAATTTACCAGAGGAAGAGTCTACGCCAGTATGGGAGGAGGAGATTGTTGATGAGCCAGAGAACTAGGGAGCAAGCCTCGTCACGGTGCTTGTGGCAGAAGATGGATCATCACGATGTTTAATTTTCTACTATTGAATTCTTATGTCTCTGATTTATGTAAGCCCTGCGTGGCAAACTATTGTAAGGAAGACCATAAGGTCGTATAACTCGTTTATATACATGTTTGAAGTACTTTATTATTATTCCGCTGTGTATGATCTTGGTACTTTAAACCCTGTTTAGCCTGTGTGCACTAGCGTGATCCTAGACTAGTGCAAAATACACAGAGGGTCCGGATTTGCAGATTCGAGTCCCGACAATAACGGGTTTTCTTGCACGGTTTTCAAAGCATACTACTTAGACCCGCTAACCTATCAATTAGACCGTAATCCGGCAGCCTTCCTTGATCCACGCGGCGTCTAGCTAGTATCTCATTTCCTTGTCTTCTTGGCTTGCCTGGACACCGACTCCGATCATCTTCCGGCGATCTCCCGACCGTCTAGACCTCTGACGCTCCTCGCCTTGTCCCAGTCATCCTCCGCCTCACCATGATCTAGCACCGTCGCCCTGCAACCATCAAAGACAAGGAAAAAACCTTTCACATAGCAATGCCCACAAAGATATTCAATGATTATCCCAAAATCATTAATCAATCATAATTTCACTCAAAGATCTGGTGCTACCGCCCCAAGGCCAGTAGCACTAGGAAAAGCAACCAACACTCAAATTGCTTCAAATCGAAACCCAATTCAAATCAAACTCAAATCAAACCAAACTCAAATCCAGTCAATTACTCATCACAAACATGGATAGACCTCCACATGTTCTTTCAGATAATTGCTGCCTTTCGCGTGTCAAAATTATACTGTTCTTATCACTGCCAATTGAATTTAGAAACGACAGTAATAAGATTATCACTGCCGGTTGAATTTAGAACCGGCAGTGAGCTGGGCCTACCCAGCAGTGATGGGGGTCACGGATGAAGCAGTCTGTAGTAGTGGTGGTGCGATGTCCTCGCAAAAGTCCCATGCCTCCCCTTCCAAAGAGTATCCTTAGTGGAGCTCTACGCTAGGTGTCCATTATGATGCAAAGGACACACGAACAGATCCTATCTGAACTGATTAGTTTCAGCCCATTAAGTATGTGATCCTATAGGTTAATATATACTAAACCATGACATTGAAACCCAAAAGTGCACAAAGATTATATCAGACAAACATAATAAATAATGTTCATGTGCTAATCCCTTTGCGTCACGATAATAGATCGAACTCAAGGCGAGATGCAAGCCATCTTATGATAGCTCAATCATTCACTTGAGTATGTAGTGGATTACTTAATGTAGCTCACTCTTCAACCACATTCAGCATAAGTATGCACTTCCCTAATCTAATTACATCGAGGGGCTTAAAGATATCTCTATTGTTATATAGGAGGAGCAAATTACATCTTGATCATTCACAATCCTCCTTATTTTTTATACTACACTCGAAAGCTATTTTTAGGACTATCTAGTAATGAAGTAGCATTTGGTAACCATAAGTAAGCTATTACACATGTAGAAAACCATTACGATCTTAGATTTAAAGATCTCACATACATTATATATGGGACCAATTGATAACACTTAAGAATATAATAATTCATGCAGTGTCTCGGGTGGGTCGGTCCAACATTATGTTCTCCAACATATGTCCATATTATCGATTTGACATCTCGTATCAATGATTTATGAGAGGTGATCATCAATCAATACATGTACTGATTTATCAATCAAAAATATCCCACAAAATGGTATGAGAACAGGGATATTTAGAATAACATCATAACATAAATAATGTGTCTCATAAATAAGTCACATACATGTTAATCAATATAAACAATAGTTCATTTAAGGGACAAAATAACATATTATTCAAAGAGTTCGTAAACATAAAAGCAATACAATCAACTCTATGATAGCATCTAGTGCATATAACTAACAGTTAACTCCTCCCAACAGTCAGAAAAAGTTGTTTTTGGGAACATTGGCTATTATTATCTTTTATGAATATTAGAATAGCCATATGAAAATAGTAAACATAGATTTGACTTGAAAAGTTTTTGATCAATTTTGTCTTGAAAAGTACTTTGATAATACTATAATTTTATTATATTTTATTGATATTTCATAATAAAAATGAGTGACAAAAGTTGTATTTTGAAAACTATGTTGATATGCAAAACGTCTTCCTTTTTATAATTGGAGGGAGTATACTTTACCAAATATGTTGCTACGAGAAAATCTGAATGCAAAAGCCACGTCATAACTGCTAGAAGTATTCTTTAAGATCAGTGAGTTTGACTTTTAACTTTTTCAAGAGTAGAACGGTGGAAGTATAACGACACACCTACACCACAATGCGCACTCACTTTTCTTATCTGATTTCATGTATTGTATAATGGATGCTTGTATTGGACATATCATACAAGGCTCACTTTTTAGAGTCGACCTGCTAGACTCAACCAAAGATAACTTCTCTCTCGGGAAAATGATAGCTATGGTACATACAACATTTAGTAAAAAAGATGTTACAAACCAATTTCTTATTTACTATTTTTTCACTTCCAACCACTTCTACTCAGGGCCTGTTTGGAAAGGTAGATTTGGATCTACATTATTATAATTTACTTCAAATTTGATCTAAATGCTACAATTCCTAGAGATCAAATTTGGTCTAAATGCTACAATTCCTAGAGCAATCCTTCTCTTCCAAGCAGGCCCTTATAGGATGAATGCTGGATGGTAGGAAAAGTGTATACAAAGTGCATAATTTCCAAACATGCGCATCTTCACTTAAAAAAAATTGATAAAGCTTTTCCTGGCTATTCATCCGACATAAATGTTAGATTTCAAAGCAGTAAGCACTACTACAGAACCGGCTACCACAAGCGGCTCGTAAGCCCCTTTAGAAGCGGTTTTATAACCGCTTCTAAGCAATCAAGTGTGATACCGTCGGGTATCAAGCGGTTGCTCAAACCGATTGTCTTTGTGGCACCGAAGCGGTTGGGAAGGTGTCCAGAGGGCCATGGAGCCGCCACGTGGGGGACTCACAAGCGGTTCAGATTACAAACCGCCAGGAGAAGGATATCCAAGCGGTTAGTCTTACCAACCGCTAGAGAGCAAAGACTCGAAGCGGTTGGAGTCACCAACCGCCAGGAGAGAGTTTTCGATTATATGTATTATAGAATATGTTCTACGGTATTTTTGTATATCGTTTTTGACCATAAAATTAAATATGAGTGGAGGATTTTTTTGCTAATTAAATATATATTACATATGCATACTCATACACATGTTCACAAGCTAGCTCAAGACACAAAAAATGAACTTAATAGTGTAAAAATGGACAAGTACATACACGCAACCGACGTTTATAAGTTTGAATGTGAAAAAATGATTATCGAACTCATTTCTTGCATGCGCCACTCTTTATGTCCTTGGTCGACGTGGATGTCGTTATCGATTCAGCGGTGTTCAACGAGGAAACCTTACGTGGAACTCGCCATTTGGAGATACAACCTCGCTGACAAGGAAGCCGATGAGTTGTTCTTGGAGTGCGCGCACCGGTGAGGCGGGAGCACGTTAACGTGCTCATCGATGTTGGGCTGACAATTAATTAAGCGGGAAGTATATAAATATCCGATCATATGCAATTAATTAAAATGTAAGTTGTAGCTAACAAATTGACATGCATATACGAACCTCGGCATAATGTTCCAGCTCATCGCCATGGATAAAACTTTGAATATAGTGGAACACGTAGTAGCCACATAAGTTGTTTTCAGCCGTCTGGCGTTTAACCTTCGCGGGGAGAAATTTCAGAATATCAGATGAAGAACTGATATGGCGCATGTATATTAATAATAGTTTTTGTAGTACGTACCAGAGTGCTTACTATGACTTTGAATTCTTTCTAGAATTCTCCTTTTTGCTTCTTCTTGAACTTTGCAAATGTCCTGTTCAGGACGTCAATGAACCATTGGTATTTTTGGACTGGATTCCTTCTTGAGTCATGAACTATAATCCCGCTGTTGTCAAGCTCGATGACTAGAAGGATCGAAGAAACCTATTAGTATATTGCAACATATGCGTAAGTAGCTACTCGTACTATCAATGGCTTAAGAAATACAAGAACAAGAGGTTTGTGAGAACACGACTTGAAGTTGAAGGGCGAAGTATGTACGGTTTGTAGTCTTTGTTTCAACATTGCATGCAAAAGGTATGCCTCAACTAGCGGTTTTTGCTTGTCGATGACCGGACTTTTTCGTTGACAATCTACGGGTCGATGAAGCCAACGTTCTGTTTGCCCGCCTTGTACGTCGTTGTATCTCCATTCTACATAAGAAGGGATAACTAAGTTAATTAGATTTTCAATTTTGTGGTGCGAGAGGAAGCAAACGGTAAACTTAGTAGATCGACACTTACAGACACCAACAGGACATGAAAGACACGTTGACCTCGTCTCCTTGGTACACATGATACAAGTCATCGAATTCCAGCCATAGTTCTGTGTTGTTCCCGCGGAAGAAATACTCATCTTGGAAACGGAGGAGGAACATTTGCTCTCCTTTAGATGCCCTTTCCATGTACCATTCATGCATTTGACGCATCTTGGTTGGGAGATCTTTTATATCCTTTGGATCAATTAGCGGTTTGCCCAACTCATACTTCCATCTGGTTGGTGCCACTGGAAGATCCTCGTCTATTGATTTGAGTCCCGCCTCCTTCATGAATGCCATTTTCCTCAACTCCTCAGCACTCTGCTGATCTTCCACTTTCTTCTTCTTTCCCGCCGAAGGAGCCCGTGTATTTTGCACTGTAGCCTTTCTTATTGTCCTTTTGTAGTCGCTCATCACAGGCGGCGGCGCCATTCCGCATGACTGAAAGTGCTTCACAGTTTTTTTATCTATTTTAAGCTTGGGCTCTAGCTTCTTTGGCGCAAGCTGCCTGGCCACATCCGTCTTTACGGATGCATCTAGCTCCTCCGCAGTCAGATCATATGGCCTCTTTGGCGGTTGCTTTGACATTCTCTGGCTGCCGGATGCCGACTTCGTGGGAGGAGGTGCTAGTGCGGGATCCCTCCTTCTGACAATGAGCTTCTTCCTCGGGGAGATGCCGAGGCGCAGGACTGGAGATGTTGGGTGCTTCTTACTTTCGGTGGCGGTGGCGGTGAGTCGGGCTTCTTTGTGGAGCGGAGGAGGAGGCGTGGCTCGACCACCGGGAAGCATTGCGCAAAGCGACCTTCGAGGAGTCGTGGGTTGTCGATGTGGAGGAGGCGTGCTTGCTCCTGTAGCTGGCTCAAATTGCGGGGCCTCTCTTGCTGGAGATATAACCTCCACACCATCTGGAAATATGATGTACTTTTTGCGCCATAGGATGAATGTGCCATGGAGGGCTCTGCCCAAGGTTGGTCACGCTGCCGCCCCAGAATATCGAGAATGAGATCTTGAAGCCCCCACCACCTCTTCCACCGTGACCTTCGAGTATCCGGAGGGTATCTGTTTGCAGTGGAACGTCTGGGCCGCCTCCACCGGATAAGCCATGCCGTAAGCCACCTTGAAGGAGAGGTTACGATATCAATGTATAGCTCGCGACCGGCGCGTAACCTTGATCTTGTCCACGGATGACGGGCCTGCGGGTCGCTCGCATAGGCCACGGCGGACGCCAAGAATCGCTTTTTTGCGCGGTCGGATCGATCACGGATTCCGGCGCCGCCTGAACATTGGTCGAACGTAGTGCTCCCTGAAGCTCGCTCATTGCTTCGGACACTTTTTGCGTGACGAGGACATCGATGGAAGCCTTCGTAGCTCTAAGCTCTTCCTTCAATCGGCTCACTCTACCCTGATCTCTCCTCTTGCTTCGTCCCGACTCTCGTAAGTGCTTGAGTCTTTGGCAAAGCCGTGCCTCCATGGCACCTTCCGAAACCTCGTGTCCGCCCCGTGCTCGTGGTTTTGAAGGGCATATGTTAGCTCGTCATTCTCCCTGTCCGTCACCAAGGATCCTGACCGAGTCTGCTCGATGGCTTCTACAATCCTTTCACCAACTTCTTGGACTGTCGGTGGCATCACCAAGCTACCGTCATCAGAAAGTTTGCCCCCGTGAGCCAATAACCAATTGCGCATGCGGGGCTCCCAATTCTCAGTTTCAGGTATAATATCGTGCT
Organism: Guadua angustifolia; assembly: GCA_036346375.1. NCBI lineage: Eukaryota > Viridiplantae > Streptophyta > Magnoliopsida > Poales > Poaceae > Guadua > Guadua angustifolia. The sequence continues at coordinate 46,511,052 of CM070505.1, read as the reverse complement.
GCCGAAGTTCATCTTCCCACTTGTCCCATTTCTTTGCAGCCTTGATGTAACCACCGGTCCCGAGATGGTGGTGGTATTTCTTCTTCTGTGCATTCACCTTGTTTTTCTCTCTCGCTACCGTCTCGCATCCGAAGCGGCTTGTACTCCTCGAAAGCATCCCAATGATCGGCCAGCTTAGGAAATTTATTGAAGTCTGGCATTTCTCCTTTGTCGATGTACTTGCAGGTGAGGGACGACTTCCACTGCGGAAAGGAAGTTGCCATCTTCTTCAAAGCCCATCCCTTGGCCTTCTGTTCGTACCCTTTTGGAAAAGTGAAATTTTCCTTTATATCATTCTAGAGCAGTTCTTTGGTAGTCGCAGGACTTCACCCATTTCTCGATGTCGATTAGGACGTGATCCTCACGTGGTAGCCGCAAGCGTTGTTGAAAGGGCCAATTGCTGATTCGGGGCTAGCAGACTTCGTCGTTCGATTTCCGGTTATCACGCACTTTGTCGAAGGCTTCTTGTTAGGTCCTCGGCTCATTCCGGACTGGGTGGCCGATGAGGTACCGGGCTGGATACACAAACACATATAATATGAATGATTTTAGAATAATTAACATGTTTACGGTGATTTTATAATGGGTGAGAGTATACCTCGGTACTAGTGTTAACGGCCTCATCGACAACGTCAGCAGCACCATCGTGATTTTCCACATCAGTGTTAACGGCCTCATTGGCTAAGATGCTACCCAACAAGAATGGTCTCGAATATCGATTTTTCGCCTCATCGAAAGCGGGTCACCACGCCTTGGTGTCGCCATCTAGAGTAGAGCAAATCTCGAGGCTTAGATTATATATGAAGACAAGATTGTTGAGAACAATTCGAGTTTGAAAGCATAGTTTAAGATCGACAGAACAGTTTGTGCTCGATGAGATCACATTCCTTGGGTTACTTTCGCATGCAATCATATTGGTTTTGTTTCGTATATGCACTTTTTCAAAAATATGAAAATGGTTCAGGTAAACAATACATTGACATTGTGTTACTATATTTCACATGATACATATACAATTGACAATTCACAATTCACATATACTTATACATTTCACATAGACTTACACATTTCACATGATACATATACAATTGACAATTCACATATACTTATACATTTCACATAGACTTACACATTTCACATGATACATATACAATTGACAATTCACATATACTTATACATTTCACATAGACTTACACATTTCACATGATACATATACAATTGACAATTCACATATACTTATTTGCTTGATAAAAAATAATGAATCATTCTTATTCCACACTAATATGATTTTCAAAAAATGAAATAAGGTTATAAATCACGACTAGAATGTTTTGAACCTGCGTGCCGATCAAAACCCAGACAGACCTTCAACGGCCGGCACCTAATGTCCTCGATGGGCTCGCCACGGCCGTAGCGCAGCTGCTATGCTGTCAATCGCTACAGCCCATCGGCGATATTAGGTGCCGACTGCTGAGAAGGTTCTGCTCGATTAACCAAAGACCGCAAGTTCCAAAAGCATGGCCGCCAAAGAGAGCATACGATACACTCCGTGGAGAAGACCACGAGGTGACGGCTTGGTTGACAAGGAACCGATCGCTCGCTTTTTTTGGTGTAATAGACTATTAACATTCTAGTCATGGATTTATAACCTTATTTCATTTTTGAAAATCATATTAGCGTGGAATAAGAATGATTCATTAATTTTTATTCAAAGAAATTTTATCGAGTCCTTATCTTCATCCGACCAAATTTCAATCTGGAATAAAGGATAGATTGTGATTACGCCCCTGTGCAGCACAAATATTTTTACTGATTCTACTTCACAACATGAAAGAAGAACTTGCGTATGGGCTTTAAGAATGTAAAGTATGTGTAGTAGTAATCATATTCCAGTTACAGAAAGTTGTCACTCATTCATATTTGCTTATCTCATGTATTTACCTCTTTCCACATCTAAGTTGAAGTACTAATAATCTGATTTTTAATCTCCATATGTCAATGTAGAAATTGGCATAGGTCTGGTGGGCTTTGGCATCCTATTCTCAATAGCATATGCTATGTCCAACAAACAATATGCAGAAGTCACAGCTCATATGCAATCTTTACCGGTTCATACATAGCATAGCGACCACAAGACACCAACAAACATACTCCTGTGCCAATGTACCACATGACCAAGCAACACAAAACAAACACTCCTTCATAGCGTAACACATTAAGCCATAACAGACAAAGCCTCAAACATCCGCACTGTAACACATTAACACTAATGTAAACAAAAACCACTTCATAGCCATCCATTCAACACTCCTTGTGGGCACTAATCACAACACTCCTTGTGGGCATTTCACCAACACCTTGTGGGCATAAAAACAGAGAGAGCAGGAGGGGCATTTTTGCTGCACCTAGGATCTCCGGTCCTCCGGTGGAATGGCGGGGCAAGGCCGAGCGGTGGCAAGAGGAGGTCCTTGGCGCAGGTGGCGCTTGCTGGGTCTCGGCGGAGGCGGTGGCACCGAGAAAATTTGGGGTGTGAGGAAGGACTTAGAAAATTTGGGGTGTGAGGAAGAGCGACAAGATCAACTTTATATAGGGCACTGCTTCGCAAGCGGTTGGTATTATCAACCGCTTAAAGAGACTTCTACAAGCTGTTAATATTACTAACCGCTTGTAGAACGATGGATGGGCGGGAGGAAAGGCCCTATGCAAGCGTTGGTATTATTTAACCGCTAGAAGGATTTCTACAAGCGTTCGTAATACCAACCGCTAGATGGTATTTCTACAAGCGTTCGTAATACCAACCGCTTGTAAAAGTGATGACCGTGATAATATTCAAAACAATACGGTGCCCATATCGCTCGATAAGATCTCTTCCTCGCTAGCGCTGGTATTTGAGTGTGCGGCTCGCCCACCGGTTCAACCCGCTCGCGCTTCTTGCCTTTCTTTTTTTTTTTTTATCAGCTTTTTACAAGCGGTTGGTATTATTTAACCGCTAGAGATCTTTCTACAAGCGGTTGGTATTACGAACCGCTTGTAGAAGTGTGTAGAACTTTAAATTCTGTAAGTCCCCACATGCACTCTCCCACACCTTCAAATTTTCTAAGTCCCCGAGCGCCTCCTCTCTATCGTGCGCTCCCTCCTGCTCTCTGTTGTCATGCCCACAAGGTGTTCGGTGAAATGCCCACAAGGAGTTTTGTTGATATTTTGATGTTGGAGTAATGAAAAAATATTGTTGATGCTAATTTGTTTCACTCTTTGAAGCTACTAATTCATATCGATGGCTTCATCAAATGGCGAGACGAAGAGACAACTAGAGGCATTGTGGATGAAGCTATCGTGTCCTCGATGCGGAGATCCTGTAAATGTGTTCACCTCCCGTACATCCAAGAATCCATCCCGAGTGTTCATGAAGTGTTCGAATATGTCGTTAAGTTTTTGAAGTTATTCATTTGTTCATATTCCTTGACTTTCACCTTCCGCTCCATTCTTTCGCTTGAAGGGCACAAGATGTCCAGATTGGGTAATGATAAAGCCACCATAGTCTTGAAAATCTTGCAATGCAAATTGCTGCATTACAAGAAGATTTGTCGCCAATTGATGATGGCCGACGGTCAGAACATTTAATCCTCTGTAAGACGAGAGATGCACATCCGGCTGCTTCTGATGACAACAAGAGTATTAAAAAGCTAGAAGAAAGGATGGAAAGAGTAGAGGACATGCTAAAGAAATTAGTTAATATAGCTATCATTGTAATGTTGCTCCTTTTAGTTAATATAGCTATCATTGTAATGTTGTAAATTTCACAATCCTTTCATAGAGTGGATATACAAGTAGTACATCTTAAGTCTTCATCTTTACAATTGTTCCTTCGTTATGATCGTGACGTATGTAAGGAGCATCGACATCACTGTCACGCAGGATGTTTATGTCGACATCAACTGTAAAAGGAGGGACCTCGTCGAACTGACCATACTCTTCCTCGTCGGTGACGTTCTCAACTCCTACAATCCTTCGTTTGCCTTGGAGAACCACATGTCGCTTTGGCATTACCTTTTGCTTGTCCTTCTGCTTTTTAGGTTTGCTTGACATGTCCATTCATAGAAGACCTGGATCACATCGTTTGCGAGAACAAACGGTTCGCGCCTATAGCCGACTTCTGTGAGATCCACGGTTATCATATCGTATTTGTCGACCTTCACACCGTTTGGAGTCAGCTTGACCCATTGGCACTTAAATAGAGGGACCTTCAGAGGTCCATAGTCGAGCTCCCATATTTCTTCTATGAAACCATAATATGTGTCCAACTCCGCCGTTGTCTTGGCGCTCTATACGGACACCGCTGCTCGTTGGTGCCCTGTTATCCGGGATCCGTGTAGAATGTAACCATTGATCTCATACCCTTGAATGTCACGATTTCTTGTGATGGTCCCCGAGCTGCTGCTGCAATAGTTCATCGCTTGACCCTTCCTCAAGGATGTACTTCAGAGCCACCGCCGAAAGAATCCATGTGCTTCGTGGTTATCCAACTCTCTCGCTCTTCCCCGTGAACTCGCGGCGAGGACACTCTTGTGCCAAGGACATAGGGGCGACTATAGTTGATTGCTTCGCATCAGTGAAATGTGCTTGCTTGAATGCAACAAGATCATTGCATGCAATCGATTGCCTTCCTATTGTCCTTTGCCCCGTAGCCTCCTCGTGTCGTGATATGGGGACGCCGATAGGATTTAGATCATTCATGTAATCAACACAAAACTCTATCACCTCCTCCGCCACATAGCCCTCTGCAATGCAGCCTTCCGGGACGCGAACGGTTACGGACGATTTCTTGAGGACACTCATGTACCTCTCGAAGGGAACATGTTGTGAGATACACCGTCCGAGGATACCTATCTCCTTGACAAGGTGAACGGTGAGATGAACCATGATATCAAAGAATGCAGGAGGAAAGATCATCTCGAGGCTAACCAAACTTTGTACCACATCGCCTCCAACTTAGGCAGCTTTAGCTGGTTCGACAACCTTCGCGAAATGGCGCTCAGAAGGAACATAGCTTTGTGATTGTCCCTCGCACCCACTCGGCAAGATACCTCTCGATACCACCGGAGCAATCAGTGTCATCAACACAAGGCATCATGGGATTTTAGGCCTTGAGTTTGTTCTCTTCGTGTTTACTTAGTCTCTTTACATTTGAGGAGTATCCGTAGGGACCTTCACACTGCTCAAACACTCAATCATGCTTTTTTTTTCTTCTTTGCTTGGAGTGTAGCTCGCAGGATGTAGAAAAGTTGTTTTATCCCTTCTTTGTTTTTCTGATGTAGGTCACCTCACCTCCATGTCTTCAAGGTCCTTCCGAGCTTGCGCAGTATCTTTCGATTTGCCATACATATCTATGTAGCCTAGCAGTGTTCAAGCAAACATTCTTCGTGATGTGCATGAAGTCAAGCGAGTGACTTAACCTCCAAAACTTCCCAATACTGGCAGTCCCAAAATATTGATTTCTTCTTCCATGTGGGTGCATGACCATCCTCGCTCGTGAAGGTATGCTTCGAAGACCCTTCCCAAATACTACTTTCAGATCCTTTACCATAGCAAACACAAGTCGCCCATTACGATGCCGAGGCTTAACACTAATTTCTATTCCCCTAAATTTATCGCTTTTCCACCTCAAAGCATGACTGCCAGAAGAAACTGCGGTGGCCCATGTACACACACTTCGAGAGTTTTTCAGTACATGCATCCGTTTCATCTATGCACCGGTGCGTGCTTTAAACCCTTTGACAGCCATTTGACAGTTACCGAGAGCAAAGCTAATCGTTGATTGTTACAAACAACAATGCACACAAAGTTGAAATACTCTCTTTTGTACTCATCCCAAACCCGCACACCATCCTCCCACAACTTCACAAGGTCTTCAACCAATGGCTTCACGAGACATCGATGTCGCTTTCGTGTTGCTTCGGCCTTCGATCAACAATGGCATCATGATGTACTTCCGCTTCATGCACAACCATGGAGGAATGTTATAGATGCAAAGCGCCACAAAGCCAAAGTGCTATGGATGCTGCTCAACCGACCGAAGGATTCATCCCATCGGTGCTCAACCCAAACCTTATGTTTCGACCATTTGCAAAGTTCGTAAGCCCGATCTACTTTCCTCCATCGCGAGCCATCCGCAGGTGTCTAACATCCCGCCTTCCTTACGCTCTTCGCATGCCAACGCATCATCTTGGCATGACCTTCATTAGCAAACAGACGCTTCAACCGGGGATCACAGGAAATACCACAATACTTTGGCCGAGTTCTCTTCTTCGACGATTCCCATCTAATTCACCCGATCGCCACGCTGCACCTTATACCGGATTCTTCGACACCGGACAAACCTCCAAATCGGCATACTCATTGCGATACAGATACAATCGTTAGGACATACGGTATCTTCCGTGACTTGCAATCCTAAAGGGCAGAGGACTCGCTTCGCTTCATAATGAGATTCAGTAGAGTGTTACCTTCCGAAGCAACTTCTTTACGAAAGTGATAACAAACCATTGAATGCCATGTCCGACACACCGCTTGTGGCCTTCCATTGCATGAGTTCTAGTGTAGCACGCAGCTTTTTGTAGCCCCGTCCACGCTTTGGGTACAAAGCGCCTCGGGTCCTCTACCATGCTCAAACTTCTTGTATTGTCTTTCCTCTCGTGAACTCTCCTCTCCATCACGGAGCATCCGATCTAACTCATCATCGCCAAACTCGCCGATCAGATCTTCCACGGACCCAGATTGAGTGGTGTCCCAGATATCGCTGGCTCTATCTTCCTCTTCTTCATCTTCTTCATCGCCTTCCCGTCAATCGCCTGCTTTCTCCATGGTGGGTCCAAGAGTATAGTTTGCCATGAAACCTCTCGTGATGACATGGCTCATAACCATCCATCGCTCGAGTGCTCCTTCTCATTCTTGCAATCACGCACGGACAACGATGAAGCTTCCTCGAGGCAAAAATGCAACGGCCGCCGAGAAACTCCTTCATGCCATCTCTCGAACTCTCTTGACCGACGGTCCGCATTGTACATCCATTGCGGCTCATCTACACCAATAAAAATAATAACAACATCTATCACAATATTTAATTAAAGCTAACTATGTCTAATAGTTTTGTATTTTTTAATCATTCTCAGATATTCTTTTAACTAAAGCCAACTAATTATTTCTAATCCCGCTGCATTTTTTAAAATAAAACTAACTAATTGTTACATGTTCATGCAAACCTTTTCTATCATTCCGCATTTTAATTTTACTAAATAAAAATTATTTTTACCTTTTCCCCACCTTTGTAATTTTTCATCGCTTTCACATTTATTGCATTTCATTCCATACACCAAACAATATATCACCTTAAGAACAAAAAATAAGCCAACAATGTAAACACTAACAATTCCCACAAGAACAAAACATGATTTCTCAACATCCAATGCACAAAAACATCAATATATAGGTGAGAAGGATGTCAAGAACATGTTACTCACCTTAGGAACAATTAATTCGAGCTAATAGCCTCAATTGAAAATTTTGGCAAGACCTCCCCATGAATGCTCTCGCCCACCACTGCTGTCCTGGCGCGAGCTCGGGAGGAAGATGGGGTTTAAATGCTACTGAAGATGGGGTTTAAATGCGCTGAGGGAAGGGGTCTCTACAAGCGGTTTTACACACGAACCGCTCGATCTCCACCTATAGAAGCGTTCGTGTCTCCAACCATTCTAGATCTCTAGAAGTGTTCTAGACACGAACCGCTTTAGAGATGGGACTCCACAAGGGTTCGTGTCAAGAACCGCTTTAGAGACCCTCCCGCCTGCTACTCCACTTAACCGCTAGGAGACGAGAGCACAAGCGGTGCGCACTCTAACCGCTTGTGATAGGCCGGTGCCAGAAGGCCGGTTCTGTAGTAGTGAAGAAACAAAGAACGGAATAATATGAGTACAGTACCACTTCTATGGAATTTTCCAAAGTATCCACTAACTTCTACTCCAAAGTGAGGGATATGTTAGTGAAGTTGATTTCATTTTGTCAACAGTATAAGTACAATAGTCAACCCAACAAAAATTTCAACTGGAAATTTTATGAAAACCCTGTTAGAAGGTAAGAGCAACTGGGTTTAACTGGGGTGTGAAAGCGTGAAGATTTGGAGATTGAACACGCAATGATCATTCCATTCATCCGGTGCAATACAAATAGCCAGGAAGGCATAAAAGAAGGCAAGCAATCCTAGATTACATGCATGCTAAACATAGAAGGTATTAATCACAGGATATTGCCACAATAGCACCAGTGGAATGCATGGAGATTGTCCAGCCGATATCACAGGTGATCAATCCGTCTAACACGCTCCCGTAGTCAGAGCAGGAGAAGGTTGGACGTTCAGACTAGTCCGAAACTCGATGAAGACGGAAGTCGGGAGACCCTTGGTGAAGATGTTGGCGAACTGCGAGGTGGTCGGCACATGTAGAACTCGAATATGCCTGTGGGCGACACGCTCGCAGACGAAGTGAAGGTCGATCTCTACATGTTTTGTGCGCTGGTGCTGAACTGGGTTGCTGGAGAGGTAGACGGCACTGACATTGTCACAATAAACAACAGCGGCGCGCCGCAATGGAGTGTGAAGCTCAAGAAGTAACTGGCGAAGCAAAGTGGCCTCAGCGACTCCATTAGCAACAGCCCGATATTCGGCCTCAGCACTGGAGCGAGACACGGTAGGCTGGCGTTTGGAAAACCAATTAAATTAAGTTGGCGCCAAGAAAGACTGCATAGCCTGAGGTGGACTTGCGTGTGTCAGGACAGCCAGCCCAGTTAGCATCGGAGTAAACCACCAGATCATCCAGAGAAGTCCGATGAAGAAACAGACCATAGTCCAAGGTGCCGCGTAGATACCGCAGAATGCGTTTGACCAAGGCAAGATGAGGCTCTCATGATCATGCATAAAGAGACAAGCTGCTGTAAAGATAAGCAATATCCGTCAAGTGAAGGTCGATATCGAGAGCGCCAAATGACTACTCAGAATATGCTCCGTCACCACTGGGGAACCATCACCAGAAAGTTTGGAGTGAGTATCCACAGGGGTGCTACATGGCTTGCAGTCAGCCATGCCAGACGATCCAGAATGTCGAGAACATAGTGTCGCTGAGACAAAAACAAGGATCCCTGCTGACGAGTGACTGAGAGGCCCAGAAAATGATGGAGGGGGCCCAAATCCTTCATAGCAAACTCAGACTGGAGGGCAGTGATGATGCGATGAAGGAGACTGGCTGAAGAAGCAGTTAATATAATGTCGTCCACGTAAAGAAGAAGATGGGCAACATCTGAGCCCCGATAGAATATGAATAAGGACGTATCTGACTTTGCTTCAACAAAACCAAGAGATGAGATGTGAGATGCAAAACGGCTATACCAAGCACGAGGAGCCTACTTCAACCCGTAGAGAGACTTGTTGAGACGACAGACATAGTTCGAGTGAGCTGGATCGAAAAAACCAGAAGGCTGCATACAGTAAACTGTCTCAGAAAGAGTGCCATGCAAACCCGATTTTCCACGAGTGACCATCTGGTGAGCATTGTCCACTAGAGTTGCCTGGATAGCAACACGGCGACCAGTGCGCGTAGACACAACTGGAGGTGCTGGAGTGACAGAGCCTGTAGGAGAAAGTGAAGATCCAGCGTGCGGGGCGAAGGACTCAGCGAACAGGTTGTCCGGTTAATCAGCAGGAGCTCCAGTCGGCGTAGAGGGGGGCTCGGTCCGCGGAGCCGAAGGCCCAGCCAACGGGGAGGACAGCCCAGCGAACGAGATCGACTAGACAGCAGGGGGTCCGCATGTGGACCGTGCGGGAGTGTGAGGAGCCGAGGGCCTGCCGAGGCCGTTTAGAGACCAAGAAACTGCTGGCGACAACTCAGCAGGTAGAGGCGCTGAGAGACCACTACTAGCCAAGTCTGGGCCAGCAATGGACGGGGGGACGCCGGACGGTGGCGCGAGATTGGATCCACTGGCAACGACCCGTGGAACGAGACCAACGGGGGTAGTGGATCGGATCTAAGAGGGTGAAGTACCTGCAGCAGGAAAAGAACCAACTAGGAGCTGGACAGAGTCCATGTCAGTGAGAAAATCAAGGGAGGATGGCTCGATGGGAGGCCGGTTATTGGCAAAAGGAAAGGACGTCTCATCAAAAACGACGTGACGAGAGATAATGATGTGATTTGTGGATAAGTCAAGGCACCGGTAACCTTTGTGTTCCGAGGGATAGCCAAGAAAGATACATAGTGTGGAACCGGCAGAGAGCTTATTTGCCGCTGTGGAGGAAAGGTTGGGTTAGCATCAGCACCCAAAAACACGTAAATGAGAGTAGGAAGGGTGAATGCCATGAAGGGCGAAGTACGGGGTGAGAAACTGAAGTGTTTTTGTGGGGTGGAGATTGAGAAGATATGTGGCGGCATGGAGAGCTTCAACCCAATAAGAGGGAGGAAGGCTAGCTTGGAACATAACGGAGCTCATGATATTGTTAGTGGAGAGAATGATGCGCTCGGCCTAGCCATTTTGTTGAGAGGTATGTGGACACGACATGCGGAGTGCAATGCCATGTGTGAGAAAGAAATGGCGAGTGGTGGAATTATCAAACTCACGACCGTTGTCGCACTGGATGCTTTTAATTGTGGTGCCGAATTGTGTGCGGACATAGGCAAAGAAGTGAGAGAGAGTGGAGAAAGTGTCCGACTTCAGACACAAGGGAAAAGTCCACGAGTAATGCGAGCAATCGTCGAGAATAATGAGGTAGTATTTATAACCAGAAACACAAGCGACAGGTGATGTCCACAAATCACAATGGATTAAATCAAAGTTTGCAGTGGCACAGGAGCTAGAACTAGTGAAAGGCAAACGAGAATGGCGACCGAGTTGACAAGCATGACAAATAGACTCGGTGGCTTTATTGCATGAAATAACAGAATCACTAGCTAACTTGGAGAGGGCCTCAGCACCAAGATGGCCAAGGAGGCGATGCCAAAGCGTGGAAGATGAAGTGGTGACGAGAGCTCGGGGTTGTGATGGCAACATTGGGTAGAGGTGGCCAAAGCTATTGCACTTGGCGATCACACTCCGAGTGCGAAGATCCTTTACAGAAAAGCCAAAGGGGTCAAATTCAACGGAACAATTGTTATCAATAGTAAATTGGCGAATAGAAATCAAAATTTTGATGATATGAGGTGTAATAAGAATGTTCCGTAAAGAAAATTGACCAGGAAGAATGGTGGAGCCGATAGAGGTGACAGGAAGGGTAGAACCATTACCCACAACCACAGAAGAGTAGGAGGGGGGAGGAGGGTGGGAAACAGTGATATTACCAGCGTCTGAGGTCATATGGGAGGTGGCACCGGAGTCCATATACCATTCACCGGAAGGAGGAGGATTGAGCGACATTGTGTTGAAGGAGTTTAGGAGCGCCGCTTGGTCCCAATGTCCTCTAGATGACATGGGCATCCAAGGAACAGACCCATTAGGTCAGCCAATGCCAAGAACAAAGCAAGACTAGGGTTTGGGCCACGACATACCATCGAGCAACAACCGCAGACAATGTCCCAAACCAGAAGCGCTGTGGCTCCACGGGCGTGAAGCGGCGCGAAAGCCCACTTGGCGCAGTTGGAGAAGGCGGAGTGAAACGGGCGGCAGGAGACGCGGAAGGCGGTCGTGGACCGAGAATGGAGGGAGCGTTCGCGTGTGGCCACACTTGGATCGTGCCAGACCATGGGTTCCAGGGCAGGCCGGCCTGTGGAGTGAAGCTAGGGTGGGACACATTGGGCGCCTGGGAGTGCTGACCAGTGGGCGCCGAGGATCCGCCGTTGCCATCGCGAGTGTTGCGGCCGCCACAGCGATTGTCGCGGGACTTGTGGTTGGAACACCCACCACTGCTGCTGGTGGAGTCACCGCCCCCGTTGTAGGAGCCGCCACTAGAACGAGAGGCGCCACCCCCACTGGTCTAGCCGGTGACGAGGAGGGCTGTTGATGAGCCGGCCCGGTTTTGCATGGTGAGCTCTTCAAGCATGAGATCACTGCACACCTCGACGAACGACGACAGCGGCTTAACCCTGCGGATGAGAGCCGCCATGTGGGAATATTTGTCGTTGTGGCCTCGCAGAATGGCAAGCACCAAGGTGCGGTCGAGGACAAGTTCACCGAGATCGCCGAGGGCATCGACCATGCCCTTGAGCTTGCGGCAATAATCGGAGACGATGAGATTGCCTTGGCAGAAGGTGCGGAACTCGACATCGAGATACATCGCCCATGTCTCCTTGTTGCTGAGGAACTGTTCCTCTAGCCCCAGCCAGACGCGGCAGGCAGACGTGGTTGGTGACATGACGAGCTCGACGAGGCTAGAGGAGATGGTGCCGTAGAGCCAGGACAAGACCGTGCACTCCATGCGGAGCCATGACGGATCGTCGGGGAAGGCAACATTGGCGAGGACGTGGTCGGAGAGCGCGTACTTGCCGACGACGAGAAGAAAGAGACCATGCCACTTGGTGTAGTTGGGTGAGTCGGAGTCCAGGATGACGGGAATGAGGGTGCGGATGTTGACGACAGCCATGGCTTGAGCGTGTAAGGCGGCGATGGTAGTGGCCTCGAGCGCGCGTTGTTGTTCGTGCATGGCGCGCTGGGCAACCTCAAGACGCTGGCGATCCATAGCGAGGCGAGTGCGTTCGGCGTCGAGGAGTTGACGTTGGGCGTCGAGGTGCTCGGCCTCGGTCTGCAGCACGTGGTCGCCCATGGAAGAAGGAGAGGAGACGCGGCGGGCGAGGATCGCTGGCGGCGCGGAGAAGCGGCGGGTGGAGGTCGCCGGAGGCTTAAAGTGCGGAAGCGAGGGTCGCAGGAAGCGAACCACTCATGATACCATGAAAGCGTGATGATTTGGAGATTGAACACGCAATGATCATTCCATTCGTCCGGTGCAATACAAATAGCCAGGAAGGCATAAAAGAAGGCAAGCAATCCTAGATTACATGCATGCTAAACATAGAAGGTATTAATCACAGAATATTGCACAATAGCACCGGTGGAATGCATGGAGATTGTCCAGTCGATATCACAGGTGATCAATCCGTCTAACAGGGTGCTACAATTTTTTTGTGTTCAGTTGGCACGGTAGAACTCTGCACGTGAAACACGCCTGTCCGAGTCAAATAGTCAGCATCCAAACTCTGCTGTTCTTATGTACAACAGAAGATTTTCTTCTGTGCATGTTATATATTTTTCACAAAAAGCCTAACATATTTTGTCAAGTATAGAACACAAAAGAGGAGAATCTGAAGAATTGCCATTCAGATTATCCTGATGAGTATATCTAAGATGAGCAGCACTACGATGTAAAACTGCTGGAACTTCCAGTGGACACCTGAATGGATTGTCCCTCTTTGATACTACCAAACCCTGATCCAGACTCCTCAGATGACAAGGGCTTCTTGCTGATGATTCGGTAGATGTCCGCAAGGACCGTCTGAAAAGCCTTTTCGACATTTGTTGCATCAAGTGCAGATGTCTCGATAAAGAACAGGCCTTCCCTCTCTACAAAGCTAGCTGCATCCTCAACTGCGACTGAACGGAGATGCCTGAGGTCGATCTTGTTGCCAATAAGCATTACAACAATGTTGGAGTCAGCATGGTCTCGGAGCTCCTTAAGCCACCGTTTCACATTCTCAAATGTTGCAACCTTAGTGACATCATAGACCAGCAATGCCCCTAAAGCTCCGCGGTAGTAAGCACTTGTTATCGCTCGATACCATTCCTGCCCAGCTGTGTCCCATATTTGGGCTTTTATAGTCTTCCCTTCCACCTGAATTAGAAAAATCAAGCTCGTTTAAGTTACTTCTGCTATACCAGAAATGAATAGGTCTTCCTGTTTCCACAAAAGGCAAGGTTCATGAGCATAACTGTCGGCGTACTTTACGCCAGGGTACCCTCTTCGCCGCACAAAAGCATGCGTGGCCTCACGGGCGCCTAGCAGCGGTGGGTGTTTACACCATCACCGCAGGCATCACCACGGGGCGCGGGTGAGCAGGTGGGCGACCACGCCGCAGCCGCCAATACCAGCCACACGCGGGCGTTCGGCGCGTGTCACGAGCACGCCGCCCATCGGTGTCGGTCCACGCGGGCGGCGGGCGAAAGCAGTGGGCGACCACGCCGCCGCCGGGCGCCAGCCCACGGGCGTTCGGCGGGTGGGCGAAGCACGCCCGCCCACCGGTGTCGGTCCACGGGCGCTACGGGCGTGTGGGCGACCACGCCGCCGCCGGGCCGCCAGCCCACGTGGCGGCGGCAGGTAAAGCACGCCCGCTTATTCCGCCGCCATGCAAAAGGTGGATACGGTGGCTTCGCCCAAGTCTCCTTTCCCACCGCATCGCGTCGAGGCAGCCTCGCTGTGCTGTGCACGCCGATTCCAAGGAATTCGCCATAAGCCCATTCTCCGACGCCACACCTACCCGTCGAGAGGGTCACATCCCTAAGAACGGGCGAAGGCATGCGCCGGCATTGATTAGGGCCAAGGAACGGGGACAAGATAAAGGCGAGTAAATGCATGTAAGATAAGCATGATGACGCCCCTTCCTCTAGCAGCCCCGTGTAAGCCCCCTGTTTATAAGGGCACTCTAGAGCATAAGAGAGAGGGGGGGAAAGAAGGGAGAGAGAAAAAAAAGACTCAACAGAGGAGCTGGTCATCGGCAAGCTCTGTAACCAAGTTCACCATACTCAATCCAAGAGCAGGCAGGACGTAAGGCTATTACCCTTCCTCCGGGGCCTCAACTCGGTAAAATCACTGTTCATCAAATTCGAGACACTAGAATTCTAGTGTGAGAGGTACGGGTTTCTCGCTAGGGTTTGCTAACTACCAAAGCCAACCCCTACCAAACCAAACCTCGGTCAGAGACTTGGGCCTATCGTGGAATACGCCGGCTGGGCGCGCCAGGTAGGGGCTAGTAGTTGGTTTTTCCGATCATCTCCCATGAAGTTTTGGTGTTTTTTAGTCCCTGCACTCAAGATGGCGGGTTCAGAGAATCGTGAAGGAAGGGTCGGGCCATGCTCGTGAGTGTGTCCGGCAATCCCGCCGATCGCAAGACCGCCTCACTCCACCGCAGGCACCGGTGATGCTCCCTGGCGGCCGCGGGCATCCGGCGCGCGCGGCCGCCATGGAAGCGCCACTCCGCTCGGGGACCTACACGCAGCTGCCTCTCTCGACCACCCGTGGAACTTGCAGAGACTTCGCCCACCGCGGGTGCGGATCTCGCCGCCTTGTCGGTGCGACCCAACCGGGTAGCCCCTCGCCGCAAAGCACCGGTGGTACTCCGCCACCAGTATGCTGGCCGGGGCTCGCAGGGCTCTAGCCGCTTTGGTAGTAGCGCCTGCCAGCGAGCCAGGCTGTGGAAGAGGGCAGGAACAAGCGGCTCCGGTTCCGAAGGAACCGTGGGGACCTAAGAAGTCATCTTGATTAATCCCGCCGGCGAAAGCGGCGATTCGCGTCAGAAGCGCGCCGCCAGCCAGAGAGGGGCACGGCAGCGTGGCCTCCGAAGATGAGAGTTTCTCCGATTCACGGAGAGTCCCATCCTCGCTCTCCGCCGAGCTCCCGGCGGGCGGCCGGCTCGCTTATGGCGTTGATATCGCGTTCTCCCTGTGGTTACGCCGCGGAGGGCTCAAAAGTTCCACCCGCATCCATGGAAAGTTACGACGCACTACCAATCCGGAGGAATTTTGTAAATCTATACAACGGTGGTACGAAGCGGCGGGTCCGGAAAAGTCATGGCCAATTATTTCGACGCTATGACGGGCTCGCCTGCTCATGGAGGAATTGTGCGGCCTCTTCGTCGCCAACTTCCAGGGCTCCTTCGCGCAGCCGGGCGTGGAGGATGATCTGCATGCCTCGAACAAAGATAAGGGGAGTCGCTATGCGTGATTTTATCCGGTGGTTTCGCCATTGTCGCAACACGATCCCCACATCTCGGAGCAATCGGCCGCCATCGCCAAGAGGCGCCCGCGACCGCGAAGATGAAGGAGAAGATGGCCACCCGCATTATCGCCACCACCTCGAAGTTTTTTCGCTCGCGATAAATGCGCGCGGCCGCGGAGGCGAGGGACCAGATCTCGTCCCTGTGGTGGCCGAGGTAAAGATGAAGCCGACCTCGGCGGTTCCGCCCATTGGCAAGAAGGCGCGAAGCGCGAGGCAGAGAGACCCGACGGGTCTTGGCCGCCGAGCGTGACCGCTGATGACTCGGTCGCCAGAGCGCGACCGCCGTGATCGAAGCGTAATCGCCGCGATCGGCGAGATGATCGCCGTGGATCAAGATGATAACCGCCGCGTCAGGGAACGACGCCGCGCGGAGGGAGAGAGGGCCTTGGTGCCCAATTCATCGAATCGACACCCATGACTCGACAATTGCTGTGTCGTGGACCGAATGGTGGAGCGCCGGATCAAGGAGCGCCGCTCGCGACGATGAGCGCCACCCTTGTGACGATGATCGTGGTGAAGACCCCGCCTACCGCTTTCCAAAGAAGCGGATCATACCGGCGATATCTATGGCGGTTCGTCCGCTTCGCTTAATACCGCTTGCAAGCGTTGAAGAGGGAAGTGTGCGCCACGGATCAGTTCAAGGTCGCTCGGATGCTGAAATGGTTGGAGGAGATGATCATCTTCAACAGCCGACCACCCTAATTGCGCCACCTACCGGGCATTTCCGACAGGTGTCGCCCACACCCGCAATATTCTACCGGGTCATGTGCTAGTGGATCTGAGGGAGTTCTTCACCTCCCGTCTTCACGGCATTTCGCTCTTCGATCCCCTCAGATCTCGTGATCCATCGCTGCCTTTCTTCTAATAGCCTCGGGGTTAGTGCAATTCTGTGGGCAAAAGCGCCTTCCCGCATTTTTGGGGAAAGGGACAATTATCGCACCGAAATGGTGGACTTTGAAGTCACCGATTTTGATCTCCCCACAATGCATTGCTTGGCCGACCGGCTGGCCAAGTTCATGGCGCACCACTATGCGCATATGGTGGTGAAGATGCTGTATTCGCCGCCCCATAACCATCCCGTGGATCACTCAAGCCTTGCATCGCTATAAGTTTGCACTTGACATGATTGGCACCACTGCGCCGGGCATGCCGATGTCGCCGCGCAGAGCCCATCAAGCCCGACCAAGGCCGCCTGCTCGCCGGTGAGGTTAAGGTGGTCGCCTTGAGTGAGGGCTAACCTCGAAGATCACAACATTGGCGCCAACCTCAGCGCCAATAGGAAGATGCGCCACCTTCCTCCGGTCTAACTCCGACGTGTTTGCTCGGTAATCGTCCGATATGACCGGGTCCCTGTGGAGGTGATTGAGCACCGACAGCAACGCCCCCGGCGCGCCTGTTCGGTAAAAAGATCCGCGGCAAGCTCCGGAGCGCAAGATGCTATTCGGCAGAGGTGGAGAAATTATTGAGCGCAGGAATCATCAAGGAGGTCACCATCTCCGAGTGGCTCGCCAACTCGTGCTCGCCAAAAATCCAACGGAGGTGGCGAATGTGTGTCGATTTCACCGACCTCAACAAAGCTTGCCCGGCGATCTCTTATCCCTTGCCGCGAAGTTGATCTCATTGTGGACTCTACGGCAGGTTGTGAGTTGCTATGTTTTCTGGATGCGTACTCTGGGTACCATCAGATTAGCATGGCGGTGGAAGACGAAGAAAAAACTGCTTTTGTAACCCCTATGGGTGTTTATTGTTATATTAGAATGCCCTTTGGTTTAAAGAATGCTGGTTCTACTTACCAACGTGCCATGCACATTACTTTTCGTCCACAGATAGGACGTAACCTTGAAGTATATGTTGATGATCTGGTCGTGAAGGTTAAAAAGGGCGAGGAGTTGATTCAAGATCTGGAGGAAACCTTCGCCAATCTTTGGAAGAATTGCCTGAAGTTGAATCCAGAGAAGTGCGTGTTTGGTGTTCCCTCCGGTAAATTATTGGGGTTCCTGGTGTCCAACCGGGGTATTGAAGCCAATCCAGACAAAATAGCAGCAATTGAGCATATGAAGCCTCCAGCGCGGCTCAAGCAAGTCCAGTGTTTGGCCGGTCGTCTGGCCTCCCTCGGGTGGTTCATCGCCCGACTGGGGGAAAGAAGCTTACCTTTGTTTAAGCTATTGAAGAAAACTAACCATTTTGAGTGGACTGATGAAGCCCAGGAGGCCTTTGAAGACTTGAAGCGGTACCTCACCTCTCCACCAGTGTTGGTTTCCCCTGCACAAGGTGAACCATTGCTTTTGTATATCGCTGCTACTCCCAAGTGGTCATTTGTGGTCGGTGGTCGAGAGGAAGGTGTCCAAAAGCCAGTCTATTATGTCAGCAAGGTATTGCATGAAGCCGAAACCCGATACCCACAGGCACAAAAAATGTTGTATGCAGTCCTGGTGGCGTCTAGGAAGCTGCGGCATTATTTCCAGGGGCGAGAAGTTACTGTGGTCACGGCCTATCCGCTGCGAGAAATCTTGTTCAACCGTGAAGCGTATACGCATTGCTAAATGGTCAAGGAACTGGAGAGTTCAATCTTAAGTTCGCCTCCTCGACCGCCATCAAAAGTCAAAAGTCAAGTGAGTTCGTTGTCGAGTGGACTCCCGCCACTCCTCGGGAAGAAGCCCCGCCGCCTCCTTGACCTTATTTTTGATGGCTCGCTCAGATTGGAGGGCGCAGGGTCGGTGTTGTCCTAGTCTCCCGACCGGGTTATGATGTTTTGCTGCGCCAGGCATCCCAAGGCTCTAAGTCAGGCGACTCCTGCTGGTCATCAATCAAGCGAGGAAGGAATTTCAATGTCCTGACCCCACTATGGCGGCGTACTTAGCGGAGGTCAGAAAAATGGAGCGACGTTTTGAAGGATTGGGATATATTCATATCCCCCGGCGTGATAATCACCTTGCGGATGGGCTCTCGTAGCTTGCATCCTCAAGGGCTTCTGTCCCAGTCGGAGTCTTCGAAGAAAGACTATCGCGACCGTCCATCGCAGCCCACGATCCAGGTGGGAATGATGGTGTCGCCATCGCAGCCCACGATCCAGGTGGGAATGATGGTGTCGCTGTCGCAGCCCCCGATTCAGGAGGGGACGATGGTATGGCCGTCGCGGCCTCCGACTCAGGTGGGGAAGGTGACGCTGCAGCCACAGCCTCCAGTTCAGGAGGAAGGCCGCTGGCCGCCTGCCAAATTTCAAGTCCGGAGGGAAGGCGGCGGTGCTGCCGATGCAGCGCCAGGGGAAATGCTTGGCCCAGCAAAGTACCCGGGTGAACACCGAGTGCTCGCCACACTTGGCCGGGAAGATCAGTGGATGGATCCGATCCTAGCCTTCCTGCGGGACCAAGTGATCCCCGACGATGATGCGTCAGCTGAGAAGATAGCATGTAAGGCCAAGTGCTATACTCTGGTGGGTGGGGACCTATACCGCCGGAGCAGAAACAAAATTCTACTGAAGTGCATCACTCGGGAAGAGGGAGCGCCTCTCGATATCCATGGAGGCGCAAAGCGGAGCTATATGTCCGCCTAACGCCGTAGGCAAAGCTGCCGCCAAGGATTTTATTGGCCCATCGCCTTCAGATGCTTATGAAATGGTGAGGACATGCGGCTTGTCAATTCTTCGCCAGTAAGTCCACCGACCAGCCCAAGCCAGAACCATCCCGCCTCTTGGCCGCTCATGTCCGGGGCCGGATATCCCGGGTCCGCTCTCGGGCCACAGGGGCTTCACCCACCTTTTCGCCGCCATTGACAAATTCACGGCGGGTTGAAGCGAAGCAAGACGCGCTGCTACGGCTTCCGCTGCTGTCAAATTTATGCATGGGATATTCACCTGCTTTGGAGTCGCCAACCACATTATCACCGACAATGGAACTCAGTTCACCAGTGCGGTATTTCTGGAGTTCTGCGATGAGATGGGCACCAAAGTATGCTTCGCTTCGGTCGCCCACCCCAAAAGCAATGGTCAAGCTGAGCGTGCCAATGCCTTAGTATTAAAAGGCCTCAAGACAAGGGCATTTGATCGACTCCACAAGCGGGAGCGCCGCCGATCGAAGAGCTTGGCCGTGGCTTTGGGTCGCCCATACCACACCCGGCCAAGCATCGCGAGACGCCTTTCTTCCGGTATATGGGGCGGTTGTTCTCCCTCCGAACTATCGTTCGGCTCTCCGCGCGTCTCGGTTTTCAATGAAGAAGGCCATGAAGATATTCGGCAAGAAGAAGTCAACCTGTTGGAAGAAGTTCGTGATCGAAGTCGCCTTCGCCGCCCGCAGACAAGAAAGCCTCAGCGATACCATGCCACCCGTATCCGAGAGAACATCGGCAAGCATGCACTGGTCTTATGAGGGTTCAGACGCATGCCGGGTTGCATAAGTTGTCTCCTGGGAGGGCCCTTTGTTGGTCTCAAGATCTCGACCGGCGGTCCGTTAGCCATCAAGACGCCGGAATTGGCGAATTCCTACAATGTGGAGTTGTTGCGAAGTTCTATCCATGAAAATCGTAGTACCGGTGATTCGCTGATCACAGGATGGACCTATCCCCACCGACGGCGGCCATCGGGTTGTTGATAATGTAGTTATCTTGAGGATTTTCGACTTTGTCATTACTCCTTTTTGTGTCCCACGACGCTTTTGCGCATGGATGCTATTGGTCCTTAGTTTTTGGCAATCCTCGTTGGTCCATAATTATGCCTCGTATCCGTGGTCGTAAGGACGGCAACCAGAAGCGGATTTGGCACGGTGCTCAAATGTGGTTCATATACCCGGGTTGGCTCTCGTAAGCACCGGCCGTCGTTATCGCAAGCACCACCGCCTAGTATCCTTCCCGGAGTTTGTCGCTTTATCAAGACAAGGCTATGGGCCGTGTTTTGGAAAAACGGCGACAACATGGAAGCCAAAACGAGTGAACCAATATTACCCCATGCGCAGACTTATGTTGTCATGATCTATATTGTATGTGCCCTGCATGGTATTCATCCGCCTTTGCAATAGTCGCATATGTGCACGGGTAAAACTTTAAAGCTTTGGCTCGATTCGAAAAGAAAAATTTAATGGCGCCCGAAGACTCCGGCTGGTCGCCCAGCGCTTGGGGGCTGGTCGCCCGAAGACTCCGGCTGGTCGCCCAGCGCTTGGGGGCTGGTCGCTCAAGACTCTACTGGTCGCCTGTCACGCTGGGGGGGTCGCTCAAGACTCCGGCTAGTCGCCCAGCATTGGGGGCTGGTCGCTCAAGAATCCATTTGGCCGGTATCAGGGGCTGGTCGCCCAACTTCTTGAGTTGGGCACCTGCTAATGCATAAACCAGATAAGTGTTTCAAGTAACACTCCCGATTGTTTGCTTATGTGTATGCTGAAATTAATCAAATTATGCATGGTTATCACGGACGTCGCAAACCCGACGGCTCCTTGGTGATAAAAGGAAAGTCTTCAGTGTGAGCGTCTAGTAAGGCTAAGTGACCAGAGTGTAAGTTTGGCACGGTGCTCAAACACGGCTCAGACACCCTAAGTTGGTTTTAGAAGCACCATTGGTTGTCACCGTTGAGCACCGCCGCCCAAGACCACTCCTGGGAACTTATCACCTTCTGCGCCACACTGGGGTACAATTCTAAGAGATTACAAGGATTTAAGTTCCGGAAAGGTTTGAGCCGATGACAACCCTGCATAAAATCTTGACGACAAAACTATTCTGTGCTCAAGCCCAGACTATTACGCCTCAAAGCCGTCTTCGCCTAAGTTCTATATAACTTATGCGTGACAGCTTACATTTGTGGTTAGTTGCATGTGACCTCTACAGAATTCCGACGTTGCTCGACTCAAAGCCTAACCGGGCGCCTCAACCGAAGTTTCAAGTTGGCCGCCTAGCAATTCCAAAGATGCAATATCAAATAAGCACAAGAAACAAGCATGAAGGTAAAACCAAAAACATCCATTACAAGCTAAAGTTTGTTGAAATGTTCATACAGATAAAAAAGACTGATCAACAAAAAAAGTGGAGTGGCGGCCCAGCCCTTCACTCATCACCCACGCCGATGTCGCCGGCGTTTTTCCTCCGCCACCGGTGGCGACATCCATGACCGGCCGCTGCACTTGCACCTGCTCTACCAAGTGCTTTCGCGCCGCCGCGACGCTGCGTCTCGCTCGGGCGGCCTCTCCCACGATGCAGGTCTCCATCGCCGCCATCGGGTCCAGAGAAGCGTCGCGGTGGCCCAAAGAAGTTGACGAAGGTTGCGGTTATCACAAGAACCTCTTGCCCTCTGGCGGAGCGTGCGGCGAAGCGGTGGCAACCCCGAGCGCTTCGCGGCCTCGATTGGTCGCAGAGGCGCATCGCAGGGCGGTGTCCGGAGGGCGTCTCCAAAGACCACGCCCAAAGGTTCCAGGCATCTTTTGATGCGCTGGAAGGCTCTCTTGAGCATGGTGGCGAGATTGCGCTGGCGGTCACCAGACGGAGGTCCTCTCGCGCCGGCCCTCTCTCCGCCTGCTGTTGCATGGTAGCTGTGGCGGTCGCGGTGGCCCTTTGTTGTGCCACCATCGTGTCCGCCTTCTCCCGCTCCCGTGCCAGCTCGTCGATGGCCCCTGTCAATTGCCTCGCCGTCCGGGCTCCATGCCCACGGCCGGGCTGGCGCACCGAGTGAGCTGTGCAAATTACTGAGCTCTGTGAAGAGCTCAGTGGAACGCACGACAGGAGTGGTGACGGTGCTGGCGGCGAGTGGGCGAGGCGCGCTGGTGTCAGGGCCGCCTGCCCCTGTCCTGGTGGTGGCGGCGTCCGTGGCGCTCGAGCGAAGTCTCCGCCATAGGCGCAGTGGCGTCGCTCCTTGAGCATCTTGAGGCCGCCTTGGCGCGCCGCCTCAAGCCGGTGCCGCCTTGGGGACCTCAAGCCCGCCTTGTCGAGTGGCGGCATGGGTTCCCATGGTAGAAGGCGGTGGCGCCATGGAGGATGAGACCGGCGCCACGGGAGGAGTCGGAGAAGGAGAAGACAATGGAGCCGGCGCCATCGCGCTGGCACCGTGGCGATAGAAAGCGGCGCCAGAGGTGGAGATCTTTGGCGCGCAGGCGGCGCGCCGTGCGTTGGTGCTGCAATGGGGCGGCGGTGTGACCGCCCATGTGAAGTCACCGCAACCCTTGGGCCGGTGGCGGCGGAGGTTTCGCCACAGAAGTGTCTTCTTCACGCCCGACCAAGCGTCCGACGAGTGGCCGCTGCCCATCGCCCGATCGTGGGAGGAGGTGCATCCCGATCGTCGGCGATGGCGGCACCACGGCGAGGTCGGTGGAGTCCATTGGCGGCAAGAACTCGACAACCGTAGGCGCCCGTGTGCTCCAAGTCCGCGAAGCACGGCGCTCAAGGAAAGTCCAGCCGCTCGGAATCGGCAGATCACCGCAAGCCACCTGCTGAGACGTGGCCCATCCAAGTTTCCCGCAGCCGCCAAAGTTAAAAACAGATCGTCGGTTGGTAGGGAGCAACACAAAAGAGGCATGAATGCAGAAAAAAGCCAAAAAATAGCAGTGAAGTCTTACGGCCGGGGAAGGTGCGGGTGATGTCGCTGTCGCCTGTATATTGCCATGCTGGACGCATACGGCGACGAAGAGGACTCAGTCTTCGGGATACAAAATCCCTAACAACCAGCGCCCAGCTAACCCGGGCCCCGGCGATGTTGATACGGTCGCCATTGCCAGAGCTCATTGCCTCTTCGACGGCGAAGTTCTGAGCTTTGCGATCGCCACCGTTCTTGCGGCACCCCAGAGTTCAAACATCATTGCCGTTGTCTGACCAGCCATTCGCGCGCCAGCCTTCCAATTTGATCTAGGCTCGAAGGGAATATAGCGGCTGCCATCCCACCAAGACGGAAATGGCGCTCCCTCAAATAGCCATTGCCGGAGGAGGCACGGCAGAGGAAGAAGTAGCGAAAAAGTGGAAGATTTGGCATCACCCCCATGAACATTTCACAGAGGTGTGCGAAGATGGCGAGAAAAAGAATGGAATTGGGGGTGAGGTGAAGGTGATGGATTTCGTAGAAGTGGAGGACGGTGAGGAAAAAATCAGAAAAAGGCGGCACCAAGCCCGCCATGATGCCCCACACGAAGATGATGATCTCGTCGGCGAGGCACTGTGGCGTAGGGGTCCCGGCCCGGAAATAGAGAGGGCCCTCCGGCACGATGGTGTGGAGTCTCCCCACTGTGTAGGAGTCCATGGTGGAAGCGGGAATAGAAGGCGAAGCGGAAGAAGCCATGAAAGCGAAAATGGCGAAAAGCAAGGAAAACTTAGAGCAAGAAGATGAAGTTTGCAAGGGGTGCTAAAAGCGTGAACTGCCTGGTGCAGATGAGTCTATTTGTATCCCCCACTCGCACCGACGGTTCACGAAGGTACAAGATCGTGCGCCGTTTCGGGTCCCCAAAAAATCGGCGGATGCAATGAAGCGCAAGAATCGAGGCGGTCGCATCCTGATGAGTGATGGCCCCATCCAAGAATGCACCGCATTTAATGTAAGATCTCGAAGGCTCGATGTGCGTTTTGGTGGGCCCGGCTCTTGTCAGATTTTTACACCGTGGTACCCTCTTCGCCGCACAAAAGCATGCGTGGCCTACGTGGCGATCTAGCAGCGGGTGGGTGTTTACACCCGCCCGCAGACATCACCACGTGGGCGCGAGCGCAGCAGTGGGCGACCACGCCGCTGCCGGCGCCACGCCCACGTGGTGGCTGGCGGGCGTGGGCGAGCACGCCCGCCCACCGGTGTCGGTCCACGGGCGCGCGGCGGCGGTGGGCGACCACGCCTGCGCCGGCGCCGGCCACGTGGCGTTCGGCGGCGTGGGCGAAAGCACGCCTACCCACCGGTGTCGGTCCACGGGCGCGCGGCGAGCAGTGGCGACCACGCCGCCGCGCGGCGCCCGGCCCACGTGGCGGCTTGGCGGGCAGGTGGGCGAGCACGCCCTGCTTATTCCGCCGCCATGCAAAAAGGTGGGATACGGTGGCTTCGCCTCGAAGTCTCCTTTCCCGTCAGCATCGTCGAGGCAGTTCGCCGTGTGCGTGCACATCGATTCCAAGGAATTCGCTACAAGCCCGCTCTCTCGACGCCACACCTACCCGCCGCAGAGGGTCACATCCCGGAAGAACCGGGCGAAGGCATGCGCAGGCATTGATTAGGGCCGAAGGAACGGGACAGCGCATAAAGGCGTAGTAAATGCATGTAAGATAAGCATGATGACGCCCCTTCCTCAAGCAGCCCCGTGTAAGCCCCCTGTTTATAAGGGCACTCTAGAGCATAAGAGAGAGGGGGGAAAAGAAGGGAGAGAGAAAAAAAAGACTCAACAGAGGAGCTGGTCATCGGCAAGCTCTGTAACCAAGTTCACCATACTCAATCCAAGAGCAGGCAGGACGTAAGGCTATTACCCTTCCTCCGGGGAGCCTGAACCTGGGTAAAATCGCTGTGTTCATCAAATTCGGAGACACTAGAATTCGTTAGTGTGAGAGGTACTGGGGTTTCCCTCTGCTAGGGTTTGCCAACTACCAAAGCCACCCCCCTACCGAACCAAACCCGGTCTGTAGACTTGGGCTTGTCAGGTGGAATACGCCGACAATAACGAAAAGGCAAAGCCAAATGCTGCAGGAAGGAATCCATTTGATAATCTAATGGCAACAAGCAAATTCTTTTGTGAAAGGATGAAGTTAACAAAATTGCAGTTGGTTCACATGATAAGAACTATCACATACTGAGCTTCTAGCACATCATAATTGAATTTCAAAGTTGGTCCCTAATTTTCTTGTCATCCATATACCATAGATGAAGATACTAACAGTCTATTTTCCCAGAAATCAAGTGTAAACAGTTCTGACATAATACCTCAACAGAATGAAATAAAAAATTCACATATGTTTACATCACATCATATCTTAGTAAAAACAAGTGAAAGACACAAACTGAACTGATGAACACAATAGTCAACTGAGAATAAAGTTGACATAGTGCAAGATTATACTAAAATGTTGAAAGTGTTAAGTTGATCTCACGGGGGTTTCGGTCAAGGACCGTTCCCACGTATAGTGCCCTGATCGGGGGCACAACAACAACCTTGGTTGTGGCCCCCTGTCACACGTGTGCGCCATATAAAGGAGGACGTGGGGGCTGGCATGGGAACCAACGTTCCCTGGTTTTCACCTCACTCCCACAAACCCTAGAACCCAATCTATTGCACACGTAGTGACGGGAAGGCCATCGCCATTCTTCACCGGTTCTGCATCCTCTCCGTGCGATCGTCAAGGCCGCCACTGCTTCCTCTTCGTGCAAGCTCAATGGCGTCCTCATCTAGCAATTCAAACCCCGAAGGTATGTACCCTAAGATCCCCTTCTAGGTGTTTCGTTTAGGCTCTAAGATCCTCTAAACCTATCAATGGTATCAGAGCAAAGGTTCTAGTGCCTAACCCTAACCCTAGATGAAGTATTCCTTCGGATTTTAGCTCGTGCACAGCAAGAAGAAGGAGAGGAAGAACCATTTTGCTCTCAGTTTCACCCCCCTGCGCTTAGTTAAACCCTAGCGATTGAAATTTCCCCAAAAATCCCGAAGAACCGCATCAAGATTTTGGGGAAGAAGCCCTACCTGGGCTCGCCATGCTCATCGTCTTGGATGACGGTCACGGGAAGTAGCCGCTCCGCATCCTCCGCGTCCTTCGCCGGTTCTTCTTCTCGCCACGCTGCGGCGTCTGGCTTAGGGCGCCGCAGGTCGCTAGACGGTGGCGCTGCTCACCTCGGAGATCGCGCGACCGGCCAGGGGCCTGGGCGGCGCTGTTGCCTCCGTTAAATCTCTCTCTCTGGCTGGAGACAAAGCGCCAAGCGACGGGTTTAAGAATGAATTAGGGTTTGGGGGTGTCCGAAAATTCCGGGTTTTTAATCCCCGCCTGGAATGATCGTGGCCGTCCGATGCAATCGGACGGCGCGGAGGCAGCTCGGCCCGGCTGGAGGCTTTGAGCCCAGGCGGGAATGAACATTGCCGGCCCAGGCCCAGGTTTTGGAGGCCAAATGGCAGCAGGCGCAAATTGGGCCGGCTCGGCCTGGAGACAGGAAGTTTCGGCCATGAACAGTGGCCATGAACAGTAAAATTTTAGTTTATTTATTTTTGCTGTGAAGAATTAGTTTAAGTGTTGAATAAAAAAATTATATGTTTCCGCTGCTAAGTTTATGTTTATTTTTCTGATTAAATTGGATCCAACGTGAAAATTTAATTAGAAAATTATATTAAGTTTATTTTAGTATGGGAATTTTGTCTTCTGACCAACGTTGATGATAAAATTTGCCATTAAGTTTATTCTCAGTGTGGGAATTTTATCTTCTGACCAACGTTGATGATAAAATTTGCCAAAATAATTAAGTTTAAGTTTTGTTCTATTCTAATTCTGCCCAACAGTGATTTAGAAGTAGAACAATTTTTCCTATTAAGAGCATGTTTTAATTGAACCAACGTTAAATTAATTCATGCACTTTATTTCAGTATTCTGATTAAATTATTTTTTCTTATGAAGCTGCGAACACTTCGAATGTTCTAAGTCTGATCTCTGCTATTGAGCCCCTAAATGGGGGGAATTATCCCTCTTGGAGGGAGAAGATTGAGATGGCACTTGAACTCTCAGACATTGATTATGCAATTATGCATGATCATCCCACTGAGCCCCAACCGATCCCTGATGGTCAACCAGACGCTCAGAATAATGCTACGGCAAGAATGGCATACGACATTGAGCGTGTGAAGTGAGAAAATTCTAACAGAAAATGCATGATGGTGATTAAGAACTCCATCGTGGAAACAATAAGAGATGCCATCCCAGAATGTGCTAGTGCTAAGGAATATCTTAGCAAAGTTCAGAGTCAGTTCACTGGCTCTACTAAGATGTATGCAAACTCTCTTATGCAAAGACTTGCAAATGAGAAGTTTGATGGGCAAAGTAACATTAGAGAGCACATTCTGAAGATGAGCAACATAGCCACTAAACTGAAGACCATGGAAATGGAGATTTCAGAAGGATATTTGGTGCAATTTATCATAAATTCCTTGCCCAAGGAATATGAGACTTTTGCAGTAAATTACAACTCCATAAATGAAAAATGGAGTATAGAAAAATTGATGGCTATGTGTGCTCAAGAACAAGAGAGGCTTAGAGCTCAAAGGATTGATTCTATCAATCATCTTAAGCAATTAGAAAAGAAAAAGGGAAATTTTCAGAGTAAGTCTAAGCCTTCTTTTAAGAATAAGGGAAAACCTCAGAATAAGAAATTTTCCCTTGGCCAGAAGCCTTATGAAGGCAAAGGCAAGGGTCCAGCAGAGGTGGACAAGGATACATGTAGACATTGCAATTAGAAAGGGCACTACATGAAGGACTGCGTTCAGTTTCTTAAATGGCTGAACAAGAATGGTAAGTATCAAATTACATTCATAGATGAATCCCTGTATTTAGATTTTCCCACTCATACATGGTGGATTGACTCAGGTGCAACTGTTCATGTTGCAAATTTCTTGCAAGGATTCCATACGAAGAGGATCCTGAAAAGAGGAGAAAGAAGCATTAGAGTCGCCAATGGCATCGAGGAAGAAGTTGAAGCCATCGGAGACCTCCCCTTAGAATTAAATAATGGCTTCATTCTTCATTTACATAATGTTTTAGTTGTACCCTCCATGAGGAGGAATTTGATTTCAGTATCCTGTTTAGATGATGATGGCTATACATGTCATTTTGGGAATAAGAAATGTTTGATTCAATTCAATAATATTGATATTGGTCTTGCCTTCATGCAAGACAAGCTTTATTTAGTTTCCCAAAGTAATGATGTGAATGTTGTGAATGCCTCTTCATCGATGAATGAATGTAAGAAGCGTAAGAAAAGTGAGACTGAGACGTCTTTGAAATTATGGCACTGTCGTTTAGGCCATATTTCGAGGGGGAGGATTGAGAGATTAATCAAAGAAGAAATTCTCCACCCGTTAGACTTCTCAGATTCAGAACATTGCATTGATTGCATTAAGGGCAAATATGCTAAGCAAATTAAGAAAGCAAATTAAGAAAGATGCCAAACGAAGCACATGAATTTTAGAAATTGTTCACACAGATATCTGTGGTCCTTTTCCTGTGAAATCAGTGGATGGTTTTGATTCATTCATAACATTCACTGATGATTTTTCGCGTTATGGCTATATATACCCAATTAAAGAACGATCAGAAGCATTAGATAAGTTTAAGATATTTAAGGCTGAAGTTGAAAATCAGCATGATCTAAAGATTAAAATAGTAAGATCAGACCGTGGAGGGAGAGTACTACGGTAGACATACCCCTTATGGCCAAGTTCTTGGACCTTTTGCAAGGTACCTACAGGAAAATGGCATAGTAGCCTAGTATTCTATGCCGGGCGAACCTCAGCAGAATGGAGTAGCTGAAAGGCGTAACCACATATTAATGGACATGGTACGAAGTATGATAAGCTACTCCACCTTACCGATTAGTCTATGGATGGAGGCATTAAAAACCGCTGCCCATATTCTTAATCGGGTCCCCAGTAAGTCGGTGTCTAAAACACCATACGAGTTATGGACTGGGAGGAAGCCCACTCTAAATTATTTACATGTGTGGGGCTGTCCAGCTGAGGCTAAAGTATTTAATCCAAATATTGGAAAGTTAGATGCTAAGACCGTCAGTTGCCATTTCATTGGCTATCCTGAAAGATCAAAAGGGTATCGTTTCTACTGTCCTGACAGACAGACTAAGTTTGTAGAAACAAGGCACACTGTGTTCTTAGAGGAAGAAATGATCAAGAGGAGCATGGTACCCCGAGAAATAAGCCTTGAGGAGAAGAGGGTCTTTGCCCCAACTCCAATGATTCAAGAGCCCATTTTCTCGATACCTGCTGTTGTTGCACCACCAGTTGTTGCAACACCTGCTGTTAGTTCTTCTAGTGCAGCTATTAACGTACCTGAGGCTCCTGTTGTTATGGAGCCCCTAAATCCCGTTGCAGCTACACCTGAAGAGCCACAGCAGCCTCCTATAATGAGCAACGTACCTGCTCAAGAACGTCTTAGGAGGTCACAACGAAACAGGAGATCAGCTATTTCTGCTGATTATGAAGTTTATGTAAGTGAAGAATTAGAGATAGAGGATGATCCCACCTCTTTTGAGGAAGCCATGAGAAGTCCACATTCATCTAAGTGGCTCGCAGCCATGGAAGATGAAATGAAGTCCATAAGCGCAAATAAGGTATGGGACTTAAAAGAAATTCCTAAAGGAGCCAAAACAGTAGGCTGTAAGTTGGTCTACAAAACTAAGCGTGACTCCAGAGGGAATCTTGAAAGATTCAAAGCAAGGCTCGTGGCAAAAGGCTTCACTCAGAGAGAAGGAATAGATTATAATGAGACCTTCTCGCCTGTTTCGACAAAGGATTCTTTTAGAATCATCATGGCGCTTGTAACACATTATGATTTAGAATTACATCAGATGGATGTTAAGACGGCATTCCTTAACGGGGATCTATACGAAAATGTATACATGGCTCAACCCAAAGGTTTTGTCGTGGAAGGAAAAGAAAATATGGGATGCCGACTAAACAAATCCATTCATGGACTTAAGCAAACGTCTAAACAGTGGTACCTTAAGTTTGATAAGATCATAAGAAGTTTTGATTTTAAGGAAAATGAGGAAGATAATTGCATCTATGCTAAGTTTAAGAATGGAAAATTCATTTTCCTAGTCATGTATGTAGATGATATCCTGCTGGCAAGCAGCGATAAAAATCTACTTCTGGAAACTAAGAACTTCTTATCCTCAAATTTTGAAATGAAAGATCTCGGTGAGGCATCTTATGTCTTAGGAATTGAGATTCACCGAGATAGAACAAAAGGGGTTTTAGGCCTATCGCAAAAGGCATACTTAGAAGAGGTTCTAAAGAAATACAGTATGCATGCGTGTAAGGCTTCGCCTGCCCCAATAGTCAAGGGCGATAAGTTTGGGAATTTTCAATGTCCCAGGAACCAATATGAGATCGATCAAATGAAATCGGTTCCATATGCTTCAACTGTCGGAAGCATAATGTATGCTCAAGTGTGTACTCGCCCTGACTTAGCATTTGTAACCGGGATGCTTGGCGATATCACCAAATCCAGAATAGATCATCGAAAGTCATAAGAAAGTCTTGCGGTTTTTGCAAGGAACTAAAGACCTCATGTTAACGATAGAAAGTCGAGTGCTCTCGAGATTGTGGGTTACTCGACGCAGATTTTGCGGGGTGTGTAGATACTAAGAAATCCACATCAAAGTTATGTATTCACCCTCGCAGGGGAGCTATTTCGTGGAAAGCTCCAAACAAACCGCCATCGTGATCGCCGACAATGCATGCTGAGTTTGTAGCTTGTTATGAGGCAACCGAAAGCAGCACTATGGCTTAAGAAATTGCACCGGATTAAGAGTGGTGGACAGCATAGAAAGGCCACTCACAATATACTGCGACAATGAACCAGCAGTATTTTACTCCTATAACAACAAGTCAAGTGGTACTGCCAAACACATTGACATTAAGTTTTATGTTGTGAAGGAGAAGATCCAGGATCAAACCATAAAATTAGAGCATATAAGTACCAAGCGAATGCTTGCGGATCCGCTAACTAAGGGCTTACCACCATATGTGTTTAGAGAACACGTAGCCGACATGGGTTTATTGGAAAGCCTATGATTCTAGAAGTAAGGGGTCAAATAAGCAACCATCTCCCATAAGACTAAGTTTCCGTTTTGAGATAGAAAGGTGTACTATAGTCATTGAGCTCAACAGCACATAACTGGCGGTTGCAACGCCTTGGTCTTTGTGCGCTAATCTATTGAGGAGCGGGATTAATGTTAAGTTAAGTTGTTTAGCCTCAAGATCAAGGGGGAGAATGTTAGGTTGATCTCTCGGGGGTTTCGGTCAAGGACCGTTCCCACGTATAGCGCCCTGATCGGGGGCACAACAACAACCTTGGTCGTGGCCCCCTGTCACACGTGTGCGCCATATAAAGGAGGACGTGAGGGCTGGCATGGGAACCAACGTTCCCTGGTTTTCACTTCACTCCCACAAACCCTAGAACCCGATCTATTGCGCACGTAGTGACGGGAAGGCCATCGCCGTTCTTCACCGGTTCTGCATCCTCTTCGTGCGATCGTCAAGGCCGCCACTGCTTCCTCTTCGTGCAAGCTCAATGGCGTCCTCATCTAGCAATTCAAACCCCGAAGGTATGTACCCTAAGATCCCCTTCTAGGTGTTTCGTTTAGGCGCTAAGATCCTCTAAACCTATCAGAAAGCAGTAAAGGTACGCATGGAGTCTATATTGAGACCAACAACCTACCACTACATTGTTGAAGGTATTAAACTGAAAACTAATGTTCAAGTAATATTAATTACTCCCTCCATTCAGAAATACAAAGCCTATAGTTTGAAATGGTCATGTTTAGAAACATAAGTCTTGTATATGATTTAATGAGGTTTTTTCTACTATACCCCTATTTATTCTCTCTCAACCATATGCATTTATTCATTACCGTCCACACAACGTATTATCTCTCATATTCGAAAACAATTAAGTGGGGTATCTAGTTATTCTCTTGTACCTTTCTCAATTTCACCACAACCTTAATCCTTGTGCAAAGTCAAAATACGTCTTATATTTCTTAATAGAGGGAGTAAAACTTAAGGAGTGTGCCTCAAAATTTCCAAAATGGAGACTTATTCTAACGGATTAATTCCTCATATGCCCACTTAAATCTGGGAAAGATCCATGAATGTGTGACTGAAATGTGGGGTATCCACATGTTAGTGACACAATGAATGACATATAAGGAACGAGGTTAACATTTAATAACATATAAAGAATTGCCCCTATTCTATTACTCCCTCCTTTCCAAAATATAAGGCATGGTTTGACTTGGCACAGTCTTCTAAACTATATTTTGACATTTGATTTCTCTTATCCAATATCATTCATACAAACAAAATTAATATCATTACAAAGTACTTTCAAATACGAATCCAATGGTACCACTTTTATATCACAAAATCTTTATATAGTTGGACAAATCATTGGTCAAAGATTTCAAAGTTTGAATCTTGAAATACGTGCGCGCCTTATATTTTGGAAAGGAGGGAGTATATAGTAGACAAGCAGGTGAAGTTCATCCCAGCCATCTGCCAAATGGGTAACAAACTGACCCTAGTTTGTATTGCATTTCATGATAGGAAAAAGTTAATAGTACATTGACATTTTCGATTGAGAAATTTTACGGTGCACAAACCTACTGGTAGTAGGAATTAAATCTAACCATCCATTTTTGAAGGGTATGTTAGTCTTTTATCATCTATTCAGGAAGGATATTTTAGACAATTCCTAATTTGTTTTATTGCTTGCCCTAATTTTTTTCCGCCGTCGGCCTGAGTTCAGCGCAGCCGCCGCAACGCGTCGTCCTCCTCGGGGCTCCACGTCCGCCGCTGCTCCATGAGCCGCCGCAGCGCGCGTAGTCCTCCGCGGGGCTCCACGTCCGCCGCCGCTCCAATTTGAATATGTGTTCAATACGGTAGCACCGTTTCCATATGTAATCTGTGTTCAATACGGTGTTGAATAAGGACAAACAAGGTAAGGTAACAAATATCTGTACACATACGTAACAAGGTAAGGTAACAAATTAATACACAAGGTAAGGTAACAAGAATCTGTCGTCAAACGTTTTTACCTTCCTACCCCTCTACAGAATTTTACTACACATGCTACGTATGGTAGTATAATCAGATCAAGAGCGATTTTAACCTTTGGATCAAAATAAATGGACGGCCCATATTCATTTTTGTGTATTGTAAAAGAGCTCTTTCGATTTACATCTGAAGAGCTTTTGAGACCAGTATTTCTATTTAACCTTCAGACATCATAATCTCTTACACAAGCTATCTTCGTTCTTTCACGTAACAATTTCTATCCATAATGAACCCTCAAGGTCTGGGATGGAGGAACCGCTACAAAGGAATTTGTACTTCTGTTTAGGAAGGAACCATGCTTGTGCCAGTAAATCTATCTGAGCACTTACAGCAATATCACAGGAAGCAGGGCATTGCAGTATTTACTATTCAGAAATATTGATTCTCAAAAAAATATTCAGAAATATCAAATGAATCCAATCCCCCACACATATGACAAATAAAGGCATATGTACAAAAGGACATAGTTTGGGGAAGTAATTACGTATTATTCACTTCATTATTCGTGCAAGCCTTCAACTACCATATTTCATCCCACTAAAACTTCTCAACAGGGTGCACAACGACCTAACACTTGTCAAGTTGAGCTGAGTGAAGTGAGGAGATAACCACCTGAGCCTGGGGAGATTGAGCCCAGAGGTGTTTACAATTACGGCCTACTTCCTTCTGGTGTGATACCCGTCAAGCTCAGCCACCAAACACCTTTGTTCAATTAATAGTATTGGGATGGTTTGCAAGAACAGTTCTCAGATGCATCTATGTGGATATTAGTACCATCCGTGTATTAGGCTGGTTCCAAGTGCATAAGACCATGGGATTTGAGTCTTTAGACCATTGTGCGGAATAGGGCATTGCAATCTTCTTGGAAGTCACCTTGGGGGCATCGGAGCCACCACAAGTTCTATTGTCTTGCTTGAGGGATGCGTTTGTAATTTTCAGATGACTTTATGGAGGTCAACATGGCACTTGGCAAAGATCATATTAAAATAATGAAGCCTGTTCATGGAAGGAATACTTTAGAAGATCTGACAGATCACAGATGAATAACCATGCGAACAAAATAAAGATGGCCACCAATGATCTAGCACATATGTACACT
Organism: Guadua angustifolia; assembly: GCA_036346375.1. Lineage (NCBI taxonomy): Eukaryota > Viridiplantae > Streptophyta > Magnoliopsida > Poales > Poaceae > Guadua > Guadua angustifolia. Next base: position 46,476,152 of record CM070505.1, on the reverse strand, counting down.
CACAATACTTTTTTCTTTTGAAACATCATTCTACTTAATATTACAGAACTTTCCTACTATTCTTTTTCATTTTCAGGGTATGGGCACAATGAAGTTTCTGAGGTTCTTGGGGACAAGAAGAGGTTTTTCCTTGAAAACATTCTAATGGTCTACTTTGAGAAGAACCTGGTCATGGACTAGCCATGAAGGCCCGGCAAGACCAAAGGACAAATGTTGCAGAACCAATCACTCGCCCCCAAGAATCCTCAATGTACAATCTAAGGAGTGTTAAGCTGATGACATGGAAACCTCAGGTGCCAAATGGAATGTTAGCACGGCCACCAAATTACTAGCTGACCAAGACACAGGAATTCACAACCTGTAAATTACATGGAGAAGAAAAGGATTCAGTTCTTCGAATCAATATGGATAAACTATCCGAAAAGCTTTTGTCACGGTACACTAATGCCGGCTCCTTTTATTAAATAGCAAAATACAGCAGCAGGACTGTTAGTGTTTTTGGGGTTTACCTCCAAATTTCAGAGAAAAAGTAGAAGAAAAAATTGTATTGGCAGGCTAGCTAGGCCGGCCCAGCCCATGTGGCCAGGCCAACCCAATCGGCCCAGCCGATGGCAGCGACAAGGCTTCGGTTGCTGCTTTGACTGAGTAGGAGAAACAGCATAAGGCTATTCACAGTGCATTGTATCTTGTCACAATATCCAAAGCTGCCATGTCATATGATATTATAGAAGATACAACTATCCTAATGCATGGTATCATGAATTATTTTTTAGTCCCTACAAGATAATTAAATGCTAGATGTGTATGAGAGTATAAATTGTGGGCCACTTAGATGATTCAAGTTTCAATGCCTATGATTTCGTGCCCAAGTGGTATCTTCCTCAAGATACAGCTTTCTTCTCTCCCCTCTTAACTCTCTTGCCACATCATCAAAAATGCTTATGTGGCATGTATTAAATGGGTATGTTACCATGCACTGGGAATAGCCTAAGGGGATCGGCTGGACCTGGGAGGGCGACGCGTCGTGCGGCATGTCACGTGCGATGGCTGCGCATGGCCGGTTTGGCGGTAGGTTCGACGGCCGTTACTCACCTCTCCTCGAGCTCCTATATTGATGGTTGGCTGGTTGTCTCTCAGATCATCACGGTGAATATCATTCTAACCCCTATCTTTGATTAAAATCCACGCAATCCGGTTGGGATTCTTGCCCTTGCTCTTTGCTTCCTGTAATCTCTGGTTCTCTCTAGCTCGATCTGTTCTTAATTCAACCTGTGGACGACCATATTCACATGTAATCCTAGTTGAATCCTAGACTTGATCTTGTAGCCTAGAGTTTGCTTGATGATTTAGGAAATACACGAGGCTAGAACATCCGGTTGCGCAGACCTCTTGCTGCTCTCTTGATCAGGTTGCTTGTGGTCTTTCGACTTGGTTGGTCACACTGGTGACCGATTCTTGTGATTTGCCTCTTGTGTTCTGCTGATCCTGTCCTTTGGTCGGGAGGTGGTTTTGGTGCTTTGTGCAGCTAGGGCTTCATCTTGGGACTATGGCTTTGTATCTCCAAGAGCATTTGCTGGTGAGTCTGTGGCAATACAGTGGTAGTATTGATTTTTAGGATAACATCTTTTGGCGTGCCTAGCCGGTTAACACTGACATTCGGTCAGTGGTTTGTAAGTATTCTTGATACTTCTGTTCTTCATTCTTTTGTGATTGCAAAGGGGCAGTCAAATATTTGGCTTGAGGACTTTGCATGTGGGATAAAGTGTTCAGTGAGCATTTGAGACTGAAATAGACTATTTGTGACAACAATCTTTGCATGTGGGATAAAGTGTTCAGTGAGCATTTGGATTGGCTGGTTGAGACTGAAATGTATAACGGTTAGGATTACAATTGTATCCTCCCTAAGCAGGGTTGGTTTCCATCTTCGGGGTTTTCTTGCTGTGCATGGCGGCCTGCCTCCTGAGCAATACCCATCTTCATGTAGTCGGCTTGGCCCATCCCTCTTGGGTGGTCCTCACTACCGCCATGCAGATACCCGGTCCACATACTCCACAAGAGTCCCGAGTGCTTTGCGATCAAATTGCCGCTTTCGTCGCACTCAACCGAGTCAAGCTTCACGCCGAAAGTGCTTCCAGATTCTTGATGTAGTTTCGACTTGTTTTCCTTTCCAAATTAATGCCCATTGTAGGCAAAGAGATCGTGAAGGACTCAATAGAACTCCACGCGTTGAATTATATCCATCGTCTCGACATACAAATGGTGGCTCATCATGGGGTATACCGTATCCCAAACGATATACGTAAGTCAAAACGTTTTTCCGTTCAAAGCGAAATTCAGCGCCGCCCCTTTAAATTCATTCGCCATTGAAGTTCTTGATGTCGTCGTTGAAGCATTGGCCCACACGCCACGTGCATCCAAATTTAGTAGCCCGAAATCATGTGTATGCGTAACTTAGGCAATGTAAAACAATTCACTTTCGGATGTGGTGTCCGATCGGTTTATATATAATTTTAGAGTTTTTACTCCTTTTCCTTATTGATTTTGAATTCATCCGAGTGGTTTGACTCTTTTTTGTTTAAGCACTCTGCCCGACTAGTCTAGCCCCCGAGCGTCGGGAGTCGGCTCATGGCACTTTTTCCTAGACACGCGTTTTGGGTGACTAAAGTTCGCCGCTCATGGGGTCAGAGCTTCCCAACTCGGAATCAATGCACTCGGATTCATTTGCAATCGTTAAGTAAAAGAAGAAAAATACAACTCAGAAAAAGATGTGCGTATGGGCACACTATTAGGTGTAGCCCCCGATTTACTGCTTAGTTGAGGATCAACTAAGTAGCAAGTCAAGAAGAAAGTCGCAAACGAACAGTATTTCTTAATGTAGGAAACAATAAAGAATGTTGCGCATGCGCAACACTATTAGGTGTAGCCCCCGACTTACTGCTTAGTTGAGGATCAACTAAGTAGCAAGTCAAGAAAGCCAACAATTTTTATTTATAATGACATAATTTGAGTAAACAATGACTTAGCTGCTCTATGCTCCATGTGTTGCGGACGATCGTGCCGTCCTTGCTCGTGGCGTAGGCATAGGCTTGCAGTCGAGTCGTATGTTGCGCTCGGAGCGCAGGCATAGGCTCGTGGCCGTGCCGAAGTTGGCGTTCGGGGCGCAGGCGTAAGCTTGTGACCGTGCCGAAGTCGGCGCCGGGCGCAGCGTAGGCTCTTGGCGCAGCCGGTCGGCGCCGGGCGCAGCGCGTGGCTCTGGTCGTGCCGGTTGGCGCGGCGCAGCGTAGGCTCTTAGCCGGCCGGTTGGCGCCGGGCGCAGGCGGGTTTCTTGGCCGCGCCGGTCGGCGCCGGAGCGCAGCGTGGCTCTTGGCCGTCTGAAGTCGGCGCCGGGCGCAGCGTGGCTCTTGGCCGTGCCGGTTGGTGCTCGGGCGCAGCGTAGGCTCTGGTCAGCCGGTTAGCGCCGGGCGCAGCGTGGCTTTTGGCCGTGCCGGTTGGCGCTTCGGCGCAGCGAGGCTCTGGTCGTGCCGGTTGGCGCCGGGCGCAGCGTAGGCTCTTGGCGCGCCGGTTGGTGCTCGGGCGCAGCGTGGCTTTTGACCGCGCCGGTTGGCGCCGGGCGCAGCGTAAACTCTTGGCCGTCGTCAAGTCGGGCGCCGGGCGCAGGGCGGCTCTTTGGTCGCGGCCGGTCGGCGCTTCGAGCGCAGCGTGGCTCTTGGCCGTCAGCCGGTCGGGCTTCGGCGCAGTGTGGCTCTTAGCCGCCGGCGGGCGCTTCGGGCGCAGCGTAGGCTCTTGGTCGGCCGGTTAGCGCCGGGCACGACGCGGGCTTTTGGCCGCGCGAAATTGGTGCTCGGGCGCAGCGTAGGCTCTGGCCGTGCCGGTTGGCGCCGGACGCAGCGAGGCTCGTGGTCGCGCCGGTTGGCGCCGGGAGAAGGCGAGGCTCGTGGTCGTGCCGGTTGGCGCCGGGCACAGCGAGGCTCGTGGTCGTGCCGGGTTAGCGCCGGGCGCAGCGTGGCTCTTGGCCGACTTAGTCCTAATAGAGGCTTGAGTTGCTTGATTAGTGGAAACACATCACTAGCCGAGTGACGAAGCTCCTGAGTTGTTGTAGCAACAAACAAAGGCAATGAGGGTCGAGCAGACAAATTTCGAGTTCCGTATAATCGATTTAATCATCGGGGAGCGCCAGGTTTATTGCCTCCATGCATTATATGTGTTAGGCTTAATACCGACACCAAAATAATTTCCTGAAACAATAATCAGGAAGAAATTTAAGTAGTATCTTTTTGCAAAAAATTACCCGAGTGATCCGAATAATTTTTTAAACCACTCGGAAAAAATTAAGCTGCATATTTAAATGCATAATTTAAATATTAGAAAGACTTAGCCGTTAGCTCGCCGCCTAATCTTGGCACGGTTCCGAGTGGTCGGATGGCCGAGCCCGAGACGGACACCTATCAACGCAGACTTTCGCCGATCATGCGAAGCATATGGGCGAGAAGCTCGCGACGCACCACCGGTGAAAACTCCTCGAGGTGGTCCCGCCGGTGAAAACTTGCGACGCAGACTTCTCCGCGAGAGCATATATGGCAGCCCGAGAACCCGCGCTTGCGGCCTTGATTTCTTGCATCTCCGTGGCGAGCCCGAGATCGTGCACACCACGCTAGCCTCCCGCCAGTAGTCGGAGTACTTGAGGCGGAATTTCTTCACGCCGGAGTAGCTCGCCCACGCCATCTCGCTTTTGGGACACGCCGCCAGAGCTCGGATATTTTGCATGCATGCATGCAATCCACGCCACGCGCAGACGCCCAAAGAAGAAACAAAATTTCGCCACCGGAATCACACGCAGACGCCACGCATGCATGGAAGCTTGTCGAGGAGAGAAAAACTTAGCGCTAGAAAATCTCCGTGCCACCGCAAGAAACTCACCACGGAGAAAAAGCTAGACTTCCGTCGAAGATTGCCATCAAGCTCGCCGAGATTGATCTTAGCGCAGCCCCTACCTGGCGCGCCAACTGTCGGTGTTTGTTACCGGCAATAATTTATATGGGGCTATGCGCTGGATCAAGAACTCGATGGTAGCACAAGACACGGGAAATTATACAGGTTCGGGCTCTCGCGGTGGAGATAATACCCTAGTCCTGTGCTCTGGAATTATATGTGGCTAGCTTATAGCTGATGATGTTGTCGTCTGATGATCTATGGTGCCCCGTCCCCTCCCTTTATATAGCAGAGAAGGGCGGTTACAATATGGAATCCCACTCGGATACGAGGTGGGGATTGTATCCCTTTCCTTATCCGTTATACATGATAACGGTTAGGATTACAATTGTATCCTCCCTAAGCAGGGTTGATTTCCATCTTCGGGGTTTTCTTGCTGTGCATGGCGGCCTGCCTCCTGAGCAATACCCATCTTCATGTAGTCGGCTTGGCCCATCCCCTCTTGGATGGTCCTCACGGCCCGCCATGCAGATACCCGGGGTCCACATACTCCACATATAGCTTTGCTTACCTGTGATCTACTCAGTCAGTTGTGAGATATAATGTCAGTTGATGTTCATTCTGTCCCTGTAAGCTTTACTTGATATAGCTCTGTCTTGTGCATACATGCATGATAAACAATTGATTAAGTTTGTATTTAAAGTGTCAAGTATTGAATTTGGTAATTCAGGTAAGGTTGTCATAAATTAGTCTATTACTCGTCCCTTGTGACAAGGAGGGCCTTAGGCAACCTGACATCTGAGAACACTCAAAATAATCAACTTAAGCTTTATGCTAGTTGTCATGTCTTCTTTAATGTTCATGATTATGCACATGTTAATATTCTTGAATATGAGTTCTTTTTCTATGATAGTATCTATAATCATGTTTCAACATGTTTACATGTGCTACTATGAATCTTTTGTTCCATGGTTATTGTCTGTTATTGGAATTAATGTCATAATAAATTTGCTAATACTACAATTTATACAACAAGGACATCACATTTATTTTGGACATCGCGTGACTGAATTCAGCTCCAACACAAATTCAATTCCTCCAAGGAAATATTAGGTCACAAGTAAATCTGAAACCATAACTACGACCAGCACATCACATCTTCATAGTCAATAAAATAGTGTAAATCAAAAGTCAATTTGTCAGTAACATTACTGTCATCAATTTCAAGAACTAAAACATGCTCCCAAGGTAAGTAGGATAGCAAAATCATTGTCAGGTTCCAATTCCGGTGCGACTTATGTGATCGTCACTGACAACAAGAAATGCCATATAGGATGGTCTTTTAGAAAACCAGCTGCATCAGTGAGCAATCAACGAGATGATTAGTATACTATAGGATAGACCAATTCCCACCAATCGGCTTATTTTGCACCAGTCTTGCATATCAAGTGTAAACATATTATTCTAGAATATTCTTTGAGAAAATTGAAATGAAAATGAAACAAAATTATTAAGTTGCAGCTGAAGTCATGAATGATAAAACCAGCCCCTGTTAACTAACCAAATACTTAATGTGCAGAATAATACGAATAAACTGCGATGAAACATGCGCTTAATAATCAACCAGCCCCCACCCAAAATTTGTGGCCACCACAGACACTACAAACTTGGATGTCCCAGTGTTCCAAGAAGAAAAAACAATCTTCGGAACTAACACAACTTCTCCTAATACCTTCTGAAAACGAGAAACTATAACCCAATTAACCTCGGTACGTCTATTTCAATCAGACTCAAAATTCTAATTTCTAATAAACTAAACAGTCTCAACTGGAAGTAGAAACAAGAGCAGCTAGTACCCAAGAATTGGAACTGTTGGAGATAACTCAATATTTTAACTTACCATATATTTTGGTTATATCCAAATATGTTGTTGTCCAAATCGTCTACCTTTACTTGTAATCTTGAAGCATTATAGTAGATTGTTTCGTGGTTTTTTTCACAAGGGTTTTTTCCATAAGGGTTTTTCCATATTAAATCTTCTCTAATTATCTTGCCGTGCATCTATCCCTAACAAGTAGTATCAGAAGCCTAACAAATGGTATCAAAACCCTAACAAGATAAATTTTAGATTTAAATTTCAGGCTTTCATACCAATTATTGGCAAGATATTTCATGCTATTATTTTGTGCTCATATTATTAGCGGATTTCATTCATTGCAATTAATGCTTTTATGCATATTCTGGCGGATTTTATTGCAATTCAGGCAGAATTTATCACTAAGATTTATTCAACGTTTCAACATCAGTTTTCTTTGACGTTTCATCGTCGGCCCTGAAAAAAATAATGCAGTTGAGGAGACAACTGTATTTAGTGTTTCATCATCATTCATTGGAATTTGGTGTTTCATTTACCATTTGGATACATTGACCATTATAGAGGTTTTGGCAACGTTAATTTATAATTTGATGACACCCTGATGGTACAATTATACTCTTTGAAGTTTTTCTAGTGAAAGTTTTGCTCCAATGTTAGTTTGAAATGAAGGTTTAAAGTGCAAGAAGGAGTTTGTTTCTACGTGGATACTAAACGTTGTTTTTGTTGTCTTTACTCGATATGAGTGGTTTACTGCAATTTATACTCTATTGATAGCACAACAGTTTTTCTTCATATTGGCATTTTTGAGCAGCTACAACCATTTTATGGATTTTCAGTAGACAGTTTGCTGAATTTTATGTTCAAAATGGAGCATTCCAAAAGTCCATATTATGAGTTCTTCACTATCTACCCAATACCATAGGTGATGTCTTGGCTTATACCGTTTCATGATTAAGCGTTTGTTTCATGAAGTCAGTTATACAAACTCAGACTTTATGAGGGTTATGAATCCTTGAAGACTCAGATTCATCGTCTGCTTTGTTATAACTGTGTATTTGGATTAACTGTTCCAATCTTTCTCTTGACCTACTGTTGATTCGCTCAATGTTGCTTCATGAGAAGCATTTGGATAAAATTGTTCCAGTCTTTCAAACCCTTTGAGGTTTTTCGCACTACAAGCATTTGGATTGACTGTTCCAGTTTTTCTCGTTCAGTAGTCCTTTGGACTTTTAACGCACTTATATTCATATGCTTAATTACCTTAAGGTTTTCTGAAAACAATTTTGTTATAGATTTCGAGTTAAGAGAAGCTTTGTTAGAGATAACTCAATATCTCAATTTACCATATATTTTTGTTCTATCCAAATATATTGTTAGTCCAAGTTGTCTACAACTAGGACTCTTGACTATATAAGCCAACCTTTGTACTTGTAATCTTGAAGCATTATAGTGGATTATTTCCCGTAATTTTTTCCGCAAAGGTTTTTTCATGTTAAATCTTGTCTTCAGTTATGTTGCGTTGCATCCATCTCTAACAAGAACAAAAGAGCATGGGATGTGAGGGTGTTGTTGGACCTAGAGGGTGCACGTGGCGAACTCGACGCCGGTGGTGGACTTGGAGTCGAGGGAGAAGCTGTTGCAGGTTCGACTTGCCCACCCCCGGAGTCCCCGATCAGCACCACCTTGAAGAGGTAGTCGTACTCGTCGCCACCCTGCTCCCACGACGCCGGCCGGCGAGCCATCGCGCGCCGCCCTCAGGCAAGAAGATTCCCAAAGTTCTGCCTTCCCTTCGCCTCTCTTTGCTTCCCGCGCACCACCGCCTCCTTGTGCCCTCTTCTTCTTGGAGCCCTCGCGTGTTCGCGCCTCTCTCTCGCGGTTCCGGGCCTCCCAGGTTTCCTTGCTTGGCTCCTTTTCCTTCGAAGCTCTGGTAGCCGTGAGGAGGACAAAGAGAAACAGGGAGAATTGCTTATGCATTTGGTCTATCAAATTGATGTAGGAGCTAGACTTAGGCCACATTTTGAATTACATGAATTTTGGATAAATTGTGCATGAGATTAATTAGATTCTAATTAAATTCTCAGATTCCAAATGATGCTTTGAAATAGCGCGGTAGGAACTCAAATTTCAACTGCCCGATCAAATTTGAAAATGTAGATTGCAAAGGGTTGCCTACAAAGTACAAAGTAGAATGTCGTGGATTTTTTCAAAAGTGTCAGTGATTTGGTTTACTACTACTTCCGGTCAACTTATTTTAAGATTAGTTTTAATTCTATACGTTCCACCGTCTGTGTCCTAATTCCACCTCCTGATGTCAGAAATTCTCCGCAGGATGAGTTGTTCGTAGTGAAAATTTTTATAATTTTTAACCTTTTATTGTTGAGATTGCTCACAAAAATACTAATAGGTTTATCGTGCAAATTATTATCATAACCTTATATTTTTATTTGTGAGCAAATTGTAGGAGAAGCATGATCGCAAAACTTTGGTAACAATATGACCTACAATGCATAAGTCCCATGCAAAGTATGATACGCAAAAATTGCACAAAATTTGTGAATTGATGCAATACAGTATGATTTTATACCTTCACGAGAGAGACAAACACGAAATAGACCTATACTAACCGCATATTGGCCAGGCGAATTTTGATTGTGCAAAGCGTGGCAAGGCCACATGAAATTTTTGAAATTACACATAGATCCCTAGAATTCGCACCTTTTTGTGAGAAGGCCCTCCAAAATTTTTTAGAATTACGTGCATCCTCTTTTTGGCAAAAGGCCCTTCAAAATTTTTAAAATTACATATGAGACCCACAAAAAATTGGAGACACCCGAAAATTTGGCAAAAAAAATGAAAAGGCACTCGAAAATTTAGGAAATTCTGTATGCACTCTTTTCTCCCAAAAAAACAGCCAAAAAATCCGGGTTTTGCAAGCTTTTTGTAAAAAAAAAAACCTCTGAAAGTTTTTGAAATTGCAGGAACGCCCTCACAAATTTCTCTATTGATGCGTGGGTGCGTTGCGGCTGGTGCGGCATGCACCGCGCCCACACATCTAGTAAAAACTATATAATATACTAACCGCATATTGACCTTTGGTAACTCCATACACTTGTCATACTCTCCCTACAAAGCGAGAAACACAAATTTAAAGCACAGTTTATTATGCCTAACAGCAAGTTCCAAATCTAGCATCTTAACCGGTTATCGCCAATAAACGGAAATGCCGGTGGGTACCGGGGAGCACTGTAGCAAGTAGCAACAGTGAGAGTACGCCGCTTTGATTTTTTTTTTAATCTGAAATATACTTGTTAGTTGCTACTAGATCTTGTTGGAAGTTAAAAAGCTAAAAGTTTGAAAGATAAATGAGAAGTGAAATGTGACAGAGATTGAACTGGTAACCGTCCACCCAGTTACCGGCTACCGGCCAAGTTCCATGAAGATTTTGAAAATGCACCGGTGTTTCTGTAAAGCAATACTACATCACACGGATGTTTGTGTAAATCATATGTAGAATCACATATGGACTTTACAAAGAATAGATAATATAGATTTTGTTAGCATGTAAGGCATTTGCATTTCTCACTTGTAGTTTGCACAAAGTGCACTAACCACACACCAGAATAGCACAAAGAAACATACATGAGCAGATACAGACAGAACGGACAGGAATCCCCTACAATCGGCATGAGAAGTGCAACTTAATCAGTCCTATGCCTTACAGCCTTCTGATCGAGCGAGCCGATGGGTATGATTGCTCAATAATGTGCTGCTGCAGTACAGAATTCAACACAACACGATGCTTTGCTACAGTGTTCCAGAAGTTGTAAAGTGTCGGTTTTGAATCCAACAGAGGCATAAAGACTACTTAAGTTACAGTCCTCATGCTAATGTAGGAGATCCCTATCCAAAGAGAACTTACAAGCCACGTCACTTTGAAAGGATACTATGGAATGCGCATTCTGTTCAATCAAGAAAGAAGACAAACCTGGGAAATGGATAAGGATAACCGTTAGAGCTCGCCATCATCTACGGACATTCATACATCGCTGAATACGAGTTGCATCAAGACCAAAACGTAACTACAACTACACAATCAAATGTGCCATACGCGTAACACGAATGTAGTAAGCTCAGTGGCACGAAATATAGCTATCTGAACATTGCACGGACTGCATCAAAAAAACAAGATATCGGAAGGGGCTACTACAGCACGTCGACCGCAGAAGCGCAGACAGAGTGCATTGTTCAATTGCAATGATTTCGTGATGCTTTTGGTGCCGCACCAATAACCAATAGCAGGCTGGACTGAGTGTGAAAAATTAAGGCAATCTGATCACAGCAAAAAAAATGAGCTCCCGCGTTTCAATGAATATATTGTGTTGATTGACGTTTAGAAGATAAGAACATGGACCATCCACTTACATCACAAAATGTGGAGTTGGCAATGACAAAGACTCAAACCAAAGCTTTAAGTCATGACAAGAAATTCCCCGAATTGCGGGTCATGGAAGTGATTTCAGACAACTTCGTTCTCAGCAATATCTTTTTGGAAGGCTTAGCTTAGCCTCTTTCAGTTCCGCTGCAGGACCAGGAAACTTGAAAAGATATTTCTGAGTCGGAGCAAAGCATCTAGGCCTGTACGTGGATCTGAATGGATGCTAACAGGCAGAAGATAGATACCATGAAATACTATGTGATCCTGGTGAATGGTTACAAAATAGCAGCGTCTAAATTCAATTTTCTTGAGCTTTGCACAAACCATCTGCGGAATCTAAATGAATGTGTAGTGGCCCTATATCTGGGACTTCCTCAATACCTTCAGCAGGCTGAGAGGGATAGAGCTCTTATCAAAATTCCATCAAATCTCAAGAAATTGAGAAAAGAATGGGTAGACAATTACCTGCAGGAATTCTAGGAAACGCCATAGTAGGTAATTGATGATCATAATAAGGCAAAACAGCTTGCCTGCCCAAGCTCCACATGTGAGATATCTAAACCATTACAGAAACACCACATGAATGGCTTTCTTTTAAATTTAATGTCAGTACAAAAAAATGGTGATATTGCCCAGACTTTGACCAATAGAACTAACCATTATATGACATATAGAAATAATAAATAAATATTAGCACTTGAACAGCAAACAATGATAAAATAAGTTTCGCTGAAGGCAATGATTAAATGAAAAATTCTGACATACATTGTTTCATTCGCATAATATATTGCTGAAAGAAGACAAATTCAACAGTTTGTGTTCTGCAGTACACTCACCGGGGAAGGCGGTCTAGCAAATTTGTGTTTGAGGACCGCATTGCACGATCATATACAATCTCTGTTCTTTTGGCCACATCATCCCAGCTATAAAGCTTTTTCATCTGTGATGCATATTATAATTGAATCAGTACCAAAGAACTTCCGTGACGGTTTTCTACTAAAAAAGAAAGCTAATGCAAATTGCCCATTTCTGACAGGGGTCCAATGCTGTCAGCTCATGCAAGGTGTATAGAGCTAAGACTCACTCGAAGATGCATAACTTGGGGATCTATGCCAGGAAGCATGTCAATAGCTTTCTTGACAGCTCGTACCATATCTTCTGGAGCTGGTTCAGCAAGTACTATCATGTCGTCTGGCAGAACCTGAAAAACAGAAGTGTCATTTGTAGGAAACTGAAAATTTGACGAAGTAAATGAGGTTGAAGGTTATCTGAAAAATATAATTTAGGATCATAATTACCTCTGGAACACCTCCAACTCTAGTGCTTACTGTCAACAGTCCACAGCTCGCTGCTTCCAAAATGGCTATGCAAAATGCCTCTGTAAGTGAACTAAAAGAGCAAAGGTGAAGTTTCAGTGTAACTGTGGTTAGCCCATATATAGGTTGCACATTTCACAACTGTTTTGGGAGGTTAAAGAATGCTAAATGAGAGCAAAACTCTGTTTTCCTTTCTGTTTACATCAGATACATCTAATATATACTTAGAACTTCTACAAGAAAAGTTTGCAAAACATCAGTATGAACAAAGTTTTGTATTAAACTACAAGAAAATTTCACAAAACATCCTTATGAACAAAGTTTTGTATTAAATCTGATTTCAAATGGGTGTCGAAGGACCAGATGTTCACAAAACCACTTCAATCGTCACTATAAGAATGACCAAAGTACACTGCAACTGCAAGTGCAAAAAAGATCACCCAGATCCAGAGTGGCCCAAAATATCTGTCCAAGGATGTTTTGGACTTGTTTTAAGGTACAATATACTGTTGTCGCACCAATGTAGGACCCGGCAACAGTAGCAACAGCAGCACACGGCAGCCATAATTTCCACTATACAAGTTAAGATGTAGTGGGAGTTGGCTGAGTACGGTACATGGACACGGGAATCGGAATCCAACTCGGATTCGGGTATCTGATTTGAGAGACTTGAAAAATAGGATTTGGGGATTCCAAGACTATATATTAATATAATATAAAAAATAAATTAATATATTTATTTTCTATTGTAAATAATACTAACAAATGCTGAAATAGTTTATCATCACTGAAGTTGGAGGGTCTAATGCACAAAAGATCCATATACAGCACAGAAGATCCACCCCTTGCTTCATATGGCAGTCTGATGTCAGCATGTCACACATGAGAATGAAAAGCAGTAAACAAAACAAAGGTAGCACTTTTCTCCTCCAAACCACCCATGTGAGCATGTTCGCATTCCTGACATCTTCCTCTTCATTATTTCTTCCCTTGGAAGCCTTCCCTTCTTCTGTTCTTCTTCCTCGACCAAAGCCATAACAGACCATAGCAGAGATGGAGAACACATATTCTTCGTTCTTCTAGTCTTCCTCCAGCTTTGTTTTTCCTAGCCATGGTCAAGAAAAAGGGATGTAGAGCTAGCGTAGTTTTTTCCCCACTTAGTCTCTTCCTCCTTCACCTAGGACTTTGCTAAGGGTGTCTGATGTGTGTTAGGGAGTGTTTGACCCGCATCGACGTGGCCAAAAAAATTCAGACTCACGTTTACCTGCTGAGGACCAAGGGTTGGATGCTTGCCATTGATTGGCTGGCCATGCTGCGCAGCCAAGGCTCTGAAGCCTTGTTGAGAAAGAGAGACACTAAGGAACTTTTCTTATTTCTTTGCTTGATTAAAGAAGAAACAATGCCATCTTTTTGTAAGCATAACTTAACTTGACCGCTAAGAAATTATCTCTAACTTTTAAAGAAACAAACTAACTGAGGATAATCGTGGGTGAACAAATGAAACTAATCGAACCGATCCAAAGTATCCAAACCGATCCAATCTCTAACAAATGAAACTAATCGTGGGTGAACAGCACTATCGTAATGTTTGTGCGCTACAGTACCTTCGCCCGGTCCCTGTCCATAACATAAGATTAGTTCAGGATTGGTTTAGGAGCTGGTTACCTAATATTTCCAAATTAGATATTCTTGTTATGGGACGCCTACCGATCATTCTTGATTAACTAAGAAATAAACAGAGCCTCCTGTCACATAGCAAGTAAGCCTCAGTGTGGCAAGGAGGGTTATAGCGCGCCTCCACCGCCTCATTAACCTACAGTCCAAACTGGAAACCCTCAATATACTATGTCCAACCTCACCTCCCACAAAATCCATAACAATCTGGAATGCTAAGCACACAAAATATTCAAATACAGCAGTTTTTAGCTACCCCAATTAATGTGAGTGATCATTTTCACAAGAGCCTTGTGTTTTTATAAAAGTAATGGACGTGCTTGGTAAAAGCAATTTTCTGTGGCAATGAAATATGCAAAGTTGAAAATTAACAGAACTAATGCAACACAACATAGTATCATACAATAAGTTGATGGTGATGCAGAAGTACAATAAGGGGAACAGAAAATAAAAAAAGGGGTCCCGTACGAATCAACAATCTCGAAGAAAAGTGGGACAAATGCAGTAAAAGTCTAAAAGAAACAAGTTGTTAAACATAAAACAGTGAAAATTCAGAAAAGCTACCTGTTCAAAAATATGTGGCCAGATATCAGAACAGATCGTACTTGAGCATGAGGCACAGCCCCTAACATCTCAACTCTATCCTGAAGGGAGAACTTCTCCCTCATCTCTTCAAGTCGAACACGTTTTGGACCATCACCTCCAACAATAAAGCGAACCTGACAATCCATAGATTTATTCGTTTAGAAAACATAAACCCCTTTACCAAATAAAAAGATCAGAACAAAAAGGATGATAGTAATCAAGGCAGTATATGTCTATATGCTGCATTATGAAAATGTTCTGCCTTAGTCCAAACATACAGTTCACCTTTCCAATAACATGGATGACTCATTCCATGAGTGCAGTAGAAA
Organism: Guadua angustifolia; assembly: GCA_036346375.1. Lineage (NCBI taxonomy): Eukaryota > Viridiplantae > Streptophyta > Magnoliopsida > Poales > Poaceae > Guadua > Guadua angustifolia. Next base: position 46,461,008 of record CM070505.1, on the reverse strand, counting down.
TTTACCTTTGGAAATAGACGGCATACTTCTGGAATGACTTCAACAAGAAGGTCTGCACCTTTTCGATATACTAATCGACTTATCACAACAATAACAATTTCATCACAGCTTAAGCGGTTGGGGGAGGGAGTAAACATTGCAGTATCCACTGCATTAGGAACCATGAAAACCTTCTCTGGAGATATCCCTGACCTCAAGACAGTATTCTCTTTGCTTGTGTGAGACACACATATGGCCTGATCAATATCTGCAAGGGTAAACTGCAGCACCTTATTCATGTGAATGCTTCCAACGTCAGCAAAACCATAAAGCGAGTGATCTGTGAAGACAACTTTGTACCCCATTGTCCTAGCATGCATCAATGCTTCATGGCACAGTGTTGAAAAAGCCTGATGTCCATGCACGACAGAAATCTTCTCACGAATAAGAATGGTCCTTATAATTGGAAATGTCAAGAATAATGTAGGCAATGTATTCTGCATCAGGAATGGCCTCCATGGCACATAATAAACCTTCAAGCCGCCTGTAACATATCGTACTCCAGAACGTTTGCCATATGCATGTGTCATGACAACAACCTAGGCAATCAAACATAAAAATCGTTCAAAAGTTAGCTATAAAATTAATAGCATAAGTTACTTTTTACATAGTTCTGCAAATTGCATTAATAAGTGGGTAAGATCTTTAAAGCAGTACAACCTCAAACAGAAACTTAGCATATGTGCATGCTCTCCAAATTTAATAGAAATGATGCACATAAGGTAGAGTTATCAGAATGGCAGAATCAAAACCATATCCATTAGCTTATCTGACATCCCTAAAGCATATATGGGCAAAACAGGGAAGTAAATAGTTTATCCAGGATATAGAACCTTATGGCCGAGCTTAAGCAGGCATTGCGATAGATAATAGATGTGGCTTTCCACACCACCAAAGTTTGGGAAGAAAAAGTCGGACACCATCAAAATCCTGTGCTTTCTGCCTTGCACATCCATTCTGCTGGAAATCTGAAATCCCCAAAAATCAAATATAGCATGGTGTAAGAGAAAGACAAGACTTACGACTGGAAAGGAGAGCCTGAGCAAAGCAAGCAAATGAACTGTAAATCAAACTCATATTAGACCTATTGACAATACAAAGCTTAATCTCTAGATATATCCTACTCATTCATGTAAAAAAATAACGTACAGGTGGTTGAACAAATTACTACATCAGCACACAATTATTACAAAACACATCTTAAACATTCACGGCGAGAAATCGGGACTTGTAGGAGAAATCCATTACCGAGAAAGTCACATGCAGCGCCGTAGCAACGCAACTGCTTCCTAACTTGCAATACCAATCATGATCTACATGATCTAATAGCCAGTGGCGGAATTAGGAAATTTACAATGGGTGTGCACATTTGACACCGGACAGTTGACATACACAGTTTTATAGCATAAATTCACCACATAGATTCGAAATTTACCAATAATACAATACATATAGTTGAAGTTAGGTCTTACATCGAATTTCCTAAACAGATTCAAACAGGGCAATGAATGTTTCTTTCAAACAGGGCAATGAACCCAAAACACATTATCCATGCAAATTTGTCAGGCTACTTTGCGCTTGCCTTTTTTCTACAGGGCAATGAATGTTTTTTTCATAAAAAAATGCCTCTTATTTCATGAACATTTTTGTGCAGATCTTCTGATACTTTGTGCTTGCCTTTTTTCTACAGGATGGAGGAATCACTTATCAATATGTATTTGTCAGGCTACTCTAATATAGATCAATAGATGTTAGATTGTTATTGCTGAAAGTTCACTGGTAGACTTGCAAACAATGAAACAAATGGTTGCTACGAATTTTACTACTTTCTTGCAGGTGAGGGCCTGAGGGCGAGGTGAGGAAGTCGATGCAGTCGCCGGTCGGTGTTGCTCCTCAGCGAGTCAGCGTCTCCTCCACCGGAGTCCGGCGTCAGCAGCCTCGCGCCGGCCACGGCCACCGCCCCACCCGCGTCGCCTCCTGCGCCTGTGGTCCTGCCGCCCGCGCCGCCTCCCGCCGCCGACGACCGGACCGCGCGGCCTGCGCCTCCCGTCGGCCGCCCGCCGCCACCCGAGGCCCCGAGCCCGACGCTCGGGCCTCGCCTCCAGCCGGCCGCCGCCCGCCCTCGCTTCCCGGTCCCGGATCCCGCCTCCTGCAGCCCACGCCGCCGCCTGCGGTCCTGCCGCGGTGCCGCCCGCGTCGCCTCCCGCCGCCCGACGCCCGGGCCTCGCCTCCCGCGTCCCGCCGGCCGTCGCCCGCCGCCCGCTTCGCCCGCCGCAGCTCCTCACCCGCGCCTGAGCAACTCGATTAGGGATTTACGGTTGATTGAGTCTGATTTGAAAAATGGGGTATTGCTGTGCCTGGTGGCCTAATTTTTTTTTTAAGATCAAAAGACATCAAAAATTGATGCCCAGTTCCATTTTTGAAACCAGAGAGAAATTTATACCAAGTTCATACAACGCTTAACCAAACACAAAACCTTATCAGGCATTACCACAGGACAAACCGACTCAGCAACAACCAAAAACGAACTGGCAACCACAACGTTTACCTACACCTAAGACATTATCAAAACCAGAACACGTAGATCTCAGACAAATGCCTGGTGGCCTAATGAGCTTTGAGTCTTTGACAAATACCAGTTGTAGGCCTTTCAAAAATTTTAGGGACGCCGGTGCATATTAGTAGAATTAGTCATCACCTCACTAGGCTGGAAAAAAAACTCGGTGGTAAAGCTTGTTGGCTCAGTTCAAAATTGCTCCAATTACACTCGTTTATTCATTAAATATTGAAATGAGTCAATTTCGAATGAAATTATATTTTGCTCTGGCTCAACTTGGCTCGTTGGCTCGATTCTAAAAATACATCCAAATTATAGATAAAATGATATTAAATCAAACTATGTCAATTTCGGAAAAAACTCGAAAAAACGAGGAATTGGCTCGATTCCACCCCTACACCTCACCAGTATTACTCACTATTCTTTCCCACTGTTGTTTAACTTGCAATGTGGTTATTTCGACTCCTGACCAAATACAGGCAGGTGTGGACTTAACGTGGGGCTTGGGGGTTCAGTTGAACCCCAAAAATTCTGGAAAATAAACTGCAATTAGTACTCCACAACGCAGCAAACTACATGGATTGGAGTAGAAAGAAAGACTTCAATGTGATTGCTCAGAGGAAAGAAATGATCCGCCATGAGAATGTTAATGAGGGATCTCTGGCTGGAGCTCACCACGCCAGCCACCTAAGAAAGGGGAGGGGGAGATCTGGAGTACGGTGGAAACGAAGGAAGGGGAGAAGAACTCATTGCACTGCCCGCCAAAGGAGGGGGACGCGAACGGTGGAAGGAGGGGGAGATCTAGAAACGGTGGAAACGAAGGAAGGGAGAAGAGCTCACCGTGCCGGCCACCAAAGAAGGGGGACGCGAACGATGGAAGGAGGGGGAGATCTAGAGAACGGTGGTAAGGAAGGGGTGGAGAAGAGCTCTCCACGTCGCCCGCCGAATGAGGGGGACACGAACAGAAGAGGCGGAGAATTTCTAGGTCGCTCATTTTGGGAGGGCGAAGTGATGTCCAAAAGCGTAGCAAACTTTGGCTGTACTCGATCTACACCGTCCATTCCAATTCAGTGGTCGTCGGATCCTCACAATTGTAGTGAGGCCGAATAATTTGTCATAACTTATTCTTTTCAACCATAGCTACCCGCCGTTTCTCAGCATTGTGCTAGCTGTTACAGCTCCATAGCAATTCAAAACCTTAGGGTTTGTTTTTTTGCTTTGTATTCTATACAAGCTAATTCTAGATTGTAGTTGTAGGTAAACAAATTCTCCAAAATCTAGAATCTAAAAGCACATACGAAGTGGATTGTAGATTATAGTGTATATGGGTGGGCTAGATTGTTAGAATCGAATTCTAGAATCGGGCTGTTTGTATGTTATTTTGCTTTTGGGGCCAGAATCCAAAATCAAAAGAAAAAACAAATAGGCCCTTAAACAAGAAATGTTATTCTTCAAATAAAAAAGAGCACATGCAACAGGTAGAAAATCAACAAACTTCATTGTGCTACCATGGACTATCTAATTGTTCCCTTCTCTGGATATAAGATAATCCATTAGGAGATTATGATTGAGGCATGGTAATCATGACCACATCTTCAAGATAGTGGCTAGAAAGTAACTTGTGATGTGCGCAGGCAAAAACTGAGATGAAGATCAACATCAAGATGGTTAAGTAGGGAACAGAAGGGTCTTGATGACTGATACCAAGCAGGAGGGGAGAAAACTCTTGCCAATCATGGATGAGAAGAACAGAAGGGGAACAAATGAAGGATGTGGAGTCATTTACTTGGCTACTGGTCTTCACTCGTTAGTAACCGCTCTTATGGAATAGACAGCATAGATAGATGACGAATACTCATACTAGGGGTACCCCACAGCGAAGTATACATCTATTTCAAGATCGTTTTTCTCTCGATCGTACGCACATGGCAGCGGCGCTGGCGGCGTTGCCGAATGTTGAAGAGGGTATTACCAAAGTCTCCGTCCCTCACAGCAAGATGGGGCTTTCACCGAATATCGGGTGGGACATCAAAGGGGCCATTCTGGGCCGCGTCAAAGGCCTCATCAGGTCTCGAAGGATCCCCGGGCTCAGTCAGATCTACCAAGGAAGCTCCGACCCAGACCCGGGCCCGACGCCACCGTAGGTTCCGACCCAGACCCGGGTCCGACGCCTCCGCAGGCTCCGACCTAGACCCGGGTCCGATGCCTCCGCAGGCTCCGACCTGGCCTTAGGACGGGCCCTAGCAAGCTTCAACTCCGCGACCTCCGCCACGTCGGCAGTCGGCGACAAGCCGGCCACCTGCCCCGTGGACATGGTGGCCATGCTGGGACGGGTGGTTCCTTCCCAAGGCGGCCAAGGGGCCGCCAGAGTCAAGAGCCCGCCCTTGGCCGTCATTGTCGACAGTACACCGAGGCAAGACCTTCCCAACGGAGCACTGTCCGTTGTGTCTACTAACCCAGCATGGGATAAACAGGAACCTGTTAGTCATCAAGACCAAAGATCGGGACTCCGGGGCGTAGCATACCCCTATCTTTTGTCTCCGAACTCCCATGTAACCTGCCCCCTCCACCTATATAAGGGGGGGTAGGGCCCTCAGGGAAGGGCATTCGATCCCGGGCATTCTCATTCGGTCCAGGCCCTCCGACTTGAGTAAACACACCCGAGCTCCCTCACTCGGATGAGCGCTCAGGGCCTGTCCTGAGTCCTCACTTGTAATCCCGAGCATACCGCTGCACCCTGGGTAATACAAGCCACCACCTCAAACTGGACGTAGGGACATTCAGCCCGAACCAGTATACATCTTGGGTTCCCTGAGTCGACCATCAAGGGGAGGGAGCGCGCGGCCCCTTGACTTACAAATCTACTTGCCGGTTATACAAAACTCCGACAACAGAGTTAGGGCAAATTTTGCCATTAGACTATAAAAGGAGAGGATGTGCTTCCACAATTTCTAGTCTTGAGCGTGAGGAAACTAAAACCAGAAATAATGGAAAGATAAAATATTTTTTTGTACAAAAGTACTTCCCTGTTTAAACAAAATAAAGAGAATGACCAGTAATTAGTTGTTCAAAATACTATCATTGAATGTATATCAAACCATTTTAGTTGCTCCTTCTCGTTCTTATTTTAACCACAAATAATATCAATCCTAATCAGCAACCACCACCTCTACCCAAACCCCACAAGACGCCATACCCCCGCCCCACGGCCACAAGACACCACCCCTGCTATCGCTATCGGTGGCAACAAGGTGCAGTAGTCCTAAGAGAAACTCCTACACCTTCACCCCGCCCCATGCTAGGGTAGCCCCACTCGTCCACGCTAGGCCTCTCGGGAGGAAGATGGCACCCTATCTCTAATCTCTCGAGGGGTTCGATTGTAGGGATCCCCATAGGGATAAAACAAATAGGTGAAATTATGTTTTAAAAAATAATATGACTTTATTTATTAATTTATAAATATTTATGTACTTTTTAAAAATATATCTTCGAAAATTATATCCAAACTTATAGATTTAGGTTTTAGCCTCAATATATAAGAAAAGAATAGATTATAAAAAAATAATGTATTTATAATTTTACAGGTGATAGCATCTAGGCCCCCAAATTGTTTTATCTTATTTAATTATATGGTTTTCGTGATGATGACTAAGTCAATAATATCTAAGCTTTGAAGACTTTGGATTGGAGTATTAAAGAAGTTGTCTGAAAGAACAAGATTAAGGCTATTTGTTACTAGTTTTTGGCTTGGGAGATGATTCAAGCAAAATAGTTAGGATTATTTTATTTTGATCGTACTATAAAGGGGGGTTATGCACAAGTTAGAATATTGGTTCACAAGGCTAAGTCTAGATTAGACTGCTTGGAGTTGAAATTCTTGAAACATTTCTTTACCTCATAATCAATCTTACCCCCAAATAGGGTCTAAGTGTTCCCCGGACTAAACTTCATTTATCTCTCCTTAAGTCCGGTGCAATCTTAGCCAAAGCCCATCTCTGCCGGACCAAAGTCCTTTTAGTCTGGCGCCAAAAATTTCTTGGCCTAAATCCTAACTGAACACTTCCCATTCATGACGAACCAAAATTTCTGGTCCGGCGCATATGTGAAAAGTTTCATCTTTTCACCGAAACAAAGTCTTGTTTTTGATTCCTTTAATCCCTGGTGAGTGTATTCTATGTTTAAAGCAAACCGAGTGCATCCCATCTACACCGAACCAAATTCCTCTTCCAAAAGGTTTTAGTCCGGCGCAAAAGTCTCTTGCTCAGTTAAATCTTTGTGTCATCCAAAAAGGGATCCATCGCTGAAAATATCCTTTGAAATCCATCTGCGACGGATCAAACAATCCTTGGAATGGTATGCATGATCAAATGCTCATAAACTTTGGCGGACCATAGTTTTTTCAAGTCTTTGGTAAAAGTCATCTTTATCTTGAGCTAACCAAGCTCTCACCATTTACGCCGGACTAAATTTCGCCTTCACAAAGTTCAGTCCGGCGATAAAGAAATTCTCTACGTTGAACTCATATTTTGTCAAAAAGTCTGTGGCTACTGATTCCTGTGAAACCCATCTACGGCGGACCAAATTCTTTGGTCCGGCACACATGTTGAATTCTCATTTCTTCGCCGGACCACAATTCTCCTAACTTCCTATGTACGCGGACTAAATTTTTCAGTCCGGCGTAAATATCCGAAATTGGTCCGGGGTACATAGGATCAATATCGCTAGATTATTTTACTAAGTCCGTGGCAAACATGTAATCTTGATTTTTGACAGTCTGACACGTTCCAACGGCTACTATGGTAGATGCAACGGCTCTATTCATCCTAAATGCCTATATAAGCATTTTCTAAGCCATCTATCATAGAACTTTTTGATCTCCTTGATATTTTAGCAAATTTAGAGCTTTCATTCCTTCAAGGAGAGTGTGTTGAAACTCTGAACTAAAAACCTTCACTTTTTAAGTGTTCTTGCTCTAAGCTTAGTCTAACTAGTGCTGTGTTGAGTGATCCAAAAGACAGGGCTTGTGTGTAGTCTATTACTTTTGGGTCTTAGTGATCCTAGACAGCTTAGAGGCAGTAAAGGTGTGACCTATCCAAAGTATTTGTGAAAGGCCACCTTGTTTGTGAAAGCTACTGCGACTAGCTTGTGGGGGAGCTACACTTCAAGGAGAAGTGCTCCAATGTGGATTAGGAGATAGGCTCTGAACCACGTGATAAAATCCTTGTGTCTCTTGTTTACATTCTTGCATTCTCATTATTTGTTGTTGCTTTTCTGTTATTCTAAATATTCCATTCTTTCATATTGCTTCTGGTAACTTAGTTTTTGAAGCTTGATAGTTGTGCTGTAATTAAGTAGTAAAATTTGAAAAGTTGCCTATTCACCCCCCTCTAGGCCTACTTGATTCTTCAACAAGGTACCATGGGGTGTTGTAGGGGAAGGTGATCCCGTGCCACCACTGGAGCTTGAGCCATGTTGACGTAATGACGTTATCCACCACTCTAGATGCCATGTCACTGGCCACATCAACCATAGCCGATGTGTAGTCCTAGTTAGTCGCGCACGTCGCACAGCCAAAACTTGACACTGAGATCTAAACCTTGAGTTGCTGACATGTGGGCCCTACTTGTCAGCTACTATTTCCTTGAACCCAGCCCTCCATGGACCAGAGCTTTCCAGAGGACTCGATCTATAAACCATGGGTCCTAGTTGTCAGTCTTAGCCAAATGAATATTCATGAAATATTCTCCTTTTTCTCTTTTTCCAGTATTTACTATCCCAACACATCTTTCAAAAGCCTGTTCTCATACAACTCAAAATGAGAATTTTCAAATTTCTAAATTCATCAAAAATCAAGCTCTACCTTATAGTGTATTTTATTTCATTTTTGTAGTTTCTTGGTACCTATATTTTATTTTTTATTTATTTTTATTGCTCATTTCGCATAGACGTCACCTTGAAAGCTTACGAATAGAAAGAGTTTGTTCAAGGATAGGATCAGAAACTATTCCAAGACAAGCTGTGTACTTTGATCATGTTGAACTCAATTTTACAAAAAATTATGTTATTTCAAATTATTGTATGCTACTTTAGTTATTAAATGTTTTGCTATTTTTGGGAGTAGTTATGCAGCCCTTTGTCATCATTCCACCTTGTTCATTGTATACCCTGATTCTTTGTCACCTTAAGATGGTTAACTACTAGTTGGTAACTATTGCAACACCAACGTGAGTTGGTTAGTGTAGTATGATACTTGGCTCTAATATACTATAGAACAGTACATTACTACCAGCTCCAAAATGCCATCACTGCCGGTTATGGGAGCCGGCAGTAATACTCGGGATTATCACTATCGACTCAGGAACTGGCAATGATAAGAGCTATCACTACCGCTTCATTGTACAACCGGTAGTGACATTGGACTATCACTGTTGGCTCAAACCAAAATCCGGCAATGATAGTTCTATATCACTGCCGGCTCGAACTAACAACATGTAGTGATATATATATATATATATATATATATATATCACTGTCGGTTCTTGGACGAACCGGCAGTGACAAGCCATGCACCAAATGTTTTTATTGCATATTTTTTCTGCATTATATATGTTTATACAATATTCGGTGACAAGCCATGCACCAAATGTTTTTATTGCATATTTTTTGCATTATATATTTTTATACAATATTTTTCTACAAATGTATCAATATAAAACATTTTAAATCATAATTTGTTATACCATATTAATATATTTGAATTACATATTAATATAAAGCATCTTTATATTAATATGGTAGAACAATATAGTATATAAAGCATTGTTAAATCATAATTCAAATATATTAAAGTATTACAATATTTGGTTTTTACAATAGTCTGTTTACAAATATAGTGTGACTACATCTCATTCACTTTGATTTTGCACCAACTCCAATAGAAGGTGTGGAAGTGGGCATGTCACGGGTCGCAATCCACGGAATGAGGCAACGAGGTTGCTTGTGGAACTCACTGTTTGGATTAATGACCTCATCATGAATGAATCCAGTGATCTGTTCTTGAATTGCTAAAATTTCTATTAGTAATAACTTATTGGTTCTCATCTTGGAGCGCTGTTGGCGGCTGCTTGGTTGTTGATTTGCTGTACGGTTGCAATCAATGTCTGCATTAGCTGAGTTTGCGCTGCAAGAAAAGCTCCCAAATTCTGCATGTCAACTGCGGTCAGCTCGAGGAAGTGATGCATTGCCTCGACCGCCTCCTCGACGTGAACCATCGCCTCCGGCTCCGGTGTTATGAAGTGTTCACCATCTGCTGATTGCTTCGACGGTTTAGAGATGAGAGGGAAAAGAGAGTAGACAAGTAGAAGAACTTATACAGGGAAACAGGTGTAACTAAAACCCTTAAACATCAATTCATAGATAATAGATAAGCAGGGTTGCTTACAAGGGCCTAGGGGCCATGCAACCATACCAACAGTCACAACATCAAACAAAATAGTTCATTACAATACGCATTTCTAAGGGAAATTCTGGAAGTTAAAGACGCGACTCTAACAAGTGAGTCTCGACGCAAAATCCGACAACTATGAGAACCAAAGAACTCAGTCCTCAATCCATCCTGGCTGTGGCTCGCCTGGCGCGTACACTGGCGGGTGAGCTGGCATTGGGGTAAACTGATCCCAATGCCCTCCCACTGGTGCTGGGGGCTCCACTGGCTGATGATCCTCTAGCACAGGCTCTGGCTCAGGCTCCTGCTCCTCTTCTGGCTCCAGCTCTTCTGGTTCCTCCTCCTCATCCTCGAGCTCCATCTCCATCACAGGCTCCCCTTGGCCGTAAAGGGCCTCCTCAAGCTCTCCAATCCTCTGAACAGCATGCATCCTGGTCTCCCGCAGGGCTACCTCGGTCTCCTCCAGGGTGCGGTACACTGACATTAGCTCTAGCGTAGCCATGTCCATGGCCTCCTCCTGAGCCACAGCGAGCTGTCCCAGGTGGACGACAGCAGCATCGTCCTCCAGCTCCAGGCGCGCCTGGATGGGTCCACCCGCGTGGGGGTGCACACGGAAAGCGGTGTCCCACAGCTCATAGCCGTGGTCACGGCTGATCTTCCGAAGCGCTAGCCGGGCACACTCCTGAATGCCCGCCTCGTAGCTGGCTCGCTTCACCACGAGGTGGAGCGGACGACTGGCACGAGCATTCTCCCGCGCATACAAAGTAAAGGTCGTCTCCCAACCGCGGTTGATGTCGTTGACCACCCAGGTGCGGGACCGGTAAAGAGGGCGATCAAAACCTCCAAGCACCTGGAGCATCCTCCAAAGCTCTGCAGCGTATCCTCCGTTGAAAGTGCATCTAGGCCCCTTAATGATTTTGGTGATTAATGACAACAAGATTAAGTGACTAATGAGCTTTATGAGTATTATGGACAGATGAATACGCTCATAGGAAAGTCGCTTAAGGAAAGAGGTCCCTCAAATTCGAGAAGAAAAGGTGTCGGTTAAACTCAACGGTTGTATATGGTTTTTAAATTTTATTTGAGTTTAAGGATTGCCGTTCTATTAAGAGGGATTTGGCAAGAAATAGTTTTAGGATGATCCAATGTGCTCAATGATGAATCCTAGTCTAAATATGGGTCAATGTGTAAAGTCTTGGGGCAATGTGTTTAATTTGGTTCGAGTATCCAACATATGTTCAAATGTCCAGCCGGGCCCTCGGTTGCTGCTCGAGCAAAAATTGGTTGGAATGTCCAAACTTGGTTCTGAGTATCCGAGCTAACCTCTCTGTTGGTCGAGCTCATTTTGGTTGGAATGTCCGAATATAGGTTCGAGTATCCGAGTGGACCCCCCTGCTAGGGTTAAGTCTTTTGGTTCGGACTATCCAAGTGTCGTCGGACCGTCCGAACAAGTGTGTTCTGCTGCCCTAATCTTATTTGGTTGGACTATCGAAGGGACGTCGGACTATCCGAACCGTGTATCCCGTAGCCCTGATTCCAAATGGTTCGGACTATCCGAACAAGGGTTCGGACTGTCCGAACAGTCTCGGGCTGAAGTGAAAAACGGCTAGTTTTGGGAGGCTTTAAATACCTCCCCAACTCCCACCTACCAAAGTACCAGTGCATTCAATACATTTTCAAGAGCTCACTCTCTCTCTCAAGCCTAAGTGTGTCTCCTCCCTCAAATCTTTGATTCTTGAATCTTTAGAGGAAGGTCAAGTGGAGAGATTGATAGATCTAGTGGTTGTGATTCATTTTGAGCACGTGGTTCATCCTCAAGCGGATTTCTTGCGAGATTCTTTACTCTTGGAGGTTGAGGACTCCTAGACGGCTAGGAGTCACTGGTGAGCCCCCAATCTTCGTGTGGGACGCCGCCGGAAGTTTGTGAAGGTTGAATCCACCTCCGCAAGGGAAGGATTCAAAGAGTTAACGGGTGAGTGCTTGGTGCAACACCTAGAGGACAAGGGTTGAAAGAGACCCCGGCTTTGTGCCGCCTCAACAGAGACGTAGGATCCCCTCAAGGATCCGAACTTCGGGAAAAATCGGTTTGTGTTCTTGGCTCTTGAATCTCTCTCTTACTCACATTGTGCTTAGTCAAATCTTTGGGGATTCAAGGGTTTAATAGATTCTTGGAGTAGATCTTGGTGGGATTTCACTACCTGCAAGTATCCTCAGTCTAGATACATCATTTGAACCTAGATTCATACCCTAGATTTGCTAGATCCATATTCTAGGGTTCTTGTGCTCGAGCCTGTTCGGAATATTCGAAATTAGGTTCGGACTATCCGAACCACTCGGACAGTCCGAAGTTAATTTCGGAGTATCCGAAGTTTAAATTTCCGTTGTGATTTAAAATTTGTAAACGCCTATTCACCCCCCCTCTAGGCGACATCTCGGTCCTTTCAATTGGTATCAGAGCCAAATCTCCTTAGTTTGGCTTAACCGCTTGGAGAATCAATATGTCATAAGCAGAGATAAGAATACCGAAGCCCATGACCAAGATAAGGGCACGGGCTCCGGTATTGGGGTTGCAATTCCATTTGATTATCGTTCCCTCGGTGTCTCAAGCTCTTCCTCATATGTCTCCGTGCCCTCCGGTCGAGCGCCTCATTTCGATGGCACTCACTATACGGCATGGAAACATAAGATGAAGATACACTTGAGATCGTTTCACCCTTCTATTTGGAAGATTGTGCAAACAGGTTTTAAGCCTAATGATCCCAAGAATCTTACTCCCGAAGAAGATAAAGATCAACACTTCAATGATTTGGCAGTCAATGCCTTATTCAACGCCTTGAGTGATTCCGAGTTCAACCGAGTCGATGGACTCGAGGAAGCAAAGGCTATTTGGGATAGACTTCTAGTCAGTCATGAAGGAGTGTCAAGCGTCCGAGAATCTAAGATAGAGCTCATTATTGGTGAGCTAAGCCGGTTCACCCTGGAAGATGGTGAATCATACACTAAGATGTTTGACCGCCTGATGGTGCTCGTAAATCAAGCAAAAGGTCTTGGGTGCACTGATCTTTCTGACAAGGCCGTGGTAAAGATAATACTTCGCGTGATCACTCCTACCAATCGCAACCTTGTTCAGTTGATCCGAGACCGGCCCAACTTCGACACTTTGACACCTCATGATGTCATTGGCCGGCTCATGATGGACGAGATGATGGTGAAGGAAGCTGAGGTTGTTGAAGAACTCAAGTCTGGCAAAAAGAAAGGCATTGCCCTCAAGGCCGTCAAGGTAGTGCGCCAAGCGGAAGAGAACTCAAGTGAAGATGAAGAGTCTAGTGGTCCGTTGACGAATGAGGATATGGCCCTATTTGTGCGAAGGTTCAACAAGTTCTTCAAGAAGAAGAATTTCAAACAAGGAGGTCATTCAAAGAACTATGGAAGAAAAATCAAAGGGGAGATATTCTACAAGAAGATGCTATGAATGCGGCGAAACCGGCCATTTTATTGCCGAGTGTCCGCATAAGGAAAGTAAAGATGAGAAGCCGCACAAGAAAGACAAGTATCGGGGCAAGGACAAGGAGAAGGAGAAGAGCAAGAAGTACAAAGGCAAGGGCCGTGCCTACATTAGAAAGGAGTGGAACTCCGACACCGACTCCAACTCCGACTCCGACTCCGAGTCAAATTCCAATGAGGAAGGAGGAATTGCCTCCGTCGCCATCGCCGTGCCTACCACCTCAACAACGTCGAAGAGCCTCTTCGACAACTTGAGCGATGACGACGACAACACTCCAATGTGCCTTATGGCAAAGGGGCACAAGGTATCATCAATTGCCTCCACTCCCTCTATTGCTAATGATTGCCTAGATGAGCACGATAGCGATAGTGATGATGATGACATTAACACCGTGCTTAAATCTGTGAAAAACATTGATATTCATAAGTTAAATTTGCTCTTAAAAGATATTGAAAAATTGGAGGAAGTTGTAGAACAAAAGGAAGCTATTCTCGAGGCTCAAGAGGATTTGCTCATCCTCGAAAAAGAGAAAAATCGTGAGCTAGAGAAGAGCTTATCTTTTGAAAAAGAGAAAAATGAGGATTTGGTTAAGAATTCCAAATTGACAAAATCCGAGGTGACTAGTCTCGAGATCACCAACGCTTCACTTGAAGAGGAACTTGCTAAGGCGAAGGACGCTTGCAAGGCTCTTGAGTTGAAGCTTGTTGATATCAAGAATAGCCCTCCGATTACCTCGACTATTAACTCCAATTCTTTGTTACCTTCTACGAGCAATGGATGCGCTAGATGCTACAACGTTAATATTGATACTTATGCCACTAACCTTGAGACATTGCAAGTGTTAGCATTTGAAAATGAGAAGCTCAAGGGGATGCTCGAAGATGGACTTCAAAAGTCCTACAAGGCAAGTAAGGGACTAGAGGAGTTCCTAGGTAAGCGACAAGGTAACGCTATGAAGCATGGGCTTGGATACACTCCACCAAAAGGGAAAAAGAGCAACATTGTGGTTGCTCCTTTAAACAAGCCCATCCAATTTATTAAGAGCAAGGAAAACGCTAAGTACAAAACTCACTCTACATTTTTTGCATCTTATGTACTCAAGAAAACTAACTTAGGTCGGGTAGTTGCTTGTCACATTGGGGGTAAGCCCAAAGATAACTCTTATGTGCGATCTATTTGGGTCCCTAAATCACTTGTTACTAACGTGCGTGGACCTAAGCAAGTTTGGGTACCAAAGAGCAAAAACTAAATTTTATTTTGTAGGCCTACACCTCTGGTGGATCAAGTTGGATCTTGGATAGCGGATGTACATATCACATGACCGGAGAAAGGGCAATGTTCGCTCATTTGGACGCCAATGGAACTAATAGTGAAAGCATCGTTTTTGGCGATAATGGAAAATGTGAAGTAGTAGGTTTAGGTAAAATTCTTATTACAAATGATTTCCATTTGAACAATGTTTTGCTTGTTGAATCTCTAAGCTACAATTTGTTGTCCGTCGCTCAATTGTGTGAGGCGGGGTACAATTGTGTATTTAGTGATAAGGGTGTGGATGTCGTTAAGAGGGATGACGATTCAATAGCTGTTAAGGGACGGTTGAAAGGGAATCTCTATCTTGTAGACTTCAATACGGATAGAGTTAATCTTGAAACTTGTCTTATGGCTAAGTCCAGCATGGGTTGGTTATGGCATCGCCGACTCGCCCATGTTGGTATGAAGAACCTCCATAAACTTCTTAAAGGCAAACACATCCTTGGATTAACCAATGTTGTCTTTGAGAAAGATAGGGTGTGTAGCGCATGTCAAGCCAGGAAGCAAGTTGGAGCTACTCATCCCGCGAAGAACGTGATGACCACCTCAAGGCCATTGGAGATGCTTCACATGGACCTATTCGGCCCGATTGCCTACATAAGCATTGGAGGAAACAAGTATGGTTTAGTTATCATTGATGATTTTTCGCGCTTTACTTGGGTATTTTTCTTGCATGATAAAAGCGAAGCCCAAGGAAGCTTGAAGAAATTCATGAGAAGGGCTCAAAACGAGTTTGAGGTGAAGATTAAGAGAATTCGGAGTGACAACGGCACCGAATTCAAGAACAACGGGTTGAGATGCTTCACATGGACCTAGTGCCTACATAAGCATTGGAGGAAACAAGTATGGTTTAGTTATCATTGATGATTTTTGGCCCGCGCTTTACTTGGGTATTTTTCTTGCAGTTGGCTTCTCTTCTTCGAGTTTGAGGTGAAGATTAAGAGAATTCGGAGTGACAACGTTGATGATTTTTAGCGCTTTACACCGAATTCAAGAACAACGGGGTTGAGGAGTTTCTCGATGAAGAAGGCATCAAGCATGAGTTCTCGGCTCCCTACTCCCCTCAACAAAATGGGGTAGCCGAGAGGAAGAATCGAACCCTCATCGAGATGGCGCGCGACGATGCTTGACGAGTACAAGGTCTCCGAGCATATTCAGGCGGAGGCCATCAACACCGCGATGCCACAGTACCAACCGTCAGTATCTCCACAAGATTTTGAAGAAGGCGGCATCTGAGCTCCTCACCGGAAGAAACCCAATGTCTCTTACTTTCGAGTCTTTGGGAGTAAATGCTATATCCTCAACAAAAGGCTAAGTCTTCTAAATTTGCTCCTAAAGTAGATGAACGATTTTTACTTGGCTATGGATCAAATGCCTATGCATACACGAAGTTTTCAACAACACCACGGTGTGGTTGAAATTCGCGTGATGTGGCATTTGATGAAACTAATGGTTCTCAAGTAGAACAAGTTGATCGTCTTTGTGATTGATAGGAAGAACCCCCGCGAAGCAATCAAAAGCGGCAATTGGAGAAGTAAGACCGCTTGAGCAAGATGTAATTCCAAGCACTTCAACTCAAGATGTTCATGATGCGACGATGGGCGCTCGGATGTTGCTCCTCTTCCTCAATTCGAGCTCAAGGCGGCTCGAATGCCACTCAAGATGATGAGGGTCCAATCCAAAGAATTAATGCAACCGTACCTCATCCAAGAGTGCATCAAAGCGCAACGAGATCATCCGTCGACAACATCCTTGGAGACATTAACAAGGAGTATCTACTCGATCTCGTGTCGCAAATTTTTGTGAATTTTACTCTTTTGTTTCTTCTCTTGAACCGCTTAAGATAGAAGAAGCACTCCAAGATCCGGATTGGGTGATGGCCATGCAAGAAGAGTTAAACAATTTGAGCGGAACCAAGTGTGGAAGCTTGTCGAAAGGCCCAAACAAAATGTTATTGGAACCAAATGGGTATTTGGAACAAGCAAGGCGAAACGGAATAGTGACAAGAAATAAAGCCGGTTAGTTACTCATGGCTTCACACAAATCGAAGGTTTGGATTTCGATGAAACATATGCTCCGTAGCTAGGCTTGAATCTATTAGAATATTACTTGCCTTTGCTACTCACCATGATTTTAAGTTGTATCAAATGGATGTGAAAAGCGCCTCCTTGAATGGACCTCTCTCCGAAATGGTCTACGTTGAGCAACCACCAGGCTTCGAAGACCCGAACCATCCGGACCACGTTTACTTTCTACACAAGGCTCTCTATGGACTTAAGCAAGCTCCGAGAGCGTGGTTCGAGTGTCTTCGCGATTTTCTCCTCGGTCAAGGTTTTGTAGTTGGAAAGGCCGATCCCACTCTCTTTACTAAACATATTGATAATAATTTATTTGTATGTCAAATATATGTTGATGACATTATCTTCGGATCTACTAATGAATACTTGTGCAAGGAATTTAGCAGGATCATGACTAAGAGATTCGAGATGTCCATGATGGGCGAGTTGAAGTTCTTCCTCGGTTTTCAAGTCAAGCAACTTAAGGAAGGAACCTTCATCTGCCAAACGAAATACATCAAGGACATGCTCAAGAAGTTCGGTATGGAGAACGCCAAGCCAATCAAGACGCCAATGCAAGCCAACGGGCATCTAGACCTCGACAAAGAAGGTAAACCGATCGTCCAAAAGGTATATCGCTCGATGATCGGCTCTCTACTCTATCTTTGTGCATCTAGGCCCGATATTATGCTTAGTGTGTGCATGTGTGCAAGATTTCAAGCCGCTCCTAAAGAGTGCCACATGGTGGCCGTAAAGAGAATCTTGAGATATTTAGTGCACACTCCTCATTTTGGGCTTTGGTATCCAAAAGGTTCATCATTTGAGTTAGTTGGCTATTCCGATGCGGATTATGCCGGATGTAAGGTGGATAGGAAAAGTACTTCGGGGACATGTCAATTCTTAGGTAGATCCCTTGTCTCTTGGTCCTCTAAGAAGCAAAATTCCGTAGCCCTATCCACAGCCGAAGCCGAATATATAGCCGCCGGGAGTTGTTGTGCCCAATTGCTTTGGATGAGACAAACTCTAAATGATTATGGCCTAACCTATAATCGTGTGCCACTTTTGTGTGACAATGAGAGTGCCATAAAAATTGCCAACAATCCCGTCCAACATTCCCGTACAAAGCATATCGATATCCGCCATCACTTCCTAAGAGACCACTCCACTAAAGGCGATATCGATATCCATCATGTGAGCACAAATGACCAATTAGCCGATATATTTACCAAGCCACTTGATGAGAAAAGATTTTGTTAGTTGAGAAGTGGGCTAAATATTCTAGACTCTCGCAATTTGGCTTGAAATATGCTCAACTTGATTGGTGATTGCAAAAAGTCTTTTGAAAATCTTATTTGCGCTTTTTCTCTTATCTTATTGTGTTTATTGATTTTTTGATCTTCGGATCCTGTCAATCATCCTGTGATCATGGTTTGAATTGTTGCATGGCTTGCTGATCACTTGATGACTTGACTCATTAGGTCCTCTCATCTATTTCTCGCTCCGGAGTCATTCCTGCCTTTGTTTTCATGCCATCCTGAGAAAACAGTTCGGACTGTCCGAAATTCCATTCGGACTATCCGAACTGGTTCGGACTATCCGAACTTAAGTTCGGACTGTCCGAAGTGGGGCCTCGGGCTTTTTAAGTCGCCCGACCCTCTCTCTTCCTCTTTTCTTCCCCTCACTCCATATTTTCGGTTTCTCTCTCCTCTACTCCGCCCCAACACTCGGATCTAGGGTTTTGGCTGGAGATTTTGCGGATTGAGGGCTCCAAGACCTTCCCCAAGGGCTAGGGATTCCTCTCCATCAAGCTTGTGCCCTAGTTTTTCCTTGGGAACCGGTTTCCTCATCTCAAAAGGTTGGTTTGGTTCCTCTCCGAATGTCGATCTTTTCCTTGTTTTCTTTGAGAATTCTTGATCTCTAGACTATGCTAGACCTTGCTAGGATGGTCTCCTTACGATTAGACCTTAGCATTGTTGAATTATATCTAGATTGATAATTTAGGGTTTGTGAATTGTCACCTCGGAATGTCCGAGTTTCCATTCGGAATGTCCGAAGAGGTTCGGACTATCCGAATGAAAACTTCGGACTATCCGAAGAAACCTTCGGACTATCCGAAGGATGTGACTTCATTTTAACTCTTTATTGTTCATCTAGGTCATAATTAGTGTCTAATCTTGTCTCAACCCTTCTATACCTTTAGGATGGATCCCTCTCAAGGTGGCAACCCTCGCTCTAGCCAGTCGGACATTGATGCGGCTCGCTCAAAGAAGGCTAGGCATGACATTCCTGCTGGTGGCTCCTCGGCGGCTCCTGTTGATTCTCCTCAAGATTCCCCTCCGGAATCTCCTCTTGCTCAGTCAGCCGGAAGACAGAAGCGCCAAGCCATTCGCAAGAGAAAGAAGTCAGCTCACAAGGGTGCTCCAAGTCAAGGTGGTGGTGAACAAGGGGATGAGGGTCAGGGAGGCAATGGTGCAGAGGATCCTAGGGCTGCCATGCCTAGGTTGAGGGCAGAAAAGTGTGCTGCACAGCGCAGGGCTGGAGAGCTGATTGGCCCTTTGGAGATTCACCCCGCTCGTCGTGCTACTCCGATGGGTGTCACTCCAAAGAAGAAGGTGGATTACTGCATTGGGCAAGGGAGAGGGAAAGAAGTCCGCCGAAGACAGAGTCGAGGATCATTGTTGTATTTACAAGAAGACTATATGGACAAGCGGTTCGGAATCACTTCCAATGAGATTTCTATGATTACGTGATTCGAGAAGAAGAACCCAGTAGCTTTGATGCAGTACATTGACTGGGATTATATGGCACAGCAGGAGGACTCTGTTTTCACTTCAGTGATTGCTGCCTATGAGCGCCACAATTTGAGGGACATCATGTCCTTCAAATGCAAGTGGAATAATGAAGTTGTGGCGCAGCTTTTATGCAACTTTGTATGTAAACACAGATCTTTGAGAGCACCATGTGGTTCATGGTGGATGGGTCAGATATCACGGTGACCAAGGCTCGGTTCTTGATTGCATGGGATTCAACACCGAATTTGGGAGAACTTGGACAAGCTTCATGTTTTTGACTCCTCCAGCATCAATGATTTGTCTCCTCTGTATGACGAATCTCAGAACTTCAAGTTGGGCACCACAAAAGGTTTGAAGCCATTCTATGCCATCCTGTACAAGTTGCTGAGGAAGACCCTGTGGCCCAAGGAGGGAGACGCCACCAACATCAGTTCCTACTCTAGGAACCTGCTTTTGAGGATTGGTGAGGGTTCTAGGCCATTTGATGTGTTTGACTTTATTTGGCAAGAGATCCGCCTCAACTCCCTCAGCCCACGTAGCAGTTGCGATTTCGCTCCATACGTGATGTGTATGGTTGAGAGCATCTCTGGCTTATGGTTTGCTAAGGATGTGGAGCATGTGCCGTACCGTGTTCGTGTGATCAAAGCTCCACCTCCTCCAGTTCAGCCAGTCCCTCCTCCTTCAGCGCCCACTACCAGGTCTGGTGCCACCTCAGCGAGGCCCGCTACAAGTGATCCTTCCTCCCCAAGCGGCTCCATAAAGAACATGCTTCGTGCTATATTTTGTCTTGGGATCAAGAACCACAAGAAGATCAAGCAGATGAATGAGAAGATCACCGACACTCGCCGTCAGCTCAATGTGATCAAGGGAAAGCTAAATTTGTCGTGTTCTTCTGAGGAGTCCGAGTCAGAGTCTGATTCTGCGACTGTTGATTCGGCGACCTGGCAACTCTTTGACCTTCCGCCACTTGGCGCCCTCTTGGTGACGATGAGGCGACTCTCAAGATGTCGGCTCGAGAAGACAAAGCAATGCGGCAGCGATGACGGCGAGGAGTGACCTCTTTGGTGTCTTGATACCAAAGGGGGAGTGAGGGTCATTAGATTTATTTATTTCTAGAGTTTGTGGTTGCTTATGTGCTTGATAGTTGAATTTCTGTTGCTTATTCGTGTGTTGCTTATACTTGTTGGTCGTTGAAGTTTGTCGACCTTTTTGCTTAATTCCATTTCCTTAGCAATGCATTTGTGTGATATCTTGTCATATTTATTTATGCAATTTATCTGCTATATGTCTTGTTATATACTCTCTCGAAAGCAGAAATTTAGGGGGAGCTCTCGCAAATTTTTTTTCCCGTAAATATGTACATTTGACATTCCACCCAAATTATTTCAATGCACACATTTAGGGGGAGCTTCTCCGTGTATTTGGTTTTCCAAATACTCTCTCATTTCAATTTTATCTAAATCTAATCGTGTTGTCATCAATTCACCAAAAAGGGGGAGATTGAAAGTGCATCTAGGCCCCTTAATGATTTTGGTGATTAATGACAACAAGATTAAGTGACTAATGAGCTTTATGAGTATTATGGACAGATGAATACGCTCATGGGAAAGTCGCTTAAGGAAAGAGGTCCCTCAAATTCGAGAAGAAAAGGCGTCGGTTAAACTCAACAGTTGTATATGGTTTTTAAATTTTATTTGAGTTTAAGGATTGCCGTTCTATTAAGAGGGATTTGGCAAGAAATAGTTTTAGGATGATCCAATGTGCTCAATGATGAATCCTAGTCTAAATATGGGTCAATGTGTAAAGTCTTGGGGGCAATGTGTTTAATTTGGTTCGGAGTATCCGAACATATGTTCGGAATGTCCGAGCTGGGCCCCTCGGTTGCTCAGGCAAAATTTGGTTCGGAATGTCCGAAACTTGGTTCAGAGTATCCGAGCTAACCCTCTCTGTTGGTCGAGCTCATTTTGGTTCGGAATGTCCGAATATAGGTTCGGAGTATCCGAGTGGACCCCCTCGGTTAGGGTTAAGTCTTTTTGGTTCGGACTGTCCGAAGTGTCGTTCGGACTGTCCGAACAGTGTGTTTTGTTGCCCTAATCTTATTTGGTTCGGACTATCCGAAGGGTCATTCGGACTATCCGAACCGTGTATCCCGTAGCCCTGATTCCAAATGGTTCGGACTATCCGAACAAGGGTTGATTGTCCAAAACAGATCTCGGTGAAGTGAAAACGGCTAGTTTTGGGAGGCTTTAAATACCTCCCCAACTCCCACCTACCAAAGTACCAGTGCATTCAATACATTTTCAAGAGCTCACTCTCTCTCTCAAGCCTAAGTGTGTCTCCTCCCTCAAATCTTTGATTCTTGAATCTTTAGAGGAAGGTCAAGTGGAGAGATTGATAGATCTAGTGGTTGTGATTCATTTTGAGCACGTGGTTCATCCTCAAGCGGATTTCTTGCGAGATTCTTTACTCTTGGAGGTTGAGGACTCCTAGACGGCTAGGAGTCACTGGTGAGCCCCCAATCTTCGTGTGGGGACGCCACGGAAGTTTGTGAAGGTTGAATCCACCTCCGCAAGGGAAGGATTCAAAGAGTTAACGGGTGAGTGCTTGGTGCAACACCTAGAGGACAAGGGTTGAAAGAGACCCCGGCTTTGTGCCGCCTCAACGGAGACGTAAGATCCCCTCAAGGATCCGAACTTCGGGAAAAATCGGTTTGTGTTCTTGGCTCTTGAATCTCTCTCTTACTCACATTGTGCTTAGTCAAATCTTTGGGGATTCAAGGGTTTAATAGATTCTTGGAGTAGATCTTGGTGGGATTTCACTACCTGCAAGTATCCTCAGTCTAGATACATCATTTGAACCTAGATTCATACTCTAGATTTGCTAGATCCATATTCTAGGGTTCATGTGCTCGAGCCTGTTCGGAATATCCGAAATTAGGTTCGGACTATCCGAACCACTCGGACAGTCCGAAGTTAATTTCGGAGTATCCGAAGTTTAAATTTCCGTTGCGATTTAAAATTTGTAAACGCCTGTTCACCCCCCCTTTAGGCGACATCTCGGTCCTTTCATCCGTGACGCTCGCCGAAGGAGTGAACCATCCTCATCTGCCAAGTCAACCTGTCAGTACTTAAAATTTTAAAAGAACACAAAAGTAATAGCAAAATGCAGCATAGGTATGAAGTAAGGAAGAAAGGATAAGTCAAGATCTAATTGATTATTCTTGCCAATTTTTAATCTTTAGAAATTAATTTTTATCCTTTCTAGAACGGCCAGTCTAACTAGGGTTAAGTCTTACAGTCAGTATGGCTCTGATACCAACTCTGTCGGGACCCGAATCTGCAAATCCGGACCCTCTGTGTATTATGTACTAGTCCAGGATCACGCTAGTACACACAGGATAAACATGTTGAGATACCACAAACATACACAGCGGAAATAATAATTAGATACCTCAAACATAATTATAACGAGTTACACGACCTTTTGGTCACCTTACAATAATTCGTCACGTAGGACGATAAATAACAAAAGTAGCACAAGTTCAATAGCGAAAGCAAAAGTATGTCAATGAACCCCTCGTTCTGCCACAGGCAACTGACGAGGCTCAACCCTAATTCTCCGGACCTTCGTTAAACTCCTCCTCCCAAGCTGGTGTTGCTTCTTCTTCTGAGGTTTTTTTGTTTAAGCAAGGGTGAGTATACAACATACTCAACAAATCATGCACAATGCAGTTCTATTACTACATGCATGGTTTATTCCAAAGGAAAGGCTTAAATGGTTATTTTGCATGAAGCAGAATTTCTTTTAACAGATAGTCTTAATTAGATTAAAAGCGGTAAAACCATTACTATTAATAATTAATTTCTCAATTCTTTTCCAAGAGTTTGGCACACAGCCCTAAGTTCAATTCACCTGCCTTTGGCACACAGCCGCCCATTCCACATTTTATTTCAAAAATCTACCCTTGATTTGTAATCCCGAGCATTGTCCAATATCATGACGCGCTATTCAATAGATTCAACACACACTTTGCAGAGGTTGTACACTTTACCCACAGGATACAGTCGCTCACCACACAGGTGATTGATTGCAACAAAGTCTTTCAGAGACTAACACCCAACCTATGAACCTCCCCAGTATTGCCTTTCTAACACTTCCCTCACTCAGAGCCAAAGTTTAGAACAAGCGAACATTGTTGGATGGGTACCAAGCCGTAGCACAGGTACGCTCCCCCATACAGTTACACTCGTGTGTAACTATCGCCCCGAGGTGTCAAAGGAAAGATATTAGAATCCTACTGAACTAGGTCTGTCCCATTCCAGACAAGTGGTTGTACGAGTAACTCAGTTCAAAGGCTCGCAAGGTGAAGTCCTTAACTGTCCAGGGCAAGACATTCTTCTCGTAGATCCCGACACGCAGCCTTCACATTACTTAACTCATCCCGTTGCCACACAGGCCCACCTGGCACGAAGCCATCTTGCCACTTTCCCCGGTCCAAATCATTTCCCACCCCGGTTTGCATTTATGCAACACATGCCAATGCCCTCTTCATTGGGTAAGTAGAACCACACAGGTTGCTACCCTCCAAATCCATCTCCTGACATAATCGCGTTATTCCAAAATATTTATTTCATATTTGCTTAGTCAATATTCTTTTGCACTTTTTAAAGGTCGTTCGGCGCACACAAGCAGCTAAGCATCTACTCACGGTCTAGCCTCCCGTGTTGGCATCATAATAGCAACAAACTCATTTCATACCTTAGGTGACAAAGGTTTCAGGGCATAAGAGTAATATAACAAGGTGGCATAATCAAGGTAGGTGTATTATCTATTCTACCCAAAATTAATCAACGTCATTTTTCTTGTTAATATAGCATGCATAGTTTAAATTGAAATACATTTTAAAAATCTAGGAACAATATGGTCAAAGCATGACTTGCCTTCAAAAAGTAGTTGATCCTGATCTGGAACTTGTGATGGTTCTTCGAAATCTTCTCCGACAATTCCCGACAACTCGGAGTCTAATCGCATCAAACAATCATTCAATAAATACATAAACAGATAGCAAGATCAACTCTAAAAATAAAATAAAATTCACCAATAAATATTTCACATTTTTACAAATTTTTAGGAATTGGAATCACCCAAATCGGAGTTAAGACGCAAAAGTTATAGCGATTACAATTTTGTAAATTCAATTAAAAGAAAAACCCGAATTAATCTATTTATTTTCCTACTGGAAATCTCGGTTAAATCCTTCGGCTTGACACGTGGCAGCACCAGAGTGAGCCACGTCGCCTCGGGTCTATGGACCGGACTCACAATTTGCTCGGGTTCATGGTGGACCGGGTCCACCGAACAGTGACTCTAACCCGTGGGCCCCACGGGTGACGTCATGCTGACGTCAGCCCACATGGCTTCCTCACGACTGACAAGTGGGCCCGACGGAACAGTACCGGATTGAATCAGCTAGCGACACTTGGCACGATCCTGATCGTTCGCCGAAATCGACTGTTGAGATCCGACGGTTGCTAGGACTACCGTAGCACGTGGCAAAATATCTACCGTGGGTTGAAGATCTAACGGCCATTTTCAAACACTACATAAGTGACTACGTGGTGCTACGGTGGCGGTAGGATTAAGGATCTACGGCCATTTTCAACGCATCTAAACGCAGCTACGTGGGCTCACTGGCGCGGTTGGATGAAGATCCAACGGCGGCAGTTACCCGAGCGATGCCCTGCTCACCGAGTCTACGTGGCTTAATCCGAACCGAACATCCAAGATCTAACGGTCAAAATCTACCGCTACTGATCTACGCGATGCAATCTGCACCGTTGAGACAAGATCTAACGGCCATTTTTAAACGTATCTTCTATGGTTACGTGGCCTCACTAGAACCAAGACGACACGATCTAACGGCGAGAGATCGAAATCGTTTTAGCCTAATTCAAAAAGGGAAAAAGACGTGGCTTTACCTCAGGCGTTGGATGGAGATCTGACGGTTGGGGATGCTTGCGATTGTTGACGAAGGTGCGGCGGCGCTTGGTCACCGGACTCGGAGAAGACGAAGCAGCTGACGGCGTTTCCGGGCTTCTCCGGTGTGAAGAAGTGGTCCACACGATGCAGCTTGTCACTACGAACTCGGCAAGGGTCTTGGGTGCGGCGGAGAGTGACAGTCGGCGGTGGAAAGCAAGGAAAACCGAGGCGGCAACACTAACCACTCCGGCGAGCAATTGAGAGAGCTACCGGGCACGACGGGAAGCGAGCGAACGGACAACAGGTGCGGGACGAAGGGACCAGTTAAATGAGCTATAACTGCTCGGTCTTTGGGATGCCTTGGTCGGTAGCGAATCGTCCCGAATCCGGCGACCAACCACCCTTTAATGGCGATTTACGGCACGACTATTCAGCTTCCGGGCGACGTGGCTCCATTCGCACCGTCCGATCGACTGCGATCCAACGGCGCCAGCACTCGGGCGAAGCGGCTTTTGGCGCAACCATCCGATCACAATCTAACGGCCCAGGGGGAGCGACGGTTCGAATGCCAGCGATACGTGGCGCAATCTGGTCGGCTCGAGTTATGATGATTCGACGGCTCTTGCGCGCAGGCAACGCGGCCCAACCACATCCGTCCGATGAAGATCGCACGGCCCGGAGCAAGCGGTGCTAGGGTTTCAATGACGGCGCGCGCATGATGTTGGGTTGACCCAACATCAGAGAAGGCATTTTCCGGTTTTTAACTTTTAAAATAATCTCAGAAATTCAATCTAATTATTTAGGGTACTAAAAATACCTGAAAAATTCTAGAAAAATTCCAGAAAATATTTCAAGGCATTTAGAGCTTAAATAAAATATTTTTATTTATTTTTGATAATTACTTTTCTGCTTTTTAATTATTCAAGAGGAAGATAAATTCAAATTAAACTCAAATAAATTCAAATAAATCCCAAAAATTCACAAAAATTCAAATAACTCCAAAAATTAAAATCAGGCCAAATTTTGGGATGTTACATGTATACTGGTTCGGGCCGAATGTCCCTACTTTCAGTTTATGGTGGTTCTGTATTGCTCTGGGTGTAGAGGACTGCACAATGTTACAAGCGAGGGCTAAGGGCTGGCCTTGTGCGCCTCGTCTGAGCAGGAGAAGTAAGAACAGTTTGCTCCAAAAGCCGTCCCCTTCCCTGAGGGTCCTGCCTCCCTTTATATAGGCGGAGGGGGCAGGTTACATGGGAAGTTGGAAAAGAAAAGAATGGGTGGCATACGCCCGGGAGTCTTGGTCTTCAGTCCTGGCGACTGACCGGCGCCGCTTGCCCCATGCTAGGTCGGTAGACACATCGAGCGGCATAGTTTTCTGCTCCGTCGGGAGTTGGTGCACCTACCCTCTGCGCGCTTGCCAGGTGCTGACATTGTAGCGCCTGGCTCTGGCGTTGCCTCGGGAGGGAGCGTGTCCTCCCACTGTGCATGACGGGATGATGAGACTGGTGCTTGACTTCGGCAACCTCCTTGCCACCTTGGGAAGGAGCCACCTGCCCTCGCACGGTCACTTTGAGCCGTCGTGCCCGTGGGGCAGGTGGCCACTCGAGGTTGACTAGCGATGGTATGGCGCCCGACCCTAGGCGGAGATTGTCTCAGTTTGGTCGGAGCTTGCGGGACGCCCGACCCATGGCGGGGGTCGGACCCCCCTGGTCGGTCAGGTCGGAGCTCGTGGGGCGCCAGACCTGGGGCGGGTGTTCGACCGCCCCGTGATTGATTTGGTTGGGGACAAGTGTCCTTCGTGGCCCAGTGGGGCCTTCGGCGAGAGTTGGACTCGGGACGGCCCATTCGGCGCCATGGGCCGCTGGGGATACCCATGGTATGAGTATTCATCAATACCGTTTGGCGACATCTGCCGAACCGTACGGCGATTACTGCCACGTGTCACGCGAGCTCTGACGGCGCAATGCTTAGTGCGGGATTAACGAGTAGTCGCCGAATGGTATGGCAAAAATAGTAACTTCGTCCAGCCGCTTGACGACTACTCATATTTTATCGTACCATTTAGCGAAACAATATTATTTTTACAATTTTATTTTTTTGGTATTAATGTCACAATTACTTTTAGAAAATATATTATTAAAAAAAATTCTCCTCCCTCTTCCCCTCCAGTTCACTGCCACCTCCATCGAAGGAAGCGCCGCCCTTGTACAGCCGATCGATCCTGACCAGCCTAACCACCCGCGGCGGAGGGGAGCAGCGAGCGTCGAGGAGATAACTGCATCGCCTAGTCAGTAAGAGTAAGTATTCTCCTCCTCCTTCCCCCGATTTCTTGTGCTGGAGGGAGATCTCAGCCAATCCCAGATCCATCCCCACTATCGTTTGAGTTCTTGGTAGGATGTAACCATCGGTCGACCGATTCCACTTTTGCCCAATCATGTCCAATTTTTTTGGCGGAAAGATCATTGTTTATGGGTGGGAGACTTCGATCCCGCCGAGAATTTGTTAATTTTCACACTGTTGGGGATGCTCTAAGCGCTTTATTTGCACTGTTTGTTTCAGCAGATTGTTGATGCTGGTGCGTACGCTGTATATGTTAGTGATTAGCTTGGTCACTTTTCAGACCGGTTTGGATGGGGGCAGAGCACTAATTCTTTGCTATATATAATACGAAATACAGAGCTTAGTAGAACCTGAACTTGTGATCTAGTACATGAAATGAAGTACCTGGGTTTACAGTTTGTGTCGCATAATCATCATTTTGTGGAACCAGACACTACACACGTTCTCCATGGCTACCCAATTATTTTCCTGTTAAGAACTAGAGAATCGACTATCACTTGAAATGAGCATAATCAAGTACACATTCTTATGTTTGTAATTTGACATATCCTGTGTAGCTTTAAGCACATGAATCTTCTTCCAGCATTGGGTCAGTTCTCGTTTTGTTCCTCTACTAAACTGCCATGCTAATTGTTTAGTTGTTTTTCCCTTTCTCAAGATTTAGAGGGAGTGCTTAAATGTCGATCCTTAGCTCCTTATTAATGGTTTGATTAATCGCACTCATATCTTTGTGCAAGAGTCATTAGCTGCTACAAGAGCTGGAGATAGGGACACATACCTCTTTCTTGACCACTGAATCCAAAGCCTAAAATAATCTATTTATTTTCTAGTTTCCACTCTTTAGGGTATCTTAAAGCTTAACTCTGTGATGGACTGTGCACCCTTAGTATTGTACTGTGTTTTTTTTTTCTTTTTAGCTGATGAATTTAGTTTTGTTCATCACTTATTGTTTTTACTTGGATTCCCTGTTTCCCTGTGAGTGTTCTCAATCCACTCTATCTTTACTAGTATATAAATACGAGTTGGTGGTGGTAGTTTGTCCTCCCCCTCCTCCTCTCTAAGAAAAGCAGTGTGCCAACATATGGACTATGGGATAAAAAGGAAAACAACCGCATCTCTCTCTTTCTGCCCACACCCGCTCTCCTTGGCCGGGCCATTACCCAATTCTCCCTTCCCATGGCAACTCAAGAGTGCAATTTTATTTTTTGTAAAAACGTGGCATGATTTGATTATTTGTTTAAAAATTGTGTTTTTGTTGCAACGCATGGGCACTTGCCTAGTAATCCATTACTTAAGGGAGTTGTCCGTTGTCCGGCCTTGCTTAGCCTTCACCTTTCTAGGATACTGAATGCTGACTTACCTTTGAAAGTAAAAGGATAATGTATAACTGTCTATGTATGCAAGACTTAATCATCTGCGTAAATGCATGCAAGACCTAATCATCTGGGTAAACACTCTATTCTTGTTCACCTTGCTGTATGATATACTCAGATTCATGATTCAAAAAATCACCTGGTCCCACTGGTAATCTGAATTAAAAACAGATGGTTTACTAACTGCCCATCTCACATTTGAATAAATAAACAGGTTATAACTAGGGCAACATATCCTATACATACAGGCTTCCCGTGTACACACCGTACACATCAACTAATAAAAGTTATGAAAAATTTTGAAAAAATTGTAGATGTACTTCATAGATTACTCTACCTATGTATGAAGTTTCAAGATCAAATTCATTATATATCGAGAGTTACAAAAAAGAGAAAATTCTGACAAGTTTAAACTTTTTAAACTTGTCAGAATTTTATCTTTTTTTTTGTAAGTTTTGATATATAATAAATTTGAACCTACAATTTTATACATAGGTAGAGTAATCTATGAAATACATCTACAATTTTTTTCAGAATTTTTTATGGCTTTTATTAATTAGTGTGCACGGTGTATACACGGGAAGCCCTGTATACACAGGATATATTGCCTATAACTAGTTGGCACCTGGGATTGGAAACTTTAAAATTCTGAGCGTTTTTTGAAATCCTGGTCCTTTGCTGGATTTCTTCTGATAGTGTTGGCAGTCAACCAGTATCTTGCAGGATTTCAAACCCTGCTCATAATGGTTTTACTATTAAATTACTGAAGTGCTTAGATTCAGTCAGATAATCAATTCTACTATGTTATTTTATTCTAACGCTTTGGTGATATGAGTAGTCAAGTTAGCATAATTTGTGAAATTCTGGTAGAGTGTTTAATATTTCTTTTTTCCTATTTTTATTCGAGAAGATGAGTGGTTGTGCAGCTATAACTGTAGTGATTGCGCATAGGCCTTCTAAAAGCTGCCAAAGTAACTTGATATACGATCAGGATGCCTCATTATCTGCACTACTTAATATACTATGGGAATTTAAAATAAAGGATGTTAAAACAAAGTCTAATGTTTGATAAGTGTTTATTGTTTCTTGTTTATTTTATTTTTCTATGAATAATGTGCACATAATTGTTAAAATTTGTTATTTTGGTATTTTTGTAGGAAGCTTCTTTTTCTGCTCAGTATAGGAAGAGCGAAATGGATTTTTTAACTCTTGTAAGCGGTGACAAATGCAATGGTTCGATGGCACCTCACTATCTTGGTTCCAAGGTACTTAACTAAGGTTTGAAATATTATCTATCTTTTCGTTTACTTAAATATTTGTTAGCTTGTACTGTCTTGTAATTTGTCATGCTAATTAAAAGAATGCACTCTTTATAGATCTAATGAGCTGCCAAGCTTTGACAACTGCGTTGGAGCTTAAAATACAGACACCAGCGTTTGATTGCAATGAGGAACAACTGGAGTGTATTAATGGACCTCTGATTTCTCATGATATAACTGATTTGTCTGATCCACCTGTTTTTTCTGTGTTACAGGCCAGTAATCTGAGGCATAGCCTAAAAGGTTAGTAAAAATGCTATTTACTGCGCCTTCTCGCAGCATTGAAACTGAAATTTATTGTTTTCAACAAATTATGTGCTTCAAATCTCAATGCAAATTTTGTTTAGGGCAACAAATGTCAATGATTGGACATGGTCATCCATCTCAGCAAGGGGTAATGTCTGATGGTCTATAGATCATTTGATCTTTACAAATTACTTTTTTTTTGTAACATGTTAAACGCTCCATGCAGGTGTATGTCATTGATTCTTCTTTTCACCGTGGTATTGTGCACAACCACTGCCATAAATTTTTTATTTTATAAACTACTCTATTTGGTATCTCTGACCATGATGTAGTTGGTCTAGGCATGGATGCTGATAAACAAAACAGCATTGTGGAGCGTGACAATATGATTCAGTTAAATGTAAGCTACACTTTCTTCTAATTAATGTTGTCCAGTCTAATAAGCATTTTCTGACATTTCATGGTTTATTTTTTCATGCAGAAATGCATGGCAGATGATTCTTCCCTTGGTATATTTTCTTCTGAACCTCTCTTTCCAAATTTATGCACTGTTTCAAACATTGATCTTTGTTCCAGAGTCCACTATTCTGGAAAAGAAAAAGGAAACATTCCTTTTTGCAATGATATTTGAATACTTTCACCCTTTGGCAATTTTCTACTTAAAGTTATAACTCAATATGGAGCTAAGGATGAGCTTGTTATATGGATGTGTTGTCATTGTAAGTACACCAGTTTTAGATATATTTACTGATGCTTGGGTCAATATAATTTAGACAGTGTGGAAAAGACAGTGTGGAAAAGATCAGACTGTATACACGTGCACACGCTGTTAGCAAATTAGGTTTAATTCAGGGATAAAACTGAACTTGTTTGATATATGTTTAATGTTTTATATCTTTCTTAGGCTCTGCATTTTTTTTTCTCTTATCAAACAGTTGGACAACGATGCCAGAGACTTGGGTGTAATGAGGTTGTTGAAGGCCAGACGGTGTTCTGCAAAAGTCACCATGTAGGCCAGCAATGCCAAATGCTTGGCTGCCCTCTTATTGTACCAGATGGCTCAGCTTTATGTGTGTCCCATGGTGGAGGGTGCCGACATAGTGAACATGGTTCCAGTACAGTAGCATGCACCAAATCAGAAGTATCAATTAAGTACGAAGGAGATAGTGGATTCAGAGTAATGGGAAATGCTGGGAATGATCTGAGTAGCACAGGAATCTATAATCTTGATGGTGAAGTTGTGATGTGCAAGTACCAAGGATGCAGCAAACAAGCCCAGGGAAATACAATGTTTTGCAAGGTCCACAGCGGTGGTTCAAAGGGTTGCATGGTTCGGGGTTGTACAAAGGGTGCACACGGAGGCACACCTCTGTGCATTGGTCATGGAGGAGGCAAGCGCTGTGCAGTTACTGGATGCCCCAACGCAGCCTGTGGAAGCAATCAAGGCCGCACTGACTGCTGCGTGAGGCACGGTGGTGGCAAGAGGTGTAAATTTGATGAGTGTGGGAAGGGTGCTCAAGGGAACACAGATTTTTGCATTGCACATGGTGGGGGAAGGCGGTGCAAGTTAATTGAAGGATGTGGGAAGAGTGCACAAGGGCGGAGTGATTACTGTATCAAACATGGTGGTGGCAGGCGCTGCAAGTTTCAAGGATGTAGCACGAGCGCAAAATGGGGAATGGATTTTTGCTCTATGCATAGGAAAAGTTTGTTGAGTAGCGGTGATTCTGCCCGTGAAATGCTGCCAACACTACCACCGAAGCGTCGCGCCAAGAAGGCAAAGAGAACTGTTGAGCCACCTGGTATCACCAGTGAGGCTGTCACCATTTCAGCTATACCTGGGAGCGGCATGCCCAAGATGGGCATTATCCATGTAGGTGGTGCTAATTTGAACCATGAAAAATCACCAGCGAGTGTGATGATGAAGCATGCTGCCATGGTTCGTCAACAACCGCTTCAGTCCTCCACAAAATCCTTGCCATTATCTGGATTGACTGCATCAACAGAGGGTGAGGCAGCAACAAAGAGCCGTGCATTATTTGGTCTATAGATCAAATCATGGTCATGCATAAAGGTGGTTTGCATAGAGTTGTTAATCCAAACCATTAACTGTTGTGTCACCAAGTGTAAATCGTGCGGGTCTTAGTAGATCCAGTGTGTCTATAACATGCTTTGAATGTTAGTTGACTGATAGACTGTCCATTGTAGTTTAAAATTTTAGTCCGCTGTTATATGCTCCCATGTCTTTATTGTGTCAACAGAGTGAAAGCTGTCGTGGCCTTGTGTGTCTGGATAATCTGAACGAACGATGCAACTAATCTGGTCAATTTGCATAGACTCAGATGTCGTTCATATCGTTTTCCTTTTGTTTTGATTAATGTGAAATGTATATTTAGTAGTTATATGACTTGTATCAGGAGCAGCACAATAGTGTAATACTCGCTCGCGACTTACCGTGATGTGTTAGGCTCAGTGCGGAAACAGCTGAAAGTACTTGAGCCGAATGCACGAGCTGCAGGGCCAATCTGTTTACCGTGGGTCGAGTGATCGTGAAAAGGTGATAATTGTTGTAAAAGGATGACGCTCGGCGAGAATAAATCACAATGCATTTGAACGAGTAGCAAGAAGCACACACGGTACAGATAGGCAAAACAGTTCTCTTTTTATTAGATTGTTTTTTTTATATAATAGATGTTAAATATATATAGTAGAAGAGAACAAAAGATATGATGCGCATTAGGGTCGGCCCGATCTTCTGACGAGAACAATACATCGGTTTTGATGTAGTACAGTGTAGATGGATCGGCTACTGTCGGTGTACTTTGCACCGGGGTACCCTCTCCGACGCAGAATAGTGGGCCCAAGAAGCGGCCTGACCCAGTGTGGCGGCCTGGCGGGCAGGTGGGCAATCATGCCCTGCTCGCCGGGCGGTAAACCCGCATGGCGGGCAGGTGGGCGATCATGCCACCTTTCGCCGGGCGGGAGGCGCTCTGCGATCATGCCCACTGCCGGGCGGAAGCAGCGTGGCGGCTTTGGCGGGCGGTGGGCGGTCATACCACCTTTCATGGGGCGGTAAGCCCACGTGGCGGCCTGGCGAGTGGGCGGGTGATCGGGCCCCGCTCGTCAGGCCACGAAGGCAACTAAAGGAATAAGGAGAAGGCTTCGCCTCGAAGTCTCCTTCCCCTGACATGCTGCGTCAGGGCCATTAATTGTGAAGAATGCTGCTATCGACACGATGACGGCCCATCCCTCTGACGCCTCTCACCAAACCCGTCGCAGGAGTATCATATCCCGGGCGGACCGGGCGAAACCTCACGGCGGCATTAAATAGGGCTTGAAGGATAAGGCTATAGCGACGGGCGTAATAAATGAGTCATGGGTCAGTGAGATAAGGCTCGAATGATGGGTGTAATTAATGAGTCGTAGATCAGTATAGCGTCACTTTCTCACCTGTCCAGGCCAACCCGTCTATATAAGGGCGCCCCGGTGCATAGAGGAAGGGGGTCGAAGGTTGGGAGAAAGAAGAAAAAGACTAGAAGAACTATTGTAATCGTCTCCATATTTCCTCAACAAAAGTCTAGTAGGATGTAGGGCTATTACCCGCGCTGGGGGCCTGAACCTGGGTACATCACCGTGTCCATTGATTTGTTGATCCCCGAGATTCATCGTGAGAGAGTCGTTAGGGTTTTCCGCCATGAAGACGCCCTCTACCGAACCATACCTTCCATCCTGGGAGTGGTCAACCCTGTTCGTTGATGGGATCCTGTCCGACGAAATACGCCGACAGGGGCGTGCCAGATAGGGGGCTATTGGTTGGCTCACCCAGCCATCTCTCCGGCGGATTCTGGTCTTCTGTCCACAAGGACCTTGCGTTTGGTGATGGCGGGTTCACACTCGCAGCGACAAGAGGTGGCGGAGGCTAGCAGCGCCCAGAACACGTTCCGGCACTCTCGTCGGACGAGGGATCGGCTCACACTGCCCCCACAGCAGGGCGGTGGCGCCCCCCCGGCAGCGGCCGAACTTCCGGTCCGACGTCGACTGGCCATGGAGGCCGCCACTCCGGCCCAGAACCTGCATGCGGTCCGTCTCCTCCTGGATCACTTTCCGGTGGAACTTGCAGGAGACACCCCGGCCACGCTATGGCTGCGGGATATTACTGGCCTCGTGGATGCGGCCCAGCTCCACGTAAGGATGCCCGACCAGTCGGGGACCGTCGGTACCCCTCAACCAAGGGTGCACGTCGATCGCACCCAAGCTTCCAGCCGCCCAAGCAGGAAGCGCTCTGGCTAGGAGGGCCAGAGTAAGGGAAAGAGCGTGCAGGAAGAAGGTCCTAGCTCTGCGAGGAGCCGTGAGGACCTGAGGGTCCATTTGGAGAAGCGTCGCCAGCGGCGTGGCGATGATTTGCGTGATCACCTGCAACGTCGGCGCGCTCGCGACGGACGGATGGCCCTTGGGGGTGAGAGTTCCTCTCGCGACTCTCACCTTCAGAGCGAGGAAGAAGTCCGCTTCTCTGACTCTCTAGGGAGTCACGATCCGCACTCCCCGGCACGGTCTCCCGGCCGGGGTTCAGGTGGACGGCAGGATTCCCCCTACGGCGTCGGATGTCAGGCGTTCTCCCGACGGCTGCGCCGGTAATGGCGTGGTGGCGAAAACCGCCGGCCTCCATCAAGAAGTACGACGGCACCACCAACCCGGAGGAGTTCTTGCAGATCTACGCCACGGTGGTGCGTGCCGCTGGCGGGTCTAAGAAGGCCATGACTAACTACTTCCCAACGGCCTTGACGGGGTCCGCCTGGTCCTGGCTGTTGAACCTCCCGCGAGGATCAGTGCGCTCGTGGAAGGAGTTGTGCGGCCTCTTCGTCGCCAACTTCCAAGGCTCCTTCGCACAGCCGGGCATGGAGGATGATCTCCATACCCTCGAGCAGGAAAAAGGGGAGTCGTTGCGTGACTTCATTCGGTGATTCTGCCAATGCCGCAACACGATCCCCTGAATTTCGGAGTAGTCGGTCATCATCGCCTTCCGAAGAGGTGTTCACGACCGCAAGATGCGGGAAAAGATGGCGACCCGCGACATCGCCACCACCTCCGAGCTCTTCTCCCTGGCGCACAAGTGCGTGCGGGCGGCAGAAGCTCGGGGGCTGGTGTCTGGCGCCGCACGAGGACGCGGCAGGGATGAAGCTGGGACCTCGAGGGGCCCCGGCCATGCGAACAAGAAGGCGTGGAAGCGCGAGGCGGTTGAGACCAGGCGGGTCCTGACCGCTGAACACGAGTGTGAAGACGCCCGGCCGCGGAGGCACGACCGCCGTGACTAGCGGGATGACCTCCGCGACCAGTTGGATGACCGTCGAGGCAGGCGTGGCGACCGCCGCGGTCGAAGGAATGACTGCCGTGAGGAGAAGGAGGGCGAGCCTTTCTGCTCGATCCACCAGACCAACACTCATGGCCTGGACAGTTGCCAGGTTGTGAGCAAGATGGTCGAGCAGCGGCTCAAGGAGCGTCGCCCTCACGACGACGACCAAGACGAAGACCACGCCTCGCTGACCTTCCAGCAGGTGGATCGCGTCGTGGCGTACATTCATGGTGGCTCGTCCACCTACCCCTCCAACGCGTCCTACAAACGGTTGAGGAGGGAAGTCTGCATTACGGCGTCAAGTTCAGGGGCGTGTCGGATGCTGAAGTGGTCGGAGGAGCCAATCACCTTCAGTCTGGCAGACCACCTTGAGAGCACTGCCGGTATAGGTCACCTTCCGGTCGTGGTCTCGTCCACGATCCGGAACGTGAAGCTTGGGCGAGTGCTGATGGACGGAGAGAGTTCCCTCAACCTCTTGTCCTTCGAGGCATTCCGGGCGCTCCAGGTGTCGAACCAGGAGCTGTGCCCGGCCTTGCCCTTCTACAGCGTAGCCTCGGGGGCTGGCATGGTCCCCCTGGGCCAGGTGCGCCTCCCCGTCACCTTCGGGGAGGAAAGCAACTACCGTACGGAGCTGGTCGACTTCGAAGTTGCCGATTTCGACCTCCCGTACAATGCCATACTTGGCAGACCGGCGTTGGCCAAGTTCTTGGCGGCAATCCACTATGGATACATGGTGATGAAAATGCCAGGGCCTAGTGGCCCTATAGTCATTCCGGTGGACAGGCCAGAAGCCTTGCGTTGCCACAAGCGCGCACTGGACCTGGCCGGTGCCACCTACGTGAAGCCGGTTGATGCTGCCTTTTCGGGAGCCCCTCGGGCGCAAACCCACACCTCGCCCAGCTCGGCCAGCGAGGCAAAGATGGTCTCCTTGGGTGAGGGCGAGCCCGGGAAGTCCGTCTTCATTGGCGCCAACCTCAGCGCCAAATAGGAAGACGCGCTCGTCACCTTCCTTCAGTCTAATTCCGACATGTTCGCCTGGCAACTGTCTGATATGACTGGGGTCCCCAGGGAGGTGATCGAGCACCGATTGGCAACGCTCCCCGAGGTGCGCCTGGTCCGTCAGAAGGTCCAGCGCCAGGCACCAGAGCGGCAAGACGCCATTCGGGAAGAGGTAGAGAAGCTGCTGCGCTCAGGGATCGTTCGGGAAGTCTCTCACCCTGAGTGGCTTGCCAACCCTGTGCTTGTTAAGAAGTCCAACGGGAAGTGGCGGATGTGCGTCGATTTCACCGACCTCAACAAGGCCTGCCCGAAGGACCCTTACCCCTTGCCGCGCGTTGATCTCATCGTCGACTTGACGGCAGGATATGAGCTGCTGTGCTTTCTGGATGCGTACTCAGGGTACCACCAGATTAGCATGGCGGTGGAAGATGAAGAAAAAACCACTTTTGTAACACCCATGGGCATTTATTGTTATATCAGAATGGCTTTTGGGTTAAAAAATGCTGGCTCTACTTACCAACGCGCCATGCATATTACTTTCCGTCCACAGATAGGGCGCAATCTTGAGGTGTACGTCGATGACTTGGTTGTGAAAGTTAAAAAGAGCGAAGAACTAATTGAAGACCTGGAGGAGACCTTTGCCAACCTCCGGAAGAATCACTTAAAGCTCAACCCTGAGAAGTGCATGTTCGGCGTGCCCTTCGGAAAGTTGTTAGGGTTCCTCGCGTCCAGGCGGGGCATTAAGGCCAATCCTGACAAGATAGCAGCCATTGAACACATGAAGCCGCGATTCGGCTCAGCGAGTCTTGATGCTGGTCTGGTCGCTGGCCTCCTTGGACGATTTATTGCTCGACTGGGAGAAAGAAGCCTGCCCTTTTTCAAGCTGCTAAAGAAGACAAACCACTTCGAGTGGACTGATGAGGCTCAACGAGTATTTGAAGACTTGAAGCAGTACCTCTCCTCCTCGC
This sequence comes from Guadua angustifolia, assembly GCA_036346375.1. Taxonomy (NCBI): domain Eukaryota; kingdom Viridiplantae; phylum Streptophyta; class Magnoliopsida; order Poales; family Poaceae; genus Guadua; species Guadua angustifolia. The sequence goes on along the minus strand of CM070505.1, from coordinate 46,422,729 downwards.
CTGTACTGTGACCCCCTCAACCCGGTGAACCATTGCTCCTGTATATCGTTGCTACCCCGGCAGTAGTGAGCGCGGTACTGGTGATGGAGAGGGAAGGCATCCAGAAGCTGGTCTACTACGTCAACAAGGTGCTACACGAGGCAGAGACCAAATACCCGCAAGCGCAGAAGATGCTGTACGCTGTCCTGGTGGCGTCTAGGAAGCTGCGGCACTATTTTCAAGGACGAGAGATTACGGTGGTCACTGCCTACCCTCTGCGAGAGATTCTTCACAACCGGGAAGCAGAAGGCCGCATCGCTAAGTGGTCGGTGGAGCTGGGGGAATTCAGTCTCAAATTTGTACCCCGCACCGCCATCAAGAGCCAGAAGCTGGCAAAGTTTGTTGCCGAATGGACTCCCGCCACTCCTGAAGCTGAAGAAACCCCCGCGCCTTCCCTCTGGACTCTATTCTTCGACGGCTCCTTCAGGCTCGAAGGCGCGGGGGCCGGGGTTGTCCTGGTCTCCCCGACCGGTGAAATCCTCCAGTACGTGGTTGCCCTCGACTTCAAGGCCACCAACAACATCGCCGAATATGAGGGACTGTTGGTAGAGCTGCGCGCCGCCGTGGCGTTAGGCGTCCGACGCCTCCAAGTCAAAGGCGACTCCCTGCTGGTCATCAACCAAGCGCGGAAGGAATTTCAATGCTCTGATCCTTCCATGGCCGCCTACTTGGCGGAGGTCAGGAAGATGGAGCACCACTTCGAAGGACTGGTATATATCCATATCCCTCGACGCGACAATCATATGGCGGACAGGCTTTCACAGCTCGCGTCCTCAAAAACCTTTGTCCCGGTCGGGGTATTTGAAGAAAGACTATCACGACCGTCCGCCATCGCCGCCCCGATTGGTGGGCGATGGTGCGGCCGTTCTTGACCTCCGACTTCAGCGGGGAGCGGGCAGTGTGGTTGTCATGACCTCGATTCGGGGAGGTAGGCAGCACACGCCTCGGCCCGTGTCCGGGAGGAAGGCGGTGGTGCGGTGATCGACACCGAGGAAAAGCCTAATAGCAGAGTACCTGGGCGATCACCGTGTGATTGCCACTCTTGGCCGGGAAGGTCAGTGGATGGATCCCATCTTAGCCTTCCTGCAAGACCGAGTGATCCCCGACGATGATGCCTTAGTTGAGAAGATTACAGCAAGGCCAAGTGCTATAATCTGGTAGGTGAGACCTATACCGTCGGAGCAGAAACGGAATTCTACTGAAGTGCATCACTCGGGAAGAGGGGAGCGTCCTGCTCTCTGATATCCATAGAGGCATGTGCGGGAGCCATATGTCCGACCGGACGCTTGTCGGCAAAGCATTTCGCCAAGGATTTTATTGACCTACTGCCCTCTAGGATGCTTGTGAGCTGGTGAGGAGATGCGAAGCATGCTAATTCTTCACCAGGCAAATCCACCGACCAGCCCAAGCTCTGCAAACCATCCCACTCTCTTGGCGGTTCGTGGTCTGGGGGCTGGATATCCTGGGCCCATTCCCACGGACCACAGGGGGCTTCACCAACTTGTTCGTCGCCATCAACAAATTCGCCAAGTGGGTCAAAGCCGAAGCAGTACATGCCATCACGGCTTCCGCTGCTATCAAGTTCATTCACGGGATCTTCACCCGCTTTGGAGTCGCCAATCGCATCATCACCAACAACGGCACTCAATTCACCAGTGCGGCCTTCCTAGAGTTTTGTGAGGAGATGGGCACCAAGGTATGCTTTGCTTCGGTTGCCCATCCAAGGAGCAATGTCAAGGTTGAGCGTGCCAACGTGCTGGTGTTGAGGGGCTTGAAGACCATAGCATTTGATTGACTCCATAAGTGGGGGGTGCGGTGGACGGAAGAACTCCCGGCTGTGCTGTGGTCGCTCCGAACCACGCCTAGTAGGGCAACTAGAGAAACACCTTTCTTCCTGGTCTACGGCGCGGAAGCTGTCCTCCCGTCCGAGCTGTCGCTCAACTCGCCGCGTGTCTCAGTGTTCAGCGAAGAAGGACAAGAAGACTACCGCGAAGAAGATGTCAACCTTCTGGAGGAGGTGCGCGACCGGGCGGCCTTGCGCGTCGCCCGATACCAGCAAAGTCTCAGACGGTACCACGCCACCCGGGTCTGCGAGAGGACACTGGCAGTAGGCGACCTGGTCTTCTGTAGAATCCAGACGCATGCCGGGCTCCACAAGCTGTCTCCCCGGTGGGAGGGCCCCTTTAAGGTGGTCTCAGTATCTCAACCCGGAGTGGTCCGGTTGGCCACTAAGGACGATCAAGAGCTGGCCAACTCCTTCAACGTGGAATTGTTGCAAAAATTTTACTCCTAAAAGCTGTAAGTACCAGGTAGTTCACTCTAATCGGTTGCGTGGGCGAGTTTTCCCCTGGCTGATCGGCGACTGCTGGCGGTTAGCAAAGTTGTTTGCCTTAAAGGCTTCTGCTTTATTCTCTTTGCTTGTCCCCTGGTGGATAGTCTTTCGCGGGGGTGTCATGAGTTCCAGTGATTTGGCCGCTCCTTGTTGATATGCGGTAATACCCGGCATTCGCGTCGTGCGAGGACGGGCGACTAGGAGCGTGAGTGCGGCATGGTGGCTTAAAAGCGGCTCGCACACCTCGGGTTGGCTCTATGAAGCACCGCTGACTATCACCGCGAGCACCATAGGCCCAATACCACTCCTGGAACCTACTGCCTTACCACGCAACGCCGCGGGCTGGTTCCGAGTCACAAGGACCTAAGTTCCAAAGAAAGGGACCATAACATACCCGCTCAAGAACTTGCGTTCTTTAATACATTTCCTGCATGCTTTACAAATGCCTACTTGTGCTTTCAGTAGCTACGTGCAATCGCACATGAAGTGTTGGAGCACTGACATAATTCAAACATCCAAGATGGCCCCGTGGCGGCCTGACGGGCAGGCGAGCGACCACGCCCTGCCTACCGGGCGAGCAGGTGGGCGACCACGCCCTACTCGCTGAGTGTTGGCTTCCGTGACCAGCCTGGAGGCTGGTCACCAGGTGGTCTACGACAAAGGTAAGTTGCTCGCCTTGGCAGTACCGACTTATCTTTGGCATCTGCACCCTGTTGGGTTAAGTTGTGCGTGGTTGTCACTAGCCCCGCTACCCTGATGGCTCCTCGTTGATAAAAGGAAATGCCCAGCGTTTGCGTTGCAAGGACGGGTGACCGGGAGTGCGAGTGTGGCACGTTGACTCAAACGTGGCTCGCACATCTTGGGTTGGCTCCGCGAAGCACCGTAGGCTGTCACCATGAGCACCGCAGGCCCGATACCGCTCCTGGGAGCCTGCTGCCTTGTTGCGCAACGCTGCGGTCAGATTCCAAGGGATCATAAGGATATAAGTTCCAAAAGGGCAGGAGTTAGTGACAACCTTGCGCAAAGACTTAAGCCTTCGCTTACCTACATCCTGCATGTTTTGCGCAATCTTCGTTCGCGTTATTGCAATCACTCAAAAAAAATGTCTAAGTATCGACTAACCTGAGTGTTTAGGTTCGTATCATGGCAAGGCTGGGGGCTGATCGCCCAATGGTTGAGTTGAGCAAACGCAATCAGAGAGCGAACAACTAAACATGCAGGTAAAACCTAAGGGAGCTAATTTCATTACAATTGTTGAGATTGTTCTAGCATATGGGAAAGCAGGAACAAAGAAGAAATGAAGAAAACAAAAAGAAGCGGTCTGGGCCATCAGTCGTCGTTGGCGACCTGGATGTGCCCATCCTCCTCCTCGACCTCTGGCTCCGCTGCCACCGTGTCGAGGTCCAGGCCCTCCACCACCATCATGCCGACGACGTGCTCCACAGCCTCGTGCATGCACACCTGGGCCTAGGCCTCGTCTCCCTCAATGCCGTCCGCGATGGTCATTGGGTTGAAGGTGGCGTCGCGGCTGGCGTAGCACGCCAGCACGAAGGTCGCGGTGGTCATGGCAACCTGCCGCCCTTCCCGGACGGAGCGGGCGGCCATGGCGGCTAGTAGGCCGGAGAGCGCCGTGGTAGCCCGAGTGATGCAGTGGGCGTACTGCATCGCCGTGGGCTCGAGCGGCTCCCGAAGATTCACTCCTAACGGCTCCAAGGCCCTCGTCATGCGTTGGTAAGATGGCCGGAGCATGACCGCGAGGTTGTGCAGCGCGCGACACTGCTCCTCTACCGTATGCCTTTGCGTTGCCTCAGTCTCCTGCGCCCGGGCGAGCAGGGTTGCCCCGGTGGCCCTCTCTTGGGCCAACAGTGCCTCCTTCCTCTCCAACTCCCCGCGCAATGCCGCCACCTGTTGCGCCACATAGGCTTCGCGCTGGGTGGCTGATGCGAGGAGGGTGTTCGTGGCTGTGAGTGCTTCGCCAAGCTCGGCAAGCAGCGTAGTCAGGCCGGTGGCGCGAGCGGCGAGGACGATTGAGGCGAGGGGAGCAGAAGCGCTGGCGCCAGCGACGTCTAGTTCGACTGCTTCGGAGCCACCAGGCTGCCCTTAAGAAGAAGTCCCCGCTGCGTCTGTTGGCGCTGTGGATGTCTGCGCGGCTGGGGCACCCTAATGGGCCGCCCTCGACTTGAAGCTGAAGGAGGTAGCTGGAACCGCAAGCCCGCTCAGGCGGGCTTGCGGTGGTTGGAGTCAGCGCCACTGGAATTAGCGTCGGTGGAGTCGGTGTCGATGAGGACGGCGCCGTAGGAGTCAACGTCGGTGCAGCCGGTGCCGGAGGAGGGGCGACGGGCGTCGCCGCCCCAGATGAAGATGCCACCACTCCGGGCGCGCTTGGCGAAGTGGCAAAGTCGGTGGCAGCAGGAGCTTGGCCCCCAGCACGGGCCCGCTTGGGGTCCGCGCCTGGGGCATCCGGAGCAATTGACCATTTGCCTGCGCTCCGATCGTCGGCCCAGAGATGGTCCCTAATCACCAAGGGGCCGTGGGCCGGCACCACGGCGAGACCAGTGGAGTCCATCGCCGGGAACGATTGGATGATCCGAAGGCGCTCTACGAACTCCATATCCAAGAGCGGTCGGGCCTCGGCAGGAAAATCCAGGCTGCTCGGCACTGGCGGGAGCAGCCCGGATAGCCATCTTGAGATGGCAGGGCCATCCAGATTTCCCTCGCCTAGCGCAGAAAGAAGACAAGGATATTAATTGATGTTGACCACGAAGAGGAATATGCATTCAAAAGAAGGGCACCAGAACTTCCCGCCCGGGTACGTGTGCGTCATGTATGTGCTGCCCCTCAGTATACTACCATGCGAGCGGGCACGGCGATGGAGGGGCGATCCTCCGAGCCACGAAGTCCGGACCACCGGCACCCGACCGGGCGGCGTCCGCGGCCGGTTGATCGCGAGCGCCATTGCCGAAGCTTCTGCCGTCTCCTCGGCAGGCGAGCTCTAGCTTCGTGGACTTACATCGCGCGTAGAAGCGTCGAAGAGGTCGACCCCTTTATGCGTCGCCGACGTAGAGCGATCGCTCCGCCACATCTTCGGTTGGATTTTGGTGGAAGGAATGTGTAGGGTCTTGACCGTCAGCGGAGATGAGTGGCGACTCCCACGATTCCTTTGTTGGGGAGGCTGCGGCGAGTGAAGAAGTAGCGGAAGAGAGGAAGGTTGGGCATCACCCCTACGAACATATCGCTGAGGTAGGCGAAGGTGGAAAGGATGACGATGGAGTTGGGGGAGAGATGGAGATGATGGACCTCGTAGAAATGAAGGACGGTGAGGAAGAATTCAGAGAATGGCGGCACCAGGCTAGCCATAAGACCCCAGGCGAAGATGATGATCTCCCTTGGATCGCAGCTTGGCACGAGGGTCCCCTGGCGAAGGTGGAGGGAGCCCTCGGGTGCCATCTTGGTGAGAAAATCCACCCTGCCTTGGCCAACGGTGGAAGGAAGAAGTGGTTGCACCATTGAAGCAGGAGCAAAGTTCTTTGAGCAAGGAAGATGAAAGAGCAAAAAGCGGAAGAATCAGGAAACGTGAACTGCTAGATGGGGGCGCGTATATATATAGGCCCCCCACATAGACGGTTCGCGAACAGGCAAAAGGACGCGATGTTTCGGGTCCCAAGAAAAATCGGCGGAAGTGGGGAGGACCGAGGCGATTGCGTGCTCAGAAGTGGTGGGCCCATCCAGGAACGCACCGACATTAAATGAGGACTAAAAAGAACTGGCGCGCGTTTCGGGATGGACCCGGGGGCTACTGTCGATGTACTTTGCACCGGGGTACCCTCCCCGCCACAAAATAGTGGGCCCAGGAAGCGGCCTGGCCCAGCGTGGCGGCCTGGCGGGTAGGTGGGCGAGCATGCCCTGCCCGCCGGGCGGTAAGCCCGCGTGGCGACCTGGCAGACAGGTGGGCGATCATGCCCTGCTCGCCGGGCGGTAAGCCCACGTGGCAGCCTGGCGAGCAGGTGGGCGATCATGCCCTGCTCGTCGAGCGGTAAGACCGCGTGGCGGCCTGGCGAGCAGGTGGGCGATTATGCCCTGCCCGTCGGGCGGGAAGCCCATGTGGCGGCTTGGCGAGCAGTGGGCGGTCATGCCCTGCTCGCCGAGCGGTAAGCCCATGTGGCGCCCTGGCGAGTGGGCGGGTGATCGGGCCCCTCTCGTTAGGCCACGAAGACAACCAAAGGAATAAGGAGAAGGCTTCGCCTCGCAGTCTCCTTCCTATAACATGCTGCGTCAGGGCCATTAATTGTGAAGAATGCTGCTATCGACATGATGACGACCCATCCCTCTGACGGCTCTCACCAAACACGTCGCAGGAGTGTCATATCCCGGGCGAAGCCTTACGGCGGCATTAAATAGGGCTTGAAGGACAAGGCTACAGCGACGGGCGTAATAAATGAGTCATGGGTCAGTGAGATAAGGCTCGAATGATGGGTGTAATTAATGAGTCGTAGATCAGTATAGCGTCACCTTCTCACATGCCTGGGCCAACCCGTCTATATAAGGGCGCCCCGGTGCATGGAGGAAGGGGGTCGAAGGTTGGGAGAAAGAAGAAAAAGACTAGAAGAACTATTGTAATCGCCTCTATATTTCCTCAACAAAGGTCTAGCAGGACGTAGGGCTATTACCAGCACTAGGGGCCTGAACCTGGGTACATCACCATGTCCATTGATTTGTTGATCCTCGGAATTCATCGTGAGAGAGTCGCCAGGGTTTTCGGCCACGAAGACGCCCTCTACCGAACCATACCTTCCATCCTGGGAGTGGTCAACCCTGTTCGTTGACGGGGTCCTGTCCGGCGAAATACGCTGATAGCTACTAACCACGAGATCATCAACTAAGCAATCGCAGCATCACCACGCGAGGCAATCAACCGAATCAAGACCTGATCGATCCTGGTACCTGTTGCAACTGAGAACATGCAAGAACAAGGTGAAAGCAATTTCAATCCAATAATCTCAAACAAACAAGGGTGAGGTTTTATCTCTCGTCACAGGTGGTCTAGTCAATACACGCGAACACGAGGAGGGACGCACAAGGGGTCAACCACACGCAACAAAACCTAAACGACAACTTACGATGGCTGGAGCATTATATAGGGTGGAGACCAGACTTGGGGCGCCCAAATTAGGGTAGGACACCACCCTAGGGTCGGCCACCACATAACCCTAACCATACATAGGCCATAGGCCTAAAAATACGGTGACGCAGCACCTGACAGATTTGGTCCGTGACATTGTTCTGTGTTTTTCCATTGGTCTGGACCGAATTTAGAGGTGGGGCTGGATCCATTGAAAAGCTTATCTTCTAAGCTTTCGAACGGGTGATCGCACGCTGAAATCGGAGTCCGGGAGCCCAAGTTACGTCCATTTGAGGTTGTCATGCTGCTGGATAGTCGAACCAGGCTTTTTGACATCTTGAGCTTCCATACGAGCCTTCCTTAGCGCGTGGGCTATCCTCGGGGTGTGTGCTTGAGGTGCTGGTCCTTTGTCATGGGCTTGAAAGGCTGAGCTTCAGGATTAAGACCTCTCAGCGACGAAGATGAAGCAATTGGAGAGGAAGTAGGGGCAGCGGTCGTATCCTTGGGTTGGATGTCCTCATCATCCTCCCCTTCTTGAATTGGAGTCGTCTTCGACTCCTTCCCATGCTCCTGCAAAAGGTTAGTGACAACATGAGACAAAGAAACAAATGATTGCAAACTTGTGGGGATGTCATCATGTATAGTAACATTGGCAACTAACAAAACTACACCTTTTAATTTGCGATCAGATTTATCACTTGTTGCTTTAGGCGGATTTAGCTCATTAGCTACACTCTTCTTTTTAGTATCATTACTTTCATGCTCTCTTTTAGCATGTTGTGTAGCAACCTTAAGTAACTCAGCAGGTGTCATTGGTTCCAAAATTATTTTCTTTCCCTTGAACATGAAAATGTACTGATTGGTCCTACCATGATGTGTGGCTTCTATATCATATATCCACGGCCTACCTAACAAAAGAGAACAAGCATCCAGGGGTACAACATCGCAAACAATATGATCATGATATGAACCGATAGAAATAGGTACTCGAACGGTTTTTGTTACCTTAACCTTACCATTAGAGTTAAGCCACTCAATCTCGTATGGTTGTTGTAGCGGACTTGTGGTCAAGCCAAGCTTCTCGACCATATCCACACTAGCAAGGTTGTTGCAACTACCACCATCAACAATAACATGCACTGCTCATTCATGGACTACAAACTTTGTTTGGTAGATGGTATGGCGTTGATTTGGCTCATCACGTGTGGGTTGCACATGCAGTACTCATGTAACAACAAGAGCTGGGTACTTCTCTGCCAAGATAGCATCGCAAATCTCTTCTTCTTGTTCTGTAGTGTTAGTGACAACCAAAGCATATTCATTTTCGTCAATGTCACTAGCACTAGAGTACTCACCATTTTCTCGTATTATTAGAGCATGCTGGTTTGGACAATCGCGCATCACATGGCCATGTCCCTTGCATCGAAAACATTGTACTTCTCATGTCTGATCGGAAGATGCAACGCATGATGCACTCTTCGCCAGCGCTTGTTTTGCAACTGATTTGCTTGACTCCGAAAGGTGTGTCGGTGTAGGGGAGACATGGATAGAAGGTGAAGGCGTACGTCCTAGAGCAGAAGATGTCACCTTCGTTTGGATGTGGACCGACTAGGATATGGAAGAGTCTCCAAAATTACCTCGCGTCGTCGATCGTCGACCCTGCACTTCCTTTTCTGCTTTCAAAGCAAGATGATACAAACGAGTGATAGAATTGTATTCTTTATAATCAAGTATGTCATGTATTTATCGATTAAGCCCACCCAAAAACCTAGCCATTTTCGCATCTTCACTCTCTTCTAACCCATAGCACAGCATGCCAATTTGCAATCCCTGATAATATTCCTCAACCGTTTTATCACCTTGATTAAAGCGCTGCATTTTATTCAATAAATCACGAGCATAGTATGTAGGAAGAAATCTAGCCCTCATGGCATGCTTCAACCCATCCCAAGTTGTAGGTACATCACGGTTGGCTCTACAAAGTTCTTTCCACCAAATAGATGCACAACCAGTAAATTCACTAGTGGCAATGCGAACCCTTCTACGCTCAGAGAAGTCATAGCAAGAAAATTTTTGATCTACCGCCAACTCCCAATCTAGATAAACTTCAGGATTATAAGTACCATCAAAAGGAAGCATCGTAAATTTCATTTTTGCCATAGAATCATCACGTTCTTCCCTTTGATCATGTTGATTTCTAGCCATACCTTGCTTGTTATTGCGGAGTCGACGATGAGGTCGGTCGTTGTTCACATTTACCCTATAGTCGTCCTCGGTGCCAGCGGCGTAGTTGTTCTCCTCTTGATCCACCCCGTTTAAAGAAGCAGGAACAACTGGTGGAGCGCCGCGTTGGCCCAAAGCATGACCAACGGCACCATTGTTGGGGGCAGCACCTTGAAGAAGTTGTGCTAACTGTGCTTGAAGCTCAATGAGGGGCACCAATTGCGCCTGAATCGCATCAAGAGTGTCACGAGTTCGCATCTCATGCTGATTGTGCATTCTCTCGAAATGAGTAACCCAACGCCGTTCTTTTGGCATGAGGAGGTCCTCATGTTCACTCCCACTACCGACGTTACTCCCATGATTGCTTGGAATACCTACCATGGTTAGGAACAATAAACAAAGAACTCACAAGAGAGTTAGTTCCTATGGACTACTAGTATATGGGCAGTAGAGGATCTCACGCGCTCAATCTAACACCAAGTTCTTACCAGTTCTTATCCTGCAGCTTGTTAAGGTCTAATTGGATAATGACGGTAACCTGCACTCAAGAGTGACAAAGCGATTGCAAGGTACTTTTCCTGTGGTTAATAGTAAGTGGAGTTTGGACAGGTATTATTTGTAGCAAAGGAAGAACTAGAACCACACTAGCCAAAACAAGTTGAAAGAACGATCAACGGCGGTACTATGCTGGTCCTAGGCTAGACCGTGCTAGAGACGCGAGCCTAATCACCAACGATGTCACAGAAACGCAATGAGAACGTCCTCATCACAAAGCAAGCAGCTAGGGCTCCTCTTTTTTCTTCCTCTTTTTTTTTGATTTTTTTTGAGAGAGCCCTAAAACTGAACAACAGACTCAAAAGGACTCCAAGCAACACTCTCCACACACACTTTTTTTTGACCAGTGGTATAAAGGTAATTAAAAGATACTCTCTCTCTAGACTTTGATTTGTGCACCAAAATTTGACAGATTTTCCAAGTGCAGCAAGATGGCGTGGAGAGAGTAGAGAGATGGTTCAGCTCAGATTTACCCCTTTGGTTTCTTCTCTTTTTTTTGATTCAACCGAGCTATGGAAGAAAAAAGGCTTGCACAGTTTGACCTGGAAAAGGGCATCGGTGGAAATACCTAATAACCAGGATGAGATTTGCTGGGTGGGACGGATGTTAAGGTAAAAACAGACCAGCTTTAAAGGTGGAGGCGTGAGTTATATGGCAAGGGCCGACCAATTCCCAAGAAGGTAGGAGGAGGACATCGATTCCTTCTCGGTTTGGATGAGTTATATGGCAAGGTGTATGCACTTGGCTGAGTTATATTCCTTCTCGGTTTGGGAAACTTCGGTGAGTTTTGGGAAAACACATATTGGAAGGAGAAAACTGAGCTAGTTGGGGAGAACGTGGGCTACTCGGTTTGATTTTGCATGGTGGAATTTGGGGTGTTCTGGTGGGAGGCTCTCGGGTTTGCGGGATGAAGATGGCAGCATAAATAGACTCATGAAGAACACGACACTGTGATGAAAACGTGAATAGAACTCGAAACTCTAAAGATCAAAACGCTAAGACCAGCAATGACACGATGATGCAACGCAAATTCAACAAGAATTAAACTAGGTGGTAATAGTAAAGGCTAAAAGGGGCTCAGATTAGATCGAACACAAAATGAACAGATTTTTTTGCTATTTTCTAGACTGTAGGACGAACAAGATGAACTAAAGAAAGATAAGGATGTTCTCACTAGACAACCGTCGCTCTAATACCACTTGATGCGTACTAGGGTCGGCCCGATCTTCTGATGAGAACGATACGTCGGTTTTGATGTAGTACGGTGTAGATGGATCGGCTACTAACCATGAGATCAGCAACTAAGCAATCGCAACATCACCACACGAGGTAATCAACCGAATTAAGACCCGATCGATCCTGGTACCTGCTACAACCGAGAACATGCAAGAACAAGGTGAAAGCAATTTCAATCCAATAATCTCAAAGGAACAAGGTTGAGGTTCTGTCTCTCGTCACGGATGGTCTAGTCGACACACGCGAACACGAGGAGAGATGCACAAGGGGTCAACCACATGCAACAAAACCTAAACGACAACATACGATGGCTGGGGCATTATATAGGGTAGAGACCAGACTTGGGGCACCCAAATTAGGGTAGGACACCACCCTAGGGTCAGCCACCACACAACCCTAACCATATATGGGCCATGGTCCCAAAAATACGGTGATGCAGCACCTGACAGATTTGGCCCATGACATTGTTCTACATTTTTCTGTTGGTTTGGAGCGAATTTGAAGGTAGGGCTGGATCCATTGGAAAGCTTATCTCCTAAGCTTTCGAACGGGTGGTCGCACGCTAAAATCGGAGTCCGGGAGCCCGAGTTATGCCCATTTGAAGTTGACATTACTACTGGATGGCCGAACCAGGCTTTTTGGCATTTTGAGCTTCCATACGAGCCTTCCTTGGCACGTGGGCTGTCCTCGGGGTGTGTGCTTGAGATGCTGGTCCTTTGTCATGGGCATGAAAGGCTGAGCTTCAGGATTAAGACCTCTTGGCGACGAAGATGAAGCGGTTGGAGAGGAAGTAGGGCAGCGGTCGTATCCTTGGGTTGGATGTCCTCATCAAGTTATATTCAGATTTGCCCACATACAGACAGAGTCCAACCATATTTTAACAACTAGGACTCAAAGCAAGGTTCGCAGCATCGATGAAAATCGCTGAAAAATCATGATTTTTGGCCATATCAGTGCGGCTCAGCTTCTAAAACCGCTCGGTAAACCAGTCCAATTAAAAAAATTCAGAAAAATTTGTCCGATGTAAATTGGCCAAAAATTGGTGAAATTGCTCAATTTTTGAAGAAAATCAATGAAAATCGCTCAAAAAAATCGACCGCCAAAAAAGTTCAATTAGTCCGCTGATTTTCCATGCAAATCGATTGATTTTCCATGAAAATGGTTGATTTTTTATTATTTTTTTCAAAAATTTTGATTTTGAAACTCTACAATTTTTGACGATTTTCGACCGATTTTTATGCTCGATATTTCTGATTTGGAATTTCGAGCAATTTTTTCCATATCTCAACACTCCGACGAATGCCGTATAATGCAGATGCCTCATAAAAAATCCTCTAAAAAACTCAATGGAAAAAAGAGGGAGAAAAGTGTACATTACACTCGCACACTGTGTTATATTAGTTGATTCATTAAAAAACTTTATGTGAGAAAACTTCCGTAAAACTTACTAAGAGAAAAAGAATGCAACTTTATAATCTTCTGGATTTAAAGTAATATATTTAAAATCATGTTAAAGTTCATAGTTCAAGGATTTACTTCCCCTGAACTCTGCATATCTCTAAATCATCTCATTCTAATGCCATGCACACATATTTGAAAACCAGATATTGACAAAGAATTAGTAAATAAATCTACTAGATTTTCACATGACTTAGTTTGTAGAATATTTATCTCACCATTCTTTTAGAATTCATGAGGATAGAAAAGTTTAGGGCCAATATGTTTCGTGATATTGCTCATTACATGACTTATTTGCATTTGTGCAACACAAGCAATATTATCTTCATAAATAATTGTGGGCGCATTGACGGTGTTGATGCCACTTGACTTTTGGATATGGTGAACCACACATCACAGCCAAATACACTCACATGATGCTTCATATAAAGCTATAATCTCTAAGTGGTCGATAGAAATAGCTACTAAGGTCTGGTTAAAAGACCGTCAAGAAATGGCTACACCATGGCAGAAAAATACAAATCTAGTCTGAGATTTAACATTGTGGGGATGAGACAGATAACCAGCATCCATATATCCCACCATGGTTAACTCTTGACTCTTCTAGTAAAACAATCTAAGATCTTGACTACCTTGGAGGTATTTGGGTAAACTCTTAACACTAGCTCAATGTCTTCTTGTTGGGGTTGCATTGTGTCTTGCTAGCAAATTTACTATAAATGCAATACCAGACCATGTGCAATTCACAATATCATAAGTGCTCCAATAGCACTTAAGTACATGACTTCAAGTTCTAAGACTTCCTTATTTTACATTCTCAGTCTGAAAAAGAGTCTTTATCCACTTCAAGGGACCTTACTATCATGGGGGTTTTCAAAGAATGAGATTTATCTATATTAAATTTGTCTAAAACCATCTTGGCATAAGTATACTAGTGTACAAAAATTCCTTCTAGGAAATGCTCTAGCTGCAAGCCTAGGCAATATTTGGTTTGACCCAAATCTTACATCTCAAATTCTGTCATAAAGTAAGAACTTGTTTCTTTTCTCTCCTCTGTTGTTCCGATGATATTTTGATCATCGACGTAGACTGAGATGATACAAAATCTATTCTGGGAATTCTTTATGAACACATAAAGACAATCATTATTGTTAGAACATACTAAGTTGGCTATACCACATTCTTGCTGACTATTTTAATCCATATAGCGATCTCTGCAATTTGGCGCTATACATATTACAATTTTCTTTATTAGGATTTGGAATTTTGATTCCTTTAGGAACTCTCTCACAAAAATCTGTATCCCATGACCCATATAAATGTGCGGCCACTACATCCATCAACTGCATATATAAGTTTAAGCCAGCTACCATTGACATAAAAGTATCAAAACTTTATTCAATTCATTACAAGAGAGTAAATTCTATTATTATGGATGTTCGGTCTCTGCATGAACCCTTGTGCTACAAGCCTTGCTTTATATCTCACCATCTGGTTATTTTCATTTTTCTTTTGGATGAATCATACATGGACTACTTTAAGAAGTGTTCGGTCAACAAAACTAACTACTTTTTTCTTATTAGGCGTGTGCAATTCTGCCTTAATTGTCTCTTTCCATTTAACCCAATCTGAGCGCTTCTGGCACTGTACCATAAACTTTGATTCTGGATCCAGATAAAGCAATTTTGCAAAAATTGTAATCTTTCTCTTATACAACTCTCCTGAATCACTTCAGGGATATCTCTTCATTAATTTACTCTAGTTCCTCGTGATTTCCCACAATGATGGACTCTAGGCGTTCCAACTTCCTATCATCAAATTGTGCGTGCAAATATTTGCTAGGGTTATCATCGTTAGGATGGCTCACTTTATAGATGTTACCATTTCTAGGATGGATCACTTTAGGAATTTTCTCAATATTAAGTTGAGCTTCTTTTGCTGTTTGAGGTAGTATTCTCACTTGTTTGGTTCTCTTTTTCTGTAGACGTCTCCACACTATCCCTACTTAAGTGTATGCTCATTATCACCCACATAAGTGTATGCTCACTATAATCCAAAAATCTCATGCACAGAGTATTAACCAGATGGCCCTTACTCAAACAAATATGAGCCACCTACCTACATCGTACACACTTACACGACCAAGAGAGTTTCGATTCCATTCCGAATAATTGTACTGGGATTGAATCCAACCTATCCGAGCATAGCGCACGCCGTCCATCTCAAAACCTTGGTATCGCCCACACCAACCGAGGGAAGCGTGTCACAATAGTGAAGGAACGACGGTCGCACATTCATACGCATCAAACGGTTGAGAACAATTTTGGGTACCTGAATATGTGACCGGCACTAGTTCCAAGATCAACGCCTAGAGTCCACATATCCCACATTCGAGATGAACTATTGTACATACATACATGACTAAGCATTTGACATAACATAAGCTTAAACTAGAAGCTATTACAACTATTTGATATTACAAGTACGGGGCCGACGGGCCAAATATTACATACAAAAGTAGAACACAACGGAAATCTCTACTACTTCTAATTTTGAGTTGGTGGTGATGCGTCCGTTCTCCACCCTACACCTCCCTCACATCTGTTCTCCACCCATGCGTAGCCCACGCCGTGGCCGAACTACATTTGCTAGGCCCAATATCCATTGACACGAACGAAGCCCTAACTAATCCATACTGAGCAACCTAAACTCTCACGACGCCGTCATCCTCACGACCTCCCATCCTCCCTTTCCGCCATCTCACACCTCGCCCATACTGAGAAGCCCAAGTCGCGGAGCTATTCAGCTAGGGTTGTCTCGGGCTCTGGCAACCAACCATGGTCGCGGAGAAGGCAAGCAGCAGTAATGGCGAGGAGGGGCCCGGGGGGTGGATCTACGAGTAGGACAAGGCATTCAAGAATGCGCTTGTCATCGCGGAGGAGGAGGGGGGAGGCGATGTGGGAGAAGATAGCCGAGGCTATCGAGAGGAAGATAGCCGAGGCCATTGAGGGGAAGATGGCCGACGAGGTCAGGCGGCACTACGAGCTGCTCGTGGAGGACATCGATGGCATCGAGTCAGGGCGGGTGCCGCTACCGGTGTACGCCGACGATGGGGCCGCCGAGGAAGACTCTACTGGGGGTGGGAAGAAGGGCAAGGGAGGAGGGCCATTGGGAGAAGGGGTTGGCTAAGTCCGCGGCGGCAGAGAGCGAAGGGATCACTGGACCGAGGATGAGCACAGGTTGGTGGCATCAGCTTCGTTTCTCTTGAGTGAAATTGCAGTGCTGCTCTAGATGCTTGATTAATTGCTAAATTGGCTGGTCTAGGAGGTGGTGGAACGCTACTATTTTTATCGGTGATTTTGATGATTAATCCATGTAGCTGTCGTAACGTGTTGGGACTTTCGGAAATTTGTTGTTTACATAGTTTAGCTGCTGCTCTTGGTGGGAAAACTAGGTACGAGTAAGTGTGTCGGTTCGCGGCTTTGAGTGTACTGGGAATTAGGCTATGTTCTGCATGAATTTTTGTTGCCTGGACAGGGGATGAGCACAGGTTGCCCCATTTTTATTCCGTTCATTAAGCAACTAGCAGATCTAGGAGCTAGAGTGTCACTTTATTGGGGATTCTGTTGATTTATTCGTGTAGTTGTCGTAGCGTGTTGAGGCTTTTGGAAATTTGTTGCTTAGATGGGTTAGCTGCTGCTGGTTTGTTGGAAAACAGGTTGCAAGTAAGCTTGTCGGTTTGCATGCAGTTCTTTTCAGATGGAGTTCACCTATTGGCAGATTGGATAGAAAGTGTTGAATGTTTGTTTTGAACTAGAATTGATGCATTGGAGCTGTTGTTGGTTTAGTTAGTTTGGCCAAATCTTATAACTATTTTATTTCTATGCAATCCATTTATGAATTATAAATTGCTTTGCAATGGTCACATACTATTAGATGGTCTTACGGTGAAATGGGTGGATCATTGGACATAGGGTGTACGCCCTCAAGCTGTACTAGGTGTAGGTGTGGGTATTCATGCACTGTGGGACTAAGGCTGGTTTAATTGGTTTAGGTTAGCACATGTTACCTTCTGCATGAAAATCCTTACTCAGAACTATTTTATTTCTGCATGAAAATCCTTCTCAAGATCACATAATGAAAATTCCATTATTTCAATCATAAGGTGCAACTTAGGCTGAACTGCAAAATACCTGCTAGATCTCCGCAGACTGCTCTATCAAAAGAGAAAAACTGATCTTGGATCATTATCTTTAGATGATTGTTTACATGCTATAAGTAAGTTGAAGGTAAGTATTTTAAGCTTATATTCTTGAATCACATTTTATTTGGGATTTTAAAATTGCACTCACATGATCACATCATTTTTACAAGTTCAAACTTGAATTAATGGGCGATCCTGGTTCAATTCACTGTTATTTGATGTACTTGAATATATTATTGGATGATCTGATCCTTCATTTGTGAACTTGCAGGTCCTTGGTAGTGGCTTTGAAGTAATTTTTGTGGGAAGAAAAAGTTTGTGCGATCAATTTGTACTGATTTGAATAAAGATCAAAAGGGATTCAGCATATCATTGAATGTCATAGTACATTATACAAGCATATCGATTGCCATATGTTGGAAGTCACAAGTCCCTGTATAATACCTTAGAAAACTTTGTTGTGATGCTTATGTCAGTTAGCAGCTAGACATAGTAAACAAGAATAGGTTGTTAGAAGCTTTCAAATTGCTAACATCATTCACATGTAGGCTAAAGGCTATGTCATAGTAGAGCAAGTTGAGAAGGAATTCTCATGGTCAACTGGCCGTGCGATCGACGCCCTTGAAAATTTGCTGAAGGTAAATATAGCTTCCTGATTCCCTCTCTGTGATAGCAATCTGTATGGTTCATTCTCGTGCCAAAAGAAAAGAAAAACAGCTTTGTTTGTTGCAAGTTATGTTGGAACTTTGAACGCATGCTGGTTGGAGCCATCCTTGTAAATATGTATTTGTGTATATGCATGCTTGTGGACACTGCTTGTGACCAGATCATAATTGGACGTAGAAGTCTTCTATATATATATATGCAAATGATTTCTAACTCATGAAACTCTTTCTACAATTCTTATGACCACAGCTCCTGACAATACTACTGCCTATTTTGGGTTTGGGTGCATTTTTCTTCTTTGCAGGACAAGATTGAAGCTAAATATTTATCCCTGCTTATTCTCTATGGTCCCATCCTAATATTTTTATAGTTCCAAAATATAATTTACTGATGGCGTGGTCATGCTTTCCATTTCACATCCATGCTTGATAATGTATGCCGTCGCGATCTGGTTCATCCCGTGGTTGGCCTAACTGGGTAGATTTGAGTTCCCCCTGATGCGGAATTGATGATTGATCTTTGTTGATAAGGAAATGCATTTTTGTGTGTGTGCGCGCGCAGCGTGCATGAATTCAGTGGACTTTAGGGGTCTGATAGCATTGTGCACCTTCAAAATGCATATTAACCTGGATAAGTTTTAAAATCATATTATTATATATAGGAGCTTGATAAAATTCTGTGTACTAAAATGTTTTTACTGGACAAGTGCTCCCTTGCAGGATTTCTTTTGCTTTGTCAATACAGTGTACTTTAAGCGATGATTTAGTTGTGCTTATGGCATAATCACACAAATATTTTCCTTTTTAAGATAATCATTAGGACATATATGATGTCAGATTGTGTGATAAATCTAAATATTATGTTTTCATCTAGGTAAAAAGGTCACAAAGGGTAAAGGGGAATCATTAGAAGCAGGTCTGCCTAGCAAGGATGAGCTGAGGAAGACCATTATTGAAATCCTTAAAAGAGTTGACTTCAACATGGTGGGCTACACCTTGTTTTCTGTAGTATACTGAGAATATTACTATCTCAGTTCATTAGTAGCACTATTTTGACTAATTGCCATCAATTTATTTTCAACTTTGATGATTACTATACTGAAAAGTATGAATGACTGAATGAAAATGGTACCATTGTATTTGTTATCAAGTATTTTTGTAATGCCTTATTTCCTTTCATGTTTGTTCTGGATAATGTTGTATTTAAAGAGTTTGATAGTAAAAAGTCAACCTATGACAGATATTTTGAAAAGAAAAAACAGCTTTGTTTGTTGCAAGTAATGTTGGAACTCTGAATGCATGCTTGTTGGAGCCTTCCTTGTAAATATGTATTTGTGTATGTGCATACCTGTGGACACTGCTTGTAACCAGATCATAATTGGACCCAGAAGTCTTCTGTAGATATATACAAATGATTTCTAACTCACCAAACTCTTTCTACAATTCTTATGAACAATACTGCTGCCTATTTTGGGACTGGGTGCATTTTTCTTCTTTGCAGGATAAGATATACTTCAAAGCAATGTAAGTTCCCCCCATAATATGCAGTATTCAGTGACTTTCTACTACTGAAAATTTGGTTCTTAAAGTCATTTTAGGGTAGATGTCTGTTGGTGTTACTGTTCTTAAAGTCACTTGGGTAAATGGACCCGGAGAAAAATGCTTTGTAGCCTAGGCATTCCAAAAGAATGCTATAAATACTGAGATTGTATTTGGCCAGCACGTCGGGAAGAGGGTGTTCCAGCCTCAAATACCTCTATGTCCCTCTGACGACAAGATGTTCCCATTTAGATTCAAAAGGAAGCAATTCTCGATCAGGCTCAACTTCGCAATGACAATCAACAAGGCGCAAGGGCAAAACATCTCGAATGTCGTTGTCTACCTCTGTGAACCAGTTTTCTCTCATGGGCAACTGTATATTGCGCTAAGTAGAGCTACCACCAGAAGCAACATCAAGATTTTTGTTGTCATAGACAAGGAGAAGAACAAGGGTCAGAAGTCTAAGAAAACATACGAGAACCTCACAAAAAATATTGTCTACAGAGAAGTACTCATATCATAGACAGGGTTTAATCAAAATGACCTGCAAGTTGTGTTGCAATGTAATTATTTATTTTTAGATCTTCTGGAATGTAAACCACGAATATCATTTCTAAATATTTTTTAATGTCATGAATGCCTTATATATTATGTACAATATATTTAGTTTTTATTCATGTCGGAGGAGAAATCATAAAAACTTTTGTAATAGGGAAAACTAGATGTTTGATCTTGTAGCAAGATTTTATTTTATTGCTTGACCTTTATGTTTCATTATTAATTTTATTTTCTGTAGCAACGCACGGGCATTGAACTAGTTAAGTATAAACCAAAAGTAGGACAGCGGTATACCCATCCATAAACCCATAGGCAACTGACTAGGAAGAGCCTTAGTTCATCCATCCAAGTAGTCGTCGGACCCCAGTGCAAAGTTCGAATCGTCGGGTATTCTTCTGTACCTTCGTCTATATGTTATAGATTAAGCAACGTTGAGTACACGTATGTACTCGCAAGACTTTAATGCATAGAAATATAATAAATACATGGTTAGAATAAGGATAACAAGTCACTACACTAAGTCTTATTTTTAGTATAAAACAGATTTTGTTTTCAAGTGAATAGTTCATCAAACGGTATCGGTGTTGAAATGAACATTTGCAATGAAACTAATAACAATAATTAAAGTTCAATAGCATCATTTCATAGCCCTCCTTGGCTGTGAATAGTGAGTAAACACAGTCATCCTTGGCTCACAAGTTTACCAACCCGTTTCAACACCGTTTCTAAATGTTTTCACAAAAATAAGACTATACTTGAGATTATTTTCCCAAGTTGCTCATGACCACGAGCATGGCTAATTAATTAGATTTAAATATTTGTAGAGAGTGTACACTTTACCCATATGACACATTCTAGCAATCATGTCAACCACGTCTCGCGATATGTACTGTACCCAATTTGCTAGATTGTGATGAAACCGTTCAACTATCTAAAGCCTAGCCTTGCACTAGCTCCAGTGATGTCAAACTCTTGCCATGGTCCGGAGATCTGGACTCGCACGCACAGTACTAACGATGGTTTACTCCCCATGGCAAGCATATATCGTTGTATTGAAATACTTTAGCCCCAACACCTTGGTGAAGAGAGCACCTACGAGCGACACTGTATCTTGAAGTGCCCTTACTACTTCGGCCTATCAAAATGCAAGGCTAAACCCTAACTAATCTACTAAGCTAAGGCTATCCCATACTAGCATATGTGGTTGCACCAAATCACTTAGGTGATATCATCAAGTTTGGTCCTTAACTGACCCAGGCGAGAATCTCTCCCTAACTACGCACGAGGTCCCTCCTCAAGCCTCAAGTTTAAGTAGTAACTCACTCGCGTCTAAACCATAAGTTTTGAGTTGGATTTTTTACCAAAATACATGAAAACTATAACTCGGCTCTGTACCTTTACTAATTGCTCAAGTTTGGATAAATATATATCCCAACATTTAAAAGACGTTCTACTAAGCATGTCTAAGCATATACATGAGATATTTCACATTTAATACCTGAAATGACACTAAGTAATGTCTACACCACAAACTAAGGTTATAACAGCAGGTAATTCAAGTGTCAAGTAAGGGTAATGCATTCAAATGGAAAATAGCCACCAGTACTCACAACATAGCAATTTTAACATAAACATACGCACATGCATATGGTTTGATAAAACAACATAACTATCGTAAAATAATGGGATTAACATGATCAAATTAGGGTGTTTGCCTTGCTTGTTAAACAATTGGTCTTGCTTTGGTTGATTGGAGTATTAATTACGTCACTTAGTCCAGAACCTCTCACATAGTCCCACGGTTCGCACATACACTCCAACATAAACAT
Source organism: Guadua angustifolia (assembly GCA_036346375.1). NCBI lineage: Eukaryota > Viridiplantae > Streptophyta > Magnoliopsida > Poales > Poaceae > Guadua > Guadua angustifolia. The sequence continues at coordinate 46,400,972 of CM070505.1, read as the reverse complement.
ACATACAAGCAAACAAATCCGAATTTACTATTCCTCGATATAAACAACATGCATACAAGCATTATACAAGTTCATGCATATGAGAATAATGTTTATGAGGATGATGCATGTGAGAATGATGCATATAAGAATGATGTGAGGGTCAATCCTACAACTCCTAAAATATCTACTATAAAGGACATGCATCTTCTAAGCAAGCTATATCACTTACCAAGTGCCATGATCTATGAAAGACCCACTAATTTAATATGCATGTCTAACCACACAATTCCATTCAATGTTGCTCGTCAATAGTTTTGCAAGAAGTGCTATCTAAGCAAATAAACATACAACCGCGAAAAAATACCGACGAAACATCAGTTTGAAACATGCTAAAAAATACACAAAATTTACACAAAAGATAGAGCATGATTTATCATAAATTTTGCAAAATATTTCATAATTTTTGGAATTTATTTGCACTAGTTATGAGCTTTTCAACTTTAAATGTATTGAAATTCATCTATTCATGTATTTGGTACACACTAAGCTCAAATCTGGATATTTTTATATATTTAGAATTCTCATATCTTCAATAATACATAGAAATTACTTTCACCATTTTTGGATTTCATTTGTGAAAATTTTACATAGTACATATTCTAGATCTATCACTTAAATTTGAGCTCATTTATTGTACATTGAGCAAATCTAATATATTTTTACATATTGAGAATCCAAACAAATTTACACAAATTTAGAGACTTGTCTCACTGGATTTGGAGTTTCCTAGAAAAAGTTATGGGCATTTGAATCCTGTCGGTTTTGGGAAAATGGCTGAAAATCAAAGATATGCTTTCCAACTGTGAAAGCCTACTTCGTCTTTTACACGGGATTTGAATTAAACCGGCTGACTGACACTGTGGTCCTACGTGCCAGTGACCACGATCCACTCTAACAATCATACCTCACTAAACTATTTATACTAGTGCTAACAATCTACTCGTATCAATTTAATTAAAGGTACGTTTGGCAGAGTTCCCAGCTTTAGCTTCCCCATAATAAGCTGAGGAGATCTACCAAACAAGAAAAAATCAACTAGCTTCATATAGAAATTCGAGGAAGTGATTCATGTTTTTTAACTTGCAGCCTAGGAGTCAAAAAAACTGCTCCTCACCTGATTCACAAACTCTCAGTTATAAACCTCCCCACCAAGTTATAACTATTTCTCAAACAGGAATCACTTCCACCAGAGAATCGATTCCATAGAGAATCAGGAGTTGGAACTGGAGAATCAGGATTTGGAGCTCATCGACCTCCGATTACTCATATATCCATTACTTAAGGCCCATCTAACTACCATATAAGATATCAAATCTAATTGCACATGTGTTTACTTAAATGGCACACATACACCGATTAAACATGTGGTACAATTTCCACCAAATTGGCCTTATATGATAAGCATCAAGTCAACCATTTGTATGCCACTAGGATCAATTTAATATATTTGACTACCACTTATGTCGACATGGATAATTCTCACTGATACAATATAATTACCTATATCGACCATCTCTTTATATGCTTAGAAAATTTATCTATCGACAATCTTGTGACCATCAACATTATCTTGAGAGCAAATTCCAATAAATTTAATATACAAGATTTATTAATCTATTTTTTGTCCCCAAAAATATTAGTATCTGACCAAGTAATCCACTAAATTAAATAATTCAACATCCATGACCGACAATTAATATTTCATTCTGACAGTCGAATCATAACTATATTAAGCCTCGCAGACTTCCTCGCCTCCCAGGCTGTCCACATCGCGGCTCACGCGCGGGAGCCGGCTCGGCTATTTTTTCGCACGTAGGTCCCTCAAAAAATACGTAATTACGTGTAGATCCTTCTCGCGGTTTTTTACAAAAAGAACCTTCTGGTTCAGAATTATTTATATAGAGTGATAATTATTTATACCATCAAACAATTAAAATCTAATTGGTAGCTATACTGATCATAAGTCATCAGAAAAATTTTACTGCATGCATGCATGAATATACGATGGTCAATATTTAAATGCAACATACACTATGTATATCATAGTAAAATCGACAACTGAAATTTTTACCATAACACCGGAATTGAATAAATTTGCGTGCGCTGAAACTGAAACAAAACAAAGGCTATTGCAGCTATGCCGATCGATTGCCAACAGCGCCAGCATTGCGGGAGGCGGGCAATTTAATGATTCCGGCGTTACAAATTGCTACTCTTGTTATACCGTCAAGCTGCCTCTATCTAGCTGCTCCAAATTAAGTTTACATTTAATATTTTTATCTTCCACACCTACAAACAACGATGCATGCCCCCCGTCATTTGCTCCCTCCCATAGTCCCATGGAATCAAGGCCCCTAACCCGTCTAATCACTCCATCTTTGCCTCTGTTCCACATTCTCCATTCATAGTTCGTAGTTGGAAAATTAGGAACCAAAGACTTCCACGTATGAGATTAGTAGTAGTACTACAAAGCTTGTAGGGAATTTGCAAGGAAATGAACCATACAGCGATACAGATAGTACTACTTGCATGCACTAATATAACTATAACAGTATTTATGATTGTGCTTAGTAGTCTTACTTATAATCATAGTTCTAAATTTGCACGCTGTGCCGAGGGCCGCACTGCGCCCTGCACCGGCGCCCGACGCCGCTGCGCTGCGCCGCCCGGCCGCATCGGCTATGTAGCGTGCCATGCAAGCCGTCGCCGCCTGCATACACGCCCGTATATGTAGCGGCTATGATTGCGGAAATAGAATGTTCATGCGATGAGGATCGCGATGGTATGACGTGCATGAACAGATTCTTGATTCTTGGATGTGATTGGAAAGAGAGAAGTTTAGAGGTGTTCTTGCGTTCTGGGTCCTTAGCGACCGAAACAAATGGCCCGAAGGAGCAAGAAATAGGGGACAGGGAGGACAAGGCCGGTAGGAAATTAAACAGTGAATGAATAGATTTTTTTTACTGGGTTTTAGATGCGAAATCAACCGAATGAAAAATCATGCAAACTAGTTAGAAAATTTTTAAAAAATTTTGTATGGTCCTGACGCAACAATAATATTCTCAAAAAAAATTTAGATGATAATCAAGCTTGTCGAATTTTTAAAAATTTGTACAATGCTACTACAGGCTGATTGGCAAATTTCAACCGAATGAAAAATGGTTCAAACCACGTTAGAAAATTTTAAAATTTTTTGTGGATGATCTTAATGCATCAGTAATTTTCTAATAAAATTTTTAGATGTTGATCAAGTTTGAAAAAATTTCAAAAATTATGATAGTGATATTGTCCTGATAAAAACCTTACGGTGGTACATGTATTGCTTCTATAAATTTGATTGAGCAACCAAAATAAGTTTATAATTTTTGAAACTTTTAGAAAATGGTTCTAAGGCAATGCTTAACTCTGTTAAAAAATTTGGATCATGATCACACTCGAGCGAATTTATGAAATTGCTCGAATTTATGAAATTTTGACACCGTTGTTGTCTCAATTACGTTAAATCTGTTTTAAAATTTTTAAATATAACAAATGAACATAAATTACTTTGAAAATTTTTCCATATGATCCTAGACTACTAAATATAGTACCATAAATATTTTAGAGCATAATCAAGTTTGTATAATTTTATAAAAATCTAATAGTATTGTTGGTATTTTTATAAAATATCTCAGAAATTTAGTTTTTCAACAAATATTTATGGAAGATACATTCTTAAGGGTTATAGATCCAACTCCAGTCAAAATACAGGAGATTTCGGTGAAATTTCTTTAGTAATTTGATTTTTTTAAAATTTTTATCCAACTAAAATTTTGAATATCATTCCTAGCCAAATTCAAAATCTTAGACGAAATTTCACGGTAATTTGAACTACGGTAACTAGCCCGAGCTATATTAGCCTATTCACTACATCCTCTTTTACTGTTCCACACTAAACTTTGATATAAAAATTTCAATGTCTAAAAACAGATCAATCAATAAAATATCCCCACTTATCAATGTAATTGATAAAATAGCCTGTTTGTAAAATAGCCCCCACCCCAAAAGCACCCTCCTGTTCATCATCATCGGCTCAGCGCCATGGCGGACGTCGACGACAACAGCAGGGCGCTGCTCCCGGCGCATCCGGCGGCAGCGGCACAGCAGCGAAGGCAGAAATGGGAGGTGGAGTTCGCGCGCTACTTCGCGACGCCGCGGCAAGACCACTCCACGCCACTGCCGCCCGGCCTCCGCCACGTCTCCGGCGGCAATCTCTACCACCACGGCACCTGGCTCCCGGCCGCCTCCCCCGCTGCGCTCTGCATCTCCCGCCCCAGCCACCCCTCCGCGGTCCCCGTCCTCACCGTCTCCATCGGCGACGTCGTCTTCGTACGTACCGACCCATCTCCCTTTCTCTTTCTTCCGCTTGTGTGGCTGCTTCTTGTGTGCTTGGTCGATTCATCTAGTTATGCGCGCTTGTTTGTGGAAACATTTGGGAAATACTTGTTGGGCTTGGGGTTAAGGTTTTTGATGCGCCATGGAACAACGTGTGCCACAGAGTTGATTTAGTTCAAGAACTCGTGAGGACTTTGGCTTTAGGTGCCATATATGTACTTACATACTTTTGTTTAGGTTTGCTCTTAACGGAATTTAATCATCGCCAGTTTTCAAAGCAGTAACGCTTGTGCTCTTGGATGTGTTCGAGCTCTGATTTTGTCTGGTTCAAGTGCTTGTGGTGGTGTTTATCAAGGGATCCATGGATGCTTTCATGTAAGCAATTGGTGCCAAAACATGGGTGTTATCGTCCTAATTTTTGTGCCTATGCATGTACTGTACATCTGATCTGCAAATGGTGCTTGAGAAATGAAATGTACGATGCTTTTAGTCCGAGCGATGTGCCAGATTGTCACTCGAGCTGGTCTAGATGTGAGGGCTGAGGGATATTATGATGTGTTGTCATGTGTTGATTAATGTTGGTTTCGAGAACCATTTTTTGTCTATGTTGATTATGTCTGTGTAAACCTGTGCGGACACTCGTGCTCCAATATAGTCTACTTTTTAATATTCTAGTAAGTTTCAATGGATATTTTTAATTGTTCTGTGTAATTATATTTGTTGTAGATCAGATTTCATCATTAACTTCTACATCTAAATGAGTATGTCACAAACTTTCTGCCTATTGCGTCCTGTGTGCAATATGTGTTTCTACTTTATTTAATGCCATATGCTCTGGGGAAGGGTGATCTTTTTGAGTAGAGCTATGTCAATATTTATTTCAGTGGGTGTCCTTCAAAACTGGATTGTGTTGGCCGCCTAATTTCATGGTTGTACAATTAGATTTTTCTCTCCAAAAGAAATCTAACATCCTTTTTTATATCTGAAAATAAAACTCTGTAATCATTTTGTAATTTATGTGGGATAAGTGTAGGTTAGACTTGGTATTTCTGAATTCTGCCACATCGCTATATATTATAATCAAACTTTCCTGAATAAATTCATTATGATATATCATTTGACAGAAGTTGCACAGGTTTGAGAATTCTCTGTTCTAATATATGATTCTTTTTTTTTTCTGCCTCGCTATATATTCCCTGTTCTTACTTAACTACCATTGTTGTCTTTGTTCGTGGCACAGGAGGAGCACTTTGTGTCCATCCTCAACTTTTCGTGGCCTCAGGTTACATGTGTGACACAATGCCCAATTAGAGGGAGCAGGGTGGTGTTTGTGAGCTTTTGTGATAAGTCCAAACAGGCAAGCTTTCTTGTATGATCAAATGTGATTCTACTCACTGGTTAGTTGAGCGAAATGATAATTCACTATTGCATTTATTTGGTGACCTGTTTACCTACAAGACTGCAAGTCTTTGAAATAGTTGGGTTTGGATTCGTATGGGATGTTTATGTGTATAGCATTACCTTCATGATCACATTCTAATGCCAAAAATATTTATACCTTCATAATCACATTTCTAATACCCTTTCTGCAGATCCAGAAGTTTGCTCTACGTTTCCCACAGCTCCGTGAGGCAGAGTCATTCTTAAATTGTGTGAAGGTGCAATTTCCTATCTTTTTGATATCCTAAACACATTTGACTGTCCACAGTTATGTAGTCTCTGTGGTATTTTCCTATGTCATGGATTTTTTACTATTTCTCTTGTTCTTCTGTTCTATCTGTGAGTTGATGTGCTTGCTAATACAGTATCGTGCATGGTTATGATCAAAATGGAAAGTTGGAGGCATCCATAAGTCATAAGTGCATACCTTGGTTGTATTATGCCATCTTTGATTGTAGATGCTTATTTTGCATGTCAGCTTAATGAAAATGCAATATTGTGTGTAGAACATGGATTTTCTTACCATCACAAAGATCACCGAGTTGGAAAATACCATCTAATGAGTCAGTGATATGTGGCCCTAGACCCCACATGTCATCCTCACATTATATGGTATTTTCAAATATATACCTCTTTGCGATGGTACGGAGCTAATTTTCTCATTTTCTTGAGTGAAGAATGAAACTTTTTGATCATGTGAAAATCTTTCTGTAGCAAATAAGGTTAGTCATGTGCACCAGACAGCAGGATCAAGTGTGTATCCACAATACATACAATTGAACTATAGTAGCAACTGTAGATCAGCAATCATTAAAATGTTTTTCCTCAAGTATGTACTTCCAAAATTTGAAGGATATATCCATTTCTTCATCAAAGTTGACAGTACATCTCTGCTTTAATGTGTGCACATGACTACAGAATGTTATAGTAACCAGTAAAACAATGTATCATGCTTTTCACATTCCAGCCTTCCTAACTTCTTTGGTTTTGCTCTTGTGTCCTTGTTTACTTGATATGAGAATATGAAATTTCAGTGGTACTAATTTACTTGGTATGGGACTGCAGTACTGAAATTTACTATCTCTGCTAGTTACAGTTTTTCTTAGACATGTAGAGAAAGGAAGATTAATTATTAGTTTGGTTTTGCCTTTTTTATTTGTACGGTTGTCAAACACTAAATGCGTTTCTGTTACAAATTACAAAGGAATGCTCACGTGGCACCATGGATATCATACCATCTGGAAGCAACTATGTGTGTGAAGATTCATCGGCATCTGAATATATAGCTTCTAGTGGACCTCACTGCAGGTAAATAGCAGAACTGTTTCAGGTTTGTAAGTTGTGTAATATATTTCCTGTGATAACATAATATGCGGTGCCCAGGCCTGATGAAGTTTCAAGCATTGAGGAGCCAGCTTCAGATCACAGGACAGAGACACCAGCATTATGCTACCATGAGGAACCAGACCAGCCTGTTCTTGAACCTCTCATTGCTACCAACATTGATAACACCTACTCTGGGTTCCCTCCTAGTTTCACTGATATGCTGACAAATTGTTCAACTAAGAATGAGAAAGGTAAGCAAATTCCTGTTGGATGAATCTATGCTGAAAGCAAAGTATCTTTTTTTTTGTTGGTCTATGCTTAATAACGTTTCACACGTATAAATCAGGTGCGGAGAAACCCTATCCAATGACTAGAACAAACCATGGTCCTCAAGAGGTAGTGTTCAGTTATTTGAAAATGCTGCAAATGTTTACTATTAAAGAAATGTTCGTTATATTTGTAAATTTTGCAGGTGTACGCACTGGATACTTCCCATGAAGGTGTAAATAATTCCAATTCCATTTGCTGCTTATTCATCTTGATGCGTCTGTCTTTTTTCACTGGCTGATCTGTAATATTTGCTGTAGTTGCAGTTGCCAGTAAAGAAATTGATGCTAGTAAAGAAACAGGTGATATTATGGCTAGGATAAAGGTATCTTTATCATCAACAATCTTCTAGTTGGACTGTTGTTTTTTTTTGGGTGAAGTTAATGTACGGTTTGTATGTTCCAATATGTTCTGTTTTGCTTCTGCAGTCATATATGGCCGATGGCTCCTTTCATGGTATGCTTTCAATTCTTACTTATGTGTGAATAAGATAAAAATAATAAGCTCTTCTATCCCTTCATAACTCACGAAATTAACTCATTTTTTCATTGAATCCTCATTTTACATGTATTGATTTGTTTGTTTTTGCTTTCCCTAGATATGCTGTTCAAGCTCGAGAAAGTCATTGATGAACTGGGTGGTGATTTGTCACTGTAGATAGAGAAACCTCTTCTGTGCGGCATGATGGCCTTTATTTGCCTCTGATCATATATACAATGTTGTTCCTGTTCACTAGTATCCCTTGAAGCTTCTTCTGCTAACTAAAAAATACACAAATACCTATGCTTGTTCTGTATAGCTACAAGCTAGGTGAGAACTTTATGGGATTAGGAAGCAATACGAAGTATGTTTTCTTATCTATTGCGTGGTACCGAAACGACTACTATGCCTGAAACTTTAGACCTTTCCACCGTCCACTGATTTTGTGAATGGTATCTAAATTGGGGGCATGCCATCTCGTATCCATGCTCGTCTATTTGACTATTTGTGTAGCTGCGTGGTATGCCATGTGTTCTGTTATGCTTATGTTTTTTAATGATATTTTTAATGAAAAATTAAAGAAATAATATACTAAATTAAAAAATTATAAATATCCACTTCTGTCACTATTTGAATTGGCGACAGATAGAGAGCTACGACCATTCTCTATAACCATTGACGATAGTCTCTGTCGCCATTTGAATTGGCGATAAATCTTTATCACTAATTTAAATGGCAACAGGAGTGTATATTTGTAATTTTTTATTTTGGTATATTATTTCTGTAATTTTTTATTAAAAAATATTTTTTTAAAAAAAATTCCTGCGTGGGTTGTCTGTAGCTTACGTTGCGACATGCGAAGGATCATCACTGTCCATGTTTATTCATGTGATCCTTTTCAGCGGTACTCTTTGAATCCTCATGACTGTCAGAATCTCAAGCTCGTGCTTCTGTTTCTTGAAATCTGCCTGTAAAAATTATGCTGTCTGGAAATTCGTGCTGTGGTGCTCATGGAGGAGGCTGCGTGTTGGTTGCCAACCTGGGGACGTGGGGACGTTATGGAATATGGATGGCTTGCTGTAGGGATGGCAATGGCGCCGATCCCTATTTTTTCATGGAGAATTCTTCTATTAGGAGACGGGGATTGAGAAATATCTTTTCACAGGAGGTTTATCAGGAAAAATATTGCTCTCGTCGGAGATCGCGGGAACAGGGACGTTCCACCGTTCTCTGTCCCCGATCACCGTGTTTTCAATAATAGGTGGTATTAAATGATCATTCTCAAAAGAAAAAATAATATACGTGAGGTCATTATTAATAAATATGCTAAATAGGAATTACTCCAGTGATTCACTCATACTTCAATCACATATACACCATTACTCTAGTGATTAATTCATATAGCATGTGATCTTTTATATAGTATTTTCGAGGATTAGTCCCCGTCAGGGCCTGCAAATCCGTTGAGGATAAGGGACGGTGGGAATTAAGCCCCGTGTACGAGGACGGGGATGGGGAAATTTTGTTTATCGGGAATTGGGGATGGGAAGACGCTCTCCACAGAGATTTTCCCTGTTGCCATCCCTAACTTGCTGTTTTGCAGTTGTCACAGTAGATAGAAGCGCAGCTCAGTGCTGCGTGTGCCGGCAACCACTATCCAACAAGCCGCAAGAGGAAAGCTCTCCCATCCGTCCGTGCATTCTTCTCCGGGCAGGGGAGCTAGCGGATGATAGTGAGTGTACGGCAAGCCCATGAAGCTTAGGGATCTGTTTGGGACATCTTGAGCTTTGATTTCTCCCATCTAAAAGTTAGAAGCTGTTTTAAATGACTGGCTTTTTTGCAACCGGAAGCTAAAAGCTAGGAATCCATTTGCACTTGAAGAAACTAAAAGCTCATCTCGGTAGCTTTTCACGACTTCAGTGAGTTGGAGTTCTGACTTTACTACTAGAGTTAAAGAAAATTACCCATCCTATCAAATACAAAATCTCAAACCTTATCCCTCACCTCAGTCTTGACACACACACCTTAAATCTAAAAGCTATACTAAAAGCCAAACTGTCAAACACTAAACCTCTTCGGCTCAATCATTCAGTCTTACAGTTCTTTAACTATATAGCACAGTCAAAAGCTACTTTTTATGTAAGTCCAATCAAAAGCTACGTTTTAGAAAAGCTACTACCATGCTAGACAGAGCCTAGGTCTATTCTGGCTTCCAGATGGGAATTAAGGGAGGGTTATATTAGGCTTGCACGGTGATGATTTAGCGGTGCCTCTTCTTGAAGTGTTCAGAACTCAGAACAGAAGCAGAACACTGGTGCGCAGCGTTGAGCCGTTGACCTTCTGGGACGCTCCTACTAGTATCTTAGTAATGAATTTTCATCTCAGTCAGTTCGTCATGCTTGTCTTAAACAACTGGGACCATCTTCAAGGATGGCAGTCATGAGATCCAGAAGGTGCGCAACGACCGAATTGAAGAGAGTGAAAAAAATCTCCAAAAACCAAACCGTTGTATACAGTGTTGAAGTATTTGCGGGATTAGCAAGACTAATGAGACAATAATTCCTAGTTCAAATATTAACTATGGACCAGAATCGCAATAACAACACATATAAACGCTTTGAAGCATGACAGAATATAAACACGTAGTCCAGGATTGCATGACCAGAAGATTGAACATGTATACAGTCATGACCATCAAAGAAAAAGAACAACTAGCATACAGCATGTTTATCATTTTTATGTATTGTTCTCAGATATCGGGTTGCCTTTAAAGACCGTCCTTGCCACTGGGGCAAGATATAGACTAGCTTGTGACAACCTTACCTAAATTGATGGATTCAATTCTTGGCAGCAATAGAAAATTAATCAATTTGTTACACTATAACAGTGAACAAGATATATAGTCCAGAGGCTTACTTGACAAAAGAATCAGACAACATCTATAGAAACAGATTACTGGACAGCGACCAACAAATGAATCAGGAAACAAAACCAATACTAGAAAGCTATCAAAATAGCAGGAGCCTGATGACAGTAAGCATGCTATTGTAAACAGATATAAATTCACAAGTTACAGATGACAGCAAATGATCTAACCAAGTATTTCAGCATGTAAGAATTAGCTTTGTTGTCACAAACTGTCTATCTTAACCCTAAATCCTCACAGAACAATTAATCCCACATGCAAGGTCCCCAAATCAACAAAATGACTGGCCCCTTTGCAAGTCTCCGAAAATGAGCAATCACAGAGGAAGCGAAAACTTACAGAGCACCAACTGTCCAAGTCAGTGCAGCTGGCTAGGCACATCGAAGACGATGTCCCAGAAAACAACACGCCGCTGCAATGCCGCAGATAACACCGACGCTGATTCCGGAGATACAAAGCCAAAAATTCCCACGGTGAGGCAATCCACCAGGGAACCCGAGATGAAACAAGTATTGCACGGAGCCACTGAATCAACCCTCGGCCAAAGGAGTGAAAATGCCAAACACCGAAACAGACCACACAAGTCAGTCAATCAGGCAAGTGAATTAATCCGAAACGCCACAAGCAACCGGATCAAAGAAGCAACAAAAATCTGCTCAACCCGATGTTCTTAACCTCACATAGATCCCTTGATCACCAGCCAAACCCAAGACTACGAGATCAAGGCTTGATTCAACTAGGGTTACACACACCGGTTGAATCAAGCATAGACCAAGCCCGGGAGAAACCAGCAATTACAAGACAAACTGAGAACACCAGCTAGAATCTGGGAGTTCAGAACACAGGAGAGGATTGGTGTGATCTCACCGAGAGGACCAACGGGGCATTTATAGGGGCTTTGAGAGGCGATGGAGAGCAACGGATCCCACCAGCCGCGAGCAGCCGTCGCCGGAATTCAATCGGGCGACGCGGATGACACAGGTGAAGGCTTGAAAGGACCGATATGTCGCCTAGAGGGGGGGTGAATAGGCGTATTAAAATTTTGCAATTAAATAAAATCTCTCGTGACACAGAGTCCGGACTGTCCGAGTATTTTGTCCGGATAGTCCGGACTAATTGTCCGGATAGTCCGGGTTAATTATCCGGAGAGTCCGGACTGGACAGCTCGAGGAGGGATTTTAAATCTTTGCAAGATTTCAATAATCTAGCTGAATGCAAATACTCTAAATGATGTCAGGTACCTAATAAAAATATAGATCTAGAGCCAAACACAATGAGTAAGTAGATCGGGGCTTCTAAAGATCCAACAACAACAACAAACCCTAGCTCAAGCAAATGAGGAACACAAAGACAATGATTTTTTACCGAAGTTCGGATTCTTGAGGGGAATCCTACGTCTCCGTTGAGGAGGCACAAAGCCCGGGTCCCTCTTGACCTCTTTCCTCCCGGTGTTGCACGAAGCACTCGCCGGTTCTTCACTTCTTGCCTCTTTCCTTTCGGAGGCGAGGCTTGCCTTCACAAACGACCGGGGCTCTCCACACGAAGCCTTGGATGCTCCCGGTGACTCCTTGCCATCTAGGAGCCCTTCAAACTCCAAGAGTAACAAATACGCCGCTAAATCAACTTGGAAGATGAACTTGTGCTCAAGAATCAACAAAGCAAGCTCAAAGCACTTTAAATCCCCTCTTTTGTCCCCAAAGATTCAAACCAAATCAAATATTTAAGTCGGGAAAAGAGGCTAGGGCTCAAGAGAGTGAGAGAGTGAGTTTGAGACTTGAATGCTGCAATGAATGAAGTGAGCAACGGTTAGATTTGGAGTGAGGGCTTAAATAGCTCTCCCAAAATCCAACCGTTACAAGTGTTCTGCGCACAGTCCGGACTGTCCGGACATTATCTTCCGATACTCCGGACAATTTCTCCGGAGTGTCCGGACTAAATGTCCGGATACTCCGGACTTACCAGAGAAAAAGCAACCGAGGACCCTAGCTCGGAGTATCCGGATTTAATCCCCGGATACTTTGGATATTTTCCCCGGAGTGTCCGGACTAAATGTCCGGATACTCCAGACTTACCACCTCGGCCAGGAGTACCCTTTAATAGGAAATGCACTGTTTTAAAATTCTTTTGAGATGCAATTTTCATCCTATGAGCACAAGCATATCCTAGAAGCGATTTTCCGTCGTATCCCCCTTAATAGTACGGCTATCCTTAGACTCAATAAAATAAAAGATTTACAACTGAAGTCTTGATGCCGCCCTTTCAAATTTTAAATATAGTGGGGATCTCCAATCACCTTTCCAATAATGATATCGTCTTGATCACTACATAGAATCTCATTCGCATCGTTAGTGTACGTAATTGTGTTGCCATAAATCACCAAAACTCTTTGAGGGGCCTAGATGCACTTTCAATCTCCCCCTTTTTGGTGAATTGATGACAACACAATTGAATTTGGATAAAAATTTGAAATGATATAGTATTTGGAAGGCCAAATACTTGGAGGGTGGAGCTCCCCCTAAATACGTGCATTAGAGAAATGTGAGTAGAGAATGAAATGCACATATTTAAGAGAAAAGGTGCAAGAGCTCCCCCTAAATTGTTGCTTACGATAGAATCTGACATGATAATCAATAAGTAATTTTGCACAAGTAGATATGACATGAAGTCACACAATTGCATTGCTAAAAGCAAATGTAACAATAAGCAAGATAGTCCAACATCACAACCAGTTCACGATGACAACCTCGACCAAAAGCACAAGACGAATAAATAAACTAAGAACCAAATCAAGCACAACCGAAGGATAAACAAATCAACTCTCTCTCCCCCTTTGGCATCAAGACACCAAAAAGAAAGAGAGTACGGCACAAGATCACTCCTCGTCGCCTGAAGGCTCATAGTCCTCTTCCTCGCTGTCGTCGTCGCTGCCACTAACGCTGGCCTGAGGTGCAGAACGAGGAAGGTCGAAGAGCTGCCGAGTAGCGGAATCCACTGCATATACATGTGCTGACTCCTCAGACTCGCTACTGGCTGGAAGATCCTCACCCTGTTGGCGACGGTAGGCGCGGAACTCACGGCGGTGCTCACGAAGCTCACAACGGGTCTCCTTGACTTGATCAAACACATCTTGGCAAAGGCGAGCAGCACTTAAGCATTCTTTTGATAGTGTCGCGGCTAGTGCGAGAGAACCTTCTCCGTGGAGAAGCTGGAGCGGCCGAGCTGGTGGAGGAGAAGCCGGAGGAGGCGCAGACGAGCAAAAGACGGGTGACAGGAGGGCGACCTGGGGCGCTTCTCCACAGAGCTGCAGAATAGGCGAGGGCGTACCTTATAGGATACATGCTCCACATCCTTACGAAGTCGAGGCCCGTGACATGCTCAATCACGCCATAATAAGCGGTGCATATCCGCAATTCTTTGGAGTTGCTCAAAGAATTGTAGCGGATGGCCTCCCAGATGAAATCAACCACGTCAAATCCATGAGTGCGCTCAACCAAATGAAAAAGAAAATTTCGAACATACGAGCTGATGGTTGACGCATCTCCCTCCTTGGGCCAAAGAGTGACCCGAAGCAACCGAAGAAGAAAACGGTGGCACTGGCTGCAGACCCTTGATAGTGCCCATCACAACATGTTGAGACGAGTCATATAAATCTCCAAGCTGCTTAGGAGCCATGACCTTCTTATCATGCAGCTTGGCATCCCCATCAGCTGACCTTAGATGCAACACTCTAGCAAAGGTCCTCTTGGTCACCACGTACCACAGTTTATCGGTCATCCACCAAATGGCATCTTACTTTTATCAAAATAGAGAGTGGCATAAAATTGCATGATTACCTCATCATTTCAAGAATGCATAAAGCTCATAATGTCCTTCACCTTATGCCGCTCACAAATCTCGATGACTTCGTCGAAGATGGGATTTTGAGTCTCAGACATATATAGCGAATCAATCCTCTTCATCTTCATCACAGGACGCTCCATAGGCAGAAGAACTGTCTCATAAAAATCAGAGTGGAACCTGTTCCAGAACCGCTTGTCGACGTACTGATCTTGGTGGAACTCAAGCGGATCTTTGTTCCTTTGCGCAACTATGGCCTTGCCCTTGCCAGACCCCACACGATAGTCAACCACACGAAGTGGCATCATCTGTCCTGGATATCTCCACTGGAGCTGAAGCTTCTCAAGGGGACCAATCGCCAACCTTGACTCTTGATACTGCTTCTTTTTCTGCTCACGACGCCTAGCATGTTCATCCGCGGGATGTTCTTCGGCAGGAATTTCCTCGGGATTGACTTGAGGAGGAGCTTGAGCAGCAGGAGGACCCATGAGCAGATTTGCACGACCATGACTGAGCTTCCTCACACCTTGCCTTTTCTTCTTGGGAGCTCCGGAAGGGGAGGAAGGAGGTGACTCAAGCTGGCGCTTGCTAGGCACTGTAACCTCCTTGGGAAGAAGACATCTAAGAGGGAACAAAGATTGGAGTGAAAATGAGTTGCACGAAAGCAGATTTCACAATTTAAATTTTTGGGCCGAGAGGTACAACTCGGATATTCCGGACATTTAGTCCGGACACTCCGGACAATTTATCCGGATACTCCGGACAATTAGTCCGGACTGTCCGGGCTGACAGCTCGGGATCGGATTAGGAATTTTCAAGGAATGGATAGGGAGAAAGGCTTGGAGCAATGAGAAAAGAGGTCCTTAATGCCCTTTGAACATGTGTAACTAGCGAACAAGAAATCAAACAATCCATAGTCACATGACATTGGGATAGATCCGAAGATCAGATATTTCAACCAACACAAAAAGATTAGAGAAAAAGACCAAATAAGCTTTTCTAAAATATTTTACAAGCATCAATCAATAGTGTGCACCCTTTAAGCCATATTGTGAGAATCAATAATATTTAGCCCACTCCTCAATTCACAAAATCTTTTCTCATCAAGTGGTTTGGTAAATATGTCGGCTAATTGATCATTTGTGCTCACATGTTGGATGTCGATATCGCCTTTAGTGGAATGATCCCTTAGGAAATGATGGCGAATATCGATATGCTTTGTACGGGATTGTTGGCAATTTTTATGGCGCTCTCATTGTCGCACAAGAGTGGGACATGGTTATAGGTTAGGCCATAGTCATTTAGGGTTTGCCTCATCCAAAGCAATTGGGCACAACAACTCCCGGTGGCTATGTATTCGGCTTCGGCTGTGGATAGGGCTACAGAGTTTTGTTTCTTAGAAGACCAAGAAACAAGGGATCTACCTAAGAATTGACATGTTCCCGAGGTACTCTTCCTATCCACCTTACACCCGGCATAATCCGCATCGGAATAGCCGACTAGCTCAAATGATGAACCTTTAGGATACCAAAGCCCGAAATGAGGAGTGTGCACTAAATATCTCAAGATTCTTTTTACGGCCACCATGTGGCACTCTTTTGGAGCAGCTTGAAAACGTGCACACATGCACACACTAAGCATTATATCGGGCCTAGATGCACAAAGATAAAGTAAAGATCCGATCATCGAACGATATACCTTTTGGACGACCGGTTCACCTTCTTTGTCGAGGTCTAGATGCCCGTTGGCCTGCATCGGCGTCTTAATTGGCTTGGCGTTCTCCATTCCGAACTTCTTGAGCATGTCCTTGATGTACTTGGTTTGGCATAAGAAAGTCCCTTCCTTGAGTTGTTTAACTTGAAAACCGAGGAAGAACTTCAGTTCGCCCATCATGGACATCTCAAACCTTTTAGTCATTATCCTACTAAAGTCTTTGCACAAAAGTTCATTAGTAGACCCAAATATAATGTCATCAACATAAATTTGACAAACAAACAAGTCATTATCAATGTTTTTGGTAAAAAGAGTGGGGTCGGCCTTTCCGACTACGAAACCTTGACCGAGAAGGAAATTGCGAAGACACTCGAACCACGCTCTCGGTGCTTGCTTGAGCCCATAAAAAGCTTTATGTAGAAAGTAGACATGGTCCGGATGATCTGGGTCTTCAAAACCGGGTGGTTGCTCAACGTAGACCATTTCGGAGAGTGGTCCATTCAAAAAGGCGCTTTTCACGTCCATTTGATACAACTTGAAATCATGGTGAGTAGCAAAGGCAAGTAATATTCTAATAGATTCAAGCCTAGCTACGGGAGCGTATGTTTCATCGAAATCCAAACCTTCGACTTGCGTGAAGCCTTGAGCAACCAACCGTGCTTTGTTTCTAGTCACTATTCCGTTCTCGTCTTGCTTGTTCCGAAAGACCCATCTAGTTCCAATCACATTTTGCTTGGGCCTTTCGACAAGCTTCCATACTTGGTTCCGTTCAAAGTTATTCAACTCCTTTTGCATGGCCATCACCCAATCCGGATCTTGGAGAGCTTCTTCTACCTTGAGTTGTTCAAGAGAAGAGACAAAGGAGTAAAATTCACAAAAATTTGCAAGTCGAGATCTAGTGGATACTCCCTTGTTAATGTCTCCAAGTATGTTGTCGACCGGGTGATCGCGTTGTATGCTTTGATGAACTCTCGGATGTGGTGTTGTTGCATTTATACGTTGAATAGGACCTCCGTCATCTTGAGAAGTGTTGGAACCATCTTGAGCTTGAATGGATGAGGGAGGATCAACATCTGGAGCACTGATGTCCGGAATGTCCGGGGTTAAGTCCGGACACTCCGGAGTTTTTGTCCGGATACTCCGGACATTATCTCGGACACTCCGGGTTGGGGTGCTCGGGATTGCATCCTGCTCTACCGGTTTTACCTCCCCGATGGCCAATTTCTTGATTGCTTCGCATGGCGGTTCTTCCCTGTCAATTTCATCACAATTAACTTGTTCTACTTGAGAACCGTTAGTTTCATCAAATGTTACGTCACGCGAGATTTCAACTACACCGGTGGTGTTATTGAAAACCCGATATGCGTAGGCATTTGATCCATAACCAAGTAAAAATCCTTCATCTACTTTAGGAGCGAATTTAGATGACTTAGCTTTCTTGTTGAGGATGTAACATTTACTCCCAAAAACTCTGAAGTAGGATACATTGGGTTTCTTGCCGGTTAGAAGTTCATACGCCGTCTTCTTCAACAACTTGTGGAGATATAGTCGGTTGGAGCTATGGCACGCGGTGTTGACGGCCTCCGCCCAGAATATGTAGGAGACCTTGTACTCGTTAAGCATCGTACGCGCCATCTCGATGAGGGTTCGATTCTTCCTCTCGGCTACCCCATTCTGTTGAGGGGAGTAGGGAGCCGAGAACTCATGCTTGATGCCTTCTTCATCGAGAAACTCTTCAACACCGGTATTCTTGAATTCGGTGCCGTTGTCGCTCCGAATTTTCTTGATCTTCACCTCGAACTCATTTTGCGCCCTTCTTATGAATTTCTTCAAGCTTCCTTGGGCTTCGCTTTTATCATGCAAGAAAAATACCCAAGTGAAGCGAGAAAAATCATCAACAATAACAAGACCGTACTTGTTTCCTCCGATGCTTATGTAGGCGATCGGGCCGAACAAGTCCATGTGTAGCATCTCTAACGGTCTTGAGGTGGTCATCACGTTCTTTGAGGGATGAGAGGCTCCAACTTGTTTTCCGGCTTGACATGCGCTACACACCCTATCTTTCTCAAAAACGATATTGGTTAGTCCAAGGATGTGATTGCCCTTAATGAGTTTGTGAAGGTTCCTCATACCAACATGGGCAAGTCGGCGATGTCATAACCAACCCATGCTAAATTTATCCATTAAGCACGTTTCAAGGTTAACTCTATCAGTAGAGAAATCTATAAGATAGAGATTACCCTTTAAATGACCCTTAACGGCTATTGAACCATCAACCCTCTTAATGACATCCACACCCTTCTCACTAAACACACAATTATAGCCCGCTTCACACAATTGTGCAACGGACAATAAATTGTAGTTTAGGGATTCAACAAGTAAAACATTGTTTATATGAAAATCATTGGTAATCAAGATTTTACCTAAACCTACCACTTCACCTTTTCCGTTATCGCCAAAAATGATGCTTTCACTATTTGATCCATTGGCTTCCAAATGCGCAAACATTGCCCTTTCTCCGGTCATATGATACGTACATCCGCTATCCAAGATCCAACTTGTTCCACCGGAGATGTAGGCCTACAAAATAAACTTTAGTTTTTGCTCTTTAGTACCCAAACTTGTTTAGGTCCACGCACGTTAGTGACAAGTGATTTGGGGACCCAAATAGATCGCACACTAGAAGCATTTTTGGGCTTACCCCCAATGTGATGAGCAACTACTCTACCGAGGCTAGTCCTCTTAAGCACATAAGATGCAAAGAAAGTGGATTGAGCCTTATATTTAGAGTTTGCTTCCCCCTTTACGAAGTGAATGGGCTTGTTCAAAGGCGCAACCACAATATGATTTCCTTTGCCCTTGGGAGGGACATAACCGAGCCCATGCTTCATGGGGTTACCTTTGCGCTTACCGAGGAACTCCTCTAGTCCCTTGCTAGTCTTATAGGACTTTTGTAGTCCATCTTCGAGCATTCCCTTGAGCTTCTCATTTTCATTAGCAAGTACTTGCAAAGTCTCAAGGTTAGTGGTACAAATATCAATATTGACATTATAGCACCTAGCGCATCCATTGATCGTTGAAGGTAATGAAGAATTGGAGTTAATAGTTGAGGTAATCGGAGGGCTATTCTTGAGATTAACAAGCTTCAACTCAAGAGCCTTGCAAGCGTCCTTTGCCTTAGCAAGTTCCTCTTCGAGTGAAGCGTTGGTGATCTCGAGACTAGTTACCTCGGATTTGATTATTTTTGAATTCTCAACTAGTTTCTCATTTTTCTCTTTTTCAAAAGATAAGCTCTTCTCTAGCTCGCGATTCTTTTCTTTTTCGAGGATGAGCAAATCCTCTTGAGCCTCGAGAGTAGCTTCCTTTTGTTCGACTACTTCCTCCAATTTTTCAATATCTTTTAAGAGTAAGTTTAATTTATGAATGTCAAAACTTTTCATAGATTTAAGCACAGTGTTAAGATCATCATCATCAGTATCGCTATCGGGCTCATCTAGACATTCATTAGCAATGGAGGGAGTAGAGTCCTTTGATGATACCTTGTGCCCCTTTGCCATAAGGCACATTGGAGCGTTGTCGTCATCGTCGCTCAAGTTGTCGAAGAGGCTCTTCGACGTTGTTGAGGTGGTAGGCACGGCGATGGCGATGGAGGCAATTCCTCCTTCCTCGTCGGACTCGGAGCTTGAGTCGGAATCGGAGTTTGAATCCCACTCTTCTCCAATATGCACTTGTCCCTTGTGCTTGTAGTGCTTGAATTTCTTACTCTTTTCTTTGTCTTTGCCCCGGTATTTGTCTTTCTTGTGAGGCTTCTCATCTTTGCTCTCCTTATGCAGGCACTCGGCAATGAAGTGCCCGGTTTCACCACATTCATAGCATCTTCGAGTAGAATGTCTCCCCCTTTGATTTTCTTCCATAGTTCCTTGATTGACCTCCTTGTTTGAAATTCTTCTTCTTGAAGAACTTGTTGAACCTTCGCACAAATAGAGCCATATCTTCATTTGTCAATGGACCACTAGACTCTTCGTCCTCACTTGTGCTTTCTTCGGCTTGGCGCGTAACCTTGACGGCCTTTAGAGCGATGCCCTTTTTCTTCCTGGACTTGAGTTCTTCCACAACCTCGGCTTCCTTCACCATCATCTCGTCCATCATGAGCCGCCAATGACATCATGAGGTGTCAAAGTGTCGAGTTGGGCGGTCTCGGATCAATCGAACAAGGTTGCGGTTGGTGGGAGTGATCACGCAAGTATTAT
This sequence comes from Guadua angustifolia, assembly GCA_036346375.1. Classification (NCBI taxonomy): domain Eukaryota; kingdom Viridiplantae; phylum Streptophyta; class Magnoliopsida; order Poales; family Poaceae; genus Guadua; species Guadua angustifolia. The sequence goes on along the minus strand of CM070505.1, from coordinate 46,380,257 downwards.
CTTCACCACGGCCTTGTCGAAAGATCGGTGCACCCAAGACCTTTTGCTTGATTTACGAGCACCATCGGCGTCAAACATCTTAGTGTATGATTCACCATCTTCCAAGGTGAACCGCTTAGCTCGCCAATAATGAGCTCTATCTTCGATTCTCGGACGCTTGACACTCCTTCATGGTGACTAGGAGTCTTTCCCAAATAGCCTTTGCTTCTTCGAGTCCATCAACTCGGTTGAACTCGGAATCACTTAAGGCGTTGAATAAGGCATTGACTGCCAAATCATTGAAATGTTGATCTTTGTCTTCTTCGGGAGTAAGGTTCTCGGGATCATTAGGCTTGAAACACGCTCGCACAATCTTCCAGATAGAAGGGTGAAGCGATCTCAAGTGCATCTTCATCTTATGTTTCCATGCCGCATAGTGAGTGCCATCGAAGTGAGGCGCTCGACCGGAGGGCACGGAAACATATGAGGAAGAGCTTGGGACACCGAGGGAACGATAATCAAAAGAATTGCAACCCCAATACCGGCGCCCGTGCCCTTATCTTGGTCATGGGCTTCGGTATTCTTATCTCCTGTTTGCGACATATTTATTCTCCAAGCGGTTAAGCCAAACTAAGGAGATCTGGCTCTGATACCAATTGAAAGGACCGATATGTCGCCTAGAGGGGGGGTGAATAGGCGTATTAAAATTTTGCAATTAAATAAAATCTCTCGTGACACAGAGTCCGGACTGTCCGAGTATTTTGTCCGGATAGTCCGGACTAATTGTCCGGATAGTCCGAGTTAATTATCCGGAGAGTCCGGACTGGACAGCTCGAGGAGGGATTTTAAATCTTTGCAAGATTTCAATAATCTAGCTGAATGCAAATACTCTAAATGATGTCAGGTACCTAATAAAAATATAGATCTAGAGCCAAACACAATGAGTAAGTAGATCGGGGCTTCTAAAGATCCAACAACAACAACAAATCCTAGCTCAAGCAAATGAGGAACACAAAGACAATGATTTTTTACCGAAGTTCGGATTCTTGAGGGGAATCCTACGTCTCCGTTGAGGAGGCACAAAGCCCGGGTCCCTCTTGACCTCTTTCCTCCCGGTGTTGCACGAAGCACTCGCCGGTTCTTCACTTTTGCCTCTTTCCTTTCGGAGGCGAGGCTTGCCTTCACAAACGACCGGGGCTCTCCACACGAAGCCTTGGAGGCTCCCGGTGACTCCTTGCCGTCTAGGAGCCCTTCAAACTCCAAGAGTAACAAATACGCCGCTAAATCAACTTGGAGGATGAACTTGTGCTCAAGAATCAACAAAGCAAGCTCAAAGCACTTTAAATCCCCTCTTTTCTCCCCAAAGATTCAAACCAAATCAAAGATTTAAGTGGGGAAAAGAGGCTAGGGCTCAAGAGAGTGAGAGAGTGAGTTTGAGACTTGAATGCTGCAATGAATGAAGTGAGCAACGGTTAGATTTGGAGTGAGGGCTTAAATAGCTCTCCCAAAATCCAACCGTTACAAGTGTTCTGCGCACAGTCCGGACTGTCCGGACATTATCTTCGGATACTCCGGACAATTTCCCCGGAGTGTCCGGACTAAATGTCCGGATACTCCGGACTTACCAGAGAAAAAGCAACCGAGGACCCTAGCTCGGAGTATCCGGATTTAATCCCCGGATACTCCGGACATTTTCCCCGGAGTGTCCGGACTAAATGTCCGGATACTCCGGACTACCACCTCGGCCAGAGTACCCTTTAATAGGAAATGCCTTTGTTTTAAAATTCTTTTGAGATGCAATTTTCATCCTATGAGCACAAGCATATCCTAGAAGCGATTTTTCGTCGTATCCCCCTTAATAGTACGGCTATCCTTAGACTCAATAAAATAAAAGATTTACAACTGAAGTCTTGATGCCGCCCTTTCAAATTTTAAATATAGTGGGGATCTCCAATCGCCTTTCCAATGATGATATCGTCTTGATCACTGCATAGAATCTCATTCGCATCGTTAGTATACGTAATTGTGTTGCCATAAATCACCAAAACTCTTTGAGGGGCCTAGATGCACTTTCAAGGCTCCATCTCCAGATCTGAGCGAATCGGTCGAAGCCGCCTCCTCCTCCCAAGTCTTCTCCCTTTTCCCAGTTCATTTTCTCACTCGGTCAATCACTGGCAGCTCATGGCCGCCTCTATTTCCTCCGCCGGTTGGGCCGTCTGGGCTAGCTTGGCCTCATAGGTTGAGCCGGCCCAATTGGTCCACCGGTTTTTGCTTTCTTCTTTTTTTTAAAAATTTGGAGGAAATCTGAAAATTACCAGCATACAGTAGTACACTCGTTTGTTTAGAAGACCGTCAATTTATTCCCTATTACCAAAGGTGATCGACGCATACCTAGGGTATCAACGTTCATGTCACACACAAAGCAGAGTAATAATCCCCCTGTTCCTAAATAGATGATGTTTTTGAATTTTGCATTTCAACCAACCATGTGTAGAAACGATCAAATCACTTTTTTTTATTAGCTCACTTATTGCTCTTGAATAGTGTATGCTACTCTATTCTATAGTAATAAATAATATTATGAATAATGAATAGTTGCGATATACGAAGGACAACACATCTAATTGCTGTCTTACAATTGTAAAATAATATATATTTAGAAATAAAATTTGAATGCTAGAATGACGTATATTCAAAAATGGAGGAAGCAGCTAAATAGCATATCTCTACAGCATTCTGTAATATTCGTACGATGCCGTACGAGAAAAACCTGCGGGGGATGCTGATCTTATCTATATCCCAATGATTCATCTCAGCAGCGGCTCCAAGGAGGTCAAGCACAAACATGATCATGGCCGGCCTTAGTGAAAACCATTGACGAACTTGTTTATCAGGTCAGCCATCGAATGCCGCGGCCGCGCGCGCCGGGACCGGGAGAACCGCGGTGGCCGCCGTTGTGTGTTCACCGCCCGGCATTCCCTTCTGATCTGCCCCTGGCCCGCTCCGACGAGAACGTCGACCGCGCCGAGCTTCTGCATCGCCTCGGCGAACTTCTGCTGCCACAGGGCCTCGTCCCTGGCCATGAGTTCCACCGTCGCCCCCGTCTGTGGGTCCTCGATGAGCGAGTTGTCGGAGGTCAGGAGGCCGCGCCCCGCCAGCAGCTCGGAGTAGTACGCGTTGTCGAGCTTCTGCGCCGTCCGTGTGTCGAAGTTCACCTTGGGCGCCTGCTCCGGGTCGTCGTTGGGGCTCTGCGGCGGGCAGACCTGGCGGAGCATCGCGGCGTACTCCTGGTCCAGCGCCGGGTCGATGTCGTTGCCGTCGGAGAAGCCGTAGAGGCGGTTGGAGAACATGAAACAGTGCGCGCCGCCGATGGAGTGCGCGCCCGAGAGCACCACGAGGTCCTCCTGGGTGAGCCCGCGCTGGGCGAAGAGCTCCGTGAGTCGCGGGACGTGGTGGCCCGGCACGGGGATGTTGCCCGGGAGGTCGTCCATGTTGGAGCGCAGGCCGTCGCGGCGGCCGGCTGCGACGTCGAAGCTGCGGAGTCCGGATGCCACGGCGGCGTCGCGCGCAGCGAAGGCAAGGATGTCCGCGCAGGAGACGGTGCGGGGGCACATGGCCTCGATGGTGGACTTGGCGGTGTCGATGGTCCTGAGGCCATGGAGGGTGAAGCTGTTGGCCGACGACTCCTTCTCCGGGACATCGCCCGACGGTGACTCGTCGAGCAGAATGGAGGCGTCGCATCCCTAAGAAATTAAGCACCATTAGCGTCGGTGCGCACGCACACGACACGCGAGAATGGTCACCGCTACGTGCTGTTGTGCATGGCAGGTACGTACTGACTGATTACAGCGCGCGCGCACGAGACAACAATGTGTGTTACCGTGACAAAGCAGTCGTGGAAGAAGAGGCGGATGAGGCCGGCGGCGATGGTGCGGTCCATGCCGACCTCCGAGTTCACGACGTCGCGGACGACGTCCTCGGCCTCCGGGCACGTCTGTCTGTAGAATCCCACCCGCAGGCCGTCGACGATCGCCGCCTCGACCACGGTGCGAGGTGCCGCCGAGAACAGGGCAAGCAAGAACAGCATCGCCACCGTGAGCCGCGACATGCCAGTTGGTTCAAATCCCACAACCAGCTGCATGCTCAAACTAACTTAATTAGTTAGCGTGCTTGATAGACAAAGTAATTAACTAGGTATGTTCTTGCAAATCAAGGATGTGAGAGGAAATTAAAGGGATTGAGGGAATAAGTTCGCATTTGTAGACTGATAGATGGAAGCTGCATGCTCAAGTACGTGTTTGTTTCGAGGGGTCGAGGAACTTAAGCCTCATATTCTTTAGCCATTTGACTTTGCGGAGACCATACTAAGAATAGCCACGGAGGGTCGAATTAACCCGGACATAGGTAAGGAGCAGCCCTCGGCTATTGCAAGAGTGCTAGGATAGCAACAGCTTATAATTCTTGGGGTGTGATGTTTCTGGGCTCTAGCTCGTTGTTGCACCTTGCGTGTAGTCCTTCCCTGTCAATTACGGCCTCGCAGAATCCAGAGAAGACACTACGGTAAATGCATGCTCAAGACACATTGTGGAGTAAAATTTTCAAGTGTGTTTAATTTTGCATGAGGAAAATATGTCGTGTGTCCAGAAAAACACAAGGGTAACACTATACTATATATGGTCCTCGGGGAATTTACAGATTCTGGAAGTGCGGTGTCAGAATTTAATGTGAGTTATCGGATGATAAAGCAAGAGGTGAGATTTGGTGGCAAAAAAAAAAAATCATGGAGCAAGTTCACTTCTCAACTATAAACTATTGTCTTGGTCCCAAAAACAACCTTGAAAACCAATTGAATCATAACCTTCAACTATCAAAATTTCAAAACTAGGTAATTGTAACCACCCTCGTCTCTTTTCATGGTGGTTTTGCCCTGACTTGGCGTCCACTTGGACTCGGTCTTACTGACGTGGCCTTCTAGTTAGCTAGTAAATAAAAAAAAAGGTTTTGATAGTTGTCACCCGGATGTTTTGTTGGATCCCAAAATTATAAAGCAAATTGGCAAAGTTATCATAAAACAATAAAACAAGTCTACCTCGTGATGATAAACAAAGGAAAATCTCATCATAATTTTAAGTATATTCAACCTAATAGTTAATTCAACATAAGAGCCTGCATTAACACTATTCTAAGTATGCCATCCATGAAGAACCATCAAATCATATAATTTCATATTCTAAAGCTTAAAACCTCTGTTTTGATGAGACTTTCAATATGGTTAACATACAAATCTTATACAATCCATATCATATATAGGTCAACATTTTAGTGATCAAAGCTTATTCAATCAACAAATGACTCCAAAAAATAAATATTATCTCCACGAGACATATTATGAAATATGTCACAGTCATTCGCTAAAGGCAAAACTATGCACCATGATAATCGTACCATGTTTACTCATTCTTTGATTACAACATTGATTAAGTCTTTCTATTAATACATATTACTAAATTGTCAATAAGCAATACAATCATAACTACTTAAAACAAATTTCAGTACCTTGCACCATCTCATTACACTAGAACAAATTCATTTCATTAAAGGTAAACATTCTATATCTTATCAATCATCATCTGTACTAGCATTAAGTGAATACAATCTCATACTTTCAATTATTTTAATAGTTCACAACAACAACATAATGGCCCTAATCAACATTCACCTTAGGGTCACCCACCATCACAATTAAATTACTCTACCAACACCTGATATTAAAATGTCTTTAAACAACCAACCAGTTTAATTTAATAGCATCAATAATTTATACTATTCTCAATTTTCTAATTATGCATCACATTTCAGAGTCTCAAACATTATCATTGGTCACCTTCTCTTGAAACAAAAGAGTACACTCCCATACTTTCAATTAATACAATGATTTTTAAGCATGAACAATAACACATTAAATCATTAATCACCATAAAATAATCTATGACAACAAAAATTTATTCAATTTTATACAAATGATAACAATTACATTTAATTGATTCAACTCACAAGTTATTATATAACTACCTCATTTTATATACCACACAGCTACCTACTCAAAACATCATAGATAGTACCTCGTATTGCTAACAATTTATTTTAGTAAATTGATTACTTAATTCATTTATAGCATTTTTTTAGAAACTCAACATTATTTCAGAAAGGAACTCAATTCTCAAATCAAAGGTAACAAGACCCAAACTCTTATATGCAAAAGTTCTCTAAAATCAATTTCAAAATTTGAAACTTTCACGAAGAAAGATGGTTGTAAAGATATTTTTTCAAAAAAAAAACCAATCAATCAAGTAATCTTTTTCTGGTTAAGGCAAAAAACTTGAACTCACACAACTTAGTCTTGCACAAAAACTTCTAGAACTTCCTTCAACCTCGGAAACCGATAAACACATACAAAAGGCAATACTTTTTCTCCGCAAAACAACAAAAGATAACCAACAAAACCAATCACCAATAATTGGTATGAACAACCAATAAAGGCTTCTCGTTAAACCCAACTGCTCTCCAACCGTTGATGACTCAATGGAAGCAGCCTTCTCAATAGCCTCTCTGATCTATGACATAAAAAGAGAACCATTGTCTTCTGTGAGCAGTTCCAGAACTTAAGTGGTGACTCTACCTAGCCACGTCTATAACAAGGCCTCTACCATGGACAAAGACAAAATCTGAAATCATTCAGCATAAATAGTTAACATAAACACATTCATTCAATCAACTCATTCGTCATCATAGCAACATGTGTTATCATAACGTCATGCATCATCATAACATCATTCATCATCATTAACTCAAATATACATTAAAACGTAATGCAATGATTACCCATATCCTTTCTACTATGCAACAAATGATCTTTCTATCAAGATATGAGCCATATGACACTTTATTCAAATTTAAACTACTTGTCATTAATCCCTCTTAATAGTACAATATTTAATCTATTAACCCGATCTTTTTACTCTAACTCTGAGATTGGTAAATAAAAACTAAGATAAAATGTCCTTAAATTACATATATCTTGTCCTTGACCTTTTAGTTCTTTTCAATGAACATCTTTCTCTCATGCATATCAATCTTTTTAAAATGCCAACTCGAGGACCAATCTGTCATCACAAACTCAAGAGAAATTGTAAGACCATTAACATGATTGTCATTAATTACCAAAATTTACTTAAAAATCAGGGGCCTAGATGATTCAATGTCATCTTACCATGTCTTTACATTAGTATTTAACTATCATTCACCAAAACTTGAACATCATGTATGCATTTCTAAACACTAAACAACAACTACAAGATATTTCCAATAAGGAATGACATTGAACATAATATCAACAATGACATTTAACCATAATATGCCACAATTTTAGCAAACACTAATTTTAACATTTAGACAATATATCAACTATAAGTTATAAAATGAGGAATGACAATAGATAATAATGAAGCACATACTCATATTATTTAAACAGGACACAAACATAACTTAATCAAATATAATAAATCCATATACATTGTATATACTAAATTTTTCTCAATAGCTGACCCCTCTGCAAATGACCATAGATGACCCAAAACTCAGCCCTCAGATTGAACCAGCAATCTACCCGAAACCGCTCCTTCCCCAAATTCATCCCGGTAATCGACCCACTTCCAAGAGGGAGACCACCCTAACCCCTTCCTAACACAGTGACAGCACCACCATAGGAACCCTAGGGTCATACATGCACCCGATGGCTTGATGGATCAGTGATGACAGCGTTCTCCCCACGGATCACGCATTCCCCGCTCCTCCGCGCAACCCAATCTATTGCCCTAGGGTCTCCATGATCCTTCACACCTCCAAAGGCAGCAGCAATGGAGATAGGGCAACTGCAATCATAGGGATGAGGTGCCCAAAAGGAGGTGGAGATGGCTAGGGAAGGAAGGAGGAGATGGCTTGGAGAGGTAGAGGGAAGGTGTGCTGCAAATTGGGGAGAGGAAGAGGTGGCTGTGACTGGGATAGGAAGGCAAGGGGTTGGGCAGCTGGATGGAGGAAGAGGGGAGGCGGTGCAAGAGGGAGGTGAGGGCACTACTACAGAATGGTACATCATCATCACTTAATCTGGATCAATTCTTAAGTTTTTAAGAAAAATCGATTGTGACAGATGACTTAGAACCGATTGTGATGTGCCCAATGCTACATCACAATCTCTTCTAACCTGAGAACCAATTATGATGTTATGCATATCACAATCATAACATCACAATCTGTTCTCATCTCAAAACTGACTGTGATGTACTATATGTATCAATGCACATCATAATCAATTCTTAGGTGGGAACTGATTCCTAAACATAACCGATAGAGATGTGAATAATAGTATTGCTATTTGCTATGGTTTCAAAACGTAACCGATAGAGATGTCTAAGCATAACCGATACAGATGCAGTTAGGGCTCTTCACCCTGCTCATCCCAGCGCAAATCTTCGGACCTAACCCTCTGCCTTCGCCCGACGTGGTGGCGCTGGGGTTGCCTATAGCGAGGGGCAAGGCGGGGCGTGGCAAGAACATGCGCCAGATCACCTAGGTGCTCCTTCTCAACCACACCATGGGGAAGCTCACGGACGCGCCCTGCGGTCTCTGTGGCGGTGGCCGTGTGGAGGCAGGTGGCGGTGGGGCGGACCGACTCCGACGCGCCGGCTCCAGGGGAGAGCTCTGTGCTACGAATTAAGTTCTACGGCTGCCTCCGTGCCTTCCTCCTCCTGTCCATGCTCCTCCTAATCGAGAGAGCCGGTACTAGGCTCACTCGGTCACTCCACGTTTGCTCAGACCGCCTCCAGCCCCATCTCCGACGTCGCCACCGCCCCCACGACGCCGGCCCGCTCCACTCCACCGCCCCTAGTCTGCCTCCACGTCTAAATCATTTGGTTAAGTTATCTTCAGCAAGAATGCATTTTCCCCTCTCCTTGCTCATACCGTGCTTTTCCCCCCTCTCCTTTGCTCATACCCTCTCTCTCCCTGTTTTTTTAGAGAGACCAACATATCCTCCTGGTTGTTGCCTTCTTGTTGCTGCTCTTCCTCTGATTTGAGGCCTCTGTGTACCAAATTTGTGAAGGCTCTTGTGCCTTTGGTTGTGGGGTTGTGGCATTTGAGGTGGTCAGGTAGGGATGAGTAAGGAGGAAGCCCTCAAGATACAGGTGCCTTTTTTTTTGTCTTCCTCTCAACTCGAGGGACATTGAAGACATTCCATATTTCTTCTTGTTTTTGCTGCCATTTTTTATCAGGCAGGCAGCATGCTTTTCTCATCACCTGTGTTTCCTTCCATGTCTCCTGCTATGTCTTCTGAAATCTCTTTGTTTCGCTATTTTGCTCAACCTCTGCTCTCTGTTTCTCGCAAATTCCCATACTTGTGTGCTCAAAGTGAACATCCACTATGATGGGTGCCAGAAGAAGGTCAAGAAGATCCTCTACAAGATTGAAGGTAAAAAAAGGATATTTCTAAAAGCAAATTGCTACATCAAAACATGTAGTTTGTTCCTGTCAACCACATCATGAAGGTCTGAGCGCTTTTATTCTTTAGGTGAATTCCATTTCAGTAACTAACAAACTAGTAAATGCTGGTGAATTTTACATTCTAAATTGAGGAACTATAGAAAGACAGTAAATCTAGCCTACACTGCACTGTCCAAAGAAAAATAAAGTCCATGTGTAGTAACTGAATTTTAAACTGCTTAATTTAATCTAGTGGAGAAGCAAATTTGTGGGAGTCCTTGGTGCAAATGTCAGGTTCTTCTCAAAGCTTGATTAGCCAAGAAGGTCAGAATATATTAATTATAAGTAAATTCTAGCTGTATTCTAACAAGTATTGAATCTGAGTTCTGCATGACTATATTATTTCTAGCTAGATTTCAGTTGTCTGGAAATGCAACATATCCCATAGCTGCTCAAAGTTGAAAGTAAAAATAAGCTACTAAAATTTGATGTTGGTGAGAAGCTGGTAAAAAGAGGAACTATCATGTGAACTATCATAATTGGCCTAGCAATTAAATGAGATAAATATCTACTCATTGTAGTTGTGTGATCTCAAAATGAAGCTTCCCATATTTTCTACCATGTCTTTGTATATCACTTTTTGCTACCTTGGTCCTCAAGCTGTATATGGCTCCCGGTATGTATTATGTTCTCTATGTTTACTCTTTGTATGCTATTGAGTATATTTATTTTAAATATTTCTTATTGGGGTACCAAAAGTTCTAAAACATATATCCAAACTAAGTTCATGAAAATACAGAGCCACCTAAGAAGAGATTATTCAAAAATTGGCCATTAATGTCATCCATTATCACATATTGTGTCTTCTCCCTTCATGACACTGCATATAGTGAGGTAACATTTACTAGCATGATACAGTATGGATAAATTTGCTAGAGAAGTTTGCAAAAAATATTTCCATGCTTTTCTATAAAATCTTGGCCTATTTTATCTAAAATTTGTACATATTCATGCCAACATCACATTTGCTACTTGGAAATGTAATTGTTCTGAACATTGTCTGTTACAAATTCAACATCAGATATTTTCTCTGTGGACTGTAAGTGATAGAAAGTATGGTGGACTTAGTTTTTCATCTAAAGATGTCAGGCAAGTTCTTGTAGTGGCAGGCTATTGCAGTTTACTCAAAATTCATTATTGTCTATTTTGTTAATTGACTTTTGGCATTGCAGGCATTATCTATACCAAACATACATTACTCTACAACTTTTCCTTATGAGTCTTTCTCTTCTAGATCAACATTTGATAACCTTGAGCTATTGAAAGATGGACTTTCTAGCGCCCTTGTGTCGGCGTATTTGTGCCAGACAGTATTGGTTCGAGTGTATAATCGAGTTTCGGTAGGGGGGTCTTCGCAGCTGCGTCACTCTCGGCTCTCTTCTCTACTGTCGTTGCTTGATGAGCAGGACAGGAAGCTCAAGAACACATAGGGAACACGCAAGGATTTACCCAGGTTCGGGCCCCCAATGCGGGTAATAGCCCTACGTCCTGCTCAAGCTCATGTTGCTCTAGTATTTTGCTTGTTCTTAGTTCGCCCGATCTTTCGATCGTTCAAGCTAGGGATTTCCTCTTTGTTGTGAACTGATCGACTGGCCGACCTCCCTCGCCTCATGCACACTAGCTCTGTTATATACTCCCGGGACTAGCTAGGGCAAGCAGAGGGAGTGGTTTTACATTAATTACATTGACTGTGCCTAGTCCTGTCGCTACTGTCCCTCGGAGCCTCTTTGTCTACGCTGTTACTTGACGCCGCCTGTCTTTGGACCGCCCTAGGAGAGGGGTTCGGACGCTGCGTGACGAACACCTGGTACACGCGTCTCCCTATCTCGCCCTGGGCGGTGTAAATGGAACGGGAGTTGGTGAAGCTGGCTCGGTCGGAGGGACAGGTCATCATAGCTCAGGGAGCCACGCCTATTTAATGGCCTTCAGGCGTACCGCAACGGCTCCCCGCACATCTAATGGCTCCCATGCGCATTTAATGGCTATGATACGTTGTGATCCTGGCGAATATTTTGGGCGGAAGCCTCCCAACCCTATCTGCGCGGATGGCTGACAATGGGCTCGCCTGCTCGTCGGGTGGCCACGTGGCCTGGTCACCCGACTGCTCGTCGGGCGGCCACGTGTCCCGGTCCTCAGCGGTCGTGATCTGGTCGCCAGGGCTGGGACCTGGTCGCCCAACTGCTCACCGGACGGCCACATGTCCTGGACGCCCGCCAAGCCTCTCCTTAGCGGGTTGAGTCCCTTGCACAGGACCTTCTTCTATTTGTATCTTGCGCACGCGGTCCCACCTGACAGCGGTGGAGAAAGTACCCCGATGTAGAATAGACCGACACCTTGTAAATGCACTCATAATGGGGGTTCATGAAATTGGACATATCCTTGCTACTAGGGATCCTGGAATCAAGCTTGCAGTACCACACTTTGTTCCTAGCTGGTAGGTTAGTTGGATTGCAGGTCTACAATTTCACCTAAGGAATATATGTTCTAATTATCAGATATCCTTTCTAGCTTTAAATCTAGATATGTTCTGAAAAAAATTGTATGTGATTTCCTTGCTTATTTTCTTTGATGGAAAACTGATATTCTGGATTACTAGATAACATTACAGGAGCTTTCTTAAAATTTGTATTTGGTTGTATTGCAGATTTATTAATACAAAAGAAATTTTTTATTTGAAATGTGCTCATGAACTCAACTAATCCTATGTTCTCGTTTTAATGTTGAAATTTACCATCTACGGTACTAATTACATTATTATCTCTTCTCAAGCTCATTATCTCATTGCATAGTCTTTTGCCAGGATAGTGTAGATAATACTTTACTATTTCGGTCTGTATGTATGCAGCTACTACATGTTCCAGTTTATTGTTATATTGCCTTTTTTGTACTCGTACGAGAGCATCTTTAGTTTTGCCAGTAATCATTTATAACTGAATCTTTACACTATTATTTGTCTCTTCATTGAATCAGTTTCTTTTGTAATAGAAAAGAAACTAGGAATCCATGTTGGTTCTTGGCTCTAAAGTGAGTAGCGACAGCCTTTAATTGAGTTCCTATGTACTGGCTATGTTTGTACCCACTCGTAAATTACCATATAATGTCTGCTATTAGATGGCAAAATAGAGCTAAAGATTGTGATGTGCCCCTCATCACAATCGGTTCCAGGGCTCATCACAATCGGTTCTAGCGGGCGAAAACCGACTGTGATAGCTCCTCCTCATCACCGTTTAATAACTTTGTATCGCCACTAAAACTGACAGTGATAATGAAAAAGAACCGATTGTGATATATATTTCTATACTAGGGTTAGCCCCTCCCCCTCTTGCACCAAAATCGGCCTAGCCCACTGAAAATTTCACTATTCCCTCCTTTTCTTAGATGCTACAGCCCAAAACCAGCCCATGAAGGAAAATCCCCCTATTTTCACTTTCTTAAATTATATATTTTCTTTTTTCTGAGATATTATATGTGTGATAAACTTGTTGAAAATATTGAGATGGTCAACGATACATGTGTCTTTCTCCATGTGCAACCTATATAGTTGCCTCTTTAGCAACCACAAATTTGTCAGTGACTTTTTCATATACAATTCTTCTAAGTCTTGACATAATTTTTTCAGTGAATTCTCTATGCTCGTTGAGTATTTTTTCTCAACGGAGAGACATAAATGGATTGTACCGACAACTGGAACTCCATCACCTTCTAGTCTTCAACGGATGTGTTTTCCTATTTGTCCCCTCAAGAGCATCAATTAACCCTTGTTGACCAACGATATATCCTTCACCACACATTGCCACACACTGAAATTTCCTTCACTGTCAAATTTCTCTACTTTACTCCACATCATCGATATCGATCTTCATTTTGTGCCACCTGACACTTTACTGACCTTCTCACATATCAGATTAATCTAGCCTTGACTCTTATTCTATTTGTTATACCCTGATACCTCTTATTATGCATAACAGCCCCTGGATTAGATCAAAGTTGTGAGATATGGTACAAACGTGCACGGTATCAAAACATAAAATAGATGAATCCTATAGAAAACCAAATAACGGAGAGAAAATAATCACAACAAGATAGAAATATTTGGCAAAGGTGACCACAAATTCCTTAAGAATAACCACAAAAGAGAACAAGGGATTATGCTCTTCACAACCATTGTGAACCTTTGAGGACCCTCAAATCCTTACCCTATACAAGAATTTAGTGCTAAAAAATAACCTAGTCTATAATGATACGGGGTGTCCAATCTTCACGACTTAGGATCAAAGATAACAGGTAATTCGTGTAACCTGATGAACCAATGTTACAAACCACTGTTTTAATATAGCAACATACGACAAAAGAATGTCTACACTCTTTGATGAGTGTATACCAAACCAAGCAAAGGTAGATGTGCAATTGCTCCTACAATCACTAAATAAATTACAAGAACAACAATGAAAGAGAGATAAACTTAGAGGTAGTACCAATTCCCAAGGCAGCCAGCCACTTTGTACAAACCCTAAAAACAAGGCAACAATGGTTCTCTGAATAATTATCATAAAATTCATGTCAAACAAAAAAGCACAAATACATGGGATTTTGTAGTCCCTAGGGTTGGCCACAGTGTGCCCAAACAGACCCCAACTCATCCTTATATTGTTTGACTCAAACTCACACAAAAAAAGAACTTTGATTTTACAACATTACATTGTTTTGCACACAGTGGCACACACACATCTAATATAAGACTAAGAGTGAATTCATTGTGTCAGGCTTGAAGTTATCTTTCCAACAAGCACAAGAACAACCTAATCAGACTCCGTTTGTAGAAGTTATTGTGTTTTTAAATGAGACACTACTAGTTGTTCCAAACCAAGTCTGAATTGGAAACATCCCTTCGTCCCTTTACTTTCCTTGTTTGTTTGCTTTTCCAACCCTTGAGGGAGAAGTAAAGCAAGTCTTCTAAACATTGGAAAGCCATGGAATAGAAGGAGACTACCCATGCATGCTGTAAAAACCATGAACCTAACATGTTTTCCAACTCCCGCATGTCGTTAACATCTTGTGCAGCATGCACTCTAGTTGCCATAACTTCTTGTAGAACGCATCAAATCATGTACAACTAGATCTATTGGAAAGTAGAATTGATAAGATTTATAATTATATGTTTTATGCACATTGGAACCCTCTGAATTTGTGTGGATATCTCCATGAATTCAGTGTACAAAACTGTGAGCACTATATTCCCCAAAATATGATTGATCTTGTATCTTCCCCTTGGGCTAGAAACTTCCCTCCATAGTGGTGATACTGCTACCTCCTCTATTGGGCCTGTCTCCCTATCCTACTTCTGGCCCACACTATTTTTAAGGCATCTAGCACACCTACACATATAAAGCAAAGCCATAGTTGCATTTTTTCAAATAGAACATAATTTTAATGATTAATTTTAGTTTCAACCTTGTTATAGTATTCCGAATTGCCAGATGTAGATGTGTATGTAATTAAGCTAGGGCAGTCCTCACCATCTAATCCTCCCGTGTGTCTCATACTTAGGAGGAGTTTGTTTGTGGCTTGGGTTCTCCATGACCACCCCACATGGCTATATATATTGCCCTAAGTTCTTATCCAAAGAGAAGTGAGGATCCTAATCCCATTATAATTCATATAGGAATCCTTGTAGCATACATACCTCTCCAAGTCCTAATTGATTAGGATATGTCACTATACTCAATAGAATCATTATAGGAGAAAAATCATCAATAATCCGTTTCCATGAAGCAAATCAGTGCTGTCATCATCTAACATGTACCTTGTCCAGCATTCATATCCTACTCTTCTTGATTGTCACTGATTGTCTTACTGGGGGCTCAGCTCAGCATCCTCTATGCATTTGCTTTCTGTTTCCAGGTAATGGCTTGGCCAACTAGTACCAAGCTAAGCCAACTAGTACCAAGCTAGGCAAGGAACAGATTGAGTGATCGATCCCTATCCAACAACCATGTGGACACTTATTTGTCAAGTCCCACTGTCTCAGTGTCCCACTATTCTTTATTGATGTCCATCGCTCAATGTGAACTGGGGAATTACTGAAGTGTAAACTGTAGTTGAAGGGGATAAATTAATGGGAAAATTGGTTCAATAGCACTTAAATATCTTCACTTTAGCAAATACCACTAAACTTACATGGTACACTTTAATACCACTCAAAGTTTTCATCCTTCAATTTTTCACCACTTCTTGACATTTCTACCATACCTTTTGTTTTATCACATCTTCGTCTCTCCCCATCCCGTTCTCTTCATGCTCCCAGCCATGGCAACTATTGGCCATTGACCTACTCACCCGCACACTGCTTCTATCTAGTGCATAGCTGCCTGCCCATCTGCTCACCACCATCCTCAATTGCCCCGTAGCCACAGCCCTTGAGCACATACTTCAGGACAACTCCTGCCCTCCTGCTCGCATTTGGTGCCGTCCCCATCCACCCACAGACCACCATAGTCCACCATGCGCAGCCCTATTGCTTTGCTATCGCTGGCCCCTAAGCTCCCACACCCTAATCCAAATCTAACCAACACTGCAACAACTCTGGGTAGTAGACTCATGGATCCTTGCTGACGAGCTCCCGGATGTCAGGAAAGTCTCCTTGTCCTTGACTTCGACAGACAAGCGTAAGCAAAAATCCTCCTCTATATGCTCAGATTGTAAAAATCCTTCTCATACGCTCAGATTGTCCGCAGTGATAGTGAGGGAGAAAGGGATTTTGTCACATCTAATAATGGGGGGAAGGAGAGGAGGGGATGGCCCCGATGGGAGGGAAGGGGAGAAAGCGGTGGTGGAATGAGGGATGATGCTGGAGCGAGAAAAGATGATGTGGGAGAAGAAAATGTGGGGTAGAAATGTCTAGTGGTAAAAAAGGTAAAGGATGAAAATTTTGCGTGGTATTAAAGTGTACCATGTAAGTTAAGTGGTATTTTGTTGAAGTGATGATTTTGAGTGCTATAGAATCGATTTTCCCTAAATTAATTGAGAACCAATGCTAATATGTAAATTGAATGCATGAACCGACAGGTTCTTCTCAGATTTACAAATCCCGCTCAAGTGTTCCAATGCATTAAAGAGCTAAAGAGCTAGGGCCTAACAATTTCCTAGAATGGACCAAACCAATTGCTACCACAAAGGATTTTAAAAAGAAGAACAACAAACAAAAGCAACAACAGCAAGAGCCCAATCTCAAGGACATTTCACATTTCTCCCTGGCCCTCCATAGTAAAAGTAGTTCCCCCAGTAGTGGCTGAATCCTCTCTGGATGTCATAGCACCCAGGGTGGTCAGCAAGAAGCTCCAAGTTGGATGCAGGGATGAGACTGTTGTCCCAGTCCACCACCTGCAGATTCCTGAAGTAGGCGGCGCGGTCGAACCCCTCGCTGGGGAAATGGCCGCTGCCCATCTGCGTCGCCGTGTGGGATCCGGACGGCCGAGTGTTAACGATCTCGCCGCCAAACTGCACCATTTTTGCATGGTGTGCCAGGTGGGTGAACAGGTAGGACGGCCAGTAGCCGACGACGAGACCCTGGCCGAGCTCGAGCCACCAGTGCCCATGCTTGGGATCCTGAAAACCAATTATCGTGTGCGATACAGATTGTTCATGCAATAGCTTATACCTGTCGGAGAATAACTTTATACCGTACTGATAAAAGATCGGATCAGAAATCGTAGTTATCTTTACTGATTTTAGGTGTTTTAGTAGTATAACAATTCTTGAAAATTCCAAGCACCTCAGATTGCTGACATCTTTAGTATTATGGATATTTATGCCGAAGTAATTTTGAAATGTCAATTACCTTCCATATCATCAGAGTAATGTCAAACTGCCTTCCATTGTATGCCGATTCCGGCGTGATAGCTGCGCCGATCGCGATCTTGTTGGTCGTTTGCACAAATCCACGGCAGTTGTGGTTGTAGCACCCCGTCTCTTGATATGCATCAGTCTGCAAAATGTACATTTAATAGAATTATACCACGCAAAAGGTGTGAATGCTGCACTTTTAGTTCATAGACACACTTACTGTCCAATAAGTAAAGAACCTTGGGTTACTATCTCCATACAGCTCAGGGCTTACCTGAAAATGAAGCAAAAAATTTTACATGTTTATTTGAATACAATGTTTCATCAATCTCTAATTTGTTCAAGATTGAAGAATTTTCCTTTGTTGATATACCTGCCATCCAGCTTCAATGGTGTTGAGATCATTACCGAAGGAGCCAGAGATGACCCAGATCTCTGACAGGCTGAACTCAGCTGGGTCACCTATCCTGGGTGACCACACATTAACAGTAGCTTTGGCCCCATAGTATTGCTCAGAATTCACATACCCAACTGCATGCTGCGACCAAAGCAATAACTATATTAAAGTTCATTCCAACACTATTGCTCAGTTAGATTTGACTGGCTAGGTAGGTCCAACCTTTTTGCTTATAGGGAGTGGAGTACTAACTAGGCCAATTAAATGCTGTGAATAGAAGACAAAGCCAGTGGTTCAGTCAAATAGCCCATGATTCAAGAAGAGTTGATTTGCACATCTGGATTAGCTTAATGAAGCTTCTGCGGATATATATGTATTTCTTATTTCTAACCACATGGGTTATCTTGTTGTATGTCTGAAGCATCTCTTCTCCGGAGATTAAGCTCCTTGGTGAACTCAATCGAGGTAATTTCGACTTGATTAAGAGGAGAATCTTTTCACAGAAACAACCTTCACTGTTTTACACCAAATTTCCTTACGCTAATTAAACAAACATCAAAATCTTCAAGCTATACACAGACAATAGGATATTTTCCTAAAAAAAAAAAGACAATAAGATATACTATCAAAATAATATAAAAACAAGATATAATCTGTGACTGGGATGAAACAGAACATTTCGCTTTTAGGGCCCAATTAACTACTTCACTACAAAATCACATAATACATTGTTTACTGAAAGAAAAAAGAGCAGTATTGGACTTGACACCATTCAAAGATTATGATTTTTAGGTCGTTCCTAATTCAGGCAGAAGGCAACAAAATGTTTGCTCCTTAAGTATAGTAATTAGGGAAGTCAAATAGCTAGCCTTCTAAGAGGCCAAACCGAACTTGCAATAGCTTCACAGGGATGTGTAAACGCATGGTTCTTTGGAATCATTTGGCTTCTCTGTTTAATTATAACCCTCTGTTTGAACCAGTTCTAGAAATTTGAGAACTTTGTCATTGACTAGGCAGCAAGCATCGATGCCTAACATGCACAAATCTTACTTAAATCACCGATATGGAAATTGACGTATATGATTTATCAAATAAACTACTCCGAAACCAAGGCGAGATGCACATGCTGCCACTTAAAAACACTGGTAGACAGGAGTCTAACCAGTTTCCGGTCTCAAATATTTCAATGGCCAAGTTGTGTAGTCAAGTACAGGCGATCTAAATTATAATATGCCACTGGATCTAAAAACGTTTGGCCTACAGATATGAACAAAACCATCCATTGATCCTAGCAGCAAAGCAAAATTTTCTCATCTGGATTTTTCCCAAGTGAAGCTTACGTAGATTCATTCAAGTAGTAACTGCTGTTTTATCTTGTTCCGAGTGCACGGGCTTCACTTTTGTAGACATACTAGTTTTGGCGCTGTAGGTACTAATTAATCCCTGCAGTAGAAACTTCTACTCCTTTTTTTCATTCATTTCCTCACAAAACAACTTGGAAAGATGTGGATTCACATGATATACGTTTGAGGTTTGATCCCTTGATGCTTCTTTTTTCCTCTTGGGGCAATTTGATTTATGTCCACATGATTTGCAAATAGTATTTCAGAATAGCTAACTATAGACATATCAATGGAGAAAAAATAGAAGGCATATTTTACGGCACAAATACTCGGTCTTTTTTAGTGCCATGTGAGTAATTAGCTGATTTATAATGGCATATATACTGTCTGCAAATGCAAAACTATTAGAGTTTATCACAGGTGGCGGCGGAGACAGTGTGCAAACCAACCTCATGCTCACTGCTGGTGGAATCACGGCGAACGCTCCGGTGTGCTGGCTTCCTGCCGTACCATTTGAGGGAGCTGGCCCTGAGCAAATCCGTCTCCGTCGTCCGCCGTATCGCCACCGTCCCTTCCGGGCATGCCTCGCCGGTGGTATGCCACACCTGCACCACCACCTCATCTACTCTACTGTTGCTGCCGGCAATGGTGAAGTTGTAGTTCTTGGGCCTCTCCGGTGGAACCTAAGCATCAAAACAGCTTAGCAATTCGTTTAACGTAACACAAAAATGAAGTAACATTGTGTGTACGTACATTAAGCAGAGAGCAGAAGAAAGAAGGTGCCTTACCAGAGGCTTTTGCCCCTTGAGCTTTGGGTGGTCAAATGCAGGTTGGAGGTGAGAAGGAACACAGTCTATTATATCACCATCTGGGCTCTGCAAAACAAACAAACAAGTAAACCCAAGAGTCAAACATGAATAAAAGAATGTGCAAGAGGAGATAATCAGTTTCAGGTGTCATTGGTAACCTTAATGGTCTTGAGAGAAGGCTTGTTGAGCTTCTTGAGGAGAGCCCTGATCCTCTTGTACTTGAGCAGCTCCTTCCCTGGCCTCAACCTTGCATTAGCGGTAGAATTCCTACCAGTGCCACTAGTGTGCCTGGAGGCCAACGCAGCAGTTGCTGAGGCGGAAAAGAGCAAGAGCGAGAGGAGCAAGGGTACAAAGTGGAAGCTATAGGCCATGCTTCTTTTGCTTCCACAGCTTGTCTGCTTCTAGGCGCGCGCACACACTGGCGTAGCGGTAGTAATAGTATGTGGTTGTCTTCTTCCTCCCTGGCCTTCTTCCCTTCTTGGCCTTCTCTCCTCTCCCTTTGAAGTGGTCGCTTGCTTCACCCAACTTGTTATGCTGCTATCATTCAATTAATTATTTGCAACTGTGGTATTAGCTAGGACCAGGAGATCTCAGTGAATAAGTGCCTGTGGTGCTGGTAATAGTTTCGCCTTTTTAGAACTTCCATGTGCCGGCAAAGGGTTGGAGTCCCCAATGTTAGGTGGTTATTTATTTTTGGGTGGCCCTAAAACCACTCTAAATTGCCAACCAAGCGTGCAGGAAAAGCAAGGGATAATTCACGCTGTACTATTTCAGAGGTTGGCACTTTAAAAACAAGCCATATGTTACCAAGATAACGAATAGTATTTTTTTTAAGTACCAACAAATGAAATGATATAATGTGAATTATCCTCAAAAGCAACGGGACCCTTGTAGCGCAGGCGCTCACTGCCCCTTGAGCCTTAGCTATTTACCGCTACTACTCCGGTAGGTCAGTGTTCAAAACCCTGAAGCAGCACGACTATCCGCGGGTTCCAGGTCCATGAGATTTGCAGACACAAATGCAATGGATTTGGCCTTGATATCGACTGTTTGATTTGGAACACCGCTCTCCGGCTGCGACGTCTAGATCCTCTCCGGTGCTAGTGCTACGACCGCCCCAGCGAGCACTGCAGTACCGTACACTTGCCACCAATGAAGCTGGTGGAAATAAAGGATCAGGTCTAGTAAACGAGTGAGTATTCACTAGTCAGACGTGCAGCTCCCGGGAGGGAGATCGAGACTTTCCTGTACATAGCTGTGCTCGCTCGCTCGGATGACTTGGTGACAGCTCCATGACTTCTGATAGGACATGAGTCTTAACTACTCCCTGCATGTCCAGGAATGCACTCGACCTACCTGTAACCTGTTGCTTGAGTGTTTGTACTTGCAGCATCTACAGTATGATGAAGTGCCACAGTGGAGAATAAAGTAAAGATGAACAGTATCGTATTTCCATTGACCAGTGTGATGGATAGCCAACCACTTGACCTGCTTGCTGGCACATATTAAACATTATGATCAGGACTAATTAGCACCATCATAGCCACTACAATAATAGCACATGAAATCCAACCAAGAACGTGCTCCTAGAAAAGAATCGGAATCTCTTAGGCATAGCAACCCCTCATCTACGGAATATAGAAATAGCTAGGGGATACATATGGTAGAAAAAGGGTTTCCATTAACCGGCTGGTTTGCAGGCATTTTGAGCTAGCTAGCAAGAAAGTTTGGCCATTTGATTTAATTCTTTTCAATGCATGACTTGAGATTTGCCTCTAAAAAGTTAATAATGCCTTTTAAACACCCACTTATGGCCCGTTTGGAGCACAAGAATAGAAAAACACTGGAACTGTATAGGGGTATCAGTTCGATCATACATAATAAGAAGGGAATTGCTATGTGTCTAACATTTGTGTCTAAGTTAGGAGGAATAGTTCCACGTTGGATGCTCCACTCCAATACATCCTCACTCTAATTAAAAAAAATGACCACATGTAGGCATGAAAGTGGGTGCACTAAGTGGACACTCGCGGTCTAGTGATTGACTTTAGTGGGCAAATGCAGGTGTCCCATGAAGTTTTGTGGCTGGCTCACTAATCCCGCATATCTTAGGTCACGACAAAGGCGGATCTGGTTAAAGTAGATTTGGCTCCAAGAAGTGCAGTGCGCCATGTCACATGGTCTACGATAGTGGCTTGTCCTCAGGTTTGGTGGCCTGTAGAGAATCAGCAGGATCTTCGAGGATGGAGTCAACAAGCTGCAGCAACCCGTTGGTGAGGGTAAGGAGTAGCAGTTGTAGGGTTGCACCAATTTATTAGGTTTGGGTTTCTTGATTCTGTAATTTTTGAATGAACTGATGCTTGGAAGAAGATGGGATTAGGGAAGAAGATTGACGGGTGAGGTGGCATACTGGCAAGGAGGCTGGAGATGAGGTGACTTTCTAGGGTTGCTGCCGATATCAGGGCCAGGGCGATGGTCAGTAGCGGTAGCCATGTGAATAAGGCAGAGATGATTCTTTCATTTTTTTTGTTTTTTTTTCCAAAGCAATGCCATATGCTAGTATTGCAACTTGCAATTCTACATCAACAAGCTAATGCTATTGACAGTAATGATGTTGCGGCCTGGCGGTTACCAAATTGCCCACATAAAATCTTAGAAGGCCGTCGTGGCACCCACGTAAACGCTTGTCGGCTGTGACGAACATGAGCAGGCTGACTAGTACCCATCCCACTTTCATCCCAAACCACATGTCATATGTCTTCCTCTCTCCTAGCTACTTCTTCTCTGTTCTCTCCCCCCAAGTTCTTCACTCCAACCCCATGCTTTCCCCCAAATATACCAATCAAATGCCAAAATCATCTTTTGCATATATGATTGCTAGATTTCCCATCCTTCAATCTACTCGAGCATCCACTCAATTTAGACATGCATATACGAGGAGTTTTGGATTGTGAAAGAGAATAGGAAATGGAGTGGTCGCGAATCAATGCTTCTTCCCCATGTTCTCCCGCATATCAAGGCTCTTTGGCAACTGACTTGATTGTAGGGAGTGATGCATGGGCTGTTATCATGGCCCCTAGCCAGCCGCTCCTACTCCTCTTTTTCGTCCTTCTCTGGTAGCACAAAGAAAGAGGATCGATGTTGTTGGTGGTCCGAAAGGCATTGGGTACCTTGCTCTTGTCCAATCGACAAGCACCGCTAAGGCTAGCCATGATCTGCTACCGCTAGGTGCAGTCTAGCTGTTCATGCCCCAACACTATTAAAAGCTCCTTCTAGCAATACCGCCCTAATATGAGGACCAGCAATGTGGTGAGTGATAAGCCAGTGGCAGCAACGAGGTGGTGGTGTGGCCATGTCTCGTCTTTTTTAGCTTTCTTCATGTCAATTGTTGCAACAGGTAAATGGAGGTGTTGTAGCCATTTTCTTGAATGTTGTAGACTTGAGTACTCTAGAATATTTGTTGTAACCAGAGGATACTGTTTGTTGCAATGAGAATCTTTTTTGTTGCATCAGTTATGTAAATTTGTTGCACAAGAATTTTTATTTTTGTTGCAACAAGAGTGTTTTTTTGTTGTATCTGTTATATCGATTTGTTACATCAGAATTTTCACATTATTGTAATAGGTATTTGCTGATGTTGGATCAGTGTTCTTATATGTTACATCATGGTGTTAGCTTGTGTGGTACAATATGAATTTGTTTTGTTTTGGATGCTTGATATTTTTTATTCACTACACGAGCTCTGATAACATAAGCCATGGCACTCAAACTCTGCCATAGAATCCTAACTAATGCTTGAGCTCCGCCACCCATGACAGTCGTGGCCTCTATGAGCTCCACCACCGGCAACAAACTCCGCAGCCATTGGGCCCAACCACCGCTATTGCCACCGTGGCAAGTCGATCTCTGAGCTGTTCCTCGCTGGAGTAGCGACAACCTCCTACCCTGACTGGTTATGCAACTCGCTGTCCTCCAGAAACCTCAACGACCAACGATAGGCGTTCTATGATGGAGATTGAGGAGAGGAAGAGAAGCACATGATAGTCATTGCGCATCTGGCCATTGGTTGTAACATCAAATGATGGAAGAGAGAATATGGAACTAGCACTCGAAAAGGAATTTTTCTCAGGTCTAACTTCATGTTAGAATTCTTCTAAAATTTCTATGCAATGAGCCATTCCATAGGAATTTAGGAATCCTATAAGCTCGTTCTTTTGTTCCAAAGGGTATATAGGAATTTTTCCTATATACATGTGTTCCTTCAAATTCCTTAAAAAACCCTACATTTCAAATAAGACTCTAGTTAATGCTCTCATTTGGAACACAGGAAATTTAACGATTCCTAAGTGAATTGAATTATTTCCTATGAACTTTCTACGTTCCAAACAAGTGATACAATAGCAAATATCATTGTTACGTTCCCTTTGTCTATAAATAACTTCTATATCTTTATATCTACTAATTAGAGGCCCTCCTAAAAGCTCCTATGTTAATCCTAGGAAAGGAAATGCTAGAAATTACCACATTAATACGAGAAAAAGAAAAATTGCTAGAAAATCCCACATTATTCTTAAAAAAAGAGAAAATCTTGGTTGTCGGATATCCTTAATTATTTTTATCCATGGTTTAGATCTAATACGTAATAGACAACGTGTAATTGAAAATTTGTGTCCAACATAGAAGCTAAAATAAATATGATAGCAAGCATGCATATAGCTGGATCAAGTACAACTAGAGTCTAGAAAGTAAGAAATCTTAACGTTATTCTCCATGTTGTATTGCACTATGAAAACGATATATTAGAACCCCTCTCTCTGTCTATATGTATATATATCACTTTCACGTAACTCTCTCTTTTTTCCCAATAAGATTTAATCACAGTATTAGCTATTAGATATTTCAACAAATTATTATTTAAAATAGGTATTATCATGCTAATGAAATAAATATATATAATTACGTTAGGTTTCATCCTAAATTTATTAGCTTTTCATATAACTTTAAGTTAGTATTACAACTTGCTGTCCATTTATTAGGAATACAATTTAGATACCCTTCTAAACCAAAAAATGCCACATTAAATGTAGGAATAAAAAAGGCTAGAAATTCCCAAATTAATCAAAAAAGAAAATATCTTGACCATGCAAATTGTAAATTGATTGAACCAATGTATATATAGATAGATATGAATCAAACTATAAAAAAGTAGCATATGTACACACTTAGAATCAAACTAATCTATGTCATCCATTAAATGGGTACAACTATTAGTTAAGTCTGGATAGAAAAAAGCTATTGCCTAAATGCTCAATGCATTCTCAAACAAAATACACTTACATATTGGTAGTCAAACATGAAAATATTAACCCATCGAAGTCATCATGTACTATACATTATCGCTGTAGAAATAGATGAATAGCCTCAAGATTTATAGTTAATTTAGTAATTAAGAATAAGAATAATCACAAAAATTAAGTAAAAATGATTGAAATCTGATAACTTCATTGAGTTTGTAACAATGTTGAACTTATCTCAACAAACTTTTCTATTATTAAATGACTACAAAAATAAAATAAAGAAGTGTATTTATAGAAATTGCTAGCCGTATAGGCGCACAAGATGAAGACTAGTTGTTGCCAATGTACAACTTATGTCATTAGAATTTATCATAGTATGCTAGCTAGTAAAATTACTGGAAACATTATTTTAAAATATCTCTACTATTTCTAATTAGGAGTTAGTAGTGGTACATCCGTTTTCTACCCTCCACCTCCCTCACGTCTGTTCTCCACTTGTGTGCGGTCCAACCTTGACCCTAACAGAGTAACATGTAGGTCCACTTGGTGCGTGCATCTGTTCCCCTTCCTCCAGCCTCAATTGCCGAGCCACGCATCCGTTCCTCCCCTTCCTCCACTCTCCATCACTAAGCGCGCACACATCTGTTTCCCTTCTCCAAGCACCACATCCGTTCCTCCCCTTCCTCCAGCCTCCATCACTGAGCTGCACATTCGTTCCTTCCCTTCCTTATGCGGGTGATTCCCCTTCCTCATGTCGCTCTCCATCGCTGAGCTACGCAAGCATCCGATCCCCTTCCTCATGTCGCTCTCTATTATTGAGCGGCACACACATCCATTCCCCTTCCTCCAGCCTCCATCACCGAGCCGTACCGACCCTCCCCCTGCATCCATGCCCAGCCAACGTCATCCCTCCACGGCAGCTGGTTAGATCTGGTCTTCGCACCCTGCCCCTTTAGCCGTGGATGATCACACGCTCAGGAAGGTGCCACCGACTACTTCGCTGAGGCCTTCTGGATGACATTGAAATACCATGCAGCTCATGCCATTGTGATTTATTCAGAAATCAGAGAAGGCCGGGAGGGAGAAGTACCAGGTAGCAGTGGTGACCTTGAACACCAATGTGCGGCGGACCAAGGCATGGCTCATGGACGAGGTGATGAAGCTCCAGAAGCTAGCCATCAAGAAGGCGAGGAAGAACGAACTGCATTCCATTCCAATAATTTTATCCCATTAAATTTTGTTCACCATTGTTCTTGATTGATCATCATATATTGCTCAACATATGCATGTGAAAGGGCTCTTGTCGAAGGAGATGGCCTTATGGAGTGATCTAGTTGTTGCATTGCCCCATAGGATCTAGTCGATCCCCGACGAAGGCAGCGGCAGTGCGGCAGATCAGGACGGTGGCTAGAGCAGCGGGAATGCTTGGCTGGGGATCAAGTTCGATTCTTCGGGTTTCTTTTCACTTGCAAACATCTATCTACTGAAATGGTGTTTCTCTCTGTTTCTAGGCTATAAAAAGTCTAATATTTCATCCTTTGTGTAGTAACCAGTGAACAATAACTCATTCTTCAGTTTGTATCATTCTGTTATGGAAAATCCTATGTAGTGTGACAATAAAATTCCTCCAGTTCAGGGAGTTAATTGTGTTTTTTTTGTGTAAATGTAGTGATCAGATTCTCTTCAGAGTTTGCATTAACCATGTTTATCGTAGGGTGACTAAATGCAGCTGGAACTTTTGATGAGGGATACTTCCAGACCAGCAAAGAATCAGAGTAGTTTAGAAGTGAATACGAGATGCAGCGAATTAAATAGGTAGGTTTCTGTTCATGGAAGAATTGATATTTTGATCAAATGCATTTCTGAATTCATATATTAAAAAAAATTATGCCAAACAGTACATGTTGCTACACACCTGCAAAATTGATTTCATTTCACCTGAAAAAATTATGTTCGGCTGGTCCAACATAGCTGCTAATTAGCAGATTACCATGTCAAATGTGATATGCAGGATGAAGGGTTAAACATCATTTTTGAAGGTCTGTACACACTGAAAAATCTGGTAGAGGACATGAATGTGGTTTGTTGTAGATGCATGTAGCTTTTTTATTGATTAAATTAGATTGATTCTCTACTTCCCTTAATGTAACACCCCGGCACCCTGTGCCCCGAATGTTACACCCTCTAGCACCAACAATTACAAACCACTAAGAATAAATATTCGCAAAGCAAGCGAACCACTAGGAGGTTGTCAAGTTTATTAAAAATTTCGGCAGCACCTCCCCTAAAACTAGGACATCTACTCAGCAGATAGAAAAACATTGCAGTTATAAGATATCATTCTAGCAGGTCCTTAGTTAACCAATCACACATCCAATAGAAATTAATCAATTTCACCACGATGAACAATAAATTACAATCACATTGATTACATCCAGATCTAATGAATTGGTTATATAAATTGTTGGAGACCGAAATCGTGTACGTGATACTACTCCCAACCAGACGAGCCAGCTCCAAAGTACCTAAAACAGGAAGCAAACAAGCGTGAGTTCAAACTTAGCAAAGTACACGAGACTAACAATTCCAATTTATCAATTAAAACAAAAGCATGAACACAAGAGCAAGAAGTACGAATGAAACAATATCCGAACAGTACGCATTTATACCTATTTAAAGCAACAACTTGATCATACTACAAAATTTGCCGCAATCAAGTCATCAACTTGATAATAAAACCATTCACTGCCCAAGAAACATTACTTAACTCTAAATCACAACGTCTCCCGACTCAACCACCCCTTTTTGCAACTCAAACCATTTTCATCACTTTTAGTTGAGTTCACAACTCGACTTCCCTCCACGATATTCATACAACATAATTAGCACGGCAATGAAATGCGCTAACTCATCGAATTCGATTCAACCTTCTTTTACCATCACCGCAACCCATACTTGCAATGCTATGCGATGCGATATGTTTCCATGTTCAAATGCACTTTTCAACAAGTATACCGGTCACCAACCATGGAAACGATCCATGAAGACTTTCTCAGTTACATTCTCATTTATGCAATGCAATGCAATGCAATGCATCATGCCTCTTTATGTAGCACATACCGGTATTGCCAAGCACCACCCGTCGATGCGTGCCCTTAAACCCATCCATCCCGTGGAAGGGGCCTGCCGAAACAGGACTTGCCCGCTACCCAGTAGTGGGTCCTATGCTTAACACCGCTCCCATCCACGCCGATTAGGATGGGACTCTGGTAGGATCTCTGAGCACTCCGGATTAGTCATATTTTCCATATGACTTTCTCACCGACCTGGCTCGATGCACTTTTCATGAATGCACTTATGCAAATGCCATTCCCCACATTCTTATGCATATTCTCCACATTTATAATGTTATGATCACAATTAACTTCTATACTCTTATAAATACCATACTCACAAACTATGGCCATAACCAAGCCATTCTCATGATTTCAACATCCATGTTAGCCTAACCATACTAACGAACATCTAATCGATTCGCACACATACTCAATTCCATTCCCCAGACAGGGCACAGTTAAGTACAACTCTTGTAAATTAACCACGGGTACCCACGTACACCATACTCGCTACTCACTGCAATATTAACAAAGGAACAATAAACTCACCGAGATTAAGGCTTACTAATGACCATTTGAATCCAGTAGCTAATCACGCCCTCGAAGGGACGATCACCAATATAACTCATACTTGCCACAATCAATAGAAATTAGCCATGAACAGATAAATAACAACAAACAACTCAATTATGCACACAACTCGATGTACTTGCCTTTTACCGGAAGGAGAGGAGTGGCGTGAGGAAGCTGCTATGCCACTCCCGAAACTACTCCACCTGAAACAACCGTCGCAACACACTTTACAAACTATACCCTTTCAATAATGCTCTACGCCCCCAAACTACAACCACGAAAGCTCCACTTTTAGGTTGACTCAGATAAATATAATCTACACTAAAATGCCAACAATTATCTCAAGCAAAGCAGAATTGCAAACTTAGATATGGACTAGGAAATAGCATCTTCATGCAACCTGTGCAGAAAGGAAATGTAGGAGGAAGGACAATTATTTTACTTGTCAAATGCCTTGAACATTCTACTCTATGGTTTCTACCTGGTTATGCAAGCCATGGCTGCTAGCTCAGTTCTGGCCATTAAAATAAGTGGAAGGTAGCTTACAAAAAGGTTGGTATCTAAACAACAGACCATATGTTTTACAGATGAAGTGTGACACAACAGCATCACAACAATTTATTTTTTTTGTTGGTAACTGAAGTTCTGTGTAGCAAGTGTGCGCAAAGCAGAAGGGTAAAACAGACACAGAAACAAAGGGTAGAAAAGTAACAATCAAGCAGAGGTGTTTCAGATTTATGCAGCAGAACATGTTCATATCATCTAAGCAGATTGCAGTAGCGAAAAACATGCTTTAGAATTGAAGTTAGTTCCCTTAAAATGGAATTGCACGAAAAACACAGACGCTGCTCAATTTTCATTGCCATACAGACATTTGATATTCAATGCAGCATTCTTTGGGGCAGTTAGCATGACATACAATCAGCATTCTTTCCAACAGGGCTCAGCATATCTTGCCATACAACATAGCAAAACTTGAATATGCCACTTATCGGTATAGCAATATCCTATGATTTATACACCACCACTAAGCAATAAAAGAAATTTAATAGCTTGTGTAGGAGCACATGATGTTACACAAGCATTAGGGAGCCCTTGTCTTTAAGTGAGATCTTACAATTGCACTAAAATGACAAATCATGTACATTGCACTCTAATACTTGCAACCAAAGGTTGTAATAATCAATAATATAAGAGTATAGACATGGATAATGTACATAGCCCTTTAGCACTACTCATCTCATTAACAGAGCAGAAATGTGTGTGTGTGTGTGTGTGTATGGTGCTACTCAGCTGCTCATCAAAGTTAACACATGAAGCTAGCAACATACGTGCAACCAATTCCAATTAGTATGCTAACTATCCCTTTTTCATAAGCTTATCAGAAATCAGAGAAGTGAGTTGATGGCAAACATGAATGAAGGGAATTAAACCTTTGGAGCATTACATCAAACACCTTGACTACAACAAGTCATCCACACAAGAACTTCACCTCCACTTACCACAAAGGAGGAGAGGAAGGAGGTGCCAGCCATGGGGTGGAGCAGCAGGGGGACTCCACGGTGGCGCCAGCAACAGGGGGCTCCTGGGCAGCGCCAGCAGCAAGGGGGTAGGGGGCTCGGCCCAGGGCTCGCCGCCCAGGAAGAGGGCACATGGGAGAGGCGCCGGCAGGGAGGGAATCCAGGGGAGGGGAAGGGAGCCGACGGCCGGTAGGGGAAACGACAGGGGCGACGCCGGCTGCTGCTGCTGGTTGCTTCGGTTGGTGCCGCTGTTGCTACTGCCTCTACTGCCGCCGAGCTAGGAGGAAGACCAGGGGAGGGCGACTGGGGTCGGCAGGGCAGGGGAAGGAGCTGGCGACCGGTAGGGAGGAAGGAGAGGCGCGCCGCCCCCTTGGATGCTGTCGGCTAGAGGAGGAAGCGCTTGCTGGCTTGGGGAAAAATCGGTAGAGGCTGAGCTTGGGAGGAGCAATTACAGCCACACATTTGAAAGAGAGAGATATGAGGTTAGGAAAAAGTAGGTGGAGAGGGGAAATTCCAAAAATACCCCTCCCAAAACCTAAAACCTTTAACCCTAACCCCTCCAGATGGCCAACCTCCTCTGAGATCACCCGCCAGACGGGCCCAGCTCACCCGACTGAAGGCACAAAAATTTTGGGGCGAGGTTTCGCAATATTACACTTAAGTCAAAGCTAAAATTATTCATGTAATCTTAACTCTCTGCTGGCATTAAGAACTAAAATTGTTCATGTAATTCTACAGGAATTGAATAGGCAGGTCTCTTTGATGGATGAAATTGACTTCAAGGCTGACTTTTTGTTTTTTTGTCTGTTTGAAATAACCGTTATCATAATGTCCATAGTTAAAGTTGAAAGAAATGCATGTGCATAATTTTTGCAAGTGGATAGAGCTAATGCAAAACTAAGAAAGACTAATATCAGGCTAAAAGAAACTGTCAACCAGGTAAGCAGTTGGTTTTGTTGAAACCTGAAGTCTTAATTTACAACTTAGCTATTGTTGCAGTGTTCTTAGTTTTAGTAACAAATCTGGGTGCTGTGCAGTTTCGATCGACTAGAAACTTCACGATTCATATCATATTGATTTGCGTCATTCTTGTTATTGCTGCATACCTCTACAAGTAAGTGTTCATCAGTTTTATCGATCACTGCATCTTATCTATTTGAATTATTACCTGGATTCTTTGATGAAATAAGGGGTTCTCCCATTTTCTCATAAGAAAAATGTCAGTTAGTTTAATGTCTAATTTCTTGATTTTTGAAGATTTAAATTTACTTTTTACTAACAATGTAATAGTATTATGTCTTTTCAAATTTGCTCCTTGAGACAGAAGTGAAGCGAATTTAAAGAAATTATGCTGTAGGTGTGGTGAATATGGGCATGCTCTCCCTAGGTGCCGTAATACCATTTAAAATGGTAATCCTCATATATTCATCTTATATAGCTTCGGTTTCAATACTATATACTTTCCAATGGTATAATCCTTATTTTTATAGTACTATGTGTTTTTGACCAAAATCTCTTACCTGTCTTGCTAGCAATGCTATGTTAGGTTTGTTTGGGACAATGAATTTTATATGATTCTTTTGGCAATTACACTGTTTGACATGAAAAAATCATGCATTTCAAATGAGATATTTTTATATAACCTTGTCTACTATTCATTGTGTTTGTACATAAGCAGTACTTATGTGCATCTAAAATTTTTAAAGTATTTTGTAACATGAGGGTCTTCAGATTGCAAAATTAAAGATAATTTTAGGCTCGAGTTTGTAAAGAGGTGTTTAGAATTTGTATGCTTCGATGAATTGATTTAAACATTCAACCATTGTACATTTAGAGTGAACAGTATCATTTAGACATGGTTAGTGCTCTTTGCAAAGGAATTTTTTGTCATAAAGTGAGTTTCCATTGCAACACACAGGCACATGACTAGTTATAGAAAAATTAGAAGAATGTTACAATAATCACCTTTATACGATTGGAGAAATAATGCATGAAAAACTAATTGTTGGTTTCAATTCACAGATATGCTGCAATTATTTTCGTGTCGTCAGCCTAAACACTTAATTATGCGTACATAAATGGTTAAAACTCCGAACTTTTATTATCATGCCTCTCGCATTGTGCTGATGCACTATACCCTCGTCAAGAAATAAAAATGTGAGCGACATTGATCGGCCGTAACCTTGCCACGCCAACGGAGCAGCTTTGCTTCTCAAAGTTTTGCTTACGAGAAACCTTGGTAAGGGAGTCCCCGAGTCCAAGTGGCAGTTTAGGCTGGGATTACCAATGAAAGGTTGGGTGCGCTTGTTTTTAAAACCAAATTCAGTGTTCAATGCATTGAGCTCGCCGAATATATTCGGAAGG
This sequence comes from Guadua angustifolia, assembly GCA_036346375.1. NCBI lineage: Eukaryota > Viridiplantae > Streptophyta > Magnoliopsida > Poales > Poaceae > Guadua > Guadua angustifolia. The sequence continues at coordinate 46,347,423 of CM070505.1, read as the reverse complement.
GAAATGCATCCACCAATCGAATTTTCAAAGGAAAAGTTACCTTTCTGCGACGAAAAGAGTAAAATTGCTTAGGAGTGGCTGTGACTCATATGGTGATACGTATGCAATTTATGCATTTTACAAACACTTTTTCCACTGTCCACTAACCCATCGCACAAGTGGAAGTGGAGGCGGATGGAAAAAATGTTTGGAGATGAAAAGGTCTGAAAAATTGTAACAAAGAGTTTACAATTTTAGGAAGACCTCATGGGTTACGAACAGTTAAATGCAGATGGTATCATGGAAAATATGATGCACCGAAACTATGCATACCATGTGACGTGTTGCTCTTCTATGCGCGTCATTTTGTTACACTTTTCAAGTCACTTTTGGTTGCTGGTTTGGACCTGCAATGTTCGGGTAATTTTGAACAGCTAGCCCGTTACTAGTTAGTAGTGGTCACAACAGACACATGTTTATAGCGACAAAGCATGTACTGTGAAAGGTCTCTTGTACCAGCAGCCAGTCTGCCTGCCAGACCAATAACCAAGTTAGCAACGCCATACCGAGGTCGTGCTGGTGGATCCAAATCCCAAGAAAATGGCAACTTTTTTCTGGTACAAACACGCACCGGTACAAACTGGTAGATGCTTACTTTCGATGGTATCAACGGTTAAGTGGTGTTAGCTGTGAAAACTCATTGGATACGGGCAATATTACTTAAGAAATTTTACGATAGATAATATAAGTAGTAAGTAGTGATAGTAGAAATTAAATTTAATTATTTATTTTTTAAGAGTATTTTAGATTTTTTCTATCTATTTATTAGAGATATTTTAGACTTTTTCTGATTCATTCATAGTTTTAGATTCACCAAATATCTGGTGATCTTCAGATATTTCTAATCTATTCATCTGCCATTTATCGGGATCATAGGATGTGTTTTATCGAAGAGGACAAATAGTATGACGGAATTTTTTTACCCTTTTACCCCTCTCTGAATTTTACTACCAATATTATAGGTGGTAGTATAACTAGATCTAAATTGATTTCAACCATTAGATTCAAAGGAATAGACGGTTTATATTGATTATAATCTATTGCAAAAGAGCTCATATTACTTATCCTATATCTTAATTTATATTTTTTTATCGGAATTCAGAGTCGGATAAAGACAAACCGGATATGGATACAAAATCAGAGTAGCGAGGATGTGGATATGAGATGGATAAACAACAGGTTCAGATCGAAAACGAAAAAAATATGCGGATAGTGCACGCATATAAAAAAAATGTTAAACAATACCATCATCACTTCAACACGAGTACATGATACAAGTCCTACATAAATTAAAATTTTATAAATTGAGACAAGAGCAATATATATAAAACCTAGAAAGTTTAAGATGTGAAGGAATGGCAATAATTTCCTAATTATTTCTAAATAATAACCATTTTCATAATATTAGAAAGAAATAAGCGATGAATTTGAATTTTATGCATATGCTCTATACTATCTTGAATTTGTAGTTTTGTATACACTGCATGCGCACTTACATACGTTTCATACTACCTTTAGATAGCAGTCTAACCCAAAATGGCATTTCTCAACCTAATTCAAAACAGATTTGCAGATAGAATTTGGTCTGATATCTACGTCCCGATCTGGATCCGATAGACATCACATCCTCTAAATCTGATCCTAAATTCGGATTAACCTATTCAGATCTGGCCATAGATCCGACTAAATAGTAAAATATATTCGTATTCTAACTAAATTCAGCTCGGAATCAACAGGAAATATCTTATGTTTCTGACCGCTACGTGGCGTCGGTGGCGTGACAAGTGGGGAATCTCACTGTCTCAGGCCCAGTCTAGTCATGGACCGGTGCAGCCCTCGATAAAGCTAATGCCGTGCATCCTTTCACTTTCTTATGTTTCTGCCCATGTCACGTTTTGCTCCTTTCCATTTCTTGACGTTGGTCTTTGAAATGTGCGTAGAATATTTCTTTTTTTTATGGGAGATACCAGATGAAACCACCCAATTCAGTGAGAACATGAAATCCCAAACGTGAATCATGGGATCAAAAATGTATTGCTCAGATGATTGTCCTAGTTCTAGCACCACCACTTATAGGCTTATTATTATTATTGACATATAATCGGACTTTATGTTCTAGTTGTTGAAGTATGATTGGACTCTATCTTCCTATGGATAAATTTGAATCTATTTTTAATATGTTTTTATTATAAATATAGCACTATATTGTTCAAAAGAATCAATCTAATAAAGAGAAAAAGATTTTTACCTTCCTAAACAGTGCATTGTGATAGATCTAGACGGCCATCATCATTTTACAATATGTCATTAGCATGAAACTCTCTCAGACCGATCAAGATTGTCTCCTTGCATCAATCTACACTACATAAAATTTCGACCAATATTAAGTGATTAATCTATTGCAAGCTATACGTAAGTTTGAAGCATGTAAGTTAATCACATCTAAATAGTTTTTCTTAATCATGCATATTAATTTTCCTAATTACCTATATTAGTCGTTTAATCTAATCGGCCCCGCCACATGCTTGCGTCTGCCTGTGCTCGCCATTGCTTCCTACACCAAGAATGTGTGGCAACAGGCACCCTAGCCACAACAACACTTACCAAGCGCTCGCAGCACTTGCTCTTGCTGACTCACACTAGCACCGTCGCTAACGCTCCTACCGAGCACGTACGCGTGCACACACCCTCAAACGTCTTCACCAAGTCGACGCAGCGCCGTTCTGGTCCCTCTGTGGCACCATCGCTCCTAACGATCGAGCTCGTGGTTTGCACCTGCCTCCGGGCGTCTGCTCGCCGCCTTCGAGCCTCGTGCATGCCCATCGCGCTTGCTGTGTGCCTGTTCTACTGTGCTTGATGCTCTACTCGAAGCGGTGCCGCTGACCACCACTGCCGCTGCTCTGCCTGCGCGTGCATCGCCAGATGTGTCGCTACAAGTGCACTCGCCACTGTACTCGGACTCTAGGGTGTGGAAACCCTAGCGGCTAGCGCCCCAACCAACCTCTTTTAGCCAAGTGGAGCAGGCCGGACCGGATCTAGCCCTTAAAAATAAAGTGGGCAGCATATTTGCATTTCAACTGTAGGAGTATGGTCAAATTATAGGATAATTTTGCAGCCATAGTATTTTTGTGAAAAAGACCCTAAAGTTTCTCATAATTACATAAATTTGTCGATACAAAGAAATTTATATTTTGAACCTTAAAGTTTCTAGTAATCCTAAAAAATAGTTAATAAATTCTAAGAATTTATATTAAATCCTAGAAATTGAAGTTTTGCACACATTGGAAGTTCCATATCTCTAGGTTTTTTTTTTGGCATAATTCCATGTTTATTCTTGCTAATTTTTTTGTTATTTCTATAATTCTAAAAGTTGCTTTGTAATTAGCAAAAAAATATGAAATACTAGGAAAATTATGGAAAAATTCAGATATTTATCTACTGAATAGGTATAGACTAAACTTTATTGATTCAATGATTAACACACAATGTAATATTTTACTAACAGTAACATTCAATCTTGCTTGCATATATGATATGCCTGATATTGCAAAGAGGAAATTTATTGAGCTTACCCTGATTAGTAGCAAGTACCTCACCTAGGCAATGGATGTCAAAATCAATTTGATAGCTCGATCTCTTAGAGCTATTATCACTCAGTTTGAAGCTAATGCCCATGCTCTTCCTAAAGCCGCCAAGTGTGCATCCTTGCATTTCTTGAGGCACTATCTTTATGCAGATTTGAAGGTCGAATATTTGATGGAGGATGATCTACTAGTACTATGAAATTCTCTGAAGGAACGATATAACCAACAAAGATCAGCCCTATTGCCAGAAGAACAGCATGAGTGGACCCTTCGATGCTTTCATGATTTTTAAATGTCACAGCAAACCACTTTGTCATACACAAGCTTGTCACCAAACTAAGATTCTGTAATCAAAAATTTATTGATGCTGAAATGATAGACAAGATATTATACACCTTACATCCTATTATGAGGATATTGTGACAACAATAACATCACACTAATACCTAAAGTACTCTGAGCTTTTTGCATTTTACTAGAAGCAGAAAAACATGATGAACTCAGGATGACGAATTATCTTATTCTCCCTAATGGGGCATGGGCAATGCCTGAAGTACATGCAAATGCTTAGCAGGCTAGTAATAGCCACTACCGCAAAAAAGACCAAAGGCATAAAGGGGGAGATGGAAGAATGTTGTGCTTGGTCTTTTATGTTATATGTTTATTTGGTTATGCTAGCTAGTTAGATGTCATGAATTGCTACATGTATGTTAATTGTTCTTTTATCTGCTGAGTGGATGTCCGAGTTTTAGGGGGGGGTGCTGGCGAAATTTTTAGTTAAGTTCGGCAAACCTACTAGTATGTTAGCTTGCTTTACTAGCATTCCATGGTGTTTTGTAACATTAGTGCTTCAGGGTGTAACATTCCGGGTACGTGGGGTGCCGGGGTGTTACAGCGCAGGCGGTGGCGACATGGTGCGATCTAGAACGATCACCATGGATCGGACGGCTAGGGATCGATGAAGTAGTTCGTCAGCGAGGGCGGCGGCGCGACTTACCAGACTCGAAGAAGATGACATGGCGAGCGGTGGAAGAGCAACGGATCGGGCATGAGTCATGGTGGATCGGGAAGAAGACGATGCGAGCGACTCAAGCGTGCAAGCGGCAGCGGCAGAGATGGACCAGTGGTGGAGATCCATGCAAAGGAATGCTTTGGCTTCGGCGGTGAACTTCGGCGAGCTCGGGTGAAGCAACGGCGACAACTTGAGCGACAAGAGCTGGGGCAAAAGAGGTAGCGCGGAACGGGGAACCTCGGGTGGGGTACGACGGCAGCTTAAATAGCCTCGGGAGGTGCACAAAACTTGAAAACCGAGAGCGGCGGCGTGCGGCGTAGGGACTCCAGCAGTGGCTAGGGTTTCGATCGGCGACGCGACGTGGCTCAATCGAGACCGTCCACGAGGTGACGATCCGGTGGCTCACATGCGCACGGCCACGCGGGCAAGTCTCGACCGTTGGATCAAGATCCAACGCCCATGGCACTAGGGTTTTCGGTGGTGGCAACGGGCTGGGCTAGGGAAATGGGGCGACGGCCTGAGGAGAGGGGGAAATGGGCCGAGCGACGCGGAGGGAAAGGCTGGGCCGAGAGGAGCGGAGTGGGCCGAGTGGTGGCAGAACAGGAGTGGGCTGCAGGAAATGCGGCCCACGGGGAAAAAAAGAAAAAGAAAAGGTTTTTCAATTTAAGAAATTCTAGAAAAAATAAGAAAAGCCAAATTAAATAGCAAATAATTCATGAAAAATCCCAAAAAATTCTCAAAAACACTTTTAAGCAATTAGAACCTAAATAAATTATTTTAAACTCATTTTGACTTAACATTGATTCAAATTATTTACTTGCAACTGGGAGCTTAAATTTAAACTCACAAAAATTTTAAAATCTGAGAGGAAATTTTTAGAAGGCCAAAATTGGAATGTTACACTAGTTACGTTGCCATACTATTCAGAAGGGTTGAGTCATTTAACTTGAGTTTCATCATATGTTGATAAACTCAATCTAGTTTGCTCTAGCTCACTTTCTTTATGTTGGTTCTTGCATGGAACTAAGCATTTGCACATGTTGCTAATTGGGGAAGCTCATGCATTTAGTTTCATTGATTCTTATTGATTGGTCTTTGCATGGAGCTAAGTATTTGCATGTGTTGCAAATGGAGAAAGCTCATACATATGTTGTTCTTCTTAGCATGTGAGGATTTGCAAATTGTGTTGATCATGACATGGCTAAGAATGTGTTTATGCTTGTTTCTTAAAGTTAAGTTTGCAAATGTGTTTTGCAACTTGAGCTCAAGATTATGGATCTTTGGATCATGTGATTAGAATTTGCGAATGTGTTTCACAAATGTCTAAGGATCATATGTTGATCATCACATGGCTCAAAGATATAATCTTGCTCGTTCTTTGTTGCTTAATGTTATTTGCATATGTGTTTTGCAAAAACGTTAAGGTTCATATAGGAACTCATCTTAGCATGTGATTAGAATTTACGAATCTATTTTGTAAATTGCTAGAAATCATATGTTGATTATCACATGGCTATGCTTGAGTTCACGCATGTTCTTTATGATTTCAATTGCATGTTTTGTCTTTTGCAAATATGTTTTGCAACCTAGTGTGATAATGTGTTGATCCTCACTTAGCTCAAGAATTGATGTTGTTAATTAAAGTGATATTATTTGCATGATTTATGTTTACAAACGTGCCTTGCAAAATATTTGAGTTTCATGCATCTTGATCTTGGAGCATGTAATGAATAATTTGCAAATGTGTTTTACAAATTAGTGTGATCATGTGTTGATCACCACATGACTCAAGAAGTGAATCTTGATTGGAATCGGTTTGATTTCTGTGAAAAATCAAGTTTTATCAAGAAAATCGGCACTATCGCAGTGCAAATTGCTGGTATTACTGGTGGTGTGGTAGTACCGCGGGCTGATGCCGGTACTATCGGAGGTCGGTAGTACCGCCCGTTTGGAGCGGTAGTATTCCAGTATGTTGCGGTCTGGGTCAGTACTATTGCCTCAATGAGGTCAATACTTATTTTCTAGAGGGCAAGTTTTCTGTGGTTTGCTCAGGTTGGCACAACCGGTGCCTAAGGCTGATACTACCGCACATCTGACACTACTGGACTTTGTGTGTCTATAGTACTGAAGATACTGTGCAACAGCTAGTTTTTTGACAATGGGGTCAAGGCCTGCCAGATTTGCTGTTTTCTGCCTAAAATGCGCCAAACATCTAGTTTTCTTTGGAGAGGTTATAACAGGAGTCTTAGAGGTTGGCATTTGTGCTTGCTAAGGGTGTGTTTGGCAGGGATTCAGCTTCTCCAGATTTGTGAATCTGGTGAAGCTAAAAATTCTAGCTTCACCAAATTCGTGAAGCTAAAGCTGTGAGTACATTAAGAGTGTTTAGATAGATCATCTTGTTTACATTTTAGACCAAAAATATAAACTTAATTCACTTTATTTTAGCCTACAAGTTTCAGATTTCAGGAGAAACTGGAATCTAGAGCTCTACCAAACAGGCCCTAAGTTCATTGCTCATTTTGGGAGAGTTGTGCATGTGTTGCTTTCTTCCCTTTCCTTCTTGAGCTAGAGTAGAGCTTCCAATTTGCATGTGTGACAATTAGAAGTGGGTTAAGTTCTCTTTGTGCATGTGTTACACTTAGAGGAGAGCCTTGTGTATGTGTTGCACTCGGTGATCACCATTGTGCATGTGTTTCACTTGGTGAGGTTCAAGCTTGCGAACTTTACCTATTACTCTTGGTGTTTGTCGATACCTACACGGCGTAGCAGCATCGTGTGTGGTGACCTTCATAAAGGACATTGTGAGAAGACTCGGCAAGTTTGTGAAGGTCAGAGCTTACCTACCTAGAAGGGAAAGAGCTACCACTAATGGATTTGAGGTGGATGCTCAATGTGTGGAGCTAGTCCAATGTGTTTGGGCTAAACTCAACGTGAACTAATGGATTTGAGCTACTACTAATGGATTTGAGGTGGGTGCTCAATACGTGAAGCCAGTCCAATGTGTTTGGGTTAAACTCAACGTGAACTAGAGGAGATCGGCAAATCTCCAAACACTACGGTAAAAAGTATCTTGTCTCTTGTGATTTGGATTATATTTTTATTTACATTCAAGAAATTTATATTTGTAAAATTAAATTGATTGGTTACTTTTCTTTAGGATTACAAATTGTTACCAGAGATATAGATAGTTAGTGCACATAGTGAGCCTAGTTGATTTAGGCTTTAATTGTCAAAACATTAGAATTACGCTTCCACATATTATTTAGGTTTTGACATAGGTGTTGATTCATTAGTCTTAGAAATCAGTGAGAACTTTTTAACCACCTATTCATCTCCCTCTATTCGGTATCCTTGATCTTACAAATGGTATTAGAGCTTGGTCTCTTATTTATTAGGCTTTACCGCTTAGAGAGTATGGATGGCGACTAAGGGTTTAGTGCATAACACTGAGACACCTATTTTTTGATGGCTCAAATTATGCTTCATGGAAATTTCACATAACATATCATTTTAAATCCATGAGCTCTAAAATTTGGTCGATTTTAGATGTCGGATTTTAGTTGGATCAAATTGCTCCAACTAGTGTAAAGGAGAAATGCTTACATTTCGACGCTCAAGCTACTAACGTTTTATTTAGTGTTACGAGCGTAAATGTATTTAATAAAATATGTAATCTCAAGAGCGCTTATGAGATTTGAACAAAGCTTCCAGATTTATATGATGTATCCATGTCCTTAAGTGACGATTGCATAGAAGAATGGGTGTCGGGAGATTAAACTTCAAGTTTTATCTCAATTGATGAAGAACCGACAACACCATCAACCTCAACTTCTACCTCAAGCGATGATGAGCATTCAATTCCATCTCCACCATCTCGTTGCTTTATGGCTAAAGGTAAAATTGAGGTAAGCAATGATGAAGAGTCCTCTTATGATGATTTGATGGATATATTATAGGAGCTCAATGAGTTTCTTAGAAAAGAAAAGAATAAATATAAGATTTTGAAGCTTGAGTTTCAAAATGATTATAATGTGCTTAGGAATAATCATGAGTCTCTTCTTTTTAAGGAACTCACTAAGCCTAAGGTGGACATAGGAATTACTTGTAATTTAATTAATGATTTGCCATGCTTAATTTCTAACACTTGCAATTCATCTAAAATTAGTATGTCATCCTCATGCGATCATATACCTTGTTTCTCTAATACTATTGCTTCTCTATGTCTTTAGAGACCAATCTTGTTGAGAAACAAAGAGCTCAAGGCCCAAGTCATCGAGTTGAAAAATGACTTAGAAAAGTGCTACAAAGGAAAGGCCACCCTTGACGATATCCTAAGCAAGCAATGGGTCTTGCAAGACAAGAGAGGGATCGGCTACATCTCCAAGAATAAGGAGAATAGCAAGATAAGGCACAACGCAAGACACTCGAAGACCATTAAATGCTTTGGATGCAATAAGAACGGACACCTCACATCCATGTGCCCTAACAAAGTGGAATTCAAACCACAACCATCAACCTTGAAGCAAACTGGCATTGAGCATGAAAAGAAGATGAAGAGAGGTCTAAATAGTCAAACATGCTTTAACTGCCGAACAAAGGGGCATATTGGTAAGAATTGTCCCTTAGGTAACACTCCTAAGCAACTCTTGTAAAAGATTATTATTTGCTTAGGAAAGACAAAACTGATAATTTATTTGCCAAATTTGTCAATTCTCCTAAGTGCTTGCAAAATAATGATATTCATTTGCTTAGGAAGAGCAAAACTAAAAATGTGTTTAATAGATGTGTTAGTGCTCTTAAGCTTTCTCAATTTAATGATAATCATGTACTCAGGAGAAATAACAATAGCAAACCAATCGCTAGAAATGCTAGATCCTCTAAGACTATATATATTTTCAAAATCAAACTATTTAGCCAAAAGTGAAAAATCTTTGTAAATATTAGTAATCTCATGAAAAACTAGTTGAAAATGATATGCAAATACTTTCAAAAGGTTTTCTAATGGTTTTGGATTTATAAAAAAACTAATTTCAAAAGAAAATGAGTTTCAAGTCCAAAATCTAGTTACAAGTATCTTGTTTTGGATTTAAAATTATAATTTTCATAGAATAAATTGTAAAAAGATTTTGAAAATAATTTCAAAACAAAAAACCAAGAGTTGGTCATTTTAAACAATTCTTGTGTTCAAAAGATTTTCAAGACCAATTAATTAAAAGTTATTTGATTTTGAAACTCACTTGAAAACTATAATTGACCCATAATGGTCATACTATTGCACTTTGTGAGTTTTCACCTTTGAACTAGACTCCTTGCTATAGCTTGGTTCCAAATGGATTTCTAAACTCATACACAAAAATTTAAATATATTATCTCATCTTTTTCTTCATTTAGTTTTTGTCTTTAAAAATTGACTTTGTTTTACAAGAGGTTCTTTTCAAAAGACCTCTTTAGTCAAAAGTCAAAAGTCTCATTTAAAAGGCCCAATTTAGTGAAAAGTTTTGTAAAAGTATTCTATTATATATTTCAGATGTTTTACAAGCTTTCAAAATTGAAAATACTATTTTGGAATCTAATTTAGCCAAAATCCTTGCTTTGATCCAAAATAGCCTATTTATGCATATTGTTGGATTTTGGTATTCAAGTTGGATTTCATTATATTTAGAAGTGGTAGCTTGGGTTCAAATTGTCTTTCAAATCTTTCATACTGTGAGAATTTAAATGTCTATGATATCCAAATTGAGTTGCTCCTTGAGGTCTTTGTAAAAATCTATTTCCTTTTATGCATCAAAGTGTGTTTTGCCAAAATTGATTTCACAAGATTTTTTTTTCAAAAAAAAGTTATTTTAAAAAAGTTTAAATTAGTCTAAAGTTATTTTCATAAAATTTCAAATCATTTGGACTTCATCTAAAAAGATTTCAAAAAAGGTTTTCCTATTTCTGCCGAAGTTGGTACTATTGTCCCTGTGCTGCAGTAGCACCGGTCGTGTAGCATCTCAGATCATTCCAGGTTAAGGAATTTTTTTAGTTGGGGTGTGGGTCAGTCTTGCCATCGGTTTCGGGATCTTTTTGGGCCTCGGTGGGCTTTGGTCCTTGTGAGAGGGATTTCCCACCTAAAACCCTAACTCCCACCTAATCTCTCCTCCTCCTGTTTTTTTGTTCCAGCCGCACCTCCTCCTGGTTTTTCCCAGGGTGCAGCTCCTCCTCCCTCTTCCTGGTTTTTCCCAGGGTGCAGCTCCTCCTCCCTCCTCATTCCCAGGGCACAGCTCCTCCCCCCTGCCTCGTCCTCCTCCCTGCCTCGTCCTCCTCCCTCAAGTGGCAGCAGCAGCACCCCCTCCATCCTCCTTGTTCCTCTTTTTGGGTACATAGCAACACATGATATTATGCGTTGCAAGCAACAGGGTGGCAACGCTTGCAAAGCGTTGCAAGCATCATCCGTGGGGTTAAACAATCAGTGGCAATATTTGTCAACTGTTGCAAGAATCATCTGTAGATCGCTTTGTTTTTTTGGCCGGATCCGTATTAGACCCTTTTGTTTCCGCCGGCGTGAACCTTTGTTTTTTGATTGCGTGTAGGCTTTCCGTGTGGTGTAGGCAGGGGTGAAAATGGGTCGGGTAATACTCAACCCGTATCTGGATCAGACGAAAATTTTACCCGAAAATTCGGATACGGATACGAGTATTTTTTTGTCGAGTCGGATACAGGTAATTACCCGGATACTTTTGTTTCGGATACAGGACAACAGATACCCGGTAAATACCCGGATTTTTGGGTCGGATACAGGTATCCGGATAATACTAAAAATCGGGTATCCGATTCATGGCCCAAGGCCAACAGCTGTTGTTCGGCCCATTGGCATTAGGGAAAAAAAGGGTAAGAAACCCTGAACTCAGTCAGCCAGTCCCCACAGCCGCATGCCCGCATCTCACGATCTGCTTCTCCCGACTCGCCGGCCGCTGCACACAGACGCCAGCACCCCGCCCTCGTCCAGCGCCCTGACCACCATCTCCGCCTGCGGCTCCGGATCTGCCTCCCCGCCGCAGCTCGCCACCGCCACCCATAGCTCCGGCTCCCGTCGCCCCGCCATATCTCGGCTCCCGCCGCGATCACCGGACTCGACTCCGCCGCAGCTCGCTCCGCGATCTCCGCCGCAGCCCCGCCGCCACCCTCGCGCGCTGCGCGCTGTCGGCTATCGCGAGATCTTGCCGCCACCCGCAGCTCCCGTCGGGTGTCGGCCACAACTCTTCTTGCCTGGGCTCTGAACCGCGACCACCATTACCACCTGCGCTTCTTGCCTCTCGGGCCTCCCGTGCCGCCCATTGCCCTCGGCCTTGCTCGGCCTTCTTCTCCTCCTCCGGTGCCTCACCAAGCGATCCTTCTGGATCGTCTACAAAGGCTACTCTCGCAAAAGGAAACCGAGGAATATCTCATCGCACGCGGGTTAAGGCATGCTCAGATTCCATTAACGCAGCAGATGCAAAAGACGGATTGTTTGATGATCTGGTTCCCGCCCTTTCCGTAAAAAAATGTTTTATGCTTGTAATTTTCAAATTGTTTGAGAAGCATGCCCGATGTCTATCGACTACCAATGTTATACGATATATTAATCCCTTTCCTATGGAAGAATCAATTTGCTCTGTGATCTAGTGTATTGTGCGGTGTTAATGTCCACCATTTCGCTTGATAATGTGCAATGCCACCGATGTTACAAGTTACCAAGTCTACTCACATTTTCTATAATTGTTCGGCTAGATCATTGCTTTGATCATTACGCCTATGTTTGACCTTGACGCCACCCAGTCGTATGTAGACTTGGTATTGATTGTTAAAGCCGTGCATGATCATCAGGAAGTTTTTTCTGCGGCAATATATATTTGATTGAGAGATACATGATTTATTTGTGCGTATCATGATACATGATTTGTATGTGCATATCATGGACAAAAGTATCCAAAACAGTTCATAGCTTTGGTAACTACAATGAAGTAATTTTATCATTGTGTCATGAGCTGCAATGCGTATGTACTCCTTCCGGTTACAAAAGAAGAAACCTGGTGTGGCTAATATGAAGTACTACAATTATTATTGCTTTGATTCAATAAAAGGCTTCTTTAACCCTATATATTTGAGGTTGTTTAGCAAAGTTGAATGGATTAGGTACTTCACACTAGAACTCATGATCACTAATGCGTTTTAAAAACTGAATTACTTTTTAGTTATGGTTTGGGTATGTTCTGACTCCTTGTCTCACTATGGCAAATTGAATATCTTTATTCAAGATTTCTGAAATATATCAAACTTATGAGTAACCCCTCTCTAGGTGAACTAAATGCTTCCTGAAGACATAATACTGCTTTGCCAATTGTTTGTACTGAATGGTGGAGTGATTGCTAACGTAAGTTGGTTCAATAAAATGCATATTGTACTTGTGATGTGTTGTATTGTCTATTCCTCAGGATTCGAGGTGATTTATGGCATGATTTGAGTAGTTTGAGCTGTTTGTTTCCCGTTTGACTCTAATGCTTTTGTTACCATTCAGGCCATCGAAGCAGATAGTCAGGAACTGGAGCTGGACCTATCAAGTCTAAACACTGTAAAATAAAATGTTTGCTGCTCTGTTTAGGTAGCTTGTTAAGGATATATCTATTTTATTTGATAATTTTTGCCTGGTTATGTAATGGTAGTTATGCTTGTGTAGCAAGCTAGGAGTACCAATCAAGACCACGCCAAAGAATAGCTTTTAGAGGAGGCATTGAATGGATCGATGGATATTTCTCGACTTGACTTGGCAAATCTATATGTAGGAAGGTTGGCAACTACCTTTCATCATTTCTTCTCCATGCATTTTTTTACCAAAGTGAGTAATATTTCAAATTCACATGTTGGCGGTGGAAAAGCAATCACTCACTTTTATTCTGTGGGCATAACAAACAAAGCCAAAATGGGGTTAGTGTGTAGAGTACATTCAACTGCTAAAAGTAAATTCAAGGTTAGTTGCAAACTTGTCATTTGCATCTCTCTCTTATGATCTTTTGACAATTTAACTACTCCATTACGTTAATTTGGCTAAGAAGCGTTGTCTTCTCTTAGTTGTAATGTTGCACAGCATAAGTCAACTAATTTATCTGTTCCTTTTTGGCAAACTTTTGGTTTTCTGAATGCTGTTCTTTATTTAGTTGGGTGACTAGCACATTAATATATACTTATCATGACTAAATCGTGTGTGCACTGTAACTTTATTTATCAATTGAAAACAGTCTTCAGGCTGCACCACTTGAATCTATTTCTTGCTAGTATTTTTTAACCACCATGCATTCATAATTTGCTTGCAGTTATTCTTGATGTGTTGTTTCAAAGTGGTTCAAATTTCTGTCTTTTCTTTAGAAACTAATATTATTCTAATGACGTGGACTGTGTGATGATGAACTTATTAATGCCACTAAGAAAAACTCTCTGTTCAAGCTGCAAGCTAGGTATGTTCAGTGAAGATACTAAATATGAAGTGATTCATATGTAGTTAAATCACAATTATATCTTCTGCTTAAAATAAGAAAGGATAAAATCACAATTCTTGTACCTTATTCTGTACATTTGTTGCATGATCTGTTAGTATAAAGCGTGTTGCCCTTGCTACTATACTTAGTTGTGATCCAACACAGAAACTTAAAGGTGTTCAATTAGGCAAAAAAATTTGGATGGTGTGTGTCAGTATTCCAATTAAAGATGATGAACCACTGATATGACCATGCAAAAACTTCAAGGTTATCGGGGACGTAGACGAAAGTCCTATAGCATGGCCTTCAACTTTTGTATGTTCCTTCCTGTTACTTAAAAGGACTTTATTTCTCCTAACTGTTGCATTGTACTAAAGTATTCCAATTCCTTTGGTAGATTGAAAAGATAAATGCATGATTCCATCAGTTGACCATCAATGCGGGGATTTCGATTTATTTGAGCAGAAGGTGATGTTTCTATCGATTTTCAATTTAGCATTTATCTTTCAGACTTTGCTTCTATGATAATGTTTATGTTTTTTTATCTACTTGTGCCATTAGATTATCACATGTTGTTCTGTAGTTCAATTATTGAATGCTATTTTGGCAAAATTTTGACACTTAGAATGAAATGAAAGATAGATTTTGTCACTGCTATGATGGATTTTGACACTTGGGTACTGGTACAAGGCCCAACGAGATCATATCTGGACTACTACATCTGACTTTTGCTAATTAATACTAGTTTTTGTATAGTCCTATTCAACATTTCTACACCAGTAGTAGCATGGAAAATGTGATGAAAAAATGAGTAGCAAGGTTCCAGGGCTCATAAATTCTGATGGAACTTCCAAAATGTTCAGTATTCAAAGTTAAGAGTATTCTTCTCTACTGTTGAAGGTAGATAGGTCAGGACCATGTAGATCATCATCTTGCTGGAAAAATTCATACTACATGTGATACTGCATTTACATAGTTAACTGCTACCCATTCAAGGCCTAAGGCTGATCAAAATCTACATCCATTGGTTGCAATGTTTAGCTCAATTTTCAAATATTGTGGGCTGCTTTTTTTGGGACATGATTGAAGGTTAGAATTAGATGGTGAAAAATCGAGCTTTCAGAGGCTAAGATTTTCTGCTGCAGACCATTTCTTTTATAATGTATAGGTTGATAGCAAGTGTTTTAGTTTTATGGATTGTGCTTGAATTTGAGAAGGCTGCAATGCACTATTAGGCCTTGTAGTTGTGCTCCTTTTTCTACAATAATTCACTTTGCCGTTCATGTTGATGATTTCTGGTGACATGCTCCTTCTCGACTAATCATTATTCAACCACCACAATGCAAAGTTGATCTGAATTCAAGTCATGGGTGCAATTCGATCGCAGTGTCTTGGGCTAATGAGCTCGCATACATATAAGGAACCTCTATGAGCTATGTAGTACGACATGGTTGTGCCAAACTAATTGGTAGATGTAGTATCTCTATAATGCGACAATTTGATATATAAGTGGTGGATGGAACTCTGTAATGCAATAATTTTTTAATATATTGCTGATTTGCGCTTATTTTCAATGTGTGCATGGGAAATTATCTTGAATTCTTCAAATACATTGCACATGCATAATATATTTATTTGGCTCCAAATAAAAATAATTACAAATATTGTTGTTTAGATGATTTATTCGTTGCTACGCATATAAGCGTTGCCACAAGTACAATCTATATATTGCAACAAGCTATAGAAGGCTATTCGTCCATAGGTTGTACAAACATATATAAGCGTTGCCATAGCCCATCAATATCCGTTGCAGCTTAGCAACGGTTATTAATAGGACTTACCAACGCATAATTAAGTGTTGCAGTAGACCCTAGCAATGCCATTTTAGGCAACGCATACTTATGCGTTGGTATAGACCCTAGCAATGCATATACGGACTGTTAGCAACGCATATATGCGTTAAAGGGGTGCTCCTGTTATAGTGGTAAGGAGAGGTAAGCTTTCTAGGGTTTGTGTGTTGTGCTTTGAGGAGGCTTGTTAGTTTTGGGTGTTCTAGGGTTGTGGATTTGGGTGGGTTTAAGAGAATTTAGGTTTGGGAGTTGTTCTGAAATCTCGAGTTGTGCTTATACCTAGTCGGATTTGCATTATTTGGGATATTTTGAGGCATTTTATGAAGGATTGGCAGTAGAATAAATTGTATATCAACATCTTACCTTTAATTAGAGTCCACGAACTCGAATTTTGGTTCAGCCGTTTAGAAGTTATGCTAGTTTCTTTGCCTGCTGCGCAATCTCTATTCCAGCAGGCAGTAGCCGTGTTGAACTGTGATTTAGGGCAACTTCAAAGCCGATTTGAAATATTTCAATAACTAGAGTTAGATGAGAAATTTTCTATAGATATCAAAAATGTCTTCATTTGCTTGATTTGGAGTTGTCTAGCAATATTTATACTCTGTTGAATGTGCTGTCCAGAACACCAAATCCCTGCTAGATGTTCAGATTTCAGGCAGATCTGGACTAATGTTTAGGTCATATTTTGGAGTTCTTTTGTTCAGTTCTAGAGTTGTTGGGTGCTTTGAAAGTTGCATATCTCTGTCATAAGTTTAATTAGAGTCCAAGAGTGCGAATTTTGGTTGGGTAGTTTAAAAGATATGGCTGTTTAATTGCCTATTGTCTAGAATCTGTTCCCAGGGACAGCTACTGCGGTATTTGGTCCTTTTGGGCTATTTAGAGGCTGAATCAGAATTTCTCATTGCCAGAAAGGTTGGAAAATTTCTTGTAGATTTCAAAAATGTCCTTGTTTATTGAATTTGGAGTTGAATAAAATTTGTTATGTTGATTTGAACTTTGTTGTCCAGAATGCTAGCAGACTGGAATTCAGGATGAGTTTTGGGAGTCTAAATGAATTATTTAGACAAGTTGTGCAATTAGAAAATTGTGAGAAATCTTTGGTACCTCTCATATAGTGTATTTCTCTCGTTGTTTGAGTTTTGGGATAGAACTTATAGTCTTTATATCTTCGAGACAGTAAGGAAGAGGTTTTGCCCTTCGTGTGAAGAAATATAGCTTGGGGTTGGTCGTAGGTGCGCTGTTGTTTGATTGTGGCTAATGTTATGATTGTATTATTTTAAGATGTGTGTAATTTATTTTATTTCAGGAGGTATGCCTTTGGGAGTAGCCTCAGCCTCGCGCCACTCCGCTCCTCGTGGTTAAGGCAAGTATATCAACTAGAAAGATGTTAGGACGTTGGTTGCTTGCTTGTGACTATGAATATGACTATTCTAACGATTATGGTTATGTTTATGAGTATGTCTAGAATGATGATTATGTTATGATGATGAAAATGATAAGGTGATGGGTGTAAGTATATGACAATGTGCATGTTTATATTCATGTTCATGTTTATGTTTATAAATATGTATATGGCAATGTGAGTGTTAAAATAGAATGCAAATTGTACTTCATTCATATCATGTGCATTTGTGCATTCATTATGGAAGAAGTGTCCCGAGTGGGCCTCTATGTCTCACACGTAGTGAGACATGAAAGTTCTATTTCGGTAGGCCCCTCCACGGGCTGGAAGGGAATGAGAGGGTGCACACCAATGGGTGTGCACTCAGCTATACTGGTATGAGCTATAAGATGAGCATTATGAGCATGCATGTTGCATTGCATGAGTAAAGAAAAAGTAAAGTTAGGTGAATGTGTTCATACTCTTATGTGATTATCAAGATATTTATACTTTTCAATGTTTAACAATGGGTTTATACTCTTGTGCGGTAATCATTCAATGTTACAACTTATTATGATTTATTGTTGTGCGATACATGAATTGATATGATGCACTTTGCTGAGTTTTGGACTTACGCTTGTTTATTTAATTGTTTTTTTAGGTACATGGAGAGCGGCATATGGGAAAGGGGTTTAGCATCACTTCACTCACATTGAACATCCATGTAGTTAGAGTCGTTGTAATATATTTATCTTATGATTGGTGCTAGGTTTCAAATACTCCCTCTTGTCTAATTAGTTTTGTGTAAGGAGCTTATGGTTGCATGGCGATATGTTGGGTTGAGCTCATGTGATTCACTATGTGGTTATTGCTTTATTTTGCTCCTCTCACTAAGTATGATACTATAGTTGTTATATGTTGTATTTGCTCCTTGTTGTTATTTTTGCTCAAACGGTTATGTCATGATTGCTACTATATTGTAGTTATGCTGTGTTGGGTTTGTTTCATTTATACTATCTTGAAAAATATGCTGTTATGATTGTGTAGTAATGAGATCTTAATGCTTGCGATGTTTTGTAGTTGAAAGTTATTTTAAGTGCATAAAGGTCAAATTTTTAGTATTTTGGGTTGTTTGGTTGTATGTAGGTGCTAGTGGGTGTGGCTTAACTGTGGGTCTAGATTGAGATGTTGTTGTCACTGAATTTAATTACTCGAATTCCATTCTAGTTGTTTTTATGCTTGCGGATATCGATCTTTAGGCTGTCCTTGTTTATTATGCTCTGGTTTGTGTCTCATAGTTTACCGCTGGAAGTGATATGATATGTAGTATACTTGGTGAAATTTTATGTGTCATTGAAGTATTTTGTTGTGGTTGAGCTTGTAGTAGTAACATTCAGGGTACGTGAGGTGCCGGGGTGTTACAGGTCGCCGGTACTACCATCCTGGCGAAGGTGGTAGCACTGGACCCCAGCACTATCGGCCGTGTGTCTGCAATAGTGCTGGTCTGGATGTTTTATTCTAAACTTTTTTTAGATTTCAAAATAAACTTTGGGATATCTTTTGAATGGAAGTTCCTTTTTTGAAAATTCTTTTTGGAAAAGATTCTTGTAATCCTAAAGTATCTTTTTGAAAAATTTCAAATCATTTAAAAATATTTGAATTTTTCAAGTCGTATCCTTCTTTTGGTATCAGACTTTTGATGAATTTGAGCTGATTTGTGTTTGCGTATCACAAATTGCTTTCTAAAGTTTCAGGAACTCATGATCATGAAAATTGATTTTCCATTAAATGGTCTTAAATTACAAACTAATCAATTCTTGGAGATCAAAAGGAATCAATTGTTGAGTCCTCACTCAAAGCTTAAATGAAGTTGTCCTTGATTGCTCTGATACTTCTCTTTTTTTCTAAATCCTTGTGATTTTCATCTCTTTTAATTGATTTCATTTGTGTGAAATCATGTGATGAAAAATTGGCTGAATGGTGAAATTGGCATTGTAAAGTGATTTTGGTTATGGCATGTGTGGTGCTTGTGCATGTGCTATGTTGAGATGATTATCATGCTGGTGATAGCATGATGGAGTTTTGCTTAATGCAATGCACTCGTGTGAGTGGTTGCATGGATTAATCTTGAGTCAAGTCGTGGACTTGTGCTCGGACGCGTTGTTTGTTACTTCATGTGCAGGTGTTGCTCGAGGGCGAACGTGGTCGATGATGGGACCGGAACTAGGTTCATGGAGGAACCGAGGTTCGAGACTAGGTTCGAGGAGGAATCGAGGTCTTAGTGGTCAAGGATGTCATGCGGGACGTTCGGGCTAGAGAACATGCATATGAAGGTCGGTTAGTCACGTATGTGCGGCAGGGGTGATCATGCGTGCAAAGTTTTGGTTTTGGCCATGTTGGGCCAAGTTGAGATAGATCTGAACTCTTTCCATGTTGGAAGTGGAGTTGTATTCAATCTCTCTGTTCTTGCATGCGTGCAAGAGTTGTTTTTGGTCATGTTGGGCCAAGTTGAGATAGATACGAACTCTTTCCATGTTGGAAGTGGAGTTGTATTCAATCTCTGTGTGTTTGCTCTGTATAAATAGGAGGAGGTGTCCCCTGTTTATTCTTGAGCGTTCAGGTTTTAGGGTTTGTACTCTTGTGTTGGAGTACTTTAGACAATAAAATAAAAAATCAATCTTTCAGAAAGATACTTCATGTCTGGCGGCTGTGCATTGTGAAGAGATGTTCTTCTGGTTCTAGGGTTTAAGTTCTGATCGTGCATGCATACATCAAGTCAACCAGAAGATAGATGATGATCTGGACATGATCTTGCTTTTGGTGATTAGAAGATTGATCCGTGGCAATTGAAGTCTTCTCTGGTGTTTTGTCCGTCGCAGCAGTCACGAAGTTCATCACGGAGTTCGGTTCCTTGCAAAGGTATCATCTTGCGAAGGTAATATCTTTTGATCTGTAGATCCGATCGAATTGATTCTTATTGGGTTTGATTCATAATTGAATCTAGTTTCTACAGTTAAAATTTCACATCAATCCAACGGTTAGATCTTCGGTAATTTGTGGTCGCCCAGATTGCTAGCCTGGTCGCCCAGCTGTTAGATCGCTAATTGATTTAGTCATCTTGCGAAGGTCATAACTTTAGATCCGTAGATCCGATCGATCTAATTCCTTTTTTGTTCACTTTGGAATTGATCCTGGTTTATACAGTTAAAATTTCACATCAATCCAACGGTTAGATCTTCTGTAATTTGTGGTCACCCAGATTGATGTCCTGCTCGCCCGACTGCTTGCGTGGTCGCCCGGATTCAGTCATCTTGCGAAGGATATAACTTTAGATCCGTATATCCGATTGACCTGATTCTTTTTTTGTTAGTTGTGGAATTGAGTCTAGTTTCTACAGTTAAAATTTAACATCAATCCAACGACTGGATCTTCCGTAATTACTATTTTAGTAGACGTATATCGGTCTACTCACCCAAACTGCGCGCGTGGTCGCCCAACAGTGTGCGTGGTCGCCCAACAGTGCGCGTGGTCGCCCAAACTGTCCTACTGCTCGCCCAAGTGCCCAAACTGGTCGCCTAGGTGTCCTACTGCTCGCCCAAGTGCCCAAACTGGTCGCCCAGGTGTCCTACTGGTCGCCCAAGTGCCAAACTGGTCGCCCAAGTGCTCTACTGGTCGCCCAGACTGGTCTATTTGTTTCCTAACTGCATAAACTTATTTCCAAGCAATTTGAGTTTCAATTGGGGTGTTTGAAAAGATCAGAAAATTTGTTTTTAGCTTCCGCGCAATCATTCACCCCCCCTCTGATTGCTACATTAGTATATTTCGATCCTACAAGTGGTATCAGAGCAAGGTTTTTCTAATTAATCTTAACCGGTAATTAGAATCCGTAGCGATGGATAGGTATTCGACAAAACCTTGTGTTTTCGATGGTGTTGATTTTCAGTTTTGGAAAGCGAAGATGGAGGCATACATTCAAGCTCGGGGCTTTACAATCGGGAGAAGGTGTACAAACCATATCAAGTTCACGAGAATGATCAAGTCAATGAAACCAATCAAGCACAAAGTTGAAGCGAATAGCGAGCACGAAATTTGATCATCCAAGGTTTGGGAAGAAGTGACTTGATCGCGTGATCCATCTCAAGTCAAGCATATGAGGTATGGAAATCTCTTTGTGATTACCATGAGGATCTAACACTATCAAAGAGGTTCGCCAAGATATATATAAGAAAGAATACATGCGATTTGAGATGAAGCCCGGTGAGTCACTAGATGATTTCTTTGCACGTTTCAATAAGATTCTTAGCAACTTACGTCTTTGTTGGAGTTTACTTTGATGAGGCTACTAATGCTAGACAATTGCTTGGTGCATTAGACTTGTCTATTTGGGAAATAAAAGTTACATCCATTAGAGAATCAAGCTGTCATGAGTGATCTTCTTGTAGATGTTCTTTTTCTAAACTAAAACTCATGAATTGGATGTTCTTGCTAGGAGGATGATTATAAATCAATTGCATTAACCTCTCAATCTAGCATGTCTCAGAATAATGCTTCTTCAAGTTTTGCCTTGTCTTTCTTGTCTTCACTAACCGATGAACAGATTGAGGAATTCCCAGAAGAAGACTTGGCATCACTCTCTTCTCGTTTTAATAAAGCTTTGCAGAATGTGAGAATGAGAAAGAGAGTTGGTGGTGGCCCTCCAAGATGCTATGAGTGTGGTGATTTCAACCATATTCGTCCAAATTGTCCTAAACTTGCAGGAAAAGCATCAAGAGAAGAGGACAATGACAAAAGAAAAGAGAAGAAGAAGTTTTCTCCAAGAAATAGAAAGAAGAACTTCATCAACAGCAAAGTTGTCCACCGGGTCCTTTCCGCTCTTGAACAAGTCAATTTGAGTGATGTGGATTCGGAGAGCAGTGAAGATGATACAACAACTCCAAGCAAACATGAATTGACAGGGTTGTGTCTCATGGCTAGGAGTGATGTAAGCTTCACCGAGGACGATCATGACAGCGATTGCAATGAGGTAGAACCTTCTTACGATGAATTAACTATTATTTGTTGTTCGTCTTGGAAAATTGCTTGACAAACGCGACAAGAAGATTAAGAAACATGATGTTCTTGTGGAATCTTTGAATGCTGAAATTGCTAGACTTAAATCTTTGATTCTCGATGATGATGCTTGCAAATCATGTGACTTAATTCTGATGAGCTTCTTGTGCTTAGGAAAGAACATGTTTCTTTGTTAGAACAAGTCAATCTTTGAAAAGAAAGAAAATGAGAAACATGTTAAAAACGCTAGTCGTTCAACTGTTGATTTGCATGATATAACTCATTGTTCTAAATGTGCTATCTTGGAATTGAAGTTGCATGATGCAAATGCTAGAGTTTCTCAAATAACAGATGCTATGCTCACTCATGAGGTTCTTTCATGTTCAACTTGCATAAAAGAAAAGGAAAAGTGGACGTTCCATGTAATAACTGCTTAACTCTTTCTCAAAAGGTTGATTACTTGGAAAAATCTTTAGAACGGTTCACTCTTGGAAAGAAAAACCTAAACATGATTTTGGATCAAACAAAAGTCAGTACTCATCACAAAGGTTTAGGTTTTGATTCTTATGCTCATTATAAGTCGCATGCTCCTCTTGTTGTTAAGACACTTGAAAGAGGAAAACTTGAGATTGCAAATGAGCCTAAGAAAACGATCTTCAAATCTATTTGGTGTGTTATCTTCTACTATGATGAATGCAAATGTTACTTCTGTTACTAAAGCTAAACATCATGTTAAGTACACTTGCACTCATTATGGTAGAGATGGACACTTAGTAGATTTTTGCTTTAGACTAGCCAAACAAAGAAAAGAAAGAGAAGACTAAGGCTAGGTCTAATTTAGGAAGGCACATTTTACTCCTCATTTTGTGCCTAGGGTGATGCAAACACCTTTTGTTGCAAGAAACACGGGAAAGGGCAAATCTGATTTTGTGAACAAGCATACTCGTGTTGTGCCTAGGGTGATGCAAACACCTTTTGTTGCAAGAAACACGGGAAAGGGCAAATCTGATTTTGTGAACAAGCATACTCGTGTTGTGCCTAGGGTGATGCAAACACCTTTTGTTGCAAGAAACACGGGAAAGGGCAAATCTGATTTTGTGAACAAGCATACTCGTGTTGTGCCTAGGGTGATGCAAACATCTTTTGTTGCAAGAAACACGGAAAGGGCAAATCTGATTTTGTGAACAAGCATACGTGTTGTGCCTACTGTCGTGTGTCTCAAGATCTTGGATTCCTAAATGCTTTATTTCTAACCCTTGATCGAGGCCTCGACATCTTCTTGTGCTATGTAGGCTTTTCAGGATTGGGTTGGAGAACAGAACCTTAGTGGATCTTGGTCTTTTGCAAGATGGGATCAAGACTTGGATGGTTCTCACCCTTGAGATGATTTTCAAGAGGCATGTGCAATAATTCTTCATCTACTTTGTGAGCTATTTTTGTTCACTCATGTCTTTTACACTCACAGATATCTAATTGTGACATTAGATGACATGTTTGTTCATATGCTCATATGTATCCCTGGCATATCTTATATCATGTCTTTCATGCTCGAACTTATTTGTCATGATTCATGCTTATGCTTAATCGAACATATCATGATAACTCAAGCACATGTATATCATCATCTCCTCTCTGTTGATTTCATTGGTTATCCATTTGATGGGGAGTTAATGCTTTTTAGTGAAAGTTTCTTTTGGTTGCTTTTGGGGAGGTTTGTTCTTTCAACCTTTTGTTTTCAATTTAATCCTTCAAGTGATATTCAGAGAAGTTTTTTAAGATGGTTGTTTTGAGGGGAGCTTGTGAAAAACCTTGTAATATTGTGTAGCATGTTTTTGTTTCGTGTGTTTCTTAAATGAAAAACAAAAATTTGAAAAAAAGAAAAAATCTTGAGCATTGTATTTCATACACATATGTCATTTGAAGCCATGTTTATGCTACAAGGGTCTTCGCAACTTTCTGTTTATACATATATGGTGTAGTTTATGTCATGACTTTTTAAATGGAATGACAACTTGAATTAAATCTTGTCATGGTTGAACTTTCTTAGCTATCTTGATCCTGCTCGAAAAAATGCTAAATATGAAAGTTGAGTGCTAAAGCTCAAAAAGTGATTGTTAATAAAAGCAAGATCAAGGTTATGTACTGTCACACTTCTTCTTTACTGAGGCGCCTATCATTGCACTATGATATGAACTTGGAAGAGGTTGTGTATGACCGAAACCATGAAACCTTAAGCTTGTGATTGCTTGGCATGGTTGAAAAGTAAGGTGATGGTGCATGTAATTCCTTGCAATTGTTATTGTTGCAATCAAAGTAATGAATCAGTTTTTCAAAGCACAAATAAAGTGCACAAAAATTCAATGTTTTCAGGTTTTAAGATTGTTGAGAAAGGGAGATCATGCCATGCAAAAATCGTTAATAGTACTTGATTTCTAGTTATGCTTACTCTACATTGTTTATGTGTAGATTTGAGGGTGCAAGTACTGTTGATAGCATGACTTGGTGATCAAGTTGTTTCATTTGTGCATGATTCATAATGCTCAGTACATAAAAAAAAGGAAAACAACAAACATAAAGGGGGAGAAGTTTCTCTTTTTGCTCTCTTTTTGCATTCTTGATGAACCCATTGACAAAGGGGGAGAAATTTTGGAATCAAAGGGAGAATTTTTGGTTACACATTGCACATTCACACACACTTTTCTTCTTTCTGTTAGGGGGAGTTTCTCTTTGTCATAGGGGGAGATTTCTTTTTAGATAAGGGGAGATTTTGTTTCTTCTTTGTAGGGGGGATTTTCTCTCTTTGTCTTTTGGTCACCTTGTTTGTCTTTTTGTTTTATAAACAAAATTTCTTACATCTGTTCTTGTGAGGTGAATGCCAATGTTCAGGTCCAAATTGTGTTGCCAATGTTTTCATCAAGGGGGAGATTGTGAAATCATGTGATGAAAAATTGGCTGAATGGTGAAATTGGCATTGTAAAGTGATTTTGGTTATGGCATGTGTGGTGTTTGTGCATGTGCTATGTTGAGATGATTATCATGCTGGTGATAGCATGATGGAGTTTTACTTAATGCAATGCACTCGTGTGAGTGGTTGCATGGATTAATCTTGAGTCAAGTCGTGGACTTGTGCTCGGACGCGTTGTTTGTTACTTCATGTGCGTGTGTTGCTCGAGGCTAACGTGGTCGATGACGGACCGGAACTAGGTTCATGGAGGAACCGAGGTTCGAGACTAGGTTCGTGGAGGAATCGAGGTCTTAGTGGTTAAGAATGTCATGCGGGACGTTAGGGCTAGAGAACATGCATATGAAGGTTTGGTTAGTCACGTATGCAAAGCAGGTGGGTCGATCATGCGTGCAAAGTTTTGGTTTTGGCCATGTTGGGCCAAGTTGAGATAGATACGAACTCTTTCTATGTTGGAAGTGGAGTTGTATTCAATCTCTCTGTTCTTGCATGCGTGCAAGAGTTGTTTTTGGTCATGTTGGGCCAAGTTGAGATAGATACGAACTCTTTCCATGTTGGAAGTGGAGTTGTATTCAATCTCTGTGTGTTTGCTCTGTATAAATAGGAGGAGGTGTCCCCTGTTTATTCTTGAGCGTTCAGGTTTTAGGGTTTGTACTCTTGTGTTGGAGTACTTTAGACAATGAAATAAAAAATCAATCTTTCAGAAAGATACTTCATGTCTGGCGGCTGTGCATTGTGAAGAGATGTTCTTCTGGTTCTAGGGTTTAAGTTCTGATCGTGCATGCATACATCAAGTCAACCAGAAGATAGATGATGATCTGGACATGATCTTGCTTTTGGTGATTAGAAGATTGATCCGTGGCAATTGAAGTCTTCTCTGGTGTTTTGTCCGTCACAGCAGTCACGAAGTTCATCACGGAGTTCGGTTCCTTTCAAGGTATCATCTTACGAAGGTAATATCTTTTGATCTATAGATCCGATCGAATTGATTCTTATTGGGTTTGATTCGTAATTGAATCTAGTTTCTACAGTTAAAATTTCACATCAATCCAACGGTTAGATCTTTGGTAATTTGTGGTCGCCCAGATTGCTAGCCTGGTCGCCCAGCTGTTAGATCGCTAATTGATTTAGTCATCTTGCGAAGGTCATAACTTTAGATCCGTAGATCCGATCGATCTAATTCCTTTTTTGTTCACTTTGGAATTGATCCTGGTTTATACAGTTAAAATTTCACATCAATCCAACGGTTAGATCTTCTGTAATTTGTGGTCGCCCAGATTGATGTCCTGCTCGCCCGACTGCTTGCGTGGTCGCCCGGATTCAGTCATCTTGCGAAGGATATAACTTTAGATCCGTATATCCGATTGACCTGATTCTTTTTTTGTTAGTTGTGGAATTGAGTCTAGTTTCTACAGTTAAAATTTAACGTCAATCCAATGGCTGGATCTTCCGTAATTACTATTTTAGTAGATGTGTATCGGTCTACTCACCCAAACTGCGCGCGTGGTCGCCCAACAGTGTGCGTGGTCGCCCAACAGTGCGCGTGGTCGCCCAAACTGTCCTCTGCTCGCCCAAGTGCCCAAACTGGTCGCCTAGGTGTCCTCTTGCCGCCCAAGTGCCCAAACTGGTCGCCAGTGTCCTCTTCGCCGCCTGTGTCCTCTTGGTCGCCCAAGTGCCCAAACTGGTCGCCCAAGTGCTCTACTGGTCGCCCAGACTGGTCTATTTGTTTCCTAACTGCATAAACTTATTTCCAAGCAATTTGAGTTTCAATTGGGGTGTTTGAAAAGATCAGAAAATTTGTTTTTAGCTTCCGCGCAATCTGAGTTTCAATTGGGGTGTTTGAAAAGATCAGAAAATTTGTTTTTAGCTTCCGCGCAATCATTCACCCCCCCTCTGATTGCTACATTAGTATATTTCGATCCTACAATTTGGAAGATCATTTCAAGAAAAAAACTTGTACATGTTTAAATGCAAAAAGATCCATGATTTTCCTTTGAACCTTTTGGGAGCTTGTTTAATCAAGTTTTGTGTATTTGTTTACAAGTGATTTCAATTTCTTAAAAGTCAAAAACATGCCTTTAATTGGAATCGATTTTTACAATTGGTATCCTCTATTCTATTTGAGTATTTTCATGGATTTCAAACCTCTTTGGATGAGTTCCCCATTTTAAGTGAAATTGTAAGTTCAATCTTTCAAGGACTCCTTATGTGAGATCCTTTGTAATTTGAAATAGGGGAATATTTCATATTGACCTAATTTTAAAATAAAATGAAAATGTTTTTCTCAAGTTGTACCCTCATGCTAAATGATCTTTACAAGTAGTATCTCTTAAAAATAGTATCACTTAAAGAAGAAATATTTACATGTGGTGTCAATTAAAAAATAAGCATTACATGTGGTACAAGGTTCTTGCTTTCTACAAAAGTGGTACTACGAGTTATGCTTCTTTAAAAAGCTTTCTTTCAAGTGGTTTCATTAAAAATTTGAAGATCATTTGGGTATTTTCCTCGTTTAAGTCCTATTAAGCAATTAAGGACTCAAGTGAGTTATGTTGTATTGTTGAAAAGTCTAATAAAATGAGGAGTTTATTTGAATGTATTTCAAACATCCTTTTATTGTGCTTAACTCAAAATATGGCCTCTTTTCAAGTGATTTACTCTTTTAGGCCATAAAGAGAAGATTTAAAATCCCCCTCTATGTTTTGCAAGTGGTATTCGAATGCTTCCCTTGCCAAGTTCTATACTAGTTCTCTCAAATGGTATCTTGGATACTCTAAGAGATCGCCTTTTTGTATTGGTTTTCTATTTTTTGGTGCCTAATGCCAAAAGGGGTAGAATTATTGTGAGCATAATCCTCTCATTTGGATGCTTGATTTAAAGATGATGTTGGATTCAAGGTGGAGAATTTTATTGTGAGCTTAAACCCTTACTCTCCCCATTTGTGTTTATTTAGTTTTCTTGTCTTTGCCAAAAGGGGAGATGTTTTCACTAAAAAGGGGGAAATGTGTTTGGAGTTGCAAATTTTAAAAATTTTATTATGTTTTTTATTTTCAAAACTCCATCATATATTCTTTCATCCAAATATTGTAATTAATGTAGGATTTTTCATCAATCACCAAAAAGAGAGAGATTGTAAGTTCAAGCTCTTTTTTGTTTTAGTGATTAGTTTTGGATTAATGTTTAATCACTATTTAATGACAAATCTAATCATTGTGAGACTAACTTTTTTATTGAGCTTTATTTTTATTAGCCTCATTTGGATGAAAATGAAAATCCCAAAGGTATGCATCGTTACAACTCTATTATTTCTATAGCATATATTGCATTCAAGTTAAAAGGTGAACTCCATCATAGACTCAACCTTAAGTTGTCCATTTTCTATACATAAATGCACATATTTTAGGGGAGTTCATATTTTACCTTGATGTTTCATAAGTATTGATCTCATCATTCTTGCCAAATAAATTAAGGATCATTACATAGAAACAAATCTTTGAGTATATAAAAACTTGTGTAGTTGTAGTAAACTTATAGAAGAATACAATAAACTCCAAAGCAAAATTAAATTTAATATGTGCATATTGATTTAAAGCTTAATTATTTATATGCACACATTTAATGAAGTTTACTCTTTGTTTGATGGTCTCAATAGATTGATCCTTTTCTGCCACTCCATATAATTTAGATCATTACTTGGAAACAATAAAAATGAGTATATGAAACTTGTGAAGTTACTATGTACACATGACAATTTAAATGCAATTTAAATTGTGTTCATTTGTCACCTAATCATAAGGCTCTCCATCATGTGTTGATGGTGTTCCTTATTGATTAAATGACAAACAAAAAGTTCTTAAGTATATGAAGCATTAGTTTCATCAATATACTCAAGACAAATCAATATTTTCATTCAAACTAATTTGGGTTGTAGTCAATCATCAAAGGAGTAGATCGAAGGATCTTGGGGTATCCATTATGTGTTAATAGAATGCATTGATGATTGGAACAACCATGTTTGTTGGATTAACCCTTTCTATGAGTTATGAAAGTAGGTTGAGTCCAACGGTGATAAAAATTTGGATGGCATCATGTGTTGATAGCCATCAAGTCAAAAAGCGGGAAGATGGATGCCATTATGTGTTGATGGGCATCAATGAGAGATCCCGAAGAGAAGAACAACAAGTTCATCATGTGTTGATGAACGAGACAAGATTCTGACTTGGAGAGAAGATGATTGGAATCATTAAAGCTCCACGTGGATGTGCTAGAGGTAAATATATAACTAGCTAGGGCTAAGGATGTCTTCCTAGTCTTTTGCCGGTCTTGGTATTTGGATGGGAGACTGGATTGGTAGTTAGGTTGCTATACTATTAAGAGGGGTTGAGTTATTTAGTTTGGGCTTCATCATGTGTTGATGAACTCAATCCGGTTTTCTCTATTTCACTCTCTTATATTGGTTCTTGCATGGAGCTAAGCATTTGCATGTGTTGCAAATGGGAGAAGCTCATGCATTTAGTTTCATTGATTCTTTTGTATTGGTCTTTGCATGGAGCTGAGCATTTTGCATGTGTTGTAAATGGAGGAAGCTCATGCATCTGGTGTTTTTCTTAGCATGTGAGGATTTGCAAATGTATTTTGCAAATTGAATTGATCATGTGTTGATCATCACATGGCTAAGCATGTGTTTATGCTTGTTTCTTAAAGCTAAGTTTACAAATGTGTTTTGCAACTTAAGCTCAAGATCTTGGATCTTTGGAACATGTGGGTAGAATTTGTGAATATGTTTCACAAATGTCTAATGATCATATATTGATCATCACATGGTTCAAACATATGATCTTGATCGTTCTTTGTTGCTTAATGTTATTTGCAAATTTGTTTTGCAAAAATGTTAAGGTTCTTGCAAGAACTCGTTTTAGCATGTGACTAGAATTTGCGAATGTGTTTTGTAAATTGTTAGACATCATGTGTTGATCATCATATGGCTATGCTTTAGTTCATGCATGTTCTTTATGATTTGAATTGCATGTTTTGTCTTTTGCAAATGTGTTTTGCAAACGTGATTGGCCCTTACGCAATTCTTGTGTTGAAAGTAATTAGTGTTAGCAAATGTGTTTTGCAACCTACTTTGATCATGTGTTGATCCTTGCTTGGCTCAAGAATTCATGTTGACAATTAAAGTGATTTTGTTTGCATGATTTATGTTTGCAAATGTGTCATGTAAAATATTTGAGTTTCATGCATCTTGATCTTGGAGCATATGATGAATAATTTGCAAATGTGTTTTATAAATTATGATCATGTGTTGCTCACCACAGGACTCAAGAAGTGAATCTTGATTTCTATTGGTTTGATTTTTGTGAAAAATCAAGTTTTATATAGAAAATCGGCACTATTGTAGTGCAAATTGCTAGTACTACCAGAGGTATAGTTGTACCGCGGGCTGAGGCTGGTACTGCCAGAGGTCAGCAGTATTGCCTGTTTGGAGCGATAGTTATTTTCCAATACGATGTGGATTGCAAGTGTTGCAAGTCCGGCACTACCTGTTAAGGGTTTGGTTGTACCAGGTCGGTACTACCGCCCTAATGAAGCCTGTACTTATTTTTAAATGGGTAAGTTTTCTATGGTCTGCTTAAGTCAGCACTATCGGTGCCTGAGGTCGGTACTGCCGCACGTCTGGCACTACTGGACTTTGTGTATCGATGGTACCAGAGGTGATGTGCAACCGCTAGTTTTTCGACCATTAGGGTCGAGGCTGGCACTACCAGGCCTTAGAGGTCGGTAGTATCGGATTTGCAATTTTCTACCTAAAATGCCCCCAAACGGCTAGTTTTCTTTCCAAATGCTCTAAAAGGAGTCTTGGAGGCTAGCATGTAACACCCCGGCACCCTATGTGCCCTGAATGCCACACATCAAACTATTTTGCTAAGTTTTAATCATTTTACACATAAATTTCAGCAACACATTATTAAACATTTAATTGCTAAATAACCATTAAAGGATAGTTTCTAGATATAACTAGAAGACACAAACAATCTCAAGTTACATAGCACCGAAAATAACACTAGATAAGCATTTTAGAGAATAATTTCATCATGGTACCTAAACAAGTAATATCACTTCTAGACCATCAATAACAAAAAAAAGATTTGGAACCACGTGCACAAGCACGCCCAAGCCATCGAGCTTAGCTACAAAGGACAATATTAATTAAATAACAGATTAACTATCCATACTTATCTATTAATCAATTACAACTGATTAGGTTCACATGCCCCTAATGCGATTATGTGGTTCCATTATTTAATTAAAGTTAAGCGCTATCTTATTCATGGGTGAACACTAAACTAGATCGTAGTGAAAATGGTGTGACAAGTGACATAATGACGTTAATCCCTTCCCATATATGTCGCCTTCAATGATCACCAAAAATATTTAAAGAAAGCAAAAGTGAATCCACGACTCAGCAAGTACATAATAAAACAATAACATAACATTTTATCGTATTGAGAATCAACAAGGGCGAGTCCACGATGCAACCGGTACATAATAAAGTAATATCATACCAGCTGTTACCTTTAACAACACCTTATTCATCTTTGGATGAGTTCATGACTCAATTTCATAACCATGTATCACAATCATCTCATTAAATATGATTCATCATTAATAATGCAATGCAGAATGCCATATGCTCATTGCCATCTCATAGGTTAACAACACCTGATTCATCTTTGGATGAGTCCACGACTCAATCTCATAACCATGTATCACAATCATCTCATTAAACATGATTCATCATTAGCAATGCAATGCAATGCAATGCAATGCAGAATGCCATATGCTTATTGCCATCTCATAGCTCATACCGGTATAGCTGAGTGCACCCTCTCATTTCCCATCCATCCCGTGGAGGGGTTCTACCGAAGTAGGTCTTACTCAAGAGTACTTAGGTCAAGTCATATAGCTTTCTCACCGACCTGGTTTGTGCACTCTGGATTAGTTATATAACCATTTCACTGACCTAGCTCAAATGCATCTTTCATGATATGAATGCAAGTGATTCAATACTTTTCAAAAACCAATCATCATGAACCAACATCACCAAATATTCCTTTTCAACATGCATTCACCAAGATAATGTTAATATCTCAAACATAAACTATAACAATGATTAACCATAATCATGTAAAATAAGAGGGTAACATTAGTCAATTTAAACAACACTCCTTCTTAACCAAATTATCATTCTACCATGTACTTACCTTAACCAAGAGGAGCTGGGTGACGCGAGGTTGAGGCCACTCCTGAAGTCACACCACCTTCCCAAGGATCACTAGATTGATGACGAAACATGGATTCCTTCCCTCAAATTGTGCGAACCTCTCCTCGCCTCGCAGTCCAACCTCTCCAACACAATCACCCAAGGATGCAACCACCAGGGGACCCAAGTGCAGCACCCAGGAAGGAGGAAGGTGTAGGGAACCTCCCTAGGAGGAGGGGCGCAAGAAGGAGGAAGTGGGGAGAGGAAGGGGCAGCTACAGGGAGGGGAGGGGAGAGGCGGCTACTGGAAAAGGGGGGAGGTGCGGTTGGGGAAGAGGGTAGGGGAGAGGGGCTAGGGTTTGGGAGTTTCCCCCCACAAGGCCCAATGCTGGCCCAAGACAACCCACAACACAACCCAACATAAGAAACCAATCCCTAGAAGCCCACAACAGCGCACTAAAACCCAAAAACAGCCCATAGCAGCTCGAATTAAATTTTTGGATATTACATAGCATTTGTACTTACTGAGTTCATTACTCATTTCGGGAGAGTTGTGCATATGTTGCATTCTTTCCTTTGCTTCTTGAGGTAGAGTGGAGCTTCTAATTTGCATGTGTTACAATTAAAAGTAGGTTGAGTGCTCTTTGTGCATGTGTTGCACTTAGAGGAGAGACTCGACCAAGCCAAAAATCGACCAAATGCTTGAATGGACCCTACACTGGGCAGAGCTCGGGGGCTACTGTCGAATATCTAAATATGGGGTATGAGTAAGTACTAGAAAAGCAAAGGTTATACCATATATGTTCAAGCAATCATTTAGAAACTCCGGATATCACAGGCTCGATTATATAGGATATCTCCATATTAGGAAGGACTCAATCACTTTCCCGTTACGAGGAAACCGACTCGAGTACACATGGTATCCAGGGAAGTTTGGATACATCGGGAAGATCGACACGACGATGGACTCTGCATCAGCTACAATCTGGTATCCCAAGCCGACTACAACTTAACTTGACGAAGGGCTACTTCGACTATATAAGGCCGGGGGTAGATATCCTCAAGGGAAGAGAGAAGATTTTTGAGAGGTTTTACAAGACGCAGAGTAACCAGGAGCTGACGGACCACGCTTCGTCAACCTCTAGCCATAGTTTAGCCATTGCTTAGATCCAATCTTCATTGTAACTAGGGTTAGATATTTTGCTCTTACTCGATACACCAATTTTGTATATCATTCGCACAAGACGTAGGGTATTACTCTATACAGGGGTCTGAGGCTGTATATATCGTGTGTCGTAGTTTTCGTGCTTGACTCTGACACCCGAAGATTCGTATAATCATAAGTTTATTATTGAGTTCTAACCTTTAACAAATACTACGTACCTATACATTTGCTCTTATCCACGAAGAGCCTGGCTTCTCACAGCCCCATTCCAAGAGCTGTATCCATTCCCAGTGTAGCCGCTCCCAAAGCCTCCTGTGCTCTTGCCACTAGCACCAGCATTCCTGGAACTATTCCTCATCAACACCTTGTACGCCACATTCAGCAACAGGGTGTAGTCATGACCCTGAACATTCAAATACCAACTTCACAGTTAAACTCCACAACACAAGTGATAGAACAAATTTGATATGCCAACATAACAACAACAATTGCTCTTTTTCCGCTATGCCCTAGTTCTCTTTTACCTTAATTTCTAAGAAACCAAAAACTGAACACAAAACAAGGGGAAGAAAAGAAAGAGCGAGTCAAAGTAGGGATAGATGAACACAATAAAAGGGGAAGAAAAGAAAGAGCGAGTCAAAGTAGAGGCAGATGTATGCACCTTGTAGACTTGAATATCAGGATGGTGTTGCTTCTGGAGTTTCGTGTACGCCTCCTTGATCTCCTGGGCCGTAGAATGAACTGTAACTCCAATCACTAGATAATGTCCTCTCTGGCCTTTCCCCTAGCTGTCCTGCAGCAACTGATCATGCTCCTTGGTCTGTACTTGTTTGTTCTAATCAGTTTATGGTGACCAGATACAATTCTGAGCTGCAAATGACGGTGACGAGCAGCAGATGTACTGAATAACCCTACCATTTCTGTCTTTCGGTGATTCTTCTTGTGTCTTTGGTTCCTGGCAACTGGGGATAGCTCTCCAGATATTTGCTGCTGATATCTCCGAGTAGCTGTCCTCTTCAGAGAACAGATATTTACAGGAACTTTCTGATACTTTTTATAATTTTCTGCAGATCAAGGAGAGAACAAAAAGCAAGCTGTATACCGATATTTACATTATCGTTGCAAATGTAAATCTAGATTGATCAAAATATTTCCTTTGGTAGCATTAGTAGGTTCACATTCCTGGTCATAGATACACTTATTGGTGGCCAAACGTGAACTAGAAAATACAGTGTATGACCGAACCTTAGACCCCGTTCAGTAGAGCTCCAGCTTCGGGATTCTCGTTCGAAGTAGCCAGAGCTCTACCGAACACTCTCAGCTCTAAGCGGTGAGAATTAAAATCAAAAGAATCAATTCTTCGAGAATACGCAAGGAGCTGAGAGCGGCTTGGAGGCTGCTCTCCGCAAGAATCAGTCTCGAGCTCACGCGGAGGCGAGCCTTGTCCCCATCCTTATCCCCATCGTCAATCCCTGTCGTGCCACCTCCCCACCTCCTCCCCATCGTGCCTCATCCCCGTCCACGTCGCCGACCCGCCTCGTCCCCATTGCGCCTCGTCGTCCGCGTCGCCGACCTGCTTCGTCCCTGTCGCGCCACCGAGTCCCCATTGCTAAACCAAGGTATGACTCTCCTCCCCTCCCCCTCTCCGGAATCCCCCCTCTTCATCTCTTCCCTCAAGAATCTTAAGCCCTAAGCCTCTTTCCTGAAAAGCTTCTCAAACTACTCTTAATTTCTTAGAAAATCAGAATGAGAAGGAGTTGGAGTAGAATTTAGGAGAAGCTGCAGCTGGAGCCTTCCGAAGGGTCCTTTATTCTGAGCACGTATGCTAACAAAAAAGAATGTACATGTGTTGCCCATCTAGGAGTACAACTCATGCCACAAGGCCCCCATATAGTAGTTATATACTGCTACAAAACGGTGCCCTATTTGACCTGGCTGTACATACATATTTTTACATCTGTGGTCTTGTCTGTACTACGTAGATATTCCCATCCTTCACTGCTCCCTCAACGTCCTGTGGGGACCCATACAGCTCCTCAATGGCATGGCCAGCCCGTGCAATATTTGAGAGGATTGATTTTCGGAATCCTTGGTCTCTGATGAGCGGGTCGGTGGTGTAATCCAGTACAACTTCATCTTCCTCATCCATAGGGACACTGAAACAAGCGCACAACTTAGTTGTAATACCAAACAGTATCTTAAGCACCTGGGTAAACGACATTTCACAAAGGACTTTCACTAACCTGTCGTACAGTCCTGCTCCAGCGTAACCTTCCAGATCCTCGCCATTGGAGTCTGAACGAAAGATAATTGATCGCTTTATGAAGAGACCAATTGGCTTGCTTGGGTAACCCAGTACCTATTAATGGACTGCATTTAGCTCATGTAGACCTTAACACACAACAATATTGAGAGACTAGATATATTCACCTTGGGATTGTTGAGGTCATCTTTTTTACATACGAAGCTCATAGCACGACCAGGATAGGCTCCCACAAGGGTCTCTCCAAGCCCTTTCACCACTTCAGCAAATATCTCGGAAGAATCCCCAGATGATGGGTTCATAGTATGAATAACAAAGGCATAGTCTGCGTTGACAATTTCTTGTACAAGAACAGCCATGGAAAGGTAGTCATGATCGAGCTTCACCTTGCGTGTGCTAAAATATGCTCGTTCGTTCCATTTTGATGCCCAAACCTAAAAAGGAAATTAAGTCAGATATCCAATGTCCACACTGATTTCCTTACCTTCACATTTTACCATGATTAAATATTCTCATTATACATAACAGATCTAGCTGCAATGTGTGGGGTCAATGATCCCACGAATATATGTATTTCTGTATGCAAAGCCCATGGCCTGATGTCCATGCCGTTTCTAAAGACTAAATAAAATAACTCAGAGAGATATAAAGTCTGGATCCATCAGTGGTATGAATGGTAGGGGAGCAGACCTTTTTAATTGCCATCCATGCTTGCTCCCAACGTTGGTCACCTTCATCTCCAGGCCAGGGCATTCCAGAGCCTAGCATCTTCTCCTTCAGCTCCTTAACCTGAGACACAAATGAAATAAGACCTGGTCCTCCACATGAAAGTAAACAAAATTAATGTTTAAAACAAAGGTTTCTAACTGCAACAAATGCAAACAAAAATGAATATTTTATTTTGCTCTATCAAAATACAGGGAGATGAAAATACTTCATCAGCTTTACATTGCACTGTAATATCTTACCAGTTGAGTAGGAGCACTTAGGTTAAGAACAGTTTTCCGTATTTCACCTAGAGCGCAAAAATCACCCTGAGCAAGTCTGCCCTTCAGCATCCGTATGTTTTGTGCTACTTCCTGCCATTAAAAATAAGAACAATCAACTGCCTGGAAGATCATTGTAAACCAGCTAATTTACTTCATGCTACTATGGGGCTATGAGATACACCAACTGAAGATGCTACTTCTGGAACAAAACTGCATAGGTGGTTTATATACCCAAAGAAAGCCATTTGGATATGAAGAAAAATGCTCTTTTGTGATAAAAACATACCAAGGAATTTTTGGTTGGGAATATTAAATTGCACATTTATTACGGTCCAAATAATGTATTCTGAACATGTAGAAGAAGCAAACTTCTCCAACAATCATGTACAAGAGTGATAGTATTCAATTATTTAATGTCATTGAAGAACCACCAATCCCATCAGAAAGAACCACCAACCTTATTGACCTCATCTGACAGAACCTTCTCAAAGGTCCCAAATGGTATCGCAACTGATGTTGGGACACCAACCCATGAAGGAACTTTTCCTTTGAGGTATGCTACATTCCGAGACTTAGCTCCGACCTGACAACAGAAACATGAGTTTTTAAAACTAACGCAATGCCAAAAAGGAAGAAAGTCAATATAGCAAAACAATTGGTTTCATGATGTCTTCATTTAGAAAGTAAAGTTCCCTAATACAAAGAATTATATTACTTACCATTTCTTCAGAAAATTCTTCAGCTGATATTGCATATTTACCAAGAAACTTCTTCTTGACTAATGACACAGA
The DNA here is from genome assembly GCA_036346375.1 of Guadua angustifolia. Lineage (NCBI taxonomy): Eukaryota > Viridiplantae > Streptophyta > Magnoliopsida > Poales > Poaceae > Guadua > Guadua angustifolia. The sequence continues at coordinate 46,309,584 of CM070505.1, read as the reverse complement.
TGGTACAGCTTGGCCAGCTTGTGCATTTGGAGAACTTGATTGCACAATTTCACTCTCTGCAATCTCCCTATCAAATGGTAGATATAATTTAAGATGAAAAAAAGGTAGATATAAGATGTAAGCGTTTCACGGATAAATAAGGATAGCTATAGCTGTGCATTATCAAGTCAAATAAAACTAGAAAAGAGTAAGCCAAAGGTTAAAGATGGCTGTGATACTACCGATGATAGTTGAACAACTGAAATATAAGAATCATGAAGTATGACCACCACATGGTGATTGTTCAACAGGTGTTTAGCTACTTGTCATCTATATAGCAGAAAATTTTATCAACCATGCAAACAAATCTTACTGGCCATTGCAAACACCTAATTGTCCTTCAAACAACAACCAGGAGTAACTGTCAGGGCCTAGTTATCCTCAACACCAATAAGGATGTAAGCTAGTAAATTAGTTATCAGTGTGATGGAAGGAGTATCCTAGCTTGAGCCTCATCAAATACATACAAATAAAAAAATAACAAGAATTACCTATAGGTGATATCTGCGGCAGTAGGTTTAAAGGAAAACACCTTCTCTTCATGTCCTTGAAGTTCAGACAGGGTGTTAGGGTCAAAACATGTCGCAAACAACACCTTCAATAGGGGAAAAAAATGGCCATGTCAGATCAATACAAGAAACACATCTTGTCAAAACTTGCAACATAGTTGTTTAGACAAAAAAAGACCTTGCTATTCCGTGCTCGTACTGAAACATGGGACAGAACATCTGGCATATCAGGTGTTATCACACCAACAACACCATCCGGTATTTCTTCCTCACCCTTGACACTCTTTGCCACAAGGATGGTTGGTTTATCATAAGATTTGTTTTGAACAGCAAGTAACTCATCAACCACAACCATGTAACCTGATACTTCAACTGGGCTTATAACCTGCCAACTGTTAGCAGAAAATAAATGTCAGGCGCAGAGTAAAATAATATTAATAAAATGAGAGGTATGTATTTGGCAAGCATCATTAAGGAACACCATTTCAAAATGGCATGCTAATGCACAAGGGATCGTGGTCTGAAAAATGTTCAACAGCAATCAATATATTTTACCTTCCAAGGTGTGCAACATTCCTGAGAACAGGATCAAATCGGTTCAGAAGAGCAGACAATGTAGCAGCTGATCCACCACGAATAATTTCTTCTGTAAATATGTTAACCTGCCGAAATAATATTTAAGACTAGTTCCTAGATGACCAAATAAGAAAAACAGAGCTAAGTTCATAAAACACTTACTGCCCATTGGTCAACGCTAAGTAATGAGCCAAGATATTCAGCTGAGGGCTGCATCATATTATAATACTGTTCTCCCTTGCTCGCAAGGGCAAGTCTGATTCTGTCAAGACATGCTTTAGCATAGAGAGACCATTGGTCATCATTTTGCTTAGCCATTTCCATGGCTTGATTCCATCCCTTCAGGAAGCACATTGGATAAAGTCACCATTATTGAAAATAAAAAAAAAGAAATAAAAAATAACTTCAAACAAGCTATTTTTAGATAGTAATCCCTCCATCAAAGTTATAAGTTAAAGATCGTGCCAAGTCAACATTTTTTTTTCATTTCTTTTACTTGCAGTGATCAAATTAGGCATTTCAACATCAAATCTGGTTTGTTACTTAATACCTAGTAGGCATATTTTCATAAGCAAAACATGGCCAGTTACTTATTTCAACTATATTAAAGTATGAAAAACTTGCTAATATTTTTCTGAAAAAGAACTTTCCGAACAGTAGGCATACCCATAGGTACATCCCAAAAGGATAACAAGCAGAGGCAGACAACAAGAAAAAAAATTATAACCAGCTATCTGACAAACATAAACAGCTAGATTATGGCTGTGCATATCAAATTGATTAGCAATGCACAAAACTAGTTAAATTTCTCTAAGTAATTATTTTCTCTGGATAACATGAAACAACAGATCAAATGTACCTTTAAGCAATATAGGATGTCTTCATTGTCATCAGTGGACAGGGCAAGATTTTCAAGAACAAGACTGATGAAGTACATTATTTTCTGGATTAAGAAAACAGAAGCATAAGGCAACACTTTGGAATAAGCAACAAAGCAAGATATAATATGGGAACAAGCACACGTAAAAATGTAAGATATAGGCTATAGCAATATTTGTGTAACCAACCTCTGGTGCTGCATCATTGAGCTCCTCATATGACCTTTCAACTGCTGTCCTGAAGGTAGAATCAAGAGCAATGTCCAAAAAGATAAGATCCTTCATGCGTTCAGATGAGTCAAGGAGCAAAGGGCGTAGTTCAACTCGAGCCTCCAACAACCCCTGCAAGGTAGCAGTTTTAACATTGGCAACAAGTGATTCACATGGGAATAACAAAGACTGGGTGGATTAGACAAATCAATCAGTTCAGAGAAATCTAAGTATTTGATTTGGAGAAAGAATCCAGTTGTGTGTCTCGTCATTTGATTGGAAATACAAGCTCGGATTTAGTATCACTCACCTCAAGAAGTAGCTCCCCTGATTTATCCTCAACATGGTCAAGTACAAATTCAAGCAATTCCTACTCAAGCAATGAATGTCACAAAGTAAATTTACATTATAAGAAAGTACATGTGTTAAGAAAAGAAGGCAAGGATTTTTACAGGAAATCCAGATGGTAAACCCTTCACTGGATTGATCTGAACACCAACCATGAAACCTTCACCCTGTACCACAAAAAACCACTTCATTAGATATGACCACAGGTATCTAAAACATTTTAGCATATTGATCAAGGATGAGAATGGTACCTCTGATTTGTATCCCATACAAGTTGCTATAGCAGATTCAAGATCAGCACCGGAATGCACAGCCTAACAGAATGAAATAAGTACAATAACATTCAATCACACAAAATATCAGCAGATTACATTCTTTTGTGTGTGTGCGCTGCTAGTTTTGGTCGGTGTTGGGGGTTTGTGGGGTGGGGTATACTCAGTAAAATGCCATCAGCTCAAGCTTTAATTATAACTTGGCCTATTTCCTATGCAATAATGCAAATAAACTTAGCATAATAAAAAACATAAAACTTCATACAGTATGTTTCTTGGGAGGGAAGGAGCCTAACAGGGTCCCCCATTGAATTGGGCAGGGCCTAAGTGAAAATGAAAAGGTGAAGTGATGGGCCTACCCATCCCATCCGAGAGTATGCTGGAATTGCAAAGAGCAGCACCTTAATGACGTCCATGACCAATTGGATCTTGACATACCAGCAGGTATTAAGGGAGATCACTGTTGGTCATTGTTGTATCTAGGGCTGGATATCGAGCCAACTCGACTCGACTCGACTGGTTAAACTCGTTAAGATAACGAGCCAACTCGACTCGACTCGTTTTCTTAACGAGTTGAAAACTCAATTCGGCTCGACTCGTTAAAAACTCGAGTTGGCTCGAGTTAGCTCGTTATGATGCTTGTCGGTGGAGGAGAGGAGCACAGTGGCGGCGAAGGTGTCAGAAGCAAGGGCGAGGGTGGAGACGCAACCAAGCTGGGAATTGGGGAATTGCGAATGTGAAATAGGGAGAAAGAATCGGGTCTGAAGGTTGAAGGAACGGGTTAGGGTTACAGACTTATAGTGTTTTATTTTCTGACTCGTTAAGCTCGTTAGCTCGCTCGTTTAACTCGTTACCTTAACGAGTTCAAAACCCAACTCGACTCAACTCGTTAAGGAACGAGTTCGAGTCAAGTCGAGTTGAGTTTCCGAGTACTCGTTAAACTCGCGAGTTTCGAGTTTTTTTTCCACCCCTAACTGTATCCATATGACAGGGCAAGATTTTCAAGTGCAATGTCTTAATCAAATGACTAGTGGTGTGATCAAAGCTGATGATTGTAAGTTATGTCCTCCATCACTATTTCGACTGAAACTATCCATGGCATTATTTTAACCCCCAGAAAATTCTTATAGATCTCATAACCACTTGTAAAATATGATGTTTTCCTTCCCACAAAATGGAGCAATACAAACATGAGAGAAATAGATGTGAACTGAAAAAATTTGAATAGTTTGATGTTAGTACTTAGCAATAGATCTATTGCCACCTAGGGTGCTGATAGGATTAAAGAGGATGATTAGCACTATGATGAAACTAACAATATAATTCTAGCACCATGCATCAAAACAGTGTAAATTTTTTCGCTCTTTTTCTTAAGATTCCCATGTATGAAGGCAAAGAGATAAGAATTTTATTTCTGTTGTAATTGTTCAAAAATCACAATACAATGGAGATTTCACTAGACATGTTAATGATTTCCAGGTTGATTCCTATCCATGGTAAGAAAACAGAGCTGTTATCTGGAGAATGCAAAATAACGACACTCAGAGGACTGATTGATGCACAGCGATTAACATCATAGGAAGGAAACCATATGGAGAATGGAGTTTCTGCGTATGCTAATAATGGAGTAATGACGTGGCCAAAACTACAAATATTAATATTGGAAAAAAAGCATACATAGAACAGAAAAGCATATATGATTAGCAGAGAAAGCCACCATTCTACATATACGATTGACAGCATGCTATTCTTTAGGGTAGATCTGAAACTCTTTCTAAACTACAGAGCAATATGTGCTTTAGTTCCCTAAAAAATTCCTACAAGAAGGCAAAAGCCAATTTTCATATAAACATACTGCATAGATTTCTATATCTTTTATTCACGACAGCTGTTTTACATACCTTCAGGCTTCTCAAGTAATTGCCCAAGTCATGGAGTAAACCAACTTTCTGTTCACTCCTGAAATTTGGTTCTGAATGAATTGGCCTATCATAGCTCAACAGGCGATCTTTTGTTATGCCATTTTTGTTCAAGGAGTCCCAGTAAATGCTAATATCGAAATCGTTCTTGATATAATCAATTAGTGCCTGCGCATGGGGGTTAACTATCAAATCTTCAAAGCTGAAATCTTTACAGTATTAGGAATTCAGAACATCAATTACCTGGCATATCACTACATCATCTGGGCTTGTATTGTTGTGCAGTTTCTGGTGCCATTCTTCCATCATTCCACCCTTGCAGTCATTATTTCTCTACAAAACCAACGAGCAAGTTTTCATTGACAACACAAAAGTAACTCATTGTCTAGCTCAGTAAAGCAACAAATAAAAATTAGTGGATATTCGCTTGGGAACATCAATTTACCTGGATTACTAATATCTCATCACGAATACGTTGACCAACATCACCTTCACCTCCACGACCAACAGCTGACATTATCATTCTTAAGATCTCTCTGTACTGTGGATAAGTTCTGTACATATTCTCAAGAGCATCCGTAAACCTATCTTGTGCTTTGCTTATCTCACTGCATGGTTAGAGATCATTATGAGATGCCAAAGATGTAAATGAGTCGTGTTTTCGTTTTATGTAGATACAATAGTGTCCGGACTACAAAGTTGTGTTCTGTTTTTTGTGCTTTCTTGGGACTAAGAGTTAACTTTATTCCGTCTCAAAAAAAAAGTCAACTTTGTTCCTTTAACTGTTTATGCAGAGCGAAAATTCAATGAAGAAAAGAGCATGAAACAAGTATCTACCGTGGCTTCACATTGTAGTTCTTGTTCCATATTAGTTGCCTGGTAGCCATGAACCTAATCCAAACAAATAGTCCAACAATACCCAATAGTCCAGCATCTCTTGCTTGGTCAATTAGATCTGCTGCAATATTGAATCTGTCAAGGAACAGAAGCAGTTTCAGGGATTTTCCAAGACAGAATAAGTCATATTAGTATGGATATTTAGAGCCTAACCTGTGCATAAGAGATCGCTGAGCATCTTCCTCCAGATCTGCTATTCTTTCCAGCAAAGCCTTTGCAGTGCCTTTACCAGCATCACCAGTATCCTTCAATTAAGAATAAATTGAAGAGCTTATTGGTAAGAGAGATGTAGCACAGTTAAATAAACGTTTAAAGGTTGCAAAGCTTAAAGGGGACCAGCAACAATTGCCTTTGTATTCTGGGTAACTTGAGTGCTAAAATCCAAGTAGAAGTCAGAGTCATTATTTTTTATCCATGTTTCACCAGACCGGAGAACAAATGGCATCCCCTTGTATCCGCCATCATCAAGCTCTATCTCAACAACCTGGATATGAAGAAGTCCTGAGATGACAAGAAGTCTAAAAGAAAAAGGAACAATAACAGGTTGATAAAATCATCTGTACCTGGTAATACAAACCATCCAATTCAGACTCGCTGAATAGAGTTTCACATGCCTTGTCTAGCAATGTTGAACCAGACGGCAATATGCTTGAAGGAGGTGCCTGCACAGTTAAAAAGGACATCGTCAGTACAGACTACAGGGTGCTTTCAGATGCTGATTTTGCAGCTTTAGCAAATGCAGAAGTCTTTTATTTCTTTTTTTTTTACCTTCCACTCTCCAGTCTTTTTTGCCAGTGCCCAGTGAAGAATAAGTGGCTCCCTGTGGTTTGTTGCCAAGTAAACTTTGGTTTTACCTAGAGCATTTGTGGCAATTGCCTTAAGGATAATAGACAAGTTCAATTAGCCTGGTGGACGCAAGGTCTAAAAATATGAAATATCTGTCAAGGATCCTAACCAGTATCTCCTTATCGCCAAACTTGAAAAGTTTTCTGCTTAGGACTTCCCCACCATCCTGCTCCTTTAAAGACTTTGTGAAGAGATCCAGAACAGTTGGTTGTCTTGGTGCAGTCTCTACTTGCTCTTCTATAATGGCAGGTTTATGTTTATTAAGAAGTTGCATGATATCTCTACTTTTGCGTTGAATCCTTTCTACAGAAAAGTACTTCTTGTTCTTCAGCTGCTTGGAAACTTTACTCTCAATGTTTCCTTTCAAAATTTTCATCCTCAACTGATCAATCGAGGTTCCCTTATCCAACTCAGCCTGCAGTTCCTTCCTTGCTTCCTCAAACTCAACCTGGCAAATGCAAAACAAGAATCTCCATAAAGAGTTAACCCAACGAAGGTATGTTGATCTGTTGATTCGATGTACTACCAGTTGCTTCTCAGGGGGATAATTTGGCTTGCCCGCTTTCTCCCACCTTATGTAAGCCTGGACTTGTACAAGTTCCTCCGGGATTTTAGTTATGGTCCTTTGATATGCTGGAGCATCACTTTCACTTGCCTCGGGTGTTTTTGTCAATTTAGCTCGTAGCTTCTCCAAAGAAACACCTCTATTTAATTCCCCTATTAACTCTGCTCGCGCTGCTTCATATTCCTCCTGGAGAAAGATGCCACAACAATTGTCAATTAGTGCATTGGATGGAAGATGGAAATTAGTATCAAAACTTGCCTTCTCTTGCTCAGGTGTATATGATTGCTTCCCCTTTCTTTCCCAACGAAGGTATGCTTGGATCTGCACAAGATCCTCTGGCACCACAGTAGCAGAAGCAGTGGCACCAGATGCTCCCTGCTCCTGATGGCGGCTCGTTTGGAGCTCGATTTGGAAATTCTGGCCATTGTTTTTAAACCTGTCCAATGTAGAATGTTGCATTGTTGATATCTTCTGCATTCGAAGAAACAAGCAGCGCTACATGGTAATCCAACAGCACCACTCACCATTTATTCTGTGCCTCATCAAAGATGAGGAACTCGATAGCTTGCACCGCAGGATCATCTATCTCAATTCTCAGTGTGGAGTTGTCACCTGACTGCACAATTACGGACAGAAACAAAAAAATTTACTAACCATACATGCTCTGTCAAACGACAGAAACCCTTTATGCAAGACTGACCTTTATAAAAGGCGTCCTAAGGGCCCTGTTCTTATACACTGTCGTTCCGTCTGGTCTCCGGGACGGGAGGCGCCATTCTCTACAACCAAGCATCTGAATTATTGAGTCTAAATTAAAAAATATGCACAGCATGTGACACAAGAGCGTATGTAATATATACGCGCTCGTAGTTTCATCATCACCAGCAACAGAAGCCCGGCCAGTCTCACCTCACGTCCGGGCGAAGGGCACCCCAATGCAGAATCAGGGAGCCGCTGGTATTGGTTACCTCCAGATTGATCTCCGCCACAGAACCCTGCGGCTCGGGGTTCAGTGTTACCTGTTTCCGACAAAATGCATCAGTCATATCATAGAAACGAACAAATTCACGGAGAATGGCCAATCGATGTTGAATCTTGAGGCCGGCTACTGCGATCCGTACCTGGAGCTCGGAGTTGGAATCCAGCGTGAACCTTCCGACAAGCTGCAACAATAGCAACAGAAGCGTAAGGTGCTCAAATCATCAAATAGTTGGAGTGCACCAGCTACTGACGCGGAGCGGAAGAGCCACACGGAGAGAGAGAGGGAGAGAGCGCGCATACGTCGGGGGAGGCGCGGTCGGCGGGCGTGGCGACAGCGCGGGGGACGACGAGGCTGCGGCGCGAGACGACGAGGGTCGCGGTGCGGCGGCCTCGGCGGAGGGGCGCTGGATGCTGCGCCCGCGGCAGTGGCGCCGGCGAGGACGGCCGCACGTGGATCCCGAGCACGCACCGCTCCGCCGCGGAAGCCGCAGAGAATCCGCCCATCGCACGAATCTCAACCACGCAATCGCCCACTTTATCCTGACAGCTGCTATCTACGGCCGCTCGGCTGCTCACCTTTCTCTTCCTTTTGAATGAAACAACAGAAGAAGCAAAAAAAATCAGGAAGGTGCTATCGGTCGGTAAAATGAGTGGAATCCGGAGTGCAGTGCACGAATAAGGATCAAGAACAGCCTGCGCTGCGCCCACTCACTGATAATAGGAAGATGGAGGCCGAGAGAGAGGGGTAAGAGTGGGTGGTGGGGGATGGACGGGAGGTGAGCGGCGAAGCGGAGGACGCGGAGGAAAGAGGGAATGGGTGCCTGCCAGTCCCGTGTCTTCTTCCTCGCTTCTCTCTCGTCCCTTCTTCTTCTCTCCGCCCCGAAGAGCGTGCTCGTGTCCTCGTGCGGGGGTGTGTGTGTGTGTGTGTGAGAATCTCGTGGAATGGCGTGGATGGATGCAAGTTTTATTTTCTTCTCGCGGTCGCTGGGAGGGGGGAACCAAATCCCAACTTTGCATCGTCCCACTCCTCGCCCTTTCCCGGCCCCAAATGCGGTTGACAACATGTCATGTGGACCTAACCAATCTCTAGGATCGATATTGCCTACGTTAAGTTGGTAGTAATTGGGACGAATGGTAAGTGTCTCTCGATAACACATGGATTTTACAGGCATTTTGTACGAAAATAATACAAATCTTCGGTGTTCTATATGGTTGGACAACCGGTGCTTAGTTGCGTTCATAGTAATTTCACCTATCTTCTGCCTAGCATAGAAACATGCACATAGAGAGAGAAAAGCATAGCAAATCTTCGTGGATGTCTATCATCATTCACTAGTTATACTAGGTTGGGTTGCGCGTGATGCCGCGTCGCGAGGAAAAAATCTGGTTGGGTTGCGCGCGATGCCGCGCCGTGAGGAAAAAATCTGGCTGTTTTTTTAGAAACCTGCGTTGTGGGACCTAAACGCCATTTCGATTTTTTTCAGGTCCAATCTACAAAAAAAATTGGCGAAAGGACCTAAACGCGATTTCTATTTCAGCTATAAACCGTGTGCAGGGACCTGGACATAATTTCGATATTTCTCGGGGCTATTTTACCTAAAAAAACGGCCAGAAGGACCTAAACACGATTTTCGATTTTCCCGAAAGGACTTAATCGTAATTTTTGGATTTTCCAGGGGGGCCTCACCGGGGGGTGACACGTGGCCCCCTTGGCTGCTCGGCAATTCTTATGGCTATTATATAGAGTATATACCCTTCAGTGTACCCTTGTTATACGTAGTTGCTGACTATACTACCCGTCTATCCTTCACTATGAAATCCTCACCACATCAAAAGTTTAGAAATGAACTTGAGCCAAACCTTTTTTTTTTTAAAAAAAAGAAGAAATACTTTGTGCCAAAGTACTAATGCTGGTGTACTGCATCCCTCTTTAAACATAATTGTTGCCTATACTAGCTGTCTATCCTTTGTTACGAAATCTCTAAACTTCGTTAATTATACTCAGCTTAGCTTAGACAGACCAAAGTAGCCAGTAAAAAAAGCCTCGGCGAGGCAAAGCAAAACTCCACTAATTATACTCAGCCAGTCAGCCTAGACAGATCGAAGGAGCCAGTAAAGAAAGCCTCGGCGATGCAAAGCAAAAGCGTCTCACGAGATCCAACCGCAGGCGTAGCCGGGCCTACTTAGGATCCTGTGCGCTAATGGGAGGCCACCACGTGTGCAGTCATACGTGCCTGACATGTGGGCCAGGGGGAAAGCATCGGTTGGATTTGCCTGCGTAGCGTGCATGGAGGTACACGTGCCGGGCGGATGGATGGATAGCTGGTGGCGTTGGTGTCCGGGGACTGGGGCGGACGGTGCCGTATTTATCAGCTATAGCAGTCTGCAGGGAATCAGAGCCGGTCCTGAGATTTTAGGGGTCTAGGCGAGATAAAAATCAGGGGGGCAATATAAAAGAGATACTATGATAAAAGTATCTCATGAGAAAAAAACTCAAGAGAGGAGTGATAATCAACATCATTCTTTTATATTGTCATATTAAAATAATAAACAACCAAACCGAGAAAAGATATTTATTATATAAGTTAATATTAATATTGGTGTGGATTGGCTAACCTCTCGATGCTCAAGCCCAAGAAAAACATAAAGCAAAAGAGGCGTAAAAAGAGATAAAAGATAACATATGAAAACATGAAAAAGAAATGGAAAAGTAAGATAATCTAATGCGTAATTATATCACCCATCACTTAAATAAGTCATTCACAAGAAAAAAAACCTACGCAGTAGAGAACATAGTCAAATGGATGTAAGTATATTCTAGAATTTGGATGCGACGTAATTGAGCTGTTTGTAGCTTTGTGCCAACTGTCAAGCATGTAACCTCCATGCGATCTAGCACAACAAGACTGGTCATGATAAAATTTTAACTAGCTTTTGATCATGTCTGCATGCATAGAAGGGGCCCTTTGCTCCCGGGGCTCTGGGCAACAAGACTGCTCGCCTCGCCTCAGGCTTCAGACTGCAGAGGAATGAACAGAGTTGAAATTTCTTTAAGAAAAGATGGGGAAAAATGGCTCTTAAATTGGGACGCGTTTCCCCTACCACGCGGCACAACCCCTGAAATTTCCACCGTCTCGAACCCACCCGTGATCAACTAGTTGTCACACTTTAGGCCAAATCGGAATTTATGAATTTCACATGTTTTTTCACGAGTTTCGTAAATAAAACTGTTTAATTTCCTAAGAATTTTTTAAAATCTCGTGTTTCAAATGGGTCTTGATGTGTGTTTCGATTCATAGTTCCACACACAAGGCACCATTGGAAAGGGAAAACCCAAAAATACATTCATCAACAACTAAAAACAAAAAGAAATATTTCACCCGTTGAAAAAAAAAATCACAATCACTTACCTGACTTTTATCTTGGATCGTACTTACGCTCCTAACGCGGCATAATACTCAGTTACTTTCCCTTTTTTTGAAATTAAAATACTCAACTATTTCTTTAACTCGAGGAGTTTACATGAACAGCACAGCTACAATATATATGGAATTTTGCCGAGTTCCGTACGTATTCACTTAGTATCACTTACAAGATATCTTTGCCATGTTTGGGGGTGTAAGTAGATGACAGCCAGATTCTTATGAACAAGTGTAGATTAGCTTGCACCGTGCAGAAATGGCAAACTAATGGAAAGGCACTTTAGATTGATTTGACTCGAAGTAACTGACGATGAAAACCAGGGTTGCTAACTAAGAAAGCATAACAAGCACATGCTTATCCCGCTCTAAGAAGAAAGCGAGGAAAAGTGAAGATTTGCGCGAGTGAACTGTGACAAGAAGGGCCTTGGCGAGGGGAATCATATCTCGCTAGAAATAGTGGAAGTGTGGGTATACACTATACAATTCTACCCGAGGTTTAAATTCGATACCTATCGATTACACATACATGATTATGTTTTAGTAAGAATGTTATGAGGTAACGGATTTAACCTTAATCTCCGTGTGTTTTAGTAAGGGTCTATTTGGTAGAGCTCTAGATTCCAGCTTCACCTGAGATCTGAAATTTATAGGTTAAAATAAAGTGAATTAAGTTTATATTTGTAGTCTAAAATATAAACAAGATGATCCATCTAAACACTCTTAATGTACTCATAGCTCCAGCTTCATGAATCTGGTGAAGCTAAGGGCCTGTTTGGTACGGCTCCAGCTCCACCAGATCCGTGGATCTGGTGGAGCTGGGTTTTCCTAGCTCCACAGATCCGTGAAGCTGGAGCTGTGAGTACATTAAGAATGTTTAGATGGATCATTTTGTTTATATTTTAGGCCAAAAATATAAACTTAATTTACTTTATTTTAGCCTACAAGTTTCAGTTCTCAGGAGAAGCTGGGATCTGGAGCTCTACCAAACAGGAAAATTTTCAGCTCCACCAGATTCTCAGAATCTGGAGAAGCTGAATCTCTGCCAAACAGGCCCTAAGAATTCGATACCGGGCGCATTTTTATGTGTATGTGGTTTTGCTCGTAATCGCCAAAAAAAAAATTTAATTCGTTATATACCACATGAAATTCCAAAGTTCTTGATTGTGAACATAATAAAGGATTACGCAATTTAGTTCCACAGTTAATGCACATATATAATCTTCCTCATCTCATATACATTCCTCCGTCGTCTAATACCCCCTTCAGTCCGAATACTAGTAGAAAAACAACTGGTGAGAACTAATTCCAGTAGTTAGCTCAAATTTTCTTCTAAAATGAAATTTGAAGAAAATTTTACACTAGCATCTATTTTTCCTTGGCTGTTTGAGAGGTAGCTCCAGTTGTCTCGGCTCTATTTTGCCTTGATAATATTTGCGCAATATAGTATTTTGCCCAGTGCTGACAAGGAATAGCAGAGCAGGATCAGAGACGCCCTCTTGGATTTTTTTCCCTCGTTGCGCTCGCTTCTTGACAGCGGCATTTTGCTTCCAGTGGCGTCTCTTCACATTGCTACTTTTTTGTCGTCTTATTGTACATGGACGGCTGATTCTTTTCCTTACGAAAAGGAAAGGCAAAAACAAAGGAAAAAAGAACGATAATTTGACGGCTCATAGCAACTGGCAGAGATCACCGGATAAGACTTTGGTACAGGCACTATTGGAAATATATGTAATATTTTAATTTCAAATTTTATTATGAGATAAATATTACAAAAAGACTAAGATGCGAGTCAACAAGCTATGTATTATACTTCAAAATATACTTAAAAATTTAATATATCAGAGTCGATTTCGGCTCGATGAAGAATATGAAGCAGCATAGACGTAGTTATAGAGGTAATCGACATCGACGAAGAAGTCGAACAGTCACGCAGGTGATCTGCTTAGAGCCTTAGTACCGCCGCATGTAGGTGCCAAGGAGGAAGCCTGACACTATTCAACTGCTCAACACCATGTACAACCATCAAGAGAGGAGGAAGAAGACTAGAGCAGAAATTCGGTGGTTTTTAGGTTGGATGTCTCTAAATCTTTATACATGTGCACGGCAATTACTCAGTAGTAACTGACAGCATTATCTCGATTAAATCAAATTAAAATAGGCTTTTAAACAGAATGAATAAAAGAGATAATAGTATGATTTAACAAAAAAGGTGAATTTAATGTGCTAGGAGACAAGTTATGAGACAACACAGTTTTTCACATGAAAAATATACGAATACACGCGCATGTATTTAGCTAAAGTCTACCTCATACCATCCTTAGACTATCTCCAGCGGTATCCTTTCAGCCTCCAAATCCCTTCGCAAACAGATCCCAAGCACTCCAACGAATTCCCTTTACGGTTCCCTTCGGAAGGGATTTGAAGAGAGAATTCTCTCTCCAATCTCTATACAAAACCCTTCGAGGGGATGCTGCTGGAGATGATAGGAATGAAGGGAATGAATATGGAGAAGAGAATGAGGAAAGAGAAGGGATTAAAGGGAAATTGCTGGAGATAGTCTTATGTCATGTATTACATTGTTTTAAGAAGTGGTAAATGCTTTAAAATTTCTAAAGGAAATAAGCCTCAACCAATGGGCCAAATTCCATTAGGGTGCACAACAAGACAGCCCAACATCGTTCAGCACTAAAAATCATACCAAAACCACATTTTAAAAGGCCGTAGAAGGGAACAAGCCTTTCACCACCCTTCAGCCAAGAACAAAATGGCGAAAATCTCCGTTCGTACACCCTTACATCTCTGTGACGATATGACTATAAATATTTCAGTCCTAGATTCTTTTCAGTCCTAACAAGAAGTCAATTTTCATGCGCACGTGAGAGAGCATGTATTAGGCTGTGCCATGTCTAGTTTGGATCTTTGGGAATTTTAAAACGCCAGTGACAGCAGAACTGTAAATATTTCAGTCCTAAATTCTTTTCTAAATCCTAACAATTAGCCAATTTTCATGCGCAGAGAGAGAGAGAGAGAGAGAGAGAGAGAGAGAGAGAGCATGAATTAGGCTGGCATGTCCACTTAGATCTTTTGGAATTTTAAAACGCAAGAACTGTTCAATTATGCCATTCGGATGTTTCACACAAGGTTTTTGGAGAGACACGATTAGGCTGGCATGTCTACTTAGATCTTTTGGAATTTTAAAACGCAAGAACTGTTCAATTATGCCATTCGAATGTTTCACACAAGGTTTTTGGAGACACACGAAGCATGCGGTTAGACCTTACGTTAGATTTCCTTCAAAATTTCAATAGGAATTTCATATGATTTGCAGGGACTCGTTCCTTTGCTCCGAAGAGATAAGAGAGCAAAATTTTCCATAGGATCCCAATTCTACAAAAATTCCTCCATTTTCCCTTTCATCCAAGTGGTTAATTTAAAGGTTTTCTTCAGTTTATCTCTGCAGTACTACAGTAAGGTCTTACACCGCTACTCAGCTACACGTGTGTGTAGACTAGAGTTGTCTTCTACCATTTTCATAAGCTTATATGTACATCACTAAAATTTCGTAGACTGCCGCAGAAGGATATTCCGTCAGCTAAAGACTGCCAATGTCAGAATCTTAATACCGTCCGAGGTAGGAGCTGTTGCGATGGAGATTATGTTGCAGTTGCAATGAGCTCAGGCCATCGTAGAATTTCAGTTCATCGGTTAGGCCTTTGCACACCCGCTGCCACTCACAGAGTTCATTTCTCAACTTGTCTGCCTGTTCAGTGACAAGTGAGCACATCGGCTGTTAGAATATGAAGATCAAATAAGAGAAATTTTTATCTATCAGGAGTTAGTGCTGTATGGTGTGACTGGTTCCTGGAGGGAAAAGTAACCACTCAGAGCTGAACTGCAGAGAAGCTGTTTCGTTTTTCAACAAATCTTACACATTCACAACACCTGAACTATCTAATGGATCAATTAATGTTGTACTGATACTAGATACCACATTTTACAAGCACCTTACCTTACATAGGAGTTGCTGCTCTGCTGCCTCAAGTTCGGAGCACCTTCAGAAGCAAGCAAAGCGATTATTTTGGTAACAATCATAACACAGTTTTTAAAAATAATAATGAACAATTTTAGTTTCTGAGTAAGAAAATGCAGGGATGACGTATTTGTTTTTTTGTTTTACTATTTCTACGACTCTACAAACTACAAAGAAGTGTCTCTATACCCCTCTCCCAACCAACCAAACAATCAGCCCCTTAACTTCCTATTTGCTTCATCATTGCGGATCATTGATGAAACAAAACAGAACAATCTACTGCCGTGCATGTAAATGGAATACATAGCGTTCTAAAATAGTATATGGAATATATGGTGCATTAAGAAAGAGAAAGGAATCCATATGTGTAAGCTTTAGCTTGACCTGATGTAAAAGGGTGAACTGTATATTTGGTTTCTATAATTTGCTGTCAAGCTCAATGTAGTTTATCTATGCTAAAATCATAAATGTTAGTTACATGATAAAAATTAGTTCACAACTTGTCACTGTTCTTACTATAGGGATGAAGAAAAGCTGAGATGCCACAACCGCAGGTTGCCTCGTGAGAGATAACACACATAGTACACATTTATACTTTTATAGAGCACTTTATATTATCTTAACACTAATGAATGAAAGCAAATGCGTGTCCTTCTTCCAAGATTACCAAGACATAATAAACAAAGGAAGAAATCTTTTTGCACAAAATACCAGTTGTCAGTTCACTAGTGTAAGTCACTTTTGTTTGTGCTAACTCAATTTTTACCATATCCATTTGACAAAAGGACCAAATAAGAACCAATGATAAAAGTAACGGGTAGTCAATTTTAGCACTGTGAGTTTGGATTATAGCCTCACTTTACCTCACCAAATTCTGGTCATGCCCTAGCAATTTGTGCTGCTATTTGGTTGTTTCCAAATTTTGGCTAGCCCTATGGAATTTAGTCATGCCTTGAGGAATCTTGCAAACTTTATTGACAAATCATGGGTAGTCAAATCAATAAATTTCTGGTTGCCAAATCTTCCACTACCTCTCTCAATAAGGGGGCTGTCACATCCCAAATATTTGAGTTTTAGAATGTTTAATAATTAAAATGAACCATTAGCATTTTTCCCAAATTAACCAAAGCTTAAATTGAATTTTTCTTTATGTAAAAGATTTAATTTGACTAAACTATGCATCAAACAAAAGATTTCCGATTAAAGTTGGTTTCCTTGTGCTCCAAGGAATTTTTCTTATTTTTGATATTTTTCTGAATTTATTTGCTATTTATTCAGATTTATTTGAATTTCTGGTGAATTATTAACTGGAAAATCAATTCTTAGTTTGAAAATCAGCCTCAGGCCGATTTTCCACAGCATGTTCCTATTCCACTGCGGCCTGCTTGCGCTTGGCCCGCTTCGCCTCATCATCGCATGGCCTTTCTCGGATCGCTCGCTGCCTAGCCCAACCCAGCCTCTGCGCGCTTGTTCACGCCTGATCGCCAAACCCTAGCCACCTCGAAGTCCAGCTGCCGTATGCCACCGCCTTTGTATTCTCCCTGTGAACACCTCCCTAGGGCTATAAAAGTGGTGGGGTACCCCCTCAGAGGTTCTCCGCTTCGCGCTACCTCGTTTGCCCCATCTCACGCCGCTCGAGTCACTGCCATCCCTGAGATCTCACCTGCCAGAGTAGCGTCACTGCAGCCAAGGTCTTCTCCGTGTCGATCTCTATTGCCAGTCTGTCTTAGCCATTGCCATTTGCTTCTCAGAGTTCACGTCACTCTCATCCCGTGCTTGTATGGCCATCCACCATGTCGCCATCGTGTCGCCACGTTGTGTCCACGCATGCTCCCCGTCAGCCCTAGCGTTGCATCAGTGCTCACATGTTAGCCCGGTCACCCATGCCACCACGGTGTCCACGTCAGCCGCCATCATGTAGTGTGCACCATCTCACTTAGCGACCAAGATCTTTGCCGATCATCACGACATCAAGAATGACATTAGCGCTATATCATCTCAGGCACCGTGCACCGTGAGTCGAGCGCAGTGCCATAGACCCAGTCCACCAAATTCTAGCCGACGTCAGCATGACACAATAAAAGGATTTTTCTTTAGAAAATAATTCCAGAAAATATTCTTTTTCTATTTTTTTTCTGACTTTAGTCTTTCGGAGCCCATTCTCTCTCATACGAACTCCGATTAAGGCGATTCAAATTTCTAAATTTTTCTAAAATCGACCTCCACATTCCAGAGCCATCTATTTTCAATTTGGAGTTCGATTGAGTCTTAGCTTGTTATTTATTTGCATTTGTTGCTTTCTTTTTTGGTAGACGCTAATCCTAAAGGAGTAAACGGAGAATTTGAAGATCAAGACTCAGTAGCAGATCAACAAGGCAAGGTCATAACTTTTGATCATATTGAGCCTATGTTTGCAAAAGTAATTTGTTATACAGTTGCATGCTATCTGTATATCAATGATTAATTGTTAGGAATAGCTATATACCTAGTTATCATTATGTCACCTTGATTATTGGAATACCATGTATTCATTTTTAACCCTAGGTTCAGGTATTTTTAGTTGGACATGATCATATTACCAACATTAGATTATTGTAGCTATGCTTAGGCATGCTTAGTTATATGATGGGATTCATGTCACATGTTGAATAATGTTAATCTTGACTTAATGAGATATTGAATTGTGGCTGGTAGCCGCTGTTGTAAAATTTGTTGTACTATGGCAAGGTGTGCCATTGGTCTTGGTTATACAAAATAGTTTTTCCTCAGACAAGTGATCGTGTAGTAAAGGGAGTACCGCTAGCATATTTGGGATGTGAATGCCTTGCCTGAGACAACTTAAGGACTTCATCTTATGCGCTATTGAACTGGGCCTAACCGTACTGTTAGAGATATATTCTTTCCCTGATTTCTGTAGATAGTTTCCTTATGTGTTGTAACCAAATATGGTTAGTTGTAATCTGATTGTAACTTCTATACTTATCCCTTGGGGATACATATATAAATATATGCTCTGCCATCCTAGAGATGTGCGGTAGCTTTCCCTATTCTTTCCCCTTCTACATGGTATCAGATTGATTCGATCCTCTCCACCACCGCTGTCCCCCATGTCGTCCTCTTCCGCCTCCTCTGCTGCAGCGCTCTCCTCCTTGGCCGGCTCTGGCTCTGGCGCCGCTGCACTCTCCTTCCTGCGGGCTTCCCTCCCCGTGCAGCTTGACCTAGCCGCCGGCAACTTCACCAAGTGGGACATTTTTCTCCGCGCCCTTCTTGGGCGTCACGGTCTTCTCCACCACATCGACAGCTCTGCTCCTCTTCCCGATGACGCCACCTGGATCTCTGATGACTATGCTGTCCTCTCCGTCATGTACGGCGCCATCTCCCCTGAGGTGCTCGACATCGTTCTGGACAAGCAGCAGACCGCTCGCGAGCTCTGGGTCGCCGCCGATACCCTGTTTTGCGGCAACAAGGAGAGCCGAGCGATCGTTCTCCTCAACGAGTTCCACAGCCTTCAACAAGGTGATCTCTCCGTCACCGCTTATTGCAAGGAGCAGAAGCGGCTTGCCGATGCCCTGCGCGACGCTGACACGCCCATCGACGATCGTCTCCTGGTGCTGAATGTTCTCCGCGGCCTCAACAAGACCATGTCCCATGCTGCCACGGTCATTGCTATGACCACACCTCTGCCGACCTTCATCGCCACCAGATCGGAACTTCTGAAGGAGGAGACGCGCCTCGGTGCTTCCGCCAAAGCCGAGGCTGCCAGCGCCCTTCTCGTCACCACCAACAAGGCTTCCTCTTGTTCTGGGCATGCCTGTCGTGGTGATAACCGCGGTGATGGCGCTTCTTCTTCTCACAAGAACAAGAAGCATTGGAAGAAGAAAGGAAGTCACAGCGGCGGGTTCTTCCCTGCGCCCCATCCGCCGTTCCCCACCGGGCAATGGATCTGCATGCCCCAACCCCGCCAATGGGCGCACAGGCGATGGGCGTCGAATCGGGCGCCCTCCAATGCTCCTTTCACGCCTTCTCCAGGATGCGGCGCACCGGGCATTCTCGGTCCTCGTCCTCAGGCCTTCATCACCTCGGCGGCCCCTGCCTTCCCATCCCAGCCTTCTACACCAAGCGCCGCCTCTGGGGACAAGGTTGGTCTCATCTCGTGTTGAACAACTTCGGATCAGCGACCACGTGGCTGGGTCATGGACTCCGGAGCATCCGCTCACATGACGCCTGATGATGGTAATTTGCATTGTTCATCCCCTGTTTCCCCTCCGTCTCATGTGACTGTCGGTAATGGCTCTACCATTCCTATAACCTTTGCTGGTTCCAGTACTATTACTTCTTCGTCTGGGTCTTCTTTTCAATTAAATCGTGTTCTTCATGTTCCCTCCTTGATTCGTAATCTGCTTTCAGTTCGTCAATTCACCCGTGATAATGCATGCTCCATTGAATTTGATCCATTCGGTTTCTCTGTAAAGGACCTGCACACGAAGAAGACTCTTCATCGCTGCAATAGCCGTGGAGACCTCTACGTCTTTCCTGCTGTCCCAGCCCGCTCCACTAATAATTTTGCTTCCTTTGCAGTCTCCTCGGAGGTGTGGCATCGTCGTCTTGGTCATCCTGGACGTGACTCCACCACCCACATTCGTCAATCCAGTGCCATCCAAATAAAACCATGTCATTCTTTATGTCATGCATGTCAACTTGGCAAAAGTGTCCGTTTACCTTTTGATTCCTCCACAAGTGTATCCCGCAAACCTTTTCAATTAATCCATTGTGATTTGTGGACTTCTCCTGTGGAAAGCATTTCTGGTTGTCAATATTATCTTGTCGTTGTGGATGATTTCTCACATTTCTTTTGGACTTTTCCCCTCCACCATAAGTCTGACGTTCGCCTAAACTACAGTCCTTTGTTTTCGTCCAAACTCAATTCGGAGTTCCCGTCTGTGCTTTGCAAACCGATAACGGCAAAGAGTTTGTCAACTCCGCTGTTCTTGCCTTTTTGGATAGCACAGGCGTCATACTTCGCTGCTCCTGCCCCTACACTTCCCCTCAAAACGGCAAGGCTGAGCGCGCTCTTCGTACTATTAATGATGTTGTGCGCACTCTCCTTCAGGCTGACCTTCCTCCTCGCTTTTGGGCCGAAGCACTGGCTACTGCTACTTATCTGCTTAACCGCCGTCCAAGTACCACTCTTTCCCACAAAACTCCATACCAGGTTCTCTACAACATATCACCATCCTATGACCACCTTCGTGTCTTTGGTTGTTTATGTTTTCCTAACACCACCGCTACATCAGCCCACAAACTTCAGCCTCGCTCCACTCCTTGTGTGTTTCTCGGATATCCTCCTAACCACAAAGGCTATCGGTGTTATGATCCCAAGAGTCGCCGTGTAATTATCTCTCGTCATGTCGTCTTTGATGAGTCGACCTTTCCCTTCGCCTCACTTACCTCGTCTCCGAGCACTTCGGCGCGAGATCTTGTTTTTTTACAGGAGGATGTTGCTCTGCCTTGGCGCACACTGCCACCCAAACCGCCGGTTCGTGCAGTCTACTCCCGGCGTCCCCTGCGAAGACCGCTCCGGTCGCTTCAGATCTGCGCCGATCTCAGACGCCCTTCACAGCTCGGCTGGCATTGGTCCTCATCCTATGCGTACGCGGGCTAAAGACGGCATTGTGGCCCCTGTTTGTCGCTATGGCTTCTCTGCTTCAACGTCACTTGCAGCACCTGCTTCGGTTCCTGCTGCTGTCGCTGCCTCTCCCATTCCAAAGTCCTATCTGACTGCTTTGAAGGATCCTCAGTGGCGACAGGCCATGGCAATGGAGTTTCAGGCGCTTGTTGATAATGGCACATGGGTTCTCACTCCTCGTCCTCCAGGTGCTAATATCGTTTCCGGCAAATGGGTTTTCCGGCATAAGTTTCACTCTGACGGTACTCTTGCCCGCCACAAAGCTCGTTGGGTTGTCCGTGGCTACTCTCAACAGCCTGGTATTGATTATGAAGAGACCTTCAGTCCTGTGGTTAAGCCTGCTACCATTCGCGTCATTCTCAGTATTGCCATCTCTCGGGGCTAGTCTATTCGGCAATTGGATGTGAAGAATGCTTTTCTCCATGGGGACCTCAATGAGACCGTCTATTGTGAGCAGCCTTCGGGATTTGTTGACCCTCGCCATCCTCGTCATGTGTGCAAGCTTATCAAATCCCTCTATGGGCTCAAACAAGCTCCGCGTGCCTGGTACCACCGGTTTTCTACCTACCTCACTAAGTTGGGATTCACTGCTGCAACTTCGGACACCTCCTTGTTCGTTTTCCGCCATGGTGACCAACTTGCTTATATTCTGCTCTATGTGGATGATATCATTATTACATCTTCCACTGATGCTCTTTTGTTGCGGCTGACTGCCTCTCTTCACTCGGAGTTTGCGATGACTGATCTTGGTGATCTCCACTACTTCCTTGGTATTTCAGTCACCCGATCAGCCACCGGTCTGCTCTTGTCCCAGCGGCAGTATGTTTTGGACCTTCTGCGTCGTGCCGGTATGAGTGACTGCCATCCTACCACGCCTGTTGATACTCAGTCCAAGCTCTCCGCAACTGATGGTGCTCTGTTATCTGATCCCTCGGATTATCGCAGCATTACTGGGGCTCTTCAGTACCTCACTTTGACTCGGCCAGATATTCAGTATGCCGTTCAACAGGCTTGTTTACACATGCATGCTCCACGGGAACCCCATTTTGCTCTTGTGAAACGCATTTTGCGCTACATCAAGGGTACTATTGACGATGGCTTGTTCCTTCCGGCATCATCCTCTTCTGATTTAATTGCATATTCGACGCCGATCAATTTGGTTGTCCGATTCGGCGTTCCACCTCGGGTTTCTGTGTCTACCTCGGCGACAGTCTTGTTTCTTGGTCTTCAGCGGCAACCACCGTCTCCGCTCTAGTCTTTGAAGCCGAGTATCGTGCCGTGGCTCATGTTGTCGCTGAATGTTGCTGGATCCGTCAACTTCTTCAGGAACTTAATCTTCCTTCCCAGAAGGCCACGGTTGTATACTGTGACAATGTTAGCACTGTTTACATGTCAGCAAATCCAGTCCAACACAAGCGCACCAAGCATATTGAGATTGATATCCATTTCGTGCGCGAGAAAGTTTCCATCGGCCAAGTCTGTGTGCTTCATGTTCCATCCGCTCTTCAGTTTGCCGATGTCATGACCAAAGGTCTACCATCCAAGATGTTCCTGGAATTCAAATCCAGTCTTGGCGTTCATCCGCCTCCCGCTGCGACTGCAGGGGGGGTGGTGTTAGAGATATATTCTTTCCCTGATTTCTATAGATAGTTTCCTTATGTGTTGTAACCAAATATGGTTAGTTGTAATCTGATTGTAACTTCTATACTTATCCCTTGGGGATACATATATAAATATATGCTCTGCCATCCTAGAGATGTGCGGTAGCTTTCCCTATTCTTTCCCCTTCTACACGTACAACCATATATCTAGTAGGGACAGACCTAACTGATTAATTTGTAATGTCTAAATTTGAGTACAGTTAGTTGGTGGTGTGGATTCTGGGATGGATGGGTAAATTCACATGGCTCAAGAGGGGGCCTTGAGGGGTGAAATTTTAGTGGGCAATACCGAGTGTAGACAGAGCATTATAAAGACTTTGTCATGATTCTCTGCCGACACATCAAATGAAGTGTGTTTATCGCGTGGCAATCAGTGTTATCACGGTGTTGCCTAGGTGTCCTGGCGGCCGGAAGGGCGCGCCATAGGCCGGCGCCTCGCCTGGAGGAGGCCAAGCGGCCGCCTGGACTTCCAAGCGTCACGGCGGCACACCTAGGCGTTTGGGCAAGGCGTTGGGTGGACCGCTGGGCACCGATAATCCAGTACCTCGTTGCCGTCGGCCTTAGGCCCCGCACACGATGCAGCTTCTCTCGGTTGGCCGTCGCCCATGACTCCCAGTCGGTCGTCGCCATCCCCTCCTGTTGTCGTCGCTACCGGATCCAGCGTTCTCGATCAACTTCGGATTCGTCGTCCCAGATCCGATCAGCTCTGGATCCACCGTCCCAGATCTGGCCGCCGCCGTCCCAGATCTGCAACGGCCGTAGGTGAGGGCGGAGGAGAGGGGAGAGGAATCGGCAGGGAGCAGAGAGGTCGCCGACGCCAGAGAGAGGAGAGGAGGCGACGTCGGCTGGGATGGAGAGAGGTAGCGGCTGGGTTTGGATAGCACGTGTGAAGGAGAGGGAGGAGGGGGAGCCGGGAGGGTTTGGAGAATGGAGAGCGCGTGTGATGGGCCTTCAGCTGCTCTCGCCGAGAGGATTAGGAGCGCCTAGTAATGGGCTAGGCTAAATGACTAGTGTTGATGCTATTCAGCTACAACTACCTTGAACATTTCTTTGGCCACCAAATCGTTGCCTAGGCATCCAGGCGTTCGGCTGGCGCCTCGCCTCGCCTTGTTGCCATGATAACCATGGTGGCAATATGAGAATATCATGTCTTGTGAGTAAACTAGTACAATCGTTGCAAAGTGTAAAACTATTCGAATAGTTATATCCGTGGTCATGGACATGCACGAGAATTTCACATAAGGTATAAAGTGTTTCATAAAATATTGGAAGGTGTAATTGTTGGGATGTGAATAGGGAGTTCACTGTTATTTTTTTTGTCTAAAGTTAACATTGATGAATTTAGTGGTTCGATGATTGTTTTAGATGGTGTTGGGTGAAGTCTTACCAATCTATTCATGTTGTCTACCATTGATTAACCAGTTATTTATTATCTTTTTCATAAATATACTTTCAATCTATTTATTGTATTTAACTTCAAATTATTTCTTTCTACAAAAGAACCATATGACTGTCCTTTGTCAAGCCTTGCATGAATATATTGTATCATTTTCCTACGGCTTGCTGAGTACTTTTTGTACTCACGGCTATATGCATTTGCTGATCAGTTGCTAAGGAAGTACTAGGAAATACAGAGTTCTATGAGGAGTACTATGAAGATTACATGGATTAGGAAGGCGTTCCCTAAATGATTTCTGGCATCATGTCAAATGACCCAAGTTACTTTATTTCCACTGCAATAATTTATCTATTTCTTAAGCCCTTAAGGCATAGTGGTGTAAACTTTAATCATAAGGTCCATCGCTTTATTTAACAATAATTTGCTACTTTCTTAGTTAATTCATTATTTGGTATGGTATTTCATCTATGTTGCTACTGTGTGCACTAGCGCGATTCTAGACTAATGCAGTATACATAGAGGGTTTCGAATTCATAAATCGAGTACCGACAGAGATGGTATCAGAGCCATATCGATTGTAGATCGCTACCCTAGTTCTTCAAAATTATTTTCTAAATCAAAACAACAAATTGGCATTAAATAGTTTGTCTCCTCTCATCTTATTATTATATTATTATTCCTTTCCTTTGCTAAAATATTTTTTTAAACAGTTTAAATTGATCTCATCTTATGAAATGTCTCAAAACCTCAGGTCATCTGCAAAGAATCAAATCAAGGAGGATGATGATTCATATTTTTTGAGACCAATGGAGGAGCTGCTGGGATGATCAAGTCAATGAGAGTATGTCCGAGGTGACTACCATGTAAGATAGGATTTTGGTGCTCAAGTTGTGTTTGAGTATGTTACCCCTTTTCTAGTTTAGCTACGTAGAATCCACATTTATTAGGATTTTTATTGCTTTTGTGCCAGGTATGTTGTACACTTGCTCCAAGCATGGTGTTGTAGCCATACTTTAAGTTGAAAGTTTTATTGCCTCTCTAATTGTAGCCTTTTTGGCTATATCCCATGCTGATTTTTGTCCCCTAGATGATCTTACCACTCGTCACATGCTTTTCCCTCTTAACTATTAAACCCTTGGATCTACTCCGGAGTATCAACCATCTTGCTATCATTCTGAAGCTGATTGCAATTCACCAGTGGATGCCAATGCTAGTGCAGTATACTAAGAGGGTTTCGGCTTCATAAATCCAAGTCCCGACATGGGCTCCACATTACCTTTCCAACTTTTTGTCTTGCCCCAACTTCTACAAGCATTTGTGTTAGACATCATCCTAGATTGCCTTGTATAGAGATTATTAATATCCTGTATTGCCTTGTATAGATATTGCCTTATATAGGCTTTCCTTTTGTACCCTCATGCCTTGTATAGATATTCATGATGAATACAAGTATATGTATTATTCATAACATGGTACCAGAGTTGTGGTTCAAACTTTAGCTCCGAAATTAATTCCGCTGCCCCGAGAGGAGCCATCTCCACTCCCGAGGGCGCCCACCTCTGGTTGGATTTGTGCACCGCTTGGATCTGGCCTGGTTATCGTATTGTGGTTGCCTTGTTGAAAACGTTGTTGCCATCACCGATCTGGTTGTCGCTGCCCCCAATTTGGCTGCGACTGGATCGACTCATCACTGTCACCCCTTGGGCCACCACATCATCGCCTTGGGCTCTCAACATTGTCGCCATCACCTAGAGACCACCACCACCCCGTTCTCCACCAGATCTGGCATCTCTACTGCCTGATCCAACGCAACTGCACTCAAAAACAGGGTCTCGATGTCGCCGCTGCTCCCCTGTTCTCCACCGGATCCGGCCTCTCTGCACCAGATCTAGCCTTCTCTCATGGCCCCACACCAGATCTCAAGTCATCGTCGCGCCTCGAGGACGCTTGCCATCTGTCAAGGTCGTTGGATCCAATCAACTCCGTATTTGGCCGGATCTGTACGCCCCACAACTGGGATTGTCGTCCTCACCCGCGCTGGCCTTCATCTCGCATCGTTGTCCTCAACCGCGCCGGCCTCCTCTACGATCCGTCAAGGGTGAGGCCAGTCCACTTGGCAGCCATGGAGGGGCAAGGAGGCCTCCATCGCTTCTTACACAATGCCTCTTTGCCGCCTCTCCTCGTTAGTACCACCTCGATGTGGTTGCGGATGGCTAGATCCAATGACAATGAAGCTTCCTTATGTAGCCCATGCAAAAATGCCTCTTTTTTCTCTCTCTAGATTTAGGGGATTGAAGTCCGAAGTACTCACTGCTAGCTACTACTAGTCCGTGGTGCTATTTGGTTGATGTTGTTGAGCTACTATTGCTATTGTTGAGCTACTGCTGCTAATGCTAGTCTATTATTAGTATTTCCTTTAGTGTCTTTGTTTCCATTGTGTCTATCCAAGTCCATTGCTCTCTCCTTTTTTTGAGTTTGTCCATGCTGTACTATTGCATCAATATTTGTTAGTCAGCTGATTACTTTGCTAGCCATGGTCCATCCTTTTGGATTGTGTGGCTTTTTTCTTCCCTTTTGCATGGCCACAACCGCTGCTCTTCTCTTTGAGCTGCTGCAAATCGCAGAAGTCATTATGATGCCGCCGCTTCTCTCTGAGCTGATGCCCCGAGCTTCTAAGGCTGCTGCACTTCTTATGCATTGTGCCTCCATTGCGCTTCTAGTACACTACGCCGCCACCATCTTGGGCTTCAATCTACGCCGTGCTTCTATCTATCTCTATTCAACTTGGTTTGATAGCGCTCTCTTTTTGCGTCGGCTTCATCATCTTCTTTGTCATATAGCCACAGTCAACTTTGCTCCTGCTTTCCTCTGCTTTCTCAGTCCCTGCACTTTGTGCTTTATGGCTGACGCACAACCTCGGATGGGAGATCATTTTGATACTCAACACATTTTCCAAGAGCTGCACGCCGTGACGACAACTTGAAGACTAGGACTTTAGCATCTATAGGTGCTATTAGCATTGCTCGAGACCTGGTGAAGCATGAGCTTGTGACGACCCAAAAGTTCAATTAACCAAAAAAAGTCATTAAGCAACTAATGGAGAACATAATAAGCAACTAAACTGGATTATCAAGTCAAGCACAAGTAATTAAGGTGACCAATATAGCCTCATGTACCAGTAGAAATCCCGTGAGTAAAAAGGTAAAATGGAGCACATTAAAGAGACAAGGATAGAGCACAGCCAGTGCATCTCCCCTTCTCCATTTCATCAAAACCAAGAACCAACCGAGAGCCAGCTAGCCAGCAGCAGCATTCATCCCCCCTTCCTCATCTCAACCAAAGCACAACCATTGCTTTCCCCATTCTAGAGCCAACTAGAGAGCACAGCACTCCCCACATTGCCTCTAGCCCAAACCGAGAGGCACAGCAAGATCGGGAGGAGATCTAGCCGAGCCACATCGAGGAGAAGGTATCAAGCAAGAGGTCCAGATCAAGGACCAAGAGGAACCGATTGAGCTGAAGCTCAAGGAACTGGCTACCTGTACCAGTGCCTCTACCCAGCACCAACCTCTTCACCTCTAGAACCGAACCCCAGCCATCAGGAGCACAAGTAAGGCAGTAGAGTAGCAACAGAGTAATGTAGTATGCAAATGGGTAGATCGGGTAGAGTAGCTAGTAGATGGGGGAAAACAGGCATGGTCTCAGTAGGAGAGAAACCCTAGGGATCTGTGAGGAGTGTCCTGGCCATTACCGAGCACTCCCCGGCGTGCAGGCATAGCAAGTGTCGACACCCCGCATCCCAAACCTAGGATTCCACCCCTAAAATCATCATTGACCCATGCTTACCTTTAAATCATAGCACCATCTCACGTAAGAACACACCTCATGTGTTAATCAAAGCAACAAAATCACCTTTAAAGCAAAGCCTCAAATCAAGTAGCAATGCAGCAAACCCTAGAACCAACCGGGTGCGCCAAGTTGGGTAGAGCCAGGCTCGGCTGCGGGTGGCCGAGCTTGGGGCTAGACTAGGGCTAGAGGCCGTCACCAAGCCAAGGGCCGATAAGGGAGAGGAAGAGGGAGCGGCTCGGTGAGGTTGACGCTGAGCCAGAGAGGATCGGCCAGGAGGGAGAGCCAGCGGTCGGGTAAGGCCGATGATGGGCCATACCGGCCGTAGGAGAGGAGCTTGGGAGCATAAAAAGGGAAAAGAGAGAAGCCGAGAGCTTCAGCCGAGAGAAAATGAGAAAGGCAGGAGAGGTAGAAAGAAAAAGAGAGGAGGAAAAAGAGGAGAAAAGGAAAGAAAAGGAAAGAAAAGGGAAAAGTGGGAAAAATTAGAAAATGGGTAGATTACCCTAGCTTGGGAGTAGTTTAAGTATTTAGTTGGTTACCTGGATAAAACCAAAACAATGATTGTTAGCATGGTAGATTACCCTTTTGGGTTTAGGAGGTGTGCACAAGGCAGCTTGGGAGTTAGTTTAAGTATCTTCCTGGTTGGTTGTTTCTGTTTAGTGGACATCCTTGCCTATATGATATTAATCCAAAACAATGATAACTAGTTGCATTAAGTAAATGAAAGGTTAAATGTGACATTAAATACGCATAACTGCCAAGAATGCAAGCCCATACCCTGCATATAAATCAAAATGCAATATTTGGAATGGTTGGACACCATAACTCATATTCAAATAAATGCCTATAGGTTAATATATTATGATTTTCTGAACAAGAACAACACCCACCAGACAGCCAGAACCCGTATTCGAGCGAGGCCGTACATTCCGAGTATATACTAGGCAAGCATCCCTTGATCATGTTTTATTAAATGATTTTAACTGCTCTATGTATTTATTTATATCATCATTGCATGTGAAACCTTATTTTCCAATGAAATTATTAAATCGGAAGTGGTTAGGAAGGATGGGTTGAAATTGGATGGATGGATGGATAGTTGGAGTTGATAGTGGATTAGTTTATTTAGTTAATGGGTGGGTTGGCGTGTGTTATTATGGTTGGTACAGGGTGCCGATGAGAAGGGTTGTGGCTGATGGGGTACTCTACAATAGGCTATAATATAAGGTCAAAACAACTAACACTCGAGCAAAGAGTCATAAAACCAGTATCGACTATGGTGTATGAAATCGATGAGAAAAGGTTGTCCTATGATGGTATTAGAAATCTTCACATTGGGTAAGTGTTCCCAATTCGAGTGTAGAGTTGGAGAACTAATATTAGAGTAGTGATAAACGTTCTGGGGCATTTCTTGTGTCATTATGGGTAAAGTGGTACGAACCCTGCATAGGATAAATTTTGAATTCAAGATAGTCTCTTGGATTGGAGGCTACGGAAAGCTATTGTTGTCTCATATACACTTTAATAGTGTTTTCTAAATCCTAAGAATCAACAATCTTTAAAACTATAACTTAATTCTTGTAAAAGTGTATTTTGAGGGAAATTGGTCATTAGGTGGATCGGATTGGATTGAGAAGGAAAAATCATCTAATTGTATTTCTATATTAATGCTTGCTGAGTACCTGTACTCACCCTTACTAAATCCCCCTTGTTTAGAAGGTGAGTTCTATGGACACTCCTCCGAGGCCTGGGACGAGGGCTGTTCGCAGGACTAGGATATATAGGAAGACTACTACTACTAGAGGAGTAGAGGGTCTAGTATGCCTTATCTCAGCTCTGACAGGCCATCAGGGAATAGGTGGATATAATACATTTTGCTATATTTAGAACCTATGTAAGATTAAGTTAATGAATAGATAGCCTTATGTGGCTTAATGGAATGTAATAAAGAGTTCCATCTTCAGTCTCTAATTATTGTTCTGCTGCAATACTCAACTGATAAAGTATCGGCTTGCCATATATTTTGTTAGCTACTATACTGAGATTCACGTAATTAACTCAGGAGTAATGGCAGTGTGACTGTCATTACCCAGGGATTAATTATGCGGGTCACCACAGAGCTCACTAAGCAAATTGGTGTTGATGCTTCCTACATGTGGTCATAGGTGCATGATTAGATCGTGGCTCTTCAGTATGTGCCTTCAGAGTTTCAGTTGGCAAACTTCTTCATTAAGGCATAGACTAGAGCTCAACGTAGCTTTTATCTCTTCAAACTCAGCGCTGTTAATTCACCATCAGTTTGAGAGGGGCGATGTTAGACAGTATCCTAGATTTCCTTGTATGGAGATTGCTAGTATCCCGCATTGCCTTATATATACTTTCCTTATAGGCTTTTTTTTGTACTCTCATGTATATGTATATATTCTAGCCTATTGGCCTCATGATGAATACAAGCACTATTCATAACCGTTCCTGGCCAAATTTGTTGGCAATGCCCCACATTTGGTCATGACCAATTTTTGGTAGGGTTAAATGGGGCTCGAAACCAAAATGAAACAGAGTAGTTCTTTCTACTCATATAAACATAGCACAAGTTGGCAAGATCGGGCTCATGCCGAACATATGATGACAAACAAGTTGAATTGAGCTTATATGGTTTTGTTTCCCTCATCATCTCGAGTCTGCTATATACAACAAATTGGAGCTACATATGACAATTAAGTCCTGAAGCTTTTTGATGAATGCAACTACAGACAAACTAGTTAAGCATCCATGGGTATGAACTTTCAGTTCAAGGTCTGAACATTTTAGGCATTAAATCAGTTAGTGCATGAAGATGGACGTTGATTAACATGGTTCCTTCTTATATTGTAATTTAGAATCAAGTGTGCTTATTCTTGTGATATGTTATTTCTGTTGCTTAATAATAAAAAATGGTCCCACATCTCAAGCTTAGAAAGTTCGAGTTGATTAATTTGTGCAATACACCTGCTAATGATAATAAGCTGTTTGCTTACTTTGTCAATTCAGATTTTTCTACACCTCATTTAGACATTGTTGGGGAAATCCCATCACCTATTGGATGGGAGGCCCCATACTCCGCCATCCCTCCAAAGAGGGTACATGGTGCGAGATGTTGGAGGAAATCCCATCATGCTCCGCCAGCCCTTTAACGAGGGTACATGGTGCAGGGTGTTGGAGATCCTATCACACTCTGTCGGCCCTCTAAATAGGGTACGTGATGCGAGGTGTTGGGGGAGATCCCATCATACTCCGCCGGTCAGCTAAAGAGGGTATGTGGTGCGGTATCTAGCCCTCCAGGGCACTTTGCCTCGTTCTCGTCCATAGGGCATGAGACTTCTGGTTTGTGAGGACGCCCCCGTAAGCGCTCACTGAGATAAGAAGGGCATCCTCACATCGCTCGGTGTTATCTAATGAGTAGGATTGCCGTCTTGTGGCCCCCAAAAAGGGCCCAAGCCTCAGGGGCCCCTATGAAACCCTAGAGCCAGAGACTTACTCAAGAGAACGATGATGTGGGATCCATTACATCCTCTCAAGAATGATGAAGATGCCCACACTTAAGCCACTCCACTAGCGGTGGGGTAGTCTTTATGTGCTAGCCTGAGCCTGTATAAATCCTTGTGTATAAATCTTTATGTACTCGGGGGGCACACCGACAGTAGGGTGTTTACCTTAATGCCTGAACCTATATAAATCCTCGTGTCAACTCTCTCTCGTGGACAGTGGCCTGTGAAACGCCCAGCATCCACCCTCTCTCATGTATCCCGTTTCTCAACATACGACATATAAAATGTAGGTGTAAAATGAAATAAGCAACTAAAGTGCTTGTCGTGTCAAACATGATCTATGCAACCCAAAGAACGAAAAGTGGAAGAAACTTAAACTAAAAACAAGCTAAAAATTCTTTACTCACTGAGCCTTTAGCATCTTGTTCTCAGAGATCATAAGTCTGCTTTCCTCTCCCATCTAGAAATATTCAATGAATAACTATGTATTAAAAAGAAAACTAATTACCTTAAGAAACTTATTTACACATGACAAACCTCAATAATATTGACGTTTCCAGGTTGGTTAGCATAATCATTGGTGTTCTGCCTTTTTTGAGCCCTCCAATCAATCACTGGGCAAGAGTTTCTTCTTTTGAATGGTTCTGCTTTCCGGTTCATTAATCAGAAAAATATCAAGGGGTGTATCAAAGGGTATGAAAGATGTCTGAAACCAACCAGTTTGAAATTGCAGAGGTGAATTTCTTGTCATACATAATGAAGTCCTCGTATTTCTCCTTATTGAAGAGCATGCCCCATAGTCCATTTGATCCCACGAGGCACCAACATGCAAAGGATCTAGTAAGTTACCTACATTGGAATGAAGGTCCAACACTACAGATGCTTTGGCTCTTGAATTGCTGACATAAGTCTCTGTGGTAGCTCGGGCTGCTAGGCTATCACCATTGGTGTCAGCAACAGATGCATACTGTGCTGGAGGTAGTGTTTTTGCAATTCGAGTGTAGCCAACCAAATGAGCATGGTATCTCCTGCCATACATAGATGGAATGGTGATAGTCATCTTCCTTTTTCTCTTGAAAACTAGTATATATCAAAATATAAAAGAGACTAGGAAGATATTAGAGCACACACACAGTAAAAGAACAGAAAGCTATGCATCTGATTGGAAGGTGCATGTATTTACAAGCATAGTTACCCGAAACGCGATTCGTCCGAGTCGTGGTATGGGATTCGGATTTTCGCCACTTTTTCTTCCAATTTGCACTCGGAACACGAACCCCATAACATAAACTGGTTCGGGTTCGATGAATCGGGTTCACGATTCATGGGGGTTTAGAGCGAATCCGGTAACTATGTTTACAAGTATGTGTACATGACGAAAAGCTGGGATTGCAGCTTTAAGCGCTTTTGGTCCCATGTATAATACAAGTAAGTCAACTCACCAATACTCCATGTCATGCCTTTTAATCATGTCTCAAACTTTGGGTTCCATATATAATACAAGTGGACTCACCAATACTCCAGTGGGTTCCAGATATAATACGAGTGGACTCACCAATACTCCAGTGTCATGTCTTTTAATCGTGTCTCCAGTCTTTGGAAAAGTCCCGTCTTCTCAAAATCTTGCTTATCATGTGTAGGTCTTATAAAGTTTGCCTCCAAAACCCCTAGCAAATAGTATTTATTCAATAATAAAAAAATCTAGTACTAAAAAGAGTAGGACCAAACAAAAAAGTCAAAGTTGCACTAGGAATTCATACCAGCAATGCCTCTGCCACGACCTCTCTCAGAGCCTGCAGGCCAAAAGGGCTGAGCAAAGAAAACATGGAATTAATAAAATATGATGTGCCAGCATTTAGTATGCCGTAAAATGGATGTTAGACAAGGTGACTGAACTTTCACAATGAAGGGAGTTTTGAATTTCTAGTATCAGAAATTCAGAATATTAAAAAAAACCAACGTGCT
The DNA here is from genome assembly GCA_036346375.1 of Guadua angustifolia. Taxonomy (NCBI): domain Eukaryota; kingdom Viridiplantae; phylum Streptophyta; class Magnoliopsida; order Poales; family Poaceae; genus Guadua; species Guadua angustifolia. The sequence goes on along the minus strand of CM070505.1, from coordinate 46,276,008 downwards.
TTAAAGCAAAGGGGAATCACCTAAACCCCCTATATGTTTTAACCCAAAATCTGCAATACACACTTGGAAGGAAAGGTTGGCAATGAGGGTCCTTTAAGCTTTATCCTAATTGCAATATGCCACTGTAACAAGTTCTCAACTAATTCCAATTGGGCATTAATCATATATTATCACTAGTTTGGACTTTGTACTTTCGGCTGATGCTTTCCCTCGGCAATGGCATTATCATACAAATTTCTTGTCCCTTCAAAAAAATTATGAAAAAAATACAAATTTGACATACTGCAATATGACAAACTAAAAAGCGCTAGGACATGTAGTATTATAAATTTTTACCAGTATAAGACGGTTCTTGTGGTAGACATTAAATCCGTAGATATCCAGTTTTGGAGCACCTCTTAAGAAGCCAATTGTAGTAATGACATCAACCTGACTTACAACGAATGAATTAGCTGCACTGCATACTTTCCAATAATCCAAAAGAAAAATTCAATACTTAGATGAGTGCAAACTCTATTTCAAACTAAGTTTACTGAGCAATTTCATTTCTCAACAACATAGCATGATAATGATAAGTTCTTTGCTCAAAAGGAATGATATTGCAATCTAGTATAAGTTCCTTCTGTGAAAGCATCATTTAATTAGGCAAAATGTGCAAAATATCTTATTAGTAGATGTACAGCTGAGATCAGCTCTAAACAATGTTGGCTAGAACAAACCTCTGTGCTTACTCCAACTTGTGGTCGATATTTGATACATTCGCAGTATATGAGATCATTGACAATATGATGGGCTTCAACAACTCGTCCACACAAGATGACTTTAAAGTGCTCTGGTAGATGAAGATATAGTATAGATGCATAAACCTGGCAATGCTTTAGCTAGTCAGCCATTCCAACACATGTAAGTTGTAAAACCAGGTTTACTGCTTGGAACTTACACGAAGTGAGTATCGAAAGCGATTAGCAACATGCATATGATTAAACCTTTTTACTTTCTTGCGCTCTTCTGGTATCTCAGGTGCTCCTGAGATCATAATATCCTGCATCACCATGCCAGAAAGTTTTTCTTTAGTGAGAATTTCCGCAGAGAATGGCAAAGCTGGCAAGCACAGAGAATGCACGAGAACTATAGTCTATTCCCATCCTGCATGAGAACAGATCCAGGACTCCTAGTGGTGATTATAATTAGTAATTACTAGAGTCCATAAGGGTTCAGTGACAGACATCTGGTGGTTCCAAATGCAGTAAGCAAATTTCTTTGCCAATAGTTAGCAAGATGGAAGTCTTTTGTAAACCAACAGGGGGCATAAGGGTTCAGTGACAGGCATCCGGTGGTTCCAAATGCATTTAGCCAATTGCTAGCAAGATGGAAGTCTTTTGATAACCAACAGGGGGCAGTAAGGTGGTACAAGTAAAATATATATAAAAAATGGGTATATAATAACACAAATACCAAATTCAGAGTATTTCTATACCTACCCTCGATAAAAAAATAAAGAATTTCTATTCATAAGGCAAATACTAGATTTTCAATTGTTTCCAACTTTCGCAGAAAACAATTTTATCAGGGTATGCAATGAACTAAGTAACGTGTATACTTCATAGTGTATTGTGAATACTAAACACAGAAAGTAAACTGACATATACTGATCAGAGAGAAGAAAATCTCCACCTCTTCATCAGTTGTAAAGTCAAGCTCCATTTCCCTTGCATCGTTGAACCACAAGTTGAATACAGCGATTTTTGTGCCATGGCATCCTATTTCCCCAAACTGTCAGCACATGCATCTAAGTAAGTAGCTAGCGATCCTAAATAATAAACCAGTCTAGATATGTCAAAACGTTACTTATACCTTGAGATGTTGCACTTGAAAACAAAGTCTAGATATTCACCTTAAAAATATTACCTTTTGGGTATAAATTAACTAAGCAATAATAGAAGTAAATCAATTACTCTTAGATCAGTATCTTTGGTTCTAAGGCTATGTTTGGTACAGCTTCAGCTCCACCAGATCTGGTATTCCTAACTCCACTAGATCCGTGGAGCTGGAGCTGTGAGTATATTCAGAGTGTTTAGGTGGGTCATTTTATTTACATTTTAGACTAAAAATATAAACTTAATTCACTTTATTTTAGGCTACAAGTTTCAGATATGAGATGAAGCTGGGATCTGGTGCTCTACCAAACAGGGCCTAAGTATACCACAAGCCAATCAATTGATTTTCAACAAATATTGACAAGAGGTTGTCAGGGAAGAACTCCAATAACATATACCGATAAATAGAGAGTAGCAACTAACTTGATTCAACAAATCGTCTTCTGTAGGAAATGGAGACCACCTCAAAAGAGTGGACAAATTGGAAGAAAAATGCTTCTCACCATGGTCCATTATTCTTTTGAAAGTACAAGATGGTGCATCAAATTCATAGTCAACCTATGAAGAAAAATATCAGCAAGTGGAACTGGTTTAGTTGGAAATAGCACAGTATCATGGGTTTGGCTCAGTTAAAAGCCCTACACATGCTACTTGGTTTGCTGAAGCCTCAAGACAGTAATACTAACTAAAAAGTTATTACATTGAACAAAGAAGTTCAGTCTACTCATATAGTTGCAGGTACTACATTAATAATGATATAGGTTAACGAGTTCAATGAACTGACCATTGGTACCAATATGTCATTGCAGCCGGTTCTTGTAAGGAATGTGTAAGAGAGCAATCCAACACTTCGTGTCAATCTCCTGTCATACCAAACATTAAATTAAATAGAGAATTAACTCAATAAATCAAAGAAAACTGTAAACAATTAGAAAGACATCAGCAAAAGAGTTCAACACAAGAAGACAGTGTATATCAGAGTTACCAAAAACGTGGTTCATCTAAGTCATGGTACAGGATTCGGGTTTGCGATTTGCCACCTTTTCTTCTAATTTCCATTGCGAATACGAACCCCATACCCTAAACTGGTTTGGGTTCAACGAATCCAGTTGGCGATTCGTGGGGTTTTACAACAAATCTGGTAAATATGATCTATATCGTACTACCAATAGGCTTCGCTTGAACTTGCGGAGGCTTTTTAACAGTTCTTTGTTTGTTTGTTTTTTTGGACACCTTAACTAACAAACCTATATTCTAGAGCCAAAACAGAAAAAAAATTAATAGAATTGGTAAAGATTCCCTTAACCAGATTCCACAGCATGGTACAGCAATGGTAATAAACTAGCCCATAGCCACACCAGATGGGACATTCATTTTAGGATGGGTGGAGGACTAGAGAGGTGGAGACATTAACACAAAAATATATAGAAGAAACAAATTCAGACAAATTCGTTCTGTCTCACTGTGCTGGATGCATATACATAGAAGAAACAAACCTATTATCTTGTCTGCTGCTGAATACAATAACATCAGCTCCAAGCCTCATTGTGCTGGTTTTAAACCCATTTCCATCTGTAGTTGTGACTACACAAGTCAGCGACTGATCCATTTAGCAATGGAAAAAAGCAACAAAAGGCACTGGCAAGAATTATTACATTGTCCAATTGATGAATTCATGCATTTTTTGGAGAACCCAAAGCTCATACAGTGTCGAAGAGACTCCGGACTCATACCGCCTCCATCATCTTGAACATAGTAAAAAATATGAGCTATAGAAAGACAACATGAACATAATGCAGACACAATGCAAATAGATAGTACATATTTGTATCTACCTTGTATCACTAATGAATACTCGTCAACAGGAGAATATTTCATCTTTTCTATTTTTACGAAGGTTGCCCCATTGTGCACCTACTCCATGTTGCCCATGTAAAACAGTGCAGAGAAAAGAAAGCATGAGATTCATGAATAAAAAATAATGGTGATAATACTTTAGTGTTTATATATATATGAATCAAAACCTCATCAACAGCGTTGTCAAGCAGTTCTGCAATAGCTGTAGAATAAGAAGTTAGTCATGTCACTCTAGAGTCCAGATTTCCATAATTAGGAGCATACACGTAAAAGCAGAAGAAAAGTGCCAGATTTTACTGATGTCATTATGACTCACCACCAAATGCCCACTTGTGTGAAGTAGCATTCGAATGAAGAAACTTGGGATGAATCCGTAAGCGGTTTTGCCCATCTAAACACATTGCAAAATTCAATTATCAGAATAAACACAAAACAAACAAAAGGCGCATGCAAATGGGAAGGGAGTTGTCAAAACCACACCATCCTGATGAGTAAACTATCCATCTGACTTCTTAGTGCAGGTTTTTCCTCTTTGTTTCTGTGTTAATTGTTAAATACTGCAGAGAAAGAGGCTGGACGGTGCATCTTGATGGGTATTAGGGTATTGGGAGAGGGATATGGTCTTAATTCATTCTTGCTTAATGAACTCTGGATACAACCTCCCTGTTTTAGGGATGACATCTCTAATGGATGGTAACTTGATAGATGGAAACCTATGATGCCTATCTCTATTATGTGAAATAAGTCTAAAAGGAAATGAACCCAACAATGATATACACCAACTAAAGATACAAGTGAACAACTTGGTAGCATGCTGCATTGGTGGAACCTGATAAACAGTACCTCGCCTCCTACAGTACCCACAACGCAACATTTGGCAGTGCAGGTTGGATGTAGCTCTGGCATATGAATGAAACAAAGCAAATATTGTTGCCTGAGGTAATAAAGCAACATGTTTTTTACTTAAGTTTTCTACTTCAGATGAGAATAATAGGTCACAGTTCCATAGTTGGGTGAAAATGAAACTCCTATTCTACTATAATTTTGAACAATCCTTCTATTAAATTCATGTTCAAGTGGAGTAGCATGGAGCAGTGGATTGCACGTCAGCAAGTTTCGACCAACCAATGAGGAGTCGAATGGACGGAGGGGGGAATTCACCCCAACCTGCCACAGTTGGGACTCTAAATAGGACTGCTGGCCTGAAAAGGAAGGTTAATAACATACCGTTGATGGCAGCTTGAGCAGCAACCCTGTACTCTCCAGCTTTCCAGAATTGCCGGGGAAACGGCGCTGCAGTTGTTGACATGGATGGGAAACTCAGCAATGCAGCTGTCTTGTGACTCTGCTGTTCTGTCATTGATGACGATGAAGTAGCACCTTGTTCTGTCATTGATGAGAATGTGGCAGCACCTTGTTCTGCCATTGACGATGCTGTGGCAGCCTTGGCTGCATCTCCAGACTGCATAGTCTCTTCTGTGCCATCACCTGCTGCAATAAACTCCTGATTTCCAGACTGCATAGCCTCTTCCAGACCATCAACTGCTGCAACAAACACCTGATTTCCAGACTGCATAGCCTCTTCTGTGCCAGCACCTGCTGCAACAAACTCCCGCGTAGCCTTTTCCCTGCAATCACCAGCTGCAACAAACTCCTGAGTTCCAGACTGAATAACCTCTTCTGTGCAATCACCTACTGCAACAAACTCCTGATTTCCAGAATGTGTAGCCTCTTCCGCACCATCACCTGCTGCAACATACTCCTCATTTTCAGACTGCATAGCCTCATCCACGCCATCACCTGCTGCAACAAACTCCTGATTACCAGATTGCATAGCCTCTTCCACGCAATTACTAGCTGCAACGAAGTCTTCTTTACATAATGTTGTTGTGCGCTGAGGTGCATCGCCTTGTCCATGAACTGCAACAAAGTCCTGTCTATGTAATTTTGTTGCCGACTGAGCAGCATTGCCTTTCCCATGAGCAGAGTTACCTTCTTCAGTAACATCTGCTTCACTGGTCAAGTCAATTATTTCTACTTCCAGCTGAGTAGCATTAACTTGTCCTTGAGACTCGTGTTCGTCTTTAACAATCATCTCCTCATCATCGCACAAGTCAACATAGTCTACTATTGTCATTCTTAACCTGAAACGGCAACATGGCATGAATAATAGGCTTAGCAAAGGACAAATGTAGAAGAACCAGATGCTCAATCTATTATAAATTTGTCCAACAGTGAAAGGTAAAAGGTGTTACGAAAACAAAGTAGTGACTACATTTCTAACAGAATCTCTAATTCTCTTGAATATTAAAACTAACTTCTTGTTGTAATTTTACTTTAACCTCATGGATAAAAGATACAAATGCCCAATTCATAGATAGCATAGAGGAAAGAAGAATTTCTTTCAAATAATACATTTTAAAAATAATTTTACAAAAATAATAGGCCACATTTTTTTACAAATCGCCAATTGAAACGTCGGCAGAAGTCTCGGCCTTACCGACCAAATGAATCCACGAAAAAATTAATTTGTCGGTCTATTTAATCCGCGACAAAACAAACCGTTGTAGCCATTTCAAATGACGACAAAGCTTCTATCTGTTGCCAATTCATTTGGCGACTATATTTTTTTAATTTTTTCAGCGTATTATTTTTGTAAAATTATTTAAAAAATGTATTATTTAAAAAAATCGAGGAAAGAATACAAAGAAGACTTACCTCTCCTCTCTTAAGAACTAGGACTCACTGCTTCAATAACTTATCAGACTAAAGTAAATCTTACCAACAGTTCTCTTAAAAGAAAAAAATACTAACAGAGCATCCCAGTAAAATAAAGCATGGCTAAAAAAGGAATGTTGCCTAGCTCACTCAATAGTTCATATAAAAGGGTCCTTGGTTTTAAGAACCATCTTATCCTAGGATAGGTTGGTTCATCATAGGATCTTTCCATAATTTGGGGGGATGACCCATAGGGGTGAAAACGGGTTAAATTTTATCCGATCAATCCGATCAGGAGCAGATTCGGGATGGATTTTAGATATCCGGTCGGATCCGGATATTTGAATCCGGATATCAGATCGGATTCGGAGCATGAAGTATCCAGGAAATATGAGTCAGGACTCGAATATCAGATAATGACCCATTCGGATATCCAATTTTGACCCCTACTAGCTGACCCAGCCCATAGACTCCATGCGACCTAGCTTCCTAGGCGCCTGGCCCATCCAACCATCCCCCACCCCATCAGGCATCAGTCATCACTCATCACCCATTCAAGCATTCACGGATTCACCCTTGCGGCTACGAGGCTTTGACTCTCTATCGGCCTGAGTGCGGAGTGTCTGATGCCCTAATGGCCATGGCCCGATCCCCATTCAGTACCTTCAGCTATTCCCCACCCCAACAGGCCAACACCCCCACCCCTGGCGACGTCTCAGCTCGCCTCACCCCTCGGCGGACAGCGGTGTCTCACCCCCCACGGGCCAAGCACACCCTCCGGTGGCGTCTCCCTCCACCTCAGCACGGAGGCTCCCTCCACCCGGCACGGCGGCGTCTCCCTCCACACTCTACTGTTTGTAGATCTGAGCCTTCCTGGTGGGTGTTTTGGGTTGGAGTCTGTTTGTGTTGATTTGCTTGTGCCGGTGGCATGTGTGCTGATGGTTGTCTTGGTGGCTTGGTGCTGTAGTGCAACCGAGATCCATGGACCATCCAAGGATCTGGCCGCCTACGGCTACAAGCATGGCTTGGAAGGAGAGCATGGAGGGATGGAAGTAGAAGCAGGAGAGGCTACAACAACTTCGGAGCGATGGTGGTGGTGATTGGGACAGCGACAGTGATGCAGATATGTCGCTGTATGTGCTCGAACTTTGATTGACCAATGTTAGTTTTGCAGCTGCTAGGTTCTTCGGTTAGCGCGATGTGCTATTGGTGTGCTATAATTGGCTAGTTACAGAAATTAGTTGATGCTAATTGCTTGCACTAAAGGTCTCATACTCTGCTGGTAGTCTAATGCTATGCTTTCTTAAATTGCTAATCTCTAGCTAAACAGTGAACACAGATAAGGTGATATTTAGTCTCATTTTATGGTATATTGAAAAGAGGTTGCTGTGTTTAATCATGACATTTCCAAAATTTGGGGGCAACTCTATAGTTGCTGCTTGCTAGATGATGCACATCAAGACATTCTCTTGACAGACGCCAGTAAACAAATATAACTATTTGTGCTCATAGAAATCATTATGATTTGCCTTGGATCATGGTCAATAGCTTTATGCTCATAGAAATCAGTATGGACGTGTATGTAATACTAATTTGCATGGCATTGCTGATGTTTTATCTTTAATTCCTAATGTTTAATACAAGGAATAACTTTTTGCTGAAGTATTTTATTAAGGTAACATTTGTCCTTTCCTTTGCAAAAGTAAATGCTAGACTATAGTTGTAAAGTGTTTGTTAAATTTGTTGAACAGAATGGATGAAGCTCAACAGCCGTTGTCCAGAAAAATCCCAATTCCTTCAAGCCGAATTAATTCCTATAGGATGATTATCATTATTCGGTTGGTGGTTTTGGGGTTCTTCTTCCACTACTGAGTGATGCATCCAGTGAATGATGCATTTGCTTTATGGCTCATATCTGTAATATGTGAAATCTGGTTTGCCATGTCTTGGATTCTTGATCAATTCCCAAAATGGCTTCCCATTGAGAGAGAGACTTACCTGTCACTAAGGTTGGTTCAATGTCGAAACCAAGAGAAATTCTTTGCCTATCTTGTTAAAATTTTGAATCTAAAAAGCTTTTTGCTTGTCTGATTAGGTTTGAAAAGGAAGGACAACCTTCTAAACTTGCTCCAGTTGACTTCTTTGTCAGAACTGTTGAGGTGAGGTTCCAACTAAAACGACAGATAATCATCGGGCTATTCATCCACCCAAGATGCGGCCCAGATTGTCAAGGTATGCTGCTTATTTCCCTTTTATATGTTGTGTGATGAATGATAAGTTATAACACAGTTTTGAAAAGTGGGTTATTTATAAGTTATTACTCTACATATGTGTGTATTATCTGTATATATTTATCTGTTCCCGATTCGAATATCACGTATCTGTCCCGTGTCCGTATCCCGAATAACCCGAATTCATATCCATATCTGGCTAGCCCGTATCCGTTCTGAATCCGGGAAAAAAATATGGGTCAGGATACAGGAAGAGCACTATCCGCCTGTATCCGACCCGTTTCCACCCCTAATGACCCATTCCTCCTTTCTCTACTAGCCTTGTCTTATGAGGGAAGAGATGGCAATGGACCAACTCATTCCATTCCAAATAAGATAAAATAAAAACTCAAACCAAACACTATAATAAAATTAGCAAACTACCCCCAACAAGCTCAATTCCATAAAAATGTTGAAACTGGGGGTAGCAATAATCCCCGTGGTGATGATATATTATTAATAGCGCTGCTTCGAGCATACATTCCACAAAAGTTTTCACATAAATGGCGATTTTTTTCTTTTTGGGTAAGCCGTTAAGCATGAATAGAACATGAACACAGGCAAGAACAATGTCAAGAATAACACAACATTGCATGATGCCTTAGAATGTCGAAAAGGCACCATTTCCACTGCAGAAAAAACTCTAATTTTGTTTACTAAACCAAGCAAAATCCCTTGAAAAGGAAATTGCTCTCAAAAAGAAATTACGTAATGTAGCCCAATATTTCCTAAAAAAAACACAGGCACAATCCACACAAAGAACACCACTACTACACATGCACCTATTCCCGCACCGCAAGGCAAAGGGAGCCAAAAACCAAGTGGAAATCCAAACAGTATAAAAAAGCTAGTGTACGATGATTACGGCGAAATACGATGATGATCGGAGCACAATCAAGGGTGGGCGCTGTTGGAAATATGCCCTTGAGGCAATCATAGAGATGATTATATTTCCTTATGTTCATGATTTATTATCTTGTTCCTTGCATGATGGCATTATTATTTATTAGTAAATACGTGACTTATTTGTGAAACTCAAACTCTGTTGTTCCCCTAGGCGGCTGCCTAGCCTAGGCCCCTCCCTCCCGCCTAGCCGCCTAAGCCAATTTTTCCCACCCTTGATTGCGTTCTGATCATCATTGTATTTTGCCATAACCATTGTACATTCGCTTGTTTATACTGTTTGGATTTTCACTTGGTTTTTGGCTCCCTTTGCCTCGCGGTGCGGGTATAGGTGCATGTGTAGTGGTGGTGTTCTTTGTGTGGATTGCGTCTGTGTTTTTTTAGGAAGGATTGGGCTGCACGATGTAGTTTCTTTCTGAGAGCAATTTCCTTTTCAAGGATTTTCTTGGTTTAGTAAATGAAATTGTAGTTTTTTCTGCGGTGGAAATGGCACCTTTCCAACCTTCTAAGGCATCTTGCAATGTTGTGTTATTCTTGACGTTGTTCTTGCCTGTGTTCATGTTCTATTAATGCTTAACGGCTTACCCTAAAAGAAACAAAAATTGCCATTCATGTGAAAACTTTTGGGGAATGTATTCTCGAAGCAGCGCTGTCAATAATATCATCACCACGAGGATTCTTGCTACCCCAGTTTCAACACTTTCATGGAATTGAGCTTGATGGTGTTAAACTAGACTTGTATAGGGTGTTATTTGCCTTTTTCCATCCTCTCTGTACATGTATTCCTTTGGCCATTGGCCTAGTTAATGAATCAAGCTGCCATTCAAACTATTCCAACATGGTATCAGAGCCCTAGCTAGGGTTTCTCAGTCAACATCATGGCAAAGCAGCCATGCCCGCCATCCTCGCCGGTGACGCCACCGCGTAGTAGCTTCTCTGGCGGCGCCTCTCTTTCCTCTCTCTGGCGACGCCACTGCTCCTATCGCCAGGTCTTCGGTCGAGCGCCTGTGTCTTCCTCGCTTCGTCGTTTGCCTCGGCCGTCCTCGTCGGCGACGCCATCACCGTCGCCGTCTCTCCGTCTTGGCGAAAGCCCTCGGTCGCCGCCGCTGGCTGCCTCTTGCAGCAGTTTAAGCGTCCTTGTAGCTCGAGCAGCGCCGCCTCTGCTCGCTCGGCCGCCGCTTTCTTTGTTTCTTCTCTCTCTCCCGCGTCCTCTCGCCGCCTTCTTCTTCAACGCCGCCTTCGCTTTCTTCTTCTCCATCGCGATGGCAAGAGCCGCCGCCGCCATCGACCCAGAACAGAGCAGCAGTATTCTAAAAAAAACACTTCCCCGCCAGCCACTCCTTCCGTGCTCATCCAAGATGGCCATTGCATCTCGTACCTCGGGACCGATGCCTCTCCCGTGATTATGTTTGATGGGACCAACTTAAAGTGGTCCACTATGCTTCGGTCTCACTTGATACCAACGTCTATGGGTCATCTCATCGAGCTTGCCCTCGCCCACCGATTCCGGTTCGCGATCAAAGCCTATGGTCGGTCCGATGGTGCTCGATCCTGCAGATGTTTTAACGAGATCTGGCGAGACATCGATCAATCGTCGCCGATCTGCAGACTCTTGAGGGTGTGGCGGAGATGAGGCGTCGTCTTTATTCTTTGTCATCTTAGGCAAAGATGAAGGTCGAGCTTGCCATGGATCTAGCCGCTCTTCCTTCTTCTCGGTGATGTGGGAGCGTCGCGAGCTTCGATTCGGTAGAAAGCAAATGATGCTCTCTACACCTCTACACTGGAGCTGGCGAGCTCTCTTCGTCAGCAGGACTCCACTGTCGATGCCTTCTACCAGCAGATTACCGACGTGTGGCGTCAGCTTGACTCTTTGGAGCCTCCTTACAGTCCGACCTGCGACTGTTGTGGCCTTCATCGGGACCACAAGAGTGCTGTTCGCCTCTTTGAGTTCCTCCGCCGACTTCGACCGGAGTTCGAGCAACTCCGTGCTCAGCTGCTGGCCCGCTCGCCGCGACCGTCCCTGGTTGAGGCGCTCACTCTGGTCCGTGCTGAGGAGACTCGTCTTCGTGGCGTGCTCTCGTCGTCCTCGTCTGTCCTGATCACTTCCACACCTCATCCTGCGACGGCTCCTGCGACTGCTCCTCTCCCAGCACCGGCAGGAGGCTCGGTTGCTGTGGCGAGCACCGTTGGTGCAGTAGTTCGCTGTAACTACTGCAAGAAGACAGGGCACACCATTGAGCAGTGCAGGAGGCGGCCTCAGAACCGCAAGGGTGGAGGTGGTGGAGCTGGTACCTCTCGCCCACCTGATGCCCTGCTGACAGCCATGCAGGATGTGACTCAGCGCCTTGAGCGCATGGAGCGCCGCTTGGGGGCGACACCTTCTCCAGGACCGTCAGTTGCCAGTCTTCCTTCAGGTATAAAGTTACCCTGGATTCTTGATTCTGGAGCATCTTTTCATATGACATCTGATCCCACTCACCTTGGGCCATTGAGTTCTTGACTATACCTATATGCTCGTCGAGCGGTGATGGCACTTCCTCTCGATTCTTTGGTCGGGCACTCTTCACACTTCTTGTTTTCATGTTCCTTCTGTTTCACATGTTCCTCGCCTCGATTCTGACTTATCTCTCTGGCAAGCACCACGACCTTGATTGTCGTATCATTCTTGAGGTGACTCTTGTTCTATTCAGATCATCTCACCGGACCTGGTTGGTCTTGGCCGTCGGGTCCGTGACTCTCGGCGTCATGGTAGCATCGCCTTCCTCCGCTTCGTCACGTCGCCTCCAATGCCCGATCGATTGCTGTCTCGATGTCCTTGTCCTCGCCACCCTGCCTCCGCCATTTTGCTCAATGGCATCATCGTTTAGGTCACATGTGTAGGTCTCGTCTTTCTTTGTTAGTGAGTCGTGGTGTTCTTGGGAAGGTTCCTGGTGATACCCCCCTGTCCTGTATGGGCTGTAAGCTTGGGAAGCAGCTACAGCTACCCTATCCCACAAGTGACTCGGTGTCTCTTGGTAGTTTGATTTGGTTCATTCGATGTATGGGGCGGCTCCTTTGTTTGAAAGGGGTCATCGTTACTATGTGATCTTTATTGATGATTTCTCTCGTTACACTTGGATCTATCTTCTGACCTCTCGGCATCAGGTGTTGTCTGCTTACCAGGCTTTCGCTACTATGGTCCGCACACAGTTTGACTTGCCTATTCGTGTCTTCGTCTTGACTCTGCTTTGGTGAGTACCTCTCCACCTCTCTTTGTCAAGATATCTCCTTGAGCAGGTACCCTTCCTCGATACTCTTATCTTTGGTGCTCACGTTCGAATGGTGTCTCTGGCGCAAGCATCGTCACCTACTTGAGACCTTTCGGCGATGATGTTGTCTTCCTCTGTTCCACCCCACTTGGCCGAAATTTGTCTCTCTCTCTGCTTGTCTACCTTGTGAACCTTCAACCTTCTACTGCTCTTCAGGGTGCCACCCCTGTTGAGCGTCTCTTTGGTAGGACTCCTCAGTATAGTCACCTTCGTGCATTCGGGTGTGTTGTGTTTGTGCTTCTTGACCCGTGAGTGGGACAAGCTCACCGCTTCGATCCGTTGAGTGCGTCTTTCTTGGCTACGATGCTGAGCACAAGGGTTATCGCTGTTGGGACCCTGTGGCTCACAGGATTCGGGTCTCTCGAGATGTCACCTTTGATGAGTCTCGATCCTTCTTCATTCGTGATCCTTCCTCTAGCCCGCACTCTATCTCTGATTCGCTCTCCTTCCTCACTCTACCTGATGCTTCCTTCTGTCCACCACCATCCTCTCCGTCCCTACCTTTACCTCCACCCTCGCCACCATCACCCTCACCTTCCATTCCAGACCCTTCGTCCGCTGCTCCACTCTCTCCCTCGCCACCTCAAGAGACCTTCCTTTGCCTTTTACTCCTCCGTCGTTTCCACTACACTCGTCGTCCACCTCCTCCCGTTCCTCCTCCCTTCTAGGTCCGGCTCCTACTCCCTCTTGAGTCCTCTCCTCTTCAAAGTCCTCTCCTCTGCTCCTTCTTGAGGCGTACCTCTCTGTTCCTCACTGCGGTACACTCTTCGTGATCGAGTACGATTCCTCGTCCGATCGCTATGGTTTCGTTGCTCTGCTACTGTCTTCTCTCGAGCCTACTTCCTATCGCGATCTTGTTACTCATCCGAGTGGCGATTCGCTATGGTGAGGAGCTTCTTCTTTGGAGAAGCGCTGCTTGGCACTTGGGACCTTGCCCCTCTTCCTGCTTCTGTCACTCCTATCACGTGCAAGTGGGTCTATAAGATCAAGACTCGCTCTAATGGCTCTATTGAGCGCTATAAGGCGCGTCTCGTTGCACGTGGTTTTCAGCATGAGTATGGGCGTGACTATGAGGAGACCTTTGCTCCTGTTGCTCATAGGACCATTGTACACACACTTGTGGCTGTTGCTTTTGTTCGCCGGTGGACCATCTCCCAGCTTGATGTGAAGAACGCTTTTCTTCACGGTGAGCTCCGTGAGGAGGTCTACATGCACCCACCTCCTGGCTATTCTGTGCCAGATGGCCACGTGTGTCGCCTTCGTCGTTCTCTCTATGGGCTCAAGCAAGCCCCTCGTGCTTGGTTTGAGCGTTTCACCTCTGTTGTCACCATTGCTGGTTTTGTTGCTAGTGAGCACGACCCTGCTCTCTTCGTTCACACTTCTCCTCGTGGTCGTACTCTTCTTCTTCTCTACGTGGATGACATGCTCATCACAGGTGATGATCCGCAGTACGTTGCCTTTGTGAAGGCGCGTCTCAGTGAGCAGTTTCAGATGTCTGATTTGGGTCCTCTTCGGTATTTCCTTGGGATTGAGGTCACTTCCACGCCTGAGGGCTACTACCTCTCCCAGCGGAAGTACATTCAGGATCTCCTTGATCGGGCTTGTCTCACCGATCAACGTACTGTTGCCACTCCTATGGAGCTTCACCTTCAGCTTCGTCCTACTGACGGTACTCCTCTTGAGGATCCTACTCGCTACCGTCACCTAGTTGGGAGTCTTGTTTACCTTGGCATTACTCGCCTCGACATCTCCCCACTGTTCACATCCCGAGCGCTTTATCACAGACTCCTACTCAGATACACTCTGATTACCTCCTTCGAGTCCTGCAGTATCTTCATGGTACCATTGATCACCGTCTGTTTTTCTCTTGCTCTAGCCCTTTGCGCTTCAGCCTATTCAGATGCTTCTGGGCTAGTGACTCCTCGATCGTAAGTCCTCTCTCGCTTATTGTGTCTTTCTCGGTTCTTCTCGATTGCTCGAAAGACCAAGAAGCAGACTATTGTTCGCTCGCCTCAAGACGAGGCCGAGTTGCGGAGCTACGGCCTCTGTGGTGGTGAGGTGACTTGGTTCACGGTGGCTCTGGCGGACTTTGGTGTCACTTGTCTCTACCCCACGACGGTGTGCTCAACAAGATCTGCCGTATGATCGGCATTGCTCGAGATCCGGTGAAGCACGAGCTCACCAAGCACATTGGCGTTGATGCTTCCTATGTTCGAGTCGCAGAAGAGGTGGTTGCCCTTCGATATGTGCCTTCGAGGTTCGGATCGCGGATTTCTTCACTAAGGCACAAACTAAGGCGCGACATGATCTTCATCTCTCCAAACTCAATGTTGTGGATCCACCTTGAGTTTGAGGGGGGGTGTTAAACTAGACTTGTATAGGGTGTTATTTGCCTTTTTCCATCCTCTCTGTACATGTATTCCTTTGGCCCATTGGCCCAGTTAATGAATCAAGCTGCCATTCAAACTATTCCAACAGATGGGAGTAGTTTGTTAATTTTATGATATTGTTTAGTTTGAGTTTTTATTTTATTTTATTTGGAATAGAATGAGTTGGTCCATCGCCATCTCTTCCCTCATAAGATAAGGCTAGTAGAGAAAGGAGGAATGGGTCATCCCACCAAATTATGGGAAGATCCTATGATGAACCAACTCATCCTAGGATAAGGTCGTTCTTCAAACCAAGGGCCCTTTTATATGAACTGTCGAGTGAGCTAGGCAACCTTCATTTCTTAGCCATGCTTTATTTTACTTGGATGCTCTGTTAGTAATTTTTTCTTTTGAGAGGACTGTTGGTAGGATTACTTTAATCTGATATGTTATTGAAACAATGAGCCTTCGTTCTTGAGAGAGGAGAGGTAAGTTCTTCTCTTCTTTGTATTCTTTCCTCGATTTTTTTTAAAATAATACATTTTTAAATAATTTTACAAAAAATAATATGCTGAAAATTTTTTAAAAATATAGTCACCAAATGAATTGGCGACAGACAGAAGCTTTGTCGCCATTTGAAATGGCAACAGAAGTCTATTTTGTCACAGATTAAATAGACCGACAAATTATTTTGTCGTGGATTCATTTGGTTGGCAAGGCCGAGGCTTCTGCCGCCATTTCAATTAGTGATTTGTAAAAAAAATTTGGCCTTTTATTTTTGTAAAATTATTTTTAAAATGTATTATTGTAAAATTATTTTTAAAATGTATTATTTAAAAAAATTCTTCTTTCCTCTATGCTATCTATGAATTAGGCATTTGTATCTTTTATCCATTAGGTTAAAGTAAAATTACAACAAGTAGTTAGTTTTAAAAGAATTAGAGATTTCGTTAGAAATGTAGTCTCTTCTTTGTTTTCGTTGTTAGATTAGCTATATGTATAGGGGTTTGTTAGATTAGCTATATGTATAGGGGTTTATTTGCTTATTTCCTTTTACCTTGCTTGTCAGACTTCTAGCCCATTGGGCCCATAATGAAAGATATCTTTGATTTCTAACATGGTATCGTAACACTAGGTTAGGTTTCTCTTCCTCACTTGATAGCCAACGCCTATGGGGTCATCTCCTTGGAGCTTGCCCGCCCACCGCCCGGTTCACCTAGCCCGAGCCTATGGTCGGTCTCGATGGTGCTCCATCCCTGCAGATGTTTTAACAAAGATAATGAAAGGAGATGATCGATCAATACGCCGATCTGGCAGACTCTTGAGGGTCGGGCAGCAGATGAGGCTCGTCTTTGGTCTTGCTATCTTAGGAAAGATGAAGGTCGAGCTTGCCATGGATCTAGCCGCTCTTCCTTCTTCTCAGCTGATGTGGGAGCGTGCGCAGCTCGGGATTCAGCTGAAAAGTTGATGCTCTCTACACCTCTACACCGAGTGGCGAGCTTCTTCGTCGCCAGGACTCCACTTGTCGATGCCTTCTACTAGCAGACACGACGTGTGGCGTCGCCTTGACTCTTTGAGCCTCCTTACAACCGACTCCACGATCGCTAGGGCCTTCATCGGGACCACAAGAGTGTTGTTCGCCTCTTTGAGTTCCTCCGCCGACTTGACCGGAGTTCGAGCAACTCCGTGCTCATTCTGGCCCGCTCGCGCGCGACAGATCCCCCGGGTTGAGGCGCCACTGTCCGCGGCTTGAGGAGACTGTCCTCGTGGCGGTGCTCTCGTTGTCCTCGCCTCTGTCCCGATCACTTCCACACCTCATCTGCGGCGGCTCTCGCGATCGCTTCCTCTCCCAAAGACCTAGGAGGCTCGATTGTTGTGGCGAAGCAATCTGGTGGTGCGATAGTTCGTTGTAATCATCAGAAGAAGACAGGCACACCATTGAGCAGAAGCAGAGGCGGCCTCGTAACCGCAGGGGTGGAGGTGGTGGAGCCGGTACCTCGCCCACTTTGATGCCTGGCAGCCGACACCATGCAGATGTGACTCACGCTTTGCGCATGGAGGCGCAGCGCTGGGGCGACACCTTCTCCAGGACCGTCAGTTGCCAGTCTTCCTTCGTATAAAGTTACCTTGGATTCTTGATTCTGGAGCATCTTTTCATATGACATCTGATCCCACTCACCTTGGGCCACTGAGTTCTTCATCTATACCTATGTCATCGCTGAACGGTGATGGCACTTCCTCTCGCTTCTCGGGTCGGGCACTCTTCACACTTCTTGTTTTCATGTTCCTTCTATTTCACATGTTCCTCGCCTCGATTTACAGCTTATCTCTGGCCACCTACCGACCTTGATTGTCGATCATTCTTGAGGTCGACTCTTGTTCTATTCAGATCATCTCACCGGACCACAGTTGGTATCGGCCGTCGGTCCTGACTCTCGGCGTCATGATCGCATCGCTTCCCTCCGCTTCGTCACGCCCGCCTCCAGCCTGGACGATCATTGCCGCTCTCGATGTCACTTGCCTCGCCCCTCGCTTCGCCAGCTTTTGCTCAATGGCATCATCGTTTAGGTCACATGTGTAGGTCTCGTCTTTCTTTGTTAGTGAGTCGTGGTGTTCTTGGGAAGGTTCTGGTGATACCCTGTCTGTATGGGTCAGAAGCTTGGGAAGCAACTCTGACTACCCTATCCCACCAAAGTGACTCTTGTCTCTTCATTGCTTGATTTGGTTCATTTCGATGTATGAGGACCGGCTCCCTTTGTTTTGAAAGGGGTCATCGTTACTATGTGATCTTTATTGATGATTTCTCTCGTTACACTTGGATCTATCTTCCGACCTCTCGGCAAGATCAGTGTTGTGCCTTACTGTGCTTTCGCTACTATGGTCCGCATACGATTTGACTTGCCTATTCGTGTCTTCCGTGGTCGACTCGGTGAGTACCTCTCCACCTCTCTTTGTCAAGATCTCCTTGAGCAGGTACCCTTCCTCAAGACTTTTATATCGGTGCTCACGCTCGAATGGTGTCTCGAGCGCAAGCATCGTCACCTACTTGAGGCCCGCTTTCGAGCGATGATGTTGTCTTCCTCTGTTCCACCCCACTGGCCGAGGTCGCCTCTCTCTTTGCCTACCTTGTGAACCTTCAACCTTTCATCGCTTCTTCGTGGTGCCACCTGTTGAGCGTCTCTTTGGTAGGACTCCTCAGTATAGTCACCTTCGTGCATTCGGGTGTGTTGTGTTTGTGCTTCTTCAGCCCCGTGAGTGGACGAAGCTCACTGCTCAGTCCGTTGAGTGCGTCTTTCTTGGCTACGATGCTGAGCACAAGGGTTATCGCTGTTGGGACCACAGTGGGCTCACAGTGATTGAGTCTCGAGATGTCACCTTTGATGAGTCTCGATCCTTCTTCATTCGTGATCCTTCCTCTAGCCTCGCACTCTATCTCCGATTCGCTCTCCTTCCTCACTCTACTCGATGCTTCCTTCCGTCCCACCACCATCCTCTCCGTCCCTACCTTTTACCTCCACCCTCGCCACCATCACCCCTCACCTTCCATTCTGCACTCCTTCGTCCGCTGCTCCTCTCTCCTCGCCACCTCAGCTGAGCCTTCCTTGCCTTTACGCCTCCTCCGTCTGCTTTCCACTACACTCGCCGTCCACCTCCTCCCGTTCCTCCTCCTTCTAGGTCCAGCTCTTACTCCCTCTTCAGAGTCCTCTCCTCTTCAAAGTCCTCTCCTCTCGCTCCTTCAGAGCGTACCTCTGTGCCCTCATCTGCGGTACACTCTTCGTGATCGAGTACGATTCTCTCGTCCGATCGCTATGGTTTCGTTGCTCTGCCACCGTCTTCTCTCGAGCCTACTTCCTATCGCGATGTCATACTCATCCCGAGTGGCGATTCGCTATGGTAGCGAGGAGCTTGCTTGGCCGAGAGCGCCTTGGCACTTGGGACCTTGCCCCTCTTCCTGCTTCTGTCACTCCTATCACGTGCAAGTGGGTCTATAAGATCAAGACTCGCTCTAATGGCTCTATTGAGCGCTATAAAAGCGCGTCTCGTTGCACGTGGTTTTCAAAGCATGAGTATGGGCGTGA
Source organism: Guadua angustifolia (assembly GCA_036346375.1). Lineage (NCBI taxonomy): Eukaryota > Viridiplantae > Streptophyta > Magnoliopsida > Poales > Poaceae > Guadua > Guadua angustifolia. The sequence goes on along the minus strand of CM070505.1, from coordinate 46,256,627 downwards.
CTATGAGGAGACCTTTGCTCTCTTGCTCACAGGACCATTGTACACACACTTGTGGTCATTGCTTTGTTCACGGTGGACCATCTCCCGGCTTGATGTGAAGAACGCTTTTCTTCCTGGTGAGCTCCGTGAGGAGGTCTACATGCACCCACCTCCGGCTATTCTGCGCTGATGGCCACGTGTGTCGCCTTCGTGCGTTCTCTTCTATGGGCTCAAGCAAGCCCCTCGTGCTTGGTTTGAGCGTTTCACCTGTTGTCACCATTGCTTTGGTTTTGTTGCTAGTGAGCACACGACCTTTCCTTCGTTCACACTTCTCCTCGTGGTTGTACTCTTCTTCTTCTCTCGTGGATGACATGCTCATCACAGTGACGATCCGCAAGACGCGTTGCCTTTGTGAAGGCGTCTGCCTGAGCGAGGGCCAGATGTCCGATTTGGGTCCTCTTCGGTATTTCCTTGGGATTGAGGTCACTTCCACGCCTAAGGGCTACTACCTCTCCTAGCGGAAGTACATTCAGATCTCCTTGATCGGGCTTGTCTCACCGATCAACGATCTTGTTACTTCCTATGGAGCTTCACCTTCGGCATTCCCTCGACGGCGGTACTCTCTTGAGGATCCTACTGCCACTAGCCACCTAGTTGGGAGTCTTGTTTACCTTGGCATTACTCGCCTCGACATCTCCCACACTGCTCACATCCCGAGCGCTTATGAGACTCCTACTCAGATACACTACGATTACCTCCTTCGAGTCCTGCAAGATCTTCATGTGGTACCATTGATCACCGTCTTTTTTTCTTGCTCTAGCCCCTTGCGCCTTCAGCCTATTCAGATGCTTCTGGGCTAGTGACTCCTCCGATCGTAAGTCCTCTCTCGCTTATTGTGTCTTTCTGCTCTTCTCTCGATTGCTGAAAAGACCAAGAAGCAGATCATATTCTCGCTCCAAGATGAGGCCGAGTGAGTTCCGCAGCCTCTGTGACTACCGAGGTGACTTGGTTTGGTGGCTCTGGCGAGACTTTGGTGTCACTTGTCTCTACCCCTGACGGTGTGCTGACAAGACGTATGCGATCAAAGATTGCTCGAGATCCGGTGAAGCACGAGCTCACCAAGCACATTGGCGTTGATGCTTCCTATGTTCGGTCGCAGGTGGTTGCCCTTCAGTATGTGCCTTTCGAGGTTCAGATCGCGGATTTCTTCACTAAGGCACAAACTAAGGCGCAGCATGATCTTCATCTCTCCAAACTCAATGTTGTGGATCCACCTTGAGTTTGAGGGGGGGTGTTAAACTAGACTTGTATAGGGTGTTATTTGCCTTTTTCCATCCTCTCTGTACATGTATTCCTTTGGCCCATTGGCCCAGTTAATGAATCAAGCTGCCATTCAAACTATTCCAACAGATGGGAGTAGTTTGTTAATTTTATGATATTGTTAATCAAGCTGCCATGCACCCACCTCCTGGCTACAGTGTTCCTGATGGTCACGTTTGTCGCCTTCGTCGCTCTCTCTACGGCCTCAAGCAGGCTCCTCGTGCTTGGTTTGAGCGGTTTGCCTCTGTTGTTACTTTCCGGCCGGTTTTGTTCCCAACAAGATGATCCCCGCTTTTTTGTCCACACCTCTCCTCGTGGTCGGACCCTTCTCCTCCTCTACGCTGATGACATGCTCACATTGGAGATGATTCTCACTTTATTGCCTTTGTTAAGGCGCGCCTCGATGAGCGGTTTCGGATGTCCGATCTGGGCCCTCTTGGTACTTCTTGGGATTGAGGTTGAGTCCACTCCTCTGTGCTCCTACCTCTCTCAAATAGAAGTACATCCAGAGCTTCTTGCTCGTGCTTGCCTTATCGACGATAGTATCACGACACTCGATGGAGCTTCACCTTCACTTCGAGCCATCGATGGGGTTCCTCTAGGCGATCCCACTCTGCCAATCACTTGGTTGGGAGTCTTGTCTACCTTGGCTTCACTCGTCCGGATGTGTCTCACGCTACTGCACATCCTTAGTCGGCTTTATGGCCTCTCCCACCGCATGTGCACTACGGCCACCTCCTTTGGGTTCTTCGCTACCTTCGTGGTACAAAGTGATCGTCACTGTTCTTCCCAGCTCAGCTTGTCTACATTGGGCCTACTCAGATGCTACCTGGGCTAGCGATCCTGCCGATCGCAAGTCCGTCTCGGCCTACTGTGTCTTCCTTGGATCTTCCTTGATCTCTTGGAAGACGAAACGTCAGACTGCTGTTTCTCGTTCTAGCACTGAGGCTGAGCTCCGTGCTCTGGCCTCGGTGACTGCTGAGGTGACTTGGCTTCGGTGGCTTCTTGCTGACCTGGGTGTGACTGTTTCTACTCCGACGACCGTTTGCTCCGACAGCACTGGCGCCATCAGCATTGCCCGTGATCCGGTGAAGCATGAGCTCACCAAACACATCGGCGTCGATGCTCACTATGTTCGCTCCCAGGTGCACGATCAGGTGGTTACTCTTCGTCATGTGCCTTCGTCGCTTCAGCTTGCCGACTTCTTCACCAAAACACAGACTAAAGCGCAACATTGTTTCCATCTCTCCAAACTCAGTGTTGTAGACCCACCATGAGTTTGAGGGGGGTGTTAGATTAGCTATATGTATAGGGGTTTGTTAGATTAGCTATATGTATAGGGGTTTATTTGCTTATTTCCTTTTACCTTGCTTGCTGTACTTCTAGCCCATTGGGCCCATAATGAAAGATATGCTGCATTTCTAACATTCGTAACACCTTTTACCTTTCACTATTTGACAAATTTATAATGGATTGTGCATCTGGTTCTTCTACATTTGTCCTTTGCCAAGCCCATTACTAATGCCGCGTTGCCGTTTCAGGTTAAGAATGACAATAGGAGACCAATGTTATTACGGCATCGCCTAGGCGCCGACTAGGCATCCGGCGGTTGGCCGAAGGCACCATGGCCCAACGCCTCACATGAAGACGGCCAGGCGACCGCCTGGACATCCTGGCGTCGTGGCGTCGACGCCTAGGCGTCGGCCTAGTGTCTTGGGCGGGCGACTAGCTTTGGTCTGAAGACTAAATGTATTTCAGGGGTGCGACCAAGAGGCAATTAGTCGGATCGGGACCAAAGGAAGACTCACTGTGATGTGTGGACAAACCCTAGGACTTGCGCCGTCGCCAGAACTTTTCGCGCCGCCGCCAGAACTTCTCTCATCGCTAGGAACTTCTCCGCCCGCCAAGAATCGCTCTGTCACCTTTGCACTAGTAATCCTCTATTCCTCTTCCGCATCCCCCTCCGCCTCCCCATCCCCGTTCGCCTCCCGGCTTCCCCAACTCCTCCTCTGCTCGATGCTCTGCCTCTTGTTCCTCCTCTGCTCGCCTACTCGATGTTCCGCCTCCCGGCTTCCCTAGTTCCTCCTCTACTCGGTGTGCTCCACTTCTTGCTCCTCTCCACCGATGCGATGTGAGTCTATTGAGTGAGATGAGGAATAGGATGCGGGATGCGGGATTGCGAGGAATAGCCGATGGCCCGATGCGAATCTGGTTGAAAGGCTTGAGTCTTGACTGAAGTATTGAGTACTGAAACTTTGAAAGGGACGCTGTTGGACAGCTGGAGGAATTTATGTTCTTGCTGCTTGGCTATTGAATATTAGTATTAAGTACTAGTATTGAGTAAATATTGACTGCTTAGCATTGACTATTGAGTATATTCAGTACTAGCAGTGCTTAGTATTGAGTATTGACTGCTTAGTATTTCTTTGATGTACTAGTATTGAGTATTGACTGCTTAGCACTTCTTTGATGTACTGGTATTGAGTATTGACTGCATAGTATTTCTTTGATGTACTAGTATTGAGCTTGAATTATGATTTTGTACATAGAAAACTTGAACTATATTTGAACTTAAAATCTGAACTAGTTGGTCGCCTAACTATCGCCGAGGCTCCTAGGCGTCCAGGCGCCCCGGAGGCGACTCGCCTCGCTGGGGCGCCATGATAACCACGTAGTAGATTATGTTGACTTGTGCGATGATGAGGAGATGATTGTTAAAGACGAACACGACTCTCACGGACAAGTTCATGCTACTCAGCTGGAAGTAGAAATAATTGACTTGACCAGTGAAGCAGATATTACTGAAGAAGGTAACAATGCTCATGGGAAAGGCAAAGCTGCTCAGTCGGCAACAAAATTACATAGATAGGAATAGGACTTTGTTGCAGCTCATGAAAATTAAGATAAACTTGTCTTTTTCAGCATAAAAAAACAATGCCAAATATCTCGATGAATCACTTCTGTCACTAGTGCAATTGTTCCAGGCTAGAGTAGTTACCAAGATCATGTGCCATGCTAGAAATTGCTACCACTCCTATCAGGGCCTTGACTCTACCATGTTAGAAATTGCTACTGGGAAAGCATAATGCCGCTTGCATTTCCATATATTTTTTGTCTATTTTTCCACATTTTGTGAGCAAAGAGCTATTCTGAGATAATTTTGAATGAAATGTAAGACAATTGGAAAGTTCTGTTAATACAAAATAAGTTCCCAAGCAAGCAATTATACCCAAGACTACTATGCATGAATGAAATTAATACAACATACATTCTGTTGTCTAGCGCCCAACAGAACTGATTTTTCTCCAACAAAGCAAGAAAAAAAATCACTTCTTCCAGCCTGTGTTGTCTAGCGCCTGCGCCTTGCTTGCTTGCTTGAATGAAATGTAAGCACCTATGTAAACATCATACCCAAAACTACTATGCATGATCAGAAAGTAATACAACATATTCGATCTGGCTTATCAGTTATCACTATGCTTAGCAACTTATGTTTCACAGATTGACATTTAGAAGGGTGACAAAGAAGTCCAATGTAGAGGAGTTCTCGTGTGTTTCATACCAAGGTCACACTGGAAATTTGTTCAACTGCCTCATGTACACTTGGTATGGCCTTCCTTTGGTGAGTTCTGGATGGGAGAAATATCCAGTGTCTACAATCAATGGAACACAAACACAAATGGGTGCAGATATGAATACACAAACACAAATACTATGAATACACGAACACAAATGGGTGCAGATATGAATACACGAACACAAACCGGGTGGGGAGGATGGCCGGGAGGGCAAGCTGCCGGGGAGGAGGAGGCCGTGAGCTGCCGGGGAGGAGGCCGGCGACCGGGAGGGAAGGACGCGGTGACCGGGCGGGGAGGACGACTCGGGATGAGGCGGCGAGGTGCCCCGGGGAAGAGGCCACAGATCACGTGCAGACCGGGCGGGAAGGACGAACGAGCGGCGAGGGCGCGGCGACCCGGAGGGCGATCGGGGGAGGACTCGGCGGCGACGACGTGGCGACCCGGAGGGCGAGCGGGGGCAAAACTGCGGCGAGGGCGCAGTGACCCGGAGGGCGATTGGTGCAGGAAGCGGCGACCCGGAGTATCTGTGGTGCGGCGGCTCGTGCATCCCAGTGATCCCACTAGGTTTTATGTAAAACTGAAGCAAAATATATATATTAATTATCAGCTCAATAGAAATTCTATATTTAGTCAGTAAAGAAGAAAAGCTCTGGCCATATATTCTTTGGCATCAAGTTTTAATGCCTTAGATTCAATCTACGCATTCAAAAATTTTCTTGTTGTGTTATATTAGGATTCTTTTTCTTTTTACTGTGGGATTTTTTTCTTTAGCTATGCACTAGGGAGATTGCAAGTACATAAATCCTTATAAAACACAACAAAACAGTGGTCAAAGCCAAAGTTCAGATAGACTTCTAAGCTCATGTACAATTTATTGTGTATTTTGGTTGATTAGAGATTTAAAAAAAAAGAAAAATCTTTGCAGACCACCTGTTTCACTGTCATATGCGGCTCACGGGATTTTTTAAATAATATATATTTTAATAATACTATAGAAAATTGTTAAAAATTACAAAAAATATAGAACCTCTGTTATCAAATGAGTGGACGACAGAATTACCACGTCAGCTAATATGGTGTCTGTCGCTGTTTGGTTTGACGATAAAGACAACACATCACCATTTCAAATGGCGATAGAAACTAGTTTGTTCTATTTGCAACATGGAGAATGTATTTTCCCCGTAGTTGTATTTATTCCTCTAGTACATAGTAGGAGCATACGGTCTATGTTTTTCAACCATTAAATTTTGTAAAATTAATTAAAATTTAATTATTTAAAAAAGATGGGTAGATAGTTTTGTTTTGTTTTAGATATATGGTTATTTAGAGTATTTTTTGTAGAATGTATTAATGTAAATCCATTACTATCTTGTAGTAGCCATATGGTAGTGCACCACACCAATTAATTTTAGAAAATTAGATCCTCTAGTTAGATCTATTCGCAACATGGAGAATATATTTTTCCATAGTTGTATTTATTCCTCTAGTACAAAATAGCAGTATATGGTCTATTTATGTATTTTTTACCATTAATTTCAGTAAAATAATAAAAAATTGTACTATTTTTTAAAACATGAGTAGATGGCTTTGTTTTAGATATGTAGTTATTTATAGTAGCTATTATGGCATGAGATTATTTGTAGAAATCATCGACATATATGGATGAGGGAGTGGCTTTCAAAATATACTATGGAGAAGAGCTTCCACATATGGTTACATAAGGGGTTGATTTGTGATATTTTCCGTATGTGACATAGCCAGTCTATCACACACAGAGTAGCGGCCATGGGGCACTATCATGAGATGGTTGTACCAGTTGTTCTCGCTGGACCATGTGATATAGAACTTGAAGTTGCATGATGTTGCTACCCGTGGATAGCAAGACATGTACTGGAAGTTAGTGCCATTGAGGGATTCAAACTCGTGGAGCTCATACGTGAGATTGGCTTATGTGATGTACGAAGATCCCATTGGTGATGATGTCAATGAAATTGGGCTGTCAAGGCACAATGCACCATACTTGATTATCCAAGAAGGGGCAAACAACAATGACTTGGTTCAAACTGAGACAATAGACCTTCCCATGGAGAGGCATAGGAACCAATGAGAATTGCAGACCAAGGTGAATAGATCGAAGCCTTGGTAAAATGAATCAAGGTCGAAGACCGTGACTATGAAGCATTGTCGGATGATAAAGTTTCTAATGACGAGCAGGGAGGATGTGCTCAGGCCATTCCATCGGAGTCAAGGTTGCAAATTTTGTTTTCGGACCACATCTCGGAAGTAGCTAGCTGAAATCCAAAATTTCGATGAGATTTTAGAATTTCGGGCGAAATCAGGATGAAATTCAAAATGGAATTTTGAAATATAGAAAATTTGAGGCCAAGAGAACCGAAATTTCGGCAAATTTCAAATGACTATGAAATGATCTCTTGAGGCTAGAAAAAATGTTAAAAAATATGAAAAAAATCATGCAAGCATTTATCTACATTTCCATCTATTTCAATGCAAAATACTAAAATATGAAAAAAAAATTATGCAATCATTCTTTGACTAAACATCAATCTGAAGTTCTGCATGGCAAACAAGAATTGAACTAACCATTACTATTAGGATGTCACGCAAGGAACTAGTCTTGCCAGCCTATACATAAACTGAAGGTCAAATGCTCAATAATTTGAACTTGAGGAAGACTGTTGCGGTGCTGTTATAACAGGAGCTTGTCCTGATATATCCACCATCAGTGCTACACCGCACTGTTCCATCTATACCCAGCAAGCAATGCTCCTGCACAAGAAAAGAGTGGATACTTCACAAGAAAGCCAGAGACATTTCATCAAAGAACAATTTCTTGAAGCATTTAAATTTGTATATGTCTTTTTTTGCAAATTTTTCACATGTATTCCTTGTAAAAGGCATTACAATTTTCAAAAAAAATTGAGTGAAATCCAATCCTAAAAACATCAAAACCAGTCCAATTTCTAGCAATTTCGGTCCACAAAAAACAGAAATTTTAGTGAAATTTCCCAAAATCACTGTAGCAATATGAAGTTTTTCAAATTTGTTTTATTCCACTGAGATTTGGAATCTCAACCCTAGCAGAAATTCAAAATCTTGACCGAGATTTCCAAAATCTCGATGAGATTTTGAACCTTGGTCGGAGTGGAACGCATATCAGTCTAACAAACTAGTAGTTAGTGAAGGTCAGGTGGTGGCATGAAAATATGAATAATACAAGGTCAGACAAGGAGCGTTGCACAAAAGTAGGGAGGAGGTGTAGGAAGTAGTGTTGTTATCAATGTCATTGAGAAGGGCATTCAAGGTAGTAAAGTTCGACCCAATGTGTATGATGTGAAGTGTGTTCAGTGTGTATGATGTGAAGTGTAAGATAAAGGAATGCCCATGGTGAGTCTACACCAGGGTTAACAAAACCGTTTCAAGACTGGTTTTTGCGACCCTGGCGGTTTCAGTTTTCGCAAAAAACCACGTGAAAACCCCAAAAAACCCAACGGTTTGCAAATTCAAATTAGTTTGAATCTTGGTCAAATTTGCGCGAGAAAACCACGGTTTTTATCGAAAAACCGCTCGATTTTTGCGAAAAACCGAGTGGTTTTTGCTCTAAACCGCCCAAACCGGAACCGCTCAGTTTGGGCGAAAACCGCGAAAACCGAGGAGAAAACCACCAAAACCGTGAAAATGGGGGAAATCACAAAAAATGGGGAAAATGCAAAAAAATCTTGTAAAATTTGTAAAAATACTGGGAAGGCTAAATTTTAGTAAAAATGTAATAAATATATAAATAAATACGTGAAGACATGAAAAAACTCCAGAATGATCTCTCCTAAATTTAGAAAAAATTCGACATGACCTTTGCTAGATTTTAGACATTTGGAAGTTGTAAATTAGGCATTTCACAATAATATATCAATAAATAATCTTTCATTGCAATATTACAGTCACACAAGTGCAAAGATACATATTTACATAACCACGTAGCAAAATCATGCGTAATTTCATTACCATTCAATTGTCAACACCATTTACGTTATAATACCTTTCAATTGAAGTTGTGGAGTAGGCATAGGCAATTAGGTATAGCTTTGTTATTCTTGTATTGTCACAAAAATGCCATGTTCGACCTACATGAATGGAATGTCAGTACAAAATTTCACTTGAAATGAAATCGAACATACAATTGAAACAAAATTTTGTCATGACCTTTGCTACATTTTAGACATTCTGAAGGTTTAAAGTTGGTATTTAGGCTTTAGCAATAATATGTGAACAAATAACCTTTCATTTCAATAACAACCACATATCAATCTAATAAGTGCAAAAAATAGGCATTGAAATATCAATACCATTTACATTTAGATACCTTCCATTTGATGTTGTAAGGTTGGTATATTTTCGTCGTTGTTCCCACACAATGCCATGTTGGACCTGTATGGAAGCTATGTTAGTATAATATGAAATTGCAATGAAATGAAAAATGCAAATGAAAATGCAAATGAAACATTATCTTCGAGGCTGCGGCTAGTATTGTTGTGTGAACACTTGGTTGGTCGCGTTGTATTCCTCGGTGGACATCAAGGCCAATCCTCGTGTAGCTAGCAACTCCGCCTTGTAATCGTGCCAGCTTTGCCTCGTCCATATACTTGTCGTTTGCCATTGTTGATACAACTTGGCATAAAACTTAGGGTTGTGCCACTCGTAGACCCATTGCGTGGAAGGTTGTGCATGAGCACCAGGGATGGCGTAGTCATAGCTGCTATATGAGCTATAACTCCCTTGCGTCTCAGCAACACCATAGGAACTATAGCTGTCCTGTTGTGCGCAGCTATCCTGTGGTGCTTGTGCAGCCTTTCCCTTTCTCTTCTCTTAACAGTTGTCCTCTGTGATTGAGGAGCGCCATAATCTCTATCTTGTGTTGCATGAGTGAACTGTAGCTCCCCTGTAAATTCGATGGGTTGAGGCTATTATGATTGATGCGTGGTAGGTCTGGGGGTATTGTCATCACCACCGCCATCGGTGTTTGTCTTGGAGCTGCTATCATTGGACTCTTGGTATGTTGGGCTCTGACGATCCCCCTCCTCAATAGAGTCATCACTCCTTACATAACGGGGTTCACCTACAGAGGATGCTCTTCTTTTTGTTATGTCCCTTCTCGGGATTGATTGGTGCTTCCTCTTCACTATATAAGTGTCCCTGACTGTCTTGTCTGCCCATTTGGAGATGGTTGCAGCCCCCATGTCCTTTCTTAGCTCAGTAGGATGAACCAGATCTGTGATAAGCTGTGATGGAAGAGGGGTGTCACTCTCTGTATCCTCCTCATCAAGTAATGGTTCACCGTTGGATCTTCCTTTCTCCATCCACTGTCGGATCGGGTTTGTATCGTCGCATATTGTTAGCTCCATAAGCCGCTGGAATGGATCGTCTTCATCTGAATGCTTTTGAATTTCGTAGCTTGAATTCGAAGATGAAGATTGTAGTTGACGTACACCAGTTTATGTAGCTTCTTGTATGACAGGCGATTGCGGATTTTTGTGTGGATGAATGCAAATGTACTCCAGTTGCGCTCACAACCGCTAGAAAACCCGCATTGCGACAAGAAGTGTACTACAAACGGCTGAAGGGTGAGTGTGTCCGATCCGTACACATCCCACCAATGTGCTGCAAATTAACGAATAAAATAGTTAGTACTAACGAGATGACCATTACATTTGAGACGGTGCAAGAAAAATACTAGGAGATGTTTTGCCATCTTGTGCCATCCTCGCAGCCAGAGGTGATGAGAACGATCCAAACTTCCTTTTAAACATATCGACGTCATGAAGAGCTTGCGCGGCGCTTTCAGTATCATCAGCAAGCGCTTCGAAAGCATCCCGGAGATTTGGCAAGAAGATGTTGGTCGTTCCGTAAGCGTAGACAGTCCGCGGGTTTAAGGCAGCAGCTGTATGATGTGAAACAAAGCATGTCAGTGCAAGTATATTATATATGTACAAATGCAATGTAATATGTTGCAGGAAAGAATATATTACAGGCATTCATATAAGTGTCACGCGTTAAGTCGTCCATTCGTCGGTCCACCACATCCATGTACATCTCTCTTGTTGATGGAGACTCATAGAACAGACTGTCGTACTCTTGCCGCACTATGGTGTACCGTAAGATTGTCTCGCTCAATATGGGCATCCTGTCCTGATCGATGAATCGCAAGAAGGTGTACAACGATTCCACCGACTTCACAACAGTTCGAAGATTATCCCACCATTCCAAGCTTGAAAGGCAGCCATACACATACCTCCCCTTGGTGGTATCAAGAAAACGAGAGTGTAGAAATTCTCTGGCAACCATCTATTGCATGAACTTATCCTTGTGACGAAGGAAACTGTTCAAGAACATATAGTTAGTACCGAAACGAGTTGCATTCCACTTGACCAACTCATCTCCAATATACTTTTTCATCATAGTATGTATCTTGGAATGGTTGTATATCCATCGAGAGATTTTTCTTGCACTCTCAATGACTGCGGTGTGATTTGGGAACTCTCCGATCTCCTTCAGCATCAAATTAATGGTGTGGGCCACACAAGGCTGCCACACTATGTTGCAGTGCTGCCGTGCGATGAGCTTGCATGCCTTCTTGTAGTTCGCACCATTATCCATCATAATTTGCACCATATTTCTCGGACCCACCTCGTGGACTACGGAATCTATTTCTTACATGACCAAACAAAACAAAGTATGACAGTTACATTGTGAGTACGTTAATTCAACTTCAGAAGAGTACAAACAAAACCAGTTACTTTTCTCAAGTACGAGGCATCCTGGGAGACACCGATGGCTTTGACGTATTTCTGGAAGAACATTGTGCCATTATAGTAAATCATGAAGTTTGTTATACTCATGTGTGTCGGCCCTGTCCAAGAATCATACATGATTGTTACTTCGTACGTAGGCCATTCCTTCATGAACTTTGCGAAGCTTTTCTTAATTTCTGCTTCATTGGCATCTAAATATTTTTTATCTATATCTCTGAAAGGACCGAGATGTCGCCTAGAGGGGGGTGAATAGGCGTTTACAAATTTTAAATCGCAATGAAATTTAAACTTGGATATTCAAATTAACTTTGATCGTCCGAGTGGTTCGGATAGTCCGAACCTAATTTCGGATATTCCGAACTGGTTCGAGCACAAGAACCCTAGAAAATAGATCTAGCAAATCTAGAGTATGAATCTAGGTTCAAATGATGTATTTTGACTAAGATTACTTGCAAGAAAAGAAACCCCACCAATATCTACTCTAACAACCTATTAAACCCTTGAATCCCCAAAGATTTAACTAAGCACAATGTGAGTAAGTGAGAGACTCAAGAACCAAGGAGACAAACCGAATTTTTCCTGAAGTTCGGATCCTTGAGGCGATCCCACGCCTCCGCTGAGGTGGCACAAAGCCGGGTCTCTTTCAACCCTTGTCCTCTAGGTGTTGCACCAAGCACTCATTGTTAACTCTTTGAATCCTTCCTCATGAGGTGGATTCAACCTTCACAAACTTCCCCCGTGGCCCCACACGAAGATTGGGGCTCACCGGTGACTCCTAGCCGCCTAGGAGTCCTCAACCTCCAAGAGTAAAGAATCTCACAAGAAATCCGCTTGAGGATGAACCACGTGCTCAAAAAGAATCACAACCACTAGATCTATCAATCTCTCCACTTGACCTCCCTCTAAAGATTCAAGAATCAAAGATTTGAGGGAGGAGAAACACTTAGGCTTGAGAGAGTGAGAGAGCTCTTGAAAAAGTATTGAATGCACTGGCCTTATGGTAGGTGGGAGTGGGGGAGGTATTTAAAGCCTCCCAAAACTAGCCGTTTTCACTTCACCGAGATCGTTTGGACAATTCGAACCCTTGTTCGGATAGTCCCAACCATTTGAAATCAAAATACGGACACACGGTTTGGATAGTCCGAACGACCCTCTGGATAGTCCAACCAAATAAGATTAGAGCAAAGAACGCATTGTTCGGACAAATCAACGACACTTTGGATAGTCCGAACCAAAAAGACTTAGACCTAACCGAGGGGGTCCACTCGGATACTCCGAACCCATGTTCGGACATTCCGAACCAAAATGAGCTCGACCAACAGAGAGGGTTAGCTCGGATACTCCGAACCAAGTTTCGGACATTCCGAACCAATTTTTGCCTGAGCAACCGAGGGGGCCAGTTCGGACATTCCGAAGGATTTTTCGGATACTCCGAACCATTTTGAACTTTTTGCCCCCAAGACTTTACACATTGACCCATATTTAGACTAGGATTCATCCTTGAGCACATAGAATCATTCTAAAACTATTTCTTGCCAAATCCCTCTTAGTAGTACGGCAATCCCTAAACTCAAATAAAATTTAAAAAGCATATACAACCGTTGAGTTTAACCGACGCCTTTTCTTCTCGAATTTGAGGGACCTCTTTCCTTAAGCGACTTTCCCATGAGCGTATTCATCTGTTCACAATACTCATAAAGCTCATTAGTCACTTAATCTTGTTGTCATTAATCACCAAAATCATTAAGGGGCCTAGATGCACTTTCAATCTCCCCCTTTTTGGTGAATTGATGACAACACGATTAGATTTAGATAAAATTGAAATGAGAGAGTATTTGGAAAACCAAATACATGGAGAAGCTCCCCCTAAATGTGTGCATTGAAATAATTTGAGTGGAATATCAAATGCACATATTTACGGGAAAATTGTGAGAGCTCCCCCTAAATTTCTGCTTTCGAGAGAATATAACAAGATAATTTGCATAAACAAATATGACATGGTATCACACAAATGCATTGCTTAACCAAATAGTTCGACAAACTTCAACAACCAACAAGCAAAGCAAACAACCACAAGCAAAGCGAGAAACAAATAAATCTAATGACCCTCACTCCCCCTTTGGCATCAAGACACCAAAGAGGTCACTCCTCGCTGCCATCATCATCGCCGCCGCTGCTGCGTTCTCGAGCCAAGACATATCGAGAGTCGCCTCATCGTCACCGATGAGGCGCCAAGAAGTGGGAAGGTCAAGAGCCGCTGAAGTCGCCGAATCAACAGTCGCAGAATCAGACTCTGACTCGGACTCCTCAGAGGAACACGACAAGTTGAGCTTTCCCTTGATGACATTGAGCTGACGGCGAGTGTCGGTGATCTTCTCATTCATCTTCTTGATCTTCTTGTGGTTCTTGATCCCAAGACAAAAGATAGCACGAAGCATGTTCTTTATGGAGCCGCTTGGGGAAGAAGGATCACCTGCCGAGGGCCTCGCTGAAGTTGCACCTGACCTGGTAGTGGGCGCTGAAGGAGGAGGGACTGGCTGAACTGGAGGAGGTGGAGCCTTGATCACACGAACACGGTACGGCACATGCTCCACATCTTTAGCAAACCACAATCCTGAGATGCTCTCAACCATACACATCACGATGGAGCGATCCGCAATGCGTCAAATGGCCGAGGGAGTTGAGGCGATCTCTTGCCAAATAAAATCAAATACATCAAATGGCCTAGAACCTCGCTAATCTCAAAAGGTGTTCCTAGAGTAGGAACCGATGTTGGTGGCGTCTCCCTCCTTGGGCCACAAGGTCTTCCTCAGCAACTTATAAAGGATAGCATAGAAAGGCTTCAAACCTTTTGTGGTGTCCAGCTTGAAGTTCTGAGATTCGTCATATAAAGGAGTCAAATCATTAATACTAGAGGAGTCAAACACATGCAGCTTGTCCAGATTGTCCCAGCCATCAGTGGAAAAACCAATGCAGTCAGCAAATTGAGCCTTGGTCACTGCATAGTAGAGCCCATCCACCATGAACCACATGGTGCTCTCAACATCTTTGTCAACATACAAGGTCGCATAGAACTGTGCCACAACTTCATTGTTCCATTTGCATTTGAAGGACATAATCTCTCTCAGATTGTGGCGCACAGCAAAGCAATCACCTCATTGAATCTGATGTCCTCCTCTCAGGTCATGTAATCCCAGTCAATGTACTGCATCAATGCCACTGGGTTCTTCTTCTCAGCAATCACAGAGTCGTAGAAATCCTGTTGGAAGTGATTCCAGAACCGCTTATCCACATAGTCTTCTTGCAAATACAACAGCGGATCCTGACTCCTGTGCTGGCGGACTTCTTTGCCTCTCCCTTGCCCAATACAATAATCCACCTTCTTCTTAGGAGTCACACCCATTGGAGTAGCACGGCGAGCGGGGTGAATCTCCAAAGGGCCAATCAGCTCTCCAGCCCTGCGCTGTGCAGCACACTTCTCAGCCCTCAACCTAGGCATGGCAGCCCTAGGATCCTCAGCACCACTGCCTCCCTGACCCTCATCTCCTTGTTCACCACCACCCTGACTTGGAGCACCCTTATGAGTTGTCTTCTTCCTCTTGCGAATCACTTGCCGCTTCTGCCTTCCGGCTGACTGAGCGAGAGGAGACTCCGGAGGGGAATCCTGAGGGGGATCAACGGGGGCCGCCGAGGAGCCACCGGCGGGAAGATCATGCCTAGCCTTCTTTGAGCGAGCCGCATCAATATCAGCTTGGCTAGAGCGAGGATTGCCACCTTGAGAGGGATCCATCCTAAAGGTATACAAGGGTTGAAACAAGATTAGACACTAATTATAACCTAGACGAACAATAAAGAGTTAAAATGAAGTCACATCCTTCGGATAGTCCGAAGTTATCTTCGGATAGTCCGAAGGTTTCTTCGGATAGTCCGAAGTTTTCATTCGGATAGTCCGAACCTCTTCGGACATTCCGAATGGAAACTCGGACATTCCGAGGTGACAGTTCACAAACCCTAAATTATCAATCTAGATAATAATTCAACAATGCTAAGGACTATCCTAGCAAGGCCTAGTGTAGTCTAGAGTTCAAGAGTTCTCAAATTGGGCGAGAAAAAGATCGAAACAAGGATAGATTCAAACCAACCTTTTGGAGATTGAAGACCGGGGAATCCGAGACGGATTTGGGGCAAATGACGGGTGGAGATGAAGCCCTTGACCTTGAGGAGGATCTTGGCGCCCCCAAACCACAAAATCTCCGGCCAAAACCCTAGATCCGAGTGGAGGGGCGGTTTGGAGGAGAGAGAAACTGAGATGGGAAGTGAAAAGAAGGAAAAGAGGAAGAAGGGACTCGAGGCTTAAAAGCCCGAGACCCCACTTTCGACAAATTCAACGTTCGAAGTTCGGATAGTCCGAATGGAATTTCGGACAGTCCGAACTGTTTTCTCAAGATGGCATGAAAACAAAGGCAGGAATGACTCCGGAGCGAGAAATAGATGAGAAGACCTAATGAGTCAAGTCATCAAGTGATCAGCAAGCCATGTAACAATTCAAACCATGATCACAGGATGATTGACAGGATCCGAAGATCAAAAACCAATAAACACAATAAGATAAGAGAAATAAAGCAAATAAGATTTTTCAAAGACCTTTTTCAATCACCAATCAAGTTGTGAGCATTTTTCAAGCCAAATTGCGAGAGTCTAGAATATTTAGCCCACTCCTCAACTCACAGAATCTCTTCTCATCAAGTGGCTTGGTAAATATATCGGCTAATTGGTCATTTGTGCTCACATGTTGAATATCGATATCGCCTTTAGTGGAGTGGTCTCTTAGGAAGTGATGGCGGATATCGATATGCTTTGTACGGGAATGTTGGACGGGATTGTTGGCAATTTTTATGGCACTCTCATTGTCACACAAAAGTGGCACATGATTATAGGTTAGGCTATAATCATTTAGAGTTTGTCTCATCCAAAGCAATTGGGCACAACAACTCCCGGCGGCTATATATTCGGCTTCGGCTGTGGATAGGGCTACGGAATTTTGCTTCTTAGAGGACCAAGAGACAAGAGATCTACCTAAGAATTGACATGTCCCCGAAGTACTTTTCCTATCCACTTTACATCCGGCATAATCCGTGATCGAATAGCCAACTAACTCAAATGATGAACCTTTTGGATACCAAAGCCCAAAATGAGGAGTGTGCACTAAATATCTCAAGATTCTCTTTACGGCCACCAAGTGACATTCTTTAGGAGCGGCTTGAAATCTTGCACACATGCACACACTAAGCATAATATCGGGCCTAGATGCACAAAGATAAAGTAGAGAACCGATCATCGAACGATATACCTTTTGGACGACCGGTTTACCTTCTTTGTCGAGGTCTAGATGCCCGCTGGTTTGCATTACGCCTTGATTGGCTTGGCGTTCTCCATACCGAACTTCTTGAGCATGTCCTTGATGTACTTCATTTGGCATATGAAGGTTCCTTCCTTGAGTTGCTTGACTTGAAAACCGAGGAAGAACTTCAACTCGCCCATCATGGACATCTCGAATCTCTTAGTCATGATCCTACTAAAATCCTTGCACAAATGTTCATTAGTAGATCCAAAGATAATGTCATCAACATAGATTTGACACACAAATAAATCATTATCAATATGTTTAGTAAAGAGAGTAGGGTCGGCCTTTCCGACTACAAAGCCTTGACCGAGGAGAAAATCGCGAAGACACTCGAACCACGCCTTGCTTGCTTAAGTCCGTAGAGAGCCTTGTGTAGGAAGTAGACGTGGTCCGGATGGTTCGTCTTCGGCCGGTGGTTGTTCAACGAGACCATCTCGAGAGTGGTCCATTCAAGAAGGCGCTTTTCACATCCATTTGATACAACTTAAAATCATGGTGAGTAGCAAAGGCAAGTAATATTCTAATGGATTCAAGCCTAGCTACGGGAGCATATGTTTCATCGAAATCCAAACCTTCGATTTGTGTGAAGCCTTGAGCAACTAACCGGGCTTTATTCCTTGTCACTATTCCGTTCTCATCTTGCTTGTTTCGAAAGACCCATTTGGTTCCAATCACATTTTGCTTAGGCCTTTCGACAAGCTTCCACACTTGGTTCCGTTCGAAGTTGTTTAACTCCTCTTGCATAGCCATCATCCAATCCGGATCTTGGAGTGCTTCTTCTACCTTAAGCGGTTCAAGAGAAGAAACAAAGGAGTAAAATTCACAAAAATTTGCGACACGAGATCTAGTCGATACTCCCTTGTTAATGTCTCCAAGTATGTTGTCGACTGGGTGGTCTCGTTGTACACTTTGGTGGACTCTCGGATGAGGTACGGTTGAGTTGGTTCTTTGGATTGGACCTCGCTGCGTCTTGAGAGGCATTTGAGCCGTCTTGAGCTCGAATTGAGGAAGAGGGAGCAACATCCGGAGCGTCCATCGTCGCATCATGACCATCTTGAGTTGAAGTGCTTGGAATTTCGTCTTGCTCAAGCGGTCTTACTTCTCCAATTGCCAATTTCTTGATTACTTCGCACGGGGGTTCTTCCCTGTCAATCACAATACGACAAACTTGTTCTACTTAAGAACCGTTAGTTTCATCAAACGTCACATCACGCGAAATTTCAACCACACCGGTGGTGTTGTTGAAAACTCGGTATGCAAAGGCATTTGATCCATATCCAAGCAAGAAACCTTCATCTACTTTAGGAGCAAATTTAGACGACTTAGTTTTCTTGTTGAGAATGTAGCATTTACTCCCAAAGACTCAGAAGTAGGATACATTTGGCTTCTTGCCGGTGAGGAGCTCGTACGCCGTCTTCTTCAAAATCTTGTGGAGATACTGAGACGGTTGGTACTATGGCACGCTGGTGTTGATGGCCTCCGCCTGCAATATGTCTGAGACCTTGTACTCGCCAAGCATCGCGGCGCGCCATCTCGATGAGGGTTCGATTCTTCCTCTCGGCCACCCCATTTTCTTAAGGAGAATAGGAGCCGAGAACTCATGCTTGATGCCTTCTTCATCGAGAAACTCCTCAACCCAGTGTTCTTGAATTGGTGCCGTTATCACTCAATTCTCTTGATCTTCACCTCAAACTCGTTTTGAGCCCTTCTCATGAATTTCTTCAAACTTCCTTGAGCTTCGCTTTTGTCATGCAAGAAAAATACCCAAGTAAAGCGCCAAAAATCATCAACTATAACTAAACCATACTTGTTTCCTCCAATGCTTATGTAGGCAATCGGGCCGAATAGATCCATGTGAAGCATCTCCAATGGCCTCGAGGTGGTCATCACGTTCTTCGCGGGATGAGTAGCTCCAACTTGCTTTCCAGCTTGACATGTGCTACACACCCTATCTTTCTCAAAGACAACATTAGTTAATCCAAGGATGTGATTGCCTTTAAGGAGTTTATGGAGGTTCCTCATACCAACATGGGCAAGTCGGCGATGCCATAGCCAACCCATGCTGGATTTAGCCATAAGACACGTTTCAAGGTTAACTCTATCCGTAGTGAAGTCTACAAGATAGAGATTCCCTTTCAACCGTCCCTTAATGGCTATTGAACCATCATCCCTCTTAACGACATCCACACCCTTATCACTAAACACACAATTATAGCCCGCCTCACATAATTGAGCGACGGACAACAAATTGTAGCTTAGTGATTCAACAAGCAAAACATTGTTC
Source organism: Guadua angustifolia (assembly GCA_036346375.1). Lineage (NCBI taxonomy): Eukaryota > Viridiplantae > Streptophyta > Magnoliopsida > Poales > Poaceae > Guadua > Guadua angustifolia. The sequence goes on along the minus strand of CM070505.1, from coordinate 46,237,238 downwards.
AAATGGAATTCATTTGTAATAAGAATTTTACCTAAACCTACTACTTCACCTTTTCCATTATCGCCAAAAACGATGCTTTCACTATTCGTTCCATTGGCGTCCAAATGAGCGAACATTGCCATTTCTCTGGTCATATGATGTGTACATTCGCTATCCAAGATCCAACTCGATCCACCGGAGGTGTAGGCCTACAAAATGAAATTTAGTTTTTGCTCTTTGGTACCCAAACATGCTTAGGTCCACGCACGTTAGTAACAAGTGATTTAGGGACCCAAATAGATCGCACATAAGAGTTATCTTTGGGCTTACCCCTAATGTGACAAGCAACTACCCGACCTAAGTTAGTTTTCTTGAGTACATAAGATGCAAAGAATGTAGAGTGAGTTTTGTACTTAGCGTTTTCCTTGCTCTTAACAAATTGAATGGGCTTGTTTAAAGGAGCAACCACAATATTGCTCTTTTTCCCTTTTGGTGGAGTATATCCAAGCCCATGCTTCATAGTGTTACCTTGTCGCTTACCTATGAACTCCTCTAGTCCCTTACTTGCCTTGTAGGACTTTTGAAGTCCATCTTCGAGCATCCCCTTGAGCTTCTCATTTTCATATGCTAACACTTGCAAGGTCTCAAGGTTAGTGGCATAAGTATCAATATTAACGTCGTAGCATCTAGCGCATCCATTGCTCGTGGAAGGTGACGAGGAATTGGAGCTAATGGTTGAGGTAATCGGAGGGCTATTCTTGAGATCAACAAGCTTCAACTCAAGAGCCTCGCAGGCGTCCTTTGCCTTAGCAAGTTTCTCTTCAAGTGAAGCGTTGGTGATCTCGAGACTAGTCACTTCGGATTTGGTCAATTTTAAGTGTTTAGCCAAATCCTCATTCTTCCCTTTTTCAAAAGATAAGCTCTTCTCTAGCTCACGGTTTTTCTCCTTTTCGAGGATGAGCAGATCCTCTTGAGCCTCGAGAGTAGCTTCCTTTTGTTCTACGACTTCCTCCAATTTTTCAATATCTTTTAAGAGCAAATTTAATTTATGAATGTCAAATGTTTTCATAGACTTAAGCACAGTGTTAATGTCATCATCATCACTATCGCTATTGTGCTCATCTAGACATTCATTAGTAATGGAGGGAGTGGAGACAAGTGATGATACCTTGTGCCCCTTTGCCATAAGGCACATTGGAGCAACCTCATCGTCATCGCTCAAGTTGTCGAAGAGGCCCTTCGACATTGTTGGAGTAGAGGATACGGCGATGGCGACGGAGGCAATTCCTCCTTCTTCATCGGAATTTGACTCGGAGTCGGAGTCGGAGTTTGAGTCGGTGTCGGAGTTCCACTCCTTTCCAATGTAGGCACGACCTTTGCCCTTGTACTTCTTGCTTTTCTCCTTGTCCTTGCCCCGGAACTTGTCCTTCTTGTGAGACTTCTCATCTTTGCCCTCCTTATGCGGACACTCGGCAATGAAGTGGCCGGTTTCACCGCATTCATAGCATCTTCGGGTGGAGTGTCTACCCTTTGACTTTCTTCCAAAACTCTTAGACTGACCTCCTTGTCTGAAGTTCTTCTTTTTGAAGAATTTGTTGAACCTTCTCACGAATAGGGCCATGTCTTCATTTGTCAATGGACCACATGACTCTTCATCTTCGCTTGAGCTCTCTTCTGCTTGGCGCACTACCTTGACGGCCTTGAGGGCAATGCCTTTCTTTTTGCCCGACTTGAGTTCTTCAACGACTTCGGCTTCCTTTACCATCATCTCATCCATCATGAGCCGGCCAATGACATCATGAGGTGTCAAAGTGTCGAAGTTTGGCCGGTCTCGGATCAATTGAACAAGGTTGCGGTTGGTAGGAGTGATCACGCGAAGTATTATTTTCATCACGGCCTTGTCCGTAAGATCGGTGCATCCAAGGCCCTTGGCTTGATTCACAAGCACCATTAAGCGGTCAAACATTTTATTGTAGGACTCTCCTTCCTCCAATGTGAACCGGCTTAGCTCACCAATAATGAGCTCTATCTTTGATTCGCGGACACTTGAGATTCCTTCATGACTGACCATAAGCCTATCCCAAATGGCCTTTGCTTCCTCGAGTCCGTCGACTCGGTTGAACTCAAGATCACTCAAGGCGTTGAACAAAGCATTGATCGCCAAATCATTGAAGTGTTGATCTTTATCTTCTACGGAGTAAGGTTGTGGGATCAACGGGCTTGAAACTGTTTGCACAATCTTCCAAATAGAAGGGTGAAGCGATCTCAAGTGCATCTTCATCTTATGTTTCCATGCCGCATAGTGAGTGCCATCGAAATGAGGCGCTCGACCGGAGGGCACGGAGACATAAGATGAGGAGCTTGAGACACCAAGAGAGGAATAATCAAATGGAATAGCAACCCCAATACCGGAGCCCGTGCCCTTGTCTTGGTCATGGGCTTCGGTATTCTTCTGTGTATCCGACATCTTCGATTCTCCAAGCGGTTAAGCCAAACTATAGAGATTTAGCTCTGATACCAATTGAAAGGACCGAGATGTCGCCTAGAGGGGGGGTGAATAGGCGTTTACAAATTTTAAATCGCAGCGGAAATTTAAATTTCGGATACTCCGAAATTAACTTCGGACTGTCCGAGTGGTTCGGATAGTCCGAACCTAATTTCGGATATTCCGAACTGGTTCGAGCACAAGAACCCTAGAAAATAGATCTAGCAAATCTAGAGTATGAATCCAGGTTCAAATGATGTATTTTGACTAAGATTACTTGCAGGAAAAGAAATCCCACCAATATCTACTCTAACAACCTATTAAACCCTTGAATCCCCAAAGATTTAACTAAGCATAATGTGAGTAAGTGAGAGACTCAAGAACCAAGGAGACAAACCGAATTTTTCCCGAAGTTCGGATCCTTGAGGGGATCCTATGTCTCCGTTGAGGCGGCACAAAGCCGGGGTCTCTTTCAACCCTTGTCCTCTAGGTGTTGCACCAAGCACTCACCTGTTAACTCTTTGAATCCTTCCCTCATGAGGTGGATTCAACCTTCACAAACTTTCAAGGCCCCACACGAAGATTGGGGGCTCACCGGTGACTCCTAGCCGTCTAGGAGTCCTCAACCTCCAAGAGTAAAGAATCTCACAAGAAATCCGCTTGAGGATGAACCACGTGCTCAAAAAGAATCACAACCACTAGATCTATCAATCTCTCCACTTGACCTCCCTCTAAAGATTCAAGAATCAAAGATTTGAGGGAGGAGAAACACTTAGGCTTGAGAGAGTGAGAGAGCTCTTGAAAAAGTATTGAATGCACTGGCCTTATGGTAGGTGGGAGTGGGGGAGGTATTTAAAGCCTCCCAAAACTAGCCGCTTTTTCACTTGACCGAGATCGTTTTGGACGGTCCGAACCCTTGTTCGGATAGTCCAACCATTTGAAATCGTACACGAACACACGGTTCGGATAGTCCGAACGACCCTTGGATAAATTCAACCAAAAAGACTTAGAGCAACAGAATGCATTGTTGGACAAATCGAACGACACTTTGGATAGTCCGAACCAAAATGACTTAGACCTAACCGGGGGTCCACTCGGATACTCAACCCATGTTGGACATTTCAACCAAAATGAGCTCGACCAACGAGAGGGTTAGCTCGGATACTCCAAACCAAGTTTCGTACATTCAACCAATTTTTGCACGAGCAATCGAGGGGCCATTCGGACATTCGAACGTTTGTTCGGATACTCCGAACCAATTTGAACTTGTTGCCCCCAAGACTTTACACATTGACCCATATTTAGACTAGGATTCATCCTTGAGCACATAGAATCATTCTAAAACTATTTCTTGCCAAATCCCTCTTAGTAGTACGGCAATCCTTAAACTCAAATAAAATTTAAAAAGCATATACAACCGTTGAGTTTAACCGACGCCTTTTCTTCTCGAATTTGAGGGACCTCTTTCCTTAAGCGACTTTCCCATGAGCGTATTCATCTGTTCACAATACTCATAAAGCTCATTAGTCACTTAATCTTGTTGTCATTAATCACCAAAATCATTAAGGGGCCTAGATGCACTTTCAATCTCGTCCACTCGGGGACGGGATACCCTCGCTTGTAAATAAAACATAAATGTTAGCTATGAAAAGGCATACAACTGGGCGACTATTTGAAAACTCACTTACTGTATTTTTGTGTTTCCCGTATGGCGCTAATAAAATACGGACTATCTGCTTTCCACCCTGCGATACCAGTAGACTGAAACCATCTGGCCCACCCGAAATGGACTACCTCCTTCCCACTCTTCCCTTCTGTGTCCATGGATGGGTGTCAATCATTCGTTGTACCGGGGCACGGGCTGAACTAATGTTGTAATCTCCCATCACCGACGGTCTTTCTCGACCCAACGAACTACGAAACAACCTAGACAACTGGCTGCAATCATCTCCAGCTCCCCTAGAGGAGCCACTGCCACTGCCACCACCGTTCTCGTACCTCCCACCTGCCCGGCTTCTAAATTCTGCCTCCGCCCTGGAGGTAGCCATGGCATGCTGCAGTTGGGCCTTCTCATCAGCATCACCCGTGTACTCTGAGTATACACTTCGCCTCGGTGGAGAATCTCCAGCTGCTGCTACTTCTTTTCTAATCATCTCATCTCTCCTTTCCTTCCTCTTATCCTTCGTCTGTCCGGCTCATCTTTGAAAGTACTTTCATGAATGTCATTGGAACTTTACTACAATGGGCGACACCGCATTCACGTCTTGCTAAGTCTTTTAAATCGGGTTGCATATCCTTTCTTCTCTTGGAGACAGTACTTGCATCGAAATCCAGCACCCACCTTCTCACCATGCTTCCACACCACGTCGATATCTGCCATCTGTTAAAACAACACAACAAAACTAAGCATACGTAGAAATACCGCTACTTGCACAAACGAGTAAAATTCATCATATGTGATGGTAGATCAAAATCACTGCCACAACGGTAATAATCAAAGCATGTTATCTACTTATGTACATTTTCAATAGCAAAAAATGATCACACAATTCACACACAACAGTAATAATCAAAACATCACAATCAGTCAATCACCATGTGTACACATACATGTTCATTGAATTGCAGTCTGCAAGGCAAAACAATACAATGTAGTTAATCCAATCCACACATAACACGCCAAAGATCATCTACTGTTCTCGGCTTCTCGCTAACTTGTATAGCCCACAAGCAAGTATAGTCTTAGCCGACATCATTTTCAGCGTGTGCATTTATTAATCATCCCAGTTCTATTTAAGTTCTGCGCTCACTCCTCATTTTGTTAATTGGGTTGCATAATATTATTTACCAGGAATCACACACAGCTAACATGAATCAATACAACTACCAATCGGTTTACCCACAAAATCGAACGAAAATCGACGTTTATCGAGCGAGAAACGTACCTCAAGCCGCGAATTTTGTCGCCACCATCGGTTTTCGTGGCTAGCTCGAGAAACCAATAAAACTACTCGGTTTACCACGAAAACCAAATGAAAAACCCTCTCTCACCAGCGGTTCATCGGTGCAGAGAGGCCGGAGTGGCTCGGCGGCGATCCGCACTAGCTGGGCGTCGGGTGGGGAAAGTGAATCATCAATCATTGAGTCAGGAGAGGCAGCAATGCTGCGTGCACATTTCAATCAAAGCAATGTGGTGGGTGTGGGCCTTGCAGGGTGGAGCCCTTTGGGTGAAATGCCGCTTGACCCAACACGTTTGGCCTGAGCCCACCTTTTATTTTTTTTGATTTTTCTATTTTCACCATTTGTAATGCCTGCAAAACATCTCCAAACATCATTTTTTTTGAAAAAAATTTGCACCATAGGTAATATAGGAATTAATCCTAATTTTAGGAATTTTTTGAATACATGTTTTCAAATTTTTTGAAAATTTTGAATTTGGATTTGAACTGACGTGGTAAACCGCTCAGTTTGCATTACCGAGCCGCTGCGGTATGCGCGGTTTTCACGGTAACCGATCGGTTTACCGCGAAAATGCGAACCCTGGTATACGCATACCAACCTAAGTGGAACACCCACTAGGAGTGCTCCAGTGTCGTTCCACACACATGTATTGCTACAGAGTCCATGCAATCTCATAGAAATCTATTTTTAGGCTTTGTTGTGAATATCATGTATAGAGAGATTGTGTGCAACTTGGATTTCAAGTCGTGTTTCATTATTCTTATGATAGAGAAGAGGTTCCAGTACACAATAAGGTTTGTGTTCCATCGAAAAATGTAACGAAGGATTGATAGACTCAAACACACGAGAATGCTGAGTTCAGAATGGTTTGTGGCATGCCAATCGATTTGACCTTTCAATCGACAAGATAGATAAAAAATATACGCTCAAAGCCGATCTAATGCGATAATCGGCAAAGATTTAAATAGCTACTAGAAGCCGGTTAAATCAAAGGTAATGATAAGTCTAAACAGCCGATTAGGGCTGGTTAGATGGTAAAAGTTAGATTTTTCCAAAAAAGGCGATACGTAACAAAATTAGAGAAAATCAAATATGGTGTAACTGAAGATACCAACAATCGGTGATGCATAACTTTATTGATCAAAATTGGAATACAATAGAAATTCTAAATTACAGAGGTAATCCTAGTTGATAGGAAAGTAAATAAAAAGTAGATGCGAGTTGTTTGATTGGTTGATTGTTTTTTATGCTCTTGATCCGCTTTTTATAGTGTATCGACCCATCGTATCATTCTCTAGTGTGTTGGCAATCACAATACGTATCGGCCTTATATAGATGAAAATCCTATCTTTGAATCAATGTCAACCATAATCATAAACTTAACACAACTTTTCCTTTTTAAACCGGCTTCGGCCAAAAATATCAATCTTATCTTTTAGCCTGACAAATAAACCATACCATGCCAAATTTTAGTGCAAACATATGCCTCCCATATTTGGGAGATCAGATTATCTTTCAGAAATCTTCTTCGTCGGCTTTAATCCTCATCAGCTTAACTATGATTTTCACCGCCATTTTTAGTAACCGCTCCACTTATTGTGCCGTAGCCTTTAAACATACCTTTTTTTACCATAACCACAACCACCACTTGGAAAATTTCCCCACCTTTTAATGTTCCTTTTACACCCCCTATAAATATGGAGCCCATCCTCCAACATTCTTCACGCTCACAAGCTCTCAACTTCTTGGTAATCGGCTTCAACCTTAATTTCAGACTTAAGCTCTCATCCATTTCTTCTTCCATCGGCTTTGACAACCTCCCATCAGCTTCAACACAGATGGATCCTCACCAGCTATTCATCCCTATCCCCGATAGTGATAATTAGTATTACTTAGGCCTAATAGGAAATACGATCCATCGGCTGTCATAGATCAAAAAATTCCTCGGCTTCCATTAAATGCCTCTAGCTATAATTTAGATGGATAGAGTAAGAGCTTTAGAGTTTGGCCGATAGGATTTAAAGTATGGAGGGATTAGTATAATTAGTTAGTAGCAAAAAAATGTTTGAATGGGAGCGAATAGGAATAGCAGAGTGTCTCCCTTTATCCCTAGCCGATCTAGAGGCCAACGAGCCCTTAGTGACCACAACCTGCTATTTTTGGTCAGACACCTTTGAAGCTTTCATGTTTAAAACTGGTCCAATTGTCCCACCTCTTCTGGACGTAGCCCAGCTTTGCTGCTTAAGCTCGGACAGAGATCAAATATCGGCTTTCAGTGCCAAACCTCAACACAAGCTCATTCACACCAAGGGAGAAGGCTAGAATAAGTACATCAGTGATAATAGGGGAACTCGCTCTGTGTCGGACAAAGAGCGTGTCACCTTCATAAACATGTGGCTATATCAGTTTTTATTCTACGGGGCATCCCTTGGACTGACTTAAGTATATTAGGTCTTGGATGAGCAGCTAGTAGAAGGCCGTCAGCTAGCATTAGGAAAAATATTTCTTGGTGTAGTCTATCAAATGATGCACGTTACACGCAGTCAGCTATTCACCGGGATGGGCCAGTTCACAATCGGCAATGTTGGTGGTCCATTATGGTTCATTCAGACATGGTTGTATTGTATGTTTAGCCGATCATTTAAAATTCATCCATCAACAAAGGCCCCGTTCCCTCGTGAAGAAATTTTTGAAGACCAAGAGATGCAATTTAGGAATAGCCAATCTTACGGCGAGAAATACATCCTTTGCTCGGGTAGTGATTCTAAGATTACGGTCGTTAGAGCAAGAAAATTCTTGCCTTCTTCTTTCAACTCAGTCAAAGTGACTTCGGCCAACATGACTTTTTCTTTTACAAAGAAGCTGACTATTATCCATCCCCTTCTTTCCTCCACTTGATAGGAGATAGTGACACCATGCTAGAAAAATCATTGAATTTATATAAAATTTTCATCTCTCCAAGTGTTTTGTCCATCGGCTTGCACTCAAAGAATCAAACATATCAACCATCCTATGAATTGTATCACTCGTCAGTATATGCAAGACAGCTTGGCTTTGGAGAAGTTCCTCCAAATTTTCATATTTTTAATTAGCTGAAACAAAGAGACAGAGTGCGACATGCTTCATCGGCTGAACTAGTCTTGCATATCGCCGATGATCTCCAAGTCACTGACTTCCCGCATTTTCTTCTGCACACACGGAGGGTGAGCAGATTTACTAGTTGGTGGTCGGCTATCTGTTTAGCTTTATATCAGGCAGAAAGAACCATCAAAAGAATGAACTCAAAATTTTTTCCAGATCTGCTAGAGTCGACAGACGATACTAACTCCAATAGTAGCAGTTTGCGTTCTAGCAGTAAAGCTAGTTCCTCGGGCTATACTAACACAAGTCATGTTGATATAACTGGTGAGGTATTGGCTTAAAGTAGAATTCTTCTCTCCTTTCAATATCTTTTATGCCCTTCGAACTCCACTAATCGGATCTTGATTTGTTTCACAGACCAAAGCCGCTAGGAAGAAGCTCTTGGAATCCAAGATCGTTGGCCAAGCTACCAAAAGACCACACTCTGCAATGGCTTTGACTGGCTATTCATTGGAAACTTTACGAATTCAATCTCCTTCCCTTTCCAATATTGAAAAACAATAACCAAGTAAGTATTTGTTGGCTTCATCTTATGCTTGCACTATTTCTGTAAACTAACTTCTTTAGCCAATTACTTTTCAGAGATGAAACTGAAAGGACAGGGGATGTCGCCTAGAGGGGGGGTGAATAGGCGAATTAAAAATTTAAAACTAAATCGCAGCGGAATACAGAAACTTCGGAATGTCCGAATAATACTTCGGACTATCCAAGTGGTTCGGATAGTCCGGGGTTATACCCGGATAGTCCGAGTCATCCGGAGTATCCGGGGTTCTATTCGGATATTCCTAATGCTTCAGAGCACACAGCTCGCAAAAGAGATTTAGGCTATTTGGGGGATATTAAATACACCAAATTAAACTAGTTAGCCTAGAATACTTCAAGCAAATAGAGATTTAGCCGAAAACTCACTAGAAAAGTAGATCGGGCAATTTTAAGATTCAAAATCAAATACTAAAGCAAGAATAAGAAGCAAACTTGGAGACGATTTTTCACCCGAAGTTCGGATCCTTGAGGGGATCCTATGTCTCCGTTGAGGCAGCTCGGTCACACTTGAGCCGGGGTATCTTTCAACCATTTTCCTCCCGGTGTTGCACAAATGCAATTGCCGGTGCGGCTCGGTCACACTTGAGCCGGGGTATCTTTCAACCCTCTTCCTCCCGGTGTTGCACAAATGCACTCACCGGTCTTCACTTCTTTGATTCCTTCCCTTGCGGAGGCGAAATCGGCCTTCACAAACTTCCCACGGCCAACCACATAAAGCTTCGGCGGCTCGTAGGCGACCTCCTAACCGTCTAGGAGTTCTCAACCTCCAAGAGTAACAAATGCTCGCGAAGAACAAGCTTGGACATGAAATCAAGTGCTCAACAACTCAAATCACACTCAATCAAACACCTCACTCCTCAAACTCTTCCCTACCCTTCTCACAAAGGGGATCACTTAGAACTAAGGGTAAAGAGGTGTTTTGGGGGCTCAAGAATAAGAGAATAACCCCTCAAACCAGTGGAGTAACGACCACTTATCAAATAAGGAAGGAGGGGGCTTTAAATAGAGATCCCCAAAAACTAACCGTTTGGACTGCGCACAACCCGGATACTCCGGACTTAACCCCGGATACTCCGGATAACCCGGATACTCCAGATTCAACCCGGATACTCCGGATTGACCTAACTGAGGGTACCAACCCGGATACTCCGAACTTTAACCCGGATACTCCGGATTGGACTGGGCAGCTTTATGAAAACGAGCATAACTTTTGACTCCGGACTCCGATTTCAGTGATCTTGGACTCTACGGAAAGCTAAGAACGAGGGCTACACAACTAATTAGGTCTCACTACCCAAATCTCAAAGGATAAATATATATTTCACAACGAATCCAAGGGAGACCTACAACTCTCACTTTCCGACACCACCAACACCACTCTCTCTTTAAGTTTCACAAGGATGGATCATTTGAGCACTTGACACATCTAAAAGTCATTCGACGTCGCATCCCTCTTAATAGTATGGCAATCCTTAGACTCAAATTAAATCAAAGATAATATAAGTCTAGAAATAGTCACTTGCCGTCTTCTTTCTTAATGCCGGTGCATGAAGACCTTCACCATATAATTGATGACATCTTCACCTTGTCCAACTTGACTCGATTCACCTCATGAGACTCTCGTCCTATCAACCTTGACTTTATCATCCTCTCCGATGATCTCCACACCAAGTCGATCTTGACCTAGTCCTCAACTCTTGGTGACATCGCCGTCTTGTTGACCTCGGCTTAACGGTCATTCTTCAAGATACCTTGGTCATCATGCACACACGAGACCTAATTCTTTCCAAACCACTCGTGAAAAGCATTAGTCCCAAAAGCTCAATAGATATGAAGAAATTGATATTTGCGAGCAATTGATTACCACAAGTGTTTCATATAAAGAAGCACAACATAAATGGAAACACTTGACATAAGAAATGTTCTCTACTAAGTGCATCATGATGAATATGTAATTGATCTATATGCACTAAAGTGATAATTGCCGATATGATGAATCAATTAAATCATGGCAAGGATCACAGTCTTTATTTAAATGAAGCACATGATAGAATATACACGAATTGTACATGTGCAACTAATATTTGGAATAAGAGTAAATATGTGATCCAACTCTAGATTAAATTTCACTAAAGGAGGTGCATGAGAAGATACACAACTAAAACATTCATGCACCAAGTCAATCTATTGCAATGTGAAGTTTAACTCTAGTTAATACATGCATACTAAAAACAAAGCACATAATGAACTCAAATGAATATATATCCACAAATAAATATGACATGAACCAATGTGCATATATATAATCAACACACTACTTGGAGTTCACTATATATTTGCACAAAAGGAATGCAATAACAAATATAGAAGGGATACCGAGATTGCATACCTTATCTTTGCTTAACCATTCCACTTGATTTTCCTCAAAATAGATGAGACTAAAACTCAACTTGGCAATAAACATGTTAGCCTCATAGCAATATAATCATATTAGAGGTTTGTCATTTGTTAAGCACTAAGTTAAGCATTTACACAATTACATAGATTATCATTATATGCGTTTGTAATTAATCACCAAAATAACATAAGTGCCTAGATGCATTTTCAATCTCCCCGTTTTTGGTGATTTATGACAAATCTATTATCAATTGCACCAAATGACAATATTAAGATATTTAGCATTAAAATAAGTATGAAGAAACAATAAGAGATCATACTTACAAATTATCCCTTTTTGTCAATCGATTAGGGGACAATTGATAAATCCATAAATTCTCCCTCTTTTGTCATTAATCCCAAAAATGTGCTTAAAAGATCCTTATTGTTTATTCAATAGAATCTGTTCTCCCCCTTGATTGCACATTCAATAAAAAGATTAAGGAGAATAAAATAAAAATAAGGAGCTAGGAATAGGGCAATGATATTAAGCTCCCCCTAAATCTAGGCAAGATATGATACCAATTATATCCAAGATTTAGGTAATAGATGTTTCCAATGATACCAATTTAAATGTAGTCATGATTCACAAGATGTAAGTGATGCTTAAACATGACACATGAATATGATTCTACACAGAGAATATTTATTCTTAAACATCAAGATCATATAGCAAATTTATATAATTTAAGCACATGCTCATGATCAAATTAAATTCTAACAATCAAGATTATATAGAGAAGATTACACAAGAACGAATTGCTTATATGATCACAAGATGTATACAAGATCAAGAATGAAAATTGTATAAGAAAGATGTGCTTTCATGATCAAGAATTTCACAAACTTATCAAGGGCATAACTCTTTGCAATGTGTCACCCATATGTACCTTTTAATTCTTGATAATACCAAATACAAGTTAGATGACACATCAAAACAATTTAGGATTAGAGCATACCGCTTGAAAGATACCAATTAAAGATACCAATTGAAAGATACAACACCATTTAAAATAAGACAATTCAGCATAATGGTGTGCAAAGACATTATTGAATATGGTCAAAAAGAAATACGTTCCTTTGTCGGTTCTTGTCCACCGCATGTTCGAATCGGTCATGATCACTGCGCACGACCTTAAATCCCTCGAACTATGGAGCTCCTCTCCATTTCCTTCATCCCACCATTGAAGATGACCCCTTTTCCAATACCTTGAACATCAATAGACAAGTACACGATTTCCGGGAACAAATATCTTTCAACTTGACCCAAGTTAGTTTGATAATGTCTAAGTACAATATGCACGATATAGATGATATACAAGACAATACTCTTCGCACGTAATTTGAAAAGTTCAACATACCAATTGATGATCTCATTATACCAATTTACAAACATATTTAAAACTCATTCAAATTTAACTCTTGAAATCCACTTGTAAAGGTCATTTTGCATAAGGATACCAATTTTGAGAAAAATATTTATATTTGTTTCAAAACAAGCTCATTTTCTCAAAAAATCAACACTATATGTCAATTAAAGATCAACTTAATACCATGGCATAACCAAAAGGAGATACTCCTTCAAACATACAAAACTTGATTAAAAAAGCTCCAAAAGGATTATAAAGTATATCATGGAGCTAATACATTTAAATATATTCAAGTTTTGTTTTGAGAGGTTCTACCAATTTGAAGCCACTTTCAAAACATGAAAACCACGAAGAGTTCACAAACTGAAATTTCAGGTTTTTCAGATTTTGACATTTCATTTAGGCTTCAAAAGATAGCCGAAAAACTGCTCGTATGATGTCTAAAAAAATTAATAAAATTTGACATAGTAGACTAACTATTGAGGATAAAATCTTACACAGATGTTTCCCTCAAATTATGATCTGATTTGGAGATAAAAAAATCACAAATCAGCTCAAAACCTCAAAAGTCTGAATTTTCAGCCTTTTGATCAAAGAGAGAAAAGGTCATAACTTTTTTAAATGAAGTTGAAATTATTTGAAATTATGCAGAAACATACTTTGGACTCCAGAGAAACTTTTCCAAAAAGAATTTTTCAAAAAGGAGTCTCCAATCAAAAGATATGTCAAATTTTGCTTTGTAGGTATGATTTTCAATCAAAGAGAAGAAAAGTCAAAACTTTTTCAAATTAAGTCGAAATGATTTGAACATCTCCAGAAATAAACTTTGGACTATTTATAAGGTTTCTCAAAAAGAATTTCCTCAAAAGGAATTTTCTTTTAAAAGATATGGCAAAATGCGCTTTGTAGGCATAAAGAGAAGTTGAATTTGTATTGAAAGTTCAAAATGCAATTCAACTTGGATTTCATGGAGATTTGAACTTTCATAACTTTGTATGAGTTAGAAATACTATTTCAAGCCAAGAAACATGAAGAAATCCAACTCAAACAACAAAACCCACAATATGCAAGAATGGGTCATTTTGGCTATAACTTTTTAACGGTTGGTCTTTTGGAAAAACTTTAAACTAAAGAAATACTTAAAATAACCAACCCTACGAGTTTTGTATTGACCACTTTTTCAAAAACTCAATAGATTTTAACTTATGAAAATATTTCATTTAATCCAAAATCAAGATCTTATATGATCCATTTGAGGCCAAATTTGCTATTTTCTTTCTAAAATAGAAATTTTTACTCTGAACGCATTGTAAAATATTTGAAATACATATTTGAGAACTTTTATAAAGATTTTTACAAATATTGGCCTTTTAAACAATATTTTTGACTTTTTGACCAAAGAGGCTCATATGAAGGATATGCATGTATATGATTTTCAACGTTATTCCAAAAAGTATCAAATGAAGTCAAATAGCCATCAGATTGTGCAGAAATGGTCCATGGACATCCAAGAGACTTCTCCAAAAAAGAATTTATCAAATATCACCCTCCAATCAAAAATACGTCATTAAGAGCATTGAAGGTTTAGTTTTGACACTAAGTCAAACAAAGTCAACAATCTCGCAAATGAGTTCAAATAAATTTGAGAATTTCCAGATATGAACTCCATATGCGAGAGAAGGTTTTTCAATAAAATTTTTTGATAAATCAATTTTATTTTGAGAGATATGGTGAAAGATGTATTTGAACCACAAAAAGGATTAAGATTTTCACCAAATCCTCAAAATAGAACCAAATGAGTTTTGAATGGAAATGTGCACTTATATGACTTCATATGTGTTATAGAGATGTTTATAAGCCTATTAGAATAATCAAATCCATTTAAATCGTAAAATCCAACTTTATGCAAGAGTATATCAAATAAGATCAAAAGTGAGATTTTGGTGAACTTAAAAAAGGCACAACTTTTACATGATTTGAAATTTTGAGAAACTTTAAACTAGAGAAATGTTTTAAATCCAAAACCTCAAAAGTTTTGTATAGAACCCTTTTTCAAATGCCAAATAGATCTTGTTTTAGAAAAATTTGAAGTTAAATGCAATAACAAGATCACATAGATCTTTTTAGGCCAAAGTTTGACTTTTAGCATCTAGCCAAGGGTTAGATACTTGAAAACATTTGAAATGCATTTGGAAACATTTTTAGAAGACTATTTTCACAGGATTTTACATTTCAAACAAATATTTTGCTTTTATCCCTTTTTGAAGCAAGTTAAATAGGAAATAGTTTTTCATAAAAAGCCTCAAAATATAACTCAATTTGGATTTCATGCAATTTCAATTTCCATAGCTTAGAATGGTTTATCAAGATGGTTTCTAGCCAAGATTTATAATGAAATCCAACTTGAATGCCAAGATTTGAGTAATATACTTAAATAGGCTATTTTGGTTCAAACCAAAGCTTTTTGGGCTAAATTTGATTTCAACATAGAATTTTCATTTTGAAAGCTTGTAAAACATTTGAAATACATAGTAGAATACTTTTATAAAGCTTTTCACAAATTTGAGCCTTTTAAATATGAATTTTAACTTTTGACCTAAATAGTCCTTTTGAAGAAACAATAGAAAAGCAAAGCCAAAATCCAACGACACAAAAATTCAAATGAAGCAAGAGATAAGATATAGAGATTTGAGTTTTATGTATGAGTCTAAAATTCCATTTTGAACCAAAATACTACACAAGATCCGGTCCAAATGGAGAAACTCACTAAGTGCAATAATATGACCATTATGGGTCAAATATAGTTTTTCGGTGAGTTTCAAAATCAAATAACTTTTGCTAGGTTGGTCTTTTGAAAATATTTTAAACACAAGAATTGTTAAGAATGACCAACTCTAGGATTTTTGTTTTGGAATTACTTTCAAAATCATTTTACATTTAATTCTATGAAAATTATAAGTTTAAATCCAACACAAGATACTAGTAACTAGTTTTTGGGCTACAAACTTATTTTCTTTTAAAATTAGTTTTTGTAAAGCCAAAACCATTGGAAAACCTTTTGAAAGCATTTATATACATTTCTCAACTAATTTTTTCAAAAGATTACTAATAGAGTACATAAATTTTGAGTTTTGGCTAAAAGGCTTGATTTTGAAGATATATATGCACTTATATAAATATGGGCACATGTAGGGATGTAATATACATGGATATGAATTAACACTCCCCCTTAATGTGCCACTATCCCAAACTTGCTCAAGATTGCAATCAAAACAACTAATAAGCATGAGCAAGCATATAACAAGCAATTTAAATTGATTTTTATGAATAATGCAATATAACCTACACAAGGCTATAAGCTATAAGAATCAATTTAAATGCTTGTTACCCGAGATGGTATGTGTCGGTGTTTCGGATAACCGGCAAGTAAATTTGTAAGTTTAGGGGGTCGCGCGTCCCCTCTCCTCGAATGGTTAGACTAAGGAAGTTCCGGATATATACTGGTTCGGGCGGAACGTCCCTACTTCCAGTTCGTGGTGGAGATTTGTATTACTCTGGGCGCGGGAGGTTACCAGAGGTTACAAGCGAAGGTTAAGGACAGGCCCTTAGCGCTTGTCCGAAAGGGGAAGGCCGGCAGGGGTTTCCCCGATCGGGCGCTAAGCCGGGTCGGAAGGCTTAGTGTGTGTTAAGTGAGAAAGCGAGTGAATGTGTGTCTCCCCTTCCCTGAGGGCCCTGCCTCCCTTTATATAGGCGGAGGGGGCAGGTTACACGGGAACTTGGAAAAGAGGTAGGGGTATGCTACGCCCGGGTGTCCCGGCCTTTGGTCTTGATGATTGACAGTTTCCTGTTCATCCCATGCTGGGTTAGTAGACACAACGGATGGTGCTTCGTTGGGAAGGTACGCACCTGCCCTCTGTGCGCTGTCGGATGTTGACGGCTTGAGGGGACGGGTGCTTGGTTGAAGCCACCCTCTGGTCGCCTTGGGAAGGAAGCCACCGCTAACATGTCCATCGTGTCCGTGAGGCGGGTGACCAGCTCGGCGTAGACCATCGACGTGGCGGAGATCGCGAGTGGGCTTGTTGGGCCGGTCGAGGCCTGGTGAACTGCGGAGGGCCGGACCAGTTCTTAGTCGGGGCGGGGGGTGCCAGCCAGGGGGTTGATCCGAATGTAACCGAGGTAGGGGACCCTTTATGGCTTGACGAGGCCTTGATCGGGGCGTCGCCTAGCACGGCCCATCTGGTGTCGTATCAATATTGATGATAATCCCATCTGTAAGGGACGGAGACGGTAATACCCTTGTCAACACCATATATCGCTACTAAGTCAAGACTCCGAACCGGATGGTGAGAGATCGATCTTGAAATAGATGTATACTTTCTTTGTAGGGTACCTGGTATGGGTATTAAATCGGTAGCCAGGGCCATCTGAAGCGTGGGCGTTCTGGATGGACCCATTGTCCTTGGCGGCGCGATCATCGGGCGTGCCAGGCCACTGAAATTTGGCGAGTTAGGCGACTGGTGGGTGATTTCTTCGGGCCTTGTGTCCGATGAGATCTTAACCGAGCCCCGTGGTCGGAAGGCCGGTCGGGGGTTTGTGTTGGTCGACAAAGAGTCCGACTGGGCGAAGCAAGCGGGCTTGATCGACTTCGAGCCTCCGAGTGGATTGGAAAGCTGCCTTGTACGTCGGAATCCGACCGACTTGGTCGGCCGTTCGGCCAAGGTGCATCTTGGCGCACCGTGGGTGTTGCCCCGAGCCCCGGCGGTCGGGCGGTGAGGCGTTATCTGGTCAGCGAGCGACCGACTTGGTCGGATGGCTTTGGTTCGATGTTATGCCGGTCAGCGTGGTTGCTTGAATGCCTTGCGCGAGGTTCGGCGCAAGGTTCGGCGGGCTCGCCGTGGTCGGCAGGATGCCCGAGCGCTTTTTGCGAGAGCTCACGGTTCTGAGTGCTTGTTTTATGTCGTGGTGGGCCTTGGCCATGATCGGCGAGGAGGTCGAATGCCTTCGCGAGAGGTTTTGGTTTCGGGTGCTTGTTTTACATCGTGGTAGGCCTTGGCCGTGATCGGCGAGGAGGTCGGATGCCTTCGCGAAGGTTCTTGTTCGGTGCTTGTTTTACATCGTGGGCGGCCTTGGCCGTGATCGGCGAGGAGGTCGAGATGCCTTCGCGAGAGGTTACGGTTCGGTGCTTGTTTTACATCGTGGTGGGCGAGTTAGTGTGGCTAGTTTTACGTCGTAGCTAAACGGGTTAGTCGGGCTGGTTTAATTGGAGCTAAGCGAGGGCATCCATCCGAGTCCTCATTGGCGAGCTATCTGCTTTGGAGGAGGCGCATTGTCGGTCCCCGTATCGCCCGTCGCGGTGTGGGACTGGAGGGTGAAACAAGCTCGTGTTTGCCATCGTCGGTGAACACCGTGCTCGTGGAGCTCTGAGCCAGGTTATCTGAGTGGGCCACTGGAGATCAAGCGATCTCGGCGGACGATCCCCCGGGTGTCCGACCCGTGAGGCGACCCATAAAAACCTTTCTTTACTCAATCCGTGTCGGACCCGAGCCATTACGTAAACGGTAGCGGTGGTGCTGCCCTTTAGAAACTCCATGGGGAGAGTTTGAAGTATGGTCTTGGACACGAGTTAAAGCGATTGGGTCGTCGCCAACCCAACTAAAGACCCAGGGTTAGCCTTAGACTAGCCTCGCTCGATTACTTTGTTAGGCGATCGAGGATCACTTGGTGGATTTTGCCTTGGGTACCGGGCGAGCCTTGTCGCGAGGCATTCAAGCCCTCTCGCCACCTCGAGGCCGCTTCTGACCGGTGGGCTTCATACTGCCGCCCAATTTGGCCGGCCCGGCGGAATCGAGAGGTCGCGGGGTGTCTCGCCAGAGCGATACTGGCGCCTCTGCTAGCATTTAATATCGTCGCGGAATTAAATCTGAATTGAAATGGTGGGGTGATACATCTCACGGCGTCTGACGTGGCGTTTGTGGCGGGAAGCGCGATGCTTCAAGCAAAAGCGGCGTCAGCTTGGCCGGCGAGCAATCGGTCGGTGCTTGTCGGTAGCACGTGCTTGGCGGTGCACGTGGACTTCGGTGTGGCGGCGCTAGAACGCGCTCCGCCTTTCACCGTGGCAGCTTCCTCGCCTTTTGCGGTTTCCATTCACAGAGATGTCATGGTGGGTCGAAGGGTTACCATTATAGAACCAAATGGCGGTCGGGTCGGGTTGTTCGTAGGTCGGCTCTATTCTTCGCACTTCTCGGAGGTGATGAACATTAAGCGACCATGGCTTTAAAAACGCGGGGGTTATACAAGCGTGGAGTCGGTATGTTGACACCTTTGAGGAGGGCTTGCGGAAAAAAAAATAAGGACCTAGGGAGCGGAATGTTCGCTTGCACTTGTCACGGAAAAGTGTTCTGGCCAGGCTATGGATCGTACCACAAGGGTATTTCCTTCTCTGAAGCACTACCCATAATCATAGCTTGGGCGTATGGTAGTGGCGCTTGGGTGAGAGGGTTACGCTAGGGAGAGGCAAGAATAATAAGCGTAGGGTCACTGACCCGCAGTGTAGGAACTTGTAGCCCCGGCGGTGCGTGGGGATCAAGCTCGTGGTCGCTTCTGGCGCTTAAACTTCGAGGCGTGAAAAGCAGCGAAAACTTTAAGGAAAGGATTGCCTTAACTTTTCCTTGCGTATGTCGGAGGCGTCGCGGCCATTGGGCCTGCCCAACCCTCGGGTGGGAGGTCGAGTTGATGGGCCTTCTGCCGCCTCGGTGCCTCCACGGCTCGTCCAAGCCTTCCTTCTGATCGGTCCGTCCGGGCGAAATCGAAAAGTCGTAGCTGCGTCTCCACTGGCGAAGCGGCGTCCTTCGCCCCATCGATCCGTCGCATTTTAATGCGAAGTGGGGCGTGGGCAGTGCGTCCGTCGTCGCGGGGCGTGGAGTTATCTTGGCGTCTTGGCCTTGCGACCGCGGAGGACTTAACCCGGCCGCTCCACCGGCCCTATAAATATGGCGGCGGGGAGGGGTGACCCCTTGCGATCGTTCTCTTCGTCTTCTGCTCTCCCTCGTCGCCCGGTGAAAAAGAAAATATTAGGGAACACGAGTGTCTATGGCGAGCGGAGACGACAATCGTAGGTCCAGCAAATGGGAGGCGGCGGCGGACCCTCTGGGGTCGGACCCCAAGAAGTCCCGCACCGTCGTTTGGTTGCCCATGCGCGCGAGAAGTGGAGGGCTCATATTGCCCTTGTCGATCTTCCGCATCCGGAACCCCCTTCCGGAGTGAGTTCCTTTGGTTGACTTCGCGATGGCTTTGGCTCACTTTCTGTTGCTGATGTTGAACTGTTTGCCGTTTCCCTTAGCGCCACTGGCTCGGGCTCCCACAAACTGCCTGCTGCGCCTGCGCTAGTCGCCTCGGCGGGAGAGGTGGACGCCACTGTCTCCCAGACAGTGGCCTTGGCAACTTGACATAACGACTGCATGGCCAGGTGGATGCTTCCTGGCGGCCCAGGTTACAGTCATCGCCTTGAGAAGCGGAAGTGCTTGCTCGGCAAGCCCGAGCCCGAACGTAGGAAGCTGGCGTGTGAGGATGTGGCGGGCGGGCAGTGAAGCCCTCGAGGAGGAGCTTCGCCAAGCCAGAGCGTCGTCGCGTGAGCAGGTTGAGGCCATTGTGGAGGACCTCGGCTCGATGTCTGAGGCGCTTGGCCTCGTGCGAGAGCCTCCTCTCCATGCTCCTTGACCTTGAGTATGGGCGGGGCACAGGAGCCTTTGGGGTGGTGCAGGAGCCTGGAGGCTACCCGTCGAGTCGCCTTCCGCCTCACCCAGGCGGTGGCATATGCCGACTTGCCCGCCTGGCGTTTAAGCTGTGGCGGTCTGCCTTCGTCGCCCATGTGGTCGTCTTGGCTTTCTTTGCACCGGTAGCGACACCTCTTCGACCCGATCGCGGCCGTTCTTTGGGATCGAGGGGGCCGACCAAGTCTTGGGCCACGTCTGTGCGGTGGCGGAGAGGTGGGAAATTTGGCGGCGATGTCGGAGCGGCAGCAGCTCGATGGCGACATCGTCGAGGTGATGCTGAGCTTAACTTAGGAACACCTCGAGCGCCCGACGACTTTTGCTTTGTGTGGTGTAATATCGCACATTGCATCTTCGCGATTTTGGGGACTTTGCCTATATCACGCATTTTCCTTTACGTGATGGCGCTTGGCGGATGACCGTAGCCCTTAGGAACCGCTAGGGTTGTATGGCGTAGGCGTAGTGACACTTTGAAAAGCAGCGGTGGTGGTCGGCGGCCCAAAGCGCGCCTCAAACCGACTAGGGCCGCTCGCCGCAGGCGGCTCTTTTCGCCCATGACTCGCCATAACCGTTAGTAATGGGCGTGGGCGTAACACTTGCGGCGAAACGAGTTACCACTAGGGAGGGGTCGCGATGGCCGGTCGGCGTCTTGTCTGGGTGGTCATGTAGATGAGCAACCTCCAAGCGGCGCCACGACGATCGAGCGTGATCGATACTGCTGTGCCGGGCTCGGAGGGTTTGCTATAGGCACATGAATAAAGAAAAAGTTTTAGGGATAAAATCTCCTTAGCTTTTCAATATTCCATGCGTTGGGTACAATGTTGCCGTCGGCGTCTTTGAGTTGAAAGGTGTCGGGTCGGAGGACCTCCACGATGGTGAAGGGCCCTTCCCACGGAGGGGACAATTTGTGTCTGCCAACGTTGGACTGAACCTGGCGCCGGACCAGGTCACCGACGTTGAAGGACCGTCCGCGAACCTAATGATCATGATAATACCGCATCGTCTGTTGGTACTTGGCCGATCGTAGGACGGCCACATTGCGCACCTCGTCGAGCTGGTTGATGGCGTCTTGTTGTGCGTTGAGCCCCCGCGCCTCGTCGAAGGCTTGTAGTCTTGGGCGCCATACTCCAGTCGATTCGGCAAAAGCGGCCGGCGCCGAACACGGGAAGAATGTTGTAAACCGGTCGGCCGATGTCGTAATCCTGAGGCTCCAAAGGGCGGAGGCGGTTAATTGCCCATCGCCCGTAATTTCTTCGATCGTGAAGATCATGACAGGCCCATAGAGGATCATCGTTTGCAGCTTGACTGGCCATTGGTCGCGGATGGGCTCTGTTTGCCCGATCGGCCGCGAGAACTCGAAATTCCTTCCCGTGAAGCTGCGTCTATGTCGATGATGATGGAGTTCGGGACTCCCAAGCCGATAAGCGATATCGCGGAAGAAGTTGGCGCTTTGCATCGAAGTGATGGTGGCGACCAAACAACTTCTATCTACTTGGTGAACTTGTCCACATAGCAGTAGATGAGTCAAGCCCGGCGCTTTTTGAAAAATGCGACGGATCGAGCCCCCAAGCGTGACGGCCAAGTGAAAGGATCGTTTGCGGGGCTTGTCGCGGGAGATCGTCTCTGCGGCGAAGAATTGGCATCGCCGCGAGTCGCGAGCGATTTGCTCGGCATCGGCCATCGCGATCGGCCAATAAAACCTTGGCGGAAGGCTTTGCCCATGAGGATCGTCTTTGCGGCGTGGTGTGCCATGATTCTAGCGTGGATGTCGGCGGTTGCTTCCTTGGTCACAGAATGCGCCGGTGGACCCGAAAACTCCTCTTATAGAGTCTTCCCGTCGGGACGAAGGATTTCACCCGTAGAAGCGGCGGCGTGGCCTCGGTTGGGTCGGCGGGAGTGATCCGTCGATCAGCCGTCGGCGAAGGGCTTCGCTAGTCGGAGTTGGCAATCGACACATTGTGACCTAGCCGAAGGTCCGCGTCCGGCCGGTCGGTGGTGGGCGGCGCACCTGATGGGTCGAGGACGCTTCGGAAGCGGGTCAGGGCAGACGGAAGGCTTGTGAAGGTCGGAGACGAAGATCCCTGGCGAGACCGTTCCCCTGCTAGAGGCAAGATTCGCTAGGTAGTCGGCTTCACCGTTAAAGCGTCGGTGGCTGTGGTGAAACTCGAAACCCTTGAATCTTTCCTCGCGCTTGCGCACCGCGCGGCAATACACCGTCATGCGGGGCGTCACAAGGCTCCGAGGCCTTCATGACTTGGTCGACGACAAGCTTGGAGTCGCCATGTATGTAGAGTCGGCGTGCGCCGAGGTCGGCAGCGATCCGGAGACCGTTGACGAGTGCTTTGTACTCGGCGACATTGTTGGTCGCGTCGAAGTGCAATCGGACGACATCTTTGGAGCTTATTTAGGCGGGAAATGAGGATGACTCGGCACCGCTCCGCTCTTGGTGTAGGACCTTGAGTACATCGTCCAATACTCGGGGTCTTCAAGCGCCAGCGGCGCCTGGGCTTTGGTCCACTCGGTGACGAAGTCGGCCAAGACCTACGACTTGATCGCCGTCCGGGGGACGTATGATATGTCGTGGCCGTTGAGCTCAAGAGCCCACTTGGCTATCCTCGAGCGTCGCGATTGCGGACGATTTCGGCGGCGGCATGGAGGTCACCACGAGGCCGAATGCGGTCGAAGTAATGGACCAACTTTCTCGCCGCAATGAGAACGCGCCGGCTTACGCACTGCGGATCTGAGCCTTGGACTCGGAGAGTACTTGATGATGAAGTACGGTATTGTACCTTGAGTACGGCCTTCTTCAACTTCGCTCCACAACAAGCACGGCGTTGGCGGCTGGGTCGTGGCGCGATGTAAGGAGGCGATTTTTACTGGCGGCAGGCGACCGGCCGAGGGTGTGGTCGGGAATGCCTTGATCGGTTGAGGCTTCTGCGCTTCTGCGTCGGTGAAGTGATCGGACTTCTTAGCGGCTTGTAGAGTGGTATTCGCTCGCGGCGAAGACAAAGCAGCTCAAAGTGCTAGGCATCTGTCGACTTTTGGACTCCTTCGGGTTCTTGATAGGGCCCATCTTCATGATCGCGGAGATCTTCTCTCGATTGAAAGCCGATCTGCGCTCGAGCGATGAAACCTAGCGATTTTCCTTGGGACCCGAAAACATATTTCTCGGGGTTGAGCGATCTGAAACCGTCGGAGGTTCTAAAAGTCTCTTCTAAGTCGGTGGCAGATCGTCATCCTTCTTAGTCTTGGCGACAATGTAGTCACGTCACGCGCCTCAAGGTTCGCCCGATCTGGTCGTCAAAACACTTTTGCATACATATTTGGTATGTAGCACGCATTTTTAGGCCGAGCGGCATCGTTACATAACGAGCAGGCGAGCGGAGTGATGAATGGTCATGGTGATCGGACTCTTTCATCGCTATCGGTGGTAGCTTTGAGTAGGCATCCGGAAGGGCGAGGATTCGCACCCTCGGTGGAATCGACAACTGGTCAATGGGGCAATGGAAAAGGTCCTTGGGGCATGCCTTGTTGAGGCTCGTGTAATCAACACCACGTTCTCCGTTGCCGGACTTCTTCTTTACAAATCTGAGGTTGGCGGTCACTTCGGGTGGCGGACCTCTTTATGAACCCTGCGACCAAAAGCTTGGCGATTTGCTCACCGATGATCTTGCGCTTCTCTTCGTTGAAGCGGCATAATATTGACGACGACCTCGGCGGGTCGGATATTCAGAGTGCTCCGCGACTTCCGCGGATACTGGCATGTCGAGAGGGCTTCAAGCAAAGACATCCGGTTGGGCGGAGGAAATCGGCAGCGCCTTCCTATTTGGCGGGGAGGCGAGGCTCGGCGCGCCGCGGTCTTAGTCGGATCTTGGGATCGTCGCAACCTCCTTCGTGTCTCGGCGGACTTAAGGATCCGGGCCCAGACTTCTTTGGAGTCGGGAGGCGGACTCAAGGTTTCCCTCTGGAGGTTTTCGAGTTCAGCGAGGCGCAATGATCGTGGCGCCAACTCGCAACTACTTTGCTCGCGATCGTGGCGAGGTGAAAAAAGTGTGACCCGCGGTGATGACTCCTATGACCCCGGCATCGAGGTAAGTGTAATTGGGGACCGCCATGAACTTGGCGTAGCATGGCCTCCCATGATAGCGTGGTAGGAGCCAAGAAACCCCATGACCTCAAAGGTGAGGGTCTCGGTCGGAAGTTAGCTGGTTCAAGTGTGCAGGCGGATCGATCTGCCCGGCGGATGAACTGCGAGACTAGGGATGATCTTGGTGGAAGGCGCCTTGCTCGATCCGGAGGCGGCGTGGGATTCCCATGGCATCGAAGGTCTCAACATACGAGGATGTTGAGAGCTGCTGCCGCCATCCATGAGCACCTTGGAGATGCTTTGATCCTGACGAGGGCTCGACCGGGATATCTCCCGAGTGCGGGGCGTGATCGGGGTGGTCGGTCCGATCAAAGGTGATTGGCGACTCGACCACACAGAAGTACTTGAGCGCGGCGGGGCGCCCGTGTGAACCAGCGGAAGCGAAGCCATTGTCGTTTGTCGACGCAAGCTCACCGACGCCAAAGATCATAAAGGCGACCATCGGGTTCGGGAACTCGTCGGCCGCCTCCTTAGGCTCGGCATCCGGTCTTGAGTCGCGCTTCCTTGCTTTTGGCTCAGGAGATGAAGCGCTTGAGGGTTTCTCAATCCTGTACTTATGCTGACAGGGTACCGTGATGTGAACCTGGCATCCATCAGTTTTCGAAGTGGTCGGAGTCTGTGCTTCTTGCATGGCGAAGCGATCGTGGCGGCGACCACGCGAACTCTCAGCGGCCTGCTTCCCTTCAGCTTCTTCTGTCGGGCGGTGGGAATGCTGCGGCGTCGGCGACCTCTCGCTTAGCCTTCCCTTATCGAAGATGGCCCCTCGGCCTCCTCGCGAAAAGCGTGGTTAATGGCGATGTCGAAAGCTCTTTGGTAGTCTGGGTTTGGCGCGGCCGGCTTATGCACGGGGCTTTGAAGAAGTACCATAGATGAACGCCCGAACAACATCGGCATCGTAGATGTCGGGGAGCTCATTGCATTGTTGAGAGAATCGCCGGATGTAATCCGGAGACTCCCACAGGCTGCTGGTTGCGACTTTTAGTCGAAATTCGAGGCGCTTATAAGTGCCACTGGAGATTCAACAAACGAGAGCTCTTCAAGTCGGCCCGACTCTGATGGTGTCCGTGAGCGAGTACTCAAGCGGGCTCGAGTAGAGTCCGCAAGGTAGATGGGAGGTACTAGATGTGAAAGATCGTTCGCGGCCCTCCCGCCCGACATCTGGCGGAAGTCGTCAACAGGACAGGGGTTTGTGGCCCAGTGTACTTGAATATGTTGGTGGGGGCGAATCTCAGCGAGGGAAGTCGCGTGGCGGATCTCTCGACGACGCATATGACCCGGACCGTCGGGGCTCGGCTGCTGGTGGTGGTGCGGCATTTGTCCATGACCAGATTGAGCCGCCGTCGCCCACCTTCTTCGGGTTTCGGCAGTTGCATGACGTCGCGACTTTCACCAGTGTCTGCGCCGGTCTGGGGAGAACTGGGGCGCTCGGCGGCATTATCGTAGCCGGACCGGCGATCCGGCAGCGGCCTTGGCAGGTGGTGGAAGAGGCCCGGCGAAAGGAGATGGAAATTTGCATGTGCTTTGCCATATACGCTCTACCGATCGTGGAGGTTACGGTAGGTTGCCTTAGCCCTGGGTCCTCTGGCTCGGGAATCTTGAAGCAACATTGCCATGCAATGACGTTCTGGTGGCGGTAATCTGAAAACCGTCGATCCCTCGCCAGTGTTGTTGAACACATGCGTCTTGTAGCGTCTTGGCGGGTCGTCTTGGCGAGCGAGCTTACCTTGCTCGGTCGGCTGGGTTAAATCAACAGTCTCTTGGGCCTCAGGTGCTCGCGTTCTTCTTGGGGCTGTGTGATGGGCTTAGAGCCCTCGGCGTGCTTGTTGAATCTCGCCTCTGTGCCTCGGCCTTGGCGGTTCCGGTCAGCGGAGGTGGTGGTTGGGCCCTTCGCCCCGCCATGTTGCACTCGTGAGGTACTTGCAGCGGAGAATGCGTTAGTGTCGAGCCGGTCGAGGTGGAGGAGCTCTCCGACAAGTCGTGAGCGGAGGTCGCGGTGGCCAACCATAGCCACGAGGTGTGAGCCGGGGAGGAACAGCTGCCGCTCATGCAAGCCGCCTGGCGCGCTGGCGTGTGGCGTTGAATGGACTCGGCCTTGCGGTTCATACCAGGGGTCCCCCAATAGAAGGTCGCCGAGGGCATCGACAGCGGAATCTAGGCTCAAGGTAGGCGCTGAGCACAGGGAAGCGGCAGGATGAGCCACGAACTCTCCTTGAGGTGGCGATGAAGTCGAGAGCGAAGCGAATCCGGCTCTTTGGCCTTGAATCGTCGTCGTTAGTGAAAAGCCATCGAGGAGAGATGGGAATCGAGAGATCATGAAGATGGCGAAAGGCCCCTACTTAGTGCGCATGGCTGCCGGTGTTTGGATAGCAAGCAAGTAAATTTGTAAGTTTAGAAGTCGCCGTCCCTCTCCTCGAATAGTTAGACTAAAAGTCCGGATATATCTTGGTTGGCGGAACGTCCCTACTTCGATTCATGGTGGAGATTTGTATTACTCTGGCGCGAGGAGGTTACGGAGGTTACAAGTGGAGGCGAGGACAGGCCCTTAGTGCTTGTCCAGAAAGGGGGCAGCGAGTTTCCCGATCGGGAACTAAGCCGGGTCGGAAGGCTTAGTGTGTGTTAAGTGAAAGCGAGTGAATGTGTGTCTCCCCTTCACGAGGTCTGCCTCCTTTATATAGGCGGAGGGGGAGTTATCTGGTACTTGGAAAAGAGGTAGGGTATGCTACGCCGGGTGTCCGACCTTTGGTCTTGATGATTGGAGTTTCTGTTCATCCCATCTTTGGGTTAGTAGACACAGCAGACGGTAACCGTTGGGAAGGTGTCACTGTCCTCTGTCTTTGCCGGATGTTGGCAACGAGGGCGGGTGCTTGGTTGAAGCCACCCTCTGAGTGCCTTGGGAAGAGTCACAGCCCCAACATGTCCATCGTGTCAGTGAGGCGGGTGACCGGCTCGGCGTGAAGCCGTCGGCGTGGCGGAGATCGCAGAGTTGGAGCTTGTTGGGGCCCCAGTCGAGGCCACAGTGAACTGTGGGCCTTGGGACCAGTTCTTAGTCGGGGCAGCGAGTGTGCGGCAAGGGGTTGATCGAAATGTAGAAGGGGACCCTTTATGGCCTAACGAGGCCTTCGATCGGGATGTCGCCCAGCACAGCCCATCTGGTGTCGTATCCAATATTCAGTGATAATCCTATCTGTAAGGGACGGAGACTTCAGTAATACCCTTGTCAACACCCTGTGTCTCTACAAGTCCGAGCTCCGAACCCGGATGACTGAGAGAGATACGATCTTGAAATAGATGTATACTTTGTTGTTGGGTACCCCTGGTATGGGTATTCGTCAGTATGGCTCATGATGGACTTGATTATCTTTATGCTTGGTTCCAACTCGTAATTGATGAAGTCCTTATATTCTTGAAGAAGCCAAGCGTCCAATCCATCTCATAATACCTAAAAATCTTTTAGGCAGTTTTTGGTACACAATTCTTGTTGTGTCCAACAATGTTAGTCACAATAGATTTAGAAACCCAAATGGTCCTAATATTAACATTTTTGACAAGACTAACATGACTAGGAATAGATTTGCGATAATTATTCCTCCTAGGCAATTGATTGGCATTTTTATAACAAAGCTTAGGAGGACAATGATACTTTGCAAAATTATTTCTAGTTTGATCTCTTCTAAGCATATGATTATTAAAATTATGCATTGGCTTAGAGGATCTAGCATATCTAGCAAATGTTTTGCTATTGTTATTTCTCCTAAGCAATATATTTGAATTGCTTTGAGTAGGCTTAGGAGTCCTAACAATTTTAGCAAATCCATTTCTAAATTTACTCTTCCTATGCAAACGAGCATTATCATTTTGAGAGAGCATAGGGGACTTGACAAGCTTAGCAAATACATTGCCATTCTTGTCCTTCCTAAGCAAATAATCATTGAAATAATAATTAGGCTTAGGGATTATACCTTTGGGACAATCCTTACCGAAATGCCCTTTTCTCGGCAATTGTAGCAAGTAGGCTTTGAGCGTCTCTTCTTCTTGACTTGCTCTTTGCGGTTTGCCTCATTGTTGATGGTTGTGGCTTGATCTCCACTTTGTTAGGGCACTGCAGGGGCGAAGTGGCCCTTCTTGTTGCAAGCAAAGCACTTGATAGTCTTTGAGTGTCTTGCGTTGTGCCTTGTCTTGCTAGTCTCCCTCTTGGAGATGTAGCCGAGTCCTCGCTTATCTTGAGGTGCCCTTAGCTTGCTCAAGATCTCGTCGAGGGTGGCTTTTCCTTTTATGCACTTCTTCAAGTCATTTTCTAATCTAATGACTTTGGTCTTGAGTTCATTGTTTTCCTCTACAAGATTAGTCTCAACATGCATAAAGGAAGTGGAAACATTTGAATTTGAGCAGCAAGGTAAATCATTGCAAGAAGTGGATATGTCAAATTTTGATGAAATATTAGGATTAACATTTAAGCAAGACATTTCATCAATTAAATCACATGAAATTCCTATATCCACCTTAGGCTTATGAATATCTTTGAGAAGGAGGGATTCATGATTTTCTTGAAGCATATTATAATCATTTTGAAGTGATTCATGTTCAAGCTTCAAAATTATATATTTCTTTTTCTCCTTTCCAAGACATTTATTGAGCTCCTCTAGCAAATTCATAAGTTCATCATAAGTGAGCTCATCATCATCGTCACTTACCCATTCTTACCTTTCGCCATGAAGCAACGGATTTGTGATGGAAGAGCATCTTCATCGTCACTTGAGGCGGAGGTTGAGGTTGACGGAGATGTCGGTTCTTCTTCATTTGAGATGGAGCTTGAGGTTTCATCTCCCGATATTTCTTCCTTAATGCAATCCTCAATAGAAGTGGATGATTCAAATAGTTCTTGAAGCTTTATCCACATTTCATGAGCGCTCTTGAGATTGCATATTCTATCAAAAATTTCATCGCTCACAACACAAAATAAAGCATTAGTAGCTTGAGCGTCGAGATGTAGACATTTCCTCTCTCCTTCAGTTGGAGCAACTTCATTCAATGGAGAGGAAAAGCCGACATCTACGATCCACCATATTTGGGGGCTCATGGATTTAAAATGAGAAGTCATAATTAATTTTCATGAAGCATAATTTGAGCCATCTAGCACAAGTGGATCGTGTGAGTGCTCTAATCCTCTAGTCGACATCCTTTACTCTCTAGATGGTTAAATCTAATAAAATAAGAGACCAAGCTCTGACACCAATTGAAAGGACAGGGGATGTCGCCTAGAGGGGGTGAATAGGCGAATTAAAAAATTTAAAACTAAATCACGGCGGAATCTGAAACTTGAGAATGTCAGAATAATACTTGATTTGTCAGAATGGTTCGGATAGTCGGGGTTGGACCAGATAGTCAGGAGTTATCCGGAGTATCAGGGATTCTATTCGGATATTCGAATGCTCGAGCACATAGCTACATAAAAGAGATTTAGGCTATTTGGGGGATATTAAATACACCAAATTAAACTAGTTAGCCTAGAATACTTGAAGCAAATAGAGATCTAGTGAAAACTCACTAGAAAAGTAGATCGGGTAATTTCAAGATTCAAAATCAAATACTAAAGCAAGAGGAAGAAGTAAACTTGGAGCGATGATTTTTCACGAGTTCGGATCCTTGAGGATCCTCGTCTCCGTTGAGGCGGCTCGGTCACACTTGAGCCGGGTATCTTTCAACCATTTTCCTCCGGTGTTGCACAAATGCACTTTCCGGTCTTGGCTCAGTCACACTTGAGTAGGGGTCTCTTTCAACCCTCTTCCTTTCGGTGTTGCACAAATGCACTCGCCGGTCTTCACTTCTTTGATACCTTCCCTTGCGGAGGCGGAATCAGCCTTCACAAACTTCCCCACGGCCAACCACACAAAGCTTCGGTGGCTCGTAGGCGACCTCCTAACCGTCTAGGAGTCCTCAACCTCCAAGAGTAACAAATGCTCATGAAGAACAAGCTTGGAGATGAAATCAAGTGCTCAACAACTCAAATCACACTCAATCTAACACCTTACTCCTTAAACTCTTCCCTACCCTTCTCACAAATTGGATCACTTAGATCTAAGGGTAAAGAGGTGTTTTGGGGACTCAAGAACAAGATGATAACCCCTCAAACCAGTGGAGTAACGGCCACTTTTCAAATGAGGAAGAAGGGGGCTTTAAATAGAGGTTCCCAAAAACTAGACGTTTGGACTGCGTACAACCCGGATACTCCGGACTTAACCCCGGATACTCCGGATTGACCTAACCGAGAGTACCAACCCGGATACTCCGGATTGGACTGAGCAGCTCGACGAAAACGAGCATAACTTTTGACTCCGGACTCCGATTTCATTGATCTTGGACTCTACGGAAAGCTAAGAACGAGGGCTACACAACTAAAATGGTCTCACTACCCAAATCTCAAAGGATAAATACAGATTTCACAAAGAATCCAAGGGAGATCTACAACTCTCACTTTTCGGCACCACCAACACCACTCTCTCTTTAAGTTTCACAAGGATGGATCACTTGAGCATTTGACACATCTAAAAGTAATTCGACGTCGCATCCCTCTTAATAGTACAGCAATCCTTAGACTCAAATTAAATCAAAAATAATACAAATCTAGAAATAGTCACTTGCCGTCTTCTTTCTTAATGCCAGTGCATGAAGACCTTCACCATAGAATTGTTGACATCTTCGCCCTATCCAACTTGACTCGATTCACCTCATGAGACTCTCGTCCTATCAACCTTGACTTTATCATCCTCTCCGATGATCTCCACGCCAAGTTGATCTTGACGTAGTCCTGAACTCTTGGTGACACCGCCGTCTTGTTGACCTCGGCTTAACGGTCATCCTTCAAGATATCTTGGTCATCATGCACACACAAGACCTAATTCTTTCCAAACCACTCATGAAAAGCATTAGTCCCAAAAGCTCAATAGATATGAAGAAATTGATATTTGTGAGCAGTTGATTACCACAAGTGTTTCATATAAAAAAGCACAACATAAATGGAAACACTTGGCATAAGAAATATTCTCTACTAAGTGCATCATGATGAATATGTAATTGATCTATATGCACTAAAGAGATAATTGCCGATATGATGAATCAATTAAATCATGGCAAGGATCACAGTCTTTACTTAAATGAAGCACATGATAGAATATACACGAATTGTACATGTGCAACTAATATTTGGAATAAGAGTAAATATGTGATCCAACTCTAAATTAAATTTCACTAAGGGAGGTGCATGAAAAGATACACAACTAAAACATTCATGCATCAAGTCAATCTATTGCAATGTGAAGTTTAACTCTAGTTAATACATGCATACTAAAAACAAAGCATATAATGAACTCAAATGAATATATATCCACAAATAAATATGACATGAACCAATGTGCATATATATAATCAACATGCTACTTGGAGTTCACTATGCCTTTGCACAAAAAGAATGCAATAACAAATATAGAAGGGATACCGAGATTGCATACCTTATCTTTGCTTAACTATTCCACTTGATTTTCCTCAAAATAGATGAGACTAAAACTCAACTTGGCAATAAACATGTTAGCCTCATAGCAATATAATCATATTAGAGGTTTGTCATTTGTTAAGCACTAAGTTAAGCATTTACACAATTACATAGATTGTCATTATATGCGTTTGTCATTAATCACCAAAATAACATAAGTGCCTAGATGCACTTTCAGAAACACGGTAGACCCCAGAAGTCTTGGTGATAAGGGGGCCAAAAACCTCTTGAGTAATCGGCTGAAAGCTCTCTACGTGCATCAAGCATAGATGAGGTAAATAATCTCTTAAACCAAAATTTAAATACAAACTAACATTGCCTAACTTTTTAATTTTCCTATAGCCTTCTCTTACCCCTGTCACACACATTATGGACATCTTAGCTAATTTTCTGGTAGAGACAATAGTACCTCCTTCCCCCTTCACAGCCGACACCAAAAGCCGTAACTCCCAAAGTTGCACCAACTGCCACCATTGCTCCTGTTGTTGCCGCGAAGCCAAGTGCTAAGATGATCAAATTCGTGAGCAACGTGCTCAGATTCGATTGGTTCGATATTGAAGACGATGTTGACTTGGGTGTGGACAGCTTCCCAAAGGAAGTCCAGAAAATCTTGACTGTGTCAAATGATGCATCGGCTCAAGTGATCGGTTCCAAGTATGGCAGAAAGGCTAAACAAAATTTTCAAACTACTCTTCACTCCATCAGCCAACCTGCTTCTGAATACCCAATCTCTTAGAGATGCCATGGTGGTTGTACAAGCTGATTTGCCAGATGAGGCGATGGCCACTTTGATAGAGGTATGCCACCTCGATGAAAAGAATGATGAAGTGGAAGCGGCGAAGGCAAGAATAGATCATCAGGCAACACAACACGATGATCAGAAGCTGCTTGATAAGCTTGTAGCCAATACCAAAGCTCTTAAGGCCAAGTATGGCGAAGAATCGAAAGAGCTGAAGGCCACCAAGTTGACGATACTCAAGCTGGAATCAGCCAAAAATCCTTGGAGGAAGAGCTGGCTAAGGTCAATGCCTCTCTGGCCGAAGCTCAAGAACATATGGTGACTGCAGCATCAACTTTGAATGGCCAAAAGGATGGCCTAGGTATGGCCATAGTTGCAGTTAAAAGACAATCGACCAAGATTACTCCCATCTTGAGCTTAGAAGAAGAAGACAATGAGATTCTCCCGGATGTGGAAGATACCATTGCCACGGCTACTACTGCGATGTCGGCTTTGGGAGCCAGGTTTAACAACCCAGGGATATAATCAACTTATCTTAAACTAAATTTGAATCTTTGTAATGGGAGGCTTGTCATGAAAACAATCTTGAATATTTGTAATATTTATAATCTATTGTTTAACCGATTATTATTTATGATTTAATCCTTTTCCCGCTATGATATTCACTACAGGAAAAGTACTTATCGTCCACGGCCAAATATATGGTAGACAGCCAAAATAACCCGTTGACCAAAATTAGATTAAGGTCGACGGCCAAAATAATAGCCCTCTACCCTAGAGGCGAAAAAAGCGCGCCACCATCCCGCGCGGGAATTGGGGTACTGTTTGGTAATTAGGGTCGACAGTATACACATTTGCCGTCGACCATACTTTAAGGTTGACCACCAAATCTGGCCGTCCACCCAATGGGCTCCATTAGGGTCGACGGCCTATGTGACTGTCGAACTTAACTGCCACCCGAGCCCAATTGGCAGTGGCAAATAAAACTAGGGTCGACGGGAGTTTTTTGGCCGTAGACCTTAAATAATTAGGGTGGACGGCTACGTGGCGTCGACCATAACTAGCGTTACTCTCTCGGCCGGTGAATCCCCATTCAATCGGTCTTGACTCAACCATTGCCTCCCGATCGATCGCGATTTCTCGCTTGGCCTCTCCCATTGTCGCCCGCCGCTCGCCGGTGGCCCAGCCGCCCTCCGCCTTGACACTCCACCGCCCAGCCGTCCCATCGCCCGCTCTGCCGCCCAGCCGCCTCCCGGGTGGGGATCAAGAACAAAGGTATTACTCGACTCTGGTGGACTTGGTGAGTGCATGAGCCGCTGCCGAGCTGACCATCATTCTGCAGCTCCTCATGAGGACTACCTCGAGTGCCTCCACCACTCCAAGGAGGTATGGTGGTGTTGGTACCCATCTGTCATTGCTCTTCCTTCTTCTTCCTCTCGCTCGAGATCTCACCGACCACCCTTAGGTTAAGTAAGATCTGAGAGATCACTAGGAATTTGGGTGGATCAAAAGGGCTTTGTTGAATTACTTTGAATTGCTACAAATCTTGGATGACAAACTGAAAATCTGGAACTTTTTGCAAATGCCAAGAAAGTAGAAACTACTCCTAGGAGCTTACGCTTTAGATTTGTTGGATTCGTTGATGGTTGCCCGTGCGATTCGATGCAATCATGATTCCTTGATGGCGGTGGGCTCGAGTCTGCCGATCACAAAAAAACAAAAGGCCATCGAGCAGTTCTCGGTCTCCAAAGGTTCATTTTAATTAGGTCTTTGAAACTAGCGATAGCTAATCCTCGAGGTTTATGCATGCATTGCTAATGTCTGACTTTAGGAGATATCGCATGATAAAATGCCTTGTTTCTAGAGTGTCTTCAAGTTTTGTCCATCCACTTGCCCTTCTGGAAAATCTTCCCATGGGCAGATAATTATCATTTATGTCACCATGCTTTATTCTTCTATTTGCCGCTTCTAACTATATGTTCCTTTTTAGCTCATCGGTGTGCCTTTGCTTTTCTTAAAATTATATGTTTCTAGAGTGTCTTCAAGTCGGATGTTTTTGGTTGCTTATTTAAAAATATTCCTAGGTTGCGGAAAAGCGAGAGTGCCTTGAACTCTGAATTTAAATGGAATATAATTTTTTGTTCTCTACTGGTAGACCAACAAATAAGGATTTTGTCTTTATTCTTGTCTGCTTGGTTCTACTACTGTATTGATTACAATAATCGTACACGACATGCATTCTCAAAATTGATGTTAGAATGGCTATATGTTGTAAGAATCACAACCATATGTCTAGAGCACATGCTTCTGATGTATTAATATGAAATTGTATGATTCTCATCACAAATATGAGTCAGACAAACAACACCATTCAATTAAACTTTGTTGGGATTTAGATGTGTCACTTACGATCTTGTGTGGTTTATTACGACATGTGGCTTGAAATACTATTTTTTTGGTTAAGTTTTTGAGTGACTGCTTTTCTTCCTATCAATACTTTCTTTTGATTTGGGTCATGTTTATTTGCTTAAATATGATAGTTGAATTGATTTTATGAGCATTTTCTCTGAGGCCAAGACTCTTTGTTGATGGAAGCTGTTACATTATTAGTGGCTCTCAAAATCCGTTATAGAGGCAGAATCATAATATTGAGAGGAAATCACGAGAGCGAGACAGATCACTCAAGTGTGAGTTTCTATTCCTTTAATCTAAAAGACTTTACAAGATTTGCCAATTGCTAATTTCAGCATAGTATACGTATGGCAACTATTGCAAAGCATATGGGCATTATCTAGTTAATCTCTTCAAAATGATTAAGCTAGAAATGGATTGTTTCGAGACAGAGTACTTTGTGGTACAAAAGGCACTAACAAGTTTCTTCTATTAGAAGATTAGGACATGTGTTATCTTGGTATCTCTTGGCGTGACTTTTTACTATGTTGTAATACTTGAGCTACTAAATCATCTTGGCCTTCTTTCCTTTAATTCTCTTGGCTAATTTTATTAATTGTTTAAATCTAAATGTACTATTTTACTTCCTTGCTGAAACACAACATGATGCTTGCATTTTTGAACTAGCATATTATTTTGGACTAGATTTGTGGTCACCTAATTCTTTGGAAGGTTGACTCAATTTATGACCACAGTTTATATATTTGATTGTTACATTGTTATCTTGAACTCCATGACCTTTTATCCCTTTGATCTTTCGACATTTGACTTGTATAAGTTTAAAATAGCCACTGATAAGGGTGAAATAATGGCATCATACGAAGTGCCAAAGTTGGAAAGAATATGTTGAAATGATGTGCATGTCTTCAGACAGAGATTCTGATAAGTACTACTTGATGAAGCTGATCTGTGATGTTTAGGTTCTTTTTTTGGAGATTGTTTAAGGCTTTTCTGTAAACTGAAGAATGGATGTTATCTGTTTCGTGTAAACTGAATGCCAATCGGGCGACTATTTTTTTAATGCCGATTAATTAGGGTGGACGGCATTTTTCCACGTGGCCGTCCACCCTGAGATTAGGGTCGACAACCTTTTCCACGTGGCCGTCCACCCTAAGCTCTGTCGACCATACTTATGGTGGACGGTTTTGTCTCCAGGGTGGACGGTTTTGGCTGTCGAAATTACTGTTTTTCCTAACTTAAATATTAACCTTGTAGTGGCTATCATCTCCTTGTTTTCCTCGAAGAAGCAAAGCAGTTGATATACATATCTGATTTCCACACTGAAACGTACATGCTTGTGCATATTTAGTCCTTTTTCTCGCATCTTCCAATCGAAATCCAAGCACGGATAGTGCATGGTCCATACAAATCTGAATTGATAGTTCTTGTTACATTCTTTCAGCCCATTATGGAAAATTCTCGGAGGTGGATGTATGATGGTTGGAATAAGAATGGATGGCACTCTGTCGAGTGGAAGGAGGGCACAAAAGATTTTATCCGTCAGGCTTTTGGGTCAATGCACGTGTCGGACATGGCGAAGTGAGATGCCCATGCGCTCTCTGTGGTAATAGCTTTGAAGAGATGTCGGCGAAATGGAGATGCATCTTTGTAGAACGGCTTCAAAGCAAATTATTATAGATGGGTTGATCATGGCGAGGCGTCGAGGTGGACCATCTAGTTACATTGTAGTACAACCCTCAATATTGTCGAAGGTTACGATGAAATTGATGAATGGAAGAGATGGTGGACAACATTGGTCGGGGTTAGATCTCCCACAAGAAGAAGTGCCTCGCCACTTTGCAGATTTCTTAAAGCTTACGAAGGCCGCTTGAGCCGTTGCATGAGAAAACAAATGTGACGCTCCTTGCGGCTGTCGCACGTCTTATCGCAATTAAGTCAAAGCATAATTTCTCGACCAAATGCTACAATGACTTAGTGAAGCTTATTTGCAACCTTCTCCCCGAAGACCACAAAATGCCACGAAACTTGTATGATTCGAAGAAAATTCTAAGTGGTCTAGGAATGCCGTATGAGAAAATAAATTATTGTCCTCGATATTGCCTAATATTCGGAAGAACGCATAAAAAAGACCCACTGCGATCATTGTGGAGAGTCTAGGTATGTTGAAGTTACCGACAAAGATGGTAACACAAAAGCAGAGCGAAGGTGGCTAAGAAAGCGTTGCATTACTTTCCAATTACTCAGCGTTTGCGGCGGTTGTTTATGTCGGAAGAGGCAATGAAGCATATGAGGTGGCACAAAGAAGGAAAGCGTGTGAAAGAAGGTGTCATGGTTCATCCATCGATGGTGAAGCTTGGAAGTACTGATGAAATGAATCTGATTTTGCAAGAGATCCAAGAAATGTGCGTATTGGTCTTGCGACAGATGGGTTCACACCCTTTAGCATGAGCGCACAATCATATTCATGTTGGCCTGTATTCACCATTCCGTATAACCTCCCTCCGGAACGTTGCATGAAAGAGGAATATATGTTCCTTTCTCTTATCATACCAGGGCCTAGCCATCCTGGGAAGCACTTGGATTTGTTGATGCAACCACTCATGGCTGAGCTAAGAGAGTTGTGGACAAACGGTGTCTTGACATATGATAGCTCAACGAAGAAGAATTTCAGGATGCACGCTTCTTACCCGTGGTCCATTCATGATTTCCTGTCATATGGTATGTTTTCAGGATGGAGCACTCATGGGAGATTGTCTTGCCCCATATGCATGGATGACACAGGTGCTTTTCAATTGCAGAATGGTGGCAAAACATGTTTCTTCGATTGTCGCGATGGTTCTTATCTTCAAGCCACCCATCCGAGAGCGGAACAAATGCATTCCGTAAAGGAAGGTGATAAAGAAGGTCCACCAAAAGCGTCTGCGGGTCATTGACATCATTGCTAGGCAAAATAATCTTAAAGACACTCCTAACGGTTATGAAGGTTACGGTGAGCAACACCATTGGACTCACAAGTGTAGTATTTATAGTCTTCCTTACGCAAAGGACTTGAAAGCGCCTCATAACCTTGATCGATGCATCGGGGAGAGAAATGTGGCGAGTCCATCTTGACCACGAACTTCAACATAGTGATAGAACCAAAGATAATGTCAAAGCCCGGTTAGATTGTGCCTTGATATGCGACAGACCTGCCTTGAATATGAGCGAAACATCCACAAAAAAACCTAAAGCTAAATATTGTTTAACACCCTCACATAGAAAGGTGGTTCTTCTTTGGATCCAAAAAGAGGTGAAGTTTCCT
This sequence comes from Guadua angustifolia, assembly GCA_036346375.1. NCBI lineage: Eukaryota > Viridiplantae > Streptophyta > Magnoliopsida > Poales > Poaceae > Guadua > Guadua angustifolia. Next base: position 46,198,409 of record CM070505.1, on the reverse strand, counting down.
GATGGTTATGCTGCCAACATTAGGCGCGGTGTGAGTGTTGCTCAAGAGAAGATAAATGGAATGAAAAGTCATGACTACCACATATTTATTGAGCGGTTAGTTCCTGTGGCTTATCGTGGATATGTAGATGAGGATATATGGAGAGCATTGGCTAAGCTTAGCTTCTTCTATAGACAACTTTGTGCTAAAGAGATCAACGAGTCCAGAATGGTAGAGTTGGAGAAGGAAATAGTGTTGCTAATTACCAAGCTTGAGAAGATATATGTTCCTGGGTTCTTTAACGCGATGCAACATCTTTTGGTACATCTACCTTATGAAGCAAAGGTTGGAGGCCCTGTGCAGTACAGATACATGTATCCCGTGGAACGTATGTTAAAGAGTATCAAAGCAAAGGTTAAAAATAAGGCACGTGTCGAAGGATCCATTGCGGCAACATGCCTACTTCAAGAGGTTTCATACTTCACGAGTAAGTACTTTGCGCCAACCAACAATGTCAATGCTTACGAGCCCAGGTATAAGAAAGTGTATAAAAGAAAAGTGTCAAGCATAAAAGTGTTTTGGATACAAGGCAAATCTATAGGGAGAAGTACATTATGTGAATTAGAACCGGATGAGAGGGTTCGTGTACAATTATATATCTACAACAATATGGAGGAAATGGATGGGTACATCGAGTAAGTTTAATTGTCAAACACGTTATGCGTTGTATAGCATTGTATACTATATATGTCAAACTTAAATCATTCTCTTTGTAGGCAATTTATCCAACGAGGAATGGAAAAGGCAAAGGCGAACCTACTCAAAAACAAATCGATAACTTTGAAAGAAAGGGTCGTGGACCAAGCCATCCAAATTTTTAACTTGGTTCTTCTATCACGTAAATATCTGAACCTATCATAAATTTCATTGATTAACGGCGTCGTATAATATGTTATTCTTAACTTGGGTTAAACCAATTAGCGATGTCACAAGCATGCTAGTGTGCACAATGATCTTGACGGATGTCAAAAGCATGCAAATGCGGTCAAAGTGCAGGTGTTATGATGTGCATGGGTATCGTTTTCGCTCTAAAGCGGCGGAGTTATGCGTCCAAATTTGTGACGATAAATAGTGGGGTCATGAGTTATGTTCGAGACGACAATAGCAGCGATATAGAATATTATGGGATTATTGAAGAGATAATAGAGGTTGTCTTTGATGGAAATGCGATCTCGGTGGTTCTTTTTCGTTGCAAATGGTTTCATCCTACCTATGGGGTGCGACGGACTCGAACTTGGCCTAGTCGAAATTAACCATATGAAGCGTATCTGAGGGAGTGAAGAGTTTATTCTCCCTAACCGGTCGAGCAAGTGTACTACTTATCTTATGCGTGCCCTAAGTACAAGTCTTGGTGGGTTGTTTACAAAGTAAGACCTGATATGGACTGGGCGTCCCGATCTTTCGATGAGATAGGTAGCGTCGATTTGGTGGAGGATGAAGTTGGCGGCCCGACTACAACGAGCCGAGCGTTGCGCCTTAGCGGCCGGTACACCACCCTCCTGAAGGTTATTGATCTCCGCAAGCGCGACCAACTGACCACGAAGGTCTTTGTTCACGCAAGCAATCAAAGAACCGGCAAGAACAAGAGATAACAAGCAACTCAATTGCGAATATGAATGAAGATTGGTTACGAAGCAAGAACACTCGAAATTGGGGTTCCGATGAACAAGTAGGCAGGCGGTCTAGTCGACACGCGCGAGTACAAGCAGTAGCAATGGCTAACTTAATCAAACAAAACCCAAACCCTAATTATGGTGGTGGCTGGCTATTTATAGTCCAAGGGCATGCAGCACCAGGCCTTAACATGGGCCTAACTAATACAACTCGGATTAGAAGATCCGCAGCCCAAAACTGACTCGGACAGGAAAAGTAGTTTCCATCGTTTGGCAGTTTCCCGTTGACTCGGAAGGAATTTGAAGGTGATTTTGGATCCGTTTGAAAGAGGACGAGCAGATCTTTCAATCCTGTACTCGTGGGCCTCCAGAAGTGCTCTGGATCAAAAGTTATGAATGTTTGAAGTTGATGCTGTCTGCGAGTCCGAATCTGACTTGGAGTTCCTTCAAGCCTCCGACTTGGATTCGAGTTTCTTTGCACTTGGTGGCTCTTCTCCCTGGTTCCTAACAAGAATAACATGATCACAAGAATTAAATAGCATTCCATTCACTAATGCATTAGTAGAAACACTTAGGAACGATTTCACCTGATAATTTAATTTGCGTGCACGAGCTCGAGTGAGTGGTCCTTGTGCATTTTGGTGAGATGAGGTAGCGCTGGTTGTATCTGTTGTGGAGATGTCCTCATCATCCTCCCCCTCTTGAAATGGAGTCGTTCTCGACTCAAGCTCATCTTCATCACCCATATCTGACTTCAAATCAGCAACATTGAAAGAATTGCTTCGCCAGTGATCTCTGAGCAAATCAAGCTTGTATGCATTATCATTTATCTTAGCAAGAACTTTAAAAGGACCATCAGCTCTAGGCATCAATTTAGATTTTTCGCAAATCAGAAACCTATCCTTTCTCAAGTGCAACCAAACAAGATCTCCAGGTTCAAAAGTTAATTCCTTCCTACCACGATTACCGCAGCTCTATATTTAGCATTCATGCACTCAATGTTATCCTTAGTAGTCTCATGTAATTTCAGCACAAAATCAGACGTTTAGCGACATCTAAGTTTACTTTTTCAGAATATGGTAAAGGTAGAATATCAATGGGTGCACGAGATTGAAACCATATACCACGAAAAGGAGTCATCTTGGTAGTAGAATGCAATGAGCGGTTGTAGGCAAACTCCACATGAGGTAGGCACTCTTCCCACATCTTCAAATTTTTCTTTAAAATGGCCCTCAACATTGTAGACAATGTTACATTGTGACTTGGTCGGCCATCGGTTTGAGGTGACATGTAGTAGAAAACAAGAGCTTGGTACCCGATTTCTTCCAAAGCGTCCGCCAAAAATGACTCAAAAATTTAGCATCTCGATGCGATACAATTGTGGAAGGCACTCCATGTAGGCGAACTATCTCCTGAAAAACAAATCGATAATGTTTGTAGCATCATCGCTCTTATGACAAGGTATAAAATGTGCCATCTTAGAAAATCGATCCACGACAACAAATATACTATCCCTCCCCCTCTTTGTCCTAGGTAGGCCTAAAACAAAGTCCATTGAAATATCTTCCCATGGAACACTAGGAACAGGAAGAGGCGTATATAAACCATGTGGGTTCAGTCATGACTTAGCTTTATTGCAAGTAGAGTAGCGAGAGACATAGCGTTCCACATCGAGCCTCATTTTTGGCCAATAAAAATGGTTGGCCAACACATCCTCTGTTTTCTTTACACCAAAGTGACCCATCAGTCCTCCCCCATGCGCTTCCTGAAGTAACAACAATCGAACAGATCCAGTTGGAATGCATAACTTGTTAGAACGAAACACAAACCCATCATTAATAATGAACTTATTCCAAACTCTTCCTTCCTTACAATTTAACAAAACATCTTGAAAATCAGCATCATGTGCAAATTGCTCTTTAATTGTTTCCAAGCCAAATATTTTAGAGTCTAGTTGTGAAAGCATGGTATATCGTCGAGATAAAGCATCAGCAATAACATTTTCCTTCCCCTTCTTGTGTTTGATAACATAAGGAAAAGACTCAATGAATTCTACCCATGTTGCATGCCTTCGGTTCAATTTATTTTGGATACGAATGTGCTTCAAGGATTCATGATCATAATGTATAACAAACTCTTTGGGCCACAAATAATGTTGCCAAGTCTCTAATGTTAGAACTAGTGCATACAATTCCTTATCATAAGTTGAATAGTTCAAGCGAGGCCGGATAATTTCTCCTTTGAAATAAGCAAGCGGCTTACCTTCTTGGATCAACCGCCTCCAATCCCGATACCACTAGCATCACACTCAAGTTCAAAAGTCTTACCAAAGTCTGGGAGTTGGAGCAGTGGTGCATGAGTCAGCTTCTCTTTCAACAAGTCAAAGGCATCTTCATGTGACTTGTCCCATTGGAAAGCCACGCCTTTCTTGCACAACTCATTCAGTGGTGCAGCAATTGTACTGAAGTCTTTCACGAAGCGACGATAGAATCCTGCAAGTCCGAGAAAACTCCGCACCTGTGTGACCGTTTTAGGAGTCGGCCAACTCTGAATTGCCTCAACCTTGGCTTGATCAACTTCAATTCCCTGTGGAGTAACAACATAGCCAAGAAAAGCAACTCGATCGGTGCAAAATGTGCACTTCTCAAGGTTACCAAATAAGCGTGCATCTCGTAAGGCATCAAAAACAGCACGTAAATGAGCAAGATATTCCTCTAATGATCTGCTATAAATCAATATATCATCAAAGTATACCACCACAAATCTACCAATGAAAGCACGCAAAACTTCATTCATTAGTCTCATAAAAGTGCTAGGTGCGTTAGTCAATCCAAAAGGCATCACTAACCACTCATATAGACCGAACTTAGTTTTGAAAGCTGTTTTCCATTCATCTCCTAATTTCATGCGGTTTGGTGGTAACCACTCATAAATCAACCTTAGAGAACACAGTAGAGCCACTTAATTCATCAAGCATATCATCTAACCTAGGAATAGGATGGCGATATCTAATTGTAATGTTATTGATTGCTCTACAATCCACGCTGCAGCGCCATGATCCATCCTTCTTAGGAACTAAAAAGCTGGAACAACACAAGGACTAAGAGATTCACGACGTACCCTTTGTCAGCGGTTCTTGCACTTGGCGTTGTATCTCCTTAGTTTCTTCCGGATTAGTCCTATATGGCGCTCGATTGGGCAAAGATGCTCCGGGAATGAGGTCAATCGATGCTCAATTCCTCAAATTGGTGGCAAGCGGGAGGAATGTCCTTGGGAAAAACATCGACATACTCTGCAAAAGGTTAGTCACGGCGAGGAGGCAAAAGCAGCAAGTATCTTCTCAAGTGAGAACAATGCATCCTTGCAAACTAAGGCATAGCAAGCAGATTCATCAACAAGTAGTTCCTTCACATTAGATTTGGCGCGAGAAAACATGCACCTTTCAACTTGATCTCGGTTTTGTTATCACAAGCGAGAACTAGAAGTTTTCTTTTAGCATTTTCACCAATCTTTTGCTTACTAGCTCTAGCAATGTCCTCCTTAAGAATGAAATCGGGGTCATAGGATGCAATCGATCTTCCTTCCCTTATGCACAAAAGAATCTTGGTTGGTTCTACCATCATGCACAGAACTTTTATCATATTGCCATGGTCTACCTAACAATATAGAACATGCTTGCATAGATGCGACATCACATTCAAACAAAATCATGATAGGAACCAATAGCAAAGCTGTACTCTCACCAAGCGTGTAACCTTAACCTTACCAATGTTGTTGAACCATTGAACATAGTAGAAATTTGGGGTGCGGTCTTGTCTCCAAAAGCTTCTCCACCATGTCCAAGCTTGCAAGGTTGTTGCAACTTCCTCCGTCAATGATCACACGACATGATCGCTCCTTGACGACACACTTGGTTTGGAGCAGGTTGTGCCGCTGATTTTGATTGGCCTTTTCAATCTGGACACTCAATGTTTATTTGTACAATGAGGCTCTCATAATGGTCAGCATGGTCGGCTTCAATGTGATCTTCTGGTCTTGATCATCTCCGCTTCCGCATTGTCATTTGCAAGCATAGCATATGTTTCTTCATCTAAATCACTAGCGAAGAATACTCACCATTGTCTCGCACAATCGGCTACGCTTGCTTGGGCATTGGCTCCTCATGTGACCATAACCTTTGCATTGATGACATTGCATCCCTCGTCCTCCCGGTTGAAGCAGCAAAGCGGAGCTCTTAGCGACCTCTGGTGCGGCGAGTTTTGTTACCTCGAAACCTTGGAAGTCGGCGTGGAAGATGAAGGTCGATTCTTGTTGTTGTTGGAGGGCGGTGCGATCGGTTGTCTTGTGGTTGTAGATGGAGCTCGTGTTGACCAAGTGTTAGCACAACCTGCGAAACATTAGTTCTCGTGCTAGACCATTTGCGTCGTCCTGCACTTCTCTTCGGCATGGCAAGCAAGATGAAACAAGCGGGTGATCGAATTATATTCCTTGTAACTAAGAATGTCATAAATCTCACGGTTCAAACCCACCCATAAATCTAGCTATAGCACCTCCTCGAGACTCCTCTATACCACAGCGCAACATGCCCATTTGTAATTCACGATAATATTCTTTTACACTCTTCTTGTCTTGCCTAAGCAAGCTGAAGCTTATTCAACAAATCACATTTGGTAATAAGAGAACAAATCTAGCTCGCATGATTCTTTTCAAATCAACCCAGTTTTGTGCGGCATCGGATTCTTCGTCGAAACTCACTCCACCAAGCGAAGCAAAATCGGTGAACTCACTAGTGGCGGCTCTAACTCTTTTGTTTTCGGGATACTCATGACATGCAAACTTTTGTTCGACACGACTAATTCCCATGTGAGGTATGCATCGGGATCATATTTACCGTCAAAAGGAGGTATGGTAAACTTAACCTTACCAGCGAATCATCATAGTCCGTACCTCATGCCGGGCGCAAAGGACCCATACCATGCCGATTGCGGTGAAGTTGGCGCGTGCAAGGTCTTCCTCAAGCTCTGAGTCAGCAGCGTAGTCGTCAACATTCTCATCCACCTCGCTGCCCAACACACCATTACCGCGTGCCACGGGAGGTACTCGGCCCATGTTCTCAAGGCGCCGCAAGACCTCCGTCAAGTTGGTATTGATGGTGCCAGCGAAACCTCAAATTTGTCGACTGGCGTTGGTGTCGATCTGAGCCTTCTCCACTGTCCGACCACTCATTTACCACTGCACATCGCCATCGAGGCCCTCTGCATGCAGCTTGACTTGGCGCTCGAAATGTTGAATGATACCCGAGTGCGAGGGAATCATCCATCATTGCTCGCTGTTCCTGACATGGTTAGAAAACGAAAGAACAAACAAGTTGCAGGAAAGGGCACTATCTCTCAACTCTCAACTTGTATCACCAAGCTCTTACCAGTTCTTACCAAGCCTAAACAGGAGGTGTCGGCGACCGCGAGTCAAAATTCTCCTAGAGAGGTAGTGTACAGGTGCCCAACGCAAGAGCCGGTAAGTTGTAGTTTTTTCTGTGGAGCTATAGGTGGCTGGCAATTGTATCAAAGGATAGCTCGTACCACAATAGTCACAACAAGTTGAATAAATGTTCCACGACAGTATAGTGCTGGTCCTAGCCTCAACCACACTAGAGACGCGAGCCTAATCACCAACGATGCCACAGAAACGTCCTCAACACAAAGCAAACAACTAGGGCTCCACTTTCCTTCTTTTTTTTGTGGGAGCCCTAAAACTGAAAAACAGACTCAAAAAGGACTCCAAACAACACACTCTCTCTCTCTCTGAACTTTGGTTTGCAATTGATCTAGTGCGGCTTTTCAAAATTGCACTTGCCTTTTTCTTCTCTGATACGCAGTCGGTGAACACTTGGGCGACCAATTTGTTGTAGTTGGTGAGCACTCGGCGACCAGTACACGCGGTGGGCGAGCACTCGGGCGACCACTGCACGCGACGGGCGAGCACTCGGGCGACCACTGCACTTTGGGCGACCACTGCACGCGATGGGCGAGTACTCGGGCGAGCACTGCACGCGATGGGCGAGCACTTGGCGACCACTGCACACGATGGGCGAGCACTGCACGCGATGGGCGAGTACTCGGGCGAGCACTTGGCGAGCACTGCACACGATGGGCGAAACCTTGCGACGCGATGGGCGAGCACTCGGCGAAACCTTGACGCGACAGCGAAAGCACTCGGCGAAAGCACGCACGACGGCGAGCACTTTCGGCGAGCTGACGCGACGGCGAGCACTCGGCGACCATCGCACACGACGATGGGCGGCTTCGGCGACGGGCAGGCGAGTAGTCTTCTGAAGGTACTCCTGTTTTCTCCTTTTTTTTGGATCTGATATCTACTAAGGACTCCGACTCGATTCCGAAACGCAACTGTGATCAAAACGTGACTCGAACTTGAAACTCTAAGGGTAGAAATTAAAGACCAGCAACCCAACTCGATGAAGCAACCGTGAATTCAACAAGCGGAGAACTAAGCAGTAAAAGCAAGGCACAAAAAGTCTTGGACGGAGGAGCGAATCTTGTTTTTCGTGGGGCAAATTTTACGGACTCTAGGTTGAAAAGCATAAGCGATAGAAGATCTCACCGAGCAACCTTGAGCTCGATAACACTTGATATGGATTGGGCGTCGATCTTTCGATGAGATAGGTAGCGTCGATTTGGTGGAGGGCGAAGTTGGCGGCCCGACTACAACGAACCGACGTTGCGCCTTAGCGGCCGGTACACCACCCTCTGAAGGTTATTGATCTCACTAAGCGCGACCAACCGACCACGAAGGTCTTTGTTCTGCAAGCAATCGAAGAACCAGCAAGAACAAGAGATAACAAGCAACTCAATTGCGAATATGAATGAAGATTGGTTACGAAGCAAGAACACTCGAAATTGGGGTTCCGATGAACAAGTAGGCAGGCGGTCTAGTCGACACGCAGCAGTACAAGCAGTAGCAATGGCTAACAATCAAACAAAACCCAAACCCTAATTATGGTGGCAGCTGGCTATTTATAGTCCAAGGGCATGCAGCACCAGGCCTTAACATGGGCCTAACTAATACAACTCGGATTAGAAGATCCGCAGCCCAAAACTGATTCGGACAGGAAAAGTAGTCTCTATCGTTTGGCAGTTTCCCGTTGACTCGGAAGGAATTTGAAGGTGATTTTGGATCTGTTTGAAAGAGGACGAGCAGATCTTTCAATCCTGTACTCGTGGGCCTCCAGAAGTGCTCTGGATAAAAAGTTATGAACGTTTGAAGTTGATGCTGTCTACGAGTCCGAATCTGATTTGGAGTTCCTTCAAGCCTCCGACTTGGATTCGAGTCTCTTTGCACTTGGTGGCTCTTCTCCCTGGTTCCTAACAAGAATAACATGATCACAAGAATTAAATAGCATTCCATTCACTAAGGCATTAGTAGAAACACTTAGGAATGACTTCACCTGATAATTTAATTTGCGTGCGCGAGCTCGAGTGAGTGGTCCTTGTACATTTTGGTGAGATGAGGTAGCGCTGGTTGTATCTGTTGTGGAGATGTCCTCATCAAGACCTCCCGGTACATTACCATTCTCCTCAGATGATGATAACGAGGATGTACTTGAACAAACCATTGATGTGCCATTTCAAGAAGAAGGTTTGCCAGGACAACTTTCCATAGATATCGGGATAGGACTTGACATTCTTTTTCGTCCAAGTCGACAACGATCGACAAATGATATGAACCGGGGTGATTAGTTGAAAAATGTATGTAACAAATAGTAAGCAAGTTTTGTTATCAGTTTTTGTTATGTAAATTGTAATTATATTTTACTCTTGTCAAACTAACTTTTGGTACAATGTCAATGTAGGATGGCTGCAAGGAGGTGCAGGACACGACGGTTCGTTGTTGATAACGGGAGCGATGAGGACGAGCGAGAGAGAGGCGGAGGGCATGCTAGAGGGCACGGATCCGTGGCCGTGCACCGGCCGAGACGAGGGACGGAGGCGAGAATGTGCGAGGAGCACGAGCTCGAAAGAAGAGGGCACTAATAAGCTTCACAGGCTCCCACAGATCCAAATGAGAAGATTGTATTTAAATACTTTGGGGATTAGTGCGTATGTTCTAAAAGTTGAATTTGTGTAGCACGAATTGTTATTCTAACTTCGGATGCATTGTTGTTGTGTAGTAACTTGGTGGCAATCCAAAACAATGTGAAGGAGCCAAGTCCAACCCTAGGGACCATTCTAAGGATGAACTACCCAGGAATGGTGGCATTGGTGATGTGCGTAGGGCAGCACTCTCCTGGGATGACTACAAGGTACATTCGGGATGGTGACGGATCGGTTGCCGATCGTTGCCTCGGCGAGTTTTGGGTAAGTAATACATTATTTGGGTAATTAGTCGAGACCACATGATGGGTCCACGAATTCTAGTAATGTTAGAACCATCACCCATATGTTGGAACCATCTATACATATGGTTGGTGATGATGATAGCCATAGCATGACTTTTAAAAACTAGATAGGACAGCTATAAATGTTAATGTTGGAACAGTCATGCAGTCAAGCACAATAAGCTGGAATCACAATTCACAAAGCTACCTTTTCTCTCTCAAGACTTAACTAGTCGCGCTTGAGCCCGTTCAACTTCATCTATAAGAAGGTTGACTTCAGTTATTTTTCATTTCTGCTCATATTTTTGTTTGTGGTCTATTTTAGGCTAGGTATGCTCGCCTTACGATTTGAAAGCGGCAATCTTGTGGCCCACGAGGTTATTGATAGAAAAGCAAGACACATTGTGAATGAGATGATCTCACTTTCTCGTGTCAAAATTTGTTGAGGAGTATTATCGGCGAGGCGAGAATCTCGAAGGGACGGAGGTGCTCGAGACATATACCTTACCTGATGAGTACAATTCTTGTCGACCGTCATGGTGTGACAAGTGCGGATGCTTGGAGATGGATGTGTGACATGTATGGCATGAGAAGAATGGAGGTAGAGATCGACAAGAAACAAGAACAATCGCAATGCATCTGGCGATTAAGTCGTCACACACCTTAGCGACCATTCGATGGCACAATGAAAAAAGTTTATGGTAAGGTTTGTTTAAAATAATTCCAGTTCTCTCATTAGTTGCAACTACATTTTCATTTAAGTAATGAATTGTAGGAGGCTCGGACAGGGGGAAGTCATTGGATTGATGTGTACCAAGCGCACATTCGGGTGGAACCGGATGGTACTCGGCGCTTTGGATCATTGCCCAAGAAAAATTAGTAAGCAATATCGTTTAGATACATTGTTTTGTCGGTGTTAACTTATTTGTAATGAGAATGAATCGTGGATGCAATGACTACGGTGCACGGACCCGAGTGTGTTCCTCTGCACAACCTTTGGATCCTTTAGTCATCCAAAGCCGGATGGGTGGGAGGAGGCATGGGTGATTGTCGTTAAGGAGCGCCTACTTGTGTTCTTCGAGTACATGCACGAGGTGAGGCAGCTCGCTCAAGTGCTTCCTCTACATCCGATGGGTGCGTCATGGAAGAGCGTTTGAGAACAGTTTGAGCTTGAAGCACAGAAGAGGGAGAAAAAAGCGTGAGACTATTCTTAGAAGATCGAGTCCATGGAGCAAAATATGTAGCAAGTAAGTTCAATTTTGTATCACTTTCAATTAATTCAATCTACTAATGCTATGTGAGCTATATGTAGACTCATATTCCACCACAAGGATTTCCAGGCTTTTTCGATCCCTTACGACCACCGATGATGCACTTCCAAGGAGTATTGTCTATTACTAGTAATTTCTAATTTCTTATTAATGTCTATCCATCGATGATATGCTATGTGAATTTGTAGGCTTTCGGTTCGGTTGGTCCAACTCGGGCGGGTAATGCTCCAATCCATGTATTGATACTAATGGTCTTTTTTTCTACAAGTCACAAATGTAATGCTCCAATCCATATGTTTGAATTGGTAGGCTTCGGATCGGGTGCTCGGCTCGGCCACCCCTTTGCGATTCCGTTCCCATATATGTTCGATTTCCTCCTCGAGCGTTTAGGATCGGGTGTCGGCTCCACCAAAGCACCATTGCGGTTTCGTTCGATTCGTTGCCATTTCACACGGTGTGCGAGCAGGGTAATATATGTTAATTCGTGAAGAATTGTTGTTTTCAACTCACAAGATAAATGTTCTAATTAATTTTCTTTAATTGGTAGGCTTCGGATCGGGGTTCGACTCAACCAACGCAGTCCAACATCCATTCGATGCCGATCCGGTTTCCAACTGAAATAATGTTCTAAGTTATACATTATTTTCTTGCTTTGTAGGAGGCTTCAAGATCAGCTGGTGCAGCTCAACATGTGGGAAGTGGCGCCGAACCCACTACCAATGCTTCGGCGGACTTTGTCGATGAGATGCTTCATATGCCTCCGGTTTTTCCTCCACCTAGCTAGAATCTCTGTATCATACTTTTGTTGATCGAACTTTGTCGATTTGTGGACATGTGATATACGTTGAACTTTTGTTGGAATTAAACCTCTATATCAAACTTTTGTTGAATGTAAACTATATGTTGATTTGTGGATGTGATTTATGAATGTGTATGGATATGAATTGTGATGAGTTTGTAAGTTGTGAATGTGTATGTACGCCAATGGGTGTTAGTTGTGATCATTTCTTGCATAGAATATGGAAAGATACAGCTGTATGTATTCAAGTTTTGGAGGGGCACAGTGGTGCAATTACTTCTGCCAGCTTCATCAAGTTTTGGAAGAGCAGCTTAAAAGGCTAGAGAATGGGGAGGTTTGTCCTGCTTGTCGCTCATCATTCATCCCATAATTTACTGAATATTATATCGGCACAATACAAATAGTTGTTTAGTACCAAGTTCTCTTTCTGATTATTTACCATTTGGTTTTAAGAAAAGCATTGTTTATGTAGGTCAGTGTCGATGAAGTGATAGATGATTTGAAGAAGAAAGCTAATCACAAAAAGTAAGTAAATGGCGATTTGAAGAGATGAGTTCTTATTTGTAGTTATTACGGTGATTGTACTAATTTTTACATATGCTTTGATGTTTCTGACAAGAAATTAATTTGGTACTCATTAAAGAAAGGACCTCAATTTGTTACAAAGAGAAAAGCTTTGGCTCTTGATGTGACACGAGAACATCTCAAAAGGTAATTTAAATCAGACAAATATATTTTAACATTTGAATTTTTAGAATTTTTAGAATTGCGCCAAATTTAGTTGTACAAGGACCAGATCAACACCTTCCTCACGCATTTCTCCGGTTTCATTAATGGTAATGGACTAATCGAGCTGCGTTCTTTATCTCTGATTCCTTGTGCTTGCTTGTTTGAGCTAAGGTGTGAAAAGTCTACGAGTTCTTGCTTGTTCTACGTTGAAACTTGGCTAGAGACTAGATACTAGTCGCTTCACGGGCTTGAGCAAACCGTTGGATGAGTACGGGTGTTTTTAGTGTCATGGATGGGATTCGAAAAGTTTAGATGTCATGTTTCTTTGAAGTATAGATCTTAATTGTTTCATGAATCATGATGGTTGTTATAAATATAAATCAAGATCAATCTTCGTTCTTGACCTTGCTTGCGGGCACCTTTAATTGATATACTCTGGAAATGTACTATATGGCGTTGCCCTCATTTACGTGTATTGGCATTGTACAATAGGCTTAGTTCAAGTCATTTGAAGTGTGTTATGTGGCAAAAAACAAAAAAGGACTTGAGCGGCCATTTGCTTATCTGCATAGCTTCTTGTTTGATTAAATATCCTTCTTTGAATTTTTGGCTAAATTGTGATCTTACTTTACATGGACGAGGCTAGGGCCTGCTTTGGATATGCTTTGTTTGTACTCGTCTATGCGAGGATTGGAGGTATATTCTCGGATTATCAACCATTGATCTCAATTTTTTTGCTATGGCCTATGATCATTTCCTCATAACTAGTCAAGTACTACGAGAAGATAATCTAAGGCTAATATTCTTTAACTTTTAGGATGGACGGTTGGGCAATTGTTGTTCCAAAATATTTGAAATGTTATAATCTATTCATATCGGTAATGTAAACAATCTAGTATGAGCAAATTAGTTAGTTTCCATCGGCAAGTGTATCAAAATTTCATTTACATATTTAGTTGTCACTTGAGTGCCTAGGCACTAGATACTCATATCTTCTTTACTGGTAAGTCACTTTGAAGATATGGCATGAGTTTCTTTGTCTAATTGCCTATTTATGAACTCTTAACATAAATTGGTAAGTCTTCCTTGATCCACTACTATGTATGCTATAGACTTTTGCCATATAGATATCTCGCATCGGGGTTGGAACTTTGGATTGATACTAATGATATGATGTTTCTTGATTCGAGGTTCTTGCAATTCCAAAGCAATACCTTTAACCATGTCTCTGAACTGTTATTTGGTAGTGTCACGGTACAATTATTGTTTCGATAAGTGGGAAGATAAGTAAATCCGAGAAAGAAGAGCATTTTTGTTGTTAATTCTACCCTTCTCTGAATTTTTCTCATCGAACTTGTTGATTGTGTAGCTAGCTGCATCGGTGTCCTTTCTTATTGCTAGATACTTTGCCAGAGAACGTATTCTTAAATTGGTGGAAGGAAATAAGAAGTTTCTGGCCAAATTTAGTGCCGAGCCACCGATATTTAGTATATAGTGACAAGAGCACAACATTGGAATTGATTGATATTTGGTTCATATATTGGATGATGGCAAGAAAGCTAATTCACCTGGATCGGGCGACTATTTTTTTTAAATGCCGATTAATTAGGGTGGACGGCATTTTTCACCTGGCCGTCCACCTTAAGTACTAGGGTTGACGGCCACGTGGAAAAGGCCGTCCACCTTAAGTATTAGGGTCGACGGCCATGTGGAAAAGGTCGTCCACCATAATATTATTATGGTCGACAGCTAAAAAAGGTTGTCCACCCTACTCTAGAGTGGACAGCTGATTTTGCCCGTCGACCTTAGCTAGTCTAGAGTGGACGGCCTATATTTGGCTGTCGACCCTAATAGGGTGGACAGCTCGCCCGTCGAATTTAATATTATGGTCGACCACTTACTTTCGGCGGCTTAAGGTGGACGGCCAGCTGTTGACCCTACTTATGGTGGACGGTTTTGTCTCTAGGGTGGACGGCTTTGGCTGTCGAAATTACTGTTTTTTCCTGTAGTGATTCCATAATTGGCTTAATCTTACTTTACTGTTAGCCTCTAGCTAGAATTAACTTCAATGAGTTAATTTGGCTTCTCGCGTCCGATAGCCATAGTTAGCCGATTAGGAGCCAACCCAAATGCTTAGGTGATATTTCTTCAAGTACTTACCATTAATCGCCTTAGAAAATACCACACCTTCCAACATCTTCAAACACATAGGAATTTCCGTCCACAAGTCGATGAATTCTATATGGTCCTTCCCATGTTGGAGATCATTTGCCAAACCGGTTGTCCATAGAGCCAACAGGCAAAATAGTTTTTAAACCAAATCGACTTCACAAAATGACTTAGGTATTACCTTTTTATTATAAGCCTTCACAACTCGCCTTATTCTTCTTAAGCCAATCCAGTGTATGTAAATGCAATTCCACCAAGTCGTCCAAATTGTTGGTCACTAAATCCTTATAATCTTGAGCCAACAAGCCATTTTGCTTGGTTGTTCGTATAAAGTCAATACTGATTTCCATAGGCAAAACAACCTTATACCCATAGACTAATTAGTAAGGTGATAACCTGGTCGCACCATGGTACGTAGTCCGATAGGCTCATAATGACTCTGATAACGTCACATGTCAATTCCTTGGTTTTTCTTCAATTTTCCTTTTGATTAGCTTGATCAACATTTTGTTGGACGATTGGCTTGATCGTTAGCCTGAGCATAATAAGGTGACGATTTTAATAAGTTTATACCCAAACTTCGGGCAAACCTTTGAAACATCGGACATAAACACAACTCCTTGATTGGTCGTAATAATTTGTGAAATCCCAAACCGATGGATAATATGTTTTGTAACAAATCTGATAGTTTCAACACTTGTAACTTTTTTAAGCGGGATTACCTCAACCCATTTGGAAAAATAATCGTTGCGGCCAATATGAATTTATAGCCTTTGCTTGATGTAGGAATTTTTGTCTGATTACATCCATTCTTCATCCTCTAAATGGCCAAGGCTTAATAATTGGATGCAAAGCCGATGCTGGAGCTAATTGTATGTTTCAAATTTTTGACAAGTCTGTCTTTCTTTGTAATATTTGAAATAATCCTCCAACATTGTTGGCCAAAAATACCCAGTACATCTTAACAATCACTTCATCTTTTGAGCCGATTGATGGGATCCACAAATATCTTCATGTACCTCACCCATGGATAACTTAGCTTCCTCAACTTCAAGACATCTTAGTAACAAACCCTCTAAGTACTATAATAGAGTACATTATCAAAGAGGACATACTTTAAGGCCTCTCACTTGATTCTCCGATTAGTAAGTTTTGAGAGATTGATCAAATACAACACTATTTTTGATCTCCAATCACTAGTGGTAACACAAATGATCATTTTTTTATCGGCTCAAATTCCTCTTATCGACCAAAAACATTATAGCCCGATACCTGTTGAGCTAGCAAGTTGGCCTTGTCATTTAACTCATGAGGAATATGACATATGGGAAAAAGAAGTAAATGAGCCAATTACAGTGAGACGCTGTGCTAAGTATTTGATCAAAATCTCATCATAGTAGTTATATTCTTTCTTAATCTACTGGACCACCAACAAAGAATTGTCATATGTCTCAACAAAATCAACTCCAATATTTTCAAGTAGTTGTAGGCCTTTAAGCAACGCTTCATGTTCAGTTTGATTATTAGAACATTGCAATTCAGCCTGAATGAGAACTCAAAACTATATCCTTTTGGCAAAATTAGCACTATTCCGATACAATCGCCCTCTCGACACACCAATTCATCAAAAAATAGTTGCTAAGAGGCAACATATATTAGATCGACATTCATATCAGTTTCATGCCTTGTTATAAAATCGGCAATTATTTGACCCTTAACAACTTTAGCTGATTCATACGTCAAGTCGAACTCGATGAGCGTATAAGCTCATTTGCCAAGTCGACCTCACAAAATTGGGGTTGGCAACATATATTTTATAACTTCTATTTTGCAAATAACCTTACAAGTCGATGCTAAAATATAATGCCTTAACTTTATGCAAGCAAAATATAATGACATGCAGAGTTTTTCTACAAAAGGGTACCTGGTTTCCACATCAGGGTATCTGGTTTTCGCATCAATTAACCATCGGATTAAGTAGAAAATACTCACTCTTTACTATCAATCTCTTGTGCCAAAACAACTCCAATAGTCATCTCTTCAGCCGATATATATAATTTGAACGGCGTACCTTTTTGAGGTGCATCTAAAACTAGATGATTAGATAAATAATCCTTAATGCTCTCAAAAGCTTTCTACTGATCGGCTCCCCAAACAAAGTCTTGATTATCCTTTAACTTTAATAGTGGGGTAAATGAACTAATGCGGCCAGACAAATTTGAAATAAAACACCGTAAATAATTAATCTTGCCCATCAACTTCTACACGTCCTTTTTGTAGGCTGACAGCTTAGTTTTGTCTTTGGCTTTGACTATTTCTTAATTAACTTCAATTCCTCTTTCATGAACCATGAAGCTCAAAAACTATCCAGCCAAGATGCCAAAAGCACACTTGTACGGATTCATCTTTAAACCATGTGCCTCTTTGTTATGATTCCGCCCAGAGTGGGCAGCTTCGTACGCCTGGGTTCCTGGACGATTGCCCGCGCGAACCTTATTTGTCGACGAGCTCGCCGGAGCAGCTCGCGACGTCGATAGTTTAGCTGTTTTCGGAGCCACCGCCTGAGACTTAGAATTGTGGCAATCAAGCATGCCGATTTTCTTATTTCTCTTCTCCTTAAATAGGATCTTTGGAACAGAGTCCGATTTCTAAACTGATAACAAGCCTAACAAATTTATTCAATTGCTATCGGATACTAACTTAGGAAATAAAACTAACTGTAGCCGTAACCGACAATACTAAGGACTCCTGATGTCGTCCGTTGTTGCCAAGTTCGGGTCCGATCCGGCGGCTGGATTTGGCGCCGTTTCTACTTCGTTGGAACGTCAAACTCGCCCACGCCTTCTGTAGAATACCCAATCCAGGCTTCGGTTTGTATCAATACTCCCCCCTTGAAAAATAAGCTTGTCCTCAAGCTGACAATGAGGGTAGGACTTCCGAAGTTGCACCACATCCTCCCAGGTAGCGTCATCAGCAGATTCGCCGTCAATGTACGTAAGCTGCCGTTGTTCGCTCACAAACCGTTGAGCCAGCAACTGATGGGGTTCTGCCTGGGCAAGCTCGGTAGAAGGAGGCGCGTCCTCGGGCAATGCCGGTGGAGAAGCTGGAGGAAGGCCCTTGAAGGCTTTGAGGAGTGAAACGTGGAACACGTTGTGGATGCGTGAACCACTCGGCAGGGCAAGGCGATAGGCGACTTGGCCTACTCTGGCTTGTACCAGATAAGGTCCATAAAAACGCGGTGTCAGTTTGTGGAATGAAGTATGTCGGACCGTGGCCTGCCGATACTTTTGAAGTTTTAACCAAACCCAATCCCCAACCTTGAACTGAACGTCGTGATGACCCTTGTCATATTGTTGTTTCATTCTCTGCTGTGCTTGAGTTAAATGGTGATGTGCCGCCTGGAGCAAATCATCCCGGTCCATTAGTTGACAATCGACCTTATCAACACTTGTGGTTCCCTGCTGATATGGTACCAAGGGCGGGGGAGGCTGGCCATAAACCAACTCAAAAGGTGTCATGCAGGTAGCCGAATGAAAGGAAGTATTATAACAAAACTCGGCCCAAGGCAGCCACTTAGCCCTTGTCGTTGGCTTATCTGCTGTTAAGCAACGTAAGTACATTTCGATGGTTCTGTTAACCACCTCCGTTTGGCCGTCCGTCTGGGGGTGATAGGTGGATGAAAACAGCAAGGTGGTGCCGCAACGTTTGAACAAATCCTACCATAGGGTGCTGAGGAATACTAGGTCCCGATCGGATACGATGGATTCCGGAATTCCATGTAACCGAACCACTTGTTCGAAGAAGATATTAGCAACCAGTTGTGCTGTTGCCGGTCGCGGAACTGTCATAAAGTGTGCATATTTTGAAAGGCGATCCACGACGACCAAAAGGGAAGTCTTGCCTTGGGATTTGGGTAGCCCAGTAATAAAATCCATAGACACATCGGTCCACACATGTCGGGGAATAGGCAGGGGCTGCAGCAGACCACCCGGAGCAAGAGAGCTGACCTCGTTGCGCTGGCAGGTGATGCACTGACTGACGAAGTGTTCAACTGTCTGGCACTGCTTCTCCCAAAAGAATTCTCGGCCCAAGCGATGAAGTGTTTTCAGAACTCCATGAGTGAGGTCATGCACGGACGCAATAATGTGGTTGATTAGGGAAGATGCTGCCGGCACAAAGAGGCGATTCTGAAAGTAGATCAGGCCGTCACGGTGTTCCCATTTGGCTGAGCGAGCGCCGGTTGGTTGCGATGTGGCATCCGATGCGGTGGTGGCCTGTTGGAGCTCTTGGCAACGTCGTTGCACCTCACGATCCTTGCGTAGCATGTCCAACCAGTCGGCTCGGGTGATGTCCTGGCTGATGGAGATGACCACGCACAAGGCGTTGGCCCCCGGTACCTGTGACAATGCGTCAGCCGCCTGGTTTGCTTTGCCCGGCTTGTATTCAACCTGAAAATCATATCCCATGAGTTTGCTTAACCAATGTTGTTGCGGAGGTGTTACCAAGGCTTGTTCCAGAAGGAATTTGAGGCTGCCATGGTCTGTGCGGACAACAAACTGGTGACCCCATAAATAAGGGCGCCAATGGCGCACCGCCTTTGATAAGCCGATTAACTCCCGCTCATAAGCCGCTAGCTTGGTGTGACGCTCGGCGAGTTTGCAGCTGAAGAAAGCAATCGGGTGCCCGTTTTGTTGCAACACCGCGCCAATGCCGACTTCGGATGCATCGCATTCGACCACAAAAGGGCATTGAAATCCGGCATTTGTAGGACGGGTGCCGACAAGAGCCGTTGCTTAAGACATAGGAAGGAGGTTTCTGCTCCGTTGCTCCAGCTGAATTGATGGCGGCGTAGCAATGCCGTGAGAGGCTTAGCGATGGACGCATAGTCTTTGATGAACCGACGATAATAACCTGTGAGGCCCAGAAAGCTACGTAAGGCTGTTACAGACGTCGGGCGGGACCAATCCGAGACAGCCTGGAGCTTTGCGGGATCCGCCGAGACGCCATTGTGAGCAATGATATGGCCGAGATAATGCACCCTTGTTTGAGCAAACACACATTTGGACTTCTTGAGGAAGAGTCGATGTAGACGTAGCCGATCAAACACAAGGCGCAGATGCTGGATGTGTGCCTCCTCTGTCGGACTGTAAACCAATATATCATCAAAGAAGACGAGGGCAAACTTACGCAAAAAGTCTTGAAGTATGGCATTCATGAGCGCCTGAAAGGTCGATGGAGCATTTGACAATCCGAAAGGCATGACGAGAAATTCAAAATGTCCATGGTGTGTCCGAAAAGCCGTTTTGCTGATATCATCCTCATGCATACGGACCTGATGGTACCCCGAGCGAAGATTGAGTTTAGTGAAGAAGCGCACTCCGCGAAGTTCATCCAGTAACTCGTCCACTACAGGAATTGGAAACTTATCTTTGATGGTGTGTGCATTCAATTCCCTGTAGTCCACACAGAAGCGCCAAGTGCCATCCGCCTTTTTGACCAATAAAAATGGAGAGGAAAAGGGTGAGCGGCTTGGGCGAATAATACCCTGTTGAAGCATAGCGGCACATTGTTTCTCAATCTCATCCTTCTGCTTATACGGATAGCGGTAGGGACGGACCACCACGGGATTCGTTCCTTCAACGAGGCAGATCAGGTGATCACAGCTTCTGGATAGTGGTAATCCCTGGGGCTCTGCAAAGACTTCGGTGTAGGCATCCAGGATGTGTTGCACATCAAGGAGGGCAAGAACCTCGGCCTGCAGTATCTGTGGACGTTCCTTCCGCAAACCCTGCAACAGAATGTGAACCCCGGAGTGCTGGAAAGACATCGTTAGGTCTTCAAAACTCCATTCAATCTTGCCCAAGGTGCGAAGCCATTGGACGCCAAGTATGATATCAAAATTGTCCAATGGAATGACGAAGAAGGGGGCGATGAATGTATGGTTGGTAAGAAGGAATTCCACCACCGGCACCTCGCCTAGACACGGTAGTTGACCCCCTCCGGCCACCCTGATGTTCATTGTGGCTGTTGTCTGAGTGTCCATCCGAGCAGCGGCGTATGAACTCAGGAAATTATGGGTGCTCCCGCTGTCAATGAGACCAAGGAACTTATGGTCGGCAATCGTGATCCATACTTGCATGGTGTTTCCTTGTTTAGGGCCTAGGACAGCCATCATGGAGAGTGAGGGATCCGTGTTACACTGGTCGTCGCTGTCTTCTTCAGTGTCCCCTTCCCCATCTTCGACTTCCAGATGAAAGAGCCGCTTGCACCGGTTGTTGCGGGTATACATCTCATCACAGTTATAGCAGAGGCCTTTGGCTCGTCGATCCGCGATTTCATCCGCACTGAGACGGCGACGGGTTGGGATGGAGGCCGAGCTAGCCACTGATCCTGCTGGTGCTTGTGTGGAAGCAGTACGTTGTCCTCGTGAGCCCGAAGAAGTGAGAGCGGTAGGCTGTGGGAGAATCTGTGTCGTCCCGCGTCCCCTCCGTGCTTGCGACTGGAGGGAAAACCATCGCGGTGATACTCGATGGCGTGCTGTGGTTGAACGATGGTCGCACTCGTGCGGCCATAGAAGTCCCACAAGTCGCTGCCTCGATCCATAAGTCCTGACGTAATTCAGCCTCCCGAGCAAAACCAATGGCCTCAGCCAGATCGCACGGGCGCTCACGCCGGACGTCGGCTGCTAGCGTGGCGGAAAGGCCTGCTGTGAAGGTTTCAATCTGCTGCGAGCGGCTGAGTCGTGGTGTCCTGGCGAGTAGGTGTTCAAATTCACGAGCATACTCATCGACTCTGCCCGCTCCTTGCTTCCAATTCACCAAATCGCCCAAAGGGCCAGCTGTGGAGTGCCACATGAAGCGCCGAACGAATGCCTCTCGGAAGTCTTCCCAAGATATCCATGGTTCCTCTAGCTGCTAGTTATCCAAGACGTCCTGAGCTTCGCCTTGAAGGTGAAGACCGGCGACTTCCACATATTCCTCCTCCGGAATCTGGTGCAGGCGAAAAAATTGTTCACATTTACGCAGCCAGGCGAGCGGATCCTGTGCACCGTCATAGTCTGGAAGATCAAAACACGGCGGCCGCGGTACCCATCGCCGGTTATCGTCGGCGAACCGGTCCCGACCCCCATCCTGGCGGCGGCGCGTCGTCGGTGGTAGGTAAACAGCGGGGGTCCCGCGTGTCGCATCAGTCGCCGGGCGGGCGTGTGGTGTCTTGCCGATGTTTCCCGTCAGGATGGAGGAGTTCCTTTCCTTTAGCAACCAGCCCGGCCATCAGAGTCTTCATCTGCATCAGCTCGGTCATCATAGTTTTCATCTCCTGCATATCAGCTTCTAATTGGCCAAGGCGCTCGTCAGCGGAAGCCATGATAGCAGGACCAGAGGAATCTGATACCAACTTGTTATGATTCCACCCAGAGTGGGCAGCTTCGTACGCCCGGGTTCCTGGATGATTGCCCGCGCGAACCTTGTTTGTCGACGAGCTCGCTGGAGCAGCTCGCGACGTCGATAGTTTAGCTGTTTTCGGAGCCACCGCCTGAGACTTAGAATTGTGGCAATCAAGCATGCCGATTTTCTTATTTCTCTTCTCCTTAAATAGGATCTTTGGAACAGAGTCCGATTTCTAAACTGATAGCAAGCCTAACAAATTTATTCAATTGCTATCGGATACTAACTTAGGAAATAAAACTAACTATAGCCGTAACCGACAATACTAAGGACTCCTGATGTCATCCGCTGTTGCCAAGTTCGGGTCCGATCCGGCGGCTGGATTTGGCGCCGTTTCCTGCTCGTTGGAACATCGAACTCGCCCACGCCTTCTGTAGAATACCCGATCCAGGCTTCGGTTTGTATCACTCTTTGTGTTTTTGAATAATGTCTCCAAATTGGCTAGATGCTGTAATTCCTCCTTGAATTTCACAACAACATCATCGATGTAAATTTTCACAATATGGTTGATTAGATCATAAAAAATCAAATTCATTGCTCGTTGATATGTTGCACCAGCATTTTTTAAGCTGAACATCATTACCGCCTACTCAAACAAACCTAGGGCTCCAG
Organism: Guadua angustifolia; assembly: GCA_036346375.1. Lineage (NCBI taxonomy): Eukaryota > Viridiplantae > Streptophyta > Magnoliopsida > Poales > Poaceae > Guadua > Guadua angustifolia. Next base: position 46,175,340 of record CM070505.1, on the reverse strand, counting down.
GATACCTAAAAGCTATCCTATGTATATTGGCTTCTGCCATAAATATTTGATTATATCCGATATTAAAATCGAGAAAACCAATAATCTTATTTCCCGATGCAGCATCGATAAACATATCGGCTATTGGCATTGGATACTCATTCTTTGGTGTGGATTTGTTTAAATCTCTAAAATCGACATACACCCTAAGTTTCCCATTTTTCTTCATAACAGGAATAATATTGGAAACCCATTCAGCATATTGGCATGGCCTGATGAACTTAGCCTCCAATAATCGCTCAATTTCTTCTTTTATAATAGTATATAAAGTTGGATTAAATCATCTAGGAGACTGTTTAAACAGCCAATAATCTGGCTTCATAGGTAGCCGATGCTTGACAAGTTATCAGCTTAAGCCAAACATCTCATGATACTCCCAAGCAAAGTAATCCTTATAATTTCTTAATATCTTGACAACTTTTCTTTATAATTTGTGGTTAACTTTGAACTAATAAAAGTTGTTTTTTTCTATCACCATAACCTATGTCAATTTCTTCTGGTAAATCAGTCGACGTGAAACCTTGGCCTAACTTCTTGATTTCTTGAAAATCTTCAATGACCTCATAGCTATCTGTTATTTGTCGATAACTTCGCATTTTGTCCTATAAAGCCTTTATTGCCAATTTGGACTCCATCAGCGCAAAATTTTATCTATCCGATCAAGTGTGCTTGGCTTTACATTGATCGGAATATGCCATGTTTTGTTGATACAAATGGAATTGCAATCTTCTAGAGCTTTACCCTATATGCACCCGGCTTTTTAATGTTGCTAGTTTGCATCTGAACTCACCTTGGCAATATGAGCCGATGTATCAGCTTGAACTGCTTCAACCTCGTCCCCATTTCATTGGACGAGCATCTAATGCATGGTCAACAAGACACAACAGTTGGCGTGAATCTAATCTCTCCTAGCAGAATGTTGTAATTTCTCTTTGTGTCAACCACAAAAAATGTAGTTGTTAATTTTTTGCTACCAAATGTTAACTCTATTACCATAACCCCTTTTGCTTCAATGGGATTACTTGTGAAGTCTTTTAAAACCATGTTAGTTTTAATAAGATCCTTGTCGGACTTACCCAATTTCTTGCAAGTGGTGTATAGCATTAGATTGACGGTTGCTCCTCTGCAACAAGCATCCTTGATATCGGCTTTCCATTGATATACCCTTTCAAATATAATAGCTTTAGATGCCGATGATCATCTTGAGGTTTTTCAAAAACTACGTCTTGAGCCCTCAAGCACAATTGAGAAAACGTCTCTTTCACCGATACACTGCTTATTTTAAATTCGGTTGGCAAGTGAACGCCATGTTGATGTCCATTGGAGGTGGAGAATCATCTCAAATCACTGGTGAATCCAGATCATCTGTTGAATCAAATTCTTCTTCAATCGGTTCTTTTCTCCACTCTTTTTACCAATCTTAATCGGCCGGATTTCATTGAACGTTTCATCTCGTTGTTTTTCCTACTCGGCCTCTCTCATCTCCTAAGTCCTTAGCCTTTGAAGTCGTCTTTGTTGTGATTGGCTAAGCCCTAGAGGACACCATCTGGATTTAGGTTCAAGCGGCTCACATAGTTTTTCTACCAGATTGGCCTAGGCCGTTGAATTTGACCCTTCATCCACTTGCATTGGAAGCTGGACCAGCCTGGAAATTCTTTCATGGACCGATCCTTTATTATTTCATGATGACCCTGCATCAGTTTAAATATTCTATCTTTAACCGACCGTTGTTGCCAGTCACCTTGACGTAGATAGTGTTCAATCGGACAAGTATATGGTGATAGCAAAGCTGATCCCCTCTCCCAACAAAATTGCCAAAGGGGGCATCGTTGGTGAGCCTTTTCCATGTTATCAGGCCAGTACATATTATCTGGCCAACGTGCAGAATAACATGGCCTGTTGCTTTGTCTTTCATACTTTTCTAATAACTGGAAGAAAGTTGGCTTTGACTTATAAATCTGCCTGTGTGGTGGCGATGCTCTCTCATCCATATACCACTTGCCAATCTGCAAGTCTCCTTTTGGCTTAATACTCCTTGAACTCCCCCCTTCATAGTCAATTTTTGTTTACAGTGAACCGACAGTAATTTTCAAGGTCTCCTTGCCACTGGAGCTCGACTGAACGTCAATGTGACTTGCAGCTTTTGACCCCATATCATTGCATCAGCTCTTTTTCTTTTCCAAAACATTGAACCATATTAATCGGGATAGGATTAGTGTCCAATTTCATCATCGGCTCCTCTACAAATTTGAGCTGGCCATTTACTATAGCCGATTGTATCTGCTGTCAAAAAATATTACAATCATTAGTATTATAAGAAAAAGAATGTTGCAATTTGCAATACCTTTGCTTTTTGATTTCATCAGCCGATGGTATAATATGTCCTTCAGGCAACCGTATAATATTTTCTTGTAATAATAAATAAAAAATATGGTCACATTTAGAGACATCAAAAGCATACTTGATTTTTTGACTTGTTTTTAGTCGGTTTGAGCCAGGAATAGACCAATGACTTCTTAGACCCCTTAACCCATTCGGCTATTGTCGAAGGTTAGTGATCGACAACAAATTTATACTTCAAGTACCTTTGAGATGCACAGAGTCAAACACGCAAATCGGGGACACACGATATAGACAGGTTCGGGCCTCCTGATAAAGTAATACCCTACTCCTATATGGATGATGTATGAGGTCGATGAATGAATTACAAAGTGGGATGGCTAGCTCTAATTATAAGGAGAATGAATCTAGGGGTGGCTGAGCTATGGCTAAAGGATGCTCTGTTCGGAGATCTTCTCGTTTGTCTGGTTCTGGATGGCTGTAGCTTAAGAATTGCTCTCCCCCTTCGATGGCATCTGCCCTCGTCCTTATATAGTCGATTCGTAGTCGGTTGGATCTACCGAGTCGTAGCCGATGAGGAGTCCATCGTTGTTATGATCTCCGTATCATATCCAAACTTCCGTGGGGGTCAGGCGTATTCGAGTAGGTTTCCTCGTATCGACAACACGATCGAGTCCTTCCCTACATGGAGATATCCCCCTCCATGTATATCTTATCCCATCGGACTAGGCCCGCGATATCCGAAGTTTCCAAATACTTGGAGTGATATATGTGGTGTGATCCTTGAGTTTATGGCGTACATCCATATCCCATATTTAGATATTCGATAGTAGCCCCCAAACTCTAATTAGTGGAGGGGCCGTTTGAGCGCTTGGTCGATTACTGCCAAACTCCGATTTGGTTTGGTAACGCCTCACCTACTTGTGGTTGAATGATTCGAGAAGATTGGAGAATCACTAAGTATTAGGTAGAGTGTGCTGGGTTGAGCGCCCTGCTATCAATCTACCTCAAGTGCTTAGTGTAATCACATGTCACTCGATATCGACTCGTCGACTCGACTCTGAGCAGAGTTGGAATGATGGTCAGAAATTCGAACGTTGAGCATTTATTGCTCCTGTCTGAGTCGCCTCGATGGGTGTGATGCCATCATTCCACTTTTTTCAGCGATCAAGGCGCTGTATGGCGGGAAAGGATCCGTTGTGTTCAAAAGCTTTTGGCCTTATAAGTCCTTAGGCTTGGAACTGTAGCCATTTCATCCTTTCATCCTCAGCCATATTTTTGAAACCTCTGTCTCGCTTCTTTGAGCCCTTGCGTCGCCAATCTTTGAGGGATCCTCTTCTCGTCTGTCCCTAATGGCATCTGGTTCTTCCAAGGCGGCCGGGCCGATCTTCAGCGATGAGACCTTCCAGAAAGTGTGGTAAAAGTCCATGATGACGAAGAAATGTCTCGTGGAGTTGGAGGAAGGCGGCTTCATCCTTCCCTGGGAGTTCTTCCACTAGAGGCCATTTGTTGGTGAGGTTTATCCTACCCCTAAGGATGAGGACGAGACTGTAGTTTTTGAATCTTTCTTTCGCTGCAGTCTTAGCTTCCCCCTTCTAAATTTTTGCTTGATGTTCTGGATTGCTATGAAATTCAGCTTTTCACCTGAGCCCTAATTCGATAACAATGCTCAATGTGTTCACCTATCTTTGTGAGGCCTTCCTGGGTACCAGACCCAGCCTCAATTTGTTTCACCATTTTTATAGCCTAAAGAGGTTGACTAAGAATGAAGTTGTCGGGGGTACTGGATTTCACCTTCGCAGTGGCACAGCTAGTGTGTATATTCCAGTTTTGATCACTTCTTCCTGGCAATCAGACTGGAAGAAGCGGTGGTTTTATATCCCCTCTCCAGACACAGTCAACTTTCCCCTAGCTTATCAGCCACTCTTCCTAATCCCATCGAACTTTGGATGAAAGTCCCTCCGTCAACCGCGCGAGAATGTGCATTATGTTAAGAAAATTAAGGAGCAGAGGAAGAGGGGATTAACCAGGTAGCATGTCGTCTGGGATTTTCTCACGCGACGATGGAATCTGCTGAAGTGCCGGGACCACTTGGCCTAGGACTACTCCGGGACCGGTGATGCAACCAGAGACAACTTAGAGAGTAAGTAGCTATAATGTTTTCTGTTGTTTTTTAGCCATGACTGGTGGCTGACGAACTGACTTACTGACTAATAGTCTTGTCAGATGCAAACATCTCCTCCTAACTGAGCAAGATGCTCCAAGGCTCAGAACCCGGCCCTTGCGGCGTAGAGGCCTGTTTTCTGGCCAATCCTCAACTAGGGGTATGCATTGATTTACGACCAATTCTGCCACATTTGTGTGCTTGTTGTTGTTTTTAACCAAGTTTGTCTTCAAGATGCCGCGTTTGGTGATAGTAGTGAACAGCTTGAGAGGGCCATCGGCTTAGACGATGAGCCAAACCGAGACGATAGGCAAGCATCGGGCCCAACTCCTACCAGCGTGGAGCTGTTTGTGGATGACACGGCACCCGCCATAGATCCTAACGGGATCGAAGCAGCTTTGGAGCATGAGGCAACCAAATCTCCTCGAGCAGAGGGAAGAGATGAAAAAGTTGAAGGTAGAGATGAAGACGTTAAGGGCTAAGAAAGCCTCTTCTAACACCACGTGTCTTAAAGCCAAAGTCGATCAGGACAAGGTGCAAGCGAACCTAAAGGTAATTGAAGGGGGAAAGGCTATGATAGATGTAGCGTTGGCCACTCTACAGTTGGAAACCCTCAAAAATATGACTTTATCAGCTTGCCTTGCGTCCTCGTACTTACTGGGTCTGGTGAAGAACCACCATCCAGGCCTGGACCTCTCGATTTTGGACGAGGGCTTCACTTGCGAGGAGGACGAGGCTACAAACCTCATCCAGTCCTTCAAGGGCCATGTCGACAGGTTCATGGCCCAGCTGGAGCTAACTCTCGATGGCGATGCTGACAAGAACCCTTAGGCTTATCGTGTCTGTGTAATCGAACTTGTGCCGATACTATTGCCTTTGTATAAATTGACTTGCTTGTCTTCCATGTCTTGCCTTCTTGTTTACTTGTCGATGAAGCGAAGGAGATACGAGTAGATGCAATTCTGACCGATACTTATAGGCCTTTAGCCTTTTACATCTCGTATCTCGATTATACCTGCACATAAGACTTAAGAGAAAATTCTCATCAAATTTCTAAAACCCCGAGCTTATGCCCGAAGAGGATGTGCACAAGGTTGGTGCTATGTAGACTAGCGCAAGAGTTATGCGATTCTTTGTAAGCTTTTATCGACTATATGATTCAGACTGTGTAGGAAATGTAGACTTGCTAAGCAGCACATGTAGAACTGATTAGAGGCCTCGTCTCCCATAGGCTGCTGAGCTTTAGATGTCTGACAATCTTGTGCTCGTTTGCGTGCAGGATAGAATTGCTCATTGTCGGGTTCAGGCATGGCCGCACTTTGGTATCGCTTGCTAACCAGCTAAGCACACAATCGAGTAAACACGTGCAAAAGGAATTCGCATATGTATAAGCTAATAGCAAAAAATTTGTACCTATAGTGTGCTTCGTTCGATAACGGTATCGATCAAAAGAGAATTGAAAAAAAGGCATCGAGTTACCTATGAGATTTGAACAAAGGCATTGAGTTACCTGTAGCCCCCGACTCCTTACTCGATGAGACCATCGGGTGGGGAGTAGAGTACAGTAAGCATATTGTTGTGATTCGGCCCTCGACTTTTACCTGATAGCTAGATCGAGGTGACATTGGAGCATTAGCATCACACACTTGTTACAACTCCAAATCCCTTACTCCATAGGCATCTCAACCAGAGAATAGGGCTAAGCGGAGGTGAAAATTGGCCGACGTAACCTTCGACCTCCTACTCGATAAGGCGCTTTGAGGAGCGTATGTGCCACCATGCCTAACATAGCTCATGACCCTTCACTCAACTTTGAGAGAAGGATAAACGTCAACAAGCATTTAAAATATCAAGCGATGCAGCTCCCGACCCTACGCTCAACTTAGTCGTCAGGACAAGGGAAGAGCGAATTGCTGACAAACGAATGATATAGCCTTCGACTTCCTACTCGATAAGCGCTTAGAGGAGGAAGTAGAGCATAATCATCTTTAATGATAACCCTTGACCGTATGCTATGGCGGGTGAGCCCCCGAGCATACTTGGTGGAGCTCAGCATTGGCACAAGCATGATGTAGCCCCTGACTCTCTACTCGACTAGGTCATCAGGGAGACAATTGGGCGCGAGCATCATAGACGGCAGCCTTCGACTATACCCTTAGGTGCACGAGCCCCCGAGCATGGCGATAAGGCTTAGTATTATTTCTATTTAGTTATCGTGACTGAGTACTGTGGCAGCCATCACGTCCTTTGGTTTTTGTGGCCCATCATGACTTAGTGTCTCTTTGGCTTCTGCATTTATGTGGAAGTACAGATGGATGCCTCGTAAATCGGAACCGACGTGAACTCAAGTTGGGTTGCGACTCCTAGCCTGACCTGCTCCCAGAGCTATAAATAGACGGGACGTGCGATCACCTGGCATAACCTTTCTCTTTTACCTTTCTTTTGTTTTGCAACACTCTATCCTCTTCAAACATCTTCATCGCTTCCTCGCCACCCTCGTCTCCTTCTGTGGAAATCCTCAGTGGATCCCCTCCTTGGGAAATTTCTATTGAGATCCCTCCTCCGCCTCTAGCCACGAGACCCTCGAGGCGCATCATCATTGTCCTCTCTAAGGATGAAGACGATGACATCGACTAGGATGCCATTGAGAAGGAGGTTTGGCCCGAGGAGGACGACGAGGAGATTAACTGGGGGGCCGTCAAGAGGAAGGTTTGGCTTGAGGAAGAGGACGAGGTGACCAGTAAGCTGCATGTCACCGCTGAGGATGACCATGCCACCTCCGTTCCTCTCGCAAGGGTAGATGCCGCCTCCAAAACCGGAGGAGAAAAAGGCAAGGTTGTCGACGCCAGTGACGAAGGTGAAGCTCAAGATAGCTTTATCGGTCTGGCGCTTGCTCACCCTCCAAGCCATCACAGCGGCCAGGGGCGTTCGATGGCGGAGGAACCTCCCTTCCCATCAACTGGTCGGCATGTCCTCGCCGCCTCTTCCAACCTTCCCAGAGGGTGCAGGCCCATCCTGGGGGGCCATCACTGCCAGCCCCCAAGCGAGTAGAAGAGGAGACGCGTTGCCTTTGAAAGTAAGTAGCTATAGGGTACCTGTCTTCAAATGTAATATAATACTTTTATTAACAATATGAATAAAATGATCTTTTACTTACCTGAAATCTTTTCTTTGATTTTTTGAATGTGATGTTCTCTTTTATGTATGAAATTTTCTCAACTGATCCATGTTCCATGAGTTGTCCAATATCACGCCGTCTGTTGTAGATAACCACACTGATCCGGGTCGAGTAGCTTCGACTACCACATAGGGGCCTTCCCACTTCGGTGATAACTTATTACGATTGTCTTGTTTCTGCACCTTTCGCAGTACTAATCCCCGACATTGAGCTCTCTTTCATGGACTCTTGTGCTATGATATCTGCACAAGGCCTGTTGATACTTGGCTGCTCGAACGGATGCTCAATCTCTATATTCCTCGAGTAGATTTACGTCGTCTGCTCGCTCTTGCTCTTGTCCCTTTTCTGAGTAGTTCTCCATTTGTGGTGACTTGAACGTTAACTCAGTCAAGAGCACTGCTTCTGCTCTGTAGACCAAAAAAATAGAGTCTCACTTGTGGCTCGACTAGTTGATGTGCGAATGGCCCATAGCACCGAGGGAAGTTCCTTTGCCCACCGACTGGAGTAAGCCTTAAGCCTATCTAATACGCAGTTCTTGATCCCTTGCAAGATTATGCCGTTGGCATGTTCGACCTGACCGTTACTCTGAGGATGAGCTACAAAGGCGAAGCAAAACTTGATTCCCAATTCTTCGCAGAAGACTGTAAAAGCACTGCTCTTAAATTGGCTACCGTTGTCGGAATCACTCTATTTAGAAAGCTAAATCGAGTAATGATGCTCCTCATGAATCTCTTGGCCACTTTTGAGGTGATGTTCTTGTTGGGTTCGGCCTTGATCCACTTGGTGAACGTGTCGATTGCCATGAACAAGAATTTATAATCTCCTTAGGCTCTAGGGAAGGGTCCCAAGATAACCAAGCCCTAGACGAAGAAAGACCAAGACATAGGAATAGTTTGCAAAGCCTGGGCTAGTCGGGTGGTTTGTTTGCTGTAGAATTGACAGCTTTCGCACTTTTTCACCAGCTCACAAGCATCCTTGAGGGCGGTCGGTGATGAGGACATCACTCCTATGCATACGCCCGAGACTCCTCCAGTTGTGATGCAAGGACCCATCACAAGAGCACAAGCACAGAAATTGAATCAACAGGTGAGCTTGTTCCTAAGTGCCCGTGTATATACTTGTGAGGATGGTATGCTAGCTAATGATATTATTGATTATATCGTACTTAGGAACTTTGGAGAGGATCATGAAGGCCTTGGGAACCAGCAAGGGCCAGGAGGGAGGCAAGGAGGGCGTCCAAGTCAAGTTGGAGTCCCAATTCATCTCGGAGTCGGAGTCCCAATTCATCTCGAGTCAACTACCTCGGCCATCAGAGCAAGTGTTCACTAAAATCGTCGCCTGTGCCACAAACGGACTCCGATTTCAATGATCCACATATGTATAGAAAGCTAAGGAGACAACCTTTCCAATGGCACTAGTTTCAGGTCAATTGGACTTTGGAGTCAATGGGAATACGCAAAAAAATCCAGAATACTTTTTCAGTCCAAGTTCGAGTCCAGTTCGGCCTCAGCAATAGCACTGACTTTAAAGTGTCATAACTTTTGATTCTGGAAGGCTCTGGAGACCCATGAGTACACGTTTGAAAGATCTCGAAGTCTAATTTCCAAAGGATCTGGCCAAAAACCAAACGTTGCTTTTTAGTCCGAGTCAAACTCTAGTCAAAGTAGGCTTGGTGCTTTCAATTTGAGTTGTATTAGATCTCCAATGCTATGGACGACCACCTCCTGCTCCCCTAGTATAAATAACCACCCAAACCCTCATCTAGGACTTGGGTTTTGCTTAGATCAATTTCGTCTTTGAACAAAGGTCGCCGTTCATCGGTTTGTGGAACCCCAACTCGTGTGCTTAATATAATTCGCAATTTCAGATTGCTTCTTCTACATTCTTGCTTGTATTCTCGATTCGCATGCAGGGATAAGCCTTCTTGGCGAGGTCAACCGTATTTGTGCAAGGTTGATAACCAACGGAGCCGTGGTGTAGCGATTGCTGGGTTCGGATCGATTCTGATCGGAAGCCGGATCGTCAACGTCGAGTCTCCACGAATCGACTTACCTCTACCTGTCGGAAGATCGGGCCACCGTGCGCATCAAGTGGTATCGAGCCTCGGTTTCCCGTCGGTATCATTGTATCCCTTTAGTTTTGTTTTGCCATCGTCCTAGAGTCCGGAAAAAGCGCCCACAAAAAGTTCATCATCAATTCATTTGCCCTACAACCCTTTGAGCCTTGCAATTTCGCTTTCGAGATCGTATTGTTGAGTATTGATCCATAGTCATCGTCTTGTTGCTGGTTTGAGGTCGCGATTCTAGTTGCTAGTTGTCCCGTCCGTTGCCCTAGTTCTTGTTTTGCATCAATTATCAACCCATCGTCGCCAACCCTAGAACCGAACCGAATTCTTCTCGGTTGGTCCTTGCACGCTCTGCATTATAAAACCTATTCCGCAAACCCTAGATAGGTCACGAGCGCCTTGTGTCAATTGCCCTGCACCGCTGGCCATCCTTTTCACCATAAACCTAATCCTATTCTAGCCTAACCGGAGAAAGATCTGAATTCGCGAGCAATTCCAGATTGTGCGATGTTCACTAAAACTGGCATAACTTTTGCATACTGAACTCCGATTTGGGTCTACTTTTTTTGTTTCAAGGGGACGACGGCAGCATCTGAAAATTCCACAAGTCTTTTGACTTGTGCAATTTTGACCCTAAAAAGCCTCTAAGACTGAGTTTGGCGCCGGAACTTTGATGTCTGTTTTGTCAATTCTTTCAGACATCGGTTTCTGTAAATCTGTTGCTTCAAATTGTGAGATTTTTGTTTCTTCTCTGAGTTAAGGGGTATATATTTGTGTTAGAAAAAAAAAGAAGTGAAAAAAATAAGAGGAGAGAAAGAGCCAAACCGGCAAAAAAAATAGAGAGAAGAGAAAGAGAAGTAGAAAATCAGAATTGCTTGCATCCTTTGAGTCCTTTGTGCTTTGATATATCCCTTGCTAGGTTGAACTAGTTCTAGGAGCACGCTTAGGCCAGCAACTGTGACAAGAACTTTGAATCTTTATTCAGCTTTGCTATGTCGTGCCCGAATCTTCGCGGATTCGACACTGTGGTATGCCGACTAGTCCAGATCACGCTTAGTACACACAGATAAACAGTTGAAGTACCACAATCATACACAATGAAATAAATAATAAAGTACTTCAAGCCTAATATAGTCGAGTTACATGACCTTATGGTCGCCTTTTAATAATTCACACGCAGGCTTATAAATATCATCAAGACCAAGTTCATTCAATGAAGCAAAATACGATAGCGGAACCACTACTAGCCACAAAGCTACCGAAAAGCGCTCAACCCCTTAGTCCTCCCCGCCTTCGTTGAACTCTTCATTCCAAGTCGGCACGGCTTCTTCTTCTTCCGAGGTTTTTGTTTGCAAGGGTGAGTATACAAGATACTCAACAAGTCATGCACAACTATTACTATATGCAAGGCTTATTCCAAGGAAAGGCTTAATTGGTTATTTTGCATAAAAAGATTTCTTTTGATAGGTAGTCCTATTAGATTAAAAGCAAGAAGATCAATAATATTTAATAATTAATTTCTCAATTTTTTTCCAAGAGTTTGGCACATGCCTCTAATTTCCTTCACATGCCTTTTTGGCACACACCACCCATTCCACATTTTCATTTTGAAAATCTAACCCTTGATCAGAATCACCGAAAGCAATGTCCAAGATCATGACACGGCTATTCAATAGTTTCACACACACACTCGCAGAGGTCAGACACTTTACCCACAGATACACTGCTCACCACACAAAGCGATTGATTGTAACAAAGTCTTTCAGAGACTAACACTTAGCTAGTGATCCTCTCCAAGATTGCCTTCCTAACACTTCCTCACACAGAGCCAAAGTTTAGAACAGCACATACCGCTAGATGGGTACCAAGTCGCAGAAGATGTACGCCCCCCGCACTGTTACATTTTTGGTGTAATCACACCCCGAGGTATCAAAGGAAAGATATTAGAAACCTACTTAACTAGGTCCGCCCCATTCCGCATAAGTGGTTGTACACTTAACTCAGCTCAAAGGCTCGCAAGGTTAAGTCCTTAATTGTCCCTGCAAGACAACCATTTTATACATCTCGCACACAGCCTTCACAATCTTTTCATACATCCCATTGCCACACAGCCCACCCGCACGAAGCCTTCTTGCCACTTGCCCTGCTCAAATCATTTTCCCACCCCACTTTATACTTAAGCAACACATGCCATTTTCCACATCGCTCATGAATAGCACCACACGTGTCACTATCCCAGCCCAATTCATGACATCATCGCATTCTCCAAAATGCGCTCCATAATTGTTTAGTCAATATTCATTTGATATTTGAAAGTCATTCCACGATACAAGCAAAGCTAAGTACTAATCACGGTCTAGCCTCCCGTGTTGGCATCATATTAGCATCCAACATATTTAAGCATCTTAGGTGGACAAGGTTTCAGGCATATAAACATTTATAATCAAGGTGGCATAACAAGTTTGGCTTTTAACTACCATTTCCCAATTTAATCAATAGTGGTTGTACTTAACATAGCATGCAATATGGAAATCAAAATATACTTTTAAAACTAGGCGCGAAATGATCAAAGCATGACTTGCCTTCGAAGAGGAGTTGGTTCTGGTCGAGGTTCTGCGACGGGTCTTCAAATTCTCCTCGATTTAAACCCGCACTGAGTCTACTCTTGCACAAGCAAACACATAATAAATATATAATACAGACAGCAAACAATTCACTAAAATTAAATAAAATTACCAATAAATAGTTCACATTTTTACAAATTTTTGGGCACTGGAATCACTCAAACCGAGTTAAAATGCGAAAGTTATAGCGCTTAATTTTGCTGAAATTCATAAAAGAATAAACCGAATTATTTCTCTATTTTCCACCGATTTTCCGGCTGATTTTCCTCCGCAGCGACACGTGTCGGCACCGAGCGAACCACGCCGCCCACGGCCATCGACAGATGGGCCTGGATGACGCCACGCCGACGCCAAGATACCGGCGGTCCACCCATCGACGCAGGGCCCGGTGAAATGCTTTGGACCAACCAGAGGTCGACACGCGCGCAGAAGCATCAAGCCACGCCAGACGATTTATTTCTCGATCGCTGATTCAATCCGACGGCGAAAGACTAACCGAAGCGGTTTATCGAGAACGAGCCTACGGGCTCAACGGCGACGGCCGGATCAAGATCTACTATCGAAGATCTACCGAGCAAACTCAACTCAACCCTACGGGAATACGTGGCGAACGTCGATCGCCGATGGAAATCCGACGGCTATCGCTATACCGAAAGCGCCTACTATTCATACGCCGACGGGCTTTACCCGAGCCATACGATCAAGATTCTACGGACAAGATCTATCGGGCTATTTGATTCCAGCCGCACAGAGGGGAACGTGGCGCTACCTTGCTCGCTCGATGCGAACCGACGGCTGGCCGGAGCTCGGGCAGACGGCGGTGGCGCAGTTAGCCTCAAGGTCGGAGACGAAGAAGACGACCAGCTCGGTGGCGCTACGGACTTCTCGGGTGAAGAAGTGGACCAACGGATGCGCTTGGCACGGTGGACTCGGAGAAGGTCACAGCAAGCGACGGGATCGCTTGACGTGGCGGGCACGAAGAAAACCGAGGTGGAGGAGAGTGTGAACTACGGCGAAGCCATCGGGAGGCTAGAGAGGATGGCAAGGCACAAGAGAAGTGGCAAATGAAGCGTGGAGGCCGAGCACGGAGGGTATTTCACCCGCCGGACACACCTCGAGACGCGCAAATCTCGACACAATCTCGGCGGCAACAAAGGATCGCATGGCGGCGGCAAGGCCTCCCGAGACTGGGGCGCGTCACACACACCGCTCGATCAAGATCGGACGGTGGAGATCAACCTCATTCTAAACGGTATTTTAATCGGCCCAACCGATCGATCCAACGTGAGGGCGACTACGATTAGGGTTTTCGGCGAGCACAAGTTGTTGGGCCTACCAACACCGTAGCTAGCTTATTTCCGCTTTTCGCAATAAAAATAAAGACAGAATTCAAAGTATTTATTTGGGGCACTAAAAATTCGAAAAATTCTAGAAAAATTCTAGAAAATATTTCAGAGCATTTTGAGCCTAAATAAAATATTAGTTTTAATTTTTGATAATTATAGTTTCTGGTATTTAATTACTCAAAGAAAAATGATATAAATAAAATCCAATTAAATCCAATAAATCCCTTAAAAATTAGATAAATTCCATTAAATGCAATTAAATGCAATTAAAGGTTGATTAATTCATAAAAATTCAAATAACTCCAAAATTTAAAATCGCCAAAATTCGGACGTTACAAACCTACCCCTTAATGTAATCTCGCCCCGAGATTCGAGGCTTAACTATAGAATAGGTTTGGGAATTTTTTCAGATCTTCCTCTCGCTCCTGTGTGGCTTCACTTTCGTGTGGTTGCTCCAATCGAACTCGCAGAAACGGGTTGTCTTGTTTCTTGTTTTCCGATCCATTGTGTCTGTAATTTTTATCTGCTTCTTTGTAAGTCAAGTCTTCCGTAGTTCAACTTCTTCTAGTGACGTTTGTTCCTCGTGCACTCGGAGACACTTCTTGAGTTGCGATACATGAAAAACATTGTGCACTCGCTAGTGACATGCGGTAACTCGAGTTGGTAGGCGACTTCGCTTCTTACGGCTTATGATCTTGAACGGCCCTACATATCTTGGCGCGAAGTTTACCCTTTTTGTGAAACCTCCGACTCCTTAAGCGGCGAACTCGAGATACACGAATCCTCCTGCTCAAAACTCAAATCTCTACGGCGGTTGTCTCAGAGCTCTTCCGTCTTTGATCAGGCAATCTTTAACCTTTCTCGATCATCGCTATTTGCTCTTCGCTTCTTGAAGTATGTCCGTCCAAGACACGACGCCTCCTGCCTCATTCCAATTTAACTGGCCCTACAAGGTCGACCATACAAGGCTTCAAAAGGTGACATCTCAAGACTTGCTTGATAGCTATTGTTGTAACTAAACTCGTGATATGGCAAACATTTGTCCTAAGTCGACGATATGCTAACGCACAAGCTCTCAACATATCTTCCAATATCCGTTGACTCTTTTCGTCTGGCCCATCCGTCTGCGGGTGATAAGTCAGATCGAATTCAAGCGGTGCCCATTGTCAGATGCAATTTATCCCAAAATCTTGAGGTAAATTGGGTACCTCGTCCGACACTATCTTCTTCTAAGACCCCATGCAAGCATACGATCCTTGCCATGTATAGCTCGCTAACTTATCTCCCGAATAGGTTGTCTTCACCGGTAGGAAATGTGCGATTTTAGTCAATCGATCCACGATAACCCATATGGAGTCATAACCTCCTTATGCTTCTTGGCAATCCCGAATGAAATCCATTCGATTTCTTCCCATTTCCACTCGGTATTTTCAATGGTCAGCAGCAGCCCGCATGGGTCTCGATGCATAGCTTTGACTCACCGCATACATCACATAGTGCTACGTGTTCAAGAACTCTCTTCATATTTGGCCACCGTAATCTTTCTTTCAAATCTTGATACATTTTTGCGCCCCCCGGTGAATCAATACTTGAGTCATGAGCTTCCTCCAATATTAATCGCTTTAATTCCTTTTTGTTGGGTACGCAAATACGCTCTTTCATCCACAATGTACCTTGTTCGTCCAAATTTTAAAATCTTTTGCTCGTTCTTCCTCCATCTTGGCTTTGATTCTCTCGATCTTCTCATCATTCTTCCGACCTTCTCTAACTGATCTTCCAAGATAGGCTTTACTTCTAATGCAGCCATTTAATCCTTCTGAACAACTTCCGCTTTTAACCTCTGAAGGTCCTTGCACGCTTCTCCCCGGCTTTCTTCCACTTTCAACTTAGTCCATGGTTTTTCCTACTCAGGCATCACCACTACGCTGGCCTTGCCGGATGATAATGGATTCCCATGTTGTAATCCTTGATCACTCTAACCATCTCCTTTGCCTCATGTTCAGTCGATTGGGTGAAAATGTATCTAAGGCTTTTATGATCTCAGATACACCTCACACCTATTACCAATAAGATAGTGACGCCATATCTTCAAGGCGTGCACTACTACCGCTAATTCTAGATCGTGTGTCGGGTAATTTCCTTCATGTGGCCTTAATCGCCTTTGATGCATAGGCGACTACCTTTCCATTTTGCATCAACACACATCCAAGCCTTGGCGTGATGCATCGCAAGAATATCAAAACTTTGGTGCACGCCGGGTTGAACTAACACCGTGTCGATGTAGTTTTTTCTTCAATTCTTGGAAACTCTTCGCAATCCTGTCCAAACAAACTTTTTTCCTTCTTTAGCAATTGCGTAATTGGCCTAGCAATTGTCGAAAATCCTTCTATAAATCGGCGGTAATAACCACCATTCCAAGGAAACTCCGAACTTCATAAACTGCTCGGCGACTCCCAATGTAGCATCGTCTCAACCTTGCTTGGGTCCATCATATCCTTCTACCGCCATGACATGCCCTAAGAAATCTACCTTACTCTTCCGTAAATCGATTTACTAAACTTTGCATACAATCTGTTGTTTCTTAGTCTCTCCAGACTAATCTCAAATGTTGGGCGTGTTCTTCATCACCCTGAATAAACCGTAATATCATCTATGAACACAACCACAAATTTATCTAAGTATTCCATGAATACTTTATTCATCAAGTTCATGAAGTATGCGCGATTTGTCAATCCAAATGACATAACGGTGAACTCATAATGTCCATATCTTGAGGAAAATGCGGTCTTGGGTATGTCCTCCGCCTTGATTTTCACCGGTGATATCCTCGACCTAAGGTCAATTTTGGAGAATACTCGCTTCCTCTTAATTGATCGAAAAGATCATCGATTCGGTAACGGTATTTATTCTTTATCGCCACTTCGCTATGCGCGATAGTCTATACACATCCCAAAGCTCCCATCCTTTTTCTTAACAATAGAACCGGTGTTCCCTATGGTGACGAGCTTGGTCTCGATAAATCCTTTTTCCAACAACTCCTCAATTTGCTTTTTCATTTCGACCAACTTCTTCGTGGACATCCGATATGGTCTTTGCTATCGGTGCTGCTCTGTGTACTAAGTCAATTACTTAACTCTATGTCTCGTTCGTGGCATTCCTGTAATTTTCTGAAAACATCCGGTATTCACCGACCATCGGTACATCTCTTATATCGACAGCTTCCAAATTGTTTACCAACAATTGCCCTCCTCGAATCGCCATCGCTTGAAATTCCACTTTCCTACCTTCGTGGCTCTCAATAGACACAACTCTCCGTCCACGCCTAATACACCTTTATGCTTAGTCAACTAATCCATTCCTGTGATAACATCCAGGTTTGGGTATCTAGTATAATAAGGTTCGCTAGGAACTCTACTCCTTTTATTAATAACTTAACTCCGTAACATCCGACCTTAGAACGGAGTTCGGATCCGTGGATTGAACTAGGAGTGTACTCTTAAGGTTAACAATATCCAGATCATTTGTCATGGCAAAATCTCGAGAAACGAATCTAATGCGAAGCTCCCTGAATCAAATAGTACAGAGTCGGCATCGAGTTGACTAGGAACTTACCGAGCACGACGCCCGTAGCATTGTGGACTTCGCTCATGGAGATATGATTAATCCGCCTCGTGTGAATGCTCGTGGCGAGCTCCACTTGAGCAGTACTCGGCTTCCTCCTTGGGTAGGGTCTTGGCCGGGTGCTCCCTAGATTGAAGCGCATCAAGGCCACGCCTCCTTTCTTTGGGCACGATTGGCTAAATGCCCTGCCTCGTGGTAGCTTGTAGCGCGCTTTTTCGCCATTTGCCGATTTCCACCATTCTCGATTATTAATTTCGATGGGAGTCTCGAGGGTTTGTCCGACCGGTCTTGGCATTGGTGGCGGCGTTTCGACAACGCTTCTCGCTGAAACCTATGGAATTGCCGAGGTATCATTCTAGTCTTTTATGACCATGGCGCCCTTCCTTGCAGTGCCATGCGGCGCTTACGGTTGTCGCCCGCTTTTTGCGCTTGTCTTCCAAAGATGAGCGCCTTTGTTTACCGCTTCTTGAAAATCGTGGAAAGTGTGGGTGATTAGTCCCACCAGAGACCGTTGTTAAGTCCTTCAGAAACGGATCGCTTTTGCCTTTGTCTGTCTGCCACGCTATTCTGTGCATAGCGTGCTAATCGAGTGAATTTATTCAGATAGTCGGCCACCGCTCGCCTCCTTGCTTCAGAGCTCGAAATTCTCCTTTTTCAGCTCCATAATACCCTCCCAAGACATGGTATTGACGAAAAGCTAGGTGAATTCTCCCAAGTAATCTCCTCGGGTTCTCTCGCGACGCGCAGAATTCTCCCACCATTCACCGCTGTTCCTCAAGTCGGTGAGAGGCATAAAGCACCTCTCATGTCCTTCACACCGGGTTATGTGCAATTTCCTTTCGATAGTTCTCAACCAATCATCCGCCTCGAGTGGATCGGCATTGCCCGAGAATGTGGGCGGTCGGGTCCTCATAAATTCAGATAATCTTGAGTAGGACGTGGCCCATTGTTCACAAATTTTGGTTGTTAGCGACGGCCCGAGTGCCGAAGTTGTTGTATCGTTGTCATCATTGTTTGCATTAATCGCGCAGAAGCCGCGAGAAATGCGCCTAAGTTCTCGTGATATCCACCGGCGGTGCCGCTCGGGTGGCGTGTATGGTCCTCGATCGCCTCCGTGACGTGATCCATCGCCTCTCCCGCCTCCGTTGTTGCAGTGTTCACCATCTGCTGATTCTTCGGGTTTAGAGATAAGAGGGAAAAGAATAGGCGAGTATGGAACTTATACGGGAAACAGTGTAACTTAAATAGAACCATTAAGCATAATAATAATTAAGTATGGTTTAGTACATAGTCTAAGGACTATGTAACCATACGACAATCACAACCATCACATCCAATTGTTCATTACAACATCGCATACTAAGTTCGAAATAAAGACGCGACTCAAAACAATCGAAGTCTCGACGCAAAAGTCGACATCGCATCCTCGACAAAGCATCACTCATCGAGCCAACCCGGCTGCTCGCCGATCACGTAAACCGGCGGTGAGCTGCATCGGGCAACCGTCCCCATGTTCCTCCCACCGGGCGCAACTGGGGCTCCACTGGCCGCTGGTCCTCTCGGCGCTGTGTTGCTCTCGCTCATTGCTCCTCCTCCTCGCTGCCGCTGCCGAGCTCCATGACGCGGCTCGCTCTCTCGCCCAGAAGAGCCTCCTCCACTCGGCGATCCTCTCGAACGGCGGCATGCGGTCTTCGTAAGGCCTCCTGCCTCTCCAGAACGCGTAGACGGCCCGCAGCCCGTAGTCGTGGCGCCCATCACCTCCTCTGCGGCAACGCGAACCCGCCTGTGTACGACGCGGCGTCATCCTCCGAGTCCAAGCGGCTCGCAGGGTCCACCCGCGGCGGGTGCACACGGAAGGCGGTATCCCACACCAAAGCCGTGGTCCCGGCTGATCCGGCGCAGCGCAACTCGGCACACTCTCAGATGCCCGCCAGAGCCGTTTCGCTTCACCGCGAGGCTAAGCGACGACTAGCACGAGCGTGTTCTCGAGCGCATAAGGTCGAGTCGCCTCCCATCCACGAGCGATCCCGCTGACTATCCAAAGGGACTTGTAGAGTGGTCGGCCGAAGCCTCCCAACACCGAGCATCCTCCGAGCTCCGCAACAGAGCCACCGTGACGCCTCCAAAGGAGTGAACCATCCGTGATCCGCCAAAGCAACGCGCCGAGCAACAAATTTTAAAGAACACGAAAGTAATAGCAAAAATACAAGCAGAGGTATGAAGTAAAGAAGAAGAGATGAGTCAAGATTTCATTGATTATCCTTGTCCGATTTTATTCTTTAGAAATTAATTTGACTCCATTAAAACGGCCACCTAACTAGGGTCAAGTCCTACAACAAGATGGCTCGATATTATCCTCGCCGTGTTCTCGAATTCATGATTCGACACTCAGGTATGCCGACTAGTCCAGATCACGCTTAGTACACACAGATAAACAAAGTTGAAGTACCACAATCATACACAATGAAATAAATAATAAAGTACTTCAAGCCTAATATAGTCGAAGTTACATGACCTTATGGTCGCCTTACAATAATTCACACGCAGGCGATATAAATATCAAGATACCAAGTTCATTCAATGAAGCAAAATACGATAGCGGAACCACTACTAGCCACAAAGCTACCGAAAGTGCTCAACCCCTTAGTCCTCCCGCCTTCGTTGAACTCTTCATTCCAAGCCGCACGGCTTCTTCTTCTTCCGAGGTTTTTGTTTGCAAGGGTGAGTATACAAGATACTCAACAAGTCATGCACAATGCGACTATTACTATATGCAAGGCTTATTCCAAGGAAAGGCTTAATTGGTTATTTTGCATAAAGCAAGATTTCTTTTGATAGGTAGTCCTATTAGATTAAAAGCAAGAAGATCAATAATATTTAATAATTAATTTCTCAATTCTTTTCCAAGAGTTTGGCACACACCCTAATTTCCTTCACATGCCTTTTTGGCACACAACCACCCATTCCACATTTTCATTTTGAAAATCTAACCCTTGATCAGAATCACCGAGCAATGTCCAAGATCATGACACGGCTATTCAATAGTTTCACACACACACTCGCAGAGGTCAGACACTTTACCCACAGATACAACTGCTCACCACACAAAGCGATTGATTGTAACAAAGTCTTTCAGAGACTAACACTTAGCCGATGATCCTCTCCAAGATTGCCTTCCTAACACTTCCTCACACAGAGCCAAAGTTTAGAACAGCACATACCGTTAGATGGGTACCAAGTCAGCAAAGACAGTACGCCTCCCGCATTTGTTACATTTTTGGTGTAACTCACACCCCGAGGTATCAAAGGAAAGATATTAGAAACCTACTTAACTAGGTCCATCCCATTCCGCATAAGTGGTTGTACACTTTAACTCACTCAAAGGCTCGCAAGGTTAAGTCCTTAATTGTCCCTGCAAGACAACCATTTTATACATCTCGCACACAGCCTTTCACAATCTTTTCATACATCCCATTGCCACACAGCCCACTGCACGAAGCCTTCTTGCCACTTGCCCCTTGCTCAAATCATTTTCCCACCCCACTTTATACTTAAGCAACACATGCCATTTTCCACATCAGCTCATGAATAGCACCACACGTGTCACTATCCGGCCCAATTCATGACATCATCGCGATTCTCCAAAATGCTCCATAATTGTTTAGTCAATATTCATTTGATATTTGAAAGTCATTCCACGATACAAGCAAAGCTAAGGACTAATCACGGTCTAGCCTCCCGTGTTGGCATCATATTAGCATCCAACATATTTAAGCATCTTAGGGTGGACAAGGTTTCAGGCATATAAACATTTATAATCAAGGTGGCATAACAAGTTTGGCTTTTAACTACCATTTCCCAATTTAATCAATAGTGGTTGTACTTAACATAGCATGCAATATGGAAATCAAAATATACTTTTAAAACTAGGCGCTAAATGATCAAAGCATGACTTGCCTTCAAGAGGAGTTGGTTCTGGTCGAGGTTCTCATGACGGTCTTCAAATTCTCCTCGATTTAAACCCGCGACTCTGAGTCTACTCTTGACAAGCAAACACATAATAAATATATAATACAGATAGCAAACAATTCACTAAAATTAAATAAAATTACCAATAAATAGTTCACATTTTTACAAATTTTGGGCACTGGAATCACTCAAACCGAGTTAAAATGCGAAAGTTATAGCGTTTTCAATTTTGCTGAAATTCATAAAAGAATAAACCGAATTATTTCTCTATTTTCCACCGATTTTCCGCTGATTTTCCCTCGCGCGACACGTGTCGGCACCGAGCGAACCACGCCGCCCACGCCATCGACAGATGGGCCCGATGACGCCGTCCGACGCCAAGATACCGGCGGTCCACCCATCGACGTGGGGCCCGGTGAATGCAGTGCTTTGGACCAACCAGAGGTCGACACGCCACAGAAGCATCAAGCCACGCCAGACGATTTACTCTCGACCGTTGGATTCGAATCCGACGGCGGAAAGACTAACCGAGCGGTTTACTGAGAACGAGCCTACGTGGCTCAACGGCGACGGTCGGATCGAAGATCTACGGTCGAAGATCTACCGGAGCAAACTCAACTCAACCCTACGGAATACGTGGTATAACGTCGATCGCCGATAAATCCGACGGCTATCGCTATACCGAGCAGTCTACTATTCATACGCCGACGTGGCCTTACCCGAGCCATACGATCAAGATTCTACGGACAAGATCTATCGGGGCTATTTGATTCCAGCGCTTCAGAGGGGAACGTGGCGCTACCTTGCTCGCTCGATGCGAATCGGCACGGCTTGGAGCTCTGGGCGACGGCGGTGGCGCAGTTAGCTTCGAAAGGTCGAGACGAAGAAGACGACCACTCGGTGGCGCCACGGACTTCTCCGGCGTGAAGAAGTGGACCAACGGATGCGCTCTTGGCACGGTGGACTCGGAGAAGGTCACAAAAGCGACGGGATCGCTTGACGACGGCGGGGCACGAAGAAAACCGAGGTGGAGGAGAGTGTGAACTACGGCGAGCTCATCGGGAGGCTAGAGAGGATGGCAAGGCACAAGAGAAGTGGCAAATGAAGCGGCGGAGGCCGAGCACGGAGGGTATTTCACCCGCCGGACACACCTCGAGACGCGCGCAAATCCCCGACACAATCCTCTAAGGCTAACAAAGGATCATGCAGGCGGCAATCAAGGCCCCGAGAGACTGCTTGGACAAGGTCACACCGCTCGATCAAGATTGGACGGTGGAGATCAACCTCATTCGCTAAACAGTATTTTAATCGCGTCCGACCGATCGGGATCCAACGGTGGAGGGCGATTGGCCGATTAGGGTTTTCGGCGAAAGCATGTTGTTGGGCCCAACACCGTAGCTAGCTTATTTCCGCTTTCGCAATAAAAATAAAGACAGTAAATTCAAAGTATTTATTTGGGGCACTAAAAATAATTCAAAAATTCTAGAAAAATTCTAAAAATATTTCAGAGCATTTTGAGCCTAAATAAAATATTAGTTTTAATTTTTGATAATTATAGTTTCTGGTATTTAATTACTCAAAGAAAAATGATATAAATAAAATCCAATTAAATCCAATAAATCCCTTAAAAATTAGATAAATTCCATTAAATGCAATTAAATGCAATTAAAGGTTGATTAATTCATAAAAATTCAAATAACTCCAAAATTTAAAATCGCCAAAATTAGGACGCTATAACTAACTGCTTTAAATTTGCTAATCCTTGCTACTATACTTTGCCTTCCAAGCTCCACCTTTCTTCCGATCGATTCAGTTCAATTCGCAATCGCTACACTCAAGCTTATCACGGTATCACGAACCAAATTACGCGGTTGTACCACTGTTGCATTGGTAAGAACACTTGTAAGAGCGTGGTAAGACGCTTGAGAGTGAGTGAAACCACCTTCTGCCTCCAAAGTAGTTGATAGGGATTATACCACCGATTGTTTTTGTTTCTTTTGTCTTTCTTTCAACTAACAATGGCAGGTAATGAGGAAGATGAGTGTGTTACACGGAACGAGCTTAACAACGCGCTCAATGACATCAACGCAAACATCGCAAGGATCGGCCAAAATAACGACCAAAGATTGGAGAGGATAGAGCGAAGCATCGCCAATCTTCTTACCAGGTTGGAAAATTTTGTGAGATGGCCGCCTCCCAACGGAGCTCGCAGAGTGGAAGATCAAGAAGAGTCTGTCGCGGGAGATGATGTGGATGGAGAGGGCCACGATGCCTTTGCCACTAGCGCCGTTGCACAGGATGTGCGACAACAACAACGCCTGAATAACAACCGTCAAGGTTTGGGAGGTAACAATTTTAATTCTCGTAATGGTCGTGGACATGATGATTCTTTTGCTAGGGTTAAATTTACCATACCATCTTTTTCTGGTACTTATGATGCAAAAGTTTACTTAGATTGGGAAATGACAGTTGAACAAAAATTTAACTCCCATCTTGTTCCTGAGATACATAGAGTTAGACAAGCTACTAGTGAGTTTAAAGATTTTGCTATCATTTGGTGGAATGAAATAGTAAATCTTTGGATTAGCACCGTCGTGGGATAGATTAAAACAAGCCATGCGAGAAGATTTGTTCCTCCTTCTTATAAGCGTGATATGCACAAGAAATTGCAGCGCTTAAATCAAAATAATAAATCTGTTGAGGAGTACTACCAAGATCTACAAATAGGCATGTTGCGTTGTGAGGTAGTTGAGGATGAGGAGGATAAGATGGCTCGTTTTATGGGGGTTTACTGGTACGAGATTCGAGGACATAATTGATTACAAAGAATATAATTCTATCAATAGATTGTTCCGACTTGCTATGTTGGCGTAAAAGAATTGCGAGGAAAACAACAAAGGCCAAGGAGCAATTTGACAACATACCCACACCAAAGACGACGCCGAGGACAACCAAATTAGCGCCACCCCTTTACATTGTTTTGCATTGCCCCCTCCATGAGTAGGGAGCATTCAGCAGCACCATCACCGCCATCACAAGTACCCGAGGTGAGTAAATCTAACCATGTGCAGACACCAACAAAGAGTTCTTCATCGGTGGCTTCCACGGGTCGAACAACGGAAATTGTGTGCCACCGATGCAAGGGGATGGGACATGTCATGAAGGATTGCCCAAGTCGTCGAGCGTACATTGCAACAGAAGAAGGTGGGTACATGAGTGCTAGTGATGTTGAGGATGAATATGCTCTTGTAGCTAACCTTGCAGATAATGAGGATGACCATAATACGGGCGACGATGATGAGGAAATTTTAGGGACCGCTGCCACCAAGAATTATAGGACAATCATCGTGCAACGAGTGTTGAGCGCTCAAATGGAGCAAGCGGACAAGCTACAACGCCATAATTTGTTTCAGATGTACCTCATCGTCAAGGACCGTCGTGTTCGTGTCATAATTGATGGTGGGAGCTGCAATAACTTAGTAAGTTCAGATCTGGTGGAGAAGCTTTGCTTGCCCACACGTGCACACCCTCATCCCTACCATATTCAATGGTTCAATAACAGTGGTAAGGTGAAGGTAACACAAACTGCGAGAGTGCAATTTTCCATTGGAACATACCATGATTTTGCTGATTTTGATGTAGTGCCTATGCAAGCATGTTCCCTTTTGTTAGGCCGTCCATGGGAATTTGATACTGATGCAATTCATCACGGTAGAAGTAACAAATACACTCTTATACACAAGGAGAAGAAAATCACTTTACTTCCTATGACTCCTGCTGAAATTGTGCAATGTGACAAAGAGAGAGCTGAAAATGAGAGAAAGGAGAGTGCGTTAGAATCTGAAAATCAGCAAGTGGCTAAAAATATTTTCCCACCTAAGAAAGACAAGAAAGAACCTAGTTCTAGGTCCAAGGGAATTAAAATGAAGGGTAGTGTTATGCTTACTACAAAATCTGACCTTGCTGAAATTAATGAGAATGATGCACCATGCTATGCTTTGATATGCAAAGAAGATTTATTTTCATTTCATGATATGTCTAGCTCTTTGCCTCCTGCTGTCACTAACCTTTTGCAGGAGTATGAGGATGTCGCCTCTCGATTGCGGATTACTTCCTTGAGCGAATACGTCATCATAATGATAATCTTGTGCGCCTCACTCACGTAATACACTGGCTTCTGGACTTTGCTCTTTTTCTCAGGGCAATCCCGTTCGACCATCAGGACCGCGCTTACTACTTGGGGGTAGTTGCAATATACAGAAAGAGCTCCTCTTTTTTGTTAGGTGATACTAAAATTGACCGAGATGATAAATACCTTTTTAGATCTTGCAAAGCTTCTTCAGCCTCCTTGGTCCACTTGAAAATGTCCTGCTTCTTGAGAAGTTTGAAGAAAGGTAGCCCTCGCTCGCCCATCTGAGAGATAAATCGACTAAGTGCCGTGATGCAGCCTGCAAGCTTTTGCACCTCTCGTAGCGTACGCGGAGGACGCATCTGATTTATTGCCTCGATCTTATGCAGGTTAGCCTTGATGCCACAACTGGACACCAGGAAGCGGAGAAGCTTGCTAGACAGGACGCCGAACGTGCACTTCTCGGGATTGAGCATCATCCGATACTTCTTGAGGTTGTCGAATGTTTCTCCGAGTTCACCCATTAAGGTGTTCCTAGTTTTCGATTTCACTATGATATCGTCAATGTATGCTTCTACATTGCACCTAATTTGGGATTTCAAGCAGTTTTGAATACAACGCTGATATGTTGCGCCAGCACATTTCAAACCGAAAGGCATCTTTATATAACAAAATACACCGAAAGGAATAGTAAAAGCCATTTTCCTCATCTTCTGCAGTCATGCTAATTTGGTGATATCCCAAGTAGACATCTAGAAAACTTAGCAATTCACAACCTGTAGTGGAGTCCACTATTTGGTCAATGCAGGGAGAGGAAAAAGATCCTTAGGATAGATTTTGTTGAGGTCGGTGTAATCGGCGCACATCCTCCACTTGCCATTGGGCTTCTTCATAAGGATCGGGTTTGCCAGCCATGTTAGGTGACGAACTTCTCGAATGAAGCCAGCCTTCAGGAGTTTGCTGACCTCTTCTTGTATGGCTTGCTTTCGATCTTCTGCGAATCTGCATTGCTTTTGCACCACAGGCTTGGAGCTTGGTTCCACAGCTAGTCGATGCTCGATCACCTCTTTGGGGACTCCGAGCATGTCGGACGATTGTCACGCAAACACATCGCGATTTGCCCGAAGAAAGGTGATGAGCTCGAGTTCCTATTTGGGGTAGAGGTCAGCACCTAACTTGACTGTTTTAGATGGTTCTACTGGATCTAGGAGCACCGTCTTGACACCTCCACAGGTCTTGTCCTTTTTGCCATCGTCAACCGGGTCGTTGGCGGTGTTGTTGGATGCAGATCACTACCTCTGGATTTTTGGTGCTTGGCTTTCTCGTCACCGGCATTGGCTGCCAATCCGTAGGGATACTCGGCCATCTCTAGACTCTTCTTGTCGCACCTGACCGTAGCGCGCTGATCTCCCTTGATCGTGAGGACTTCCTTTGGCTCTAGCATCTTGATGGTCTGATACGCATAGTGCACCACCGCCATGAATTTGGCTAGCATTGGGCTGCCAGGATCACATTGTAAGCAGTCTCAAAATCCGCTACGTAGAAGAGAATCTTTTTTGTGTAGAAATTGTCCGACGTGCCAAATGTGACTAGCAGCTCAATCTGGCCCAGCGGGGTTGAGGATGAGCACGGAGTTATGCCATAGAACAACTCGGCTCTGGCTTTTATTTCTATTCAAGGAATTCCCATGTTCTCCAGTGTCTTTGTGAAGATGAGGTTCAACGAGCTACCTCCATCGACTAGGGCTCGAACGACCTTGATGTTCACGATGGTGGGCTCAACCAATATGGGGTATTTCCCTGGATGCGGGACCGTAGATGGTGATCTGACTAGTCGAAGGTGATTGGTACCTCCGACCACTGAATGTTATAGATCACAGAATTACCACAGGACCCACAGAACCGTAGCAGAAGTAGAGTCGATGTAGTGAAGTGGTGCAGATGTAGTTGTACTAGCCACACGCCTACTCAAACAGCTCATTGTGACCATCGCAGGTTGCAGATTGTCCTAGCGTTGAAGCTTCACAGCAATGCCTCCAAGGTATCCACATGTATGTGGAAGGAACACCACACACCAGAAAGCTAGTGCCGGCTATGCAGTTCTTGGCAGAGGAGGGGTGGCAAATAGGGTTTCAAGAATTTCAAATTCCTATCGTGTCTCTTAACCCTAAAGCCAGCACCCCCTCCCTTTAAATAGACGCCCCATAATGGGTTGTACATTAGAGGTCCATTACGAACTTAAAACCCATCAGAATTTAGATCACCATATGAATTAAGTCCTAACCCTTTAAGCGTGTGACCCTATAGGTTCACATATACCTAGACATGGCTTGAATACTCTTACTCGACCATTAATTGGTAGTGGTCCCTAGCAGGATGTGCCGACTGCCGAGTATATATAAAGATCACATCGAATGAACCTAAACAATGCTTAATTATATGCATTTCGCTTTGCCTCATTATATCGATCAAACTCAAGGCGAGTACATGCTATCGTTGTTTAGTTAGCTTGACTACTCTTTCTCAATCACATGACTTGGAATCCCTAACTACGGTTAACTCTTTAACCGCGAGTAGCATGGTCATGCATTTCTAGAATCCGACCACTCGAGAGGTCTAAAGATATCTCTCCCATTGAATGGAGGGGCAAATCCCATCTTGATCGAACATGCTTCGCAGCATGCTTCATGACAAACCCGAAAGCAACCTTTATAACTATCCAGTTATGGAGTAGCATTTAACAACCCCTAAGTAAGTCATTGCACATCTCGAGAATATGCACCAACCTTAAGTCTAAGGATATAGCGTACCAATTGTATACGAGACCAACTGATGACAAGATCACAATGTTCTCACAGTGTCTCAAGGTGGATCGATCTAACTCCATGTTCTCTAACATGTGTCAGTTTGATATCTCTATATCTATGATATGTAAAACATGGTCATCAACCAATACATATGTTGATCTATTCATATGCGTCATATTTTTATTGACTAGGGATCACTTTAGAATAATCATCATAAAGTCATATATAGAGTTTCACAAACATGTCACATACATGTTAATAAGTAATAATGATAATATCCAAGAAACAAAATAATTAATCAAGAACATAAGGAAATATAATTATGTCTATGATTGTTTCTAGGGCATATCTCCAACACGTAGTTCTAGGGGTGCGGTTAATACATATATTGTGAATAGTGGCTATGTGATGGTTTTCTTGTCTGTGTTGGTTGTAGGATTTTGGGGCTAGGTCATGGTGAGGTGAAAACAAGACTGAGACTAGGCTAGGAGAGCTAAGGTCCAGAACGGTCAAGGGACACTGTAAGATGATTGAGGCCGGGAAGTGGTTGCGAGCTGAGAAGACAAGAAACTGGAGCATGAAGCGCTGGTGATGGATATGGAGGGCAATGTCATGGACCGGGACTAGGTTCAGGGAGGAGTTGAGGTCCATAACAGTCTAGGTAGCCGGTGCCGTCATGGTGAAGTGACAAGGACACGTGCCACGTCAAATGACTTGGGCCCGCTTACAAGTGGAAAGGCCCCTATGTGGTAGTCGAAGCTATTCAACCAGGATCAGTGCGGTTATCTATAATAGACGGTGTTATATTGGACAACTCGTGGAACACTGATCAGTTAAGAAAATTCCTTGCATAAAAGAGAATGTCGCATGCAAAAATTGAACAAAAAACTCCAGGTAAGTAAAAGATTATTTTATTCACATTGTTAACAAAGATATTCTATTACATTTGAAGACAGGCACCCTATAACTACTTGCCTTCGAAGGCATCATGTCTCCTCTTTTGCTCGCTCGGGGCTGGCAGCTGATGGCCCCGGGATGGGCCTGCACCCTCTGTAAGGGCGAGGACGTGCTAACCAGTTGATGGCAAGGGAGACTCCCCTGCCATCGAATGCCCCTGGCCACTGTGATGGCTAGGAGGGCGAGCAAGCGTTGGACCGATGAAGCTGTCTTGAGCTTCACCTTCACCGTCGGCATTGACAGCCTTGCCTTTTTCTCCTCCGGTGTTGGCATGGTCTTCCTCAGGCGACGCGCAGCTTGCTGGTCACCTCATCCTCCTCCTCAGGCCAAACCTCCCTCTTGATGCCCAAAGTTGATGTCCTCGTCCTCCTCCTCAGGCCAGTCGATGTCATTGTCTTTATCCTCAGAAAGGATAATGACGATACGCCTTGAGGGCCCCGTGGCTGGAGATGGAGGAGGGATCTCAATCAAAATCTCCAGAGGAGGGGGTCTTTTGATGATCTCCACAGAAGGAGATGAAGGCGGCGAGGAGGCCATGAAGATGTTTAAAGAGGTTAGAGTATTACAAAATAAAAGGAAGATAAAAAGAGAAAGGTTATGTCAGGTGACCGCGTGTCCTGTCTATTTATAGCTCTAGGAGCAGGTCAGGCCAAAAGTCACAGCCCAACTTGAGTCTGTGTCGGTTCTGATCTACAAGGCATCCATCTATACTCCCACATAAATGCGAAAGCTGAAGCGACGCTAAGTCATGATGGACTACGCAAAAACCAATGGACGCAATGGCTGTAGTAGTGCTCAGTCATGATAACTGAACAAAAATAATGCTAAGCCTTATTGGCATGCTCAGGGGCTCGTGCACCTGAGTGTACGGTCAAAGGCTACCGTCTATGATGCTCATGCTCAACTGTCTTCCTGATGACCTAGTCGAGTTGAGAGTCAGGGCCTACATCATGTTTTTGCCAACGCTGAGCTCCACCAAGTATGCTCGGGGGCTCACGCGCCAAAGCATATGATCAAGGGTTATCGTTTAAGATGATTATGCTCTGCTTCCTCCTCTAGTCGAAAGCTATATCATTCATTTTTCAGCGCATTCGCTCTGCCCTTGCCCCGATGACCAAGTCGAGTGTATGGTCACGAGCTACATCACTTGGTATTTTAAACTCTTGTTGACGTTTACCATTTTTCTCAAGTTGAGCAAAGGGTCACGATCTACATTAGGCATGATGGCGCATACGCTCCTCAAAGCTCCTTATTGAGTAGGAGGTCGAAGGTTATGTCGGCCAATTTTCACCTCTGCTTAGCCTTATTCCCGGGTTGAGACGCCTATCGAGTAAGGGATTTGGAGTCATAATAGATCCGTGATGCTAATGCTCCAGTCACCTCGATCCAACTATCGGGTAAAAGTCGAGGACCGAATCACAGCATTATGCTTACTATACTCTACTCCCCATCCGATGGTCTCATCGAGTAAGGAGTCAGGGGCTACAGGTAACTCGAAGCCTCTTTTCTTTTTCACTTCTTTGCCTTTTTTTCAATTCTCTTTTGATCGATACCATTATCTAGCAAAGCACATTGTAGGCATAAATTCTCTGCTATTAGCTCATATATTCGTGAATTCCTTTGCACGTGTTTACTCGACTGCGTGCTTAGCTGGTCAGGAAGCGAGACCAAAGTGCAGCCATGCCTAAATCCAATGACGAGCAATTCTATCCTGTGCGCAAATGAGCACAAGATTGTCAGACATCTAAAGCTCAGCGATCGGTGGAAGACGAGGCCTCTAGTCAGTTCTACATGCGCTGCTCAGCAAGTTCATGTTTGCTACATAGTTGAGTCATATAGTCGATAAAGGCTTGCAAATAATTGCATAACTCTTGTTGTAGTCTACATAGCACCAGTATTACGCACATCCTCTCTGCGCATAAGCTCGAGGGCTTAGAAATTTGATGAGAATTGTCTCTTAAGTCTTGTGTGCAGGTATAATCGAGATACGGATGTAAAAGGCTAAAGGCTTATAAGTATCGATCAGAATTGCATCTACTTGTGTCTCCTTTGCTTCATCGACAAGGAAACAAGAAGGCAAGATATGAAAGACAAGCAAGTCAATTTATACAAAGGTTACAGCATCGGCGCAAGTCCGATTACACTAACACGATAAGCCTAAGGGTTTTTGTTGACGTCGCCATCGAGAGTCAGCTCCAGCTAGGCCACAAACATCTTAGCATGAAACTTGAAGGACTCGATGAGGTTCATAGCCTCATCCTCCTCGCAAGTGAATCCCTCGTCCAAAATCAAGAGGTCTAGGCCTGGATGGTGGTTCTTCACCAGATCCAGTAAATACGAGGATGCAAGATGAGCTAATAAAGTCATGTTTTCTAGGGTTTCTGACTGCAGAGTGGCCAACACCGCATCTGTTGTAGCCTTTTCCCCTTCGATTGCCTTCAAGTTCACTTCCGCCTTGTCCCAATCGATTTCGGCTTTAAGCCATGCGGCATCCGAAGAGGTTTGGTCCCAGTAGCCACCTTCTTGCCCAGCCCAGCTGGTTGGAGCATGGCACCGGCGGATCAGCAACCAAGATGGAGCCTGCCCACACATGATGACCATGATCAAGATGCTATGTTGTAAGTGGGTTAAGTAACTACCCAACAGCGGCATTAACTCTCCGACCACTTCGGTTGATGAAGACTCTATTTGA
Source organism: Guadua angustifolia (assembly GCA_036346375.1). NCBI lineage: Eukaryota > Viridiplantae > Streptophyta > Magnoliopsida > Poales > Poaceae > Guadua > Guadua angustifolia. Next base: position 46,143,410 of record CM070505.1, on the reverse strand, counting down.
GGAGATGCCTGCGAAGCAACTGGCAGACTTTGCGCATCGGCTCCCCAAGTCGCCCGCTGTTCCTCCAAGATCTAATGGATTATGTCAGAAGCAATCTCATAGCATCTGAGCGAGCGATTGAATATCACCTAGCTGGATGGTCTCGCCGATGAAGTCCGAATCCTCTTCGACGTTCAATGGAGCATTAGAGACGTCGACCTCCTCATTCGAGGGGGTTCAGCCACCTCTTGCTCCAAGGTTGTTTCAATCCTGCTGGTATCAATGACGAGCACCGCGTCATCCATGGATGGCACCACGCCAGTAGGAGCTGAGCCCGATTCTTGCCCATCATCTCGAGTTGGCTCATCGTCCAACCCGATGGCTCCCTCGAGCTGCCCGCTATTATCAACAAACGTAGTGACGAATACCGCACTGTGGGTACCCCTGAGAAAGTATATATCTATTTCAAGATAGTTTTCTCTCGATCCTACTGAGCTTAGCAAATAGGATCGGCAATGATCTGAGCGCCGAGAGGGTATTACCAAAGACTCCATCCCCCACAGATGGGATTATCCCTAAATATTGGCTAGAGCACCAGACAATCCGACTCGGGCCCAGCTCTAGGCTCATTGGGGCCACGAAGACCCTCGGCCAGACCAGCCCACAGGCGGTCCGACCAGCTGGCCGGACGCTCCCATGGCGGCGACACAGCCATAGGTCGGACGCTGCATAGCTCCGATCGATTCGGATCAAGAGCCCCCGCGGCCTCCAACTTGGCCTCAGAACTGATCTCGGACGGGCCCCAACTCAGCAACCTTCGCCACGTCGCCGGTCGACCCCGAATTGGTCACCTGCCCCGTGCACACGACGGTACGTTGGGGCAGGTGGCTCCTCCCCAAGGTGGCCAGGGGGCCGCCGAAGTCAAAGCATCGGTCGCTTCACCCCATCGGGCGCAGTGGAGAGACGTGCTCCCTCCCGAGGCGGCTCCAGGGCTAATCATGACGGCGTCAGCGTCTGACAAGCGTGCGGAGGGCAGGTGCGCACCTTCCCGATGAAACGCTACCTGTTGTGTCTACCAACCCGGCGTGGAGCAACAGGGACCTGTCAATCGTCAAGACCGAAGACCAGGGACTCCCAGGCGTAGCGTACCCCTACCTTTTTTCCTCCAGACTCCCGTGTAACCTGCCCCCCTCCGCCTATATAAAGGGAGGCAGGACCTTCAGGGAGGGGGATTGATCGGACATTCGCGTCCTTATTCACGTTCAATTCCCACGCACCCACATCCGTGCCATCCGACCTAGGCAAACACTCCCGACCTCCTCCACTCGGACGAACGCTAAGGGCCTGTCCTTAGCCCCCGCTTGTAATCCTATACAGCCCGCTTCACCCCGATCAATACAACACCACCACACGAACTGGACGTAGGGATATTCGGCCTGAACCAGTATACATCTTGGGCTCCCTTCGTCTAACCATTCAAGGAGAGGGAGCGCGCGGCCCCTATACTTACAATTTACTTGCCGGTTGTACGAAACACCGACACGTAGCCTCCTAAAGACAAAATTGGTCACAAAGTCAGCTTGGTAGCCACCAGCCATAACCAAAGAACAACAAATAGTATTATTGCCACTTACTCTCAGAGCTGTCTCTGGTTGCATCGCCAGCCACAGAGTAGTCTCAGGACAAGTGGTCCCGGCACTTTAGTGGACTCGATCGTCACGTCAGAAAGTCCTGAGTAACATGCCACTTGGTTAATCCCTTCTCCCCCAGCTCCTCAATTTCTTAACATAATGCGCGTTCTGCGCAGTTGATGGAGGGACTTTTGTCCAAAGGTCAATAGGATTCAGAAAGAGTGGCTGTTAAGCCAGGTGAAAGTTGACCGTGTCTGGAGACGTGATGTAAAACCACCGCTTCTTCCAGTCTGGTTGCCAGGAAGAAGTGACCGAAACCGAAATGTACGCACTAGCTGTGCTGCTGCGTTGGTGAAACCTGGCACCCCTAACAACTTCATTCTTAGTCAACCTCTTTAGGCAATAAAAATTGCGAAACAAATTGAGGCTAGGTTGGATTCCCATGAAGGCCTCACAAAGGTGGATGAACACACTTAGCATCGTAATCGAGTTAGGGTTCAGGTGAAAAAGCTAAATTTCATAGAAGTCCAGAACATCGAGCAGAAATTTGGAGGGGGAAAGCTAAGACCGCAGCAGAAGAAAGATTCAAAAACTACAGTCTCGTTCTCATCCTTAGGATTAGGATAAATCTTACCAAGAGAAGACCTCCAATGGAAGAACTCCCGAGGAGGGATGAAGTCACCTTCCTTCAACTCTATGAGATATTTCTCTATCATCATGGATTTTTGCCACACTTTCTAGAAGGTTTCATTGCTGAAGACTGGCCCGGCCGTTTCAGTTTCCCTCTTCAGCTGCGTAGCAGCCTTCGGGCTAGCAGAAGGACCGGATGCCATCGAGGACAAATGAGAAGACGATCCCTCAAAAAGTGATGACGCAAGGGCTCAAAGGGGCGAGATGGAGGTTTTGAGAATAAGGCTGAGGATGAAAAGATGAAATGGCTACAGTTCAAAGTCTAGGGATTTATAAGCCAAAAGCTTTTGAACACAACGGTTCATTTCCCGCTGTACGGCACTTTGGTCGCCAAGAAAAGCGAAATGACGGTGCTGCATTCGTTGTGGCACCTGAAATAGGAGCAATAAATGCGCAACTGCTCAACGTTCGGAATTTATGACTATCGTTCCAACTTTGCTTAGAGTCAAGTCAACGAATCGGCATCGAGCGGCATGAGGCTACCCTAAGCACTCGAGGTGGATTGATAGCAGGACACTCGATCCATCATATTCTACTCAATACTTAGCGACTCCCCCACTTGCTCGAATCATTCGACCTCTAGCAGGCGAGGCGTTACTCGACCAAACCGGAGTTTGGCGGTAATCGACCGAGCGCTCAAACAGACCCTCCACTAAGCAGAGTTCGAGGGCTATTGTTGAATATCTAAACATGGGATATGGATGTACGCCATAAACTCAAGGATCACACCACATATATCATTATAAGCATTTGGAAACTCTGGATATCTCAGGCCCAGACCGATGGGATAAGATATACGCGGGAAGAGATATCTCCATGCAAGGAAGGATTCAATCATGTTCCCTATGCGAGGAAACCCACTCGAATACGTTTGGCAGTTGTGAAAGTTTGGATACGACACAGAGATCATAACAGCGATGGACTCCTCATCGACTACGATCCGGTACTCTAACCCACTATATAAGGGCGAGGATAGACGTCGTCAGGGGAGCGATTCTGAAGCTACAACCATCTAGAGCCAGACAAACTAGAAGATCTCCATGCAGAGCATCTATTAGTCATAGCCTAGCCACCCCTAAAGTCATTTTCCTTGTAATTAGAGTTAGCCATCTCGTTTTGTAATGTATTCATCGACCTTATACATCATCCATATTGGAGTAGGGTGTTACTCGATCAAGAGGCTTGAACTTGTCTATATCGTGCGCCCTCAATTTGTGTGTTTGTCTCTACGCATCTCGAAGGTACCCGAAGTATAAGTTTGTTGTCGATTACTAACCTTTGACGATATCCACTTTGAGTGTCTAGGTTTAGGGTTAGGGTTATCTCTACTATATGAGGAGATGTAGTGGGAGGTGACGACTTGAGACCTTAGACTTAGTCACTAAGAGTTTTAGGTTTCCCACAAGATTTTGTGTTCTTGTGTGGATGTGTGGGTGCTCCTTGGGAGCTTTGTTGTCAGGCAAGAGGCTTTGTAAAATTCTCCTCAAGGTCTGAATGTAAATAATATCTTTGCTCAAGTTTTGATCTTCTTGCTTGGCTCTTGTTCTCTTGTGGTTTCTTTCTTGTTTGATCTCGTGCTACCAAGGATGTATTATTGATATATGTATCCTCTACCTAACCAGGATGCAACTGAAATAACCTTGGTCGAAGCCTTTCTGTTGCCTTGACTATCTAACCATTACCCCCAAATAAGTTGTCTTGATCAGTCGAACTGCTGCAGAGGCAGAAAGAAGCAAAATCATCATGAGCAAGAAAATCCAAGATAATGAAATAATCATTTTGACCAAGTCGCACCATAACTTTGAAGACAAAAAACTGTGAACTAAAGCATTTGAGAGTCATTTTGTAGAATTAAGATCCATCTGTAGGCAACAATGGAAAAATTGGTGAATTAGTGGCTATCCATGTGTTTTTCTTGCATAATCCCAAAGAAATGAAATTGGGATGTCCGTGACAAATATGTTGTAGCTAAATTTATTTTTCCAGGAAATAAAATTGATAGGTATAATCAGAGTGCTTAAACCTTGTTATGTATAATAACAAAATACTTACGGGTGCTGTAAGCTCCATAATCTAGGAACCCATAATAAGCATACCTGTAGGTCAGAGGAGGTGATATTGCAGGAAAAAGGGAATGGTATCTAAATATTGCTACTTCAGATAGCACATCCTCTCAGCTCTTGCACTAATGACTTACTGAATTAATCGTAAACATTTTGAGGAACAGAAAATCATTAAAGAACCATAGCTGCAATGAAGAAACAAGTGTGGCTAATCAACACAATTATTGTGTCACTCAAAGCAGCTCTAGAAGCAACAAAATGAAACAGTAGGCGAAAAAGGTTAGCTGCAGGGAATGACAAAGGAGAAGGACAATGAGAATATATATATATGAACTTTACTCTGTAAATTGAACAGAAATCTCTACAAAATTGCAAAGTACAAAAAAGTGGTATTTGAGCTTGCATTAACTAATCAGAGATCAAAGATCACATGTGGAATTTTTTTAAATAATATTTTTTTAAAAAAAAATTTACAGAAATAATATGCCGAAAAAATAATGAAATACCCACCTGTCACATTTCCAAAATGTGACACTTCTCTGTCACAAATTGGAAATGCGACAAAGCTCTGTCGTAATTTAGAATTGCGACAGAGATGCTGTCGCCATTCCAAATTGCGACAGAGACTTAGTCGCAGTTGCCTTTGTCGCAAATTGGAATAGCGACTTCAGTAAATTGAATTTTTTTTAATAATTCATTTATTTAGACGAGGGCAATTGGATATATATTATTCTTCTTTCGCAAGGGATTAGATGTATATTCAACATTCTGAGTGGATACCTGTTTTATATATAGAATGAAGAGGCCTTGCCTGCAAAGGGCCCAAACAAGAAAATTATGGTAGATATGACCGAAGTGTCATTGCCTGGTGTTAACGTAAGTAACACTGGACTGCATCAGCATTTCTATACAGAAAGCAATGTTTCTAGAAAATTTGGCATGTCAGGAGACAAGAAGGTGCTACTGGATTGAAGAGACTGCAAACATCAATCAACTTATTTGAAGATGAATGTGTTTTCTACCATTCATTTAGAACCAGTGAGCTAAATACAATAAAATCATTTGCATCTTATAACTCTGAGGTGATCTGTTGAAGCAGTTCTTAGTGGCATTAAAATATTTTTACTTTACTATTTTAGTTTCATGGTCCGATGGTACTTTACCTAAATGGAAGGCTTCTGTCCAGTGACGAGGGCAATCCATCAAATATAATCTATGTACATAAGAAATGTCTGGAGTGGTAAGTTTCATTACACACAATGTTTAACTCTTTATATTTATTTTATATATTTGAGATTTACCATCAGACAATTTTCAATGTAGATTTAAGATGCGACGATGATGGCCCATTTGTTTAGTTCTTCTACTTAATATTAGTCTCACAAACCATAGTAGGGTTTATGTTGATACGATCTTTTTTTCTCCCTACTAATTTTTGTGAAGGGCCCCAAGAGTATGATACGAGGGTGATAGGATTATAAACTTGGAGTTAGCCCTTGGTTGTTATTATGAGCATTGCAATAAAAGTTTCCATGTTCTATGTCACAAAACGAGGGTGGGAGAGGGAGATTAGAGAGAAGACGATTTTCAAATAAGAAGTTACTGTGGAAAATAAGGTAGGCCACACTCTTTATTACAACTTAAAACTGGAAGGAGCATAACTTCACGTCTACTAAGTGCATCGAGGCCACTTCCCCTTTGCCCATGCCTCCGGTGGGGCTTCTCTGGCACGACGTGCCCTCTCTCGCTTCCTCTCTCTCTCTCTCAGACTCCTTCTCCTCCGCTTCCTTTCTACGTGCCTCCTCGTGTGCGACATCACGCTGCTCTTGTAGCTACCGCCTGAGCTCCTCATCCCGGTTGGCTTGATCAAGGAGCTTTTGGTCTTCAGGGTTGATCTCCATATCAAATAACTGCTCAAATTCACACAGTGGCAGAGGCGACTGCATGAAACATATATTAGCAAAGTTTCATGTAGAAATATTACAAAACACATATGATTATTACCATCTGGTGATTCCTCAGGTTCTTCTCTGGCGGGTCAAAGGCATAGTTGTGGCACTTCCAATACCTCCTCTTCCATGTTGTAATTTCCCAAGAGCAGAAAGCCTGCAAGGATCCCCACACAGACACATCGGTGGGACAGCCCCGCGAGGTAGGAAGAGGTCCTGGTATGCGATGTTGCGCGACCACTCTGAAGCGCCTCCCTCTACCTTTGCTTTCCCCTTACCCTTTTCACTTGCACGTCTTGGCATTTTGGGTTGATCCTCCCTTCTCTCTTCTTTTCTCTCTTCTCTTGGTTCTGTGTTTCCTCTTGGTCTCACTCGGTGAGAAGGAAGGCAGGTGGGTGGTATAAAGGGCAGGTATCGCCCTTATATAGGGTTGGGCGTGCTGCCTCTGTCGCCCACCAACAATCAATTTATTATCTATTGTGCGTTCGTTTGAAAAAGCGGGCTGCAGTGTGTTGTCGTTTCAGTCTTAAAAAGCGGTGGGTGGCAGGGTGTTGTTGAATCAGTCTGGTGGTATGCAGAGTGTTGTTGAATCAGTCTGGTGGTATGCAGAGTGTTGTCGAATCAGTCTGTCAAAGGTGATAGCAGCGTGCTGTCACATTGCACTGAGAAAGTTGTTGTGTGCGCCGTCCATTCGACATGATAAAGCTCATAGTACTGTGTTTGTAAGTAGCACTGAAAAAGCGATGGGTTGCAGAGTATTGTCACATCGTTCTGAGGTCGTCAGTGTGTTGTCCGTCTCTCTGAGATGGGCAGCGTTTTGTGCAAGAGTGCTGTCAAATCAATCTAAGAAAGTTGCTAGCAGTGTGCTGTCATATCGCACTGAGAAAGCTGTTGTGTGCATTTTCCAATTGACATGAAAAGGTGCTGCGAGGTGGCGACATGTGATATCGTAATAAAATATAACATAACAAAATAAAATACCATACCTGAATGTTACATAATATGAGAAAATATTATGTTTAGTACATCTAGTATGAAAGGAACAAACCTAATTACGACTCTGCTGCGGTGCTACTCGTGTGAACCTAGGCCTCCTACGGTGCTGCACATGCCCAGAGGGATACGTCAGTTGGTCAGAGGCCTATCCACGAGAACTCCTAGCAGGCCGTACTGGTGTTGGAGGAGTAGCGAAGACGTTCTGTGACTGCTAACTCGTGCCGGGCGCATCGGCGAGTTGGGAGAGGCTAAGGACCGCACCCGTCGGCTACTGGTAAGGATCTACGAAGAAGTCCAAGTTGGCATCGTCGAGCATAGAGAACTCAGCAGAGGTGTTCGCGCTTTGGTCTGGTGCTGGATAGGCCACTGTTGACAAAGTTTTCATGTTAGTACAGCACATAACATGAAGAACATAAAAGATGAAAAGAGACAGCGTGATGTACCTGCAGTCATAGGGACGTACAGCGTGGAACGCTACCAGCTAGATCCCCTGGGATGTGAGGAAGGGGGCCGCCTGCGTGCATGGTGTGGCAGCTGTGGCCTATGGCACGTGTCGACCCCGTATAGCTAAGGCACGTCCGTGAACTTGTATGATGTCGTCGTCCTTGGGCCTCCTGCAAGACGTAAGCTGGACGATACGGGTGGCCCTCTGGCATACACGCTGCAACGTCCCTCTCAGGAAGTCCATCGTGACCTCGAGCCTATCTGTCTGGCCTACTCATGCCAGCAGTGCATCCACCTCCTCTATGGTCTCCCTAGTGAGGTCGCTTTGTGCACAAATTGAAGTGTTAGTTAGTTCATACAATTACAGTAACGATACATTGGAAGGCATGTGAAAAAAGTACTAACTGATCGGTGAAACGCTGAGTCCGGCTGCGTGGGATAGGTGTCCGCTATGGAGGGCACGTGCCTCGGAGGCGAGTCAATGACACGCACAACGCGAACGCGTGTGCGTGGTGTGAACCACCGGATGTACCCATCGTACATGCCGGGGTCGTACGGGCAGCCTCCTCGTGAACGTCCGCCAACACCTGCACTCACTACTGAGCATGAGGGATCATATGTGTTGCCCAACTCGCGCCACCAACAAACCCCTTGCGTGTGAGCCTGCATGAGAATAAGAGTAATGACATTAGTAGCGCAAACATCACAAAAAATAATGCAACTGAAATTGACATGGAAGAGCACTTACGTGTGCAGGACCACCTCACCAGTGGGGACGGGAAGACCTGGCGGAGGCTGAACTGCCTCATGACATGGTGCACGACGTACATCTCGACATACACGTCGAACACTAGGTGACGCCGTGTCAACCAGAAGGTGGTGAGGTGTTCGTGCAACTACCAGCTCGTGGAGCTAAGGATGCCAGATGATGCGATTATCTGTCAGCTGGTCGAACATCGCTATGTACTCAGGGTACGAAGCATGTGATGTGACAGGCGTGTATGTCGGCTACAAAAAAAGGATTAGTTCGAAGCTAGATAATTTTTTTTGAAATTATTGCATAATTCATGGTAAAGGTCATTTTACTAACCCGTCGGTGGCACCACAACGTCCCCATGGTAGGACGGTCAACGTCATCCCCGGGGGCGTCGTAGAAGTCTGCTCCGTAGGGTCCTAGATCCATATGCGGTCGACCGATCTAGAACCTCTCAAAAGACCACAGCTGAAGTAGCAGAGGACATCCCGTGAGAATGGACCAGTCCCCCATGTGACGACAACCGTCGCAAAGACCCCGGTACGTGGTAGCCATCACAGCCAGTCCCCACACTAGCTGCGGGATCTCCTCGATCTCGGCGTCTGCGATCGCCCTCGCGTACTGGATCATATGGTTGTCGACGGTGTCCCCGTGGGAGGAGCTGAACAAAACCCAACCGAAGAGCCACAACAGGTACGCCTCGAAGTGGCGACTACCAACGTACTCTCCTACTGCGTCTGCCATCCTCTCGGGCTACAAAAAAAGTAGTGGTCAGTTTCACAATTTTAAGGGATAATGAACTAAAATTTAGATAAAGTTAATGTCACTTACATAAAACTGTATCAACCACTTCTTCGTCGGACCGTGCGCAAAAGTGAAAGGTGTGTACCCACGGTCAGCTGGTAGCACGTCCGCAAAATGGGCTAGGAGCTCCGTCCGCCACTCCAGGTGGACGTCGTCAGGCACTACCACGTCCCCGGTGCAAGGTAGGGCAAGAAGGTAGCTCACGTCCTCAAGTGTTGGCGCCATCTCCCCACACGGGAGGCGAAACGTGTGCATCTCCGGTCGCCAGCGATCTGCCAAAGCGCTAAGCAAACTCCTGTCGTACAGGAACCTTGTAGAGGCACCATGCCTGTCCTGCGCATCGGCCACAGTCGCCTCCACTATCCGTGCTATGGGCAGTAACCCATCCACTCTCAGCCTGTAGGAAAACATTTTCACAACTATTGGTTCAAATGCACAAGATATAGTAAGGGAAGTGTGGGAAAAGTGCACAAACCTGAGAATCTATCGGGGGTCGACCCGCCATGCTCTCATCGGGGTCCGCAAGTGAAGAGCACTAAGCTCGAAAGGTGGCCCCCCTTTGGACGTGGCAAGGTGGCCAAGTGACTCCGATGAGTCGCGTCGATCACTGGGTCCGAGCAACTCGTACTCCCTGTCGTTCACCATACCTGCAATTGAATAAAACAACATTAGTACAAAATTAAATGCACAATAAAACTGAATGCAGTGATTACAAATAAAATTTCAATACAACAAAGCTCTTCATCGTCTCCGTCGTTACTCAAATTCTCATATTTCTGGCTCTCTGCCTCCATCGCTTCAACCAACGATTCAATGTTTTCTCCCTAGTCTACCACGCCCAATGGTTCCTGAACATCTGGGTTTGGAACATCAGCTTCCTCATATCGCACACCCTCATGACTCACTAAGCACTCTTCGGTTCGGCTACTTTCCCCAACTTTCTCTGGTTCATCACCACCAACCTCCTCCTGCATCTTGTGGTCAGTATTGGTTTTCTCAAATGCTTGTGCCAACAACACTAATGGCCAACCAATTTTAGTTGCCAATCTTATGTACGAGCTCCAGGACTTTGGCCTCTTCAATTCTACTAACTCCCAGTACGTGTAATCCCGTCTCTAAGACCCCACTCCACGTAGCTTGAGATCATGCAATTTCCTATCCAACGAGAACATGTGGTACAACCATCTGTTAACCGTGCCACCTAACGCCACCAAAGACGTGATGTACCAAACCATAACACTTGGGAAATGACTAAGTTCCACCCCTTGTGCACCCATCTACGGAACGCCTTCTCCGTAATGTATTTTAAATTCTACTCATTCGTCCATACCTATCAAACATTTCATGGATTTTTTAATGATCGCACGACAAAACTCTACCACATTTCAAGTCTTAAACTACTCATACGACGACATATTCTACACCCGGTATAATACTCCCAATATAGATGGAAGAGTTCCCGGTTGGAGAGCCCCTCCACCTGTCACTTTTGCGATTTTGCAAAAAACCCCGCGTTTCTTGAAATTACGGATAGGTCCTTATAAATTACGAATAGGTCCTTCGCGATTTTTTGTGAGGGGAAGATTTTTTCCCGTTTATCGCGCTTGGGTCCCTCGTTCGCCATTTTACGAAAAAAACCTTCCGTTAAATTCAAATCGCAAACAAGCCCTTTTCTAATTTTTCAGGATAGCGGACAGGTCCAAAAACGTAACAATCAGGTCCTTACTCCTTACGTCTAGGTCCTTTCTCCGCTTTCTCGGGAAAAAATGTTTTAAATCAATGTAAATATTTGTGTAGACTTTTTTCCCATCTCGATTTTTCATCTCGTTTTCTGATATTTTTTAAATCATATATTATTACTCGGTGAACGCGTAGAGTGTTAGACTCGATAAAAGAATGTTGTCATTTCTAATACTTTTTCAACCTTTTCCCTCTAGACTTTTTCCCCACCGCGGTTTTTCACCTCGGTCTCCAATATTTCCCAAATAATTCATCGAAAGAGATATTTCTACAACTTTATCTCTCTATTTTTCCCCCCGTTTCGCTCATTATTTCGACGATTTAAAAAATAAAACGTCGCTGAAAAAATGTAATTTTTTCTACGGGAAAACGACGCGCGTGGCGTGTTACGCTGCGAAAAATTTTGTATCCTTTCAGCCGTTTCGCTCGTTATTTCGATGATTTAAAAAATAAAACAACGCTGAGAAAAAAAGAAAATTTTTCTACGGAAAAACGACACGCTCATACGCCGCGAGTCTCTGAGATTTTTTTAAACATGTGTATTAGTCGGTGAACGCGTAGAGAGTTAGACTCGACAAAAGAATGTTGTCATCTCTAATAATTTTTCGCCCTTTTCCCTCTAGACTTTTTCTCCACCGTGGTTTTCCATCTCGGTCTCCAATATTTCCCAAATAATTCATCAAAAGAGATATTTCTACAACTCTATCTCTCTATTTTTCCCCATTTCGCTCATTATTTCAACGATTTAAAAAATGAATCACCACCGAAAAGAAAAAGTAATTTTTCTACGAAAAAACGGCACACACGGCGTGTTACGCCGCGAAAAATTTTGTGTTCTTTCAACCGTTTCGCTCATTATTTCGATGATTAAAAAAATAAAACTCCGTCGAAAAAAAAATCTACGAAAAAACGGCCGCGTGGCGTATTACGCCGCGAAAAATTTTCTAGTTATAACTCTATACCCCCTACTCTCTGGTTTACTACAATTTTATATTTCAATATCAATTTTGTTCTATTCTGCTAAAAAACAACAGGTAATATCGTTTTGTTTTATGATGAATATTTTTGCTATTGCGTAGGTTGGATGGCGCCGCGTCGATACTCTTAACCTACCATGCGCCGAGAGAGCATGTGCGGGTTTTCGGAACACACCACACAACCCCTGTGTACTAGCTACTAAATAATTAAAATTCCACACAATCCGGTCGCTAAATCGTCAATTTAAATAAACTATTGCTAACTCTAATTAATCTCGTATCTATATCGTTTTCCTAAATAACTTCTAAATTTAAAATCACTAAATTGTTTTTCTAAAAAACTACTAATACAACTGAAATAAACTATTGCTAACCCTAATTCCTAATACAATCTTTTTCTAATTCCTAATACAATTCAACCCTAATACAACCGAAATTCAACTCTAATACTACAATTCAACCCTAATAAACTATTGCTAACCCTAATTCGACCACTACAACCGAAATTAAAACAATGACAGAAAAATTTACCTCAATTCGCAACGAAATCCTCCTCTTCCTCTCCTCTTCTTCCTCCTCCTCTTTCTTTCCTCTTCTTCCTCCTCCTCCCCTCCTCTCCTTCCTCCTCCTCTTCCTTCCCTCTCCTCCTCTCCTCCCCTGATCCCCTCTTCTCCTTTTCTTCCTCTCCCCTCTCCTCTCTTTTTCTCCGGCGGCGAGGTGGCAAGATGGCTTGGGCGCCCGGTGAAATGAGGCCGAAGGCCGGGCGCCCAAGATTTAATCCTCTTTGTCGCAATTTGGAATTGTGATAGGCCTCTGTTGTAATTTGGAATTGCAACGGCAGAATTGCGATATACTTTTTGTCACATTTTGGAAATGTGACAGGTGGGTATTTCTGTAATTTTTTTGGTATATTATTTCTGTAAATTTTTAAAAAATATATATTATTTTAAAAAAATCCTCACATGTGTCTCCATTGGCATCATTCTAAAGTATTAGAGGACATGTGAGCTAAGAAACAAAACAAAGTGACATCTAACTTCAAGTATGTAGTAGATTATAACTTAGTTGAGTTCTACAAATATTTGAAGCAAGTTCGTTAAAACGTGAAGTTGAACAGCTACTAGTGGAATCTATAAATGCTTAAAATATTTGAAGCTAGTCCATTAAATCACGAAGCTAAACAGCTATTAGCGGAATCTATAAATGCTTAACATGCGATTAATAATAGCATAAAGAAGCTTTTTTATTTCATCCAGAACCTAGTTGATTCCTATCAAGTTTTATTTTGTGTGCTATCCTGATGCCATCTATTGCAATCCAAATTCACAACGCCTGAAGTTCACCTTTCCTAACTTCTATTTGGATTACCAGACATACATATCGAAATGAAGGCATGCTTGACAATGATATCACTTGCAGAGTTGCAAGGCAACATTTACTATAACCTTAATTAAATCTACTATATCCCTTATCAACAAATAACCCATTAGTTATATACTTATATTTACAACTTAACTTTTCTTGATTGGGAATACTTATGCGGATGTTTGTACTTGCATATATTTTTTTGCGAGAGTTTGTACTTGCATATAGACAACACTAACAATGGAACAGAATTAGGTGGAGAAGAGGAACCATGTGTTGTCGAAGAGGAAGATCCGGCCACCGTGGCCGAGTAGGTCCTTGTGGGAGGAAAGGTGGAAGCTACCGCCGCCTTCGTAACCGATTAGTGTCTTAGGACCGAGCAAGACGTGCTCCCAAAGATCTCATCACCGCCTCCTATGGCCTGTTTGGTTGGAGGGAATTGACGGAAGGGAATGGGAATTGAGAGAGATGGGTTATAAAATCCTTTGATTGGTTGGTGGGAATTAGAGAAGGGAATGGGAGTTTACAACTTAAACGTAGGGAATTCAATTCCCTGCCTCCCCCCTGGGAATTGAAGTCTCGCTTAATTCCCTTGCCCATTTCCATTTCCCAACGATGCCAAACAGGCCACTAGAGCACAGCCACCGAGGAAATCATGGGCTTAGAAGGCGATATTTGGAATTTCTCAATAGTTTTTAACCAAACCAAGAACTCAAGGGAAATGGAGAAAAATTTCAAGAACTCAAGATTGGTCGAGCCTGTGGAATCCATTAACTGCAAATCAAAAATGGATTCTCACACGGGCAGGGGGAAATCTTCTTTCTAGAATAGCAGGTTTCCAGGCCTGAAGGCTGAGATCTTGAGCCCGCGCTGTTCCCGCCTAGTCCTACTAGCGTGGTGGAGGTTGCGAGGTTCCGTGGCCATGGATTAGGGATGCTTGTTGGAGAGAGAAAAGAAGATGATAGGACAAGGAGGACAAAGCTGATCTGAGGCAGCCGAGGTCTGGCTCCATGGCGCAGCAAGGTCGAGGGCTCCGTTGGGCGACCAAGGCCTAATCTTGTGGCCTTGTAAGTGAGGAAGGAGCGGCGAAGGGGGAAATGGCAGGGGGTAGGAGGGGAAGGACGAGGGCGAGCGTGTGGAGAGGACGTGTCATCTTCCAAGGGGTCCGACCCCGACGCGCCACGCGCGCCTGAGCACTTGTTTCTTGGCCCCCCAAAGACAATGTGGTGCTCCATGAGGCCGTTGCCATGCACCGAAAGAAGCACAGCCGACCAGTGTTATTAAGTCGTCGCATAGGCAATGCCTAGGCGTCCGGTCGCTTAAGGAAGACTGCCATGGCCGATCGCCTCACCTAGAGGAAGATCCGCGGCGGCCTCACACGTCTTCATCCGCACCGCCATCGCCTCCCACTGCCGTCGCTTCAAGATCTAGCGTTCTCGCCTCACCGCGACCAAATCCGGCGGTCATGGCATCAGGGGCACCGGATCCGGCATCTCCACGTCGCCGTCATCCCCGATCTGGCCGCCACTCCGCATCGCCTCCGCCTGTCACCTCCGTCACATACAACACCCTCGTCTTTGGCTTCGCACGCGCCACCAGGTAGATCCGGATTCGGGCGGTGTAGGAGGGGAAGACGACGCTCGAGGGGAGGGGGGAGCAGTGCCGAATGGATGGTGGGGGGAGGGAGAGGGAGTGGAGGGACGACGCCAGCGCTGAATGGATTGGGGGGAGTGGAGGGGCAGCGCCTGCCGCCGAATGGATCGGGATTCAGTGGGGAGAGAGGGAGGGGAGAGAGAGAGGCTAGGTAGCTCAGCTGGACTGAACACGCGAGAGAGAGAGAGAGAGGGGTAGGGAGGGAGGCAAGAGGGTGGGCCAGCTGGGCTAGACCAACAAATAGGCTGAAATTGAGAGACGTGCACTGACATTGATATATATACTAGTTCAATGCCCGTGCGTTGCTACGAAAAATAAAATTGGTAACGAAACATAAATGTCAAGCAATAACATATAGAACACGTCATACTACCAATTATATTACCAATTATAATTCACTGCAAGCAGCTAGATAATTGGTAACGAAACATAAATGTCAAGCAATAACATATAGAACATGTCATACTACCAATTATAATTCACTGCAAGCAGCTAGATAATTGGTAGCAACGTTACCAGTTATACTACCAATTATATTACCAATGAACAATCATAGTACCATGCACTTTAAGAGTATCTTTGAAAATTAGGAAAATCGAAAAGGTTGCCTTAATTTTCAAGCTAATGTCTGTAAAGTGTTTAATGCATATAAAGCATACATGATCATGCATACATTTAGATCTATATATACCATTTTGTTGCTTCTTCAATACAAATGATATCAAACATACATAAATAAGATGAACATGAATACAAATATAATAATTTCTATTAAAAGCTCAAATATAATATGTTTTATATCAATATATATTAATAATACAAAATATGATGTAATAAATGCATATAACGATTGCATCATGTAGGTCTAATTTTCATCATGTCCGTTCTCGCTTCCTCGTGATCAGTTGCTTTGCCCGAGAAATCTGTTTTGCTTCCCGCCAGATGCAACAATGAGAGCCTTGGTTTTCTTCCTACCAACAATGCCAAGTTTCTCTGCACAAGATGAACCAAATCATCTTGTCATGCCATCGTGCCCTCGAGATAATATAATTGCTTGTAAATTGTTAAAATCATTTGAATGGCGAGTTCATTGTTTTGCTTCAGATATGAACTGTTACCTCACCTTTGATTCTTCTTCTGCATTTCCACATGAGAAGGCCGCATGCTACCAATACAACAGAAGAAATGAAAAGTATGTATGAATCAGCCCTGTCACAACAGAAGAAAATTTCAAGAATTGGTCAAATCGCACATGCATTCAGATCAGATAATATAAAAATACCATATATAGTCAGACATATTGATCTACATGGTCAAAACATGGTTTGTTTCACACGTCCCCTGTGTTCTAATCGCAATATACTATTGGTGAACCAAACTATCCACCTCACGGCTTCATAAAAAAGCTAAGATGTTAGTTCTTTCTCATGAAGCCGTCGGATAGCCTTGTTTTTCCCCATTCAAAAACTCTAGTTTATGGAATAAGATCTGTCATTGTCGGAACAATCATTAAGACAATAAAAGATTGACATATATTGTTCTTTTCCCATAGGTCAGCTTCTGGAACAAACGGCTTGCATATATATTCAGAAATCAGAATTAGAAACGTTCTTTTGCAGGCCTTGGAATATGAAATCTTAGCAAGATAAAATAGCAAGATAAATGTAAGTAAACACTAACAGCTAGATCTTTCAGCAAATAAGTTTCAGTAAAATACCTACTTAGTCATTTTCAGGAAATAGCCTCTTCCTGAAACACTTCAAGGCAGCAACATGTTCAGCCTTTTCATCATCAGACATATCTTGCAGCAGCATAAATCAACTGCATAGAGCAAAAAAAAATGAATAGCATTAGCAGAATAACCTAAAAGCCGCATAACAATGTGACATAGAATTCTGAGATACCAAATTGGTCCTTGCGCAAGATATGGCTTTTCATTGACAGCATGTACAGCAAATGCTTTTCATTGACAGCATGTTCATTGACTACACAATACTATTCTTAGTTAACATTGGAGGATTTGGATTCAAGGTTCATGCCCATGGTATGCTAAGTACGATGCAATGACAATGGATCATATCTTTTACCTCTTATCTCCATATTTTGATGGTTCATAAATTAAACTGCAATCATGGTATTATTTCAATCATCTATCCAAGGCTGACATAGGCTCTACTCACACGATTACAAATCATAACATTTTGATTTTCATTTAAAATCATCTTAACTGATTCATAACCTATGAACACTGAACAGTGGGAAGCTTACAGTGCCTCAAATCAATTCTACTTGTCATGATAAGTACAACTATCTCGAGAAAAAATGGATCTAGTACTGCATTCTGCAATCCACTTTTTTTAGTCTTACTATAAACAAATTCTAGCTAGTTTATATGTGACGATCTTGATAATATACCATTCTCAAGGCCATAATTCCCAATTTTGTACACAAGCTTTCTAATAAGCATTTTATAACTTCAGCTTGCTGCGTGATTGAAGTCTGCTAAATCATGCTACCATTACAAATTGAAATCAATCATTTTTCTCAGGGAATGGATAGGTCCCATGCGTCTCATGTGTTTTACTTGAATAGTGCTATCCAAAGTGAGCTAGGTACTTGCAGCCTTATTGATTGAATAGAGCTTTCCTTCAGATGTTGGCAAGTGCTTCCTGGTTGGGGACCTAGTCTACATGTGCAAACTTGAGCATTATAAACCAGCCTACCAAAAAGACCCCCTCTGTTTTTTATGGTTTTTGTCCACATAAACTTGCTGTTGTGTTTGTTACTACATTGTTTAGACACTAAGCCATCTGCAAACCTTGCTGTTGCGTCTGTTACTACCTTGTTTAGACACTCCAAGCCATCTGCCTTCTTAATTTTCTAGCAAAATTAAGACCAGGCTGTAATTTGAGCGCATGTACCTACCATCCTACCTAAAAGAACCCTCAGTTTTTTATGCTTTCTGATTATACAGGTAAATCACATTTGATGCAGGAGATGGATTATAGAGCAGAAGCAAGAAATGGACTTAAATTCAGGTTGTATTCTTCATTTACTTGCCAAAGTCGTGTTCAATTGCTTCGTATAATATCAATACTATCTCAATCAATATTTTCAGAAAATACCAAGACACAACTTGTTATAATAACTTGAACTAAATTATAAGTTTATTGACATATAAAATCTGGCATTTGAATAAGCCCTTGCAATCGCCAAACCAGCTGGTTGCCTCCACGATTTGGGAAGGAAGTGGTTACCATGCAGCCAATTTGGGAAGGAAGTGTTTACCATGCAGCCGGATCGGAAGATAGAGGAAGCATCCATGGATGAGGCATCGGCGCAGCTGCCACCGCGCCCCTCTGCTCCGCCGCCTCGGCACCCCTCCGCTTCGCCGCCGCCGCCGCCTCCTCCACGCTCGACGAAGATCACGACGAACATGAGCACCGCCTGGATCTCCTGCAAAAAACACCGATTCTAATAAATCGATTGCACGAAACCCTAATCCCCAACAGGAGCAGCGGCTAAATAGAGCAGTCTTCTAATTCTATGTAAGTATCATCCTCAGAAGTAAGACGTGACAACAACAGATGTAAATACTGTGTAAATGCAGAAGAACCAGAACAGATCAAAGAAACAATTTGATATCTTATGAGATGATAAGTCAAAAGGTGTCGTAATTGTTTCATAAAGCCAAAGCTTTCCTTTGCAAAATTAAGCCAGTAGCATCAGGGCAGAGCAAGAACAGGCTGAGGCGGCAAACTACATTAACAGAACACACTGTTGAATGTGACCAGGATTGAGTGGAACACAAGGCAAGGGAACTAAGAACCAACCCACCAAGGTTGTCAAGGCGACAAGGCGAGGCGAGGCGCCAGCCCACCGCCTGGACGCCTAGGCGCCTAGGCGGGCGCCTAGGCGAGGATTAGGCGAGGGTAGGGTATATGAGTATATGACATTATCACCAATACAAGGTACATGTATACAAGGTATATATCATCATATATATCAATATATGTATTGGTGATAATGTCATATACTGAAATATTTGTCTTGCTCCAACCTCAACTTATCAGTCTCCCTCTTTGCCTTCTCAAGTAACGGCACCCTCAAATCATGGTATGAAATGTTATTGAAACCGGGTCCATATTGCCCTATGGACTCACACATGATTTCAAAGCTTCTAGACTTGATGGCATTGAATGGAATGCCACACTCATAGAAGAAATCAGCTATGTGGCCTCGCACCCTTTCTTTCTCCTCCACAGTCCTTACACATTGCTCCATTGTGGTTTGAGAAGGACCCTTGGCATGTCTCGCTTCAACCACCTCTTCCGGTGTCTTTCGAATCAACCCAACAACTGATTTAGTTTGTTTTGCCACTGGCTGTCCCATCATTTGTAGAGCTGATTGCTTTCTTTTCGCGGCTGTCCCAGAACTTGGACATGGGTTGGAAGCTTTAGATGACGCTTCTTGGGAGCTTGGGTGCCTCTCACAGCCCACTTCTTCCTCCTCTCCTTGTTCTACTGCCTTATCAATGTCATCATCCAATTCAATGATTCTACTTCTTGACGTCTTCTTGAGATAGTCTTGCATTTCCCTCATTATTGCGGTGGTTGTCTTCGAACACTTTTGCACATCTCCAAACCCTGCGGCAAGATGTTGCTTCAATCTCTTTATTCCTGAGCGCATTTGTTTGCCACATAGGGTACATTGCACCAAATCTTTGTTGCTCAAATCCGGCCAATATCCATACTTCCATCTGGATCATTGGACTTGGCCTTTCGTAAGGTGATCTTTAGCCGGATCGTATGCATCATTGGTGACATCGCCGCAAGCAGTGCTTGAGCTTGAGCATCGACCATGTCTATCCTTCACTCCCTGAGTCCCTGTACAAAGCATTCCAGAGCAGAGCAACTGAGCAACTAGCCAACCATTCGGTCCATTCCAAAGCAGAGCAACTGAGCAAAAGAGGAGGGCACATTCCAGGCGAGCAGAGAGGAGGGCTGGGGGCTAGAGCAGAGGGGCGGCGCGAGGCTCCAATCAAGACTCGGCATTTGACAAGCAAGCGAGAGGGGCTACTAGGGCTAGAGCAGAGGAAGATGGGCATGGCGCGGAGGAAGGCGGAGGGGGGCGACGGCGCGGAGGAAGGCGGAGGGGGGCGACGGCGCGGAGGAAGGCGGAGCGGGGCGTCGGCGCGGAGGAAGACGGCGCGGAGGGGGGCCACGGCGCGGAGGGGAGCCACGGCGCGGGAGGAGAAGGAGAGGGAGGAGAAGGAGGAGAAGGAGGAGGGCGACCGGAGACTTACGGATCTGGAGCCGGCCGACGGCGGCGACGTTGGTGCCTGGTGGTGGCGGGCTCAGGCTGGCGGCGGACGGGCGAAGGCGACTGGGCGACTAAACCCTAAACCCAGTCGCTAGGGGACTTATTCCCGAGCCCTCCCTCGCCCAGGTGGTCGCCCAACCTCGCCCAGCGACGCCATGACGCGCCTAGGCAAAGTGACGCCTTGTTCGGCCAAAGGAGGCGACACCTCCCGGCGACCTCCCTCCAGCGCCTGGACGCCTAGGCGGCGCCTAGGCGGCGCCTTAAAAACAATGCAACCCACGATCGACAGTTTTCCTCTTCCTTTCGTTGTCTTATTGAGGTGTATTCTTATAAACTATCCAGCCTCATCTGTAAGTGAACACAACAAATCTTACATAAGCAAGATGAAATCAACACAAATAAACCTTTTATTGGGAGAGAAGAGCTCTAAGCAATTGAACTTGCCTTGTCATACATAAATGGAATGCCCTTCTCCTTTTCGCAAGCTTTAATTTTAGCAGTTAAATTCTGCAGTAAAGTTGCAAATTTAAAAGTATTGAAGTTGAAAATTAGGTGTATTCCGTAATTAACTCCTGTTAGAGAAATGGAAGCTCAACATTAGTTGACCAAACAGTGGGAAACAGCAAGGGAATATGTTCCAGAGATAGAGTAAAAATGTTGGGACGAGTGGTAATTGTAAGTTTAACTCAATTCAGGGGGCGCGGGAAACTACCAATAAGCATGTTTCTAGAAGGAATCACTTAATTGTGTTTTTTAGTTTAAGTATTGAGTTACAGAATAAAACAAACATGTAACCACTGTATTCATCTAGAACAGACTAAGCAGTAGTTAAAACTTTGATGTACTCATATAGCTATCCTAAGCACAATCCAAGATCGCAATCATGTGAGACCACAGTAGCATTCTCATTTGATCTACTCATAGTCCAGTAATGGTGGGAGCTCTGCTCAGCGAAACATTACAGTAGAAGCACAAACAAAATATGCAGACTTACATTGAATATTGCTGACAAATGTTGTTGCTTTCTCCACACACTTGAGATTTTTGTGAGCTCCTGGACCAGCATTATAGCAGTTTTGATACTTAAGTGAAAACCAAATATATGACATTAAGGCATTATAGCATTCTGTTACAGCTTGTTGAAAGGGCCAAAACCAAATCGAGTCTTAATATGCTATGAAAAAATAGCACGCCCTAAAAAACATTTGGTTAATAAATCTTGAAAGCACTTCACAATCGCAAGTCCTCGTTAACTTTGTTACCTTTAAAGCAAAAATGTATGAAGGATTAAATTTTACAGAATAATTGATATATTGCAGAAGCCAAATATTTGGGGTTCATAAGGCAGCCAAATGATTCAATTATCAGTCACAAGGACAAAAAGGAGAACAAAAGGAAGAAAGAAACCACAGACACGAAGATGGCAACCCCAATTCCCTGAAGCAAACCAATACTATGCATCTTGCATCAAGGAGAAAAAAATAGAAAAAGTAAATCCTATCAATAACCATGACAGTAAAGCAAAATTGTAGTATCAATGTTAATATATCTTTAAACTTTTACTAAAATTACTCACAATATTATATGGGCCTTTTATTATCAATTTCCATAACCCTATATAACCAAGAATGCAAACTAATGAAATTTCATGTCAAAGTCAACCACAAATACCTAAGCAGAATGATTGTAGACTGATATGCATAAGTAAAGGTTGTATCACTTTGAAATAATCAAAACGTACCAAGCCATCTCTATTATTGAAGTAATGCCGCAACAAGGGCCATAACTTCTCTTGGGCACCAACATCCCACATTGTAAACATCATATTCTTGTACTAAACTTTTTCGACAATGAACCCTATTAGTAACAGCAGAAAAGCAAAGTAATCAGTCGGCGTGTGGGCAAATTGAGACATCAGATTTTCTTTGTATCAAACCTCATAAAATCTTTAAGAACACTATCCATTAGGACCAATCTGAGTAGCAGGTTAACTGGTTGACTCTCATAGGAGAATTACTACCCAAAGGGCAAGAAATACATAGGTAATCAGAGTGCTCAGCTAATTACAGGTGCAGACCCAACATGCACCTGAATTAGGTTAAGACCCACCCTAAAGAGATGATGATGGGGATAACGGTGAGGATGGAGTCATAATGGAGTCACGGGTGCTTAGGGAGTTCACCGGAGGTGATGGAACTAACGGCAAACCCACCGATGCATCGATCCAGTCCGCGTTGGACAACGCCGTCGCTAGGTGTTATAGGACGAACACAGAAAGGATAATGGGCCTTTGATCCGGGAAGAGAGAGGCGGCGGCGGCCTTGATGGCCTCACCAGAACCCTATCCACCGCACCACCGCACCAATCCATGGGGAGGAGCACGGGCTGGGGGCGACGGATGATGAGAACTAAGAGGAGGGAGAGCAGAGATAAGTGCCAGAACTAAGAGGAGGGAGAGCAGAGATAAGTGCCAGAACTAAGAGGAATGAAAGCGGAGAGATCGGAGGGGAGGGGAATCCGGATCGGATCGGGATGGGCGGCCTTGAGCGTGGATCTCTGGCAGGCCGTGGCGGAGCGGGAGCGAGGATCGCATATGGGGAGCAAAGAAAGGATCTGCGCTGGGAAAGATCTAGATCGGATCGGACGAGGCGGCGCGGAGCGAGCGAGGATCGCGGAAGAAGGGATGATGGCCAGAGGATCCGGAGGGGCGAGGAACGCTGAAAGGGGAGAGATTGGGGGCAAGGATTGAGCGAGGATCGCGGAAGAAGCGGCGACGGTGGCCTGGGATCCGGAGGGGCGAGGAACGCTGAAAAGGGGAGAGATTGGGGAGGATCGCAGAAGGATCTGCTGTGTTGTCTTGAGGGGAAAGGATCATGCCTGCGACGGGGAGGGGGCCCTATTGGTGGGTCCACAGAAGAACGGACCGCTACCACCAACTGCTGTTTTATAATAGTAGAGATATTGCTGATATACTACTTTTTTTGATCGCCTAATTCTCGCCAAGGCGTCCACCTAGACGCCTAAACGCCGAAGCGACTTCGCCACGGCTTGGCGGATAACTTTCATCTTGACCGACTTCGACTTGACTTCTCTCTCTCACTCTGCTGACTTCTCTCTCTCTCTCTGCTCCTACTTCTCTACCTCTCTAATCCTACTTCGACTGCATAAAACCCGTGCAATTCTATCTTTTCATATTGGTTTGTAAGTTATCGTGTTTAGTACCATCAAAGATCGGGCATCTCATACATCATCGATTTCTGCTAATTGGTCTGTATCAGGCATGGCTTTGACCTAGATCTAGTGGCGATAGCACATTACCAGCCAAGTGACTCCTCCCCCTCCTAGATCTAGTGGTGGTGGCGGTCGCTGTCACGGTCAAGGTCGAGGAACAGATGTGTGAGAGAGAAAGAGGCATTCGATTGTTGCTCGGGGGATTAGAAATAGTTTGGTGATGATTTTGTTCTGGGAGAAAGGAATGGCGTTCGCTTGGGTCTTGGGGGATCCAGAAGAAGAAAAATCTAGTGAGCGGGAAGGCCTGCCTGGTAGCACGATTTCTCTCTACAAAAAGCTCACCAACACTCTAGGGCCCTGTTTGGTGAGGCTTTTTTACTGGCTTATAAGCAAAAAAGCTAAAACCTAAACAAACAACCAGCTTTTAAGCTGGATTAAAAAAAAGCCATAAACTCCCTTACAACTAAAAGCCAAAAGCCTGTGATATGGTGCTTTTTTTGGCTTTTGCGGGATAGAAAATCTGTTTGCCCCTAAACTTCAAAACTAATTACGATCAAAATGCCATTCATATATATACATAACTTCCTTCGCTTTTTCCTCTCCCGCAGTCGCAGCCCACCCAAGCCTCGCTGCCTCCTCCCCGTCCCGTGCTAGCTAGGGTTGCCGTCGACGCCTTCGTCGGCTCCTCCCCGCCGACGCCTTCCTCGGCTCCTCCCTGCCGACGCCGTCCGTTCATCCTCCCCGTCGACGCCGTCCTCACATCATCCCCGCCGACGCCGACATCATCTCCTCCACATCGACGCCGATCTCGCCCAAATCCGCCGACGCCATCCTCGCCTCCTCCCCGCCGCCATCGTCGTCACCTCCTCCCCTCCGACGCCTTCCTCGCCTCGTCCCGGCCGACACAGCCATCCTCAAGTCCTCCCACAGGCATCCTCAACGCCCAGTGGTAATTCTCTGAGACTTCTCAAATTTGTTGATTTCTTGGATGAGTTGATAGATTGTTGAGGAGACTTCTCAAATTTGTTGATTTGTTGGATGAGTTTATAGATTATTTCATTGAGAAATTGCTATGAGAAATTGGTACATATGGAAATTGCTATGCTCTGAGATATATGTATGCAGAATAGTGGTAATGCTCGAGATTTTGGTACATATTGATAAATTGCTATGAGAAATTGGTAGATATTGATGTTCACTTGGAGCAATCCATCAAGAATTATCATGGTCAAGGTAATTATCATTAGCCGCCCCTGACATGACATCCTTCGCACCTAGACATGGAGATTGTGAAAGGCAAGACTTTGAAGTTCGTGAGACGGTTGTCTACTACGTGCTTGGTTTTGTTTCAGTGTTCCTTTGTCAAAGCTCAGATAGACAGATATG
The DNA here is from genome assembly GCA_036346375.1 of Guadua angustifolia. Taxonomy (NCBI): domain Eukaryota; kingdom Viridiplantae; phylum Streptophyta; class Magnoliopsida; order Poales; family Poaceae; genus Guadua; species Guadua angustifolia. The sequence goes on along the minus strand of CM070505.1, from coordinate 46,118,426 downwards.
TGTATTTTCACATACCAAGAGAGGTCGACATTGTTTAGACCGCATCGCCGAGAGTAGTTTTGAGTTGTAATGCCGCGTAAAATTAAATTTGGCTCAATATCTGAAATCTATGTTACCAAATTTGACCAACCGGATTAGTTTTTTAGATGCATTTGCTACTGTTTTAGGTGAGCTAGTATATATCTCTGGCGACTAGGTGCGAAGGATGTCATGAACCTTACTGCTCCAATTAGTAGACGAGGAAATCTTGACAAGATTTGCAATGCACAACCGATATACCGCTGCCCACTCTCCCGCTTTAGTGCTTTTTTATTCGATTCGATTGAAATGAATTGTACTCATCCTATTTCCATGCTTGTGTACATGAAATAATTGTAATGTTTACTACTTAAATATTTCATTGTAAATTATCTAGATGGATCTAATTCCTATCTCCAAGGCAAACGGGATGCATTCCACTATTGGTGTTTTGCAAGATTTGTAAAGAGGAAGTAGAGGATGGTAATAGACCTTTGGGGTGTTTGAGTAACACCTGGCTATAAAAATGTGCAACACAAGTTCTTTCAGATGACGGGTAGAAAACATGACAAGAAACAATTCAAGAATCATTGGGAAGCACTGAAGAAAGAATACAGTTTGTGGATTGATCTAAAACTTAAAGCAACTGGTCTAGGTTGGGATCATCAAAAAGGAACTATAGATGCTTCTGATGCTTGGTGGGAGGACCACATAAAGGTAGCTTATATACAAATATTTGTATGTTTCAGTTTTTAATACTAAATTTATAATTAAGACGACTACATTAATTTTTTTACAGAATCATCCCAAACATAAGAATTTTCGTTACGGACCTCCTGAGAACCTAAATGAGATGGAGGTCATGTTTGCAAAGACATATGTCACAGGTAACACTTCAGCCATTCCGGGTCAGACTACACAAGAGGGCCAACATATTTTTGATGTCGATGGTTTGGAAGATGGCATGGAGGCTACAACAGCTGATATGGATACCAATGAGGACAATGGGAAGAAAACAACTGGCCCTACTAAGCGTAAGAGTGCTAGTATTACTCCTAGCCCAAAGAAGAGTAGGAAAAATCCCATGGCGAGGGATTTCAAGCGTATGGTGGACATTATGGCTAGTGGTATCGCTTTCACTTGGTCCATCCATAGCGTAGTGATGGATATAGCTATAAAGGTGGGGTAGTTGAAGGAAGTGATGAGCACTTCATTGCGACAAGGCTTTTATTAAACAAGAAAATAGAGAAGTGTTTGTCACCATCAAAACCGATGAAGGAAAGATTAATTGGCTCAAGAGGATGTATGACCTCAAGATGAAGAAGGAATAGAACTATTTTGATGTATTTTTAAATTTGTGAACTATTTTGTGATTGAGACGCTCATTTTGTTGACTAGTGATGGTTATGTAATCGAGTTAAAACTATTGTTTCATGTTTCGAATGCATAAAACATCATGCTTTATATTGTATTTGTTGTTTTCCTTTATACCTTATCGTATGTTATTATTCTTCTAATTGTTTGTAGATGAGCTCGCCAAGTGGCATTTATTTATCAACAATCGAGAGTGATTCTTCTAGCGATGGTGAAGTTCGAATAGAAAAAAAGGAAGTTACCATATCAAAATTTTGTTGCAACAAATTGGCACGTTGGTATGCACTACTTTGACACTTACCTAAACAAGAAGTTTAGGCGACAACCACTAATGACCGGATATGAATGGGTTATGGAGCAACCGAGTGATGAAAGAGATTGTTACAACATGTTTAGAATGAGTAGGGAGGTTTTCGATAGCTTGCATGAAGTCTTGGTCACAAAGTATGAACTAAAATCAACTAGGTACATGAGTTCTCTGTAAGCTTTGGCTATGTTCTTGTGGAAAGTTGGTGGCCCTCACCGCTTAGACAAGTCATGAACCGCTTCAAAAGGTCAAGTGAAACAAGTTGAATAGAAAATTTCATGAAGTATTAGAATGTTTGTATAGTTTATCGTAACATTACATTAAACCAAGAGATCCGAGTTCAAAATAGTGCATCATAGACTTCAAGATAATCGATTCTCTCTCATTTCAACAATTGCATAGGGGCAATTGATGGTACACATGTTCTCGTTGTTGTGCCAAAGAGATGAGCAAAGTTGCTCACATCGGTCGCCATGGATATACTTCTCAAAATGTGATGGCAAGTGTGACTTCGATATGAGGTTCACATTTGTTGTTGCCGGATGGCCGGGTTCAAAGACATGACACAAGGATATTCAATGATACTTTGAACAAGTATTCAAATCCGCCCACATCCTCCCAACTGTACTTTCTGTCTTCTAATAATATAATTATTTGTTATGATCATCTTATCGGTTTGCATCATGAACATTTGGTTGTTATGCATGTATAGGAAAATATTATCTTGTTGATGCGGGATATCCAAATCGAAAGGGTTATCTAGCTCCTTACAAGGGACAAAAGTATCATCTACCAGAATTTCGACGAGGTCGGCAGCCAAGTGGTAAATATGAGTTGTTCAATCATGCTCACTCCTCCCTTCGAAATGTGATTGAACGTCCTTTTGGCGTGCTAAAGATGAAATGGAGAATCTTGTTGGCTATGCCAAGTTACGACATGAATAAGCAAACACGGATCATTATTGCGTGTATGACGCTTCACAACTTCATTCGAGATAGTGCTTTACATGATGAACTATTTGAGAGATGCGACGGTGATGAAGATTATGATCCAAACGCTACACAAGTTGGATCATCTGGAGGGGTTGGTGCCAATGAATCAGCAGTTGATGATATAGACATGTGTGCCTTTCGTGAGAGTATTGCTAATTCCTTAATGGCCACAAGATAATTTGTGGATTACGTACTTCAATAGGATCCTGCGATCATTTTGTTATCTATTTGTGTCTACCATGAGTTCATGAAGGCTACTCTAAAATTTGAATTTGGTTGGTTTTCGGCCTGTTACCGCCTGTTTGATCAGTTACTGGCCGTAATTGCTGTTCGTCAATTTAAATTTAGTACCGTTTTGGACTAATTTTGTTTTACCGGTAACTGGATGGTTACTGCCATTTTTTTTAATCCTGGATGATACTATTCTGTGCAGAAAAAATGTCAGTCCAATTTGTTTGCCCATCATCACTGTTGTATTTGACGTGATTCAGTGTGTTCTAGTCTAAATGGACGGACTAAATAACTCTATAAACATCACACGTGGGGGCTTGTAGTTAACTATATTGTTAGGCTAGTATATTTGTTGTTTACTAGTTAGTACCCACATGCAAATGCACGTTCCGGACGCATATATGAAGCACTAAAAAGATAAACAAGTCCTCACAACTCTTAAGGGCAATTCTGACCTTTAATATTTCATCCCTATCTCTAAAAGCCAACTATCCTCTAAAAAGCCAGATTACCAAACACTCTACTAAGCTTAAAAGCTAGAGACTTAAAAGCCGTTTAAGCTAAAAAGCTGACTTTAAGCTATAAGCCAAAAAGCTAAGCCTCACCAAACAGGGCCTAGAAGAGATAATTGCATTTGAAATTGCCGTCAAATTTACCACAAAAGAATCCGGTATCTCTTCAGGCATGGAACCATGGCCAAGTTTACTACATATTCTTGCAGTAATCCATGTACCAACAACGAAAAATGATCAAGAAATCACCATCAATTGATCAATTCCAGCAGCGTATCGGCGACCTTCTTCCTCAGCATGCCTAACTGCGTGCTCACCTTGAGCTCCGCAAGCCGCTGCTTCTTCGCCTTCGCCTCCAGCTCCGTCGCCTTCTGGTCGCCGATGCGCCCGAACGCCCTCTTGAGCAGCCCGACGGTGGCACACGGCCGCCTCGCCTCGATGGCCTCAACCTCCGCGGCGAGGCAAGGGTACAATGCCTCCAGCTCTCCGAGCCCCCTCCGCTCTTGATGCGCGCTGGACATGCGGGGCTTCATCTTCCCTCTGCGCGACGCCTCCCAGATGAGTTTGGAGAGCTTGTAGATCTTGAGGTCGTCGTCCTTGACCGGGACGATGCCGTGTGAGAGCCGCCTGGAGGCGGCGCCGTACCGGGCGCGGAGGGAGTGCACCCGCCTGGCGACCAGCTGGGCGTCCGTCTGGGCATGGAGGCGGCCGCCGAGCGCCGCGATGAGGTCACCGGGGTGCGGAAGCCGGCCGTGCTTCTTCCGGTGCGCGGCAACGGCCTCGAGGAGCGCCAAATCGTCGGCGGGCGGCCACGCGCGCCCGGGCGTGCGGTGTTTCTTGGCCCCGCCGTGGTCGGACCCCTCGGAGGACGACGCGTCGGAATCGGAAGAAGCGTCGAGACTTAGGGAAGGCGACGAGGGAAGGCTGATGTCGTCATCGTCGGAGGAGGTCGCGGCCTCGTCGGGGGACGCAGGAGGCGGCGGCGAGGGGCTCTTCGGAGGCATAGGAGGTTGGGAATTGGGAGGGCTCGTGCAGGTTGGACCTTGGAGTTCGCAGGCACGATGGCTTTTGCTGAGGCCAGGAAGCCAGCACGTGGGCTGGGCTGTGATCTAGGCCAGGTTGGTGGTCTCGTTCCCGCTGGGAAGTCTCTAGTGGGCTAGTATTTCTACTATGGGATCACGGTGGCTATAAAGGAATTTTTTATTTAATATTTACTTTAAATCTTTTTTTCGAAAATAATCAACAGAAAAAAAAATAACGGAAATGGGTACCTGTCGCCCGTATACGGACGATAGGGGGCCCGACAAACGGCTATACCGTCGCCTAAGGTGAAAAATCGCCTGTCGCCCGGTATAAGCGCGATAGGAGCCTTTTAAGAACCGCCCGCCCTCATTTCTCTGCTTCATTTTCACTGAGAGCCAGAGACAATCGAGAGCGAGCGAGAGCCGAGAGGAGGAGAAGAGGAGAGAAAAGAAAAGAGAGGAGAGGAAAAAAAGAAAAAAATAGAGGAAAAAGGGAGAAAAATTAGAAGAGGAATAGAAGAAAGTAGATTCGTCATTTTTGAGGAGGTAAGTCCGGAAATTTTTTTATACAAATAATGTATTAGACAATATTTAGAAATGCAAATATTGTATTAGACAATATTTAGAAATATTATGATGAAACATGGTAGGCTAGTCATATGTTGTGCAACGTAGAAACTAAAGGAAGTATGATATTATGTAGATATGTAGTTTTTAAGGTTAGAAAAAATTAATAATATATAGTAGTAATGCCGTAAGGAAAAAATGAGTAGTTGAATTACTTATTTACAGCAGTAATTCCCAATATGATCGCCATATGTTTTATATGTTGTATTTTAGAGTAATATTTAAAAAACATGGTAAGCTAGCCACATATCGTACATTGTTACCATGCTACAAATGTCAGGCACCTTTAGAAATTAGTAGAGTAAAAAAATTTGAAAATATATAGAAGAAATAACGAGCAGTAAATCAATGACATACGAGGAGTGAAAAATTTGATAATGCATGATGCGGTTAGATAGACAACTGGTGAATTTTTTGGTCCGACGTTGTAGGCAGTATGTCGGAGAAATTGTATTTTCAAATATTTTATGGAGATGGGGAGATAGCACAGAGGGCGGATGGAGTGGATTTGTCAGCATTTTCAAGAGTCGTACGGGGCATATCTAGACCGAGCGATAGGATATACAGGGCTTTGTTGGAGTGGATGTTTTGAATGTTCAATTTGGATGCCCAAACTATTCGGCTGCGAGTTAGAGCAGTAGTAAGCCATGCGTAACACTATTTTTATGGAGAGTTAATTCCTATTAACGTGATATCATCATGGAGGAGCTATGTTGGGTTTGCCATAGAGCAAGGCTGGCCGCTTATGTTGTTGGTACAGTGGTACCAAGTAACTCCATCAGTGTCGGAAGTTCGTGATGTTGGGGTAGATATTATGGACGAGGGGAAGACAAATATGCAAGAATGCGATGATGAAGGTGGAGATGAGCCCGAAGACGGGGGACACGAGATTGGCGGTGGCGAGGGGATCGAGGGGGACGAGGAGACAGTCGTGGAGGCGCGGGGGGTGGCCGACGAGGGGGAGGAGGTGGAGGACATAGTTGGCATGATGGAGGAGGAGGACCATACGGATGAGAAAGTCCCTGATGGCGAACGCTCGAACGAGGAGGACAATACTTCTAAGGTGCTTATCCCTGGTGCGTGGACTAATTATAATTTTGAAGACCTAACAATGAATGAAGGGAATAGTGATGCATGGGAGTATCATGAGAACGAGATCACACAGGGGGCCATATATAAAGACAAGGAGGCTATGATGGATGCGGTGAAGTATTGGGCAATGTCTCTTCGGCGGTAATTTAGGGTAGTGAAGTCTAGCAAAAAAGAGTACGACGTGAAATGCGTAGTTCATTCGTGCCTATGGCGGGTGCATGCATACAAGGGGAAGTGGAAGGACTACTGGAAATGTTCTATAGTGATGGAGCATAACTGTGAACTGGAGGAAGCGGAGTAGGAACACCGCAATCTATCATCTACTT